>QPFY01000008.1:0-1200000 GCA_003665825.1 Microbotryum silenes-acaulis
GGAGGAATAGTGAATCTGGAGTCGTAGGGCTTCGGCGAGGTAGGAGGCGAACGTGGTGGTGAGGTCCTCGGGGGTCAGGTCGGCCTTTTTGCAAAAAAAAGTGGGGGTCGTCCGGTGGGGGCGGAGGTATGGGCGAGAGAGAGAGAGTCAGCGTCCAGCTCGGTGTAGGTCGAGTACACCGATGACCTGCCATCACTCACTCCTCGGGATACAAATCCTGCACTCTTGACCTGGGCACATGTTCGGTCAAGCCAAAAGTGGTGAATCCTTTCGCGATCGCGGTCTGGACGACTTGTTCGAGCGTCCCATTGGCGTGGAGGCAGAACTGGCCCGAGTGGGAGTGGTGCGAAATCGTCATTGGCTGTGTCTGGGGGGAGGGTCAGGGTGGGTGTCGATTGAGGCGAAGAGAGGGCAAAGACTCGAGCACCGCGAGGACGGGACGAGCACGGGGACTGCGAGCGGAGGAACTGTGGAGGAGTTGGCCCCCGAAATAAAGGGAAATGATGATCAAGTTCCCCAGGCCGAGTCGGTGCAGTCCTTGGTATTTTCTACACCCTCATGTGATCACATGTAATTCTCTGCAATACGGTGTGCCCCTTGGCGGCTCCCGGTGCGGATCGATAATGCTCCGCAGTGCTCCGCTGGGCCAGGTGCGGTCGACGTCTGTCGACGTGGCCGGCAAGCGGCACTGACTGGCTTGGCTCTGCGCGACTTCCCACGTTTCACCCACTCGCGGGCGCTACATCGAACCCAGGAGGCTCTACTCTGCCCCACCCCCGACGACCATGGCACGAACGCGACCCGCGGCCAAGAAAAAGCCGTCTTCCACCTGGTCCGTCGCCTCTCTGTACTGCTGCTCGTGTGGGCCGCGATCGCCAGCGTGGACGTCGTCATCGCGGTCAAGAAGCAGGACTTCAAGACGTGCGAGCAATCTGGCTTCTGCAATCGCAACCGACAACTCGCCGACCGAGCGATCGACGCTTCCTCTACTTGGAAATCGCCCTACTCTCGATCGCTAGCCCGCCCCGCTTCGAGGCAGGGCGCTACATCGCGTCGGTCAAGAACGCGCTGTTCCCTTCAATCAGCTTCCGGCTCGAGATCCGCTTCCAGAACGATGGCTTGGCGCGCGTGATCGTCGACGAGGTCGATGGATTGAGGCAGAGGTACAACGAGACCGCTTCTTGGGCCTTGGTGCAAGAACCTGTTCTTGATCTCGACGACGCTCATTATTCGGTCGAGATCGATGCCAAGCAATCGACCATCTCGTACGGTCCGCCCCAGCACGGCCAACAGGTCCAGGTCCAACACGACCCATTGCTCATCACCTTCCTCCGCGATGGACAGCCCCACATCGTCCTCAACGAGAGGGGCTTGTTCAACATGGAACACTTTCGCGTCAAACCCATCGCCGGCCAGGACCAGGGCGAGGTCGTCATTCAGGACCCGGACCATCCGACCGAACAGACCGTCATCGTACCCGAAAAGGCCTACCGGGCTTTTTACCCACCAGCGACGACGGCATGTGGGAGGAGAATTTCAATGGCAAACAAGACTCCAAGCCCAAGGGTGAGTGCGCGTCCTCACGCGTTAGATTTGCACTCGGCTAAAACTTAGCTTGCCGCGCACGGAAACAGGCCCCGAATCGCTCAGTCTCGACATCAACTTCCTTGGTTACGAACACGTCTATGGTATTCCCCAACATGCCTCGACGCTGAGTCTCAAGCAGACCAGGTACGTCAGCGCATCTGCAACAAGCTCAAAGAGAGCAGCCCCAAACTAACCGAACAACCCAACACAGGGGTGGCACGAACGCTTACACCGACCCTTACCGCCTCTACAACCTCGACGTCTTTGAATACGACGCAGACTCGGAGATGGCCATCTACGGCTCGATCCCCTTCATGAAGGCCCACCGCGCCGGATCGACCGTCGCCGTCTTTGCCGCCATCGGATCCGAGATGTGGATCGACATCACCAAGAGCTCGACCCCCAAGCTTATCACCTCGGCCTTCAAGAAGAGGTCCAGGGACGGCGCGTCGACGGATGCGGGTCCTTCTCCGGTCACAACGTCGACGCAATTTGGAATCTCGGGCATCTTGGACCTTTTCGTCTTCTTGGGGCCTTCGTCGCTCGACATCTTTGACCAATACACGACCTTGACGGGCAAGATCCCCATGCCGCAATACTTCGCTACCGCCTACCACCAATGTCGATGGAATTATGTCAACGAAGAGGACGTGCAGGAGGTGCAGACCAAGTTCGACGAGTTCGACATCCCCATGGACGTCATGTGGCTCGATATCGAATACGCCGAGGAGCATAAGTACTTTATTTGGAACAAAGACTACTTCCCCACACCTGAAAAGATGCAGCAGAAGTTGGTCGATCGAGGGCGTCAGGTAAGCATGACCATTAACAAAGCGGACTCGCGGTGACTTGGATCATTGATATCTTGAGTATCTGAGTATCTCCAGCTCGTCGCGATCGTCGACCCGCACATCAAGCGCACCTCGTCGCTCCACGTCTACAAGAAGCGCAAGATCTTGACGTGCTGTGCAAGGACCGCGACGGCAACGAGTTCCGCGGATGGTGCTGGACCGGCGACTCGGCTTGGGTCGATTTCTTCCACCCAAGAGTTGGACTGGTGGGTTTCGTTGTTCAGGTTCGACAAGTTCGTCGGCTCGACCAAGAATTTGTACATTTGGAACGATATGAACGAGGTGGGTCTCGCGGTCGTCGGCGAGTGAGCGTCTGGAGTAGGCAACTAATTTGTTCTCAATGCCCGCCTACCTTAGCCTTCGGTCTTCGACGGACCCGAGATTACGATGCATAAGGATGCGATCCACTACGGAGGATGGGAACACCGCGATGTGCACAAATCAACGGCATGCTCTACGTACGTTCCCGGAGTCGTCGCAGCTGATCGGGGCGATCGAGCGATCACTGACTGCCGAGACTCCTTGCACCCGCAGCAAAACATACCGCCCGGGTTTGGTCGAGCGTGAACCCGTGCCCAGGCGCCCCTTCGTGCTCACGCGCGCCTTCTTCGCGGGTTCTCAACGCTTCGGCGCCATGTGGACCGGTGACAACCTCGGCCGTTGGTCACATCTTCAAATCAACGCTGCCGATGCTGCTGACGAACGGTATCGCGGGCATGACCTTCGCCGGCTCGGACACGGGAGGTTTCTTTGGTGACCCCTCCGAAGAGATGATGACGCGTTGGTACCAAGTCGGCGCCCTCTCACCCTTCTTCCGCGCCCACGGTCATCTCGACACCAAGCGTCGCGAACCTTACCTCTTTGCCGAGCCTTACCGCTCGATGATGCGCGAATCGATTCGCCTGAGGTACAAGATCTTACCGGCGATGTACACGGCCTTTTACGAAGCGAGTCGCACGGGTATCCCCATTTTGCGGCCACAGTACGTCGTCTTCCCCAACGATCCCAAGGGTTTCGACATGGAGGATCAGTTCTACCTCGGTTCGACCGGATTGTTGGCCAAACCCGTCGTCCACGAGGGGGTGACGCAAGCCGAAGTCTACATCTCCGACGATCAGCCTTACTACCACTACTTCAACCACGATCTTTATTTCGGTGTCGCGTCGGGTGGAACGACGATCAAGGTCGCCGCGCCGCTCGATTCGACCCCTCTCTTCCACCGTGGTGGTTCCATCTTCCCTCGCCGCGATCTTGTTCGTCGCTCGTCGATCTTGATGTGGAAGGACCCCATCACCCTCGTCGTTGCCGTCGACTTGACCGGCACCAAGGCCGAGGGTTCGCTCTACCTAGACGATGGCGAGTCCTTCGACCACGAAAAAGGCGACTTTGTCCAACCGAGGTTTCCAGCTCGCCCCTGCGTCGCCGGACAGCAAGTCCCTCGTCCTCTCTTCGCGCTCACTCGTCGACCCGTCGGCCGTCGGCTTGCAAAAGTACGATGCGACCTCCAACGCCTGGGCCAAGAAGATCGAGGATGTCGTCGTTCGAGAGATCCACGTCCTCGGTCTCGCGAGCAAACCTACCTGTGTCCGACTCGCGGGTACGCAACAAGGCCTCGAATTCGACTGGATAGACGGCCTGGCCGCCTCGAGTGCTCGTCGACGCGGTGGAAGACGTTCGGCCGAACTCGTCATTAAAGATGCCGGAGTGCTCGTCGTGCAAGACTGGGACATCACCCTCAACTTTGGAGGCAACGCATGCCCGACCGTTCCTGCCATCGACCATGAAGCTCGCTTGCAATCTCCCGAATGCGCCCCCGGTCAGTTCTACTGCCAGAACCAAGGTTTCACACCCAACTGTATCCTTCGTTCGCGCGTCAACGACGGGATCTGCGATCCTGAATGCTGTGACGGTTCGGACGAAACGGACGGCAAAAGCCAAGTGCGGTAACTTTTGTGCTGAGCTCGCAAGGGAGAACGCGAGGATCATGGCGGAAAAGAAGAGGAAGCATCGTGTTGGCGCTGCGATTCGTCGGGATTACATCAAATTCGGCGTCAAGGAAAAAGCGAGGCTACAGGATGAGATCGAAAAGGGCCAAAAAGAACTCGAACGATTGACGGTCAAGCAACAGTCGTCGCAGGCCACTTTGGAGAGATTGGAGAATGAGGCGGCGGGGGATATTCAGCGCAAGAAGGAGAGCTTGTTGTATAAGAAGATCGTCAAGATGCAGCATGCGATCGAGGCTCTGCAGAAACATCGTCAGAACCTCGAAGGGCATATCGTCGAACTGAGTGGAGTGTTGGCGGATCTTTCGGTGAGTTCATCGTGCGGACTTCGTGGGAAGTACAGAACATTGGCTGACTCTTATTCCGTTCGTGCTTACTTGTGTGCAGCGCGACTTCAATCCCAACTACCAAGACATGGCCGTCCTCGGCGCCACTCGAGCGTTCAAGGAATGGCAAACGACGAACAACCTCCTCGACGAAGATGGCAAACCCTACCAAATCGAAGGCGAGATCCTCCAGGTCCCCGTCGCCAACAACATAGTCGACTTGACCGATGACCAACTTAATGCGCTGCGCAACGAGGACCCGCTCAACCTCATCGATAGCTTGTCGACTCGCGTTGGCGAGCGGGTTATTCCGAGCTCTTCCTCGACGAGTAAGTTTTGGAATATGGGCAAGCGTGTACGTGTGGGTGCAAGCTCCTACATGCTTACGTTATCTCGTGTTTGGCGCAGTCTTCAACATCGGCGAGTACATCCCCGACAAGTTCAAGCCGCGCTACGATGCCTTCAAGAAGAGCTTGATGGATGTGCTCGTCAGCACGGGCATCATCTACCCTTCCGCGTCGACGGAGGGTGCCGAAACGGCTGGTGAGTACATTCGGACGGAGCTGCTTCCCTTCCTACGTACCGTTATTGACAGTACATGCATATCTTGGTAGAATTGACGTCTGCACGCGCGGCTGTCAGCGCTTTGGTAGATGAGAAGGGTCGACTTGAAGAGCGCATCTCGTCGGCGCAGGGTGACCTCAACCGCGACTACGGACGCGATTGGGAATGGAAAAAGCTGGCCGAAACATGTCTTGAGAAAGATCACGGAGGGCGAGTTATGCTTCAAGCATTTGATCACAGTGTCACTAGATCACTCATTGTACTTGTCCTATAAAATCACAGGTTCGAGTACAAGGTCTGCTTCTTGGACAAGGCTGAACAGATTCAACACGGTGTGCCGACGTCACTTGGCACCTTCTCCGGCTGGTCCCCGACCGCGACCGTCGGAACGGACGAGTACTACCTCGAACAGAGCTACAGCGAAGGAGCGCGATGCTGGAATGGACCCGTGCGATCGTCGAGGGTTTTGTTGACCTGTGGGACGAAGAACGAGCTCGTGTCGGTGACCGAACCGGACAAGTGCTTGTATCTGTTCAAGATCAACACACCCGCCGTTTGCTTCGAGGAGGCGACTAACTCGTCGAACGAGAAGGATGAACTTTAGATGAAGGGGATTGATTATATGAAGTGTCTCGTTAGATGAACGTGCAACGTCGAAATAACTGTGCCCTAGCATAAGGACGACGCTCGCGAACCGTGGGCAGATTCTGTGGTGCTCTCTTGGTCGTAGTAGCGACGGCTGGTGAACGGCCGTCGCGACAATCGACTCGTTATCCGCAAGGCTCCACCTTCGTATTTGGGCTTATCGGGGGTGAGAAGTAACTTGGCGAGCTTGACGATCACTTGGACAGTTCTCGCTTTGATGTTGCAAGTTTTTCAATCTCTTGGTGGATCGCCTCTTCTGAGTCGGCGTGGAACCTCTCTTTCGTAGCCGGCAAGGGACTCTCACGCTTCTGGTACCAAGCATCCCTAGCGTCATCTTCGGCGACTCTCAAAGAACCGGCATCGTGTTCGTCCTTGTGGGCCTCCGCCGACGCCTACGAGTCGAATTCTTCGCGACCGTGCCAGTCTTGATTGACCTCTGGCATCGCACACGAGGGAGCGTCCACGCGTACCGCCAGCGTCTGGTCGAACAGGGGCGCAAATTGCGGGAGAAGATGCGGGCGATTGTGTCGTACTAGTTTTCGTGGTTCCCGGATGCAGAATGCCACCCCTTTACGGAACCGAAATACTATATATCTCGTACAAGACGAGGCAAATGAGGCCATGGGGACCGCGCATGCGCAGCACTTATAAGCCGCTCACCTCGCCGTCGCTCTCGCCACATTCCCACGAAATTCGCAAACTGGATACTTGCAGAGCAAACAGTCAATCTATAACTAATATTACTATGTGACACGAATGGTCAGATTGTGCACGAACCACACGCAGACCTAAACACACGCATTACGGTGGAACCCCCCATGACTGGACGACGGGCGCAAGAAGTGAAACCAAGATGGTTGGAGTCGACATCTTTTTTTCTTAGACACGGGCAGAAGCCTTGGGAGGGGCGATGAACTCGTCTTGTGACTCGTTGGAGAGCTCCTCGAGTGACTTGCCCTTGGTCTCGGGAATGAGGAAAGTCGAGAAGAGACCCGTGAGCATGAAGAGCGCAAAAATCTGGAGCACGTGGTTGACCCAGTTGTTGGAACCGGGGGCTCCTCCACGGTCCTTGAGCTTGAAAGCCATGATCTGAGCAACGATGGCACCAAACTTGCCCGAGGCGGCACTGATACCGTGCGCGGTCGAACGGTATCGGGTAGGGAAGACCTCACCGGGGACGACGAAGGTGGTGGTGTTGGGGCCAAAGTTCTGGAAAAAGTTGGTGAGGCAGTAGAGAGCGACGAAAGCACCGGGGGCGTTGTCCTTGAGCTTGTGGTAACCGAAACCCATGGATGAGAGAGTGACGACGAGGAAGCAGAAGCCCATGATCTGGATGGGCTTGCGGCCCCACGAGTCGATGAAGAGGAAGGAGACCCAGTAGCCCGGGATGAGGCCGGCCACGGACAGGATGATGTTGCCGATCGAGAGATTGTGAAGGGTCTGGTAACGGATGAATTGGGGGGTTCCGCTGCTGACGTTGCCGTAGCCGATGGCACCGAGAATGATGGACGAGTTGAGACCGAGACCGTAAAAGGCGACGTCGAGGGCAAACCACGAGTAGGCGCAGCCGAGGAGGACCTTGCCGTTCTCCCACTTGGAGAAGTGGGCAATGAAGTCACGGCGGCTGGCGACGGGGGCCTCAACCTTGACGGCCTGGGGTTGTTCGTAGTCGTGAACGTAGCCACCAGTCGAGAGGAAGGCATCGACGTCGGTCGAGGCCTGCTTGACGTTGCGCTCGATGTCCATGGTGAAGCGAGGGGTCTCGGGGATCGTGAGACGGAAGTAGAGGGCGACACCACCGGGGACAGCACCGAGACCGATGAGCAATCGCCAGACAAAGTCGAGATGGCGGGGGTAGAGAGGGTCGTCGGCCAAAATTTGCTTCTTGAATGCAGCAAGGCAGACGAGCGAGACGAGGGCGGCCGAGAGCTGTCCCCATCCTTGCGAGGCAAAGACCGCGGTCATCATGCGACCACGGATGCGTGTCGCAGCGAACTCGGACGTGATGGTGGCGGAAAGAGGGTAGTCGCCACCGATTCCGATACCCATGAGTACTCGCCAGAAGATGAGGACGCCGAGGAGGGAGATACCGGGGCCTCGACCGGCGACGGCTTGGCCGACGGTGGCGATGATGATGACCATGAGCTCGATACCGTACATCTTCTTGCGACCGTACACATCGGCTAGGTACTGTGGAGTAGTGGTCGTGTCAATGACCGTAAATTTTCCAATTTAAATGCTATAGGACTTACACCAAAGCCGAGTTGACCGAGCAAGGTGCCGACGGGCGTGGCGACCTTGAGACCGAGATCTTGGTTGGCCGTAAGCGCTCCACGGGGCTTGGCGAGGGTGATGGGTCGGTAGACGTACTGTTGATGGTGACAAAGTCGTATGACGTGCTCAGACACCGCAACTCGGTTTTAGGACTGAAAGGAAATGCAAAAGGCGACTCACTCCGATCATCGTCGAGGCCAAGTTGATGGCGAAAATCTGGCGGATAGGAGAAGCACGAAGGCGCTTAGGTCAGTTTCAAAAGCCCGAATGTGCCGCCTCGTTCGGCGTCAGAGTTCGAACCCTGAGGAAGGCCGGCTACACCAGACACCGGGCCTCGGTTTATCCGACGATTGGACATTTCCCAGTAGGCTGATCTCTAGCAAGAGCAGAAAATGAAACACTCACATCGTAAGCATCGGTGTAGAACCCGACACCGGCGACTAAGCACGCCTTGACGTGGAACCAGCCGAAAGGCTTGTTGTCGAGCGCCTCGAGCGCAGCACGGCGACGGGCGTTGAGGTCGACGGCCGAATTGTTGTGGTCGGAACCGTCATCGATAATCTTCTCGTGGCTGAGCTCGACAGACATGGCGACAGGTGGTTTCCAGAGGTGGCGAAAGGGCAGAAGGAGAAAGACGAAGGGAGCAAATTCAGGCTGAGCCTGGGAGCGGGGTACGGCAAGTCTGGCAGAGTCGGTCAGGAGAGAGAGGAAAGGAGAGCCGAAAGAGTTTCAAACTTGGGCCGGGGTGAGTCGACTAGTTGAAGCGGTCGTCAAGAGTCGAGCAGAACGTGGTCGGATGAGGAAAGAGAGGGAGGGAAAGAGAGGAGGAGGAAAAAGACGTCGCACACAATTTGAGTTGCAAGACATGGCCTCTCATGGCCTCCGATCCCTCCATCGGCCCGCCCGGCGGGCGTCTTCGCAACAAAATTCTCGGAACGAGGCACGGAACCTCCCTGCAAGCAGCCTAGATTGGGCGTCGCTCTCGGCCCTCACGGCGGCTTCTCACTCGTCGGCATAGGTGCATGCGGAAATGGAGACAGCTGCGCCAATCACACCCGGGAACCCTTCAGAGCCCGACCGTGCGCACCTTGCCCGAGGATTTGAATTGGCATCGAGGCTTGTTAGAACCGACGGAACGTGCGCTGATCGGCAGCAGTGGCACGCGCCGGCGCGCGCGCAGGCGACGACAAGATGAAACGTGCGCCAAGACATTCAACGCCGCGCTCTGATTGGCTCAGACGCCCTCGGGAATTGTCGATCGGGCCCACCCCCGGAATTCCACTCTCTCATCTCGAATCATTCTCGCCCAATGCATCCAAAGTCCCGTGCCATCGGTGCTTCGCCGGTGCTTCGCCAAGCGCACTAGGTTCAAAGAGCACACTTGTTCTGATTTGTCGCACCGTTTCAAGCCCAAAAGCGCTAAATAAAGCAGAGCCGCCGGGCGGCCGAGCGGATGGGTTCCCTCGTAGGCGCGCGCCGGGGGGGTTGACCCGATAGCAGAAGCGCTGCGCACCGCATCGTCTCCTATCGGCATCTGGCAGAGAGCGCGTTGAGTTCTGAGCTCGCTTTTCCTTTGTATGCAGCTGTGGCCCCCCTTGATTCGAAGCTCGAGTGAGAAGACCGGCCAAGTCGTCGAATATCCGGCTGGTCTGTAGCCTACTGTAGGGCTATCGCATGTATTTTGCGATAGCTCAGCGCCAGTACTAACACGCGAGACGCGCCATTGCCGAGGATGTCTAACGTCCCACTGAGTGACTGGTCCCAGCTCTCATATAGTGCTTATTCCTGTTTCATGCCTAGCTACCCGAATCGCATAGTGTTGATACCGCACCTCTAGCTCTTGTACGCGAATGTAGTCTTTGCTGCCGTGGTCGCGAACTTCACCAACCGAGTTTGCCGCTTCACTCTGGCACTATTCATTCGTCAAGGAGGTGGCAACCATTGTCTAACCTGAATACCCAATGACGTTCTGGACGACATCCATCATGCGGCGAAATCCTATACGGTAGTACTATTGTAGATAGACGCGATAAACATTTCCACGACGACTCTTCGAGACCAGACTCGGAAGCGGTCGGGTCGCTCATTAATCATTCTCGATGGCACGTGCGTGCGCCCAAGCCTAGCTGACGACGGTGAGCAGCCACCGGCACGAGGGCAGCCAGCCAGGACTACCTATCTCTGCAATACTCCAGGGTCTGTCGTGATACCACTTCGATTGAGCGAGCAGTATCTACTAGCTCGTGGAAAAGAAAGTGAAGCAAGTACATCCTATGGCGAATGTCGGAGGCCGAGCCTGACTCGGAGACCGCGAGAGATCGCCGCCGAGGCTTTCCGAATTGGTCGAACGCAACACCATCGATCTATGGCCAGGCTTAGACCCCAATGTTGCGGCCCAAGAACTCCATCAAATCATTAAAACACATATAGGTGCCCAGGCGTTTTCCATGCCCAATTGAACTCTAAGTACCGGTGTAGCCAGAGGCCAGCCGCCAGCGCGCTTCGGACGTCGCGATGGAGCACCTCGGGCAGACATAAAAAGTACGCCTCAACAGGCGCGCGCGCAGCGCCCTCCCACGCGCCTTCCAAGCCACAATCCCGGCGGGTTGCAACCTTGCTACCCCAGGTAGCAGATTAGGCCCAGGTCAGGTGTGCCCTCCTCGATGTCGAGTTGCCGAGACGTTCACTCCCACTACAACTCCATGGAAAACCTGGAAACAAAGGCGCAGTCGGCGAACAATAGTGTATTCGGATTTTTGGATATTTTTCGAGAGTTATTGTTGTCCTCTGCAAGCTGTACAGGCGCTCTACCTCGAACACGTGATTCGGCACGGGTCGCGCGGAACAATTGGGGCCGGGACTGGCCCGGACGTCGACGCGTCACGACTCCGGAGACGCTGGAGATGGCGGCGACGCGTCGCGCTCGCGCATACCGCCCAGGAAATGGCAGCGCCAGCCATAATAACGACATACGCTCCCACAGATCTGCCGTTGTCGTGATCGCAACCAAACGACGCGTCAATGTACACCTCGAACTTGGTAGAACCGCCTACGCGGTAGAGTAGCCCATAGTCGATGGTGTCAGAAAGATAGCGAAAGATTCGCTTGACGCAGATCCAGTCTCCTTCGGTTGGAGCAGCCACGCACTTCGCCACCGCACGAACAGAAGTCGCGATATCGGGACGAACACGTTGCGCAGCATATTGTAGTGCTCCCACAGCCGATTGGTAGACGAGAATGTCGGAGAACGGAGCAGTAGAAGACGAAACGACGCGATCCTCCATGGGAGTCGCGACCGGCTTCTTCGACTTGCTTTCGAAGGTGTAGTGTTCGAGTAAGCCTCGAATGTACTTTGATTGGTGGACGAAGATGAAATCCTTGGTACGAAGAAACTCGAGACCGAGGAACGTCTTGACCGGGCCAAGTCGCTTGAGCTTGTAGACCGCATCGAAAGCCGAAATCTCGGAGTCCAGAAAAGCCTGGTTGTTTGATGCAGCAAGCCCATCATCAACGTACAATGTGATGATCGCGAACGACTTGCCATGATACTTGAAGTAGAGACAAGCATCGACATTGGAGCGCGTATAGCCGCGATCCGTCATCAGCTTGTGGAGAGCCGCATTCCATTGCCGAGGAGCTTGCTTGGTGCCATACATGGATTTGAGGAGCTTGAAAGCGTGACCGGGCTGAGAACCACCAGTCCATCCTTCAGGAACCTTCATGTAGACATCCTCCTCCATGATCCCGTTGAGAAACGCAGAATCATAGTCGAACTGTTCGAGGACGAGTCCGAGAGCGGCAGAAATCGCGATGAGAAACAAGATCATCGTGATCGACGAGACAGGAGCAAACGTCTCGTTGTAGTCAATCCCAAGTCGTTGAGCGAAGCCTTGGATAACGAGCCGAGCCTTGTAGCTGATGATATTGCCTTCAGCGTCTTCTTTGCGAGTGAACACCCAACGATAGCCCAGGGCGCGAGCCCCGGTGGGTAGCCTCGTAAGCTTGAAGACCTTGTGCAATTTGAATGAGCCCAACTCCTTTTCAGAAGCGGCCATCCAGTGTTTGGCCTCAGGAGAGGCCATCGCTTCCACAAACGTTTTGGGAAGCGGGGGGTGACGAGACGAAACCATAGCAATGAGCTCTGGTGGATGACGGTAGACCGAGCGAGTAGACACGACACGAAGGGCGCCTGCACGATGCTGAGCACGCAGGCGAGTCGGTAAAATGTTACCGGCATCGACGTTCTCGAGCGCACCAGGGTTTCGGCCGACACGGTAAGGTCGATACTCGTAACCATCCTCAGGAGGTAATGGTTGATCGTGTTCCGCAGGGCCGTCGTCATCGTCACTGTCGATAGCCTCAACAGCTTCCTCGCGTCGATGATCGATCGGGTCCTCTTCAACTTCAGCGTCTTCGGCCAACGGACCGACAGCCGGTAAAGGAGGAGGAGCAACGTCGTCATCGTCCATATGTTGGAAACGAAGAAGAGGAGCAGGAGCTGGCCAAAAAGCCGGACCAAGCTCGGGTACGAGCGCAGGCCGTAAAGCCGGATCTTCTGCCTCGGGAAAGAGCGCAGGCCGTAAAGCCAAACCTGCCTCAGGTAGGGGAGCAGGCCGTAAAGCCGGAATCTGCTCCAAGCCAGGAAACGGCAGTTGGTGTACTAACTCGTGTTCCTGTAGAGGTTCAACTTCGTAGATGCGAGGCTCGACAGTCGAGTCCGCGATCGAAGGAGCCTTGTCGGAGAAGGTGACATCGGAAGAGACGACAATCTTGAAAGACCGACCGTGTTCGACGCGAAGCTTGTAGTTGTACTCCCCCGAATAGCCGAGGAAAGTACCCTTGACAGTATGGTCATCGAGCTTCTTACGAATCGCCTTGGGGACAAGAACGTAGGCAGTAGATCCGAACGCGCGAAGATGCGAAACGTCGGGTTGCTTGCCGAAGAAGACCTCGAACGCAGTCTTGCCCTTGAGATGCGGGTGAGGACCGCGGTTGGAAACGAAAACAGCCGCTTCCAATGCGTAGAACCAATACTTCTTGGGAAGTCCGGAGTCCTTGAGCATGGCACGGACAAGCGCGAAGAGAGAGCCGTTCGCGCGCTCCGCTTGACCATTCTGCTGCGGCGTGTAGCGTGCAGCCAGTTCATGGGTGATGCCAAGTGCCTTGAATTCGCCGCCAAGGAGTTGGTTGACGAACTCGCCTCCATTGTCAGAACGAACAAACTTGATCTTCTGACCGGACTGCCTCTCGACCTGCGCTTGAAAGCCGCGCCAGACCTCGAGGACTTCAGATGCCGACTTCGAACCAAGTGGAAAAGCCCACTTATAGGTTGAAAGTTGGTCAACAATAACCATGTAGATGGATCGCCCATTGGTATCGTCATCGTTGACGAATCCCAGATCGATCGAAACCCGTTGAAGAACATGTTCGGGTTTTCGACTGACATGATTGTGAGAGCCCGCGCGCGCCTTCGCGATAATGCACGGCTCACAGTCTTCAATCTTCTTGTCGAGTAAACGAATTCCAACGATAGCCTTGGATTTGACGAGTTGAAGAATTGAAGAGGGTGCCATGTGTCCGAAGTTCCGATGCCATTCCATGAGCGAAGCTCCAACGGAAGCACGGGTAGCTGCGACGAGCACAGGCGAGGGTGGAGAGACAATCTCAAAATCGAAGACGTAACTTGGTTGTTTGGCCTTCGTCTTGACAGTTTCGGCAACGAGAGAGCCGTCAAGCCAAACCTGTTGAGTATCTCCCCCATGGCCATAAACCAATATCGCGCCTCCAGCGCGGAGCGACGACATTGAGATTAGACCATACTTCGATCCAGGGAGGTAGTACATCTCCTTGAATTTGAGAAGGTGACCTTGCGAAGTCTTAACAGACATTCGCCCGTATCCAGTGGCTTGACCAAGCGAGTTGTCAGCCATCTGGACTTGAATCGGGGATTCTTTGAAATCCGAGAGCAGCGAGCGATCGCCAACAAAGTGGTGACCAGCTCCGGTATCCGCGATCCAAACGAAGTCGGTATCGGGAGCTCTCGAGGAAGAACCAGCAAGGTAAAGGGAATGGGAGTTCATTGCAACCAACGCGGGGGCTGCAGATGACTTTGAACGGTTTTCCGGGCACACTGCATCGCTAGACCAGTGTCCCTTCGCTCCACATGCATGACAGGTAGAATCGGGAGGACGGTGATTTCCTTGACCGTCGCGATTGCCTTTCTTGTGACCTCTTTTGCGATTCGCCTTGCGCAACAAGCGCAGGAACAGGCGACTGAGCAATGGCGCGTCCGGAAGTCGTGGCAGATAGTCCATTGATTCGACTTGCCAGCGAGACTTTGAACTGGTAAGACCGTGCCTCGGAAACAATCTCCGAAGGTAAAGCCAGAGGTCGACGCAGTGAGCTTGTGAACGAGTCGTGTTGGGAGTCGAAGACGGAATCGAGCATCAGCGTCGACTGCTGAGCTGGTGGCATCCCAGAGCCACACGCCTCAAGATCTTGCAAAATTCCTTGAATGGTGATCAAGTGGTGCAGTAACTGCCCACGATTGCCAGACGAGAACTTGCGCGCATAGAGCTCAGTCGTCAAGGCGGAAATCTGAGCGCTCATCGTTCCGAGGTAGAACGTGTTCAGCGAGTCGAGTATGTCGTAAGACGTGTAACAACCCCTGACCAAGCGAAGATTGGCCTCATCGAGAAACTGAATGATTTCAGCTTGAGTTCGAACCTCCTTCTTTAGCTCCTTGGCGATCTTCGCGTCCATAGCTGCGAAGTCGAGCCGCTCGAGGGGCGAGTGGAAGCCACGCGATCAATCGTCGATTGCGGCTTGGAGAACAGCCTCCGCAGCCGGGCTCATCCGCCTCGAGGCGCAAAGATGCAAATCCTTGGACCCAAGACGACCAATCAGACGTCGACACCAATCCATATAGTTGGATGCCCGAAGAATTGGGACATGTAATCCACGTTCACTCGTTTCAGTGGAGTGTGTTTCGGTGTCCATTCCGATGTTGGTGGTGCGATGGGAATCGCTTTGCTGACCCGGGCCTCCTACGCTACCCGTTGGACTCATAACCTATCGCAGAAAAGATGCGAGCGCGGAAGTAAAGCCTTCCGATAGGTGAGGGTGCACGACGCCGAGAAGTCAGGACCACAATGTAGAGCGAGTGATGAGAAAGCTACCAAGAGTAAACAGCCGCGCGGGAAGAAAGCCCCGCGCGCTCCCTAACTTAAACAGATCAAACTCCAATACCAAAGTGACTAATGACTAAACGCACGCGCATCCGCGCAGATACCACAGGCACAGACACATATCAAATGACAGCCTTCCCCTGTCCCTGCTCTCTCCGGCGTCCGATATCTGTGCGGTGTCACGGATGAATACTCGCGTTTCCGCTGGGCTCGCGGCATTCGGCTCAAGAGCGAGGCTTCGTCCGTACTCAAGGGCTTCGTTGCGATGTCGAAAATCCAGTATGCTGGCCCGGGAGTGGCGACCTTGCGCACGGATAGGGGGGGTGAGTTCGTCAACAACGACCTCCGGGATTGGCTTGCTGAGCGGGGCATTTTTCACGAGCTATCCACGGCATACGAGCACGGTCAGATGGACATACAGGAGCGGAGTTGGCGTACGATTTTCAACTCTGTTCGGGCGTGGCTTCATCGTTCGGGACTGCCGTCATCGCTGTGGGAAGAGGCTGCGCAGGCGGCCATCTACGTTATCAACCTCCTCCCGTCGTCGCCTCTGCAGCAGCGCACCCCTGATGCCGTTCTTCACGCCGCTGCGAGTCCCGTTACGTCCACCCGTCGTCCCCGCATCGATCGTGTCAAAACCTGGGGCTGCGCCGCCCAGGTACCGTTCGCTCCCGAGCAACGTTCCAACAAGTTGGCTCCGCGTTCGCGCCTGTGCTACTTTGTCGGGTACTCTTTGCGCTCTAAGGCCTGGCGCTTCTACGACCCGGTTGGCAACAAGGTCTTCGAGTCGTCTCAGGCCAAGTTCTTCGAAGATCGCTTCTTCCCCGCCGCGGCAAACCCTGTACCTACTGTTGTTGCGCCCGCCGTTCTGTCCTATCCGTCCGTCCCGCGCAGAGTTCCTCCGCCCGACCTTCCCCCTGACGACGACGATACTGTCAATCCTGCGGGCGTCGCACCCGCCGTCGCGGCCGCTCCCGCTGTTGCCCCCGCCGTTGCTGTCCCGCCCGCGGCTGGTCCGGTCGACGTTGTGGCCCCACCTGTCCCGCCCTCCCTCGTGTTCTCCAATCCGGGTCCGGCGAACGCCCCTTCCGTTCGCGCGGCACTCGCTGGTTCGTTCCGCGACTACTGGCTGGCGGCCATGGCGACCGAGGAGGGCGCACTGGCGGCGAAGCAAACATTTTCCAAGCCGCTTCGTCCCCCGAGGGCAAAATCGTAAAGTACAAAGCTCGCCTCGTTGCGCGTGGGGACATGCAGAGGCGTCGGGGTGAGCAAATTGACTCGTTCTCGCCTACTGGCCGCGCCGCCTCCCATCGCCTGCTGCTCGCCCTTGCCGTTGAGAACGAGTGGGAGACCCGGCAATTCGACGTCTCGTCGGCATACCTCAACGGCAATCTCGGTGGGACGGAGATCTACATGCGTCTGCCCAGTGGGCAAGTCGTGCGCCTTCAGCGCGCGCTGTACGGACTCGTCCAGGCGGGTAGGGAGTGGTACAAGGTCTTCACCGAGTGGATTTTGTCGATTGGCTTCACGCGTACCGACAGCGATCATGCCGTCTTCATTCGCAGGGAAGGGGATAAGCGCTGTTTCCTTTCCATTCATGTCGACGACGGACTGCTCACGGGTGACGGCGACCTCGACGGCGTTCTCACTCAGCTCAAGGCGCGTTTTGAGGCCCGCAGCACGGACGAGGCGTCTTTCTTCCTGGGTCAGAGTATAACCCGTGAGGGCAAAACGGGTGCGGCCATTGTTACTCAATCTCATTTTGTGGATGCGATTCTCGAGGAATACAACATGGCCAACGCCTCCCCGCGTCCCACCCCGCTTGCGGCACCGTCGACGTTGAGGAACCGTGTGAGCTCTGATTTCGACCCCGCTTCCATACCGTACCGTGCCATTGTCGGCAAACTTCTGTATCTGTCCGGCACTACTCGGCCCGACATCGCTTTCGCCGTGTCCAAGGCTGCTCGTTTCTGTAACAACTTCGAGGCGGAACATTGGGAGGCGCTCAAGCACATTCTCCGGTACCTCGTCGGCACTCGTAACTTTGGCATTCGATACCAGAAAACCCATCAGCCGATGTCGGCCATTTTGGAGGGTTTTGTCGACGCGGACCATGGTGCCGACCCTGTGACCCGCCGCAGCGTCTCGGGTTACGTCTTCACGTGCGCTGGCGGGGCAATCTCCTGGATCGCCAAACGTCAGACTCTTGTCACTCTGTCGAGCACCGAGGCCGAATATGTGGCCATGTCGTACGCCGCTCGTGAGGGGATCTGGTTGCGTCGGCTGCTGGCCGATCTTGGTTTTGAGCAGACATCGCCGACTCGTCTGAGGGGTGACAACCAATCGGCTATCACTCTGGCCAAACACCCGGCTTTCCATGCTCGCACCAAACACATCGGGATCCATTTCCACTTCATCCGAGATCACATTGCGGAGGGCACAATCGAGATGGTCTGGGTGCCCACGGGCACCATGGCTGCGGACGTCCTCACCAAAGGGCTCGGAACTCAGAAGCACTATCAGTTTGTACACGCGATGGGCCTTATCGATTCATCGCGTGAAGGGGCGAGTTGATGTGTTGGGAATGAGGGTTAGGAATGGCGCGTTCATTGGTAATCTGTTTAGAAGCGCTCATCTGTTTAGTGAAGCCTGGCGATGCGCACCAACCGTTGTCTTCTCTCCACGGTTGGATTACACGCTCGTCAGGTACGCATGTTTAGCTTCACAGCCACTTTCGTTGCAATTAACTGACGGTTGGATTACACGCTCGTCAGTCTCTTATTCCATCCACATCCTCCAGCGAGACGATGCTCGTCTGGCGACTCCGGCAGTTGAGGCGCGTGCGAATGCTTGCCGATTGACCTTCCCTCGAGTCGACTGACGGCACATGCGCACGGATGCGCAGCCACTGAGCCTCCTTTACCGCCAACTGGTCCAACCGCGACTTGGCAAGAGCATACGCATCGCGCTCGGCCTCATTCATGTGCTCACCGCGTGCCTCCAAAGCCTCCATTACGGATTGGCTCTCGGCCCGCAGTCGGCGCATGTCGGCACGAGTCGAGCGGTATCGTGCATGGCCAGCGACTGCAACCGCCCGCAGAGCAGCGTCATAGACGTCGCCGAGCGGAGCGGTCCCCTCGAGCCTTCGATAAACCTCGTCGACGACCCCGGGAATCGATGCGACAAAGTCTTGATCGTCAAAGACCGTTGGGTTAAGCCTCGAAATGAAATCGCTCGTAGAGGGAAGAGAAAGGGGGGGGGGTTCGGCATCAGCGTTCGATGTAGGCAAAGCGAAAGTCGCAACTACAGGTCTGTGGTCCGAACAGGGCGCGTCGAAGAGCGTAGAAGCGCTCAACAACCGGTTCGCCCAACTGGATTGGACAAGAATATAGTCGATCCGCGACCACGAGCAAATCTTTCGCTCTTCCCCTCTACCACGGTAGTGAGGACGAGTGAATGCGGGGGTGCAAGAATGGACATGTCGGACCGTGTCGAGTGCCTTGAACGCGATCTTTGACAGCAAGGTCTGCCAGTGCGATACAGGAGTCCAAGCGCGATCGGTGATGGACACTCGGTCGACCGATACATCCGGACAATCGTTGAGATCGCCGGCCAAGATCCGAAGAGTCTTGGGTCTCGGGGTGTTGAAGTGCAGAAGCCCGAAAAAGTCGCGACGATCGTCCTCCTGCACCGGCGCGTACATGTTGATGATCTCGACATCGAGCTCCTCAAGACGAAACACCGAGCGCAGAATCCGACCGTCGAAACGAGGAGCTCCTGCAAAGACGACCGGGGTAGAGGAAAGGAGATGGCCCGCCAAAGGTGAGCCATCGGGTATGAGGGTAAGGACATGAGGAGTGAAACGAATACAAGCCCCTGGCCAAGCACTCTCGAAGCCTTCGCGCGACGCGTTGTAGCTGAGGTGGTGCTCTTGCAGGAGGATGGCCGCAGGGGCCGGCCGAAGGGTTTTGAGATAACGGATGATTTTGACTTGATTGACTGCGTTCTTCATCGATCGGACGTTGAACGTCAATACGGTGAGGGACTCAATCATGATTAAATCAGTTCAGCGCCGCCCCCCTCGAATTCGGTCACCTCGGACCTGTGACCCCCTGAACTGTTGCCCCCTGAGCCGTCACCCCCTGATGCACCGAGGATCATGGCGGATCCCGCCCGGGTGACACGTCGGTTGCCGGGTGCCGAGCTCGAACGAAGGCGTCGAGGACTCGTCGAGGCTATCGAGATTGTCGAGGTGGCCGATGATCCCGACATGCCACCGGACAACGGCGAAGCCGGAGCAGAAGCAGAAGGCGAAGGAGAGGTCGGGGTCGAAACGGGCGCCGCTGTCGTCGTCTGCGTCTCCTTTGTTGAGCCCGTGGTGGCACGCGTCAACGTCTCTTTCCCAGTGTCGCCGCCCTCCGGTTCGGTCGAAGCGACCGATTCGCCGTCGTCGTCGCCGTCGTTCGCATCGTCCTTGTTGCCGGTCGCTGCACCTGCGGGGTTAGCACGAGGTCCCAGCTGGATCATGTTCGTGCCAGAGGCACGAGAGTTCAATGCGGCAGGCCCACCGTGCTTCCCATACTTTCCAGCAACTCGGAAGCCGGTGGTCGAAGTCGAAGTCGAGGCCCCCGGAACAGGGGCGGCGGTGGCCGGAGTCGAAACCGGCTTCCTGCAAGCGCCCCACTGGTGTCCGGCGCGATCGCACACGGCGCAGTAGTGCGTCTCGAATTCGTGTCGCAAGCCGTACTTGGCGCCCAGGATCTCGATCTCTTGTGGCAAGGCGGCGTTGAGCGCAGCCTTCTGCGTCTCGGTAGAGCCTTGGAAAAGATCAGCATGTAAGCGAAGGTACGCGCAGTGGAACCCGTCTTCGGTCATGGCCATCGGATCGCCATTCGGATCGACCGCGAGGCCCCGCTGTAATTGCATCAGGGTATAACCTTGCGTACGACCTACGCGGCCGAACGAAAGGGTGAGAGCATCATCGAGAGATTTTCGGAGCACGGAAGCGGGGATCGCGCTGGATGAGGAGGGCAAGGTGAATCGCACCTGAACGACGTGGTTAAGGGGAGAGGCGCTGGGGAGCTCGGTAACCATCTCCTTGCCGTGGTGAGAGAATGGGCCCGCTGCAGCGGCTTCGAGACAGGCTTGGTCGGATTCGAAAACAAGCTCGTACATGTGACGAGCGATCGGGAACCTCTTCGTGGCTTTCGTCACAATCGGGTTCAGCTTCACACATTTCGAGAAAAGCTTCTCAACCTCGGGGTCGAGCACGACGCCCTCGGGCCGCGCGAACATGAACGGCGTCTCGGCCAATCCAAAGTGCTTGCGCAGCGCGATCTGTACAGGACCTCTGGGTGATCCAGGACCATCCATAATGACTCGGATCACATTGGAGGCCGGGGCTGCGTCGTTTCGCACCGCTCTTTGGGCGGCTCGTGCGAGCACTGGCGCCTGCGAAGGCGGGGTCGAGGCGTCGTGCATCAGGACCATCAGTCGGCGGGTCGACTTGCCGGAGGGAACGATACCGAGTGCTCTAAAGGTCTTCTGCATCGCCTTTTCACAGTCCAGTCGAGCCTGAGTCGCCTCAGTGGACCACGCTGGAGGATTCGCGGTTCCTCCAGTGACCGGTTCACGCGTTTGCGTGTTGAGTGATCTTTCATCACTCGCGCGGTTAGCACCCAACGGGTCGTTGGGCGGGGCCGCATGGGCGCCGGGCGGATCCGGCATCGTTTGTTCGTGTTGACCTGTAACACTTAAGGGGGTACGAGGTCAACTACACACGCTACACCGCAAAAACTCACTTTTGTGTGTATGTGTGTGTGTTGATTTTTATTTTTTTTTGTATGAAACTCATCGCTAATTTGCAAGACGAGAAAACCCCCTACGGAACTAAAGGAGATGCTGCCCAGTATGCACGATGATGACCACAACCGCCGCTCGATGCGTTGTAACTAGCAGAACAGACCAACCCGATACATCCGAGTTCAAGTCCCCCCCACCCACGGTTGCTCCCTCCCAGAGACGAATGAAAGGAAGATTGAAGATAATACACAAGGAATCGGGAAACGATGGAGGAATTGTTGGTGGTGGTACATTGTTTTTGTGCGAAGTAGGCCTGTTTCGCAGTTGCAGTCATTGAAATGGGGGTGATCTGGGGGCGTGCGGTCGCGAGGGGGGGGCCGACTTTGGTAACCGAAAAGGGGTTTGGAATCCGCGGTGCAGATCCAGCGCAGTTGGGTACAAGGGGTAGGTGATTGCTGCGGTCGCAGGGGGTTACATCCCCCCTTTGGACCACGTGAATCATTCGGATTGAGTGTTTTTTTTTTTTTTTTTTGGACTGGGGCTCATAAATTGCAATCCTTCGGGTTGGCTGGGACCGCTACAAAAAGAGCTAAAAGAGGTTATAAAGCAACGACGGCAAGCAGTTGGGTGAAAGTCAAACCCCTGCGCGCAAAGAGCGCTGCGCAGATCAAAACCCGCCGAGCACCTAACGCGGACTCCAACGGGCGGTGAGTACTGCTGCCGCTTCACGTCCCAAGAGCGGGAGCGAAGATACTCGAAAACCAGGCAAGAGCGCCTAGAGAAAGAAGGGGGAGAGTATACAGAAAGTCACGACTGGGGATAGAGAGAACCAGGAATACTAAGACAGAGAGGAGGGGAACACACCCGAGGGGCCAAGGGAGGGGGTCGAAGCCGGAGGTAGAGGTCCCCAGGGACTAACAGGCCGCAGCCAAGCCCCAGCTACTCGTCACCCCGACAGCGCCTGATGTCCTCCCTTGGCTGAGTCTCGAGTGCTGGCTGTTGAGCCGTCGGGGCCGAGCGAAAAGCGATCCAATACAACAAAACGAGCCTCGCCTTGACGCGAGGATATTGACCAAGAACGAGCGACCTTTCTTCCCGAGCCCTGCCGTAGATCTTGACCAACGCGAACGAACGAACCATTCGACGGAATCCAACACACGGCTTAGGAGTAAAAGGAGAAGTGGCTGAAGCGTAGTCAACAACTGAGCAACAGGAACGAGAAGAGGAAGGGAAGGGAAAAAGGGGGGACAGGAGAGGGGAAACTTCACAAAGCCTCCAACGCAAAGACGATCGACCCGGCTTGCCGATCCATCCAAGAACGAAAACCGCTACTGCGCAAAGTAGAGAGAGAGAGAGAGAGGTGCGCAGCCTTCCACTGCGCAACAAGTTTCAAGACAGTCAGCTTCTAAAAGAGAAGTCGACCTCCGAAAAAGAAGGGAGGAAAATAGGAAGGAAGGACTTAACTCGTTGATTTTTTTATTTTTTTTGTATGAAACTCATCGCTAATTTGCAAGACGAGAAAACCCCCTACGGAACTAAAGGAGATGCTGCCCAGTATGCACGATGATGACCACAACCGCCGCTCGATGCGTTGTAACTAGCAGAACAGACCAACCCGATACATCCGAGTTCAAGTCCCCCCCACCCACGGTTGCTCCCTCCCAGAGACGAATGAAAGGAAGATTGAAGATAATACACAAGGAATCGGGAAACGATGGAGGAATTGTTGGTGGTGGTACATGTGTTGTACAGGCGAATCCGATTATAGTTGTACAGTTGAACCTTCTTCGATCTTTTGACTTCAGACCCCCCCTGAGACCGCCCTACTCCTTGAAGCCCCTTAATTCTTTGACACGCGTCGAACAAGGCCTCCGATGGCACAAACATCCCGCTCAATCCGAATGATTCACGTGGTCCAAAGGGGGGATGTAACCCCCTGCGACCGCAGCAATCACCTACCCCTTGTACCCAACTGCGCTGGATCTGCACCGCGGATTCCAAACCCCTTTTCGGTTACCAAAGTCGGCCCCCCCCTCGCGACCACACGACCCCAGATCACCCCCATTTCAATGACTGCAATTGCGAAACAGGCCTACTTCGCACAAAAACACACAATCCCGAGATTTCCGGGGAAAGTCACGGAGCATGTGACAGTCCATTGGACACGCCTCGGTCTGCAGCGCGGGCGGGTGGCCGACAACACCGGCGCGCGGCTGGAGACCAGAGGCGGGGTATACCTTCCGCAGGGGCCTCGCTTCCCTGCGGCGTACTCCCAATCTCGGAACGCACACTCGAGTCCCGTTGTACGTGCAGGTGGTTCCCAATCACCGCAGATACTGGGGAAAGAAGGAGCATGAGGCCCACGACGGTGATGTCATTGTGTGGGACCTCGCTCGAGTGTGGATGTGTATGGCGGTTCGGTACCCGAGTCACCCGCCGCGCGGCCGCGACTCCGAGCGAGCAGCAAAGCAAGGAGAGGCGAGCCACGCAGGCAGTTTGTGCCGGCCTTGAACAGGAGATCACGGAGTCGCTCGACCGAAAGAGAAGACAGACCCGGCCCTTGAGAGGAGTGGAAAACTCACGGCGTAGTCCAGGAGAGGGCCAAGGGGATCCGCTTTCGCTGTGTGTCATCGTGATGTGGCAGAAGCTCGAACCAAGGGCGACAATGCCCGCCGGCGCAAAGAACCCGAGGCTCCTGGGGAGTACGGAAGCCTATGAGGAGGAATGGCAAAAAGAGCGAGAGAAAACAGGTTCAGTATTCTGGCGTGTTTGGGAGACATTTTGGAGATTGAGAAAGAGGGAAAGGGGACTTGTGATTTTTATTTGGTTTTTGGTTTGTGGTTCTTGGCTGGGTAGGGAGGAGCGCCGTCTACTTCATCGTGCCAATCTGAGCTCCAACCTCTCCTTCAGTCCCGCCATCTCCTTGTCCATGCTCGACATCGCTCTGGCGTGGCGATGGAGATCCCAACGTCGGTTGCTGAGAGTGTCGAGCGCCAGCGCAATGAAGGCGCGGATTGGGCGCTTTTTCGACGTCGGAAGGCGAGCGCGCAGTCGAGGGAGGCCGTGCTCGATCTGAAGTGCCGTGTAGTCGAGGTCGAGGATCGACACGACCCCCAGCGCGTCGCAGAGAATGGACCTAGCTGCTTGCCAAAATTGAGAAGAGTCAGGGCAATCATGCCAAAAGTGAGTAAAGTCATCCTCCACCCCTGCCAGGCTGCATGCCTGCACAAGGCAGCAGGCTGAGTCGCCATGCCGCTGCACAAACTGGCGCTTCCGCGTTGGCGTGAAGTGGTACGCCAGCTTGAAGTGCACCTCGCGCTCGCGGGCCGTGGCGGGCCCGGTGTGGAACCACACCCAGAAGAGTCGCCTTTCTTTGGGTGTGGCGAGTGATCCAGGGCGTTGTGTGTGGTCGAAACGTCGATGGTTGATGACGCGTCGAAGTCGCGCAATGGTGTAAGGTCTGTCCAAGTTCAACATTCTCCACTGATCAGCACACAAGGGGCCGGAGGGGAGGGGAAGTTTTTGATCAGGCATGCCGACCGGAGTCGCTCTGGGCAAGATGTGCTCGAGGGGACCGCCGGGCCGGACTCCAGGTGCTCCAACAACACGAATGACGGGTGGTCGACGTGCGAGGACGGGAACAGGAGGCGGAAGCGGCGGGATGAGGCGATCGCCTGCGACCTGGATCCACGCCTGGACTTGATCGCGCTTCCATTGCCAAAGGTTGGACAGCTCCGAGCCGTCGCCTTGGGGATGCTTCTCAGGGGTCCAGGGCACCGTTGGAGCTGCGGGGTATTGGGCTCGCGCATAGATGTCAGCGATGGTGCGTTCGAAACTGAAAAGCTTCGCCAAACGCTTATCCTGCTCCGAGAACGCCCGCGAGTCATGCAGACCAGGTTGGAGGGGAGAAAGAGAAAGAAAATTGGAGACCGAAAGTTTGGCAGGATCGACGACGGCAGGGTAGCGTTCAGCGACCGAGAGCACCGCTCGCCAGCGGGGATGTAGCTCCCGGGGTGCGTCGGCGTTCCTCCACGTCCACAGATCCGTAGCAAAGTCAAAGGTCGGAAGCGCTCGCCGGATGGAACTCCGAGCCAGATCGCTCCAAATCGCAGTTGACCTGCCGGCCAGCACGTCCCAAATCCGTACCGAGACTGAATCCACCACATCTTGAATGCTCACGACGCTGAGACCACCTCGCGCCCGTGCCGTGAAGACGACCGATTGCTTGTAGTCGCTGCGCCGCGGTCCTCCCTTCACAAAGTCGGCAAGCTTGCGCTCGATCGCCTTGATCACGTCGGATGGCGGTACGTCGGCGGAGAGAGAGTGCAGCACCTTGGAGATGCCGTAGCGGTTGAGATAGAAAGCCCGGGTATGATGCGTCATCCATCGGTCGCGCACCGAGAGAATCACTCGATCGACCCTTCGCTCAAGATCATGGAATCCCAGCCTGTTGTTGCCGTCAGGCGCAAACTGGAGACCGATCCAGGGAAGAGACTCGTCCGGTGCCACGAACGACAGTTTGGACAAGTCCGCGCGATCCCACAACGTCGCGCCCAATGGCATCACCACGGTTTTGTCGGTGTTTAGACGGCCGTTCGTCGCGAGTCGCCAATCCCGAGCTAACGCCTCGAGCGAAGCAATAGCTTCCGGTCCAGCGACAGCGACGACGGCGTCATCCGCGAACGCCAAATTGGTGATGCATCGAGTCTGCGGACGAGGAGCCAGCTCCGGAAGAGTGATAGTCAGCGCAATGTTGCGTCGACTGAGAGAATCAAGGAAGGGTTGGAATACCACATCCCAGACAGAAGAAGAGAGAGGATCGCCCTGGCCAAGACCGCACAGGAGTCGCACCGTCTCGGTAAGGAAACCGTTGACAATGTACCGCGCTGTGGACGTCTCGCCGTTGTAGAGCATCCGCAAGACGCGCTGGAAAGATTCCGGCGCGCCGAGAGCCTCAAACACCGCAAAGACCCAGTCGTGCTCGACCATGTCGTAAGCCGAGCTCTGATCCAGGGAGAGGAGCGCTGCTGTCGGGAACTCTGCCCCACGACCCCTAATCTCATCGATCAGGAGCCTCAGATGCAAAGCCGCGTCCGCTGGTCTTCGCCCTTTGACGAACCCATGCTGTCCGGCCGGAAGAACATCGGGGAGGATCCGGTTCAGACGAGCCACGTAGACCTTGGTGAAGATCTTGTAGTCGCATTCCCGCAAGGTGATCGGACGATACGATTTGAGGTCGCACCGCGCTGCACCAGGTTTGTTGTGTTTGAACAAGAGGCGCACATTCGCCTGGCTCTGTTGTGGAGTAAGGGAGCCTCGAGTAATCAGCTCGTTGTAGGCTCGAGTCAAGAGAGGGGCCCAAAGCAAGGGGCAGGCTCGATACATCTCATAGGGGACCCCTGAAGGACCCGGAGATCGACCTTCGTGCGTGGTTCGAATCGCTGCGAGCACCTCGGCCTCGCTGATGGGCTCGGCAAGAATGTCGACGTGCGAATTCGAGAAGCGCCGAAGGAAGCGAGCGTCGGAAAGCGAGTCGTCACAAGGTCTTGCTGATTTGATGGGTCCCAAGAGCTCATCCCGCATCGTCACGACCTGTTCCGGATCCTTCGCTTCGACAAGGTAGTGCTGCTGGAAATGAGAATGGGTGTGCTCGAGCGCGCGCTCAATGTCAGTGGTGAGCTCGCCATCAGCGAGCCGGATACTCTGAAACTTCACATCCCGGGACCGAGCAGCCAGTTTGGCATGTACCGGACGACTGAGACGTTCCTCGGATGCAATCTCGGGAACGTGCGCCCTGATCCGGGACTGCCTTGCTCGCTCGTTCACAAGTTTGGTGAGAGCGTCGTGGGTGTTCGTCCAGTCGATGACGTCAAAGGGGCTCATCACCCGACGAGACTCAATGTCCTGCAGTCGAGATACCAGCATCATCTCGAGGGCGTTGCGCTCCCGAAACAGACGCCGAGACAGCTCGAGAGCTTGGACCCGAGACTCCGAGAGTACGCGCTGAAGGTCGGCGACCGGATCCCCAGACGGTGCCTGCTCAAGGAGAGGAGTGACGAACTCCTTAAACTCGGCGTGTTTGAAGGTTGACGAGTTGATGCGGGTCAGAAAATGAGCCGCCTGGGGAAGGCAGAGCTCCTCTTCGACCTCGGCACCACTTGCGCGCAGCCTAAATGTGACCGTAACCGGTCGATGATCCGACATGGATCGAGAGATATTGTACAGAGTGGAAGCAGAAACGATCCGTCGCTCGTGTCGCCGCTGCACCAGAACAAAGTCGATGCGCGCGCGCGAAATGAGCCGGCCGTCCTTGCTGAGATGCGGGCGCGTGGTCGCCGGCGACAGTGGGTGCATGAGCCGAATGGCATCCGTGTACGCCCCGTCGAGCCGCGACATAAGCGCGGGCCAGTGGTGGGTGTTCGGGCGGTCCACCTGTTGCGCTCGATCCACCGCGGGGATAGGGCAGTCGTTGAGATCGCCCGCGATGAACCGAATGTGAGAGGAGACGGTCGCCCGAAAGTGAAGGGAGGTGAAGAAGAGGAGGCGCTCGGCGGGTTGAACCGGAGCGTAGATATTGTTGAGTTCGACGACGTCCGTCGAACCCCGCACATCGAAGGTGGTCACGAGTAAGCGCCCGCCAAGAGACTGACGCGTGCGACGATGACCACCGAGAAGAGGAGAAGAGCTTGGAATCAAAGTGAGGCAGTGTTGAGAAAAGTAGGCCTCGCCCTGGTGGGACTGGGCGTACTCGTGGCGTATGTGAGATTGTCGTGATTTAGGAACATTGTGTTCCTGGAGAAGGATAGCAGAAGGGGGAGGTGTGAGCGAAGTGAGATACGAAAGAAGCAGACGACGTCGTTCAGGGGTATTGAAGCCCCTGTTGACGTTCCAGGTCATGATGATGAACTCAATCATTACGATCGCGCCTTCGTTGCAGCAGCAGCTCCCTTGATGGACAACATAGGTCCGAATGTGGGTGAGGGGAGCGGGTCCGCAGCAGTCGATTCGTTCCAGTCCGATGTGCGCGCGACGCTGGTGAGACGCTGGATACGCTCGGACCGGCGAAGACCCTGGGAACTTCCTTCGTCCACCTCCTGCTTGGGCTCGGGCTCGGGATCAAACACTGGACCTGGAGACGGCGAAGGCATCCAACCGGTCACAGACGGGGTGCGGTCCAACTCGGTGATCTCATCGTATAGACCAGCATCCTGTTTGCGCTCGCGATCCGACACACGATTCATCCAGTCGTCGGGAAGGCCGTCCATATCAAGCTGATGGTGACTGGCCGATCGGGACCGCGTCAGCTCAGGGGTATGCTCAGGAGTCGTCGAAACAATCTCAGGCACAGACCCCGTCTCGGCCGACTGCGATTCCCCTTCTTCCGCGTCACTCGTCTCCGTGTGTTCCCCCTGGTTCCCCTCCGCTCCGCGGTCCTGCAGATCCGACAGATCCGAAAGCTCCAGCGGCGGCACTTCCTGCTGTTGTTCCAGCTGTGCCTCGACTACGCTCATCGCGTCCTCGTCGTCCTCGAGGGCCTGAGCGGGCTCCTCCTGCGCCTCCTCGGCTACGTCGCCGGCCAGACTTGCGAATGGGTTTGCGGCGACGATGAAACCGCGAGGGGCGGATGCTATGGGTGTAGAGCTTTGTGAACGAGTAGGGTAGACTCGTGGTGAGTTGTTAGTGTCCCTTGTGGGAGATGCGTTCTTCTTTGAACGCTTGGACGCGACAGGAGACATTGGGGGAGAGGGAGAGGCTACATCACCTCTGCGTTGTTTTTGGGGGGTCGAGGTTTGCTCGATGTTGCTTTGGGGCTCGGCCTGGGGCCTTTGGTTGTTGTTGTTTTTCTGGGAGGCCTGCTGACGCTGGACCGGCTTTTGAACGCAGTTGTCGGAGTGGCCTACAAAGCCGCATCGGCGGCACGAGGCTTCGGCCTCGTAGTCGTGGCGAAGGGGCGTGAGTGTTGCGAGTCGTCCCCGAAGGTCGATCCTCGACGGTAGAACCTGCCGAAGTTGAGCACCGTTGTTCTTGAACAGGTCGTCGTCGTCGAACTGGACGATGGCCGCGTAGTTTCCTCGAGCGACGAGGTACGAGCCTTGAACGACCGTTAGAGGCTGCTGGAGTTGGAGCAAGTCGCACTTGTGGCCGTCCCCGGTAAGCTTGGCGACGACGCCTTGCAGTTTGTTCCAGAGGTCGTCGTTCGTGTATTCGGCCTCAGGACTGATAATGAAACGCAGTTCGACGACGTTTTTGACGAACGCCAAGCGCTTGCGGACTTGGGCAAAGGAGCGTTTCCACTCGATCTTGGTCGCCGCGTCGTGGACTTGGTCAAGCGCCGCTGCGCTAGCGCAGCGCACCACGAACTTGAACCGGGTGTTACCGCTTTGGATGATCGATTCCGGTGCGACTCCATGGATGATTGGAGCGTATTTCTGGAGCTCGGGCGGGAGGACAACTCCTGCGGGCAGGTTAAAACACAACGACGTGTCGGGCGACAGGGTACGGAGCACCTTCGAGTACAACTCGGACTTCTCGCGTTCGGTGGCCACGCCGGTGTGTTCGAACGTGACTTCCAGAACGGCACCAGACGTGTCGGTAATTGGTTTCGTTGCATTGAGTGCGCTGAAGCGCAGGGAGGTGGCCCGGTCCTTGCCGAAGCCGAGTGCGTCTTTGAGCACAAGGATGCGGGTGCCCTGGCGTGTGCCATCTTCGACACTGATCATCTTCAGGATTCTCGCGACATCCTCTTTCCTCTTCTTTTCTTCATCACGCTTTTCCTGGTACAGCGCTAGGCCGGGGTTCGCTGGTCCCTCGGCGGCATCGGCTTCCGCCCCCGCGTCACCACGTGGTTGTCCCGTCGCTGCCGGCTCCGGAGGGCCGCGGCCCGGATCAGGCGGTGCCTGGTCGGACATCGGGTCGATAGCTGGTGTAGCAGTTGATGTATTCGATGTATTGACGTTTGCAGAGGTAGGGTAGTGCGATTGGGATGAAAGATGAAAGATGAAAGATGAAAGATGAAAGATGAAAGATAGAAAGATGAAAGATGAAAGATGAATTGACAACGTACGCCATCGCATCCTGGTTGTTGAAGGTGTCAGTAGACCTTGCACTGATATCAGGGGCCGGATAGCTTAGTTGGTCAAAGCTTTTCCGATTAATGGAAGCGACCCAGGTTCGACTCCTGGTCCAGCCGTTCTTCTTCTTTTGTTGATCATTTCGGGATCATCGTTGATCCCAACACTGGTATCGCTGCGTGATGTCGCGCGGTCTATTCTTGAACGTCGAGCCCAAAGTCATCGAACGTCCAATTGGGTTCGGGGTCAAGCCGTTGACGCGTTGATGCCTTGGGTCGTGGTGAGGCGTAGGTTCTCTTGATGCAACCGGATGTGTTGAGTTGATCGGTCTTGACTTGGGAGTATATCCGTAAATCACAAACTCCAGGAAGGGACGTTGGGTGCAATGCGGGATTGAGAAGTACTCGTCGCGTTTGGCAAGTAGTGCGCAAAGAATTGTGAACGCGAGACTCGCCACCTCGACCCCTTTACTTGCCCTTCGTTCTAGGTGTTCAAAAGTTCAATGTCAGTCTGTGCTTGCGCCTTAGACAGAATGTAACATCAGAGAAAGAGCCGAAGACGCGTACGTTCACCACCACCATTCTCTTCGTCTCCTTCCTCGCCGTCTTCATCCTCATCGTCGCGGTCTTCGTCCTCCTGTTCGTCTTCGTCATCCAAACCGAGACCGGCAAGTGCCTCGCACAATTGGACACCATTGCCGATCTGCTCTCGGTTTCTGGCGATTGGCAGCCCAGCTTAGCAAAACCCGCAAAGAGGAATGTTGGGGTGGAAGCCATCTTCCCCTGCAGGAAATAGTAGTGGCTACTGGAGAGGCAACGCAGACGGATGGAGCGAGCTGATGACTTGGTACTTGGGCCGACCATCGCAACATCGATCACCGTGCACCTGGAGAATAAGGTCTTGACGTCCACGATCTCCCGTGTTGGTGTCGGACTCGCAGATAAGCATCGCCATTTCCGTGCTTGACGTAGGAAGGTTGTGGGTGCGTCGGTCTCGGCCTGGTAGGACCCACTCTTTGGCCGTATCCCAACCCGCGCGGGCTTTGGCCGATGCGAACTCCCTCACAAAGCGATTGCCGGTGCGCAACATGGACTCGAGCTTGGTCAGCGTTGATCTTTGAATGCGAGTCTCTGCGCCGTCGGGTCCAAGTCGAGTGTCGGTGGCCTCGGCCGGGTCGATCAGCCATGTTTGAGCAAAGGCTGGGCGTTGATTCACGGCAGGGATCAGGGCGCCGAGTCGATGGTAAACGCGACCAAACACGCGAAACACGCGGCTCCTAGAGTGACCATTCGAGTCTTGTCAAAGTGAGCAGGGAGCGAAGTGAACGACAGCGCGTTGTTGTACGACCGGGCGTTTTCGCGGAATGCTTTAGCTTCTGTGTAGGTGGGGCGCACAGTTCAGTATGTGAGTACAGTGCAGACGAATGTTGTTGGACGGAGCAACTGACCGCTATCCGAGCCTTCAAGTAGCTGTCGATACTCGGGATTGGGCCGGAGAGAGGAGGTAGCTGCACCTTCCCCTGCGAGCAGCACGTGCTCAAGTGTCCGGTTCGTCCTTTGCACTCCCAGTGTCGAGCCTTGCAGTGGGCACACACGGCCATCTGGGGCCGAGGTAGTCGCGGGTGGGAACGTGGGGCTTGAGTGGTTTGAGCGCGATTCGAGGCCTGTGCACTTGCTCTGCGCAGGAAGAGGTGGCAGTGGGGCGAGCTCAGCGTCGGATCGGCCATCGGGCCCTCGCGCTGAACACGCTGTCCGTTCTACAAAGCTGTACGGCGGACGCTTATACGGGTCGCAATACCAAGGTCGGTTGATTGTTGTCATTACGCGCGGGGAGCTGATCCTGTTGATCGGAGCCGGACCAAGAGGACAGAAGAGGAGCGTGGCGCCCAGCGGGCCCATGGTCTCCCCATGTTCCCGCTGTACGCTATCGTACGGCGCTACCCTCGCGCCAAAGACTCGGCGCTGTTGTTACGAAAATTCGATGAGAGTGGGAGCGAAAAGGTGAAAATTAGAGAGAGCAGCGCGGGAGTATTCACAGCGCCTGGAACCTCATGCTGTTGTTGAGCCCCTAAAACCGGTGTCGGGACTCGGAATGCAAAGAATACGTCACGTGATCGACGGGGCGTCGCGCAGCGTAGCCGCGCCGCGCGTCAACGACGGCGAGACCACCCCGGAGCTCTGTAGAAGAAGTGTCATGCAAATCCACGCGCTTGCTATACATTAAATCCTACGCAAACTGCTCCATAGTTCCTCACCATGTCTAAATTCGACAAAAATCGTCCTCGGGCTGTAGCTCGACTTTTATGGTGCAGAAAATGCGAAAAGGGTCGTACATGACTTCTGGTCGGGACGCCAATATCACAGGGAGGTGCGCCCGCAGTACTGTACTGGTACATTCACTATAAGCGGCCCAGAGGGCCGCAACACAGTCAAAAACAGCGATTTTAGGTACATGCGTCGCGGATCGACCTTTTTATATATAAAGAGGTAGTAAAGACAGCACCTTATTCGGGACGGCGGGTGGGTCGAAAAGTTTCGCGAGTGTAGAGGCAATAAGCACTGCCGTTCGAGCGAAACGAATAAGGTGCAGAAGCGAACAGGCATTTATCTCGCCTACTCCACTCTAAGCGCATGCGCGCCACCCCCAGGGGGGCGGCCCACCCATTGCTGGGGGGTCGGGGTGCTCACCGCGCCCGCCGGGCCCTCTTCACCTCCCGCCGTGCACTTGGGGCCTCATCACCTCCAGCATCTCGCTCTGTATGGCTTCTTCCAACGAAGCGACGCCAATTGTTTCCAACTCTCGGCCACCAACGCTCACCCGACTCCTCGCTACTTGTGCTCCATCCAGCTGGTTTTTCCCGCCACCGGACCACGATGGAGCGTGTCACTAAACTGCCTCGCGCGTTCAAGCCGATGCTGGGACGACCGCCTACGATTGCGTCGCCCGGCTGGGAGGATTGAAATGGGGCACACCCGCGTCACCTGGCGTCAGGGTTCTCAGCTCTTTCTTCGATATACTCGAGCAACACCCCTCATTGCTGGACCTGTTCTGCGAGGAGCTGGACGCCATCAGCAATGCTCCTTACAGCGAGATGGGTCGGAAGAGCGAGCACGACGTCGAACTTTCGTTTACACGCCTGTTATTTCGCGGTCTAGAATCTGCAACGGCGGCGCTGCTCGATCATCATGCCGCGATCACCGAGGCCGTCGGAGCTTCTTCCGCTTCCGCATCGACCCCCGCGACGAGAGCCCGGTACTCGGTTCGGTTGGCCGACCCTGAACCTGCTCTCCGCACGCAGGGCGATGCAGTCGTCTACATTCAACGTGGGGCTGGCAACGTCGTTTCAAGTATCTCGATCGAATACAAGCGGGACAACGTACATCATAGCCTGGCCAAGGTACGCCAGGAGGGCGTCCTCTCGCATATTCCCATACTCGACCACGGGGCCCCAGTGCCACTTCAGAATCTAGAGGAAGAAAAGCCGAAGGGTGCAGATGCTGTGGCGACCAAGGTGAGGCATGCATCTTGCAGGCTTGGACATATGCTTTCTCGATCCGGCCTCGAATGTTGGGGCTCTGCGTTTACTCATTTCATATTGTTCATGCTCGTGAAGGCCATCACCCAATGCGTCTCCAGCGATAGTCGATTCCTTTTGCTGGTGTCGGTTCCGTTCTTCCAGATTGGTGAACTGGGTGCGTCGCATCTTTGAACTCATCAATACCTGTCGAAACCTTCGGGGCCTCACTGACGCATGGGATCATGCGGCCTTGCTTTGGCCCTCCGCCGCTCACCCACAGTCCAGCACCAGTCGACGCATGCTGCAACGGCAAGGGATCCCGTAGCGTCAACCTCAGCGTCGTCGGCCTCAATTTCGGCTGCGACCGCTTACTCGCCGGTACCTTCCCCCAAAGCCAGTTACAGCTGGATTCTACAAGAGCTGGCCCGATGGGTAGAGCCCTCTCCGACGACCTTGAACCCAGAAGCTGCCGAAACACTTGGCACCGATCTTCCACGACGGTCATTCATCGTGTCCTTCATCGCTCTGGCCTTCACAGCCGTGAACGAAGTCCCCAAGCCGGACCAAGCCGTCGTCGATGCACTGCTCGATGCCCGTTCCCAACCTCCGAATCGGCCTCGAACTCGCTCCAAGCCGGACTCGGACTCGGACTCGGACTCGGACCGTGACGATGATCCCTCCCCGCGGGTCCGAAAAGCCCAGAAGACTTCGGCCGAAGCCACCTGTGCTCAAGCCGAGGAATCATATCGACCCATCACCCCACCCGTCTTCGTGGAGTTGCAATCCGATCTCTCATTCGACCCGTTGACGCCCGTGACTCGCATCTTCTCGTCCCCTCCTGCATCGACGGATTGGACTCCTACGATCTCGCCACTTTCTGGTTCGTGCCACTCATCGGAATCGATCACCATCGTTGAAGATCGCGGGTTCGTGATCCAGGCCAGCTTGTCGAACGCGCATTGGTCTATGATGGTGCGTCATGTGCTCTGCCCTGCTGCTCCCGTCCTAGCCCATGTAGCCCAGCTCACCAAAAGGATCGTTCACTTTATGCTCTTGCGCAGTCGTACACGGGCACGAGCCGCATAGAACTGGTCGAGATCGGCTTTGATATCGTCTCTTCGGTTCCTTCCGACTCGCCCCTTGCGTCTCGTCTGTCGTCGAAACCTTCCCCAGCGAGCGATTTTATCCGGGGCCTCCATTTGTCCGATGTTGTTTTGCGGTGGCTGTCCGAAAACCCCCGGGAAGAACTCGAGGACGATCGAATCCCCCTCGAACTCTTGGATCGGTTCGAGCCCACTGCGGATCTTCGTCTGGAGAAGGAGGTCGGGACAGGAAGTACTTCCGGAGGCTGGCTTGCGAAGGTGGTACGAGTCAATCGACCGTTGTCCTCGTCCGCTAAAGCCGAGGTACCGCTTGTTGATCACCCTGCTCCGAACGCGAGGTACTTTCTCAAGCTCATGCCGTGTGTTTACGCCGGCTCGGTCATCCGCGAGACGCTGTTTTACCAGCACGTCTTCCCTCACCTCCCCGACCATCTTCGAAAACATCTGCCGCAATATCACGGCACGTACCGAAGGACCAATGGCAATGGATACGCCATGGTCCTTGAGAATGTGGGGACAACAATGAACCAGCTCGACTTCTACGGATCGCGCCAATTGTGGTAAGTTCCTGCAGGGCGGCGCACTGAATCCAGCCATGTGCGAGCCGGTCGAGAGGTTGGGCGGATTCCTGACCTCGTGGGTCTTCTTTGCGTTTTCTACTCGGGGTGCAGGGAGATCGAGGCGGATTTCAGGGACCTCGGCATCATGCATAATGATGTCGGCGCCGGAAACGTTCTGGTTCGACCCAACAATGGTCCTTTGTGCTTCGTTGATTGGGGACGATCGTATCTCAAACTCCCAGTGTGAATCTTTCCTCTCCTCCTCTTTCCGACGTCTCTCTTTTTACTTTCTTCTATTCTTGCTTCATATTCTGTACGTACTTTCCCTCAGTTTCATTTGCAATGCGCAACGCTCGTCATCTCGGTCATCTCGTCCCCGTCGTAGTTGGACCATGGCTGGATTCAGTGCGCCGCCCTTTAGGAACTTCCCACAACGGGCCGGGCGATCCGTAGAAGTCGCTGAGCTCGTTCATCATTGTTCCCACATCCTCAAATACCATGACATATTCGTTGCCATTGGTCCTTCGTAGGTGCCGTGATATTGCGACAGATGTTTGCGAAGACGGTCGGTAAGGTGGGGGAAGACGTGCTGGTAGAACAGCGTCTCGCAGATGACCGGGCCAACGTCAGTGATAGGCTCGGCTTCACGTTCGCGCGCGCGCCAACACTCCTTTCCCTCTCCCCACTCACTTCTCACTCGGACCACTCGATTCGGACTCGGCACTGATCGCACCACGCCGCAATTCGACGTCACACGCTTTCACATCGTTCCGATGCACCACGCAATCTGCAAGACGCAGCTCGATCTCTCTCAACTACAGCTCAACGTGTCACCTCAACCCGACTGATTCGCGCACGGTGCGACGTCGCACGACACGGTTAACGACATGTCCAACATTGCCATCATCAATACGGTACAAATAAAACTGCACCCTGAGAGGGAGTGGTCACTTTCAGCAGCGTGCTAGCTTGCGTCGATGCATCGCTCGAGCGTTCTCAGTCGGACACATGCCCGGTCACCGCATCGCCTCGTTCACCTCAATCGCCCACTAGGTACTCGACGGATGAGTGTGGTGAGTACTTCACTCAGAAGTATTCAGCTCTCGCCCCATTCGCTCATTTCATGTTTGTCGTTGCTGCTCATCGCTCTAGTTCAGATTGCGCGTTGGCCGACTCGCTGGCATCCGAGCCTGGCACCATACCACTCTGTGACTTGTAGGACCATACTCTGCGCATCCCTCATCAGCACCATCGAAGAGATGCTCAGCTTTCCTGAGGTCTCGAATTGATGCACACATCACTCAATCCTCGTCTCTCCACCCCGAACACCACTGTCGACCTGTGCCGATCTTCTCCGCCACCCCCACATGGTGCACCCGCGTCGTCAACGTCAACCAATCGCACGAATGCATTCCCTCACATCTCTTTCTTGATCGAATTGAAGAGTCTCATCGACGCGGCAAGCTCGGGGGTTGTCGGAACATCTGTTGCTCGACTCGGCGAACATTCAATCGACGCCCATCCGCACTTCGACCGACCGAACCGACAAACCTTTGAAGCTCGGTCTCCCCCTGCCCGTGCCCATCTCATCACCACGACGTGCGAAGTAACAATCTGCTCGCCCTCGCGACGGCCGCCTTGACCACCTCGACCATCAACCTTCCACCGCACTCGTGCTCGATCGCCATGGACTCACTGTCATCAACTGACCTGACCTACTCATCATGAGCGCCGACCCCACGATCGCCCCATTCTCTAATCCTCTGGCAATTCACTTATCGACACGATTCACCTCACCTCGTCCTGATTTGTGCCACTGCACCCAGCTCTACACTCCCCCGTGATCTTCGCATTCACACCGGCGGATTAGCTCGATCAATCAGGACCCCTGTCTGGTATGCTCTCCTCTGCAACCCAGTCATCCTCTCCGCAAGTCCCGTCAATACTGAAACTACTGCAAACGCTCATCTGTCTTCTACAGCATTGCCCGACATCCCTAGCGCGCAAGATCGAACTCGCAGGTCACCCATCGTCAGCTTCCCACCGATTTGCTCACACATCGCCCACACCCATGCCACAAGCTTGTGATTCAATCCTACGATCGCCAACACGACTTCTCTCGACCCGAGTTCTGTCATTTCATTGGGATCAGCTTGACTCTTCTGCGCTCTTCTCGGCTGGCTCGGCACTCGAGCCACTTCATCGAGCAGCGTCGTCTCGACTCGGACCGTTCGGCACTCCGACGATCGATGATCAGCTGGACCCGTGCATCTCCCAGGCAACTTGCTTCGGCCATACTCGATGAACGATCAAGCCCCAACTGACATGTGTCCGCCTCGATGTGCCCACCTTGCCCAAATCGCCACTCCAACTCGTCCGGTTAACTCGAGCTTCAACTCGACGATTCTTTTAACATCGACGGCCCTACCTGTCTGACACCGTGTTTGAACGACCCGATACGCCAGTCGATACATTTCAATTCGACCGATTCGACTCCGACCGCGTTGCGCTAACCGCTGACATGATCAATGTGAAAATTGTGATGGTGCTGTCCGTGGACGGTGTTGGAACATGATGAGGGAACGCATGGGTACATGGGAAGGTCGGTTTGTGATGTCATGCACCTCAACCCGAACATGTCTTCACATCATCGCGTGAACCCCAACGCGCATTGTCCAATGATCATGTGAAGCCCAACTTCCATGATCGCTGACCGTCACCATCTCCGGGTGAGCGCTCGAACATGCTCGAACATGTGATCGTGTGGGCGGTTCATTGCTCCGCCATCCCAAACACCGCTCCAATGATGGATGATGTGTCGTGATGAATCAATCACATTTGATCATTTTCCATTTCAGAGATCGCGAGCGCTCTTGGCCGAAGGCTGCGAGGGCCGCCGCCCTCTCAAATACGAAATGGTGCTCGTCCGAGCATCTTTGCAAGGATCGCGCTGGACAGCGCGCGCAGAGCTGGCGGGCAGCTGGCGGGGGGATTTGGTATTTGGTATTTGAAAAGTGCCCATATAAACAGGACAAAACACACTACTGAAGCTTCGGTGCTCCTGTCTGGTCAATGGACGCTTGCTTTCGTTATAACCAGGCCGTCGAAATCCCACCGAAGCTCGCCCCACTCCTGTCGTCGATCGCATCGGGTTCGGCAGGATGATGTTGCTGGGTATGCGCATGCGAAATCTAGGAGTCTGATCACAACGCGCAGTACGAAGTCTAGTATTACATTCAGATTCGTCCATAGAAATGCAAGACAATAACGCGGATGTCGAGCACGGTTCTACTCGCAAAGGGCCTTGAAAGCCGCCTGGATGTGTTCATACGACATCTGACCGAAGTTCCAAAGCGACGCAAGTTCTTGCTCTGCCTCGATGCGTTTCAGCTTTCGAAAAGGATCCAGCGAGCAATTTCGCCGCAGGACACTCAGAACCTTCTCTACGTCATACCAACGAGATGCGCATGCGCACAGAAGCTCATCAAAACCGTCGTCCAGCAATAGCCAGCCTTTCCTGATTGCTGCATTGTTGAGCTTCTCGGCATTCCACGCATTCCAGATATCCGCGGCGCCCGGCTTTTCGAAAAAGGGCGCGTCGGCAAATTCAGACTGAAAAGCGGTGCGGCACGCCACATAGAAAAACGACTCCATATCATGCCAGCGCTCGTGCACCACACCCTCGGTTGCTGGGATGAGCAGGAGTCGGGACAGATAGGGTAGCGTGCCCTGTTATTAATCATGGTACAGGGGAAGGGTGGGAAGGAGTTGGGTGAGACCAAGAACGTGTCGAGGGCTAGCACGGACGCGAGAACGTACCGAGCGCCTGAGGCGACACGTTTCTTCTGCCGTTCGAGCCTTCTTCACCGCCAGATTGTAATCAATCAAGACTCCATCGCCGTGCGAGTTGACCACGACGTTGCCATATGACACGTCACGGTGGATGAACCCATATTCCCATAGCTGACGGTGCCCTGTCACGCGCGGCAAAGGGTCGTCAGTGTTGGCACACCCTTCAGCGCGCTGTCCCGCTCTGCTCTGATCATGAGCACTCAACCTCAATCGCACCCTCGAGAGCGCGCGCGAGCTGCTTGGTGTTTTCGAGCGTGGCGAGTGGGTTGTAGCATTCTTCATGAATGACGACCTCCTTGGCCCGCGGGGTGAGACCGTCGAGGGATTCGTCGCCGGGTAGGAACCCGGGGAGGGTCCTGTATTCGGTGCGAAAGACGCCGACCAGCGGAGCGAGCCCTCGGGGTCTCTTTTCTTGAATCAGGTTGCGTATCTCGGCCAAGTCCGAGTTGCGCGATTCCTCGACCCAGGTGATCGTCATCGCGCGAGTCCTGACGTTGGCGCCCTCACCAAGGGTGATCTCGTATGTCGACGTCGCGCGGCCGCACTCTCTGCGTCGACGGAACAAAAGCTTCTCGATCTTGACGTTGGACATTGTCGTTGCTCCCCCGCTGAACTCGGAGGCCGCCGGCGGAAAGAAGTCGGGGCAGAGCGTGAACGGGCCGTAGCGGTCGTCGAGCGAGGTCGTGGTGGCGAGAACGCCGTTCAGCCGATCACTGTGTTTGATGAGACGGTAGAGAAAGGTCGACAGCTCTCCGTTTTCTTTGGTGACCGTTCTGTGTTTGGTGAAGAACATGCCGCAAGAAGTCATAACGTAGACTGTGAGACGGTCGCCGTGCAGGGTAAACCCGATCGCATATTCTCGAATCGGCGTCGCAAGGAGTGCCGACAAACGTCTGAACAACTGGCTCTCGGCGTTGGAGTTGTCCGTTTTAGTCTCGCCGACGGTAGCCACGTGCGTAAAGGAGCCTTTGGCCCGGTTCAGGTCCACCTTGGCCTCGGTCTTGTTTTCGTCGTCGTTGTCGTTGTCGTCCTCGTCGTACTTGTCGTACCCATCGTCGTCGGCGTCCACGCCCTCGGCCTCATCGTTCTGATGCTGGCCCTTTCCGGTTCCGTTCACGTTGAAGTTCACGTTGGTGTCGAGATCCGCATCGGGCGCGGCTCTCTTGGCTTGCGGATCGGCGTGACTGGGAAGGGCCCATACATTCGGGAGGGTTGGGTCGTGCGCGACCGCAGCGTGGGTCAAGAGCACGACGTCGGCCGTCTTGTCGGTCGTCTTTACGCGGTCAGGTGCGACGCTGATGTGCTGGGTCGAATTCTTGCAGGCGACCAGTCGCCGGTCTCCAGTTTGAGGCCCAAGAGTGAGAAACGACGTCAGCCATCGGAGGCATACATTTCGCAACTCACGCCGCCAAGCGATCGAGTAGCCCAGGCGTCGACGCACCTTATTGATGACGCCTGCTATGACCTCGCCCAGCGCTTCTTCGGTGCCAGTGTTGGACTCCTTGGGCCATATCTTGTTAGCGAGCTCCTCAGCGGTCGGATGGCCGAAGAAGTAGGCCTCAAGGGCCGGACAGTGTTTTTGGTGCATCTGGACCGCCTTGAAGATCCTTTCGACTCTGGCTGTTGCTCGCTCTGCCGAGGCCGCCTCCCGGCGCGGTCGTAATGGGGTCGAAGTGGCTCGACGAGTGCGATACCGAGGTAGAGGGCCCGACGCCAAGTTTGCGGTCGCGTTCCTGGGCGCACTTGCGGTCGCTGTAGTCGCTGTCGTGGCCAGCAGGGAAGCGCGTCCCTCGCGGCGCCTGGTCGTACATGTCAGACGTCGAAGGCAGCTGGGGGTCCGCAGATGTAGAAGCTGCGTCAAAACTACCAGCGCTTTAGCGCGACACCGTGACCGAGATCGATGCCATTGAGGTCGAGGTCAAGGTTGAAGATGAGGCGGAGCTAGAACTTTGGCGTGCTAGTCGGCGCCGTGTTGGACGAACTTCGCGTCAGACGCGCGAGGACCCATGACAGCCCAGCCCCAACCTGCCCCAACGCCGCGCGCCCCGCCCAAGCGGAATCGACGCGCGTCAACGCGCGTCAACGTATCAACCACGACAAGACTCGACCAGGGCGAGCAGGTCGCTCACGCGAGGCCGTAGGCCTGCCAGGCATGTCGGACCTCGTCGATGCTTTACCAGGCTCGAGTCCGATGAAGTCGAGTCCCGTTGTGTCGATGTCGGCCACGGCGGAAGCGAGAGAGCAACAGCTCTTTGCCCACATCGGCAAACCTCGACTCTCGAAGGCGATGGACAAGTATTTTCTTGCCACGCCTTCCACCTACGAAGCCAAGATCCTCAAACCGACGAAGAAACTGGGGACGGAGGCTGCGATGAAAGAGATCGCTAACGCGATCAAGGATGTGGTGAGTGCCCCGGTGCTATCGCTTGGCTTCGACCGTACGAGTATGACTGACCCGATCATTGATGCACCCGGGTGTAGACTGGCGATCGACGTCTGGTCGTGGATAACCACATCAAGCTCGCGCCCGATCGCGGGGAGCAGGAAAAGACGCCCGACGCCGTCATATTGACGCATGCGGCGGTGGCCGCTTCCCCCGATCTTCCGTTCGTTTGGGCGCAGTCAGAGCACCCAAAGTCGACGGAAGGCACGCCCCCGTCGCCTCAACGCGCATACTCGCAGATTGCAGTGGCGATTGAGGTGAAAGAGAGCGACACGAAGAGCGCAGAAGCGCGTAACCAAGTGCTTAGGCGGCTACACATGATCTGCACGACCGCGCTCCGCGCCCACGCGATCGGGGTCACCCTTTGCGGGGACGTACTTCAAGTCTACCTCGTCAACGCGTGTGGGGTGTTCACGACGAGCGCCCGCAGGTGCGGTGAGGACGCGGTGCTGCTCCGGCGCGTGCTGTCACACCTCATCGAACTCGACGACAACGGGCTCGGGATGCTGGCCTCGACGAACGAGGTCGACGATGGTTTCGGCAATTTTGTCGTCTCGGACAAGTTTCTCCCACCCCGCGCCCACGACTTCGAGTCCGAGCTTGGCGATATCTCAGATCTCGAGATCCAGGAGCTCCTCTTCCGACGCCGAAGCTGCCTGGGTCGTGCAACCTCCGCTTTCCGCGTTTCCGCAAGACACGCGCCTGTCGACCCCACGTCGATCAGCTTGCCTACCTCTGCCACCGAGTACGCTATGACAGTCGCATGGGTCGAGCAATCCCGCCTCGACGATGCGATTGCCCTACGTCGCAAGATGCACGCTGCGTCGCGTATCGACACCGAGGGTTTAAGCCTTAGCGCCGGCATCTACCGAGATGACTTCCGCACGCTTCCAACTTTCCTCGGTGATGATGAAAGCTTCGATGATATCGGGCCCCGGGCACTCGAGGTGGTCTTCCACCGACAGTGTTATCGGCCCCTCAACACGGCGACCACGACCAGGGAACTCGCCCAGGCCGTACTTGGAGTCGTCAAAGGTGAGCACGGGAATCAACTGGGCGGCCTTGCGTTTGCGCTCCCTAGCCGACACGCCCCTTTCCACGCCACTGCAGGACACCGAAACCTGTACAGGCTGGGGTATATTCACCGGGATATTTCGTACGGCAATGTCGTCATCGACCGCGACGGTTTCGGCGTCCTTATCGACTATCACCTCGCCGTCCCGCATGATCGACCTTGCAACGAGCTGCACCACAGAATACGATCCGTTCGTCATCCTTTCTGTATGTTTCTCCGAATGAAGTTTCTGACCAGCACTAACCTTTGGACTATACGACGTCTGACAGGGCACCTGGCCCTACCTCGCCTGCTCGATCCTCGCCCAGCCACAACAGCCGCTCGGTGTCGTCCACGAACGGTGGCACGACATCGAGTCGCTGTTCTACGTCGTAATGGAATCTTCGTTCCGCGAGCCGTACAAGGGCAACGAGGAAGTCCTCGTGATGACGCCGAAGGGTCAGACTATCTGGGAGGACTGGAACCAACCATTTGCGCACAGAGTCTATGCCCTCAAGTATATGCTTCGCATCGACACCACGTACGAATCCGCACTCGAGGGCTGCGCACATCGATTCCCAAGCATCCAGCTAATCCTCAGCATCTTGAGATGCAATTGCGGCCTCGACAGCCGGTTTTTTGGTTTCAAGGTGGCTGCGGAAGATGCCCAACTGGGAAAGTTGTGGGGTCCATCCAAGGCGATGTCGCACGAGTCCATCATCTCGGACATTGAGCAGCTGCTTCCCTTGCTGTGAAGTGACCACCTTTGCTTTGGGCTTAAGCATTGTTGCTCGTTGTTAGTTCCAATTATTGCAATAGATACCTCAGGCTATTTTTCGTCCTTTCCAGTATACTTCCAGGATGAACGAATGACTGCGTTAGCTGTGCCTTCATTCAATCCGACTGCGCAGAGTTTCTGGCCCAAGTCGTAATCTGGGAGGGCCCTTACATCATTCATGTTTTGCTCTTAGGGGTGTTGTTTTTGGAAATGGATCAGGTGTATTTTCCTGTCCCAGGTATCAAAATGCGTGGCCTTGGACCAACGAAATGAAACCCATAGCCCCGCACCAAAATCTTGTCTTTGATCTCACTGACCTCTCGAGATTTGCCACACAACACCACCTCATTGCTTCATATCTTACTCGAACTCGATCCTACGGTGCCCACGTTGGATCATACACTCACGACTCGGGCTTCTCCGAGTCCACACCATTCGGCGTTGGACCGTGACGATCATTCGCACTCTCAATCGATCTCGGCGATTCGCTCGACCAGCTTCATACGTGCGATCAGCATCCCACATATGCGAGTTGCACGATCATACACGCGGCAGCAAGCCTGGTCATTTGGTCGTGGACTGCGCTCAGCGTCGCACGGTGTTCCATCTCCTCTCGCTTCCGCTTCTTCTTGCACTCACCTCGCTTGGTGTCGACAAACTCGTTTGGCATTTTGCTAAGCGAGCACACGTCCGAAAGGTCAGTGCGTGCCTTCAACCTAAGGGCCTTCTCTTCCTCCATACCCTGTGTTGCAAGTATGTGCACTCTTGCTTATGTGCGACTTTTCATTTGCTCCACCAGGTCTCAGATTCCGGCCTGCGCTTAGATCGACTCTTTAGACTCCGACTCGCTCCAAACCGTTTCTCGCTCTCATGGATGAATGATCATCGTCTCTTCCAATTGAGGATCCAGACTTCTTCGGCGGGACTTGCTCTGCTCGACTTTGATCTCCTCTGCATCGACCCGGACCTCAACCCAACTTGGTGCGACCGATCATCGCTTGTCAATGAGCATGCAGGCTCTCATCTTTGCCGCTGCTGCCTTCGCCACCCAAGACTTGACATTCGCCGATGATCTGTGTGAGGAGGCTTCTCCAACCATCCGAACTCTTCTGGGCCACCCACGCCCTGTCCGCTCTCCTCGAGATTGAGAATGAAGGACCACCTAGACTCTTTGCGAGCAACGTTCCTCCTTTCCCTTCTTTCCCTAAATATACATATGTCAGTATGTGCTCCTTGATGCAATAGCATTTGGTCTTTGAGCTCATATGTGCGTATCTGATCTTCTTGACCCATCCTTGCCGGGTTTTCCTGCGGCCTCCGATTTGGTGCTTCCGGGCGGAACCTGAACGGAATGTTCTTGTATTGAATCCAACATGAGAACTGGACTACTGACTGCTGAACGCAATCAAAAACTGGATGCCTGAGCACGTTGCAGTGATCTCTGCGGAGTCACCGGGTCGATTGTACTCCTCGCCGCTCCGAGTCACGCCGACCGAGCTGATGGCATGCTGCCGTGGTCCATTCGGAGTTGGCTTCAACCTTGTAGTTGCATCCCTAGCCTTCTTCTATAGGCTCTTTCGGACTCTAGCACTTGACTTGCGTGTGTAGGAGAGCTGCTTGGGGCCGCATGCCGTGGTTCGACACCGAAATGTTTCCAGCTTTCACGCTAAGCCTGGTCGAACCTGTGCGACCCGCATCCCTCACCCGGCCGACGATCCTGACTGAAAGTATGCTTTAACACTGCAAAGCACAACATCAATTCTTCCGCCAACGTAGAGATCTTTTAATTTGACAGTGCGTTGCGGAGCGTCGGAGGATCACTATCCGATCGACCAGCGAAAAAAAAAGGAGCCAAGTTTGCGCGATCGAGAGGATCCCCGAGTCCTTGTGCGATCTTTCAACTCCTGATCAGAAGTGGAAACTGAGGTCATCGGGTTCTAAGTCTCTCAATCGTAGTGATACAATTTGTAATATGCCAGAATTCGAGGCATATGGCTTGCAGCAGTGACCCGTTCGAAAGGACCAGATCGGCCTAGATCATGTGTGCTGCGGTATCAGTTTGGCTTTGTGATCTCAGTCGGAGGACGCCGGCCGGATCCCGATGAAAATACTGCATCAACCTCGCAATTTAGCACCGCACGCGTATCAACCAGGGTTTTATATTCGAGTGCTGTGAGAGTGAGAAACATCTGTTGGCAGGATGGGCCTGCGAGAATGTGATCATTAGTCCTTAAGTTGTCTCTCGGCTCGGTGACCATCGACCCTTTTCGCCGACAGTGCTGAGTGGACCTTTCCCTCCGCACCCCTGTATTTACTCAAAGTGAAATATTCTGTACCGAAATCAAGTCGCAGATTGACTTTGCTTGGTCCCAACAGACCATCATGGAACACGTTGAAGGCGGTCGACTCACTTGTCCGCAAACGAAGTGCCGGGGCATCTTTTCACCGACGACTTGACGGAGGAAACCATTACCTCAAGGGGTCTTCACATGATCAGACATTATGAGAAAGCTCTTTCAATCTTTCTATGAATCTCCAACTCGGACACCGCGTTTCGGCCAGCGGTCTACTGAGATACGCTTCCAGAACACGCCCGGCGTGACTGTTCAGTCTCGTCTACCGATGCGTGACTCATGATCCGCTCGCAGTCGGATCAAAGATCTGCACCAGGATCACATGTGTTTCCGCTCAAACATCCCTAGCCTTGGAGTAAAGAATGAGAATAGCACAGGCGTGCTCAGTGACTTGGACGAATCGACCAAGTTACGTTTTTGCCGCGGACGCCGGCCGACTCGTTCAATGGCCCCTGCGCTGACCTCCGAGGTACTCGGTCTCTCTGGCCCTGAAGGTTTCTCGCATCCTTGTTCAGTCTTCACAAAGATATGCAGCTTAGAGTTTTGACCGGACTCGATCAAATTGGAGACCGATCTTTCGGCCGAGTGGCACGTGGCAGTCCACGCACAACTTCGGGATCTTGCGCGGTCAGCTGATTGGCTCGATCAAATAAGAACAAGACTTAACCAGTGGGAACCCGTTAAATTAACGGGAGGATGAAATGCAAATAGCAGGATAATTAACAGTCTGCATGATTTCAGCGCAGATGTTAAGAAAACACCATACGAAGTACAGCAAAGATACAAAATACACTCCTCCTACATTCATCGCCAAAACAGCCTGCATGTCGCTTGTTGCCGGATTGGCTTCAAACACTTGTGCAATGAGATCCGGACGGTTGCATGCTTTGTCATTCGGCCCGAGTGCAGCCTTGATTTTCGGTGATTCGGGGTCGTACGTCATTGTGATGAGCAGCGGAGGCTTTCCATGTTTGACAACCCACGCCATCGCATCCTGGTATCGCTGCGTGATATTGCGCGGTCTATTCTTGATCATCGAACGTCCAATTTGGTTCGGGGTCAAGCCGTTGATGCCTTGGGTCGTGGTGAGGCGTAGGTTCTCTTGATGCAACCGGATGTGTTGAGTTGATCGGTCTTGACTTGGGAGTATATCCGTAAATCACAAACTCCAGGAAGGGACGTTGGGTGCAATGCGGGATTGAGAAGTACTCGTCGCGTTTGGCAAGTAGTGCGCAAAGAATTGTGAACGCGAGACTCGCCACCTCGACCCCTTTACTTGCCCTTCGTTCTAGGTGTTCAAAAGTTCAATGTCAGTCTGTGCTTGCGCCTTAGACAGAATGTAACATCAGAGAAAGAGCCGAAGACGCGTACGTTCACCACCACCATTCTCTTCGTCTCCTTCCTCGCCGTCTTCATCCTCATCGTCGCGGTCTTCGTCCTCCTGTTCGTCTTCGTCATCCAAACCGAGACCGGCAAGTGCCTCGCACAATTGGACACCATTGCCGATCTGCTCTCGGTTTCTGGCGATTGGCAGCCCAGCTTAGCAAAACCCGCAAAGAGGAATGTTGGGGTGGAAGCCATCTTCCCCTGCAGGAAATAGTAGTGGCTACTGGAGAGGCAACGCAGACGGATGGAGCGAGCTGATGACTTGGTACTTGGGCCGACCATCGCAACATCGATCACCGTGCACCTGGAGAATAAGGTCTTGACGTCCACGATCTCCCGTGTTGGTGTCGGACTCGCAGATAAGCATCGCCATTTCCGTGCTTGACGTAGGAAGGTTGTGGGTGCGTCGGTCTCGGCCTGGTAGGACCCACTCTTTGGCCGTATCCCAACCCGCGCGGGCTTTGGCCGATGCGAACTCCCTCACAAAGCGATTGCCGGTGCGCAACATGGACTCGAGCTTGGTCAGCGTTGATCTTTGAATGCGAGTCTCTGCGCTGTCGGGTCCTTGAAGTCGTGTCTCGGTGGCCTCGGCCGGGTCGATCAGCCATGTCTGGGCAAAGGCTGGGCGTTGATTCACGGCAGGGATCAGGGCACCGAGTCGATGATAGAGGCGGCCGAACACGCGAAACACGCGGCTCCTAGAGTGACCATTCGAGTCTTGTCAAAGTGAGCAGGGAGCGAAGTGAACGACAGCGCGTTGTTGTACGACCGGGCGTTTTCGCGGAATGCTTTAGCTTCTGTGTAGGTGGGGCGCACAGTTCAGTATGTGAGTACAGTGCAGACGAATGTTGTTGGACGGAGCAACTGACCGCTATCCGAGCCTTCAAGTAGCTGTCGATACTCGGGATTGGGCCGGAGAGAGGAGGTAGCTGCACCTTCCCCTGCGAGCAGCACGTGCTCAAGTGTCCGGTTCGTCCTTTGCACTCCCAGTGTCGAGCCTTGCAGTGGACACACACGGCCATCTGGGGCCGAGGTAGTCGCGGATGGGAACGTGGGGCTTGAGGGGTTTGAGCGCGATTCGAGCCCGGCGCACCCGCCTTTGCGGAGGAGGTGGTGGTGGGGCGAGCCCAGCGTCGAGTTGGCCATCGCGCTGACCACGCTGTCCGTTCTGCACAGCTGCACGGCGCGCTCGTATACGTGTCGCAATGCCGAGCTGTGCGGCGCCCAGCAGCGGGCGCTCGAGCAGGCCCATGGTACGGTGCCACCCTCGCGCCCAAGAACTTGGCGAGATTGCGATGGCCCTCCCTGGCGACCTTTGGACCGGGGCATAGTAGCGAAGGTTTGTTCTTGAATGAGTGTCACTAAAATTGGATGAGAGTGGGAGGGAGAAAGGAAAGGTTCGAGGGAGTGGCGCAGGATTATTTACGTGGTTTGTTTTGTTGTTCAGCCCCTAATGCCGGTGGTCGACTGCCGGACGGGCAATGACACGGCGGGCGCGCCGCATCACGTGACAGATGTTAGCCCTCGCCCCGCGCGTCAGCCGCCAGGCGCCAGGCGGAGCTGTGCTGTAGAAGCAATGTCGTGCAAAGCCACGCGCTTGCCGTCCATTAAATGCAATATAAGTGTAAGCATTGTTTGACGTCAACTGAAAAAGGAAAGAAAATACTGGGAGCGCTGTAGCTTCGTTGGAACGGCGCGGGAAATACAAAAGTCACCACAGGGCTTGTACATGACTTCTGATCGGAACATGGACACCACAGGCAGGTGCGGCAGACACAACAGTATGCTGGTACATCCACCACAGGCGGCCCTCCGGGCCGCAACCTAGTTAAAAACAGCGATTTTAGGTACATTCCTTAACTCACCTTTTTTTTAATAAAGAGGTAGTAATAGGGTAATGTTCGCGCGCGCCAACGCTCCTTTCCCTCTCCCCACTCACTTGCACCACTCGCACCACCTGACTCGACTCGGACTCGGCACTGATCGCACCATGCCACAACTCGACGTCACATGCTTTCGCATCGTTCACATGCGCCATTCAAACTGCACTCGATCTCTCCACTACAGCTCGACGTGTCACCTCAACCCGACTGAGGTGGGCCCGGTGCGACGTCGCACAACACGGTTAACAACATATCCAACATTGCCATCTCCAACACGATACAACTTGAACCGCAACCTGAGAGGGCGTGGTCACTTTCGGCAGTGTGCTAGCTTACGTCGATGCTTCGCTCGAGCGTTCTCGGTCGCACACGTGCTCGGTCACTACATCGCCCCGATCACCCCCCGCTCGCCCACTCGCTATCCGACCCATGACTGTGGTGAGCTCTACCTTCACATAGTAGTCAGCTCCCACCCCATTCGCTCGGCTCATGATCGTCTTTGCGGCTCATCACTCTAATTCAGATCGCGCGTTCGACAGCTGTCGACTCGGACCTGTGACCATCACCTCGGCCACCCCCACATCGTTCATTCGCGTTGTCGACGGCGAGCATTGCTTCGTTTGCGGCCACTCGTCGACCAATCACTCGAATGCAATCACTTGCTGTCACATCTCTTCTTGATCGAATCAAAGAGTTTCACCCATGCGGCAAGCTCGGACTTGTGGGAACCCGTTACACAACCCGACTGATTTAGTCGATGTCGAGATCCGAGAGCTTCATCGGCTCGAGCACTTTCACCCCGTCTCGACCGCGCCGCGATTTACTCATCCTCTCGCGCCCGTCATCCAGCTCGTCGAGTCATCTGTCCGAAGCCACTACATCTCAACTCGTTTCTCTAACATCCCACATTCTCGCTCGCCTTCCTCGGCAATCCACTTACCCGGACCTGCACGCAGGCTTTCAACCTCGTCGATGGCTCCGACCGATCGACCACACGGCAAGGCTCCCGAGATGTGCCACGGAGCACCCCCTCATTGCTTGACATCTTACTCGAGCTCCATCTTACGTTGCGGACGTGGGAACATAAAGTAACGACTCGGGCATCTTGGTACCACTCGGCGCTCGAATCCGGCCTCGGACCTTGACGAGCCTTCGCATTCTCAATCCGCCTCGGCGACTCGCTCGACTAGCTGGATACGTGCGATCACCATCCCACCTCTGCGACATCCATGTTCGTACACGCGTCAGCAACGCTGGACTCGTGGTCAAGACTGCGATCAGTGTCGGATGGTGCTCCGTCTCCACTCGCTTCGCTTCTTGCATTCACCTCGCTTGGTGTCGAGGAACTCGTTTGGCATTTACTAATCGAGCAAACGTCCGAATGGTCAGTGTGTGCCTTCCCAACCTCCACACCTTGGTTAGAAGTATGTGCACTCTTGCTCATGTTTGACTCTTGATTTGCTCCACCAGGTCTCAGATTTCCGCCTGTGCTCAATTCGACTCTTTGGACTCCGACTCGCTCGCAACCGTTCCCAGTACGTCTCCCGGAAGAATGATCATCGACTATTTCCAATTGAGGATTGAGACTATATATATGGGCAATTCCACATACCACATACCACAGACTCCCGAGAGACCCTTGCAAAGAAGCTCGCACGAGCACCCTGTGCTATTTGACAATCCCGCGCCTAGCCTGCAAAGAAGCTCGCACGAGCATCCTGTGCTATTCGACAGGCCCGCGCCCAGCGTGTCAGATACCACAGACTCCCGAGAGACCCTTGCAAAGAAGCTCGCGCGAGCTTCTTGTGCTATTCGACAGCCGCGCGCCCAGCGTGTCAGATACCACAAGCTCCCGCGCCTGCCTTGCAAAGATGCTCGCGCGAGCACCCTGTGGTATTTGAGAGAGGGGCGGGGGCAGCGGGCAGCGGCACTCTCAGCCTTCGGCCACCGGCGCTCGCGATCTCCGAAATGGGAAACCCATTTCGGGCTTCGGTGTATCGCTGGAGCTGAGGCACGGCAGACTTGAGGACTTGTAAATGTAAATCAGTTTATTGTAAATCTGTCCCGATCCCAACTAGTGTGTACATGCTTAATCTGTTCTAATATGGCATTGTGCTTTGAGCATACTCAACTACACTAGTTGTTGTGGCCTTGACGACTTTGGGGCGCCCGCGCGGTGCATTGCTTTTTGTCCTCGGGCCAGAACAACTGTACGGACATGTCCGTCCACTTTATTGTACGTAGTGAAAAATTATATGAGTAGAATCACAACATGACAGCATGGGTATTTTAGTACTCATGATGATTCGATATTGCCATGTCCGTACCGCAGACCTCTGGTCCGTACCGTGACCCCATGTCCGTCCCTTGTTTTAGGCCCATAATATCAGATAATACTGATGCTGTTGAACAATTATAAGAGTAGAATCACTTTGAATCTGCAAGGAGAACATGATAGCATGTGTATTTTGTATAGTACTCATGATGATTCGAAATTGCCATGTCCGTACCGCAGACCTCGTGTCCGTACCGTGACCCCATGTCCGTCCACTTGTCGGTCGCGATTGTGGACGTGGCGTGGCGGGACGGACATGGCTGGGAGGTGTCCGCATACAGCCAGCCCACGCCGTTTTGCTCGCTCCAACTGGTCTGTGGCTGTATGAATTAAATCTTGTTTATACATCATTACATAAACGAATACCTAGGAATTATCTTCGAATGGTTATTTTGCAAGTCAAAGGCCATGTATAGTGAAAGTCATGAACGCCGGACCGTGACGATGCTGGCGCGGTGGTGCACACGTCACTCGATCCTCGTCGCTCCACCCCGAACACCACTGTCGACCTGTGCCGATCTTCTCCGCCACCCCCACATGGTGCACCCGCGTCGTCAACGTCAACCAATCGCACGAATGCATTCCCTCACATCTCTTTCTTGATCGAGTCGGAGAGTCTCATCGACGCGGCTAGCTCGGGGTTTGTTGAAACATCTGTTGCGCGACTCGACTGATTTCGTCAATGTCGAGATCGGACACCTTCATCGGCTCAAGCACTTTCTCGACCGCGCCGCGAATCACTCAACCTCCCGCGCCCGTCATCCAGCTCTTCGAGTCATCCGGTTACAGCCACTACGTCTCAACTCGTCGCTCTAAACATCCCCCGAACTCGTTTGGCAGTCACAAAGCGAACCAACGTCCGAAAGGTCAGTGAGTGCCTGTAACCTGAAGGCTTTCCCTTCCTCCACACCGCGTGTTGCAACTCTGTGCCCTCTTGCTTATGTTTGACTTTCTTTCGCTCCACCAGGTCTCAGATTCCGGCCTGCGCTTAACTCGACTCTTTAAACTTCGACTGACTCGAAACCGTTTCTCGCTCTCATGGATGAGTGATCGTCGACTCTTTCCAATTGAGGACCCAGACTTTTTCGGCGAGACCTGCTTTGCTCGACTTCGATCTCCTCTCAATCGCCCCCGACCTCAAAACTCGACTCGGTGGGACAGATCCCTTGTCGAGGAGCATGCAAGCTCTCGTCTATGCCGCTACTGCTTCCGCCACCCAAGACTCGACAATCGCCGATCACTTGTGTGAGGAGGCTTCGTCAACCATGCAAACTCTTCTGGGCGACCTAGCGCCCTGCCCGCTCGCCTTGACATTGAGAACGAAGGACCACCCGGACTCTTTGGCCAACTGCTCGAGCGACGTTTGCTCCTTTCACTTCTTTCCCTGCATTTCTGGGGTACGAATACTTGAGGATGTGCTCTTTGATGCAATACCAGGTGATCTTTGAGCTCATATGTGCGTGTCTGAGAACCTTTGGATCTTCTTGACCCATTCTTGCCCGGGTTTTCCTGCGGCCTCGGACATGGTTCTGCCGCAAACGACCTCAATGGGATGTTCTTGTATCAAATCCGACATGAACTCTGGACTACCAACTGCTGAACGCAAGCAAAATTGTATCGGAGAATGTCAAAGTGACTCACTGGATCGATCGTATTTGTCGCTCATGCGTATGCGTCGCCCATGCCGACCGAGCTGCAGTGACATGCCGCGGTCCGTTTAGAGTGGGCTTCAACCTTGCACTCACTCGCATCCCTAGCCTTTCACTATAGCCTCTTTCCGGCTGTAGCAAGTAAATAAGTGTGAAGAACAGCTGCTTGCAGAGGTATGCCGTGATTCGACAGCGAGGGGCTTCCTCGGCTTTCACGCAAAGTCGAACTTCTGCGACCCGCATCCCTCACCGACGATCATGACTGAAAGTATGCTTTGACACCGCAAAGCACCCCATGGATTCTTCCGTCAAGATTGAAAAATTTCATTAAGAAAGTCCTCCTTTGAGTGTCGAAGATCACTATCCGATCGACCAGCGAAAAGTAAAGGAGCCGAGTTTGCGCGATCGAGAGCCGACCTCCGAGTCCTTGCGCGACTTTCCAACTCCTGATCGGCAGTCGACATTGACTTCAACGCAGTGGGCATCATGTAATAGATCTCTCAACCGTAGTCATACAGCTTGAAACATGCTCAAATCCGAGTCATATTGCTTGCAGCAGTGACCTGTTGGAAAGGACCACATCCACCTAGATCATGTGTGTGAAAGGCACGAGATTGCTCTCAAGCCTCACTGATTCCGAATCCAAACAGAAGGGATCAAACGGTGTAATTCGCAGGCGAAGAAAGACTACCAAAAGGACTAAGGTCAAGAGGTGCCCGTGGCGCCGCGCGCAAGTAAAGCTTAGGCCGCTGAGGTTGGCTTGAGTTGTCGTGAGGCGTAAGCGGAGCGGCGCCTTACAGTGTGCTGCGGTATCACTTTGGCTTTGTGATCTCGAAGACCGGTCCCGATGAAAATACTGCCTCAACAGGACCGCAATCTAGCACTGCACGCGTATGGACGACTATATTCGAATTTTTGAGTGTTCTGAGAGTGGGAAACATCTATCTGCCGGATGGGGCTGCGAGAATGAGTCGATTACTCCTTCCTTGTCTCTCGGCTCGGCGACCATCGAGCCTTTTTGCCGACAGTGCTAACTGGACGATCTTCTCCGCGCCATCACCATATCCCTTTACTATTTCAAAAGAATGGTTCTGTACCGAGAAAAAGTCGTCAGATCGACCTAACAGAGCATTGCGATCATCGTCGAAAGCGACCGAACTTGTCCGCAAACGAAGTGCCGACCGCAGCAAGTTTTCACCGACGATCTGTTGGAGAAAGCCAGCTCTCAAACTGTATCCACGCCGCCAGATACCACTTGAGAGCTCAACTCATCTCTTCATGCATTTCACAGCATTGCGGTCTGCGAGAGACTGCCAGTGAGATGCGCTTCCAGGACACGCCCGCTGCGGTTCTCGTCTCCCATCGATGACTCATCTCGACTCCGAGTAATCGGACCAAGAATCTGTTCCCGGATCAGATGTGTTTGCCCTCAAAGATTCCGACGCACCTCGTACACATTTTGAAAATAGCGTTTGAGTAAAAGATTGATGAGTGTACGAGTGTGCTCAGTGACCTGGACGGGTCGACCCTTTTGCCGCGGACGCCGCCGGCCGACTCGTCCGGGCCCTCGCACCGAGTTCGGAGGTACTCGCTCTCTCTAGCCTTGAAGTTCCCTCGGATCCCTGTTCGATCTTCGAGTCTTGAAGTGCAACAGGTCGACTGGACTCGAGCAAATCGGAGACCGTCGGATCTCTCGGCCGAGCGCGCCTAATAAGCTTTCCGTCGCCGAGTCCCGCCTGAGTTCAGCCGAGTTCAGCCGAGGTCAGTCAGCCAACCGCTCGACTTCAGATTCGCGCGCGCCAACACTCCTTTCCCTCTCCCCGCTCACTCACACCACTCACTCGCCCAGTTGACCCGACTCGGCTCTGATCCCACTACACCACAACGCTCTCCCCACATCACCCAATCGGCAAGATGCAGCTCGGCCACTCTCGACGGACGCTCGCAGTGTCCCTTCGTGCGGGCTGATGCGGGCACGGTGCGACGTCGCACAACACGACTATCAACGACTCCAACATCGTCATCTTCAGCAAGATACGCTGAACAGGTTGATCTGAAAGGACGTGGTCACTTTCAGCAGCGTACTAACTACGTCGATGCATCGCTCGAGCGTCCTCGGTCGGACACGTGCTCGGTCACCCAATCGCCTCGATCGCCCCGTTCGCCCTCTCGTAACCCGACCGATGAGTGTGGTGAGTACTTCACTCAGATACTTTCCAGCTCACACCCCATCCGCTCACCTCATGTTTGTCTTTGCTGCTCATCACACTAGTTCAGATCGCGCGTTGGCCGACTCGCTCGCATCCGAGCTTCGCACCGAACCGCTCTGTGACTTGTACGACCATACTCTGCGATCACAATGCCACGTCCTCATCAGTAACATCAACGTGATTGTCCCCCCTTCCTGAGGCCTCGCATCGATGTACACATCACTCGACCCACATTGCCGCACTGTCGGCCTGTGAGGATCACCTCGCCCACCCCCACATCGTTCACCGTTCACTCGCGTCGTCAACGTCGACCGATCGCTCGAATGCAATCACTCGCTGTCACATCGGGTCTCTTCGACGAGTCTCACCGACGCGGCAAGCTCGGAGTTTGTCGGAACATCTGTTGCTCGACTCGGCGACCATTTGATCGATGCCCGTCCGAAGCTTCGCACCCATCATCGACCCTCGGTCCGATCGACCGATCAACCGACCGAACTGACAAACCTCTTCCGCCCGATCTCGCCCCCGCCCCGTCCGTGCTCATCCCATCACCACGACGTGCGAAGTAACAACTCGTTCGCCCCTCGCGATGGCTTCCTCGGCCGCCTCAACCGTCGACCTTCCACCGTACTCGTGCTCGATCGCCATAGACTCATTGTTATCAACTGACCTGACCTACTCATCATGAGCGCCGACCCCACGATCGCCTCGCCCCATTTTCGAATCCTATGGCAATTCACCTATCGATACGATTCACCTCACCCCATGTTGTTCTGTATCGCCGCACCCAGCTCGACACTATCCCGTGATCTTCACTTCCACACCGGCGGGTCAGCTCGATCAATCAGGACCCCAGTCTGGTATGCTCTCCTCTCCAACCCGGGTCTCCATCGTCTTGAGTCCCTACAATACTGATGCTTTTCCAAACACTCATCTGTGTTTCACAGCATTGCCCCGTCATTTTTGGCGCGCTAGATCCGACTCGCACGTCGCCCATCCTCAGCTTCGCACCGACTTGCTCAAACATCTCCTCCACCCCATGCCCCGAGCTTGTGATTCAATACTACGATCGCCAATACGACTTCGCTCGACCCGAGTTCTGTCATTTTCTTGGGATCAGCTTGACTCTTCGGCGCTCTTTTTGGCTGGCTCCCCACTCGAGCCATTTCATCGAGCAGCTTCGTCTCGGCTCGAACCGTTCGGCACTCCGATGATCAGCTGGACTCGTCCATCTCTCAGGCAACTTGCTTCGGTTATACCGAAGCGACGATCGAGCACTACTCGATGGACGATCAAGCACCAACTGACATGGGTCCGCCTCGATGTGCCCACCCTGCCCGAATCGCCACTCCAACTCGCTCGGTCAACTCGAGCTCTAACTCAACCATACTTCGAACATCGACAGCCCTTCCTTTCTGACAGCCGTCGCGACGGGACCACGTGCTCGACCACCGACGACGGGCTCAGACCGCCCACAGTGCACAGTGAGCCATCCGATCGGAGCCCTCGCTTGCGACTTGCACTCTTTGCTGATGCGATCAAGATCTGTCGCGTCACTGCACAGTGTAGACCGTTGGTCACGAACGACCCGGACTAGGAGCGCTCCTTCGAACGGAACTTCGCAGCAATGCTTACAAGCTCGCACGCCCAGCATTCGAGCCCGCAGATATCACGAAGGACAAAGATAGGAGGGATGAGCCGGACGAAGGGGCCCGAGACGAGGGGCGAGGGACGAGGGACAAGTCGAGAGATGTTCTAGGGACTTCTCAAGAGAGACGAGGACGAGGGACGAGTGCAAGGATGTGACCTTTGACGAAGATTCGAGTTGCAGAAAGGAAGGAGAGAAGTAAGCTACGGAGATGGGGAACTAGACCAGAGGAGTCGGGGACGAGGTGGCGAGCTTGAGGAGGCGAGGCACGAGGATCACGTAATAGTGTTGAGGCTGGGGATCACGTAATAGAGCTTGGTTGAGGATCACGTAAGAGTCGGGGGCGAGAGGGTTGTGAGTGTGTAGTCGGAGGAGAAGAGAGCAGTGCAGGTGCCGAAGCGGGGAGAGGAGGTCCGAGGCGCGGGAAGGCCGAAGTCACGCGGATGACGAAGGTGCTGAGAGGCCGAACTCGGAGTGGCGAACTTCCATTCGTGACAGCCACCGCCTCGACACTCGGTCTCTATCACGAACGCGGAGGCGTGGGCGGTCGAGGCGCTGGCCGAGGCAGCGTTATGAATGTCTAAAGACGATAAACATTTCGTTCTCCAATGTGACAACACCGGGGTTGTGCTTGGATGGAGGAAAGGGCATTCGATGAATCCCTTGTTGAACTTGTCGCTTTCAAACCTGCGCAGCCTTGAGGAAACTCGAGGTGTGAAGTGGTCGATTGAATACGTTAACACGAAGGTGAATCCCGCGGACGTCGTGTCCCGGCAGCCAGACCGCCCGCGGCAGTACGAACCGTTCCCGTTGATGATTGCGCACCCACTGTCGAAGTTTCCGGCGGGGCGCGAGTTGCTGCGGGCGGCGGGAGAGCCCCTGTGGGCGATAGGCTGAGATATCTGACTCCCTTCGTGGAAGGTGGAGCTTCGTTCGTACAGAGTTGCGTATCCCTGTGTCTGCGAGGTCGTGTACCTTTTGTTTGTTGGTGAGGTCGAACCCTCTTGCGTCCTGTTTTGTCAATGTCACGCTGTCATGACTCAGAGCCGCGCTCTTGTGCCTCGGTTGCGACTTTGCGGTTGTCCGGTACTGTCCCGTCTCCGCCGCGAGAGCGTGATTGCGGGCGCGTGCTTGGCACGTTCGGCCTCCCCCCACCCGCGTCGCACGCCGTCTCGAAAATACAGATGTCTTTCGAGGATTCACGAGCCGCGTGGAGGCTTCGTCAACGAGCCGTTCCGTACCCGACGATGCCGACGATGGCTGTGAGGGAGCGCGCCTTCAAGTCAGGAAGAGCGCTTACTGGTCGGGCCGACGTGTCGAGTTCGGCGCTGCGCGATGGAGCACCGGCTGCGGCGCCACCTCCGACTGTGAAACTGGATCGTAGCCCAGGGGCTTGTTTGGGATTCACGTCGACGTCAAATCCAAGATTGCCAATGTTACGCAGTTCCCATTCGGGGGACATCGTCGTTTACCTACCTGAGGCAGACGGGAACGAGATGGCCCCGATGGCTTCATCCACGAATTGCACGCCGGAGGAGCGGCTGTGCGCCGCGTTCGCCAAGACGTATCGAGGTATCAACCGAATCCTCGTTCTCACACCGACGACTCCGGTCCAACGTCCGCTCCATGCGTGTGCATTGGCTGCGACAGAGCACGCGGTGATGGTTGCGGCAGGGCGAACGGCGGAGTCGAACGAGATGTACGCGATGTGCATTCTACGATACCTCGAGTACTGTGACAACGAGTTGGTCGACCGGAGGGATCGATTCCCCGCACATCCTGACATCGTCAGGCGATTTCTCACTCGAATCGCGTTGTCGGGAAATGGCGTCGGAGCCTATAGCGTCAGCCACTTTCGCCGATTCCGTACCGCCCTAGAATTTTGGCACACGACGCATGGGCTGCGTATGAACTACGATCCGAAGATGTGAACGATGCAACTGGCTGCGACTGCGGCCACAGCTCCAGCCCCCAAACCAGAGCGATTGGCGGCAACTTTGGACGACCTCAGGTGCCTGGCCGCGGGGATCAATAAGTGCAGTCCGTTCGATACGGCCGTGTTTGCTGCAGCGTGTGCGGCGTTCTTCGCGATGGCGAGATTGGGCGAGTTTACGGCGGATTCGGCGGACGAAGAGTTCATAGCCGAACGGCATCTAGCGGTGGCCAATGCACGTCGGATCGATGCGACGAGCGAAGCTCCTCTCCGATACGAGTTGGACCTCCAGTTTGACAAGGTGCATCGGCGCGTCGGCCGCATGCTGGTAGTCTCGGCGCGAGACGGCGAGCCCTTCTGCCCGGTCGGAGGCATCGATAAACATTTCCGCCTAAACGACCCTCCACCAGGGCGGTTGTTCTCATATCGGGCGCGCGAAGGAGGTCATCGACAACTGACCTCCTCGGCGTTCTCGCGACGAATCAAACACATTCTCGAGGCGAGCGGGAGGGCGGTTTTGAACAACCACTCCTTTAGGTCCGGTGGGGCCACGTTTTACCTTCGAGAAGGTGTACACACGGATCACATCCGAAACCTTGGCCGTTGGTCATCGAATGCCTTCGACAGGTATTGGCGGCAGCACAAGGAGATTGCGATCCAAGTGCTGAGCAAGGCTGGCAAGCTTGCACTCGATTCGGGTAGAGCCTGAATGCGTTGTAACGTAGGCCTCTTTCGCTGCGTTTTGGTGGTTGTAAGTGTGGGGGGCGTGACCTATGGTACGCATCCGGCGCCAGGGCGCCTGTCCGAACCGGGGGTTCGGGAATTGGGGTGTACGCATCATCCCAGGGTCTCGTCCAGGAAGATTAATCATCTTCCTCATCCCAACACAACCAAACACACCGAAAGATACACAAGGAAGGTCGCAAGGTCGCAATTCCCTTCCCGCGCTCGAGAACCCCATTGGCATCCGATCGAGACATCGGAGGGGAAAAGCGCGGCCAGCGTCCTCCGACTGAGATCACAAAGCCAAACTGATACCGCAGCACACATGATCTAGGCCGATCTGGTCCTTTCGAACGGGTCACTGCTGCAAGCCATATGCCTCGAATTCTGGCATATAAATTGTATCACTACGGTTGAGAGACTTAGAACACGATGACCACTGGGTTGAGGTCAATTTCCACTTCTGATCAGGAGTTGAAAGATCGCACAAGGACTCGGGGATCCTCTCGATCGCGCAAACTTGGCTCCTTTTTTTTTTCGCTGGTCGATCGGATAGTGATCCTCCGACGCTCCGCAACGCACTGTCAAATTAAAAGATCTCCACGTTGACGGAAGAATTGATGTCGTGCTTTGCAGTGTTAAAGCATACTTTCAGTCAGGATCGTCGGCCGGGTGAGGGATGCGGGTCGCACAGGTTCGACCAGGCTTAGCGTGAAAGCTGGAAACATTTCGGTGTCGAACCACGGCATGCGGCCCCAAGCAGCTCTCCTACACACGCAAGTCAAGTGCTAGAGTCCGAAAGAGCCTATAGAAGAAGGCTAGGGATGCAACTACAAGGTTGAAGCCAACTCCGAATGGACCACGGCAGCATGCCATCAGCTCGGTCGGCGTGACTCGGAGCGGCGAGGAGTACAATCGACCCGGTGACTCCGCAGAGATCACTGCAACGTGCTCAGGCATCCAGTTTTTGATTGCGTTCAGCAGTCAGTAGTCCAGTTCTCATGTTGGATTCAATACAAGAACATTCCGTTCAGGTTCCGCCCGGAAGCACCAAATCGGAGGCCGCAGGAAAACCCGGCAAGGATGGGTCAAGAAGATCAGATACGCACATATGAGCTCAAAGACCAAATGCTATTGCATCAAGGAGCACATACTGACATATGTATATTTAGGGAAAGAAGGGAAAGGAGGAACGTTGCTCGCAAAGAGTCTAGGTGGTCCTTCATTCTCAATCTCGAGGAGAGCGGACAGGGCGTGGGTGGCCCAGAAGAGTTCGGATGGTTGGAGAAGCCTCCTCACACAGATCATCGGCGAATGTCAAGTCTTGGGTGGCGAAGGCAGCAGCGGCAAAGATGAGAGCCTGCATGCTCATTGACGAGCGATGATCGGTCGCACCAAGTTGGGTTGAGGTCCGGGTCGATGCAGAGGAGATCAAAGTCGAGCAGAGCAAGTCCCGCCGAAGAAGTCTGGATCCTCAATTGGAAGAGACGATGATCATTCATCCATGAGAGCGAGAAACGGTTTGGAGCGAGTCGGAGTCTAAAGAGTCGATCTAAGCGCAGGCCGGAATCTGAGACCTGGTGGAGCAAATGAAAAGTCGCACATAAGCAAGAGTGCACATACTTGCAACACAGGGTATGGAGGAAGAGAAGGCCCTTAGGTTGAAGGCACGCACTGACCTTTCGGACGTGTGCTCGCTTAGCAAAATGCCAAACGAGTTTGTCGACACCAAGCGAGGTGAGTGCAAGAAGAAGCGGAAGCGAGAGGAGATGGAACACCGTGCGACGCTGAGCGCAGTCCACGACCAAATGACCAGGCTTGCTGCCGCGTGTATGATCGTGCAACTCGCATATGTGGGATGCTGATCGCACGTATGAAGCTGGTCGAGCGAATCGCCGAGATCGATTGAGAGTGCGAATGATCGTCACGGTCCAACGCCGAATGGTGTGGACTCGGAGAAGCCCGAGTCGTGAGTGTATGATCCAACGTGGGCACCGTAGGATCGAGTTCGAGTAAGATATGAAGCAATGAGGTGGTGTTGTGTGGCAAATCTCGAGAGGTCAGTGAGATCAAAGACAAGATTTTGGTGCGGGGCTATGGATTTCATTTCGTTGGTTCAAGGCCACGCATTTTGATACCTGGGACAGGAAAATATACCTGATCCATTTCCAAAAACAACACCCCTAAGAGCAAAACATGAATGATGTAAGGGCCCTCCCAGATTACGACTTGGGCCAGAAACTCTGCACAGTCGAGCCGAATGAAGGCACCGCTGGCGCAGTCCTATTTCCAGCCTGGATTTATACTGGAACGGACGGAAAATGACCTTGGGTATCTATTGCAATAATCGGAACTAACAACGAGCAACTATATTTAAGCTCAGCGCAAAGGTGGTCACTTCAGAGCAAGGGAAGCAGCTGCTCAATGTCCGAGATGATGGACTCGTGCGACATCGCCTTGGATGGACCCCACAACTCCCCCAGCTTGGCCTCTTCCGCAGCCACCTCGGAATTATTGAACTGGTTATCAAGACCACAATGGTGTCGCAAGATAACGACCAGTTGCTCGATGTTCGTCCATCGATGTGCGCAGCCTTCGAGTACAGATCTGTATGCCCGGTCCTTGCGAAGCCTATCTTTGAGTTCATAGACTTTGCGCGCAGATGGTTCGTTCCAGTCCCCCCAGATAATCTGACCCTTTGGCGTCATGACAAGCTCTTCATTGTTGCCCTGGTAAGGTTCGCGGAACGAAGATTCCATTACGACGTAGAAGAGCGACTCGATGTCGTGCCACCGTTCGTGGACGACACCGAGCGGCTGTTCTGGCTGGGCGAGGATCGAGCAGGCGAGGTAGGGCCAGGTGCCCTGTCAGACGTCGTATAGTCCAAAGGTTAGTGCTGGTCAGAAACTTCATTCGGAGAAACATACAGAGGGGAGGACACACGGATCGTATTCTGTGGTGCAGCTCGTTGCAAGGTCGATCATGCGGGACGGCGAGGTGATAGTCGATAAGGACGCCGAAACCGTCGCGGTCGATGACGACATTGCCGTACGAAATATCCCGGTGGATATACCCCAGCTTGTAGAGGTTTCGGTGTCCTGCATTGTCATGGGAACGCGCGTGTCGGCTAGGGAGCGCAAACGCAAGGCCGCCCAGTTGATCCCCGTGCTCACCTTTGACGACTCCAAGTACGGCCTGGGCGAGTTCCCTGGTCGTGGTCGCCGTGTTGAGGGGCCGATAACACTGTCGGTGGAAGACCACCTCGAGTGCCCGGGGCCCGATATCATCGAAGCTTTCATCATCACCGAAGAAAGCTGGAAGCGTGCGGAAGTCGTCCCGGTAGATGCCGGCGCTAAGGCTTAAACCCTCGGTGTCGATACGCGACGCAGCGTGCATCTTGCGACGTAGGGCAATCGCATCGTCGAGGCGGGATTGCTCGACCCATGCGACTGTCATGGCGTACTCGGTGGAAGATGTAGGCAAGCTGATCGACGTGGGGTCGACAGGCGCGTGTCTTGCGGTAACGCGGAAAGCGGAGGTTGCACGACCCGTGCAGCTTCGACGTCGGAAGAGGAGCTCCTGGATCTCGAGATCTGAGATATCGCCGAGCTCGGACTCGAAGTCGTGGGCGCGGGGTGGGAGAAACTTGTCCGAGACGACAAAATTGCCGAAACCATCGTCGACCTCGTTCGTCGAGGCCAGCATCCCGAGCCCGTTGTCGTCGAGTTCGATGAGGTGTGACAGCACGCGCCGGAGCAGCACCGCGTCCTCACCGCACCTGCGGGCGCTCGTCGTGAACACCCCACACGCGTTGACGAGGTAGACTTGAAGTACGTCCCCGCAAAGGGTGACCCCGATCGCGTGGGCGCGGAGCGCGGTCGTGCAGATCATGTGTAGCCGCCTAAGCACTTGGTTACGCGCTTCTGCGCTCTTCGTGTCGCTCTCTTTCACCTCAATCGCCACTGCAATCTGCGAGTATGCGCGTTGAGGCGACGGGGGCGTGCCTTCCGTCGACTTTGGGTGCTCTGACTGCGCCCAAACGAACGGAAGATCGGGGGAAGCGGCCACCGCCGCATGCGTCAATATGACGGCGTCGGGCGTCTTCTCCTGCTCCCCGCGATCGGGCGCCAGCTTAATGTGGCTACCCGAGTTGCCGCATCCGACCAGACGTCGATCACCAGTCTACACCCGGGTGCATCAATGATCGGGACACAGTGGTCAGTCATACTCGTGCGGTCGAAGCCAAGCGATAGCATCGGGGCACTCACCACATCCTTGATCGCGTTAGCGATCTCTCTCATCGCAGCCTCCGTCCCCAATTGTCTGGTGGGCTGGGGGATCTTGGCCTCGTACTTCGAAGGCGTGGCAAGAAAGTACTTGTCCATCGCCTTCGAGAGTCGAGGTTTGCCCATGTGGGCAAAGAGCTGTTGCTCCCTCGCTTCCGCCGTGGCCGACATCGACACAACGGGACTCGACTTCATCGGACTCGAGCGTGGTAAAGCATCGACGAGGCCCGACATGCCTGACAGGCCTACGGCCTCGCTTGAGCGACCTGCTCGCCCTGGCCGAGTCTTGTCGTGGATGATGGGCCCGCGTATCGGCGTTAATGGGGCGCGAGCCGACGAGCTGGGCAGGTGGGTCGGAAGCGATTGGGTGGCGGCTGGGGCGGGGGGCGCAAGAGCAGACGTGCCAACCGACGGGCGTGGCGCGCGGTCTCTGGCGTTGACGCGCATCGATTCCGCTTGGGCGGGGGACGCGGCGTTGGGCATCTGCATCAGTCGCGCGCTTCTTCGGATCTCGGGCCCCGACGACGCCTCGCCCGAGATGATCTGGTCCGAGCGCCGGGCGTCCTGACTAGGCACTGCAATTGCCATCGGGTCAATGTTGGGTCAACACTGAACAGCCAGACCACGCGGAACGAACAGTAGGAGGGCTTTTTGACTCACTGTTGATGCAGTCTTGCAGCTGTTGAGACTCGAGTGTCGATCCACTTGGAGCTCTGAGATCCACAGACCGACGAAGAATGGTGGATGGACTCGGATGGGGGAGCGAAGATGTACTGCAGTGGCTGGTCAAAGGAAGGGATGCAGGTCGCCTTCCGCCATCGCAGTCCGTCGCGCTGTCGCGCTGCAGTACTCTGCAGCTGGGCCGAAATCATTTCTAGGCGCGTGCGCGGTTTGGACCGGTTTAGGACCCAAAATCCTGAATCTCGTCGAGGCGCCTTTGTGAAAGTCGAGATTCTGGGACCATTTGCAAATCTCGACACAATTTTAGCCTAATTTCAGCAGCCTTCGGCGTGACCTCTCGCCGGAGGGCCTTTAGATTGCACTGGAAAAGCAATCACTTGACACTTTCTAGCTTAGGTTTTGTAACTGGGAGCTGGGAATCTATCTTTCTATCTATCTACATCTGCATATAATGGATTGCACGACAATTTACAAAACGCCTCCATGAAATAAGGTTCTCAGACGCGCGCGCGCGCCGATCTTTTCTTCCCACCCACGGTCCGGCGGTGCACCGCGGCGGAGCTCGCAACGACCTTCATTTACGCTGGGCGCGTCGCGCCCTCCCAGAGGGAGGGGATTTGATGAGCTTAACCCGAGCCGACCCGCGGCTGAGTCTCAGCTTGTTGCTGACGTGATCCAGCAGTCGTGCTGGGTGCCGGAGCATAACCCCGAAATGACATTGACTTTTGCGTGTAGCGAACAAGGTTTTCGGTGGTCGTGCTCGGAGTCAGCGTGCATTGCCAGGTGTCCGCATCTCACACACACGAAAAAGCCAGTCTCGGGTCTTCCTAGACGTGTTCAAAGCCGCAGCGCTTCGGAGCGCAAGCTTCCATCGGAGTCGGGATGCCCCCTGCAAAATCGCACCCACGAGCGGAGGGGTGCAGCGCAAAGGCTGTAGCTTGGCATACAGGGGTTAACCCCATAGAGTGTTTGGACATGCAAGAGTTACGCCCCGAGAGCCTTTGATCCCGGAGCCCGAAGGTGTAGGTATTGCCTTTGCAGCGCGGGATGAAATGAGTCGGCGCTCGGAAGCGGGCCCGCGAGCGAGTCAAGGCGCTCTCGACGACTGCCAGGCGAAAATGAGAGGAACGCCGGCGACGAGGTGGAGCGCCACGCGCATACAGCTGCAGCCACCGCGAAAGCGTCACACAGGTATGCACAGGAGTATTTTTGCCCGTATCGATGCTGTCGCTGTATGGATGTCAAGCTCTGGGGTGAAGAGTCTCGACCCTCGCTTGAAGAAATCTGCGATCGAGATGACTGATTGCAGTACTAAGTCTAAGCCCAAGAAAGGCTCCCCCCCAGGGAAGAGCTTAATATACTCTGTTAGAAACTCCAAGTCCGGGGAATGCATAGAGGGAAAGTAACGTTTTTGGCATAATTCCGTCTTTCTCAATTGTGGTCGCTTCCCGATCCCCCAAGTCGGGAAATCAACAGACCGCTCGTTGTATTACGTATACATCATAGTCCAGGTGCTCTTGGTTAATCAACTGAGATACTTTGAACTAGCTCCAACACAATTGTGGTACATAATTATCCAGCCCTTACCGCTGTACAGTAGCGGCGCACGCTCTTTTGCCGCCCCGAATCGATCGGCAACCCCGCCAGCGCAGAACACCGTGACCGACGTGAGCTGGGCGCAGTACTTGGTGAGAAGTGGTTGAGGAAGCTGCCCATCTGTGTAATAGCGATGTAGGCAAGCGAGGGGGTCCGGAAAACCTCGAAGAGCGACGAAAATCGGTGCCGTTCGAGCACAAGGCGAGCGTGCAAGTCTTCGGCCAGTCAAAGAGGCGAAAGTTGCGACAGAGGTGAAACTCTTCGACGCTTGTTCAAGTACAAAATCATAGATGTGCTCTATTGGGTCCTGCTCCAGTGAAAGGGTGGCGCAGAGCACGTCCCTTGGAGGTTGTAGCTCGTGTCTTGATCAAACTCGACGTCAGTGCAAGGTCCGCCGGTTGGGTGCTTCACACTTCGAACGCTGCACAGGACCGCCATGCGCAGCACAACTATGGGTTGGGTCGATCACTGACCCAGTAACCGCTGGTCCGCGGTTTGGTCACGACGCGCTTGCGCGACGAGAAACGGCGAGTCTGCGAAGACTCGAGAGGAACGCTTCTTCAAAATAATGATTACTCGACGAGTCCCGGATCTCGCGTCACGGAAAGGAAGTGGAAACGGAATCCGTTCGGGCAGAGAGCATCAGGGCGGGCCGTCTCTGACCGTCTCTCTCTTCACTCAGTCGCTCACTTTAAGGCTCTGAGCTCACCATGGTATTTGGCCAGCTCAACATCGTTCTAAAGACTGTTGTATTAATTAAATCTAGTGGTGCATCTACCCTCACGAGCACTCGAAGCATTCCGACATCGGCTTTGACAGGACGCCGCATCTCCCTCGCGTCGTCGCTGCCTCCCGAGTTTGTCAAATTGATCGGTCTGGTTCTCATAGGCGAAAAGCCCATAATCAGACCACCACACCGGTATCGGAGTGTTTAGCTCCTCTCCCCATCATATGACACCGGTTGACGACCACGACCTTTCCTTCAATAAATCTATGCCACCCATCCCACTCAGATGTCCCGAACTTCCGCATCTCGGAGTGGCATGCTCCGTGCGCTCCATCCCACACAGGCTTCGACCGCCTCGTCTGGCCCAGCATCCGCACATTTCACATCGCCCGTACGGACCCAAACGTGGCGCTTTACGTGATCGAGTGCCTTGAAATGCCAGCGCTCTTCCCAAGTCTTGCTCTACCTCGACCAGATGGGCCTTCGCTCATCACCGCTTTTCGCCGCTACAGGTACACATCTCGCCTCGATGGTCTTGAGCTGCGTCGGTTTCTAGCGACAGCACTTCTACTGTTCGAGAGAACCCTGAGACTAAATCTGATCCATTGCCAGGCGTTGCGAGTCGCATCGCTGGCTTCAGCCGAGTTCCGTCGCGTTCCTCGCGTTCCTCGTCGAGCAGCTCAGCTCACCCTCCGCTACACCGTCCCGACTCGAACCGCGCTGATCACGGCGGCTACGCACGCGAACGACATGGTACAGGCGCCGTGCTTGTTCAGCAGATGGTACCTCACCGTCCCGCAAGAAAAGGGGACCTTTTCGGGGCAGCAGATGGAAGGTAGTGTGGACACACGCGCCTGTCGACCCCACGTCGATCAGCTTGCCTACATCTTCCACCGAGTACGCCATGACAGTCGCATGGGTCGAGCAATCCCGCCTCGACGATGCGATTGCCCTACGTCGCAAGATGCACGCTGCGTCGCGTATCGACACCGAGGGTTTAAGCCTTAGCGCCGGCATCTACCGGGACGACTTCCGCACGCTTCCAGCTTTCTTCGGTGATGATGAAAGCTTCGATGATATCGGGCCCCGGGCACTCGAGGTGGTCTTCCACCGACAGTGTTATCGGCCCCTCAACACGGCGACCACGACCAGGGAACTCGCCCAGGCCGTACTTGGAGTCGTCAAAGGTGAGCACGGGGATCAACTGGGCGGCCTTGCGTTTGCGCTCCCTAGCCGACACGCGCGTTCCCATGACAATGCAGGACACCGAAACCTCTACAAGCTGGGGTATATCCACCGGGATATTTCGTACGGCAATGTCGTCATCGACCGCGACGGTTTCGGCGTCCTTATCGACTATCACCTCGCCGTCCCGCATGATCGACCTTGCAACGAGCTGCACCACAGAATACGATCCGTGCGTCCTCCCCTCTGTATGTTTCTCCGAATGAAGTTTCTGACCAGCACTAACCTTTGGACTATACGACGTCTGACAGGGCACCTGGCCCTACCTCGCCTGCTCGATCCTCGCCCAGCCACAACAGCCGCTCGGTGTCGTCCACGAACGGTGGCACGACATCGAGTCGCTGTTCTACGTCGTAATGGAATCTTCGTTCCGCGAGCCGTACAAGGGCAACGAGGAAGTTCTCGTGATGACGCCAAAGGGTGAAACCATCTGGCGGCGCTGGAACAGCCCAGAAGCGGACCTAGTCTATGCCCTCAAGTATATGCTTCGCATCGACACCAGGTATCACACCCTTTTGAGAGGCTGCGCACAACGATGGACGAGCATCAAGCAACTGGTCGACATCTTGAGACGCAATTGCGGCCTCGATAGCCGGTTCCTTGGTCTCGAGGTGGCTGAGGACGATTCCGAACTGGGGGAGTTGTGGGGTCCATCCAAGGCGATGTCGCACGAGTCCATCATCTCGGACATTGAGCAGCTGCTTCCCTTGTTCTGAAGTGACCACCTTGCGCTGGGCTTAGATATAGTTGCTCGTTGTTAGTTCCGATTATTGCAATAGATACCCAAGGTCGATTTCCGTCCGTTGCAGTATAATTCCAGGCTGGAAATAGGACTGCGCCAGCAGTGCCTTCATTCGGCTCGACTGCGCAGAGTTTCTGGGCTAAGTCGTAATCTGGGAGGGCCCTTACATCATTCACGTTTTGCTCATAGGAATGTTGTTTTTGGAAATGTATCAGGTTGATTGTCCTGTCCCGTGTATCGAAACGTAGCCTTGAACCAATGAAATGAAACCCAAAGCCCTGCATCAGAATCCTGTCTTTGATCTCACTGACCCTGCAGAGGGCCCAGCCAACCTAGGTCAAGTGCGAGGACGGTCAATTTCAAGAAACGCAACGCTCGAACGAGACCGTATCATCACCAACTATTCATGATTATGCAGCAGCGAATGCTTCTTTCGCGACATGACCGAGTCCCAAAGTCCGTTGATCTCTAGATGCGCCGACTGTGTCCACACTACCTTCCATCTGCTGCCCCGAAAAGGTCCCCTTTTCTTGCGGGACGGGGAGGTACCATAGGCTGAACAAGCACGGCGCCTGTACCATGTCGTTCGCGTGCGTGGCCGCCGTGATCAACGCGGTTCGAGTCGGGACGGTGCTGCGAGTGCGGCTGCTCCCACCCCTCTCTCAAATGCCACAGGAAGCTCTCGCGAGCTTCTTTGCAGGCCAGGCGCGGGAGTCTGTGGTATTTGACAGGCGGGGCGCGGGCGTGTCAAATACCACAGATCGCGCGAGCTTCTTTGCAGGGGTCTCTCGGGAGTCTGTGGCATGTGGTATTTGGGAATTGCCCATATATATAGGCATATTTACCAACCGCCGGATGTCTCACCGGCTTCATTGAAGCTCTCCTGATCTGGTTTCCAAATTCGATCACGAAGCCGCGCGCGCTGGACTTTCCACCGCTGCCGACCTTGGCCGGACCAAGATCATATTCCTTTGTGTTTACGAAGTATTCACCTACCTTCTCGGAACCGCTCTGCTCCTGGTCACGATATATACGGTCTACTTACTGGTCAAGAGGCGCACCTCGCAGAATGATCGTGGCGAAATGGATGAGGCCGAGGAGGTACAGTTGTCGACTATCGCCGACGGTCCCATCGGCGAGCAGATCCCTGACGTCAACGCGCGTCGGTGTTGCGGTCGTCGTCCATGGCCGGCATGGCCGGCGCGATGACGTCAGGGGTCGGCCCGCTGATGTGACCGTCGGCGATAGTCGACAACTGTATCTCCTCAGCCAAGTCCATTTCGCGACGAACATTGGGCGAGGTGCGCCTCTTGACCCGTATGACCAGCAAGTAGACCGTGTATATGGTGACGAGGAGCACAGCGGTTCCGAGAAGGTAGGTGAATACTTCGTAAACACAAAGGAATATGATCTTGGTCCGGTCAAGGTCGGCAGCGGTGGGAAGTCCAGCGCGCGCGGCTTCGTGATCGAATTTGGAAACCAGATCAGGAGAGCTTCAATGAAGCCGGTGAGACATCCGGCGGTTGGTAGATATGCCTCTACTAAGAGTCAACTAGATACCAAAGATCAATCAGTCGACACCATTCGTACGAGATTTCTCAATCTGAGCACACTTACCGCAGCCATCGGGGTTCGTCGCGGCCAATCGGTGGCCGGGGGATTTACAGAAAGGCGATGACATCAGCGGCGAACGAAGTGAAACCGACGGCGAAGCGGTATGCTTCGACGAAAAATGGCAACGCTACGAAGAAAACAATTGTCGACACGAAAACGAAGAACTTGATCGCTTCGTCAGCTGTAAAGCGCTCAACGAGGGTCAGTCTAGTTCACTCGAGCTATAATTCGGGTACTCATTCCAGGCTTGTCTCGAGCAGCTGGAGCTACTTAGGGTCGTCAAACCGGCGCCGCGAGAAGCGTTCAGTCGACTCACCGTCGAACGTACAGTGCCATCCTCCCGAACACTGATGAAACATTCCTCGATAGTAGTCGGGGCAGTGGGGGGAAGCCAAGACTTCAAAGACATGACGAAAGAAGAGCGTTGGTTAGGGCGAGGTGGCAATGTCAGCGGCTGGCGAGTGCGATAACGAGGAGCTGATCAAGACGGTGAAGCGGAAACAGGATGAAGAGGTGTGATACACCAGCGGGGTGTGTGTCACAGATATCAGTTTCTGTCGTCACATCGAAAGAGAACCGAGAAGAACGACGATCAACGTACCAAGGGCACGCCGAGCGGCGAGCGGACGCCGACAACGAGGCCTCCTCGCTCCGCTCGTCGCCAGCCGAGGTACGCGCAAAAAAGTCAGCCCTAGTCAACCGCGCAGGCTACATAGCAAAAAAAACAACCTGAAATGGGCCGATCCCGGGCCCCCGATTTGAAATGCATTTCAAATCCTCGCGGGATCGATCCCAAATGCGTTTCAAATCGGCGCGGGATCGAACCATGCCCAACGGTCAATAGGGGCATAGAACTCGTGTGAGAGGGCCGATTGTGCAAGGTAGAGTGGACATGTTACTATTGCTCAAAGTATGTGCAAATATACAACTGAAACGGTACAAGGCCCCATGCGGTGGTGCGATGCACCACCAGGTCTGCAATCTGCTCTTCAGTCAGCCATCGTTATTGGATCTGAACGCTTCCACTCTATGAACTCGACAATTCCCTGCTCCAGCTCCTCGTCAACGGGCTCGTCATCGTCCGAGTCGTCCTCCTCGTTGTGGTCGGTATGCATGAATGGCGGCGGAAGAACGTCGGGGACGTCCAATGTCAATTTGTCCCACTTCCGTTCGAGATGCGAACATCAGTGGTTACCCGAACGGCCTTTGGCTGACCATGGCTTTAGGTGACACTCATCACTCATCCGAGTCAATGCCGTGAACACCGACGCATGCGACGGCAACTTTTCGGGGACTCGATCAGACTCGACCAAGGTAGGCTTAGGGCTTCGAAAGTCCACCGGCCGCGCGAACTCGCGCTGAGCCAGGCTGAGCCTCACGGCCTCACGCCACAGCAGCAGTAGCACGAGTCACCGTCGCACTCGCCTTTCACCTCGGCGCTTCACCGCAACAGTAGCTTCTCTCCCCACCGGGCTCCTGCGACACCTTGCAACACAAGGCGACATCATGCCAGAACTATCGTCGCGACGGAACGGCGTTCTCCCGCGACCTGATCGTCCTTCAAGGGGTCGTATTCGCACCCGGTGTCGATCGAGCACGGTCTCGACTCGCACGACACAGCAATGATGGCTACACCGCAACAGATGATCCATCTATACCTCGGTATGTGACAACAACCACCAAGTCGGCTTGTGTGCCTCCTCACCGGCTGTAGGTGTGGAGCACCGGTGCGATCGGACTGGCTCCCTCGTGTCGTCGTCGCTGGCTCGTCGCTGGCTCGTCTGCCACTACTGCCGGGATCATTGACGGTGTCTCCACAGGACGGGCAGATCTTTCTCGGCAGGTGGACTTCTTCGTCCCATCAGCGGAGCAGGCCCCTTTGAGCGCAGCTCCTCCAGTGCGAATCGATGGCAAGTGGACCTTCAGCGGCTCGGCTGTTCTTTTTTGCCACCAGTCCACCAAGGGAGCGATTCCACTGGTTGATGACCAAGTTGTCCATGTCCCCCGGCCGTACGCGGCTCTGTGCTGCGTCGTTCCAACTGCTTCGCTGGTCTGTTCCGGCGACACCCGGCTCGGGCCCCGCTTGTGAAAGCCTGCCCCCACCATCCGGGCACTTGTACCAGAGCCGTTGCCCGTTGCCTGACCAGACGCCCCACTGCGCCGTCGACACTCCCTGGGTACAAGGTTTCGGCACGGGCCCGCAGCGACGGTCTTGCGATAGCAATCCGAGCTTCGGTCTGTACCTGGAGAACTCGACAGCCCGTATAGTTATCTTACTCGTCTTCCGCTGACCGTACCCGGCCAAGGATCGAGCGACCTGGATCCTTATTCTCTCGCCCGCGGTCACTTTGCGCAGGCTTGGCGCGGTCCGATCCCTCGTTTCCCCCTCCAAGGCTGTCCTTGGCCGTGGTTTCGCGTTCCCAAAGTTGATGGGCGCATATGCATGTTATTGTTCAACCTTCAACTGGAACCGTACGCGGCGTTCAACGACCGCTCCGTACCCACGCTTGGTCACGCCTGTCCCCGGCTCGGGGCACCTCCGTGTGCAGCTCTCTCTTCGAACCCCTCTTAGTGCGATTACTGGTGTTGCAATTCAATTGATGAGATGTTCATCCACTCTACCTTACACAATCGGCCCTCTCACACGAGTTCTATGCCCCTATTGACCGTTGGGCATGGTTCGATCCCGCGCCGATTTGAAACGCATTTGGGATCGATCCCGCAAGGATTTGAAACGCATTTCAAATCGGTGCGCGCGATCCCAAATGCATTTCAAATCGGGGGCCCGATCCCGGGATCATCCCGGGATCGTCCCACTTCAGGGTTTTTTTTTGCTCTGGCAGTGATAGAGGTCCCCAGGGACTAACAGGCCGCAGCCAAGCCCCAGCTACTCGTCACCCCGACAGCGCCTGATGTCCTCCCTTGGCTGAGTCTCGAGTGCTGGCTGTTGAGCCGTTGGGGCCGAGCGAAAGACGATCCAATACAACGAAACGAGTCTCGCCTTGACGCGAGGATGTCGACCAAAAACGAGCGACCTTTCTTCCCGATCCATGCTGTAGATCTTGACCAACGCGAACGAACGATCCATCCGACGAAATCCAACACACGGCTTAGGAATAAAAGGGGAAGTGGCTGAAGCGTAGTCAACAACCGAGCAACAGGAACGAGAAGAGGAAGGGAAGGGGAAAGGGGGGGGGGGGGGGGGGAAGGAGAGGGGAGAACTTCACAAAGCCTCCAACGCAAAGACGATCGACCCGGCTTGCCGATCCATCCAAGAACGAAGACCGCTACTGCGCAAAGTAGAGAGAGAGGTGCGCAGCCTTCCACTGCGCAACAAGTTTCAAGACAGTCAGCTTCTGAAAGAAAAGTCGACCTCCGAAAAAGAAGGGAGGAAAGGAGGGGAGGAAAATGGGAAGGAAGGACTTAACTCGGTCATCACACCTCCCAATCTCGAGCCCCAGGCACAAAGCCCGCTCGAGAGAGAAAATCTCGCTCGAACGCTCTGAGTGCACTGGGCAGCCGAGAGGGGATCCCGGCATGAGGATGTATTGGCCTTTTTTTTTTTTGGCCCGAGAGGGGATTCCGGCATGAGGATGTATTGGCCAAAGTACGCGCTATTTATTCAACCGCGCCGGTGGGTTAGGGGTATACTTGGACATTGCCATTGTCTAGACCTGGGTTCGAGTCCCAGTCGGCGCATTTCTCTTTTGCCGACCGGGAAAACATGTTTTTGTTTTGCTTTGTTTCACTGTTTCTGCTTGTTGCCTGCCCGTTGGAGATCCTTTTTGGCTTGGATTCCTTCGGTTTCGCTGTTCTTCGGTGAGCTCGGGTGTAATACCGGGGGCGGTACCGGTGCTGGGGGGTGCGCTTGCGCTAACTCGTGGCGCCAAATTGAGTTGGCGCACTTGAGTTGGCGCAGTCGAGCGCCCGAGTTAGCGCACTTGAATTAGCGCACCGCGCGCGCGTGAGTTGGCGCACCGAGTTGGCGCACTTGAGTTAGCGCACTGAGTTGGCGCAATCAGGCGCGCCGCACGCGGCCATCCCCTTGTCTTCTTCATGCTGCAACGTGCCATATCCTACGATGCAACTGCTGTCACGCTTCTTTCGGAAACAAAGCGCCGATAACACGGACGACAAAATCGTCGGCACCTCGGCTACGACAGCATCGACAGCGTGCCAGAACGAGATCGGCCCCTGTGTCGACACTCTACACAGCGCGAACACCCCGAGCCAAGTTCAGGCCGCGAAGCGCCGCTTCGATGAGCTTTCAATACATAATGATGGACAGGATACAGGATCGACTGCAACTGATCAGTCGACCAAGAAGCCACGAGGTCGACCCCGTAGCTTAGTCCCGGCGCCCGCGGCGACCAGGCCTCAGGGTCGTCCGAGGAAGACGGAGGAGGAGAAGGAGGAGCCGGCCATAGCCAAGTCCGAGAGAGCAACACAGCAAGCTGCCGAAAGAGAACTTGATGATGAGCGTGCAAGACAACTCAAGGAAGCGGAGCGAGCTAGGCTAGAGGCCGAGCGAGCGCCTCAACGCCAACTCATATTAGACGAGCAGAGTCAGCGGATGCAGGTCAGTTGTGAAAGCCCGATTTGCGATAGATCAGTGGGATCATGAGTGTCAAAACCTGTTAGGCATGTGGCATTGACGTCAGAAATGAAACGTGCCGCATCCTTCCATACAGTTTCCGCCTGCAAAAGTGTACACTGTGAGCCGGGCTACACTCCCGTCGCCCGTATTCCTTCTGACTAATGCATGTCCGTGGCTCCTAATCTTAGACTCAAACAACTCTCAACTTTGCACCGGCAACAACTTCACCCCAAACTCCGTTTCCAGATGGCTCGTCTGCCATACCTTCCGCATCCGATGCCTCAGTCTCGACCAACTCCACGTCGCGCTCGATTCCGACGTCGGCCGGATCGGCATTGCCCGACGATTCAGACTCTTTTGACTCGGATCCACAATCGAATTTGAGTGAAGCAAGCGCAAACGCCGCGATCACAAACCTTCAAACTGCGCATCCACGGACCTCTCCTCCCCGCGAACCAATCATCACTGATGATGATGCGCTTTTGTGCGATGGGGGAGGCGGTGATCCGTTCGATGGCGACGAGGAAGATGATGGGGGTGGTTCCACTAAACCTCAAGGTCGGTGGGAACACCCGGCCTGGTTGACCGACCTCTACAATTCCCATCGGGAGACGATCAAGCACGCAAATGGGTCCGGCGCGAATCGTTCCAGCAAACCCTTCCACCAAATGTTGCATGGCTGGCTCCCGACTAAAACCATCTGGGGTCGAGTTTACGATACCCGGCAGAACCTCAAGATCTTCGACCCGCCGTTCTTTTATTGGGACCCGCTGATGTTATTGGGCCAACCAGAAGACCAGCCGGCAGAATCCGGCTTAGTATGCGACAAATGCCAGCGAACTGAATCGACTCTGGAGCGACGAGGATCGAGTGATGTGTGCACCAATTCGAGACCGCGGAAAAGTATCATCTTTTCAATGGTGCTGATGTGGGTTCTGCACTGTGATCGCAGAGTATGGTCCTACAAGTCACAGAGCGGTTCGGTGCGAGGCTCGGATGCCAGCGAGACGGCCAACGCACGATCTGAATTAGAGTGATGCGCAGCAAAGACGATCATGAGGTGAGCGAGTGCAGTTCCCGCTGAATACTATGTGAATGAAGAGCTCACCACATTCATCGGTCGAGCAGCGAGAGGGCCTTGGCGCGTGAAGCTGGCTTGCCATCAACTAGCTTGTACCCTGCTCTCGGAGACTGGGAAGATCCGACGGGTAATTGCAGCCACGTTCCGAATTCTCAGGTTCTTCAGGAGTTCTATGATTCCGTGATAAAAAAGTGAGTGCTTGGTTGGATGTAATGTTACGTAGATGTCGTGTTTACTGATTATGTTCTGCTGGTCTTTCAGACAAGAAACGCTTCTCAGTCATGCTGAATCGCTAAAGCCCTGCAAAATTATGACCATCGATCACAATTACAAGGTAACGTTAGCTTTACAACACCAACCGTGCTTGCCCTTTGCTAGTAGCGCAAGCAGCTAATGCCCCGCGCCCCATCGTTGCAGGTCCCGAAGCAGATTGCCAAGGTTGAAGGGGTCCCTCCCTTCATCGCACTGCTCATGGTCGGGAACGAATATGGCGAAGTGCGCGCCCACGTGCTTACCTCAACAAAGGGCCACTCGGCATTCGAGACCTCGCTCGAAGCGATGACCAAGCATCTAGAGTTGTATGGTAACGAGGCACCCTCGATCTGTTACACAGATCAACCCGACACCGATGGCCCTTTCTTGAGGAGCAAGATTCCGTCGCTCTCGCCACGGGTCCAGTCGCACTCTGGCTCCGAATGCGACATTCTCAAGTTGCCACCGGGGATAACGCCGACCTTGGTGCAATCAGCGTACGCTTTGACCTGTCTGATGAAAGTCATGGCGGACAACATTCCCCCAGAAGGGAAGCTAGTGGTCGGTGTCGACGCAGAATGGGCAACGCTTCCCCCCGGTGCGGGTCAGCAAGCACGCCAACAACCACCTCGGATAGCGGTCGATGTGGTGCAATTCGCCTGGGAATCACTCGAGGGGGAACTTTTTATTCATGTGATACAAGTACGTCATCTGCTGCTTCGGACTCTGGATTTCGTTTCCTCACTGACCTTCTGTTTCATCTTTGCGGCAGCTATCCTTAATCATCGGCAAATGTGCCAAAGGACGATTGCCCGACCCACTCGTCCTGTTCCTCCAGCGCAGCGACATTGTCAAGGTCGGAGTCGGCGTAGCGGGCGACTTGACACGCATCGCCAACGCCATCGCACATGCCGAAATGTGGAACGTGGACGAACCCGATGAGGATCCAGTGGCCGTCGCTCCAGCACTTCGACATCATGGCGGTCTCGAGTTGGTTAAGCACGCCGCCAGCCAAGGTCACCCGGTGAAGAAAGGACCCGGGCATCAGACACTGGCCGGGTTGTGCGAACGCTTCTTGTTGAAACACTTACCCAAGGATAACAACATCCGCCGATCTATGCAATGGGCCGACGAGTCGCTTCCCCAACACTTCGTGGACTATGCCGCGCTTGACGCATACGCTTCGCTGCGTCTTTACCACAAGATTGCCGAGCCACATTCGCGGCCTCTTTCGAAGATCGCCAATCCACGAGTGGGCACTCGAGTCGCCATCATGTACGAGTCTGGCTGGCCGATCGCTCGCGGTGTAATCCAGTCCATCGATTCCTCGATTGACTCCTCCTGCCAACCACCGTCCAGTTTCCATGGCTTCAAGTGGGACAAATCGCGCGCTATTGTCGCCATCACACAGATCTTGACCCCTGGCGCACTGGTTCCTGAGTACAAATTTCATCAAGATGGATCTTTCACGCCACAGAGCCTGGCCGACTTGAAGGCGACTTCAACCCATCGGGCAGCCGAGGACACGATTGCAGTTCAAGAATCCGCAGACTCCTTCTCTCTGGTACTCGAGCTTAGCGCTCTCGTCGTCGACTTGGATGACGCGCCCGTTCCGATCGAAGCACAGTGGATGTCAAACATTTCGGCTGCGCATGATTCGCATCACGCTTTGGAGATTTTTATCCAAGAAAAACACTCCGACGCTGCCGTTTCTGCCACCGCCAACGAAAGCGATCGCACAGATGATGTGGACGCACAAATAGACGATCACGATAAGGACAGTGAAATGGTTGGGCCTGCAGAGATCGCGCAAGCCCTCCAACTGGATCGTTGCAAGAAGACTGAAGCAGCTGGCAAAGCTATCTGGGGCAAGGCTGCAACAAGCAAAGGTCAGTTACTACGGACTTGCCCCAGTCCTGGCGCCGGGGCTGGAGCTGATGTATGTATCTCGAACTATCCCCTTTCACTAGTGCCTTCCTCAGACGAGACCGCTGGATCTCTGGCATTTCTTTGACCGGATCTATGTGTCCAAAAAACATGGCGCTGCCAAAGCCTTTGCTCGCGCCTTCTCCGATGCGGTTTTCATCCCGAATGCGGATGATCGACTTCTGATGGAGGCTCGCCTAGCAAAACTCGGAATGACGTGGGAAGAAGCCGTCCGTTCGCCGGTATGGAATAAGAAGCTTTGGAGACGCGTTCGTCGATGGATCCCTCCGCCAGGCATTCTCGAGGCTTTGGTCCGGGAGGTCTTTGAGAAGCTCGGTCGATGCGAAGTCGAAGCAACCACTTTTCAACAAAGCGGCGCACGAGGCAGCGAAGAGATGTCTTGAGGCGATTCGGAAAGGCCAAGTCTCGGATCCAGTTGGCATCGAGCTGTACACCGACCTTGGGCCTTGCGGAGGACCAGATGGAAAGGCGGATGACGGTGTCCGTTTATATTCCTGCCAGCGCGGCACCAACAGTCTCGAAGGAGGCATCCACCGGAACCTTCGCCAACGGTTTCCAAAGTCTGGTGTTTCTCCGTGCGATGTCAATGCGTGCTTGGCTGACTACGTGCTAGTGCACAATCTCACGGTCAGTCCAACTCCACCATCGCGATTCGAAGAAGCGGCAACCATTCTCACCCATTATCCGTTGTATTCGCAGGTTGGGACCTTCAATCGTACCGGAAAACCATTCGTGGGGCACTACGACCTCTGGCTCACTGTGGAATTACATCGTCTGAGGCGCAAGACCTTGGCATTTCTCCCACGGCACTCAACCACTGTGTCAGATATAGTCAACCCGCTACTCTACACCCCATCCACCGAAACATTCGGCATCGTACCTGTTGTTCAGTCGCCAACAGCGCAAATGCGCTATATGATCGAGCCCTATCACGTCGAGCGCGGGACTCTGCGTTTGGAGCCCGTCAAGTGGTCGCCACGGAACTTGCTGCAAAACAATACGCCGGCGATACAGCATATGCAAAGCCGGCTGCCAACCGATCGCAAGCTTCGCCACGACTGGCTAGCGGAACGTCAGGGTACTCGATTCGCTGTATTGCATGTCCATACACCCAGCGAACGAGCGCTATACAGATATCTCTCAAGCAAGGTACAACTGGGAGCTCCTCAAAATCTTCGGATATTCGAGATTACCGAGCTTTGGAACAAGTATGCCAACGGAATAGACATTTTTTACAAAGTATGTCGCGTCTGTGTCACACTGAATGGTGATGTTGAGTTGAAGCGCAATTCTTACACAGATGCCAGAGCACATCAATACATGGGCATCGAGATGGTCGTCGCTGGCAAATGCTCAAGCCACAATGAACATGGGTGGGAACGACGTCAGAGTAGTTCAAGCTTTGCTTACCGACCCTTCCCGCGGTCGTGATGTTAGCATGCTAGCGGCTAAGCCATTACTCGGTCACAAACCGCCAGTCTTGGGGGGGCTTACGGAGGTAGAAGTCGATGCCTCGGATCCTCCAACGTCATCCATCCGCCCCTTTGTTGCAACTGCCTCGAGCGACGCTGGTTCGAGCGCGGACTTGGGCACGAGCAGCGCTTTGACGCGCGCGGGTACCACAAAAGGAGCAAGGCACTGTCGATTCTGTGGCCAAACTACTTGTCGACGCAAGGGGTCAAAACTAAGCGATGACGGATCGGTGACTGGGTGTGACGGGGCGTGCTTGGACTGCGGGAAGCCTTTCGGGCTGACAGACGAGATGGATCCGAACGACCCACAATCACGAAGGTTCTGTAGAGGACTGACAAGGGCTGAGATGAATGGCCGAGCTCGGCATCAAAAGAAGTGTCACAACTTTGTAGCTGCATAATACCTGCGTAATATGATGTATGTTGTCAAAATGACATGTTCCGCACCACTTCCTCTCTTTCTCCCTCCACCCCCCGACATGGGTACGGGCCCTAATATAGGGAGTTAATAGGGTGTAATGAGCCGACGAGTCGGATTGATTGGGCTTCGCAGCGCTGCGGACGGATCGATCTTGTGGCTCGACTGTAACTCTGTAACTCTGTCTTGCTCACTCTCTCGTGCTCTCATTCCTCGTTCATCGATCATCCTCGCCGGTGCTCCGCCTCCCCCGCTCACTCATCCGGCTGCGATCATCAAGCCAAGGGACAAAGAGGCGTACACCGCTCACACCTGCTCGTCGTCGTCGTCACCGCCGTCGTCACCGCCGTCGTCACCGCCGTCGTCACCGTCAATCGTCGCTTGCGCTGCGCCTCGTCCGTCCACCGCAGTCTTCCCTCCCTCCCCCCACCTTCCACCACGATGCCCAAGCACACCAAACGCAAATCCAAGGCGCCCGGGGGCACAATCTCGCACCCTGTGTTGAACAAGTCCGGAAGGCCAGCCAAGGTGAAAAAAGTCAAGGAGGTCGTATTCGACCCGGAAGCGAGGAAGTGAGTGTTGCAGAGTCCCAAGGGGGTGCGGTATATATACACCACTGACCTATCATTGTTCACAGAGAGTTCTTGACGGGTTTCAGTAAGCGTAAAAAGGCGCGCGAGGCGGCGGTGCGCAACAAGGCGATCGACCGCGAGAGGCAGGAACTGAACGAGATGCGCAGGAATGTACGATCGGAACCTACAACGGAGAGCTAGCTTGGCTTCATCGGTCACTGATCAGCTCTACCCCGTCCACGAAGCGAACAGATTCGAGACGAGAGGAAGGAACGAGCCGCTCAGAACGTCAGGAATGCAAAGGCCATGTATGGGGGTCAGTCCCCGTACGGCTTCGACTGAAGAGAGCCCTACCACGCCTCTCTGAAAATGTACCACTTTTTCCCACCCAGACGCCGGTGGCTCCGACGACCAAGTCTTCTCCGGATCCGAGAATGACGACGACGACAGCCTCGACCCCAATACCCCTGATCCCGCGCCTACAACGACCTTTGAATCGACCGACCTCGTCACAACAGTCGCCATCGAACCCTTCTCCCTCTCTCGCTCCCCTTCCCCCGCCCTCCCACTCGACCGCAGCGACCTCCCCCCTCCACCACCTCCCCGATCCACGTCCACTCCAGCCACGACCAGCTCGACGCATAAACGCCGAGTGAAGAACAAGCCCGTGGCGAGGATGAAGATGTCCTCTGCGGAGAAGAAGGAGAGGGCTACGGGGAGCAAGGCGGTCAAGGCCAAGTATGCGAAGCAGAACAAGGGGACCAAGGGGCGGAGTAACAAGGGTTGAAGGAGCGCCTCACGATGGAGAGTATGAACGTTCACGAACATTTAATTCTCGTCTTGTTGTAATCATAGGAAAGGCTTCGGGTATCGACTATCCTAAGAGAATTCAGAAGCGGAGACTTTGATTTGGCTTTTGATAAGATCTCCCAGATTACTCTAAATCCATACATGAAAGTGACTTGCAGACGAGTACAAGCCATGCAGCTAGCTTCGTTGCGAGGAGCTGAGGCGAAGCAAGGCATCTCATTGGAAGAAGCCATCCCGAGCATCGTGACTGGCCGCTGACATCTCGGAGAAGCGGACGAGTTGAATTTTCGCTCCATCGACCGCAGGGATCGTCTCACAAAAGTCCGCTTATCAATGATGTTGATTGCAAATTTTGACATTCAAATTATATCCTCTACGCACCTTCGTTCAGTGACGTAACACCTAAGCAGCCGGGGCAGCCGGTGCCGCCGCAGGAGCATCGTCATGAACGCTCGGCTTCGCGCCGTCGCCTCGAACAGCGACGCAGACCGAATGTTGACCGCCCCCAGCGGCGTGCAAGACCTTGAAGCCCTTCATCGCCCGACTGACGACCCTCGTCGGTCGTTCGGCCTCCTCCTCATCACCCAATCCAAGTTGCGCAACGTTGCCGTATCCCCAGGCGTACAAGAACCCATGCCTTGAGACGGCAAAGTTGGCCCTCGTCCCCACGGCGATCTGCACAATCTGCACCGGTCCATCAATGTTCTCTTCCTCCTGCGCATCCGTGTCGAATTCAATCTTGGTCGGCTCGTCGATGAACCGATTCGGCAAGGGGACCGTCTGCGCCGCTTCTTCCTGCGCCTTGAGGTCAATCTCCATCTCGGTCATCGGTCGTCCGGGGTTGCCTGCGTCGTCATCTGCGACAGGTCGTTGCGCAATCTTGGGTCGGACGCTGTTCTCAAACTCCTTCCTCCTCTTGAGCGCCTCGTCCTCGCGCTCTTTCATCTCCTTCATTCTGGGGTGATCCTTGCCTAACCCAATCTCGGACCCATCGCATCTCCCGCAGCCCCACACCTCTCCATTCGAAAATAAAAACAGGGTGTGGTGTGTGCCTCCGACGATCTGCACGACGCGTGCACCGCGATGCAACGACGGGTGTAGACTCTTGACGATCGTCGGCGTCGTAATAATCTCTTGCCATCCACCGTCCTGCTCGTCGACACCAGTTTGGCGAAACGAGTTGAGCCCCCACGCAAACACTTGACCTTTAGCATCGACCGCGAACGAATGATACGATCCCGAACCGACGACGACGATGTTCTTTAGGGCGAGACGTTCGGGCGTCAGGCCGTGAGTCTTGTGGCCTGTTAAATCCAACACAAAAGAGACACGATTCAGTATTGAGCAGGTGGTGTATCGTCACTTGCAATCTTTGGACTCTGAACCCACGTTGAATAATCTTGCGGCCCAACTGGCATTGCTCCCCATTTCCACAGGCGAAAACCGTTCCCTTCGTCGTCAGCGCGACAAAGTGGTCGTCCCCGGTCACGACCTGCACAATCGACACGGCCTCCAAGTTCTTCAACGCTAGCGGTTTGAGCTGACTCTTGCTCTTTTCGTCGTTGCCGTCAAAGCCCAGGATGCCCTCAGAGTACCTGAACGAACCCCAGCACCTCAACTCGCCATTCTCCGATACGGCGAGCGAGACGGAATCTCCGGCGGCGACTTTGACGGCTTTGAAGCGCGAGTAATCGAGGTTTTCGACGGGCAGGGGTTGCGTTTCGAGTTCTTCTGATTCTTGTTCGAGGCCGGCGGTGACTCGGCCGAGCGCGGCGTTGTCGTTGATGCTGCGGGCACGTCACACGAACAAGTCAACATCTGCATTCCATCGATCCCATGCGGGCCATGCGGGCCATGCGGGCCATGCGGGAAAGGGTTCAACTCACCCCCAAGACCAAATCTTGCCCTCGCCGTCCACGCAGAGCGTATGCATTCCACCACACTCTAGACTGGCGACACCTCTCTTCCACGCCTCTCCTCCGTCGACAGCAATCATCTTTTCGATCGTCGCATGCAACCTGGGCCGGACGATCTCCATCATTCCATTCTCGATGCCCAAACCATGTTGTCCAAAGTCACCATTACCAAAAACAAAGACCGTTTTGGGCAAGTCCAACTGTTGCACTTCTTGAATCGTCACCTCGAAATCGAAAGCCGAGTAGGCCGGGAAAGGGTCGTATCGCTTCGGGATCTGATTCATGCCCTGTACGGGGGCTCGTACAGGCTTGAGTTTGGGTTCGACCAAGACCTTGATCTTCTTCGCTCGTGGTGTAGCATCGACGTCATCCTCTTCGTCTTGCTCTTGCTCACTCTGCTCCGCGACGCTCCATGCGACCGAGACGGATCTGGACCTCGCTCGCTTGGCGGACGCGGACGAAGCGGGCTTAACCGAGGTAGAAGAGACGCGTTTCGCTGCTGCGACTGCTCGTGAAGTGGGCTTTGTGGAAGACGCGGTGGCTACGTCGGCGGGTAGGGTCGATGATGCACGACCTGTACGACGCGGTGTCGCGGGCGTCGTGCCGTTCGGAGCAGCAGCGCCGACGGAGGAGGAGACAGAGTTGCGGCCTGAAATACACATCAGCATGCGGGAAAAGACGGTGCAGGGCCAGTACGACGTAGTGGCCATGCCCGTGCGGCGACCATGCGACGATGGGAAAGAGGAGAGAGACCTGAGGAACGCTGGGTGGTCCGGCCCAGAAGTGCGCGTACGATGCAGAACACTCGAAAAAGGCATTCTGAATGATCGTGGCTCTGCATCGCGAGTGGCATAGCGGTTGACCAGCTTTTGGTGGGCCATGACGGTGGGAGGAGGTGCGAACGTGCGGCGAGCGAGAGTTGGATGACGGACCCACACTCCCCACACTCGTCGCACCGCAACCACAGCGCACACTTGGGAGTCACCGGGAAGCAGAAAACACTCACGACGAGGGGCCATCGTGAGATGATCGTAGATTCGTAGAGGACCGGAGTGGGCGCGGTAGCCAGTCGACCGATGAACGAGCTTGAAGAGCAAAGGCGAACAGCTGCAGAGGGAGCAGCGCAACGTCACTCGGCGCGCGCTCGGCGACAATTTTCTCAGGGCACTCGCTGCTGCCATGCGGTCGGTCTATAAACAAGAGTCATCACCCAATTCGCCAACCCACATAAACCAGAGCACATGCCGGTAGGTGAACGGTCGTCGGCAACTTGAAGGAGTCCGGGCTGTGTGAGCTCGAGTTTTTATTCGAAAGTCCAGCTGGAACGTGCACGCTTTCTTGTACAGCACCGAAACACTCGGCTCGAGTTTATTCTCAAAGGGCGAGCGCCTGGTGGTGACCCTGATCCTATCGATGCGAGCGCCAATCCTGACGGTCCGAATCTCGCCTAGTCGCCGCCCCTGTTATCACTGAGAACGGACGCGCGATCGGCCACTGCAACGACGGAAAAGATCTAAAACCTGTCTATCTCGAACACGAGGTGAGCGCCACAGAAGGAGATAGTGCACTACACTGATCACGCCCTACTCTTGTAAAATCTTGTCCAGAGGCAACCCGGCAATCAATGCAAAATGCGCGACGATTTGAACGAGCTCCATCACATTTCGCGCCTTCGCTCAATAATTGGCCACTTCGCACCATCAACCGACCGCCTAACCCGCGCCACGCCCTCTTGCTGCTACTGCTCATCGCTTGCTTAGTTGCTTATCCCGCCGTTGAATGGGAAAACACCACCGTCGTCAACCGCCTTACCTCTGTTCGTCGTCCAAATTGGCGGTCTCTCCGCTCTCGTCGTTGTCGTCTTCGGCCGTACAGGACTGCTCGTCCGCGATCAACGTCGACCGCCCGCCGTAACTTGGCCTACATCCCGCCTTTTCTATTTCCCCCAGGCTCTCTTTCCCGAGGTCAGTTGCTGTGTGCTCCGCTCCTCTGTCGTGGTCGTGTGTGCCGGCTTACTCGAGAGCGGGCGGTGTGTTGTGTGTGTGGGTGCCGTTTTCACGGTGCGGTGCCGGTCGTGCCTCGCTCTGCCTCGCTCGCCCGCTCACCCGCCTATTGTCAGCTTTTGGCTGGCTCAGCCTCAGCCTTGGCGCGGCAAGCCGGCGGGCAGGCAGCGGGCCGACTGGTGACCGGTAATCGACCGAGATTGACTACACCCGAGCGCGACCGAGCTCCGACGACGTCCACTCCGCGATTCGCTCTCAAAACACCCGTACGCTGACCCTCCTCGCTCATGTCTTTCAAAGCCAGATCAACCCGTACCCTACCTTACATCTCATCGCACCATCTGGATCGTATTCAACGCATGGTCGCCCTTCACTCGCCTTGAATCCCTCCGCCGCCCGTGCCGTTCGCACTGGCCTTTCCTCCACAACCGCCGTAACGCTTGAAGCCTAATACCCTATCACTCGCTCTTCACACTGGCCGACTACAACGAGCGATTTTCTACCTCGAGCAGTCGCCAGTCGCCACCATGCTCGGAGGTCTCAAGGTCACGCTGCCCCATCTCAGCCTCTCGCGCACCAACTCGCCTTCGCGCTCGGCGCCCTCCACCCCGGCCACTGAAGGGCCAAAGTCGGTCGCCCTTCCTGGCACAGTGCCTTCGACGCCGGAGCTGCCCTCCGTCGACCTGCCCATGAACCCACCGAGTGTTGAAAACACCAAGGCGAAAAAGGTCTCGTCCTCGCTTGGTCCGCTCGGCGCCGTTCTCCGTCGCTCGTCCTCGTTCAGAGCGAATGGCAGTCTCACCCCGTCGACGGCGATCAACCCCGTCCCCGTTTCAGCCGCCATAGCCGCGAGTGCCCTTGCTCCCCGATCCTCGAGCGACAACTCGATTGGGCTGACGCCCTTGCACAAGAGCTTCGGCAGTAATGGCCACTCGGGTCGTCATGGAGATTCCTCCTCGTCGTCCAAGAGTCGTCGCCGTGCCGTCTCGGGTGATCGTCACGAACATGGTCGCTCGTTGCACAAGGAGACCTCCCGAAGCAAGACCCTACCCAGCCTCCACATGGGTCCCTCTGGTGCTGGGGGCTTGGCCATCAGCCACTCGACCTCGCACCCTCCTCTCGGCCGCAAGCCCGGCAAGCACTCCCCGACCCTTCATGGCTCCCAGACCCCTTTGGGCACCTCCTCTGCGGTGACTTCCCCCACCAGCGCTGGCGGTGCGACATCGTCGACGACGGTTTTGAGCTCGGCTGCAATCGCGCCTGCGTTGCACCAACTCGAGGAGAGCTATGTCGGCAAGGTTGGACTCAAGCTCGGTGAGGCTGTCAACAAGGTTTTCGTTCCGGGCTCGGCGACCGCTCCCGGCGGTGCGAGCGAAGTCGTTCTCAACGGCAGGCCTGCACCCAGGGTCACGATGGCGAGGCAGTGTGGTGAATTGGTCGTACAGTGAGTTTGGCTCGTTTTTTTTTTCGCATAGGCCCAGGTTCGTGACGACCAGGCTGACTGTTTCTTGCCTCGACCTTCTTAGGGAATTGCATGCTGCGATCCACGACCCTTATTTGCTGCGAACGCTGTTGCGATCTTCGGTGCTCAAGTCGCTGTCGCTGTTCCTTACGCGACTCACTACGCTCTTGCTCCCACCCGACCTCATGCCTCCTCCGCCCTTGACTCCCAAGGAGGTCGACAACCTCTCGCCCTCGCTGCGATTCAACCTGGCCATCGTTCGCTGCGCTTACGAATTACGTCGCTCTTTACTCGCTGCTGGCCAACTCCCCGGCATGCCTGCGTTCGTTCGCGAGACGTTGCGCCCCTGGGCCGACAAGCTCGCCGAAGTCATGACGCGTGTTATGAACCCCATCATCTTGAGCGTGCGCATCATTGTCTCGGGCATCTGCGCCAAGGCGAGGATCCCCTCGGACGAGTCAAGCGTCGTCAATGGGCACTTGTCGTCGACCATGTCGATGCTCGGGGTCGAGCACGACGTCGCGGGTACCAAACCGACCGCTTCGAAGGGTGCGACGAGCCAACTGCGATCTTTGTCAATGGGTCGAGCCACACCTGCGCCGGCTTCTTTGACGAACTCGACGAAGCACGGCCATGGTCACGGTCACGGTCATGGCGTCGATGCAAACGGCCTCGCTCTCGGCCCGCTCTGGCTGAGAGAGTTGACGGGCGTGCTCGAAGCGACTGCCAAACTCGTTGCTCGCCTTGAGTGCGGTGGCGATGCCGACAAGTGGCTCGTCAGTGTCGGAACCCATGCTGTATGGAAAGGAATGTTGGATCTCGCTGCGAGGAAGATCGCCGTCGCTGTTCCCGGCTCCGTGGACGGCTCTGCAAAGGCACCTGTGACCCCTGGCGCCGAGGCCAAGATCCCCGGCGCTCAGATCGTCCCGACCAAAAGTCTTTTCAAGTCCGCTTCCAAGAAAGCTTCAGTGGGGCCAGGCGACTCACCGCCCTTCGGAACGGTGTCGGGCGATGGGGCGTCGACGCCTTCAAGCTCCTACGCCGCCACGCACCCCAACGGCACTAGGGTCGTTTCGAGCTCGACGTGTTCGACCCCTGCTAACGACGTCGCTTTTATCCGTCTCTTGTGCGAACTCGAGTTGCTCGAGGCGCGCTTGATCGCCTTCACCAAGCACCTCTCGGCTCCCAGCTCGACGCCGCTCTTGCCTCCCCACATGTCAGGATCCTGTTCGCACGAACTCGCCTGCGGCCTCTGCAAGACGGGTCGACAGTTCGATGCCGAGTCTTCCGACGACGAAGATGAAGATGGACCGGCTGACAGCACGGAAGCAGCTCTCGCGCACTCGGCGATGAGGGAGGCTATGCAAGCCTTGAGCGCGATGATCGTCGTCGTCCGAGCGTCCAAGTACAACGATGCACTTTTGAACGCGATTCGCGAAGACGGCGTCAAGGACGATCTTCACAAGAAGGACGAGTCGTCGGCGCAATCGAGCCGTCAGGATCAGAACGCCGAGCCGATGACGCCTCTGAAGCCGATGGACCTGATGCGATCGCACGAACCTCTCGTTCTCCCTACGACTCCTGTCAGCGCATCTCCTGAGAAAACCGTCGTAGAGGAAAAGTCTGCTTTAAAGCCTTTGGTGTGCCCGACCCTGCGCCACGCCTTGGCGACACTTCCCGACCTGATCCTTCTGCACCTTCTGGCGTCGCGCTGCCGCCGCTTCTCGCTGCCCCACGAACGCTGGGGTCTCGCCGACTGGCGTGCATACGAGAAGGAACTCCGTGGCTTCCAAGCAGGTGAAGAATGGACTGCCGAAGTCGCTTGGGAGATGGTCAACGAAGTCGCGTCGCGTGAAGAGGAGCTTGCACTCGAGACGTCCGGAGGAGGCTCCGCGCCTTCGAGCGCCTTCGAAGCACTGGAATTGGTTCGCGAAGCCGCGAGAATCAAAGTCGGTGTCGAGGTCGGTGGATCGTAAATGTTCTCTTTCTATTCGAGGCTACGTCGTACTCCCTTGGCCTTCCTTAGCCCTCTTGCTTTTGTGTGTTCGACCTGCCACTACTTTCTTTTCCTTCTTCCTAGCATCTTAGATTTCTTCCCCGTTTGTTCCCCTTTCTGCTTGATCAGTTGCAAGGAGCTCTCTATGATGTTCTGCTTCCGTATTTTTTTTGGTTTTCCGAGTACATGATGATGATGATAAATGATGATGAATATGTATCGGACCTGTTTTGGAAGGTCTCAGTGGGATCCCATTAATTTAACGGGATGATTCCAAAGGAGAATCGAACGGTATTTATGACGAAAGACAGCAGAGAAACTATTTTTCACTTAGGACTTGGCCCTCCCTTGCGACCTTAGGACCCGGGGCATAGTGGCGAGGGTTTCTCCTTGACTGAGTGTCACAAAAAATTCGATGAGAGTGGGAGAGAAAAAGAAAAGGTTAGAGGGAGTGGCGCGGGTTTGTTTACGTGGTGTGATCTGTTGTTCAGCCCCTAATGCCGCTGGTCGGCTGCGGGAATGACTCTGACACCGCGGCGCGCCGCATCACGTGACAGACGCCAGCCCTCGCCCCGCCCGTCAGGCAACTTAAGCTCTGCTGTAGAAGCAATCATACAAAGTCACGCACTTGCCGTCCATTACAATATAAGTGTTCGCACTGTTCTACGTCAATAAAAAAGTGAAGGAAAATCCTGGGAACGTTGTAGCTTCGTGTTCGACTGGCGCGAAAAATACAAAAGTTGCCGCAGAGCTTGTACATGACTTCTGATCGGAACATGGACACCACAGGCAGGTGCGTCAGACACAACAGTGTGCTGGTACATCCACCACAGGCGGCCCTCCGGACCGCAACCTAGTTAAAAACAGCGATTTTAGGTACATTCCTTAACTCACACCTTATTTTTGACTAGTTAGAGTAACGTGGGACCGTAAATTTCGCTACGAGCGTGTCTCATATGAATCCGAGGTATTTGACTTCCGACTTGTCGACTTGAGCGGGCCGACTTCAAAAGGGCAACGCTCTCCGCTCTCATGTACGTCCTTGACCAATCAGCATTTAGAATTAAACCGTATTATAACGTTTTCGATCCTTCCCCTCTCCCTGATCCTCGGCCCGACTACTACTACTCCGGGCATACAAGCGAAACTCTCTTCTTCGTCGTAATCGCGCGAGCCCCACCAATCGCATCCATATCAACTTCCTTCGCTTTCTCCCCTCCGAGCCCCATCAAACTCATTCCCACACTTTTGCCATGCGAGATCTCGATCTTCCTCTCTGACCTACGACCAATACTCGCTTCTGGATCTTCGAAGCGAACAGAAAGAGTCGTCGCCGGCAAACGACGAGTGCTAGGTGTCATACGTGAGGATCTACCCGAGGCGCAGAGTGAAGCTTTTTGTGCTAGCGCTTCGCGGGAATTGACTGATGAGAGGTTTTGGGTGGCAAGACAGATTGATCCTCAGTAATGACAGGTAGAACTTCGCATTCAAACGTTTCGGTGGACTCACGAGCATGAATGATGCAGAGCGTATAGGTGCTTCCGAGAATTTGGCCGAAGAAGATCCAGACCTGCCGGCGGAGAACACGATGAAGCGATTGAAATCAATCATGTTCAGCCCATCTGCTTTTAAACACCTCATTAACGTGCTTGTCTCACCAATCTGCGAGTCTCGAGTATTTCGAGCAAGGCGAGAGTGACAGAGATGCATGCAGGGGGCAGACAAGTCGTGATCGCCAGGGACGCGAGCCGCACCAAGATGTAGTTGAGCCTGAGTTGCGTCAAAAACACAGCAAAAGGTGAGCGCTGTTATCAGTATTGGATCTGAATCTTTGAGTCTACTCAAACTAATCTTACCGATAGCTGATTGATTGCTTCCGTGTTTGTAGCAAGTAGTAAGCGAGTGTGAAGGAAAGGCACACGTCGGCAGTCTATTTGATTCGTTCACGACTCGTTGCAAAATCAGTTATGACAGTGGAAATCCGCAGGATGTCTTGAACAAAGTACGTTGGATAACTTACGGCATTAGAGAAAGCCCAAGGCGGCATCAGTCGGCTGACTTGACTTCCGGGGTTTAGGCCGAGACGCCGAGCCATGACTGCTCCGATCGTTCAGGAATGATGCCGAGGTGCGCGAAAGGAACGGGTTAGCCGGCAATGTCACCATTTTTCCAGTTGAGCTGTTGCACCTTACCACGACGAGTAACATAGGCGATATTAAGAGAAAGCTGCAACGTGGTCACAGTTACCCCGATCGCAGTGGGAATGAGTTTTCGGCCCGATACCTGTCGAGGTAAGGATCAGCGTGACCATTGCTCGATCATTGGTTGAGTGCAACGGTTAACCAGCGGCACGAAGTGGACTAACCACCCAGACTCGGAAACACAAGTAGATTTGCGATGATAGAACCGGAAGCTGGCCGACGATAGGCGTTACGAGAACGTACCAAGGCACCGGTACAAAGAGTTCCTTGAACTGCCCGAAAATAAACTGAGGGGAGGAGGCGCAAAGTGAGCACGAGTGACCGCATAGAGACGAAGGAGGTGGCGGTATTCACATCACTGTATACCCCCTTGATGTTCAAGACCATTTTGAAAAACTCTCCAGCTGACATTATGGCCACGAGGAGTCTGAAAGAGAAGCGTCACTCAGTGTCGGAAATCAGGTCGCGACAGGGGTAACCCGTCGGGTGTCTAAATACCGCTTCGATGCTTGAATCGCACCCTCCACGCGGAGCTGGGTATCGCAGACTGCGGCTCACTTGAGGTGTACTGGATCTCCAGGGTATCGCAATCGGTAAACACAGACTTGTGCAAAGATGATACCGAATAACCATAGCTCGCAAAAAACTCCAATGATCATCGGCCCTGCGAAGAAGCGAGCTGAGTCGTCAGCCGGAGCTCTGCGCGCCGAGCATGCTCGTGCATTCGGCGTGACTCGGTGGGGCCGCTACCACCGAGTCCGGATGATCGTGTCACCATTATATTGCGTTCGGAAGACTTACCGAACAAGACCTCCATATGCTGTCTAAGTTCAGACGCCGACGGCGGCGTCGCAGTCGACATGTTTCCCCGCTGTCACGCCGACGCGAGGTGGTCGCTTCAGAATTGGTGAGACAGCAAGGGAAGGAGCCGAAGTCGCCGAAGTCTCGCGTGGACCCCCGAAAGCCCAGTCAGAGGCGCAAGTGGAAAAACGCCCCTTTTTGGTCTTTATTCTATTACTCTTAACTCGTTACTCTTTACTTTATCACGCTTTACTCTTTACGCTAAATTACTCTATTACTCTAATCAGTAGAAAAAAAGTGTGAGTTAAGGAATGTACCTAATATCGCTGTTTTTGACTATGTTGCGGCCCTCCGGGCCGCATGTGGTCAATGTATCATCATACTATCGTGTCTGCCGCACCTGCACGTGTTGTTCATGTTCCGATCAGAAGTCATGTACAAGCTCTGTGGCGACTTTTGTATTTTTCGGGCCGGTCGAACGAAGCTAGAGCGTCCCCAGTATTTTCCTTCACTTTTTCGTTGAGGGGAAACAACGTTTACACCTGTATTGTATTTAATGGACGGCAAGTGCGTGACTTTGTATGACATTGCTTCTACAGTAGAGCTCCGCCTGACGGGCGGGGCGAGGGCTGGCGTCTGTCACGTGATGCAGCGCGCCGGCGGTGTCAGTGTCATTCCGGCAGCGGACCAGCGGCATTAGGGGCTGAACCACAGATAACACCCAGTAAATAAGCCCACGCCACTCCCTCGAACCTTTTCTTTTCCCTTCCACTCTCATCGAGTCATCGTGACACTCATTCAAGGAGAAACCCTCGGCACCATGGCACCACTGCATGCACCGGTGTCAAGGTGGCCCCCGCTGCGCTGCTCGACCCTCCTCTTCGTCCCGGTCCGATCACCAGAGTCAGCCTCCCCGCGCGTTATGACAACAACCCAACCGACCTTGGTATTACGACACATATACGTGCCCGCGGTGCAGCTGTGCAGAACGGACCGCATGGTCAGCGCGATGGCCGACCCGGCGCTGAGCTCGCCCCCACCACCACCTCCTCCGCCAAGGCACGTGCGCAGGGCTCGAATCGCGCTCAAACCACTCAAGCCCCACGTTTCGATCCGCGACGGCCTCGGCCCCCAGACGGCCGTGTACACCCACTGCAAGGCTCGACACTGGGAGTGCGAAAGGTCCAAGTCGACCGGACACTTCAGCACGTGCTGCTCGCAGGGCAAGGTGCAGCTGCCTCCCCCTCCCCAGCCCGATCCCGAGTGTCAAGATCTACTTGAAAGCTCGGATAGCGTTCAGTTGCTCCGTCCAACAACATGCGTCTGCAGTCCACATGCTGAACTGTGCGACCCACCAACACAGAAGCTAAAGCATTCCGCGAGAATGCCCGGTCGTACAGTAACGCACTGTCCTTCACTTCGCTCGCTGCTCTCTTCGGCCAAACTCAAGTGGGCACGGCAGGACCAAGGGTCCGCATTAGATCAGATCACCGCCAGATCAGATCAGATCTGATCTGATCTGATCTGATCTGAATTTTTCTGATTCTGCCTTGATTGATCTGATCTTGATCTGATCTGAGACATGAAATTGCCTAATTTGGCACAGAGAGACTTCTACATGTCTACATGTTGAAATCCTCATCTTCTTCCTCCACAACCTCATCCTCATCCTCATCCTCATCATCCTCCAAAGTGATCACCTTGCTAAGCCGCCGCTTTTTGGAGGAACTCTGTAAGGTATGCGCCTCTGATGTGCATAAAATACAATCTGTCGTTCTTGACCGCTAGGCTAAAAGCAAGTCGTAACTAGAACTCGGCAGTTCTAGCTACTCAGAGGCTACTTATAGGGCTGTTCTGTAAGGCCGGTGTAAGGGGATGCCTTACAAGCTCCCCGCTTTTATGACTGGATTGGGTCGCACGATCCCTATGAGAAAGTGTTTGCAATGAGATGGCGCGATCCATTCTCTCTTCTGATCAGGTGCGCCGCAGTTGAAATCACAATGGCACCATCTAGGTACCGCCTACTTTTGGATTTTTTTCCTCGAGGCTTGATTGATCTGAACTTGATCTGACCCCCGTCAGATCAGATCTGATCTGATCTGAAACTGATTAGATCAGATCTATTGCGGACCCTTGGGCAGGACCGCCCGTGATTCGCGTGTTTAATCGCCTCTATGCTGGGGTCTCGCCGACTGGCGTGCATACGAGAAGGAACTCCGTGTCTTCCAAGCAGGTGAAGAATGGACTGCCGAAGTCGCTTGGGAGAAGGTCAACGAAGTCGCGTCGCGTGAAGAGGAGCTTGCACTCGAGACGTCCGGAGGAGGCTCCGCGCCTTCGAGCGCCTTCGAAGCACTGGAATTGGTTCGCGAAGCCGCGAGAATCAAAGTCGGTGTCGAGGTCGGTGGATCGTAAATGTTCTCTTTCTATTCGAGGCTACGTCGTACTCCCTTGGCCTTCCTTAGCCCTCTTGCTTTTGTGTGTTCGACCTGCCACTACTTTCTTTTCCTTCTTCCTAGCATCTTAGATTTCTTCCCCGTTTGTTCCCCTTTCTGCTTGATCAGTTGCAAGGAACTCTCTATGATGTTCTGCTTCCGTATTTTTTTGGGTTTTCCGAGTACATGATGATGATGATAAATGATGATTGATTTGTATCGGATCTGCTTTAGAAGGAAAATTATAGGAGAGTGCCATGACCTCGGAGACGTGGGAGTCGGCGAGCAATGCGCAGGAAGTTCGTCACAAGACCGTGATGTTCGCAACGAGCGTCTCTCCCATGCACTCGAGGTACTTGACTTTTAATTTGTCGACTTCAGCAGGCCGGCCGACTACAAAGTGCAACCGTGTTATGTACGTCCTTCACCTATCAACACTAACATGAAGCCGCCTTTTAACACCATCGGTCCTTCCCCTCTCCTGAACCCACGGCCTCGACCCCTCGGCCCTACGACTGCGAGCACACCAGCGAAACTCTTGTCGTCGTCGCAATCGCAAGAGCCCCTCCAATCGCATCGGTCTCAACCTGCTCCATTTTCTCCCCCTTCAACCCCCATCAAACTCCTTCCCAAACTTCCTCCAGGCGAGAGCTCGAGCTTCCTCTCGGATTCACGACCGATACTGGCCTCGGGATCATCGAAGCGCACAGAGAGCGTCATCGCCGGCAGACGGGTGCCAGGGGTCATAGGTGAGGATCTGCCGGAGGCGCAGAGCGTCGTTGTTTGGGCTAGCGCTTCGCGGGAATTCACTAATAATATATGGTTGGCAAACCAGACCGATCAGCGTTTCGTATAGGTACAACGAATGAGTCAGTCAGACGCTCCGTAGCCCTCACGAGCATACAGACTGCAGAGCGTGTAGGCGCTTCCGAGAATTTGGCCAAAGAAGATCCAGACCTGCGCGCAAGATGCAATGAAGCGGTCGATTACAATCAGGTTCACCCCATCTGCTTTTTTTGGATTTTTGGAACATAAATTCCGTGTTCGATTCACCAATTTGCGAGTCTCGAGGAGCTGGAGCACGGCGAGAGCGACAGAAATGCATGCGGGGGGAAGGCAAGTCGCGATCGCGAGAGACGCGAGCCGCACCAGGATATAGTTGAGCCTGAGGTGCCAGTCAGAAACACAGCAGAAGGTGAGTGCTGTTGTCCGGGTTAAATTTTAGTCTTGAGTGTACTGAAGAAGACTTTACCGATAGCTGATTGATTGCTTCCGCGTTCGTAGCAAGTAGTAAGCGAGGGTGAAGGAGAGGCACACGTCCGCGGCCTGTTCCACCCGCGCATGACCCGTTGAGGAATTAGTTACGACAGTGGCAACTCCGCTCGATGTTATAACGAGTAAATCAGAGTACTTACGGCATTGGTGAAAGCCCACGGCGGCAACAACCGGTTCACTGAACTTCCGGGGTCCACTCCGAGACCTCGAGCCATGACTGCTCCGATCGTTCAGGAGTGATGCCGAGGTGCGCGAAGGAACGGGTAAGCCGGCTGTGACATCATTTTGAGTCGAGTTGAGTTGGTTAAACTCACTACGACGAATAGCATAGATGATATTAAGGGAAAGCTGCAACATGGTCATGATTGCCCCGATCGCAGTGGGGATAGGTTTTCGGCCAGATACCTGCGGAGGCACAGAAAGGCATGACCATTGGTGGATCATTGGTGGAGTGCAAGGGACAATAAGTGGCGAGAAGGGGACTCACCACCCAGACTCGGAAACACAAGTAGATTTGCGATGACAAAACAGGAATTTGGCCGACGATAGGGGTCGCGAGGACGAACCAAGGCACCGGCCCAGCGAGGTGGTTGAACTGCCCGAAAATGATCTGAGGGGAGGAGGCGCGAAGTGAGCACAATCGACCGCCTAGAAGCGAAGAAGGTGGCGGTATGCACATCACCGTATACCGCCTTGATGTTCAGGGCCATTGTGAGGAGCTCTCCACCTGTCATTATGGCCACGAGGAGTCTAACAAACGAGCCTCAGTCAGTGACGGAAATCGGGTCGCGTCAGGGTGACCCGTTGGGTGTCTGAATTTAGCTTCGCGCGCGCAGGGGCCTGAATCGCAACCCCGACGCGGAACTGAGGATCGCAGACTGCGGCTCACTTGAGGTGTATTGGATCTCCGGAACATCTCAATCGATAAACAACGACTTGTGCGACGATGATGCCGGAGAACCATAGCTCGCAAAAAATCCCTAGGATCAGCGGCCCTGCGAAAAAGCGAGTCGAGTCGTCAGTCGGAGGTCTGCGCGCGAAGCGTGCTCTAACACTCGGCGTGAGTGGCCCCGCATCTACCAACTACCGGATGATCGTGTCGCCTATCAGATTGCGCTTGGACAACTTACCGGACATGACCTGAAAAGCCAGCTGTCTGAGATCAGTCGTGGGCGGCGACATGGCAGTCGACATGTTTTCCCTGCTGTCGCGGACGCAAGGTGGTCGTTTCAGAATTAGTGAGACAGGTTGGGAAGGAGTCGAAGCCCCGCGGCGGCGCTGGCGCTAGTCGCGTCGGGGTTTTCTCGTCCTTCGGGGTCAACAACCTCCTTTCGTGTCTCAATCTATTTGGTGCCTTGAATGGCCGATTTCGATTGAGAACGGTCTCGGGAAGAGTCGAGAGCATCAAAGACGGCCCCGGCGGCTCACCGCCCTTTTTCACCGCGAAGGGAATAACGCTTTCGACGCCTGTCAACCTCGCCGCCGCCCCCCGCCAGCAGCGTCGTGAGATGGAGGAGCGGAGACGCGTGGGGTAAGATGATTAGTCGGTGCACCGTCACTCCCTCGCGATCGCACATCGGACGACTCGCCGAAATGTCCCGAACGCCGGGATTGCCGATTGCCGCGATGGGACACGCTTCCTCAAGCGGCGATTCGGTCCTCGGTCGCTCGTCTCCGAGATGCCTGGTCGATCCGAGCGATTTCCCAAGTCGCACATGATTATCTTCAATGTTACGTATCTCTCCAATGATATCACGTCTTTCACAACAACCTGAATTTATCTATGGCAACGACAACTTCTCATTAACTAAAAGCAAACTGGACCGACTTTCTCGCCCGCTTTGGCCCGTGCGGCTCGTCGGTGAACGTTGGATACGAAATCAGCGAGCGCTTCTTTCGTGTTGCCAACTTCTCGGCCCCACCCTTTCCTCGTTCCTCGTGCTCGATTGTCGGACGGACGAGGGGGCCAGTCTCTACCTCGGCGAGTATCTGCACTTTGTTTTCAGTGTCGTCGTCGTCAAGACCAAAGAGGAACGTGCGGTCGTCATCGACTTGCCGCCCTTTGCCTTTCTCGTCCACCTTCGCATCCACAAAGGGTGGCTCGAGATACTCGGCGCTCTGAAGTACGCCTCTGAGCTTCTCATCCCTTTGAGGCAATTTCGTCTCACCAATTTCGTTCGCCGATAATTGACTGCGCCTTTGAAGTAGCGAATCCTCATACGATCCGCGCACGACGAGAATTGATAGATCGACTGGTCGTGTTTGCCCAAGTCGATGCGCTCGCTTGATCGCTTGAATCTCAAGATCTATATGCGAAACAAGAGCTATATCCATCAGCTTCCTACGTCACGGTCGCCTGCCACAAAACACTGTGCTAAAGCTCCGGCAGATATCACTCACCTGGCTGCCACAGAGGCTCGAGCATCACCACCCGGGATGCTGCCGTCAAATTGAGGCCCCGACCACCGAGTCGAGCATCCACCAAGATGGCCCGGCAATCTTTGGCGCTGGATTCGTTGAACTGCTGCGCCATCGTACCACGATTCGCGCCTCTCGCGTGCCCAGCAAAGACCATGTGTTTAATCCCGACCAAGTCGAACGCTTCGGACAGGATCGCGAAAACCAAGTCGGGAAGCGTACACGAGAAGATTATAAACTTTTCTTGAGCATACCGCCGGCATTCGGATATCACGTAATTGAGCTTGGCCGAAGTGGTCCGGCCCATGCTCACGTCACGGAACGAAGAGTCGGCCGGGAAAGGTCGAGGTCGCAGAGGTCTCGGTGCGACCTTTCGGGCCTTGTTCAATCGCTTCCTCTCGTCCTTAGCTCGGATATCTTCGATGGACCCCGATACGGCACTGGATCCCCGCAAACGTTTCGCTTCGAAAGTCAAAAGTTCCTCGCGCAGTTCCTCGTCGTCATCCCACGCCCCGATGTCGGGCATTCGCACCTCCTGCAAGTCTCCGCGCAGCGTGATCAACGAGCCAAGAGACATCAGATGGTCTCCCCTTTCGTCGTCGCCAGAGAGATGGAGTCCTTGGAACATGTCGGCGATACTCCGATCGACATCCCGAACGACCGTAGCGACGGACATAGCATCGACGACGTGACACCATCGTGGATCGTCGACAGCCTCCTGCATCACTTCGATTGAGCGCTTGAGCCTCTGTCGGTCTTCATCAGAGAACTTCTTGGCCTTTTCGGTGGTGAAACCCTCGTCGAGGGCGGATTTGATAGTGAACCTAATTTGTGAAACGAGTCCCCTGGATGCGAAGAAGAATGACGATGCGGACAAGTTGGAGACGAGGTCGTTCAGAGCGCCTTTCTGGGACTCGTGGAAAAAGTAATCTTTCTGAAGAATGACTCGAGAGCGCTGTCAGGTATAGTGCACAGATTTTGAGGAGATGCGGACCGAGGTCAGGGACTCACATCCGTGCGCTGACTGAGGATCGAATTGTTTGCAAACAATGCCAGCAAAGCATTGTAGGTCTTCCTCTCGAGCTCCTCCATGTCGAGATAGACGACCCGAGTTGTCAGAGGTGGTAGCTGTACCACCTGCCTTACGACCTCGAGCGGGTTCCGGATAATGGTCTCATCAAAGACCCTCGACAACCGCGTCGCTCCGCGCGAATGCTCAAGGATGGGGACAGTCATGACCTTCCTCCAATCCTCGACTCTGCTAAATGATGGGTGGCGCAAGAACCGAGAAAATAGCTGACCAAGTCGGCGGTAATCGAGCTCGCTTCCCCCCGAATGCACGTCAAGGGCAGCAAAAGCGCCGCTCGATTTTGAGGCTGCCGGGGGAAGGGTGTCGGCCTCGGCGCGCAAGTTGACCGACGGCGTCCCCGAGACAGCCCAGCGAGCTTCGCATCTCAACTAGAATCGAGGAGACCGAAGAGACATGTCAACGCTCAGACTCTGCAGTATTCTCAATCGGATGGGATTGACTCACCTCTTCCGCCAAATCACGCATCTTGTTCGCTCCGCTGAGCGCATGGCCCTCGTCGACGATCAACCTCTTCCAGTGAATTCTCCTCAGGACATTGTCGCCGGCGTCTGCCGCTTCCGAGAACCTTGCGATGCTCATCAAGACGACATCGTACGCCATCACTTCATTGACGGTGATCATCCTGTCTTTTGGAGTTTTGATCGTCTTGACCTTAAGAGCCCCCGGGACCAGGTGCTTCGCCAGCTCGGTTTCCCACTGCTTGACCAAGATGGCAGGGACGACGACGAGCGTGGTTCGCGTCATCATCATTTCCTGCGCCTGTATCCGCATTTTGCCGGCATCCGGCCCGAACGTCTCTTTGGCGCATCGTCGCGCGCCGAAGCCAATCTGCCGACCTTGGCGAGATTGTAGCTGGGCGGGCGAAGGGTGCACGTAGTAGAACGGGGGGAAATTTGCGATCTCGGCGGCAATTCTCAGTGATTCGAACCTGTCGTCGTCGACGGGATAGGGGACCGCTCGGGGCATCGTGCTGAGGTAGTCGATCATGAGCATTCGCAGCGTCGGTACAGGGGGCAGGACATCTTCGCGAGCATCGCGGATTGCTTGTACGCGAAGCGCTTCTTCGTACTCGAGCACGTCAGCAGCATCCATCTCGCTTAAAGCGAGTAAGGGTTCAGGGACCCGCGGGCGAAGTCGGCGGGCTTCTTTCCTATACAACGCAACACCGTCATCAGCCCCCATGGAAACAAGGCGCAGAACGCAGGAACATGACTCACAACTCTGTCTCGAAGGGGAACCCCATCGACAACTGGCTCACGACAACGGGCGCAGGCGATCCCTCCTCGCCGTCCGACCAGGTCCCGACGTTCTCGTCCAAGATCGGCAGTTCGCCTTTGGTGGCCAAGATCAGGCCCAAGCAGATGCACGTCTTGCCCGACCCCATGTCTTCGGCCAAAATGCCGGACTTTGGTTCGCGCACAAACACGGGGTGCTTCGATATCCTCCCTTCCACCGAGACGTAAAACTTCGCGCCCAAATCCTCGGCGCCTTTGTTTCCCATTTCAGTCTTTACTGTGTAGGCCGGATCGATTGACCACTGAGGGGCTAGCTCACGGGTGAGCATCTTCGCCAACGAAGCACGCTGGTAGGGAAACATCTCGGTCTTCATCGCAAGCGGATTTTCGAGCATTGTGTCGCGGATCCGATCGCGCGTGTGTTGATCGACATCTTGTAGCATCTCGACAAAGCTCGGATCAGACGGCGGTGCTCGGACGGCTCGATAGAGCTCCAAAATTGAGCGTTGATCCTAGTGGTAGGAAAGGGGACGTGATCAACTACCATTGAGTAAGTGCGCGGGCTCGAATGCGCCATGTCGCCTATACTCACTTTCTCATCCAAAAGGCCATCGCCTCCTTCATGTCCGTCAACTGAGCCATCCCATTCGCGTTGTCCCACTTTGATCTTCTGCAAGAACTCCAAGATGACTGACGACGGCGGACGAACTCTTCGCCCTTTGGTGTAGGTTTCGTTGAAGCGCTCCTCCAGATCGTCTGGAACGAGGTATATCCGGAATATCAGGGCCCGTTTGTCGCCTTCGACATCGCTTACGCCGTCAGTGAGGTCGAGGGGCCGACAAGTCGCTCGCAAGAAGAGTGCCGATGTTAAAAGGCGGAGTTCTTCAAGGAGCGGATCCCCAGTGCGATGCTGCAACGCAGATGGGCTTGTTGAAGTAGCACTCTCGATCGATTTCTTGGAAGACCGTCGAGTCCAAAGTGGTTTGGCCTTGCGCTTCGCTTTCGCTCGAATCGGCTTTGGGGACGCGGGAGGCAGCAATCCATCATACGGCAGCTTCGAGGTGAATGCGATCGTCGATGTCGATGGTGCGGCATCAGGGTCGTCGTGATCAATCATCGTCGTCGGACCTAGGTCATCCGAGCCGATCTTGACGACCGATTCGGCCGCGAACCGAAACCATCCATCCTCGTCCACGACGATCGCTGACCGGTTGCAGTCTCTGAGTTCGTATCCTCTCAACACGATGGTACCAGCCTTGATGAGCTTTGCAAGTGGGATGAGTTGGGTCCCAGTCTTCTTCCGACTCGCGGACTCGGATCCAATCTCTGACTTGGCCCGCTCCCGGACTCGACAGTCATCATCGGCTATGGTTTGTCCCCAGTCGCGGATCGTCCTCCATCCAGGTTCCTTTGGGGCGCGGAGCAGCTCGTTGCGAGTTCCATAGCTCGTAGGTGGCGGTGTCGTCTTCAATGGCCGTTCGATCGATGTCGATGACGATGACGAAGGTAGTGGCGGGGCATCGCAAATACTCGAAGCCGAATCGACGACTGTCGCGGCTCTCATCAGCCAGTCGAGGGAGGGTGGTGAAGCTGGTGTTGTATGACTGGGTGTCGGCAGCGTATCGATGCAATGTGACGCAACGCTGTCAAGTCGTACCACGTGCTTGACGTCGAGGATCTCGGATAGCGTCGGGTTGGATGACGACGCCGAGCTGCATGCATGCAGAGCTGATAGAGGTGTCGGCGGCCCTTTCATGGCCGAGCCCTCGTGAGGTGTGACGGGTACCATGATGAGGAGAACCAAGTGTGATCTAGTACGACCGAACGATCAGGCTGAGCCTGTACAACCGATCTAGGCGCCGGCGGTGCGAGCGTGCGACCGAGCTCGCCCCCCCACTCGAGAGGCTCAGCAGTGCTGTACAGCAATATTTTCGGTTCGATCAGTTGCACCTAGCTCGATTTGATCAAGTTGGGTGTTTTTGACATCGACGATAGGCGCATCAGGACGCGCGCAAGTGGGGGTAAGTGTGGCGTAGTACCAACGCAACCGCGCGCGGGCCACGGTCAAAAATCAAGTGCAGAACTTAGGCCTGACCACTGCAGCCTCTGAATTGGCATGAACATCGAAAGACCGAAACCAGTTGCCAAATCGTGGGTCAGCCGTTTACTGCTGAGTCTCTTTGGATAAGATGACGCCCAATTGAAAATTGTGCTGACATGAGTTGCAACCTGAGGACAGTGGCTCGGCGCGACCAACTCGCCGAGTCACAATTCTCACCAAGAGCTCCCGAGCTGCTCGTTGATCGGCGGTGCGGGACTCGCGACTGACAAATGAGTGGCTCCTGACGAGTTTTGACATGACTCACAGTGAGTAAACTTCACATTTGTTCCTCTAGCACCGACTGAGCCAAGGCACCTCGAACGGTGCATGAGCGCTCGCCGGTGGGAATCGGAGTGAAAGAGCTTGTGCAAGGCACGCGCGAGACTTGCCCGATACGACGAAAGCTTACACTTTTTAAGCTTGGGGAGCACCGGTGCCGAGCCGACAAAAGCTCCGGCTCCGGATGCGCGTGGCGCCAGGCGCCAGGCTGGGAGCGCTCCGATGATCCCAGTCGAAAACCGGATGTGTGAGACTACACAAAAATTATCATTTCATTTTGCCCACGCTAGAACCTAGTCCGGAACGCGAGTCGCGAGCCTCAGGTTCTCAGCGCGGGCTTGAGACCAAATCTTCGGTCGAGACAGTTGCAGTGCTCGCTTTTCTGTACTAGTGGCCCCCCATACAGACACGTTGCTTGCCTCTGCTAGAGTCTCCAGTGGCCATGTCGAAACATATAAACTACCACACGATTGAAATCACCCCGGCCTCACCTATCGTTCCCTTTGCTTCGGCGTCCAGCTCGACAGCAACCTCCGAGTCGACGGTCGTCAACTCGGGCAAGCCCAAGGGTGGCGCCGGAGCCGTCAGGCGGCGCTCGTCGCCAAGGGTTTTCATAGGATCAGATCACCGGAGGATCGGATCGGATCCGATCTTTTTTTCCCCCCACCTCGCGTTGATCTATCTTTTCTTGATCCTATCCAGAAAGATCAATTTGATCTGAGACATTGAACTGCCTTATATGGCAACAGATGACCACATCTCACTAATTGTCGCTATCGGTGTTGAGCGCATCACTGTCACTACTACCACCACTACTGTTGTGCCCATCATAATCATCCTCCTCATCCTTGTCGGTATCATCATCATCATCATCCGAAATGATCACCTCACTGGTTCGCCTTTTTTTATGAGCTCCGGTTGCGCGCGTTGCCCTCGCCGGTTTAGGTGGGTTTCGCATGACATCTACAAAATGCGAACATAATTTTATAGTCAGTTGAGACTTGTGTAACAAAGGTCATGTCGGATAGTGGTACAGGTATCAATTAAAGGGCTATCTACCAAGTAACGACGCTACATCCCCCCACCCCCCTTTTTTTTTTTTTTTTTTTTTTTTCCGAGGCTTGATCTATCTTATGTTGATCCTGCCCAGCTAGGATCAAGATCGATCTGATCCTGATAGATCCTATCCTATGAGAATCCTTGCTCGTCGCTGTCAAGCCTTCAAGACGCGACAGCAAGGACTTTCGAGCGTCGTTCGTATTCACACAATCCAGAGTATCACCGTCAGCACCAACATCCAACACATCATCTCGTACAAACCCACGTCGAGTCGTGCGCCACCTCGCTCTGCTGCTGCTCGTCTTGCTCGCCGTCATCCTCGCCAGCGCGGCGCTAGGCTCACCGAAGTCGTTGCCACGCTCCGAAACTGCGCCGGATGCGCAATCAAGGTTCCGAGTCGGGACCCTCGGCGGTGCTTCCACGTCGTTCAACTCAGGCCCGTTCGATGCCCATTTCCGCAATGCTTGGAATGCGCTACAGTACCAAATCGACCGTACCTCATTCCTCCCCTCGCAACGATTCGCTCGCTTGACCCACGGCCGATGGGTCCCGCCTCGGTCACAGCCGTACGAGCAGAAAGAGTGCGAAGATGAATGGGGGATCACAGCGCATTCGGACGAAATCAACGGAGGCGATCGAAGCGCGTTGACCGTCGCCGCCTTTCGGTGGCAGCCATTACAAGAGGATGGGATGAGGGAGTGGAGTGGGTATAATTTCGTAAAGCGTCTCTTAAACTCTCAGACCGGGTTGCTCGTAGTGGGAGGTATGTGTTATGTTACCCAGGAATATCCGCCGGGCGAAAAAGCTCTTCACCTCATGACGTTGACACATGCGCTCAAACACTCGTGCTTTCTTTCATCCAGATTCTCTCACTCAGCAATACGTGGACACGCTGTAGTAAATGCTCCCGAAAGGCGGTCCTGGGTTGCACACGCTCAAAGAGATCTTCGAATGGAGCATCGAAAACAATGTCGTTGAGGAAAGCGAGAAAGTCGATCAGCCCCTTAAAACCCAGCAGCGCAAGATCAAGCCAAAGCGACTCGACTTCACTCTGGTCAAAGACTCGCCATGGCTCGCACCATTGCGTCGTGAGCTTCCACACAGCCCCTCGGGGCGATTTAGCCAGCCCTTCCTTCGTTTCATCCGGGACGATACCCTGGTCGGCGTCGACCGGATCGCCGAACTCGCCGCGCAGCGCGACCTTCCACCGATGGAGATCGTGCCTCGCTTACCTCCGAGCGAGCCGTGGCGCGAAGAACTTCCTTCCACCCAGTCATCGGCCCGAAAATGGAAGAAGGGGCAGAATTCGATCATTATGCTCAATACAGGTGCTCACATAAATCAAGGCGAAATGAACATCACAAGTGATGGTCTGGATGCCATCACGGCGCTTCTCGCACGTGACTTGCTCTCAGACCTCGTTCAACGACCCAACCTCGACATCGTCTACCGAGGAACTGCGCCTGGCCACGTAGGCTGTGTGGGTGCCCATACCCCAATGTATCCCTCCACTCCGTTCGAAAGTCATCCCACTTTCAAAGCCTGGGACTGGGGTCGCTTCGATATCCGCAATAATCTGTGGGCGAACGAGATGGATCGGCTCGCGCCTCGGGATCGAACTGCGGACGGGTCTGGCTCAGTCGCCTACATGAACATCACGGACATGGCTCGACAACGGCCCGATGCGCATGTGATTATGAGTCCAGGCTCTCCAGATTGCTTGCACTGGCAAATTTCTGGCGTGCCAAACGCTTGGGTCCAGATGCTGTGGGACATGGTCGGCGTTATGGATCTTACGAGATGAAATCATCGCGAGACTAGAAGGTGGATCGTGAACCGTCGTACGTTCAGCCGATTTGCAGCGTTAGCATTACAACCAGACTAATTCATCAAACCTGTCTCAATTCATGGTAGTTACCCCTATTTAGGTATTAATGTGCTGAGTGTAATCACAGGGTACTGACAACAATTTACTTCGAAAATGGCTCGCTGCCGAAAAGACTGGGATTCGAATTGGTTCCTTCTTCGTCGCCTTGCGCGGACGCTTCGATGGTGACTTCGCCCAACGTAATAGACCGCTGACTAGCCGCCTTATACGGCTAAATATATCGAGTAGGCTCTCGACGAGGTTCTCCGGAAGGGCGCGTATTTGACGACGGCACAACCTTTCCCGAACGACGAGCGTGTGCCTCCTCGAGGATCTGTCGACGAGAGTTGACTGTGACAAGGAGGACGACGAAAGCATGTGAGCAGACGAAATCTCACTCAGGCAAGCATGATTGACTCACGAGAATAAAGAATGCAGACCATATAAATACCTCCTATGATCACCGTGAAGAAGACCCAGGCCTACGTATGCCGACGACAAGCCGTGCAAAATTAGTAATCGGGGAGAGCGCGGAAGTCCTGGACACCTTTCGTTCCCGAAACCGAGCCAACGTACCGTGCCAGTTGAAGCTGTGAGATCCAAGATTGCCATGAAAAGAGATATGAGTGCTGGCGGTAGGCAGCTTATGACTACAAGAGATGCCAGACGGAACAGCATGTGATCGAGGCTGATATTACGCCAGCTCATGCCGTGGTCAGCCCCTGTCGAGTGCGGTCGGACACGTGTTGCAGCGCTGACGCCTCACCGGTTGCATACGGGGTGCTGCCTTGTGTATAAAACGTAGTACTCGAACGTGAGGGAGAGATAGACATCTGTAACCTACATCGATGGCCTTTGTTAAATCATCAGCACGAGATTCACGCCCCAGCTGAGCCCGACAAAGAAGGGAGAAACATACACCGGTACCGAACGCCCAAGGCGGGATCCAGATCGGTACGGAGTAGTCGTCACTACTCTCGTGGATGACTACGAAGTCATGCTCCGCCCAGCGAATGCGTCAGTCCCAGGACGTAACGGTCTTCGCAATCAGAGAGTCCACTCACTTCGAGAAACGACGTAAACACGCAGAAAAATGTTGTCGATGACAACGCCGCGAGCGCCCCTATCGCGACCGGCAATTTCTTCCGTCCTGAGGCCTGCATGTCCTTCAAAGCCGGTCACCATCATTTTAGTCCCATTGGTAGGAGGTCGTGATGCATGCACGACCCAGACTCGAAAACAAAGGTAAGCTTGTGCCGTCAGGATGGGAACCTAGCCGAGCGGGATCGCGACGAGGATTTCCCATGGGATAGTGGGACGAGTAACGCGAAGGTCAAGGTAGATAAACTGGAATGGAGACTTCCGTCGAGTTAGTGGCGTCTTGAAGAAAAACGGAAAGGAAACAGTGCGGTCTCACATGGCACCACACGGTCCACACGTCGAGGACACCTTTGACACACATCGAGCAGACTGCGATACCTACTAGTGCTCTGTGTAATTTTATCCAGGAAGAGTTAAGCAACGAAACCTTACAAAATGGTCTTTAAAATTTTGAGAACCGAAAAGCGCCACCTACCTGAGTGTCATAGCGTCTCTGAAACATCTTGTGAAATAGTAAAACGTCTGCGCGAAAACGATGCCGAGCAGGCAGGTTTCGAAAATGCTGCCATGGCCAGAGGCGCTTTGGCACCAAAATTTCACCGAAAGTCAGTAAGCGAGTAATATTATTACTATGTCTGGGAGAGGCGTGCTTTGTGAATTCTGCTGATTCAGATATGGCCAGCTCCGGCGAGTGCTCCCTCGGCGTGGTGTTCGCAGCGCATGCGCCAGCAAAAAGCCGTGAGGCAATGATGGCACTCACCTACTATCTCGTGGAGACGTATTTTGAGCTGCTGCGGATTTTGGGGTGCCATGGATCGTTGTGTTCGCCTCACTCGCCTGCGAGCAGTGGCCTTCCAAGTGCGGAGCGAGGACCGCGCTAAATGCGTGGCCTCGAACGGCGCCTCGGTGGGGCGGAGGTGTCTTGCCCGAACCAACAATGAGGCTGACCTAACAACGGGGATCGTGGATGGTGACACCGAACAGGCGAGGACAGACGAGGACGACACTTGTTGGCAACTAGTTAAATCTGCAGGAGACCATCCGATTAGGCAGGTACGAGGCGTGTGGGGAAGTTGCGAAGGGGTACGGCGCGGCGAAACCGAACTCTCGAAGCCGGCGCCGAGTGCCAAACGCACACGGCCCCTTTTCCGCCGGCGGGTAAAACGGCGCTCCTTTCTTTGGTCAAGTCTGGCGGCGTGTCTCTGCCCGGAAATCGTGATATCGGCGGCTCGCTATATTGGTGAGTTATTACAGGCCATCAGGAGGACCATATTTCTACATAGTAGTTTGACTCGCAGCTCCATCGTTCGTTTAGTGTTGACCTATGATACCCCTGACCTAAGTAGCGCCAGAAGATCGCAAAATTGGTGGGCAATGAGAGAGAGTTTCCCCGCACGAGGAAAGGACATCTCACTCCGAGAACCCCTAGTACAAAACAGGTCAGATGTTACACCGCCAGAGTATGTAAACTACACAGATTGGATGCCCCTACACCAAAGCAAATCGTTGCTTGCATCAATGGCGAAGCCAGGACCTCACGTCCATCTGTCCAAGAGCTCGTCCACTGATTCGCCGTTCGCGTAGGCTCTGCTTCCGCCGAATCCGTATCCGTCGCCGGTGTTCCCATCAACTGCACATCTCCGTCTTCCTCGGCTTTCTTCATAGTCGAAAAGTCGATCGAGTTCATCCTCTCAATTGTGCGCTCGACTTTGATTTCGTATCCGACCCCTTGTGCAATGGAGCCTTGGCGGTGCAAGTGTTGCATCGAATGCCCCGGTTTAGAGCTGAGACCAGCTTCTTCATCAAACGTGGTTTTGGATACGCCGCCTGGTTGTCTCGTCGCTCGACTCAGGATAGAGATCAAACTAGCAGGTTGGGTGGTGGCATCCTGGCCTTCGCCCTGCATTTTCGCTAGTCCGCCGCCAGTGGGGTCAGCCTTAACGATCCGAACAGCGTCCTCGGTGATTTGCTTGCGGGAGTTGACTGCGAGAAACGTGTCGATTAATCTAAGTGTGGTATTAGAGGAATTTTCGTACGCCGCATAAACGCAACGTACGAGTGTGAAGAATGCAGACCGTGTATACGCTGGAGACGTTGATCGAGAAAAAGAGCCACGGCTACGAACAAGAACATGGCGTTAGGCATGCAGTGTTATGCCTTTCAGCCGATTCATTCGAAAGGGGTGCTCACCGATCGATCCGGGGCGACAATTTCCAGGATCGCCAGCAAGAGGGCGAAAACTGCTGATGGAAAACATGTCGTGATGGCGATGGAGGCGAGTCGCCCTAGCATGAACTCGAGTCTGGGCAGAATATTGGTTTCCCACTTGAAAGTCAGCTTTAATCGAACTAGGCGCCCTGCCAAGGTTGTGATTGCGCACTTGTAGCTGATAGCTCTTCGTCTTGCGCGTAGCAGATAATGAGCGAAAGCGATGGACAGGTACAAGTCGATCGCCTATGAGGTGTAGCAAAGTCCGGTGTTCGATTAGCGACGGCTGGAGGGGCTAGAAGGATTCCCACGGTTGGCACAAACCAAAACTTACGCAAGCGGAGAAGGCCCAAAGAGGCAGCCAGTACTGGAGGATGCGCTTGTTTCCTATTATCTGTGGTCTTGAAACTGCGGATAGGAGGGAGGGCCATCCTCAGCACGAGTTTGGGGTGGAGTCTCATATTCTCAAAACTCGGACATTGGTTCAGACTCACTGCGCCGCACCGCATAGACGATGAACATTGCGCACGAGGCGCAGCTTCCGATCAAGCCGATGGCGGTGGGGAGTCTTCTCCGCTCAGACGCCTGTGTGCACACAATCAAAATAGAAGCAGTCATTAAGTACCGGTTGGATATTGTCGGGCGAAGAATAGCATATACGCCACGAGGACTGACCGCCCACAGACGAAAGCACAGATAGAGCTGAGAGGCCAATAGGGGAATCTGACCGACCACGAAACCGACTTTGATGGGCCATGGGAGAGTGGGATCTTGCGTTTTGTACACGCCAAACACATACTGAAAGGGAAAAGTCATTTTAATCAGCTTCGAGAAAGCTTCATTCTTCGGCTGTAGGATATCACGGCTGCTTGAAATCCGAAAAGGCTCGATAATCCGCAGAAATGGCACGCCGCCTCCTGATCGCTACTTACACTGGAGTAGACGGTCTTGATATCGATTCCTGCTTTGATCATGATGCTGAAGAAGAGCACTGCGACAAGGATTCTGTCAAATTTGCGGCGGAAGTTGTACATCCGAAAAAGGGGGAGGGGCGCGAATCAGCACTTGCGCGTCAATCATACGGTACTCGCGCTGTACTGAGCGAAGCGAACGCGCGCACGTGAGTGGGGTGCACTGCCTGCGAACTCACTTCAAGAGCACGGGATCCCTCGACGCTCTCGGCACGTAGAAGGCGACTTGGGTGATGATCATCCCAAAAAACAGCACCTCGAAGAAGACTCCGATAATCAAACCGCCTGGGAACAGTCCGGTGAAGCGAGCATCAGCCTTGCCCCAACAATGAGCATGGCAGCCGCACCGTTTCCCGCGTCAAACGCCGAGCGTGCGCCGGAGTCCGACGCGGCGAGGCGGACACCATCTCGACACAGGCTCCGCCTTGCTGAGCCATCGTGATAGACAGCGCTCACCAAGAGCCAGTTCGAGAGCATGGGCGATCTGTTCATCCGTGGGAGGGCCGCCAGCGGACATGGTACGTTACACAGTGCGCCGTACAGCCCGGGGACGGACCAGCTGGGGATGGGACGCGCTCTCGGAGAAGGAGAAGCTGTGCCAGTAGCTGGGCGTTGGTCGCGTTGTCGTCTGCGGCCCTGTTCGGCGTCGACGCACGTGATCTGAATACTCGTTCAACTTGGGTCCAAGATTTGAAGGGGAGACAAGGTTGCTAGGGAGGCGGGAAGAGACGTCGTTCGTAGAGAAGTATAGGGTCTACTCGGCGGCGACTCCGTGCTACTCCGTAGAGCTCTCAGTAGCTCTCAGTGGCTGATCAATGCCGTAATTGCACCAGTCGTCGCGCGCCGGAATTGTCCACTGGGTATCGACAACACGAGAACGGCGGGAGGAGAGCTCCGCCTCCTACGCCAGTGATGCCGAAAATCCGGTGTTGTTGGCACAAATGCCCGAGCGATTAACCTGGCAGGTACCTATAAAGAAACACCTCCTCCAGGGGTTGTTGAAGGCGCGTCCCTGTGCTCTATCGCAGTGGTCCACCCCGGGCCTAGATCGCGGCGTCTCGCCGGATGGCTGGGCACCCGGGAGGCACCGATCAGACCCGGAAGATCGAAGATTGGCCTCCCTCGTGGACCAGGCTTTTCTCGTTTCCCTAGTGTTCCCGTTTCTGCTCTGTAGTTTCGAGTGCACGTATCGACATGTGCATGCACCACGGGTCTAAATTCCAATAGGCAGCGCCAAACCGAGCGCAATCTTCGTTTTCGGCGTCTCCTCCAGATCTAATGACTAGTGGTTATTGGAGGTGTTCGTGGTGAGATCTCTTAGGTAGATATAAATCTGAGGTAATCCTCTCAAAGTAGATGTAGATTGCACATATTACCATGTCTAGGTGTAGGAGGAGATCGACCGCTGGCATGGATCGAGAAGCGAACCCGAACACAGTCTTCGACCAATGCGGGGTGTGCGGGAAAAATGAATCGAAAGCGACCAAGAGGTAATGTCTCTGGTATGTACCGTTGATTGATCGATTCGAAAATCAGGGAACAGATGCACCTGACACACACGCCCAAATCGTTGCCGCGATAATGGCCGAAAGGATTGGCGCCGAGATGAGCGACATGACTCTATTACGCCTCCTCCACTCCCACGGCGCGGCTTCGCGTTCCATCACCGCACTCCTCGCAATCGCCGCAGGTCCACCTTCGATACCCCTCGATGAAGTTGGCTTGGAAGATCGGCCACGTCTTTGAGGTAGGTCGTCCCTCCCGGTGCCTTCGATGCATCGCGAGAGCTTACTGCTGAGCCAACCCCCTCGACTGCGTCGATCGTACAGGGGTTTCCTTGCTCCGGGACGAGTGTCCGGCCATTCCGAGATGGGTCCTCCGGAATGGTGAGGTGAGGTTCCAAGTCGCCTGGGAGTCAAAGGAGTCCTTCTCCTCGGATAAAGGGCTCCAACCCACCAGAGAGGAGGACAGATGAAGCCAAAGACGAAGCACCACCCTCCGAGCGGAACGAGAGCCAAGCGTCCGAGCGAGATCGAGCGACCAATCCATCCGACTCGACTCGATTGCAAGCTCGGCGTCATCTCAAATTCTGGCATATTTGCTATTTGAAAATCATGGAGAGCAAGGGGCTCTTGAATAATCGGCGACGACTGCTCTGCGGCGGCCCAAACTTCGTGCAGGGTGGATGGAACGTCGAGCGGCTGTTCTCGACGCGAATCGTGTGCAGACTGACGCCTTTTTTCTCGTTGCTCGTTTCGCCAATTTCGACGAAGCTCGCGTGGAGGTGCACTGAGGAAGCTTGCACTGACAGGACGATGAGAACTCGGCAAGGACTTGTGAACCGGTCGAATCGGCAGAGGGATCCAGACCGACTCCTCTTCGAAGTGCTCGCACGCAGTCTTTTGCTTCGAATCGTCGATCTCGGGCCACGGCACGTGCACAGTGGACGAGGACGAAAACGCATCCGAGAACGGGTCCCGCACATTGTGGCTCGGCTCGATAAGAAAGGTAGATGAAAGGCGAGGTGATGCAGTAATGAACGTAAGAATGGAATGAGTGGACTCCCGCGCACATAGCAATGTCGCGGATGAGGAATAGCCGAGCGCGGCCCGCGAGGATGGGTAGACGGCCCACAGCCGATCGTCCTGCGGTTGATCGCGGCGGCGTTCTTTGAAAGGATCGGAGTTCGCCTGAGCTACGTCGAACATTTTCATGTCGAGAGGTGTACCAGATCGAACACGTACTCGAGGTGGGCCCTCGGATCGAGCTCGAGCCCGCGAGTCCCTGGCTGGCAGCGAGACATGACGGTGGCGGCCCCTCGATGGACTCGACGAGTGGAGCACGTCGGGATCCGGCATCGACTCAACCCGAGAGCGAGGCTTCTTCTCTCCAGGTAGTCGCTGCGTAATATCATCCTTATGTTGAAGTGATGAGTCGTGCTCGGACTGCAGAGGCGAGCATGCTTCGGCGCCTGAAATAGCTCCGTTCTCGGCTGTTGGACGCGATGCTCTTGAAGATCTGGATCGTGGTGAGTTCAGTAGCGCCTCAGCAATCTGGTTGCAAAATATGGCTCGTGATTAGTTCGGAGGCGGACTGATTCGCGATTGCGCGGAATGACTTGCCCTCCATTCAAAGCTGCCCGCGTCGAAGGTACCCGCTCTGCCCGAGGGTGCTCGACTCAGTCCTGATGCGACGGAGAGCAGTCCCACGGAGCACTCCGATGCGACCGAATCGAGTCCTCGAACACGCTCTGGCGTTCCTGCGGGGAACGATTCGGCCTCGGATCTGGACGAGGCGACACTGGCATAGTGCGAACTCGAGGCTACGATACTGGGACTGCTCGCCCGACGCCCGTGCAGACCCAGAGTTGCCCCGCGCCTGCGATCTACCTCAATGCCCCCCGACCTTGAAGACCCACCGAAAGTATGATGCGAATGCGGAGTCTCGTTACGAAGGGGCAGTTCGTGCGACTCGCTTTCCTCAAAGACGTGCGCATGGCTGAAGTCCGAGCCTCCTGCCGAGCTTTCTTTCGAAGACCGACGAGCAATTGATTTTTGTTTTGACCCAGTTGAGTAGGATGTGCCCGGCTGTATTTCGTCGACCAGCGCGAGGAAGGATGTCTTAGCGTGGTCGGTTGCGTTCGCGAGGAGTTGCGCGCGACCTTTGCGATGCGACGACGTTTTGCGAGCACGCGAAGGGGTAGAGAGACCCAAATCGAGCGTCCAGTTATTTGTCGAGCTTGCAGCATCCGAGATGGCAGAGCTTGGTCGTTGGGTCTGGAGTTGAAGCATAGGGGGCTCGTAGGTCGGCCACAGCGGCTCCTCGAAAGAACGGCTATCAGACGCTGGCGGCGCCTCCGGGTTGGTCCTCTTCATTTGGGCAGCTGGCGGTGGTGGTGGTAAGGTCGATTGGGTCCCAGATTGTGAGTTACCAAGGCTACCTGCGCCTGCTTTTTTGTTCGAGCCGGATCGACGAAGCCATTGCGAACCGGAGAGTACGGCGTTCATCCTGAAGCGTGTCAAGGCACGAAGCGGGCGACGTTTGAGCGACGCTCGCGGAGACTGCCCCTGTCGTCCCCTCCTTCGTTATCGTCACACCGCAGCAAGGTCGATCGAGGGCCGTGCTGTGTCGAAACACAACAGCGAATGTAACGAAACGGGTGATCACGGAGTGGGCGCCCCAAGTCGATCGGCCTTAGACAAGGAAGGGGCCCGTGTCCTGGCATGACACCGTGCGGCTCATTCCACGTCGCGACGCGTTGGAACCTGCCCGAGTTTCGGGTGGCGCGCGGGCTCAGATTGATTGCGATCGAGTATAGCCATCGGGCCATCGAAGTAGCCTACCCACTTCAAGGTGCGTATCAAGAGGGGGGAGGAAATTATTCCACAAAAAAAAATCCGCTCAATTCTCCTTGCTATGTATATCTCCTACCACGGTCGTGAGACTTAGAGCTTGTGCCGATCACCCCCTGTGAGCTACCCAAGCTTGAACCTTGCCTCGGGGATCGGCAACTAATTGTGCTCCCCTCATGTTGAGCTACAGAATTGTTGTGGTCAAGATCTCAAGCCGAACGTGACTGAATCATATGAAATAGTATTGAATAATATTGGACCCCGAAATGGAATCAATAAGGTGGCCAGCTCACCTCCTCGCCAAGCTCAACAGGAGGCAACCCCCTGGCGGCTCCTGACGAGCATCGCTCGGACCGCCTAAATCCTTTGTTCACGGTGCGATTGCCCTCGTCCTTGTTCGCCCGCACGAACCGGCCTCTGTTCCAGGCATAGTGTAGGCCTTTACCATGCTTCCCATTCTTTCATTCGAGCCTACGCCCTCACTCATGGACATGCTCGACACAGGCGCTGGCACCGGGGCCTCGATGATCGACAATAAGACCCAGAGCACTTCCTCGCCCGCGGCCCCCACTTCCTCGCAAACTCCGTCTTCGACTCAGACTACGACTACTACGACGTCGCACACCCTTCCCGCGCCTTGGATTCTCCCCCAACCTTTTGGTCCCATCATCGACCTCCAGCCCTTCACCCTGCCCGAACCGCCTCGCAGGAAGACGACCCCGCCGCCGAGTCCCGATCACCGACTCGAGTCAAGGTTCTCGTCCGAAACTCTCGGCGTTGCCGCGAGTTCGAATCCTAACAGTCTCATTTCTGCCGGATTCCGATTCCAACGACTCTTTACCCGTGATTCGATGCAGTTCTCCCCTACTTCCGAGGGCTCGAGTCGATCCTACACTCGTGGTCACGCCGCGAGTCGCAGCTGCGATCGGATCGAGTCGGCACACGGGCACGGGCACGGGTACGGGCGCAGGCGATCTCGATCTCGCAGCGGGGACTCGGCTTGTAAGGAAGAAATTGTCGAAAGTAGTTCTCGATCTACCGACGGTAGATGGGGTGTCGGGGGTATTGCGAAGGAGGTCGTCGAAACACTTAAGAAGCGCCGCCAGGGCTCGAAGTCGAACGAGTCGGGCCGCGCAAGTCCTGTCGACAATCGCGAGCAGGTCCCTCGATCGGAAAGTCCGGCGTTGAGAATGGTAGGTCACATAGGCGCTTCGTATTGTGCTGAGCATTATGCTAACCACTCGATGTGGAATTGAGCAGAATGGCTCTCTGGACCTACCTCCCGTCAAGCCGCCGGGCAGCGAGAGCTCGCCGCACCGAACCCCTCAAAGTTCTCCGACTCGTCGCCCTCCCGAGGCAACGGGCCATCGCTACTCGAAATCAGCGTCCGATATTGTTCTTCCACCACCGCGCTCTGATTCCCGCCTTCAGAATCCTCATCCTGCGGCCCAAGCGGCGGTCAACAATCTTTCGTCGTCCCAGTTGACCCCTCGTCGACCACCTCCGAAGGCAAGCTGCCGAAAACCGACCTCCCCACCGACGCGCCCGCTGCCAGCTCGGCCCATCTCCCCTCCATCGATACCATTCGGCGTTCGCCCATTATTTTTACCAAAACGGTTGCCTCCTCCCCAACCCCTTCCGGGCACACCTTCAACTTTTGACGTCTTCACCCCTCTCCCTTCGACTCCTCTCGCCCCGATGAATGTTGGCGAGAATTCCTACGAGCAGGCGACGTTTTCCGCTTTGATCCTCGAGCGTCCCAAGCCTTTCGACATTGAAGACAAAACACCCGAAACCCTCCTCATCAAACTCAACATCGGCGCAGAAGTGCATCTAACAACGCTTTCGACTCTGACGACGCGAAATCGTGCTGGAAAGCTTGCCGACTTTGTCCAAGCCGCGGTGAATGACATTCGACGCCATTTACCCGATACGGGGCTCGCTCAGCCAGAACCATCGTGCATTCGCTCTTCTTCGGCTTACGCCTCATCTTTCGACGATGGCGAGTCAATCATCCTCAACGCGTCACATTTCGCCACTTCGAGATCGCCGTCGCCCTTCCCCTATGAAGAACACTGTGGGACTACCGCCCAGTCGCACGAAACGATCGCCGTCTGTGTCGATTCGTTCAAGAATGGTCCAAATGAGGTCTTGGACGATGATTGTGAGGTGATGGATCCTTTCCTCTTATCGTACGGAGAGCTGGCGAAGAAGGTAAGAACAAGACTTGGTCAGCATCACTTAGAGCCCAACGACTCGCGGCGCCGAACTGAAATGCGTACCGGTTCATCCCATTCGCAGCTCGCCGAAAAGAAAGCCAAGCTCTTTCTCCCCTTGCCAACCTTCACGACCCCGCCCCTAGCCGTCCAACACCACGCAAAATTGTGCAAGACGCCCTCGCTCAAAAACCGTATCCACTCGATACACCCCCAGATCGTCCGTCCCGAATCGACGCTCGAGTTTGGAACGGATTCGGACGACGAGATCGAGTCGCAGTCGACGTCAATCACTTTGCCTTCGCTCGGAACGCGGGATACAAATCTATTCGAACGAAGGTTGAAGAGTCACCTTATTACCGAAACACATTTACCTCCTCTCCCTACGCCATCCGAAGGGAGTTCGAGCGAGAAGGCACACGCGATGGCGATGGCGAGGAGGGAGGTCAAGTCCGTTCCCGTCGACGTCCTGGCTGATGAAAACGACGACAACGAAGCGGTTCCACGTCTACCTCAGCGCATAGAGTTCGTCGTTCCTCGTCTCAACATCATCAATCAAGTTGCCGAGTCCGTCGAGACCACCGACGTAGAGCAAACCGTCCCGTCGACCGTCGAAGACACAACGGCACTGGGGGGTTCTCTCGTCTCGTCCCCACACTCCTTCCTCGAAACGACCAAGCTGCCATCGCCTCTTCTGGTCTCTTCCAAGCAGCAGCAGGCGACCATTCAGGTCCTCACAATCTTCCTCGATCGGCCTTCTCCACCCTACGCGTCGATCATGTCCTACCTGCGTTCGGCGGCCTCCTCCCCCTCCGGAAAAGGAGTTCTCCCACCCTCGCTTACCTTCCCCACCACCTCATCGGCCGAGCCCCAGCCCCAGCCCCAGCCCCAGCTCAACCCGCACCCTCACCCCCACCCTTACTCAACCTCGACCGCTTCCCCAACTCATCTCGATCGAACGCATCTCGACCTTTTACATCTTTCCCCCTCGATCCTAATGCATCGCATCTCGTCCCTCCGCGAGCTCGCCCGCGAAGCTCACTACCTCGGGATGTCGGAGCTGCTCGAATTGATCGAGAACGAACGATCGACGATCGTGCAAGCTGTGCGAGTGCTCAAGGCCGAGCGGGAAGTGGAGAAGAGGAAAGAGAGAGAACGACGCGGTGGAGGAGGTTCGACTACCTCGAGTCCGAAAGGGACGCCGCCGGTGGCGAGGAAGGTGGAGAGTGTGCTGAGGGAGCGTAAAGCGGCGGGGTGGATCTGATAGCACCGGAGGATGTACATGATTGTCTCCGACGGATGCTCACGTATATTCATATCAATTTCAGTTCTCCTTGATCTATGCTCTTCCCTGCAATTGCAAGCATGTCAATCCTGCGCCGTGGATCTCGAAGAGGCCTTCTTTGTCTCCCATGCGATGATTTGCTTGGCGACGTCGACGAGATCTGGACCAATGACGTCCGGCCGACCCCACACGTCCGAAGCAAGATCGTGTTCCTCGTACGATGCCCACGCTGTCTTGAATCTGTGGGCATCGAAGTGACTAAAGAGTCAGACTGAATCTCAGACACGGGGTGACCGAAAGTATTTAAGAGCGACTGACCCTGCTTTCTTTGCCGCGTAAAGATCCCTGTCAAGCACGCCATCATTCATTCGATCCACATAAGCTCACGGATTGGATCATCAGACTATCATTCAGCCCTTGACTGACCACGTATGACTCGCCACAAACCACCCTCCGTCCTTGCCCAGCGCTTGACTTCTCAACCGCTCCCAAATGGCCTCGTACACGACCGGCGCCGGTTTAGCGACCTCAATCTCATCGCAACTGAAATACATCCACTTGTCCGCCTCTTGCTCTCCGAGAGCAGCTTTGTACAAACCCCTCGTAGTCTTGTCCGCGCCATTGGTCGCAGCCATAAGTTGGAACGAAGGGTTTTCAGCCGCGAGGAGCAGGGCCGAGCACTCGACCAAGGTTGGACGGGGTGGTAAGGAAGGGATGATGGAGAGTACGGGGGCGAGATCGTCTTGGGTGAGGGTCGTGGTGGTGATTTGGTTCATCCGCAGTACACGAGGGAGGGTCGCTTTGAGGATTTGCGCGATCGGACTGCGGCATCATAAGGTAGTGGGGGTGGGGAGCAGACACCGTTGATCAGCCTTCTGAAAGGGACCGACTTGTATGGGTTGTTACTCACGTGTAGCCACCATTCATTGACAAGTCTGTTGACAAATACGGACCGCCGTGAGCCAAGTAGGGCCGGTGTCGAAGCGAGTCGCCTTCATCAGCGCAGACCAAACGACCACCACACGCTGCCACTGCAACACTGACAAGCAAAGTCCCTCTGACTCGAATGGAACCAATCGTCGATAACGGATCTCGCATGCGCTTCGGAGGAGAACTTTTCCGGGAACATCTCGCGCACGGCGTCGATCGCCGGATCGAATGAGAAGCACGTCCCGAGCACATCGAACGCGATCGGGATCGGGGAAGCGCTCGAGGTCGAGGTCGAGGTCGAGGTCGAAGTGGAGGTCGAGCTCATCGTACGAAGGCAGATCGGGCGGGTCGGTGAGCAGGTGGATGGAGGTGGAACGAGGTGGAACGAGAATATAACCGGGAATCTAGCTAGTGTGGGGGCGGAAGCCAGGGCAGGAATTGACCGGCGGCTGACGGTGACGATGAAGAGCTCGCTCGGGGCGGAGACGGTGCGGAGAGGATCGCGATCGTGTGGGGAAGCACGAAGGCTCGGCCAATCGGTCGGTGAGGTAATGAATCGTCGCGCAAATCCAAGAAAAGAAAAACGCTTCAAAAGGATCCAATCCTAGCGGTGGCTTCTGTGCCAATCTACACTATATTCTATAAAAAGCTACAGCTCTACTGCTTCCAACACCTTCTTCAATAAGCCGTCATCGCTCTTTTCCCACCCCTGTTCGCTTGTGAGCTTGCCCTGCCACTTGCCCTTACCCCCACCTCGGATCCTCGTACCGAACCTGACCCCAACCTCCTTCCCGGCACGAGCAACCAGACCCTGATCACCGACGATCAACAACGCCCCTCCGCCATTCACTGCACTCGCGCTCTCGCCCCTGACCCCACCCGCTCGAGGTGTTCCCCCACATCCCAATACGAATAGGCACTTCTCCTCCTGTGCCTCGTCAATGCGCGTCTTGAGCCCAACCGCAACGCTGCTCAAAAACTCTAACGAGTTGGTCGCATCTTCCAACCTCCAACATAATCCTTTCCTCACCACCTTCCCACCCTCATCATTTCGACTCGACGTGTCCCAAACCTTCTCAGCGACGAAAGCGGCCAATTCCTCCCTCAACTTTTTCTCCCTCTTCATTGCGTCCGCAGCCCCACTCTTCATCTGGCCGACCCTCCCCACGAACTCCGCAACCGAGCATCCCAAAACTCCACCCACGCCTTTAAGCACCTGTTCATCCTGCCTCAACAACTTGCCGACCCTTTGCGACCCAACGGCGAAATAGATCCTCGCATTCGTACCTCTAATCGGCGTCGTGTAAGCGGACACGTACACCGTCTCCAGCATCGACGTCGACGGTAGATGAGTTCCGCAACAAGGATTCGAGTCGATACCACCGATTGAGACGGTCCTCAACACCGGTGGGCGCGCTTGTCCGGTCGTATCGACATAGTTCGAAGGGACCGAACCACCCAATTCGCCAGCGGCGTTTTCGAGGGAAGCGATCGTGAAATCGACGTGGATGGGGACGGCCGACCGGATGTGGGCATTGCACGTCGACTGGATCGTTTCGATCTCCCCTGGTGTCAGCGCACGCGGTAATTCGATGTAGTTCATATCGAGGAAAGGCTGCAGCGACCAGGACAAAGTGTCGAGTTGCAACTGGGCCTCGATCACGGCCGAGAGAAGCTGATGGCGAGGGTGCATCGCTGAAGGGGTCAGCCCTCATCATATTGTGTGCTGTGCTCGTTAGGAATAGTGATACCTCTGGATGTACTCACATGTTGTCCCGTATGTTGCAGCATCACATCCCACCTCCTCTGCATATCGACCTCGACCCTGACCTTGGTGCCAACCTCAACAAACCGATTGACATAATGCACCGCATCCAAACTCTTCCTCTGCACGTTTTTAACGCGGATCGTCTTCTCCCCTTCCTCCTCCGTGGATGTTTGACTTTCATGAAGAAGTTGAATAGTCCCATGGTCACAGGGTTGTCCGCCGCCTTCGGGGAAGAGAACCGTATCCTGCAATTCGAGTTCCCACTCCTCCACTGCCTCCTCATTCTGTTTCCCAACGAGGTCCTTGTCCATAACTTCAACCTTCTTCTCTTCACCTTTGCCCTTCTTAGCCTGCTTCCCATTCGACGTAACCACCGATCCTTTGACGACTTTTTCACAGCGAATGACCTCCGTCTCCAACGTCGCCAATAACGGATCGCCTGAGCAATCAATCGCCCTCGCGAAAAAAACGGACCAGAACCCAAACCTCAGCTACCCCAAGAACCAAGTATCAAAGAATTCTTTCTGAGACCGGATTCAAAAAAAACACTCACGCTGACAAGCCAGCATTCCAACATACTTGACCTCGGGCAAGGTGAAGCTCAATCGCGCGTAATCAGGTGGGGTCGAGCGCGGACCGTATACTAGTTGCTCCGTCCCCGTTCCCGTCCTCATGGTTGTAGTGGTGGTACACATATTGCGCTGAAACTCCTGCGTCAAAAGTAGAATGGCTATGAATCCGATCGGACGCAGATAAGTGGGTAAGCAATGCCTCCGCTGCTTCGCCATTTTCGAAGCTGAACGGAGAGCGTACAAAGTCGATTCGAGCCTCGTGTCGTTGAAGGTCGTCTACAGATCACGCCGGTTCTTCGAGTGCAAAGTAATCGATTAAGACGAAAGGGGTTCAGGGGCATGCACTTTTGCTTCGGTGCGAGGACCCCAAGTTTTGAGCACCAAAGAGAGCGCGCGAAAGAGAAGATGACGTGGTCCTCAAATCGAGCGCGAGATTATCCGAATCGAATCGAATCGAATCAAGTCGAGTCAAGCCAGCAAGGGGTCGCCAACTAGCGCCATCGCTAACAGCGCATACGATCCTACTGCAACAAGCAGATATTTTTCCGTCCAAGCTCATCACTCATCAGACGACGCGCAACAAAGGCGGGGCCCAACTAAGCTGGAAATTCATAGCTAAATGAAAGAAGAAAAAAAAGACAGAGGAGATGAAGCACAAAGTGGAGAAGAGAAAGAGGGTTGAGAAAAATTCGTGTGGGCGTATACACAAGAAAGGGCCTTCGGGGAGCCGCGAGGAGACAGAAACCACGCGTGAGAGATCGTTGGGGAAGTACCAAAGGCAAATCATCATGGAGGGCGCGGAGTGTTCGCATCGATTATAGAATGGGAGGTCGAGAAATCTTCGAAGCCGACAACGGAAGTGACGGATGAGGCGAGGACCGAGAAGAAGTAAGTGGTCGTAGGTGAGGCATTCCGAGGCGATTACGGGGAGAGGGCGAGGGTAGATTGCCAGGCGGAGGGGGTGACAATGCCTAACTAGAGGATCTTGCACCCGTTCGACTTTTTACGCTTCTTGCACGACAAAAGCGCCAATCGGGTCGCGTGCTCAAACACCTCACGCACGCCCTCGCCGGACTTGGCCGAGCACTCGAGGTATCTCGTCGCGCCGATTTTTAGGCGCACCGACTCGCCCTCCTGGCTCGTCACCGGGCGTTGCGACGTCCTTCGCAACTCGTCGACCGTCTTGGGATCATATCGGAGATCCTTCTTGCAACCGACAAGGATGGTGGGCAGGCCGGAGCAGAAGTGCAACACCTCCGAGATCCACTTCTCCTGAACGTTGTCGAGCGAGTCGGGTGAGTCGACCGCGAAACAAATGAGGATCACGTGCGAATCCGGGTATGACAGGGGTCGCAGACGATCGTAGTCCTCTTGGCCGGCCGTATCCCACAACGCCAACTCGACGCGCTTGCCATCGACGACGACATCTGCGACGTAGTTCTCGAAGACGGTCGGGACGTAGACCTGCAAACGAAGAGGGAATCGAGCGTCGTATGCACGGCCGCGTGGCAAAGATAAGGAGCACCAGTGTGAGCACACGTGCATTAGAGAGCAGGAACAGATCTCTGATGACTGAATTTCCATGGCAAGAATGACGGTCGAGCTGACGCTAGCCACCGTGCAGTGGGATCGTCGTGGTGGTCGTCTCCGGAACGGGCCGGCGAGAGTGCCTCCGCGCGGTGGGGTCGGTCGTCCGTCACGACGGCACAGAGCGTCACAACGACGACGACGACGACGACGACGACGACGACGGCCACGACGCCTACACTGCCTAGGCGGCCTCCAATCCAGCGAGGCAGCGTACACCACTCTCTTTCCCGCCGATATAGTTCTCGACTGCAACACGACCGCGCCTCCTGACTGCGGCATCTCAAGTAGGAAGCCGGACGCGCGAACGGCGACGCACCTCGGGGAATGTGCCCTTTGAGAAGACGATGAGCAGACACGTCTTGCCGCACGCGCCGTCGCCGACGATCACCAGCTTGAGGCGCTTGGTCTGTTCCAGCGACATGGTGAGGGGGAGGTATGAGGGGAGAGGGGAGACGGGAGACGGGGATCGAAGGCGAGGTGAGACGGGGGAGGGTTAGGGGGAGCCGAGGACGCGATGCGATCTGATGCGATGCGATGCGATGCGATTGGGGTCAGTTGGCGGCTGGCGGGTAGCTGGCGGCTGCTGGCGGCTGGCGCTGGCGGCTGTGGGCTGCGGCGTCGTACCAGCGCCGGCAGTGAGCGGCAGTCAGTAGATGCAGTAGGTCGTCGATCGTACGCGCGCAACAGCAGCCGGCAAAACACAACGATAGGCAGACAAAAGGTCAAGCTGTCAGCCAAGTGTCCTAGGCAGAGTCCGTTCACAGCTAAGGCACTAACCTCGAGTGGACAAGAGTCGGTGGGATGGGAAAGAGCACTCAGCCTGAGACAGCTGCACCAGAACGCGCGCAAGGCAGCGCACGAGCGCACGCAGAACTACGCAGGCGCACGCAAGCACACGCAAGCTCTACTTATTAGGCATGCAGTATAGGCACGTTGAGTGCACGCTCGCTCACGCTGTAGTCACACAGCAGCAAGCCGGTCACAGCCCCCGGGTCTCTCACCCAAAGAGCAAATTCGCCCACTGCATTGCCCTTGCACAGCACCGCTCTCAAAAATGTTGAATGATTTGAGCGGACCCACCATTTACGTAAAGCAACTGAACGGACTCCATAGCACCAACTCCCGCGCCGCATCGACCGACGACGTAGCACCGCCTCTCGCACGGACCTATGACGAATTAGATCGGCGATCGTTCAGACCGAGCTCCTCCGCTTCGGACCTCTGGACAAGCAAAAAAAAACAGTATCTGCTGCATGTTGTCCATAGAATCATAGTAAAGAATAAAAGAAGAAAAGGCAATGCTGGGGGAAGAAGAAAGAAATGTCCATTGAAGTGTCCATTGAAGCCCCTCTTCAAGCCTTCCACTCTTCGACCAACTCGCACTCATCTTCCTCGCGAGTCCACGACAACTCGACCCCGTACAAGGCACACCACTTCTTGGCCGCTTCCCTGTCCTCTCGGTCAAAGTCGATCGAAGTCTTGGTCCTCCTCCAGACCTCGCCGCCGCTCACCTCGGGCAGGCACAGCTTTTGCAGACCCCTCAGCCTCGTTCTCGGCACCATGACCTCGTCCTGATCCACCGCAGCTTCTTCCTTGGGGAACAGCAATTCTCGCAGTATGCCGTTGGTCATCATCTTGGATCCGAGTCTCAGCTCGCCTTGAACCTGCTCTCCCTCGTCCTCAGTGTTCCAAAGCCCCTCGACGCTTTTCAACGCCTCGCCACTCGTCAACCTCAATTCCAACACCTTGACCTTGTCCAATCTCCTCATCATCCTCGCCCAATCGACGGGCTCGTCCAAGCGATGGTCTTGTCCGGCAAAAATCACGGCCTCGAGTTGAGGTGCGATCTCTTCGAATGCGGGGTAGAAGGTCGCGCCTTGCTCTTGGATAAAGTCCCAGTCGACCGGGTGCAGGATGAATGTCTTCAACGCAGGGAGCAACCTCGCGCGCAGCAAGGCCCAGTCAACGTGTTTGGGTAGACCGAAACTGATCGAGAGTGTCGTCAATGAACTAAAGGGTTGTGACGGCGGCAAGGCGTGGTAGACTCGTGCGAGGTGGAGCGAGGTCAGGTCTGTTTTAGCGGGGCAAACACGACCTTTCGATCAGTAGGACTTTCAAGAATTATGGTAACCTAGTCGAGAGCATCCACTTACTCGGCAACTCGTTCAAACTCGTTAGTGCGTGCCACTCGCCCGTGCCGGCAAGGTAGACCTTTTCGACCTGATCGAACGCCGCCAAGGACCTCTTGACGACCGAGTAGCGCTGCTGGTCGAGGCACTTGTCGATGACCAACGTCTTGACCTTGCTCGCCCGTTCCCTCGCGCCACCGGGGAGTACGATCGGGATCCTCTTATGGTGGCTCGTAGTACGACGCAGCAACGAACGACCTCGCTCTTGCGCTTCACCGTCATCCCGATCCATGATGTGACACGCCGAACTGGAGCTCCTGAATGGCGAGCCCCTGCCACGCTCCCCCGCATCACGTGCCCTCTCCGCCGCGTGCCTGCCGAGACTCGAGTCAACCCTCCTCCTCTCCGCGATCGGCGACGGGGACCTGTCCGGATGCTCCTGCTCCAACTTGCGGAAATGCTCGCCCCTCAATCTGAGACAGTCCTCCAACTGGGCCTGCGCGAACCTCTGCCAGGTGCGGTCGAGCTGAGCGAGCGTGCACAGCTGAGCGTTGCGAGGTCGTACGCCGTCACGTGTCGCGGCCGGCAGCGAGGCGGGCAGGATCGCGTTGAGCAACTCGGCGGGCAGGATAGCTACCATCTTGTTTGGCTCGTGTTTGGCTTAGTGGAGAAGGTCAGAAAGGGAAGAGAGAAGTTGACGAAGCGACGACCGAGGCAATGGATGGGCCAAGGCAGAAGTCCGAACGAACGCAAAGGAAACAAGTTGCATTGGGTGCGTCTCTCGGACCTCGAGGGCCCCGCCGTTCTCGGTAAAGTCGGGGGCGCGCAGGCGGCAAGGGGCGGCAACGCCCGGCTTGGCTTGCGCTTCACCTCGTCCGCATGACGTGCCCCCAAGCGAGCCCAAGCGCGGCCCGTCGGCGTGCCAAGGCCGAGCACAACTTCTTCAGAAATTCGACTCGGTACCGGAATATGCTTCACACTTCTCGCAGCGTTGGAGGGTGGTGGCTGGCGAGAGAACACGAACAGAACGGCATCGTTGTTTTCGAGCTCTCCCAGATGTACTCCTTCGCATCGCATGTGCGCCGTACTACCGACTCCCTTCGTTGGTGGTTTGCGCGGTTTTGCCAAATTGAAAGTGCCCGAGTCACGCGACCAAACTTTCAATTTCTAGTCGACTGCGAGCGCTTCAAGTGGTGAATTCAATCACCACGGAACGCTAGTGGTAACTGTCGCTCCCTTCTTCCGATTCTCAACGCATCAGAATCTCTTGGCTGCGGGTGCCTGTGAAGTCACGAACGCGCTCAGCTGAGAGGGATGATGACGAAATCGAGAGTTGCGCCGCCGCCGGCAGCCGGCAGTAGCCAGCTGGCGCGCGGATTACTACCGCTTGCCAGCGCTTGCCGCCTTTTTGCCGCTGCCTGGCCCACGTCTTCTCAGGGCCGGTCGCAAGGCCCCTATTTTTCCACGCGACGTAGTCCTTGCGCTGATCAAAGGGGTGCTACCTGCCGAAGTTGGTCCTTCAAAATGTCCCTCGTTAATCCTTTTGTTTTTCTTTTCTGGGCTTTTAGATCCAACATGCCTTTCGCAAGTCGGTATCTATAAGGTAAGAGCCAGCTTTGTTTGGTAGTTGCGTGATCCAAGTAAATATATCGACGCGGGCGGTATCAAGAATTTCAGCTGGCAGAAATAAAAGATTGTCTTACAATTATCAGGTATGCCGCATCCATGCATCGACGATTGCTCGAAGGAGTGTCCGGCAGGAAAGATCGGGCCAGCAAAGAGGGATCGCTGTTGTAGATCGGAATAAGGCCGATCGCCTTGGTCCGATGTGCTGCACAACCTGGGATTCAAGACGAAGAGGATCTACGAAGGCCCTAATGAGTCAAAATGAAACACCGATGATCATAAATCCGAAACCGACCACTCGCAAAACGAAGAGTAATGACAGGATATCCGATGGAAGGGTTGCACACCCCAACACTACTGCCATCGAGATTCACCCATGAGCAAGCGCACTCTGCAAGCTCCGTTCATGGACCACCTCCCCTAGCATGGACCGGTAGTGCGGAGGGACATCACGTTTAGAGTCTTCCTTACCGACCGGATCAAAAAGTAGTGCGTGAACAACTGTTTCCTGGTTTTGTGACTGACGCAAATGGGATGGGCGGTGCCAGGACCGGGAGTGACGATCAGCAAACGAGTCTTGCTTGCGGAAGACCACGGCTCCACATCGTCGGAGTTGGGAAGTCAAAATCGGACTTGTTGGCGCGGTCAAGGTCGTAGACTACCTTTTGCGTGTGTCTGGGCAGAAGTGACCGAAAAAAATTGGCACGGGTTTCGCTTCAATGTACGGTATCGGGGAGACGTCTGGGATCATCCCCTGAAACAGACAGGGCGCAGCCGGGTCGGGAGCGCCGCACTCGGCCAGGGCAAGTCCGAAGCGTGTCAATGCGCCCGCCCGCGGAGAAGGACGGAGTTTGTTTCAGGGATCGGCAAAACCTACAGGGAAATAAAAGCTGTGTGACAGTTCACCTTTTCACGGGTGTGTGTGTGGTTCTTCTCCTCTAGGCCGATTCTGCGCGCGACATGCATTCCGCCTTCGCGGCGCTAAAAATGAAGACACGGTTTCAGGCGCCGCGGATCCCGAAAGCGGCATGCGCGCGGCAGCTCGAAGCTCGAAGAGGAAAGCCGGTCATTCCAACCGGAGCCGCTGAACGGCAGCCCACTTGGCATGACTGCGACACGAGACACACTACGAGGGTCGGAGATGGTTTCCCGATGGTCCTCAATAATGAATTACGAGGAGGTTCATTTTTCAAATAGTTTCTTCAGGGACCAGAGCCTGCAAGCTGTTGGACGGGTCGGGGTCAAGGCGCGCAGCCTGCCTGACCTTCCGAATGATCGCTCTCGAAGTCCGAAACGCCTCATGCACGGCAGTCGTTTCACGCGCACCGGGTACCCGGAGAGCCCAAAGAGCGTCACGGCATATTTGAATCCCATTAAATCTACGTCTACTCAAGATTTACTCAAAACTATAGTACTTGCTTTTCGCATGTTCCATGGCTTTCGATGATCTTTGGCCACGATCGGCAGGCGGGATCCAAATCAGGCAGTCTCCCTGCCAAAGTTTTTCTAGTGCTCGCTCGAGTTGCACATCAAGCATGGATTGGGTGCTCAAAAGAACTGTGGCAGGACATTTGTTAGGCCTTCTAGCGGGCTCTCACGATCTCATCTGCGTCCGCACGGAGAACATCTACAAACGGGCTTCCGCGCGTGGCGTGTGTGCAACAAAGGGGTCAGTCAGCGCGTCAACTGCGCTGAGGACCGATGTGGCAGAAGTGCTTCAGCGCCATACTATGGCGTAAAGTCTTGAGATGGGACCGATCTTGCTTTTTCGGACGCTCGCAGGTATACATGCTCATCTCGGTACCTCCCTATGGTAGCTCAGCGACGACTTCCGATTGTTCAAGAAGCCGAGCTCAGCACTATAGTAACCCGCAAAATGTTCTGTAGACGAGGTCTCACTCGGGTCACAGCGAAGTGACCTCTCTGTACCGCTGGTCATCTTCTCGACACGAGAAAACAATTCGGACTGCGTGCAAAGTTACATGATAGGCTGTTCTGAGAATGTCGTGTCTCGGCGTTGGGCGACGTCTTCCGCGTAAGAAGTCACGGTCTTGCTTCTCGACTAAATCGGGACTCAATGGGTGGGGGTGTGCGCGCGCCGGCTTCGGGCGCTGCGCTCAAATGTACGTCCCTTCGGCGCTTAAGTCCGAGAGCAGGTGTTGATCACCAGTCCGGATCACAGAACGCTCTCACGCTCTCGCCATTCTTCAGCGCTTTTTATATGCGTTTGGTCGCTCGCTCGAGAGAAAGTCAGGGACCGTGGCACACTGCGCCCGTTCCGATGCGCCTCGAATCGATCCCTTCCGCTTCGATCAGAAAATGAACGCCAAGATTCTCCCCCTTTTTTTTTCAGAGAGATTGATTAGGTTCGGAAAGAGGTGAACTAGGTGGAACGTTTCCCCTGTATTCGGTGTGAAGATCTGACCACTCAGACGCGTGCCCAGCTACGGGTCGGGCAAGGATCTTCGCATGGCACAGGTCCAAGGAAGGTACTAACTTGTCAGTACTGTCAGTCGCCAATGGCGGCGCGCATGCAGGCAGCTAGCTAGCTCTGTACTAACGACCGGCAAGTAACAAGTGCCTTCCGAGACGGAATCCACCACTACGAGTTCAATACAGGGATATCTTCTTCTTAAGAACTGACCAAATTATCTTTGTGGCATCGGCTGCTAGAACTCGCCCGCACCTTCATCGGCAATCGCGCAAAGGGGGTTCGGGGCGGCGGGAGAGGCTGGCTCGACTTCCGCATGCAATCGGTCCGCCGTCGTCCTGATGCCAGTGCAGGCCTAGTGTGCTAGAACAGGTGCGCTGTGCAAACGCAACTTCTTCCGACCCGCTTGCAGCAGAATAGCAGTGCTCCGAATGTATTCCCATTTCTCTGAACATCAACCTGGTCCGGATCAATTTCCGGATCGACGATACTTGCAGCTCGCATACGTCCCTCAGCAGTAGCTCTGATCACCATGGGCTTAATCGTCGGTCACTGGACGAGCCCGACGAGTTTGATGCAATTAATTAGTGAGACGGATCATGAGGTTATTTATTCGATGAAATTCCAGAGGTCAGGGAGAGCACTCGAGAGCGGGGGAGCAGCTAAGCGGAACGAAAAACTTGTAGCGCAGGTATCGAGCTGACAAAAGCCATTGCCGTTTCAAGCGGGTCGCGCGCCGGGAGAGAACGCGGCGCAGGTCTCACTTGGTAGTAAATCGAATTCGGCGCGCGCGCCTACCGCAAGGAGACAAGGCGTGGCTAATCGCGAGATCGACGGTAGTGCACAAAGCGGCGCCAGCCGCACATCCTTATTTCCGATCCAAGACGACCGGCGCGTCAGCTTGAACGTGCTGAATGCCATTGTGGTCTGTGCAGGTCCACTTCTCTGATCTACGCTTGTTGCTGAAGGCGACCTCAGCTCTTGAGCTCCACGATACGATCGTTGGCACCGGCATCCGAGAGAGCTCTGTTCGAAGTCATAACTTCTGGCGCGGCCGCCACGTCACCAGCAGCGAGCAGCGACACCACCCCCTGGCCGAAAGAGATCATCGACGTCTCACCCGGTGACGACTCACGACTCACTGCTCCCTCCGCGGCACCTCCGTGAGTACTCACCAACTGAGCGCATTTGTGGCATGAGAAATGCCGAATGCGAGTCAAACCAGTCTCGTATCTTACTTTAGCATAGTCTCCACCCACCTGGACAGTGTATAGATTCGGCACATCGGACCAGTGCAGCTCGAGCCCATTCGACCCTGCCTCCTCTCGCCGCTCTTTGACTTCACGCGGCCGCACGGGCGCGGGGCCGGCAAGCCTCAGTGCAGTGACCGCATCTTGAAGCACGCGAGAGCACGCGGCGAGTAAGATCTACTGCCGCTCTCGGCCTCTGTCGCCCTCCCTCACTCGAGTTCGGCCTCGCATCGTCTCGAAAACTGTCGTCATGGATCAAAAAACGGTGGCCAATCCGTCGTACGCCGTTCATGGCGACAACACTGGATCGCATCGAGTGGACGTGGACGGCCGCGCTTCGGCAGTGTCACCCATCTCGTCATCTTCCACTTCGTCGGCCGTCGCAATAAGCCGCTGCTCGGCATCAACCGATCATGAAGCTACGCACCCGCCTATCTCCTGTTCGAGCACCCTCGTCGATCCTTCATCTCCGTCTCCGCCGTCGTCGTCAGCAACACACATGGTCACGTCGTGGTCATTCCCGCAACGATGTCAGGTCGGGGGATCTGGCCTAACTCCGCGAAAACGCTCGCATGAACACTTGGTCGAACCCAGGAGCTGGGCGTGCGAGAGCCACGTAAAGTCACGTGCCGTATGGGCGGCGACAATGGCGCTTTTGCGACCTTCAAAGCACCGTTCAAGGCGATGCGGAACTGTGCCAAAGGGGGTCACGCACAAGCAACGTCTCCATCGGCCAGCGTCTACATCCTTCAAGCCAAGAGAAGGCAGCCGCGAGACGATTGTCTCGGTCTCGCATCGGCGAACGCCGTCAGGGGCTCCGTGCAATTGTCAGGACCGGGAAACATCGAGTATTGCTTCAAAACGCATCAGGACAGGTCTGCTGAGCTTTGGAGCTATCCAGTCGATCAGCTCAAGCGCTCCGTTTTCCGCCGAGGCCCGAGGTACGGGAAAGCACGGGACCCCGAACGGACGCGAAGCCCGATGGTCGGACCATCGACGTTTAGACTGGAGACTTCCGCTCTCCTATACCGGTTCGTTCGCGCGTGCGCTAAACAAGGTGTCTTCGGATAAGACTGTCGCGAGCGCACCCAAACCGACACGCAGCACTGGATTGGCCGCGACCGTCCCTTCAACCCAACCGCACGGGGCTCCAGGTCCGGATCGCCCCTATCGACGCCTGGATTCTGCCACCGCGACTCGATCGTGCCGCCCGTACGCTTGTCTTCCTTCCAGGCCCCGTTCTCTCTCTGCTCCTCCGATAATTTCCCGCCCCTGCTTCCCCACCGTACATTCCCAGTCGGGAACTATGGCTCTTGATGCTTCCCATTCGCATCCGTCCTCCTCTGCGTCGTCATGTGAAGCGAGCTCGACGTCGACATCCCTCACTCAGGTTTCTGGCTCCCCCGCTCCAACGCCCGAGAACGGAGAAATCGCAGGCGCGCATCGCTTGCATGTGAAGGGATCGGCTCACGGCCGTTCCGTTGGTGCGCAGACCGACAAAAGCCCCTCAATGCCCACGGCGACCGCATCCTTCTTGCTGCCTCCCATCACAATGGCTACTCTTAAGGAGCTCGACCTGCACGATATTCTTCAAAGCGCACAGCTACGTCATGACATCGTATTCGACCCTAATCTGATGTTCCGACCGAACTATGACGGCGAAAGGTGCGTGCAAGGCTCGTACCTGTTCGCTCCGCGACGTCGGTCGCGACTAGCTCGTGCGCAAAACCCGCACTGACCATCTTCTGCCCGCCGTCGTCCGCGGTTTTCGCTTGTACAGGGGCGAGCGGAAGAAACGGGCCGCTGACCGATATTGGTACGCCGTCTCTCGCGAGTTGGTGATGGGATGCCGCTGCACCGCCTTCGTTGGCTCCGACCGACTTGCCTGCGTTTGTCAAAGCCCAAGGAGTGACGCCACCGAGATCTCGGCCTTGTGGCCTTCCCGCATTCCGAACCTGATTACCGAGCTACGGAACATAGTTGTCTCTCTCCTTCCAGTGAAACCTAGCGAACACTCTCAGGAAGAGGTGATGGAAATGCTCGACCCCGCCTTCATCTGCCAGCAACTTACGCGCGGGCTCTTGGACGTCGGCAAGCTTGCCGATTATCTCGGAGTGACGCTAAAAATGCACTGCGCGCCTATGCGCGATCATATGATCGACAACATGGCTCGCATTTGCAAAGGGGACGATGCCAGTGTGGCTTTGGGCCTTCGTCACTGCTTTGAGATTCTGGAAATAATGAAGCTCGTGAGTTTCACATCCGACTGGCCGTGCGCAGCCTCCTTATTTTAGTGCGCTGACTGTCCCTTGGACTGCGATTACATAGGATATCGCAAATCATCAGTTGCGATCGTTGCGACCTTATCTGGTTCGAACGGCGGTCGAGTTTGAGCGCAATCATCAACAAATCAGGCTCTCGTCCGAAGAATCCGAGCGAGTTCGTCAATGGTTAATCAAGGCATCTCCCGAGGACGGCTCGGCGATCCGAGATCGCGTTTCTCGTTCAGTTCTGCAAGGCGTCCTGGGCCTTGCGTTCTCGTCCGTCGCCCCATCTCCACAACAGCCGACTCTCCCATTCACTTTCCAGCTCGACGCTTTACGGCTCAAGATGCATCGCAATGAGGCGACGGATTTGACACTCCTCTACATGCTCATGATGCTCTTCCAAGAGCTTGTACCTTCATCGCGTTCGTGCGCGAAGGAGCTCTTGGAACTCCGACAATGCGTTGCCGGCGTCATCTCAACCGCCAACTCCGCAATCTCGCAAAACGCGCCAACTGTAACGACCGCGTCGACGGAATCGCGCGTCAAAGCAGCCACGATGCAAGGGACCGCGAAATTCGATTGTGACGAGTGGCGACATGAGCTCAGACATGTCGGGCAAATCATGGCCGGCTTTGCCACCAAGCTAGCGGCAACAGCCGTAAGATCCGCGCCAGCGATCAACTCGAATACGGTACACGACATGCCTACTCTGGTGGAGAGCTACATCGAGACGCACGTTCGCTCTCACTCCAAGGTATTCATTCTCCTGCGATCTCGGCTTCAAGGGGCCGTTACGGCCGTCGTCCAAGATGAGCTCGCGCGTGAAACAGAGATGAAAGGAGCTCCATGGTGGATGCGTCCGAACGTGAGTCCGCTCGCCAGCCAGACCTCAATCACGCTCGAGCCTCGACGAAGTCGGCGCACGGGATGCACGGGTGAAAGAAGTATAGACATCGTGCCTGCGGAAGCAAACATGAAGGCGAAGGCTGTGTCAGCGACTCGACGAGGCACCAAACGCGCGTCACTCGATGAGCAAGAGTGTCGAGAGAAACGGGCTCGCTACTCCGCTCCTAATACCGACAAGATCGACCTTCCTCTTCACTCTCCTGACTTGAACATTGTTCTTGTTCGCAACGGCCTCACCCCTCTCGCCGACCAAATCAGGAGTCTCGGTGAACGCCTCGCCAAATTGACGAGCTTTCACCTGGCCGTCAACTCCGACTTTTACCAAGCCTTGTTGAAGGTGTGAACGCAGGGTGTGAGGACCATGACGAGCCGACACTCACTTTCTCAGCCTTTTCAATCGCCTTTTTCCTCTCTCCTGATCATTACCTACGGGGGGCAGGCACTTGCCTTTGCTTAGTTACTCGTTTAATTCCCGCATATTTACCGCCTTCTGCAATTGCGATACATAATCTGTAGCAACCGAATCTCATGCCCAAGCAATTGTCCTTCAAGAGACAAGAAGCCCATAGATTTTATCGTCTGTATTACGTTGTCGAGAACTGTCTACACAACAGTGCTCTTCTCCTCCTCCACAGCATCGGCAGCCAAATCCAGCAACTCCTTCATACTCTTGCCAGCATTCTTAGGGTCCTTCAGGACGACTTGCCAAGTCTGACCGTGGTGCGGGTCTGCCTGTGTACACTGGTCCAACGCGATCTGCTTGTTGGCTTCGACACCGTGCTGGCGTTCAAACTTCCACCACCAAGCCCAAGCATCGCCGAAGTCGCCGTCGGCTGTCGCAGCTCGCGAGAACCAATCCCTCGCTTTCTCGATTTTACGTTCGGCCCAGAACAGCCGCGCGACGGTGACGATGATGGCGGGTGAGTTATTGGTCTTTTTGAGCGCGTCGACCGATCGCGACTTGCGTGTGGCCCGAGGTTCTTGCCACACCGAGTACGAGTGCAAGATCCCTGATGTTGGCAACGCTTGCAGAGCTATGGCGGACAACGAGAGAAAAAACGATCAGTGAGATGCACAGCTGAGCTTGTTGATAGCCCGACATGACCACGTACCTCGTGCGAGCATCCCCTTGGCAGCCCCACTTCCGTCCCTCTCCTCGACCTTTACCGACTCGAGCCAAACCTCTTCGCTCTTGGGGTTAAGGTTCCTCGCCTTCTCCAACAACGCACGCGCCTTAATACGCAACCCGACGTTCTCCTCGAGCCTCGAAGCCAATAACCAGATCGGCACCGAAGTCGGGCACTTCTTGGCCGCCGTCGCCAGCACTTCCCTCGCTGCATTTGTGGCAGGGGGTTCCTGGGCGAGCAACAACTGCGCGTGGATGAGGTACAGTTTCGCGGAGCGGTCGTATTTAGCCAAGCCCGCTTTGGCAGTGGAGAGCGCAGAATCAGCCGTCGCGTGTTGTCGTTCGAAGACGGCGGACTTGATCCAAATACGTTCGGTTCCGACACGTTCGACGGCACGTCGCATGAGTTCTCGAGCGGCCTCGATCTGTCCGTTCTCGGCCTCAAGCTTGGCCGCTGCGAGCCAAATACCTTCGCTCTCGGGATTGGCCTCGAATGCCCGGCCCAGGATTGCGCGAGCACCGGGGACGTCGCCGCCGAGCCAAGACTCTTTCGCAACCATGAGCCAAAGGACCTCGGCTTGAGGTACGGACTCGACCGCCTTGTTCAAGAGCGCCAACAGCGTCTCTCTTGTGCCGTGCGCCTTCTCCAATTCGGCGGCTTTCCGCCACAACGCCTGCTTCTGAGGAAAGACGTTGAGCGAATATGCAAAGATGGCTCGAGCGCAGCCGATCAAGCCCTTGCTCGTCATGGTCTGCGCATCTTCGAGCCATCGCTCCTGTCGGTCCTCCTCTTCGACATCGAGATGCAGCGTCGCTTTAAGGATGGCCTGAGCGGTGACGATACTGCCGGCGCTCTCGCATCGTTCGGCTTCGCCGAGCCATTGCTCACGAGTCAAGATCGCACCGTTCTTTTTGAGCGCGGCGACACCGTTTGCGATGATAGCATCGACCTGGGAGGTATTGCCCTCTTGCTCCTGCAATCGACCGGCGGCGATCCAAATCTCGTGTGAGGTCGGGATTGTCTTGCGCGCCTTGTTGAGCACCTGTCGTGCGCGATCGGGCGTCTCCAGTCGTGCCAATGCAAGCCATAGCTCTTGCGAATGAGGAATGACTTCGACGGCTCGGGCGAGCAAGATGCGAGCGTCCTCGGGGTTCTCCTCTCGTTTGACCGTCTCCTTCCATAACTTGACCGAGGCGGGAATGTACTCGAGCGCCTTCCGAAGCACGCGCTTCTTTGCGGAAGGGTCGTTCTCCAGCTCAACGGCCCGCATCCAAATCCGCACGGACTGGGGGAGTTCTTGTACAGCGTTGGCAAGGATGACTTTGGCATTATCGTTGGTCTGTAAAACGTTCAAAGGTGGAATTCAGCACGTCTAAATGGTGCTTTGATCACAGCTTTCCTCACATTCAATTCGCTCGCGGCGATCCAGACATCCTCATTCTTGGGACAATGCTGGCACCCTTCGGCAATGATCTTGCGTGCCTGCACGGATTTCCCCGCAACGTTCTCCAGCCAAGCTGCAGCGACCCATCCAGGAGCATGCTTGGGATTCGTTTTGGTCAACGACTGCAGTAACTGCCGTGCTCGCTTGATATCTCCGATCTCGGTCGCCGTCTTGAGGACTTGGGATTGCAGGCCGGTGAGATAACCCTTGGGGTCGATGGTCGTCGAGCCCGAGACCGAGTCTGTGCCGGCTTGTTGTTCAAGTTTGATTGACAACATCTTTTCTCGAGCTTGACCGATCTCGGCAAAGTCGGTCAAAGCGTTCATCGAGGTTTTCGTCCCATCCTCCTGCGATCGACAAAAGTGACTAGAATCATCAGCAATTGGCTCGGGCAGTATGCGTTCCCCGATCAGCACATACCATTTGCTCCTCTGAGAGAGCCGACTCGACTGCATTGCGATCTCTAGAAGCTACAAGCACACTGTCGGGCACGTTGAAGCTTCGGCCTTCCAGCCGGGGCTTCTTGATCCGATTGCCGATCAAGTTGTTGACCTCCGCTGCAGGACGAGCAAAGTGTTCAGTTCAATTGCCGGACTGTTACCCCCCAGTGCGCACCGTGATTCTCACTCACGTAGACTGTCCCATTCCTGATCGGTCATGTCGGCCAAGCCACGCTTCAGATCGGCGAACTGGGCCTGGATCGTCGGTCGTTCGGCTCTGAACTTTTCCTCCTCCTCCTTCTCCCTCGCTTCCCTGCGCTTTTTCCTCCTCTCGTCCATTTGGGCATCGACGGCTTCGTAAATCCGGTCGGCCTCTTCGTCGTCGGCTTCGTAGACCATGCCTGGGAAGAGATTGCAGTCGCCATACGAGGTGGGGGATTCCATCAGCTGGTGTCCACCCTCCACGTGGCCCCCTCACCCTCGGGTCCCAAGAACCCACGCCAAACAGCCACGTACCCGCAAACAATCCGGTCTCATTCTCTGGATCCTGATACCGGTCGGGCAGATCCCCATCGATCTCCTCGCCTCGGCCGGCGTTCTTGTCCTCGGCGGCTTCGTCCGTCACTTGCTCTCGCGCGGGTCCAATATCGGATCGGGTCGTGAACCCGGAAGCACCTCGACCCAGACCAGCTACGTACGCCGCTGGGGCCTTCATCTTGAGCTGTCGGAGGGAGAAAGTAGGAGAGGATCTGCAGCATCAGTGAGATCGTCGAGCGAGCGCAGCCGTCACCGGAGGCCATCGCGAGAGGACATGAGCAGAGAAGCGGGACGTGCAAACGCATATTTGTCGCCTTGGAGTAGGTGCGCTGTGGGGCGAGGAGTGTTGATCAGCTGGGGGGCCAAAGGAATCGAGTTGGTGTGAGGATGTTGCTGGATGCTCACCCATCTGGGCCGGGAATCAAGCTCCTTTCGGTGCGTTCAGGTTCGTCGTACGACCCACTGCGATCGCGATCCAGCACGCAGTCCAGAGCTGTCGTCGGCCACCGTCGACCGAGCGATGTTCAACTGGGTGGGTGAGAAGTAGTCAGAGCAAGTAGCAGAGGTGTGGGTTGAGATGCGAGCAGGAAGAAGAGCGCGCTTGCTCGGCACGACTTGGCCGACGCGCTTCGAGTCACAGCTCGTGCCGCTCGGACGCGCACTCCCTCGGAATCACTCGCAGTACTCGCGGCTCGGCAGGCAATCTGGGTTCCGATCGTACATTACAACATGAGTCACCCCCAATCGTGATCATCCCAACAGTATATGAATTCAAGATCCAAAAAATCAACATCACATCATACTGCTTTGCTCGCTTTCCGTTCCGCTTGGCGCAATTTGGTCCGCAAAGCCGACACCTCCTGCACACATACAAAGTGGGCAAGTATCTACATCAGTGATCAATCGCACGTGTTAGCATGGCCTTTGCGCCCCGACTCACCGCTTGTGCTGCATTAAGTTCCTCCAACAACTGGCCCCTCGTCTTTTGCTCCCGCTTCTTGGTATCCTCGAGCTCCTCCTCCAGATCGGTCAATTGGTCCTTCAAGTCCTGCACCGTGTTCTCCAGCGAAGCCAACTTGGCTGTATGATCGGGCCGTTCCTTCATTGCGCGGTTCTCCTCCTTCAACCCAACGACGATCGCTGCTAATCGATTTTTCTCTTCCTCCGCGGCTTCGACCTGCCCTTCCAACCCTTTGCCCGCCGTCTCGAGCTTGCGCTTCTCGGCCCTCGTCGACTCCAAAGACTCGGTCAGGTCGTTCAACCTCTCCAGCATCGTCACCTCTTGCTGCGACGAAACCTCGATCCTCTCCTCCAGGCCCTTGACCTTGCTCTGTGTGACCGTTAAGTTCGTTGAGTGCTGCTCGGCCAACTTCTGGTATCGTTCGGCATTGGAGCGATGAGTCTCGACCTCCTGTTGCGCACTCGCAGTGCCGCTTTCAATCTTCATCAAAGTCTCGACCAACTCGGCATCGTCGGCGAGCAGAACGCGGACACGTTCAACGAGCGCATCGATCGAGAATCGCGCCGAAGAATCCGTCAAGCTCTGGGAAGGATCGAAAGCAGCCTTGAGAGTGGCCAAATCATGCGAGTCGCCAGCTCGGCGCCGGGTGTCAATGGCGGGGAGAGACTGCCACAACTTCTCCAAAGCGGCGTGCGTCGCGTCATATTCGGCAATCTTCTTCTCGAGCTCGGCGATGCGTCCTTGCGCTTGCTCGAGCTGCGCACGCAAATGTTCCTTCTCTTCCGCCGAGACCTCCAACTCTTGGTGCGTCAAAGCGAGTGAGGCCAGGCGCTCCTCGTGACCTTGCACCGTGACTTTCAAGTCGTCATGCTCGGCTTCGAGTTGCTCCCTCGCCTGTCGGTGGTGCTCCGCCTCGTCCTGCCAATGATCGCGATGCTCTTGCGCCTGGCGCAACTCGCCTTCGAGGTCATTCGCCAAGTTTTCTTGTGCCAACCGTGCCAGCGACAGCTCCTCCGAGACGGCCTTTGCGTGCGACGCAATGTGATCAAAGTGTTCACCCAAAGACGATGCAACATATCCAGACCAATCGTCGTGATGATCGACCGCGGTCTCGTCAAACTCCTCGGGCAATTCGGTGCCCAAGCTGTTGGCATGTGCCCGATGGCGTTGCAGGACGTCGGCGAGCGTTTGCGAGATCTTGGTTCGCTCCGACCGCATCGAAGCGACCTCGTCGCGCAAGCGTTGTTCCTCCTCCTCCGCCCCATTCGGCGTTGGAACCCTCGGTACCGCGAGCCGTGCTCTTTCGGCCTCTTCCCTCGCGGCTTGCAGATCGCCTTGTGCCCTCTGCATCTCGTGAGCATGCTTGATCTTCATGTCTTCCAGCAATCCCTCGACGTCCGTGACGCTTCGATCGCTCGCGACGGCTCGTTCCTCCAGATCATTCAACTCTTGCTCGAGCTCTTGCATCTTGTCCGTCATCTCGTCGATCTCTTGTCGTGACCGCTCGAGTTCCCTTTGAGCATCTTCGCCTTGCCCTTGACCCTGCTTCGTCTGCTCCAGTTCTCGCTGCAGCGATCCGTGACTATCCTTGATCGACCTCAGCTCCATGAGGTGTTTGTCGAGCTCATTCCGAGTCTGGGTATGCTCATCCCTCGCCGATCGCTCGGCCGCTCGTGCTTGCGCAACCTCTTCTTGCAACTGTCGCAACTGAGCCAAGTCGACCTCCTGGACCGGTCGATCCCTCTGCTCGTTGAGTGCGCGCTGCAACCCTGCGACCTGGGTCTCCAAATCCCTGACCGCGGCATGGGAAGCATCCGCTCCTGCGACGACGAATTGGCCGTTGTTCGAAGCGGACAAGTTCGGCGAGGCATAGGGTGAAATCCTCGTCAGCGGACCGGGAAGGATGGCTTCCTTGTTCCCGGCAAAGAATGAATGGCCATCGAAGCGCGATTTGGCGGGGCCTCCAAAAGGTGAGGTTGAGCGTTGTCGATCCTTCCCGACGGACGTAGCCGGTGAAGCCCCGAATGGATACGGTGAACCATGCAAGCCCCGAGGCCCCGACAAAGGCGTCTGTGACGAACCCCGCTCTTCTTCTTCTTTCCTCCTCATCGCCAGTCCGAGCACACCCGCCATATGCCGTAGAAGCTGGGTTCTCGACTCGGCCTCCTTCCACCCGACTCTGTACAACTCGGTTTGGATCGATTCAATCTTGTCGTTCGCCTGTTGCACCTGGGCCTCGGCCTGCGCTTTCGTCACGCGAGCACGATTCGACGCATCAGACCCTGAAGCTGAGGTCGGGGTCGGTGATCCTGGAATCGGACTGGGACTCGATAGTCGGACGAGCTTGGCCGCTGAATCACGTAGTCGGGTCTCGAGCGCGAGCGATCTCGACAAAGAGGCGATCTTGGTAGCCAAAACAGCATGTTCCTAAGCACCACAGACGCTGAGTTTAACCAATGTGCACTCAAAGTATCCTCCGATACACGATGAAACCCACCTTCTTCACGTCCTGCATCTCCTCCCAACCCAGGATGGGGAAGTCCTTGGTCTCGACGACGGCTTGACCACTCAGCAAGTCGATCATGATCTTGTCTTTGACATCCGGTGCCGTCGTCAAGCCTGGGCCGGCCGAAACGGAGAGTGAAGTTTGACTCATACCAAAAGGTGAGAAAGGTCGACTCGACGAGGGACCGCTGGTCGAGTTTTGCAACAGGATCGACGATGCCTGGCTCGACGATCGGGTGTGGACATTCCTGGTCGAAGGAGGTGATCTTGGCCTACTCCTCCCTCCAAAGGGAAGTTTGAGATCCTCTAGGTCGTCACTCGCGGCTTGAGGGGCGAAAGCGGCGGCACCCGAATCGTAGGGTGGAGAGATGGGCGAGATCCCGCCTGCATCGTGGGACCGTGTTGCGCCATGGTAGGGCGAGGCCAGACCCGTTGTCGTCGGTAGCGAAGCGTAGTTTCGTGTGTTGTTGCTCCCCGCGCTAAGGCTCGAATTGAAGTTGTTGCTGTTGCTGTTGGCGTTTGCACCGTATTCGTGGCCTAGCCCCTGCGCGTTGGCACTAGTGCTGCCTTCGCCAAATGCCCCACCAAACCAACCCCCACCTCCGCCAGCCTTCTTAGAGTCGGATCCATCGTCGAGATTGGATTGCCGCAGCTCGTTGTTGTTCGTGGAATGGTTGGCCATCATGGATTCCAAGTGGGTCCCCAATCCGGAGCCTGTTCCCTTGCCAGAGGCAGAACCTGAGCCCGTTCCGGTGTTGTGGCTGTTGTTGTTGTTGTGATTGCCATGGCTCGGTTGACCGTTGGGCGACGAGGTGAGGTTGTCCGACGATGAGCCCGAGCTAGGAGGCCCATTCGCGCCCGTCGCACCTCCAAAGATGCGTCTCTAAATGTAGTGAGTCACGCAGGAAAGTCACCGGGAATCGATGGTCAGCTCGCTGTGCAGCTGAGCTGTGTGTGCGCGCGCGGTGCGACGCCCGTGCTCCGTGCTCCGCTGAGGCTGAGCTGAGTGATGCTCGTGACACTTGCGAGTGGCCGGCCACTGGCAAGAACGCAGCCCGGCATTCCCGGATGCTGCACGCACTTCACAGTCGCAGTACGTAAGTAGGGTGTAGCAACCAAGCTCACCATTGGTTATGTTCCCAATATAGACGCGGCACTGATGGACCGAGGGCGTTGGGAAGGGTCTGTACTCTCGGGTGTCGCTCGAGGTGTTTGGCGCCGGAGAACAACGAGCTCGAGCCCCGGCGTGACGGCGGCGAGCGGGCTGGCGGATTTCCTTTCCTTTCACTGGCGCAGGCCCATACTACTAGTTTACTAGTTTACTGCCAACATTCACGCATCACCTCCCACTGCGATTCATAGAGCTCAGAAACCTTGAGCCATCGTGTTCCACTGTTATCGGCACGAGCTCGAAGACGGGTATTCACTAGTCCACTGGTTACAGATCATCATTTGCAGCAAATCTGTGCGCGACTCGTGGCTCGAGGCTCGAGCCCAGAGTGAGTCGGCGTACGATCGACACCTCGTAAACGTAAACGCTACACACAATGATCCCTATCTCTATGGTTTCCAAAACAACTGTTGAGAAGGCCCCTCACCACTTCGAACCCGATCCTATGCTTCCAAAGACAGCCTCTTCTCTGAACTAGCACCGTGCTGTCCGTCGTCCGACACGGTGTCGACCTCTTGCACGATCTTCTCCGGCGACGAGGCCGTCTCGGCATGCGCAGTGGCAGCGCCTTCCTCCTCGTCCTTGGGTTTGGCATCGGCTTTGGGCGCTCGGATGTCAATGTTCTTGATCAGCAGCGACAACAAGAGTGCGAGCACACCGAAGGGTACACCGAGGATAAAGACTGTATGGAGAGTCAAGAGAAGGTCCCGTCAGCGATCCGGATCGGAAATGGGTCGCGACGCGATTGGTGGCGAGCAAAAGGAAACTAACCAATGTCAAGCGCTTTGACGTAGGCCTTGATGACCTCCGGCCTGATGCTAACCTCAATGGCAGTGTAGATCGCCAATGGTGATCGCTCAATCACGGACGCGGGGGCCGTCGGGGCGTATTGACGCAAGTTGGCTGACAACCGCGACGAGAAGGCGGCTTGCCCGACCGCGAGACCGATCGTACCTCCGAGGAATTGCGAAAACGACGCCATACTCGTTCTAAAACGACGGTATATGTCAGTACACAGTCACACATTCCGAGGAAGAGAATGAACAAACTCACGCTTGGGCGACCAATCTCGGGTTGTCCTTGAACTCGGCCTGCATCGCTAGCAGACTGTTTTGCATCGAAAGACCAACACCGATACCGGCGAGGATCTGGAAACCGATCAACGTCGGACTCGGCGTCGAAACACTTATGGTATACATGAGGCCAGATCCGATCGACATGAAGACGGGACCGATGACGAGGAAAGGCCAGTAGCGCCCGATACGTGCCACGATCTGGCCTCCAAGGATGACACTGATCACTACGCTGAGCATGAAGGGCAGGATGTCGATTCCCGACTTTGTCGCGGTGTGATCGCGACCAGCTTGGTAGAAGAGGGGGAGGTAGTAGGTGAAAATGAGGAGGGCGAATCGGGTCGTGAACGCATATCCACAGATGGCGAAGATGGAAAGACTCTTGAACACCTTGCCGGGGACCATTGCCCGATCGCCAAGCCAGCTCTGCCAAAGGATGGAGGCCGCGCCCAAGACGACCGCGACCACGAGACACGCGATTACCGAGCCGCTGTTCCAGGGCTTAGTGTTGCCACCCCATTGCAAGGCGAGGACGAGACACGTGATGGCGGCAAAAAGAAGCGTCGCGCCGACCCAATCCATGCGTCCCGTGTTGCGAATGCGCGCCTTCGTGGTGGTCTCGTCGGGTTTGGCGCCGAGTGGCGGCGACGCCTTGAGCATGAAGGTGACCGCAGTGAAAGTCACAGCACCGACTGGGATGTTCAAAACGAAGCAGAAGCGCCACCCGTACGTCGACGAGTCCGTAAGAGCACCACCCATCAGAGGGCCGATGACCGAGGAAAGCCCGAAGACGGCACCGAAGAAACCGAACAAGCGCGGGCGGTCCTCAAGACGGGTCACCTGAGCGAGGATTTGAAGCATTGAGGTGAAGATCCCTGCAGCCCCGACACCACTGATGGCCCGGCCGACGATCAGGGCGTAGACGTTTGGCGCCCCAGCACAAAGCGCTGACCCGACCTCGAACAAGACGATGGCGACAAGGAGGCAGTACTCTTTTGGGTCGTGACATATATTCGATAGGTTAGTTTTTTTTCTCCGCATCCACTGACTCTCTGAGATACAAACAAGAGGGCAAGAGGAGAAGGAAGAAACGCAACTCACTCGCTGGCCAGACTCGCAAAAGTTGCCCACTGGGCAGCAGAAATCCAGTCTCTGTCAGACAGGAATAGAAATTTGCTTTGGTCAGGGAGTAACAACAACTTCCGAAAAACGCCAACGTACGCGTCAGGATGAAAGCAGAGCTGACCCATCCTTGCAAGTTGAACGCCTTGAAATCAGAGGCGATCTAGAGTAGGGGAGTAGGGGAGCGGTGAAGAAGGATGATCAGCATAGCTAGTTCACGGGCTGTGAAAAGGGTGCCTGAGCTCACCCTCGGGAGAGCCGTGGCAAGAATGGCTGTGAAATGCAAGAGATGGAATGGAGTCCAAGACATTCACCAATCAGTTCCTGCTCCTGCCCGCGCATGTGCTTAATTCGAAGGCCAAAGGCTGGAGACTCGGTCGACAAACTCCGAGCAACACCGCTCTGATATCGTCCGCCAACGCGTGGCGAAGATCTTCAACCCTTCACGGATACCAGTGCTGATGAGGGTCGGGACAGGTGAACGAGTACTCACTCTGGTCCAAAGCAATCAGGAATATGGACAAGAGCATCGACACGAAGACAATGGCGAGCTTCTTTCCTGTTAGGCGCGAACACACACGACCAGCGGCGGACGGCGGATGGCGACGGGGGAAACGGCGGACGATGTTTCATTGGTCAGCGCTCAGCCGGGCAGGGGCTCGCGGACTCCGAGCGAACGCGGGGCCGAACGCGAGCCCGCACGCAAGAGAGAACGAACCAGTTAAAATTGTTGACTCATCCACGGCAGGAGGAGCGGGCTTCTCATCCTCCGTTGCGGTGGCTTGTGGCGAGGTGTCAAGCTCTTGGCCAGTGATGGCCGGGCCATCGACTCCAGCAGCGGCCTCGAGGCCTTCCGTCGTCGCGTCAATCTGGCCGCCCACGCGCGAGTGATATTCCCGGGCGTCGCGGTCGTTCAGGGTGCCGTGTGGTGAATTCGGTCGAGACATTTTGGTTTGTGGGCAGGTAGGGAAGGGAGAAGAAAATGACGAGGTTCAATTCTCCAGCGTAAGCTACTCCGCCGCTGCCGGCGGGAGGTTGTTTAATGTGGAGGACGTCCGGCTCCCTCCCCGATACCCGCGTTCCAGGCCAATCAATCCCAGCCCTCGAGCCGAATCACGGCCAAGCGGCTGGCTGCTTGTTCGGATCCTCGCGCCTATTCGGAGAGAAATTCGGCGCTGAGTTCGAATTCGCGATTGGGTGCTGCCGCGCATGCTCTCGGCGATGAGTGCCCGACTCGAATGCTCATGGCTGACGACTCGGGTCTCCGGATTGCAGAGACCCAAGCATCTATGCTGACTAACCATGTGTTCAGTCTGCATTCCCTTTATCCATCGAAGCTTCAGCGTTGCGGGGATAGGTATTTACCTCGATGATCCAACTTGACTCCCCGCGCTTATTCGTTATTGATGGCGCTCTACCACAACTCTCAGGCTGTATGTGCTTCATCTTTTCGGTACATGTCCTTGGTGTACACTTCGGGGCCTATGCCTGGTACCTACTTACTTTCACTGCCAGGCCGCCACTGCAGCGCGTGGTCATTCGAGTCAGGCTGAGACTCCGAATTGCGAACCTTCCGAATTGCAAGGCCGGCTCCTTCGCCGGTTCCCAATAAGAGTCGCCAAAAGTAGCAACCCACCTTTCAGTGACGGCGTCGACTCATGTTTCTAGCCATCTAACCTTGCTACAATCGATTTCCGACTTTGCATGGATAAGATGGCTCGAAGTCTGTAGAAAGCAATTGATGTTCACGTTGAAGCAATGGAGAAAAATCCGGGCCTGCTGCCAATCGGGCCTGCTGCCAATCGGGCACGCATTTGAGGTGACGGGCGCCGGCGCTGACCGGCTGACCGATCCAACGCGGTCCGAAGGGCTCGCCCCCTGTACTCGATCGATTGAGCAGCAGACTTCGGAATTGATGGGCCCTCAGGAAGCTCTTTCAGTGAATTATCTCAAACAATAAAATAAGTGCGTTATTCAACCAGCCTATCTACGACGACTAGGCAGAAGCTATGTCGAGGCATGGTGTCGGAGCAAAACAAAGAAAAGCATGCTGCAAACAAAGGTCGGAATAGTACCAAAACCCATATATGTGTATGTATATAATGCTTCCATAATACAGAGTGTCCGTCTGCATCGTCCTCTTCCGCTTCTGGCTCGTCGTCCGTAATGAAATTCCCGAGGCGACCGTGTCGATGATAGTGATACAGATACAGGGACTGCCCCAGGTGGCCTACATAGGGCCCGAAGGAGTTCCATTGTTGGGCACTGCGTCGATACTATAGGAGGGGTGGCTCGGTCGTCGACGAGGAACGCTTTGGGTCTCGGCCGCCGAGATCGACGTAGCCTCCGGGATCATGTCGGGGAAAGCGAAGGACATCAACTGCGCCGTTTCAACGCCGGGACTTGTAGAGCTGCTCGTGCGACGACTCAACGTCGGGGGAGGGGGAGGTCTGGCGAGATGCTTGAGAATAGTCGCTTCAAGGACCCGAGCACGCACGGGCTTGGCGAGGTATCCGTTCATGCCGGCGCGCAAGCAACGCTCCTCGTCGCCTTGGATCGCCGAGGCCGTGAGGGCGATGATCTTGATCCGGTTCAGCTTCGGGTCTGACATTTGTCGAATCCGTTGCGTCGCCTCGTACCCGTCCATCGTGTCCATTTGACCGTCCATGAGAATGAGGTCGAACTGACGTCGTTGCAAAGCCTCGATCGCATCGAGCCCATTCGACGCCGACTCAACGTTGAAACGCATCTTGGTCAAAGTCTTGGTGATGATCTCACGGTTGAGCTCGTTGTCATCGGTGACGAGAATCCAGACGTTTTCTCGGACAAGGTCGGCTCCCGGCTCCGCGAGTGGGGTCGCATCCTCGGTCGTGCCGTCCGGCGCCTTCTCGAGAGGGACAACGACCGTCATTTTCGTTCCGACTCCGAACTCGCTCGAGAGGTCGATGGTGCCACCCATGAGCGCGAGAAGCTTTGCGAGAAATCAGGAGGTCAGTTTCGGTTTCCGGGCACTTCCGAAGTCCTTGACTCACATTCTTAGCGATGCAAAGTCCCAGACCCGTTCCACCGAATTGGCGAGCAGTTGATGCATCGGCCTGATGAAAAGGCTTGAACAACAACGGGATCGCATCCTTCCTGATGCCGACACCGGTGTCTTGAACCTCGATGCGGATCTGAACGTGACTCTCCGTCTCGTGTTCCTGTTCCAGATACATCGTGATGCGGCCCTTCTTGGTAAACTTGATCGCGTTCGACAGCACGTTCGCCAAGACTTGGCGCAGACGCGGCATGTCACCGAGCACGGTCCCGTGGTAGTAGGGGCCGATCTGCTCCTTGAACGCAAGTCCCTTCTTCTCGGCCGAGGTGGAGAACATGCGAGCGTCGTTCAGGATCTCGTCGATGCTGAAGGGTCGATGTTCGAGATCGAGTCGACCGGCTTCGACCTTGCCCATGTCGAGCACCATACCAATCATCTCGAGAAGAATCTCGCCGGAGCGCATGATCTTCGCGACCGAGGAGCGATGCTGCTCGGGGAGGGTGGGATCGTCGAGCAGCAGCTCGGCGAGGCCAATGATACCTGCAACAGGCGTGCGGGTTTCTGTGTTCGCGAATGACAATATCAGCATTTTGATCCACCGACATACAATGATTGCGATCTAGCTACAGGGAACTCACCATGCGATGTGTTGGCAACGAATTCGGTCTTAAGCCTGGACGCCTCGATCGCCGCCGTTTCTGAGGCGAGCAGCTTGGCCCTCTCTTCGTACGACTCGCGTAGTTGTTCTTGCGCGATACGCATGTCGGTGACGTCGGTTGCGACGATGATGCACCCCGTGATCTTTTGCGTCCCGTCCAGCAGTTTCTCCGTCAGCGGCGTGATGAGGCATCGGTAGAACGCGTTTTGGTTTTTGGCACGGGCGGGCGTCCATTCGAGTTCTTCTCGCGGGGCTTTGCCTTCCATGACGATCTCGCACTTTTCGTACAAGGGCCAGTCGGGCCACAACTCCTTGATGCTCTTGCCCTCGATGATACCGTCCGGAATGTCTTTGACGATCGCACCACGGTGTGACCCTTGGAAGAAGGTGCAGTGCCAACTCGCGTCGATCGCCAAGATGATCACATCGGCTCCTTCAAGGGTCGCTTTGAACTGTTCTTGCGTCTTGGAGAGCTCTGTTCGGATCTGGAAACGGATCGAATATGGCTCTCGGTCAGTCCAGCTCCTGAGGGAGTAACGCACTCCTGCTATCTTCGCGCTACTCACATTGACGAATTCATCGACATCCGTGCATGTTCCGAACCAGCCTTGGATTTCACCATCGGCATCCCTCAACGGCAGTGCTCGACCGAGCATCCATCGCCAAACACCGTCACCCCTTCGGCAACGGTATTCGACGGAGTAAGGGTCTCCCGTCTCGAGCGAGTGCGTCCATTGCGTCAAAGCGGCAGGCATATCGTCTAGTGAAATCCGTAAGAGGGGCGGTCAGCATCGGCTCAGCTCGAGCTCATCCGCGTCAGTGCAATCACGAGAAACTTACCTTCGTGGAACGGATTTTGCCACCCAACGCCCAGAGATTGCTCGGGCTCCAAGTTGGTGTAAGCGTACCACTGCTGGTTGAAATAAGTATGAGAACCCTTGACATTGGTCGTCCAGACGAGTTGAGGCATCGAATCGACGATCTGGACGAGGGGGAAAGCAAGTCAGTGAGATCCCCGATCGATTTAATGACCGATCTCGACCGAATTTGACTTACCTGCTTGTAGTAAGCGTCGCCATCGCTCTTCTTCTTTTTCTTGCTCGCATCCTTGAGTCCCCACCCTCCGGCTCGACGCTTCCCGTCGTCCGTCACATCGCGAAGCAGAAGAACACCGCCTAAATGCTGCTTGCCACCGTTCTTCCCTTTTGACGTGCAGGGCGCAAAGATGGGGGCGGCCGAGATCTCGACCAACCGCCGCCTAACGCGCTTCTTCCTCGCGGCCGAATTCGAAGTGACGAACGAACCGTTCTTGAGTTTCTCGGCCGACTCCCAGACCTCGACTTCGATGCCGACGATCATCCCCGACGTCGCACCACCATCGTCTTCACCATCTTCATCCTCGGCGTAGGGTGTCGGGTACTCTCCGCGACGCGCACAGATTTCGAGTAAAGGCTCGAACGGATCGATGATGCGCTGCGAAAAGGAGTGGTCAAAGACCTTGTACGGCTTCTTGCCCTGTTTTGACCCTGCTGCGACGAAAGCTGCCGAATCATGATCACCGACGGTCGCCCAGCGGTCCTTGGGATCCTTGCCCTCGTGGGTATGGGCCTTTTGCGACCGGGGTGAGGCTCTCGCGCGACGCTTCTCGTCGGACGCAAGCGAACGAGCGAGGATGGCTGCGACGGTAGCTCGATATCGGTTCGACTCGTGGGCTTTGCCGATACGAATGCTCGAACCGGCGGTGCCTTCGTTCGGTGCGGTCGGTCGCGCTTCGCCCGACGCGATGATGCTCGCGTGCGTCAGATCGCGACTGCCGTGGAAGTCGAATGGGCTCTCGGGGTCGGCGAACATCGACTGTGGCTGAGGAGGGAAGAAGGAGGACGAAGAAGTCGACGACGAGAAAGCGGACCACCCGTCTTCCGAGCTCCAAGCACCTGCGGACCACCAGTCGTTCAAATGCTCCGAGTCGGAAGCAACGGGCGCGGATCCGCCGCTAGCACCAGTTGACGAAGAATTTTCGCCGGCCGACGGGGTCGAATTTGGCTGCCTTGGTGACGTCGTCGCTGCATCTGCCGGAACACCCATCAACAGCTCGCGTGCAATCGAGTTGACGAAACCAGAAGCCAGGTCTGAATCGGCAATGATGACACCGGTCTTGGGAAGACTTGACAACGCCGCAAATTTGAGCAAGAACGACGGCTCGGGCGGTGTCACATGGGGCTTCGGAGCGGGCGGAGGCAATGCGGTGGGTCGAGGCGATGAAGGCACGGTGGGGTCACCAGGGACCTTGCCGAGCAGTGGCGATATTGTCGCTGGTGCTGAGATCGTAGAGGCCGCGGTAGGTGGGCCATCAAAGCTAGACGAAAGATGTATCCCCTCGCTCGAGACGGTGACGCCCATGACGGTCTTTGCAGCAATTTCCTGCGCTGGTGTCGGCACTTTCGGACCAGGAAGAGAAACGTCGGCTTCTGTAGCCTCAGGGATGGGTTCGGCTGTCCGACTGTTGCTAAGCGCGAAGCCCGAAGACGATTCCGACCCCACCATGCTGGGTGGTTTCGCTGACTGCGCGCTCGTGGCCGGTGAGCTCGTGGCGCCAGCGTTTGTCAACAAGGAGGCCTGGCTAGAGACCTTGGACGAGCCCGTACCAGCGGACGAGAGAGGAGGCGTACCCGGAGCAGGGAGAGCCGAGAGATGCATGCGCATGGTCGGTCGCGCAAACGGAGGAGCAGACGACGTTGGTGTTGATTTCGCGGTTGAGCTGACCAGAAATCCAAGCCCTGTAGATGCTGCGTCGTCGGATGCAGAACGCGCGGTCGAGGTCGCATTGTACACCGTATGTGTCCAGGCAGACTCTGACGATGATTCCTCCGAGTCGACCACCATCGCTTTGGACTTGACATTTCCTGTCGATTCGACTGATTGGCCCATCGCCCATGCGAATGGATCTCCCACCCACTCGGTTGCAAACAGCGTCGGAGTCCGATCTGAGCTGCTGCCTTTGCGCCTCCCTTCAACGAGAGAGCCGGCGGGGCGGGAGAATGACGGAGCTGATTTCGACGTTGCCGCGTCTCGAGCATCGGAACGGCCAGGTAGAGGCCGCAAAAGCACGACCGAGAACCAGGTTGACGAGGTTTGGCCGAGAATGCCTGGTGCGGAACGCGACTCGAACGATGCGTCATCCACACCTTTGGGTGTGAATGCTCGAACTTTGATCTCCGCGGCCCATCTCAGACCAGGTACGGTGATACTCTTGAGCTCGATCGCGTCCGCGCTCCCCCAACTCGCTTCGACCTTGGACAGCCTAAACAGCTCGCCTAACAGCCTCTCGCTTGCAGTCGAGCCGGGCATCTCGCTCGTGGTCCAAAAGAGCGAGTCTGCCCGGATGCGAGGCGTCGCGCCATTTTTGGGTACTGGCGGCAGGCCGAGCGCATGACGAGCGGCGGCGTTGATGGAGTGCAGTCGCGAGGCCGGGTCAACGATGAGGTGAGGGAGAGGGAACGTATCGAGGATTTCGCGGGCGTCAATTTGCACGGTCTTGAATGACGGATCGTGGTCGTGGTCGTCGTGATCGGGCATCCCGGAAGAAGGCCCCATTGCGCAGAGTCTTCGCCTTGTCGGAGGAAACACAATTAAGCCCCACGACCGCGTGCGCGATGAACTTCCCCAGGGGTTGCTGAGAATCAATTCTGGCAGGGTAGAAAAGAGCGCAAAATTGTTGTCAGCGACGTGTTTTTGATGAAAGGGAAGTGGGAGGCGCAAATTGGGCGGATCGGCCCGGAGCCGGAGCCAAGAGTAAAGAAACCCGACGGGCGAGCTGCGGCAAGTATGAACATTGCGTCATGGCCGGGAGACGAGCAACGTGGACCAGGGGCCGGGCAAGGAGCACCGCACCTGAGCAGCATCGATTCCGGACAGACCAGACCTGTCCTGGCTCGTCAAAGACCATGCAGGACCCATCGTGACTGGGAAGGATCGGCATCGCAAGCTGGCGCTTTAAATTGCGACCGCGGGCGAGTTGTCTGTAGTACGCGAGGCCAGGCAGAGGGCAGATCGTCGGCTCGCTCGGGCGCGCGCGCGTTTCCTGCGTTGCTCGCCGATCGCTCATGGTCGAGAATGGTCGACGGCGCGTGCCCAATGAAGCGATAGATCCATCATGCTGGGCCTGCCTGGCGTGCTGAGTCGACGCTCTGAAGCAGTGGTAGAGGTCTTATTTGTGACCGCACACATCGCCAGCTCATACACCCTTCGCCCTCGACACGCACAGACGGCCCTGCTCGCTCTTGGGAATCGAGCTGTAGCGTCGGTCGTTGGCCGCTTGGGTCGAGCCAATCGCACGCGCAATGCATGCCCACACGCCCACACCCAGGACAGACGTCACCGCGGGGCCTTCCCCCCGGAAGTCCCAGCACGGCCAGCGACCGCATCCTCGCCTCCATCGCCCTGCTTCCACATCCGTCCCCATGTCCCCGTCGGTGCAGAGGGCCCAGTCAAGGCTGGGACCACAACACTCACATGAGGTGTAGTCGATGTCGTACGACGAAACCGGTGGAGGCGAGAGAGTCGCGAAACAGCGTTCAACCAAAAGCCAACGCTCGCGCGTTAGCAGCAGTCATGATCAGCGTTGCGTACCTAATGCCTTTTAGGCCCGCTTTCATTAGCAGTGCTTCCTCAGGGCGCCCCGCCGAAGCCGTTCCCCGCGCCTGCTTCCGCTGCCCAGAGCTCACAGCGCTGAAAGCTTGCTCGCCGCCCCGGCCGCCCCCAGCTAAAGCCTGGCCATAGGCCGGTCGGACGTGCATCCAAAGCCTGCTCGCAGAGCTGGGCCAGCCAGCGGGGCCGCGGGTCTAGATCGGCCGATTCGCCCATTAGTCGCTCGGCGACAGGAAGCTTGATGATTGCTAGACCCTGGCAATTGTTCCGGAAAACCGGATCGACGAGATCGATCGTGAATCGGCATTCCGAAACTTAATACCACGGGGCCGGAACCTGACGTCTCGGTACTATCGGCTCCCGACCCGCTTCGGCACTTGGGTTCCTCTCGGGTCGAGCAGACTCTGCGCTCCGCTGTCGTGTACATGTGCCAGTCAAATTCTGCCTCGGAGCTGACCACTATATTGTGCACATCTACCTACTTGGGAACTGATTCAGATCCTTATCCTAAAATTGTCACTGTGCTGTCGCTGCAGCCCTGAAAGAAAGTGAAACTGCTCGGCGAGCGCCAACCGACCTCGCCTGAGCTTGCTGCGGGGCTTTTCTCGCACTTCATCGCTTTGAGAAAACTCATGAATTGCGCCATGGCGACGTAGAGCGCTCCAAGGCCGACCGACTCGAGATAAACAGGGGTGCCTTCCAGTTACAGCGTAAACGCAGCGTAAATTAAATCGATCGATCGCGCGCGTCTTGAACATCAACTCGCACAACGTGTTGGGCTTCGCAAGCGCCCCTTTCCGGCCTTCGGTGCACCGCATCGAACCCACCGTCCTGCCGGTCGATCGTCGCACCCCTACTCGCACTCGCATCCGCCATGGATTCCGACATGGCCGACCTGTTGTCCACGCTGGCGACGCTGCGACTGGCGCTGCCTTCGACCTTGCTGTTGCTGCTGCTCGGTCGGTTCGCGGCCAAGGGCTTTGTGGCGCTTATTGCGCGCATACAGGCACAAGATTGGGTCGAAACCGACACCGACTATGGCCCAATCGATACACCGAATAGGACTAATGCCAGAGCAGCAGACGGTGAGGACGAGGACGGGATCGTACCCGTCGTGCTCGTCGTCAAGACACCGAGACGGACCTGGATCGTCGCCTTCTTCGGCCTCGTTGCGGCGACCTACTTTGCTGACGGTATGACACAGGGTACGTCCGGTCGGGGAACTTCGCTGTCATGCCCAGAGCTGACACCTGATGCCCGCAGTCATTGCGTCGCTGATCACTTCGACGTTCGAGTCGTCCGAGCCCCTATTCCGGCATATGATACCTTACACCGTCGGAGGCTTGCTGTCGTACGCCCTCTGCGTTGTGGCCATGACGCTTCAAGAGCGGGCAAGGAAAAAGCAAGCCGATTGGGGTCGGGTGTATCCTCGGGCGTTGGTCCTGGTCGGCCTCGCCTTTGACACCGCGGTCGCATATTATTTCGGCCGCGTAGTACAGCAAGGTGGGCGTCAATGTCTTGCAGAACATCCTCAGCGATCTGACAACAAGCATTTTCCCGAAACTCTTCCTCTTCCTTTTCCGCACAGACGCTTCCACGCGACCCCCAGCAACACTTTTGCCGAGTATCCATCTCGGCATCCTCGCCCTCCGCCTGTTGCTTCTCGTTATGCTCTCCCTACTGCAATCTTCGCTCCTTTACAAGCGATCCTACGTACCAAAGGATGGATCGACGACTGGCGAGCGGGTGAGTTTGCTCGGAAATGGTGGCGTTGCGAACGGTGATAGTGGCGGCTACGGCACAATCCCGGGCAAACCTGCGTACGGGCCGTTGAGGTCTTCGAGGCCGTAAGTCGACTCAGTAGCCGCGGATCTTGCCGCACAGATGGTAGACAATAGCTAATCTCTTTCTTCTGCAGCCCGTCGAACCGACCGCCAGACCCAAAATCACTGTCGATCCTGACCTTGTTCAGTCGCGTGCGCATCTTGTTCCCTTATTTGTGGCCGTCAAAGTCGCTGTCGCTGCAGATCGTGTCGCTCGTCTGCATCGGGCTGATGCTGTTTAGGCGTGTTGTCAATGTCTGGGTACCGCTTTTCCTCGGTCGTGTCGTATCCGATCTGTCCGCCGGTCGACCGCCTTATCTCAACATCGGCCTTTACACGGTTATGAGCTTTTGGCAAGAATCGAGCGCTATGCTGTGAGTCTCGGCGAGCGCTCTTGCCATCGCGAATCGTCTCGACGACTGACGGGCCCCTACCTTGCAAATTTAGGTACCAATACCTGTCTCTCCCTATCAAACAATATTCGGAACGAGAAATGTCGATGTTCTCGTTCGATTGTCTTCTCAACCTCTCCTTATCCTACCATACCCATCGCAAAACCGGCGAACTCTTGCGCATTCTCGGTCGTGCCGACGCGATCAACGACTTCTTCCAGATCCTCATCTTCAGTTTCGTCCCAGTCATCATCGACTTGCCCGTCGCCGCGGTCGTGATCGGTTACCGATACGGGTGGGGTATCGTCAGCATCGTCACGGGCGTTTCGATCGTCTTCGTCGCGACGTCCATTATACTCGCCGAGAGTCGTACCAAGTTGTATCGCAAGCTACGTGACGAGTCGCAGTTCATGCATCAGATCAAGACGGATACGTTATTCAACTGGGAGACCGTCAAGATCTTCACGGCCGAGCGATTCGAGTCCGAGCGCCTGCGCAATGCCTTGCGAGTGTACCAAAAAGGATCCTTCAAAGTTTACAGTGTGTGTTCATCGTCCTCCGAGACTGTGTCGACCGAAATTGTGGTTTCATCTCTGACCAGCCTTGATCGTTCTGCAGGCTTGGAACTCGTTGTCGCTGATGCAAAATGGAATCTTCTCCGTGGGCTTCCTCGTCTGTTCCTTCATCCTGTCGCGACGGATTGTTCGTGGCGAGCTCGAGGTGAGTATAGGGCTGGTTGCATATCTTGCAGCTTCACCCAATTTCTCATTTGACTTTGACTTTGGTCCCTCTCTAGGTCGGAGAATTTGTGACCTTTTCTTCGTTCCTCAATCAACTCTACACTCCCTTGAATCAAATTGCCACGCTGTATCGCCAGGTAATGTCGTCCCTCGTCGACACGGAACAACTGATGGAGCTACTCAACGAGAAGAAGGACATTGTCGACCGTCCCAATGCTTTACCTCTCGTCATCCCTCCCGGACAAGGCGGCACGATCGAGTTCGACAACGTCAAGTTCTCGTACGACGACAAATCCCAAACCATTAAAGGCGTTTCCTTCAAGATTCAACGGGGACAATCCGTCGCCCTTGTCGGACCTTCGGGAAGCGGCAAGAGCACGATCATGCGCCTCGTGTATCGCTTTTTCGACGTGTCCGAAGGTCGCATCCTCGTCGATGGAGTGGACGTTAGGGATTATTCGCAGGTCACGCTTAGGAATGCGATCGGTTTGGTACCGCAAGAGAGCATCTTGTTTAACGAGACGGCCAGGTACAACATCGCGTACGGAGGCGGCATCGAAACGACGACAGAGCAAATGATCGAAGCAGCAAGATCAGCGGCGATTCACGATAGGAGTGAGTGAGAGGGTGTCCTCGATTACTTCGTCGTCACGTGGACTGAATAACTGGGTTTCTCTCCAACCCAGTCATGTCTTTCCCTGATCGCTACGAGACTCGAGTTGGAGAGCGAGGACAGCGCTTGTCCGGCGGCGAGAAGCAGCGCGTCGCCATTGCTCGAGTCCTGCTCAAGAACCCACCCAGTAGGTCGAACATCCACTGCTTTCATATGGATGCGGCAGGTTTCTCACGTATTTCAATTCGCTCCCTTCCCGATAGTTTTATTGTTGGACGAAGCGACTTCGGCACTCGACACGACCAACGAGCGACTGATCCAAGCTCGACTGCGCGAACTGTCGCGTGGCAGGACGACACTCGCGATCGCGCATCGACTTTCGACCATGTATGTACTGGGAACAGATATTCGAATGTTTGGAATTTTTATTTCTGACCTTTTTTGCTTCTGAGGCAGTGTCGATTGTGACGCGATTCATGTGCTTGCCGAGGGCAAGATTGTCGAATCGGGATCGGTGAGTGACGATATAAAGCCATGAGCGACGATATGCGGGTTGCTAATACTTCCCTAACTCATTCTGGAAGCACAATGAGCTGCTCGAGCAGGATGGCGTGTACGCCGAGCTCTGGAGGAAGCAAAGCGAAAGCGAGGAAGGGCCGACACCTCCGACCGGGCCCACGCGCTCGGCGACGACTACCGTTAAAACGTAACACGTAGCGACGCATATGTTGTGGTAGATGGGTAATGGAATGCGTACCCACCCGACTCCCTCTTCTATTTATCTGCTAAACCACTCCGATGAGATACTACCGGATTCGTGTAAGGTAAATGAACGGCCGAATATCCACAAAAGCTTCTTCCTTCGTACTCTTCGAGGGCTAAAACACGAAGCCTAGTCCGGAATAGGCTTGTAGCAATGTTAACCTCTGTAACCTCTGATACTGGTCCGTCATGGATGATTTAGGGTGATCCTCCTCGAGAATCAAGCCGGTGTGGCCGACATGGGATTGAGATGGAGCGTGGTGTCCATGCACTCCACAGCGTCTTCAAACCTCTGTTGCTCCATGATGCAGTCGTATTCTTTGCAAAGTCTTGACGTCGCTTGATCCGATGAAGGTTGATCGCTATCATCAAAGACTGGCGAATAGACGATGCGCATCGGTACCAAATCGTACACTTTGGAGGGTAGATGGGTTGGTACGGAAGCGTGCAGAGCCACTGCAAGCGCGCACGTACGAGCCGGGGCAAAGCCAGTTGCGCAGTGCGGGACAGATAGGGTCTCGTTCTGGCCTAGCAGTATGTCATCTCAGGATAACATGAGGATACCAACGGCGTGGCTCGGCCGCCTGAAGGAAAGGGTGCAGGGCAATTGCATTCTATGGGAACCATTACAAGGCAAGGGAAAGCAGAAAGCAGCTCATTTCGAGGACATGGTGAACATCACTGTCCTTTTTTGGAAGAGACGGAGAACAGGGCGGTGAAGCGTTGAAGACTTGAAGAGGAGTAAGTAATTTTTGAACGGAGAATACAAACAAAAAGAAGGATGGCCAAGCGGAGCATGATTATGTTTGCGACTAGAGCTCCGAAGGCGACATGTCGCTCGCCGACACGAACCCGCTCCAGGCATCTGAGTACTCGACATCGGTCGCTCCGGGTGTCGCAGGAATTTCTGTAACCGGCAAGACACGAGACAGGATGCAACGAGACGGAAGGACCAGGTCAGAACTAAATGAGACGGAACCGAAAACCTGTTGCGACACATGTAGCACTGACCGTCGAAGTAATGTGAAGCAGCGCTCTTCGGGGTGCGAGGGGTTCGAGGCAAGCGTGCCGTCGATCCAGCTGTGTGAGCGCCACCATGTTCCACGGGCATAATCAGCGACACTTCTCGGGCGTTTCGCGTTTTTTCCTGTTATGATTGACTCACTCATCCAGATCATGTAAGCGACGAGACCGGTCCATCCCGTCTGATGTGAAGCGCCTAGACCCTTACCGCTGTCGGCGTGGAAGAACTCGTGGAAAGGGACGTAGTCGCGGAAGTGCGGGTCCTTGTTGAGCATTTCGGAGCCACCGTTGCACGCACGATTACCCTCGTGATCGCGGGCAAAGATGTGGATAATGCGATGTTGAATCTCGTCGGCAACGTTGGCCAGATTCATCTCGTCACCAGAGCCAGTGGGGCACTCGATCTTGAAAGCGGTGCCATGGTATTGGTAGAAACGCTGCAACGACTCGATGAGCAGGAACGTTGTTGCGAGCCAGATTGGTCCACGCCAGTTAGAGTTACCGCCGAACATTGCCGAGTGCGAGTCTCCGGGCCTGCGAAAAGGGTGAAAGCATGAGCGGGTCGCGGGTAAGCAACATGACTGAGCAAGCGGGGACCGAGCGAGCCCAGAGTGAACGAGCACTTACCAGTAGTGGACCGAGAATTCCTCTCCGTTCACGTCCATAGCCCAAGGGTGCTCCTTGTGGTGACGCGACAACGATCGGATGCCATAGTCCGAGAGGAACTCCTGCTCGTCGAGCATGCGTTCGAGGATGCGACGCAAGCGGTCCTCGTTCGCGAGCGCGAGCAAGCGTCGATCACCTTTGCCTCCGAGCGACATGTTGGCCATGTTACGCCTCGCCATGCTCGAGCGGTTCTCGATGAACCACTCCATTCGCTTCTTAAATCCGGGGAATTTCTTGATGGTCGCCGGCTCGAGCGTCAAGGTAGCGTACAACGGGATCAAGCCGACGAGCGAGCGCACAGGGAGCTGCTTAACCGCGCCAGGGCCCCATGTGATAGCGTCAAAGTAGAAGCCCTCTTCGTCATTCCAAAGCGACATCTCGTTCTGGCCGTCTTCGAAGGTCATCGCATCCGAGATGAACAAGAAGTGCTCGAAGAACTTGCTGGCAATGTCCTCGTAGACGGGGTTGTGCTTGGCGAGCTCGAGTGCGATGTTGAGCATGCTCAGGCAGTAGAAACCCATCCATCCTGTGCCGTCGGCCTGGCGCATCGTTCCGCCGGTCGGCAAGCGCTCGGAACGGTTGAAGGGCGAGATGTTGTCGAGCCCAAGGAAACCGCCTTCGAAGACGTTGTTGCCACCTTCGTCCTTGCGGTTGACCCACCACGTGAAGTTGATGAGCAGCTTCTGGAACACTCGCTCGAGGAAGTGCAAGTCTTCTTTGCCGTGCATCTTGCGCTCGATCTTGAATACGCGGAACGTCGCCCATGCGTGCACAGGGGGGTTGACGTCAGAGAAGTTCCACTCGTAAGCGGGCAAGGCGCCGTCGGGCTTCATGTACCATTCGCGCGTCATGATGTCGAGCTGCTTCTTGGCGTAAGCCGGATCGATCATGGCGAGCGGGATACAATGGAACGCCGAGTCCCAGATCGCGAAGAAGGGATACTCCCACTTGTCGGGCATCGACAGCACGTCCTCGATATGCATGTGCTTCCAGTCGTTGTTGCGAATCCACTTGCGCTCGGCTGGCGGTGCGGGCTGGCCGGGATCACCCTCGATCCACTGCTTCTGAATGAACATGTAGAACTGCTTGGTCCTGTGCAGTGAACAAATGCAAAAACGTGGTCTTGGTCAGTGCTCTGTGATCGACGGCCAGTTCCGTCACGGTGAGAGGAGACTCACCAGAGCATGCCCGACAAGGCCTGCCTCATGATGTTTCGCAGATCATCGCTCAATGCACCGGAGTTGAACCTCGAGTAGAACTCGTCCGAGTCCATGCGGCGTTCCTCGACGACGCAGTCAAAACTCTCCTCGTCTTGGATCGACGCGTCCTCTTCGGCAGTCTTGGGCGTCAGCTTGAGACGCACGACGGCGCATCCGCCATTGCCGGGGACGTCGCGGAATACGTAGTGCGCAGCGCACTTGGTACCCTTCTTCTCGGGATTGACGAATTCGCGGTCGTCCTCTTGCTCCTCCTCGGTGTCGGATTCGACGTACGACGTGCGCGACCCGTCCTCGGTCCTCGGCGTTGCCTCGCCCGTCGTCTTGTCCGAATCGTACTCGCTCTCAGAAGGAGCCGAAGCTCGAGCCTTGGCGACTTTGGGCAGGGCAGGGCGGTGCTTGCGGATGACGTGGTCGTGGAAAGCGTCTTTGACGTAAGGAGTGACGTTGTGGCCACCGTAGAGGCGCTCAAAGTTGGTATCGTTCTCGGTGAAGAGCAATTCAGGAACGACGATGTCATCTGTGAAGACGGTCTCGTCTTCGCCCTTCTGCCTCGGGTTCACCGGCGCCGGCGAAGAGTTGGCATGAAGATAGTAGCGGCCAAGATGAGGCTCCTTCGCTTCAACCACACCTTCGCCGACTTGCTGGAGCGAAGGCATCTTGTCGCCCTCGGGCTTGTCCTTTGGCCAGGACCAAGTGTTGCGGAACCAGAGCTGAGGCAAAATATGAAGCGTGGCCGGATCGGGGCCACGGTTGTATGCAGTGATGCGGATCGAGATGCCCTCGGCGCAGTCTTCGTCCTTGGCGTATTCGACAAAGATATCCCAGTAGCGGTTGTCCTCAAAAGCGTCCGTGTCCGTGATCTCAAACTCACCGACGTCACGACCACGGTTGCTCGACTCGCGGACGAGCTGCTCGTAAGGGTACTCGCGCTGCGGGTACTTGTACAGCATCTTCATGTAGGAGTGCGTCGGCGTCGAATCAAGGTAGTAGTAGAGTTCCTTGACGTCCTCGCCGTGGTTGCCCTGATGACCGGTCACACCGAACATTCGCTCCTTGAGGATCGAGTCGACGCCGTTCCACAGACCGACGGAAAAACACATGCGGCCATGGTTGTCACTGATACCGGCAAGTCCATCCTCTCCCCAGCGGTACGCTCGCGAACGAGCATGCTCGTGAGGGAAGTGGGACCAAGCATCCCCATTCGCTGAGTAGTCCTCACGGACCGTCGCCTGGAGAAAAAAAAGGGTGGAGGAAAGGTCAGTCGGTGAAGACGCGAGGGCCGTGGCTCCGCGAGGTGCAATTCACCCATTGGCGTTCAGAGACGTAGGGTCCCCAGCGCTTCCAGTGTTTCTCCTTAGCCTCATCCTCATCGAGTCGCTTCTCTTCGACCGACTTCCAGCCGTCAAAGGGAGCTCGGCCGTGGGCCTTGTGGCCTGGGGTGGGGAACGGATGAGTCGTCGCTTCGTGGGACCGCGTGCTCGAGATCGAACTTGCTCGGGGTCGTCCAGCGCTAGCCGATCGGGACGAGCTCATACATTGGTTCAGAGGCAAGCGACTGGGGTGTTGATGGGACGACATGGAGGGGTTGCGGTTGCGGAACGTCGAACGAGCGACCGACTCTTCGTCGGGGAAGTTGGCCGGGATCGAGGCATGGATCTGTTCGGATACGCGCTCGGAACCGGCTCCTCGGCCTGCGTTGGCCAGGGAAGGACGGCTTCCGCGAGCAGAAGTACCGGTTGTGGCCTCCTCGTCGGTGTCATCGGGGTCGACAAAGTCGTTGGCTTGACCGTGTTGCTCGACATCGCCTTCGAAGCCCGCGTCGGTGACGGTGTCCTGGCGACGCGAGGGTTGCTTGGACGACGATCCTTTGCTCGACTTCTTGACCGTACCCGATCGGGTCGGTCGCCCCGATACAGCCGGCCCAGCTGACGGGGTCGATACCGCACTCGTGGATTCGAGCGCAACCTTGGTGCCGGTCGCATTGAGCGAGGGCGAGCAAGCTTCGCGCGGGACAACGTGCGCGCTGGCGGCGCTGCTGTTACTGCTGCTGTTGAGCATGATCATGCTCGGAGGCGAGGTCCTGGCGGCATCCGACTTGCGTCGTTCACTCAGAGACGACGAAGGAGCTCCCGAGACCTTGACGACGGGGTCGATCTTGACGGGTGCCATTCTTAAAGAGGGACGGTCGATATCGAGATCGATGTCGATGGGGGCCGATCCAAGAACGACGGCCGAGACGGGACGCTAGGTGGGGGGAGGCACAAGAGGGAAGGAGGTAAGCGCTGTGCCAAGAATGGGGCATACGACCACAAGGGCGCACAAGTGATTACCGTTCAGTTCAGGGATCTCCTGAGGAGAGGAGCAGCTGACGATAGGAGAAGGTACGGAACCGCGCTCCGCAAGCGACCGCGGCTTTGACCCAGGCGCAAACCGATAGGCAGGAGTAGGCGGGCGGGCGAGGGCGCACTGGGGCACACTGGGGGCACACGACGGGCACACTGGGGGCACACGACGGGCACACGACGGGCACACGACGGGCACACGACGGGCACACGACGGGCTGGGCGCTGGCACCGAGCGATCGACTGCCGATGCGATCAATCGCGATCAGCCCACTCTGGGCCCGGGTGCGCGCGCGCCACTCGCTCCCGACCACGTCATTTGCCGATCTGTCTAGGCAACGCAGGCATGCTGCTGGGAGCCTTCTCATCCATTCTTCACAAATCCTGGCATCAAGACTCACACCAAGGGCTCATCAGCGAGTGCCCAGATTTAGTAACTGACAGCAGAAAGGAGCTGATCTTTGAATTACACCCCAAGAATACACAAAAACGCTGCCAGAACGCACGGAAGCCGCCAGAACGAGGTGCTGATCAAGCGATCGGCGATCCACGGGATCAGAAAAATCTGAGAACAGGTGAGGAGCTCAAACTTTCACATGCACCTCAACTTCCGACCACAGCATCAGACAAATCTATTACCGCTAGTGGATCCTGACTTATCCGACGCGTTCTTTTCGGATCTATGCACGGGGTGCCTTCGAGCAGAGTGGGGAAGATGGTCCATCGCACTCTTTTCAGACAGGGGTTCCTCGTTCGCTGGCGCCGTGTTGCCCTTGAGCTCGACCACGGTGGTAGGTTGTTCGATGAGGTTATGAAGCTTCGTGCTGGTCGGATCTTCGTACGTCGCTTCTTGAAGACGATCCAATCCGACCGAGGGCGGGAGCAAACGAGTCAGCCAAGGCAAAATATTGATCATCCGCTTCGCCGCCGGGTTCGAGCCGTCCAGTGATCGGAAAAGGATCAGAATTGCGACCAAGGTCAACAAGATCGAGTTGACCCAGGCCGATACGAGCACAATAGTCGAAAAACGATGGTTATCGTTGGCGAGCGAGATAGGCTTGGTCGTGAACCAGAAAGCGAACGCGGCGTTCACGAGCAGCGTCAAAGAAATGAGCGTCGCCGTCAGGAGTCGGTTCGAGGCGGCCCATTCGACGAGCTCGGATTGCGCTCTGTCACATAAAAGCTCTGTCATAAGTAATTATTCTCGCCCCGTAAGTGACTATAAGTCGATGCAAGCATACCTGAGCTGAGCACAAGGCCGATCATTGAGGCTATGGGCTGCTCCCTTGGGTGAGCCCTCGGTGGGGGGAGGTGCTCCAGAGTCGGTGTCAGGCTCTGCTCCGATTCTCACGATCGATTTCAAGTGTTTCGCCTGACTACGTAGCTGTCCTACTTCGACGAGGGAGGCCGTCACGTAGGACTGTATGTTCGAGAAGATGGAGTGGTCCAATGGAGGAGAAATCAGCTCAAGCAAAGAGGATTCAACCTGGGTCATCTCGGACAGTCAGGGAAAACTTACTACAAACATGATGGACAAGGAAACACCAGTGTAGGCGAAAGCAATCTTGCTGTAGTGCCCGTGCCAGCGGGCAGCCTTCATCATGAGTCCAAGGTTGTGCAAACTCGGCTCGAGTTGCGAAAGCACGAGGCCCTCGCCGGCGACCCACGACTCGGCAGAAATCTTCAGCGATAGTAAGACCGCGGAACCCGAAGTTTCGACTTGACCAAATTTTTTCGCGGAGAGCACGAACGTGGTAACGGAAGGGACGAGAATGACCAGGGGGCACAGTGCTGGCAAGAAGGTGAATGCTAACGAGACCAAAGGCGGGTCGCCGTTGTGCACGCCGTACCTGCGGATCGCATAGCCAGCTGCGGTCGCCCAAACCTCGCTGTATTGCCCAAGAAAGAGCGCTAGGGGTAAGATGCCTTGAAGACTGATGTACCAGCTTGGTGTACGGGTGCCGGATGCACACTTGATGGTTGTAATCAATCCAAAGATGCTCACTGGGCAAAATTTGCTTATTTATCAGTGCGGAGTCTCAAGTTGGAGAATGGCAACATAGGTCTCAACTCACAACCGATAAAGATCACAGCCCAGATGCTGTAATGCACGAGGATGTTCGGTATCGTGACGCGCGAGTCGATACGGTAATAGAGCCAGAATCGACCTTGGAAGAGCCGCAAGACAAAGCCGAGCAGGACGAAGGCCAGTGATACTGTAAACAGCGCAATGAGGAACCGGAACTGATTGATCACCGACGTGGAAACGCGAAGGTAGAGTCCTTTCTCAACGGAAGCCATGGCTATCGGATAGGGGTTTTTGTTGGTTGCGAGAGCCTCGATCATCACGTCTCCATCTGTCGAGGTCGGATCAAATATCAGAAACATTGAACCAAGCCACCAGAGCACAGGAGAGATGAACCTACATAGCTTCATCCATTCCGCTGCCCCCTCCGTGCCCAGCGCCTCAGAAAGGAGAGCACTGACTTCGACGATTGTTGATGCCATTTGGGTGAAGGATCGGGCTCGGCAAGTGTTGACTAAAGATGATGCAGCTCGAAGAGTCGCCTGTTGTGAAATGGCTCCAGACTAATTGGCGAAGAATCGAACGAGTGATTTAAGGCTGTTCAAGAAGGAAAAGAAGTTGTCGAAGGTGTCCAAAGGGGGTGCCATTACTGCGAGGGGCAAGCCGCGACAAGGGTCGAATGATTGCGGATGAGTTTGCGACACCGCGAGGCTCGAGCACCGTGCTCAGGACTCCGAACGGTTCGCGACATGCCCGACAGGTTTTGCGCCGGTTTTGCGCCGGTTCTGGAAAGTTCCGCGTTTTCTACTGATGACCCCCTGATGGCGTGTGATTAGCGGATATCGACCACTCGGCCGCGGAGCCCTCACGCCTTCGCCGTTCGGGCCCCTGGACTACTGAGGGGTTATTTACGCTGCGGCTTCCCGGTGAAATTGGGGCTATCTCAGCGTACAGGACCTCGATTTCGCAAAGAAACCGAAAGAACTGTGATGAATTGTCGATGCTATAATATACTTGACGTATTGCTCGATGCCGACGGAGCTCGTTCTTTTTTCCCGCCGAATTGAGAAGAGCGACAGTTTTAAATCGTGCACGGATCGGCCTTCGAGCCCGCGGGGTTTTTGATCTATGATTGCGAGACACGTCCCCCGACAGCAGGGACGAGCCTACAATAACGAGCTTCGGATCGGGAAGATCTGCATAAGTCGATTCATCTTGATTCAAACTTCCTCTAGGCACACTTCTGGAGCTTCGGTGACCCCCCTCTGCACTTCACATCGGTAGCCCCGCGTTGAAAAATCGTTCCAACTTGAGGTCGCGCTTCACCCCGCACGTGGGACAAAATGCAGCATATATCTCCCAGTGATAGTGACCCGCCACTTCTCCAGAGAGACTACTAGAATGAACTGTTGTTATCAAGGGGTGACTTTATAGTCACCGGTGCAGGCGCATCACGACCTTAGGGTGGGGATTGTGCTCTGTCCGCGACGACGCAGTTGCGTTGACAAGGACTTTCTCGAGGGGGAGGGGGAGGGCTAGATCATGGTTTCACAGTGTGAAGTCAAGCAGCTTCCCATGTCCCTGGAATTCCCTGATCGCGCTTACGTACCAGACGGTGACCTTCCCGGACTATCGCTTGGAAGCGCTACCACGTGCTTTGCACCAACTGAGCCGGCGTGGGTTTGCCCTCAACCGATGCTCCGGTACGAGCATCCGACTTACACGTCCTTCCACATGGGCCAGATCTGCGATCAAAAAAAACAACAAGGTCGGCTTTGTCAAGTCCCTCTGCAGTGATACGCACGTCACCGCGAACGTTCTGCCGAAGTAGCGAGTGGGGCCAGGCCGCCGAGCACAGCCAGACGTCGGAATAACAGACTGACGAGCGTGTAATCCAACCGTGGAGAGAAGACAACGGTTGGTGCGCATCGCCAGGCTTCACTAAACAAACGCGCGCTTCTAATCAAATAACCGATAGCCGCCTTCCTGCTAATCCTCATTCACAACACACCAACTGTCGGCAGAGTTTTCGGGAAGCCGCCTAGGCCGTTCGAATTGACCAACTGCACAAAGAACAAGGAGCAATGCGAGGAGCAACAGCTTCTTCATCGTAAGGTCTGGAGGTGAACGTGACAATATGAAGGAAGGGAACTTCTTGATGATCCAAACCGGCTTTGCAGATAAAGGTGGGACATCACAACCGGTTGCGCCAACCCGTTGGCTCATGACCGTCAGACGCTTTACCGAGATGGCGAACGTGGCAAAGCCGTTCAATCCACAATTCGTCGAAATTTGCAATATGAAGGACCGGGCCCATACCTGAAGTTGGAAACCGACCTTCGAACCGTTTCAAAGGAGGTCAACGATTGCCGCGCATATATCTCCACCCGACTCAAAAGCCCCTTTCACCAAGGCGCGGCACCACATGTCCGAGGTTCGGAAGATGCCGGGGACACAAAAACCGAGATTCCTAAATCCACATGGGTTCCGAAATGTGACTTTCGGATTACAAGGGCAATTTTGTGCAGCCTACAAACTTGCGCCGTTCTCCGCCTTCTTCGTGGCGGCCTCACTCCCCCCCACGGACCTCAGCTTCTTGACCTGCTCAATTACGACGTCCTGCACGGCCTGCTTGGTCCCCTTGACGTCGATGACCCTCCTCTCCTTCTCCAAAAGACCCTCGAATTCCTTGGGCAGAACATCGCGCTTGAAGTCGAACGAGGGCTGCGATTGGAGGGCGTCGGCGACGGCGGCGTTGAATTTGGCCGGGTGGGCCGTCGAAAGTACGATCTGGAAGACATCGGTAGGACTGTTGAAGAGAAAGCGCACACTGATCAGCTTCTCGCAGCCTTTATTCAAGGCATGAGTTGTGTGCCCACTTTGTCTTGGCGACCTTGTTGGCGACGTAAAGCCCAACGGCGGTATGCGGGTCCGCAACGTAGGATCCGAACTTGTCTCCGTTAGTAAAGTATTGTTGGATCGTCGCGGTCGTCTGAAGGGACACGAGGTGATCAGCATACCAATTCATGTTAAGAAGAAAGACCGATGAGTGACAAATTATCACCTGCTCATCCGAACACCGTTCTGCGATCATATCCCTACGGGCGATCTTGACCGCCTCATCAGGGACGACGACCCTCCCTTCAGTCTTGAGCTTGTCCATCCACTCGGCGACATGTTGAGCCGCCAATCGGACCTTTGCCCTCTGCCCACCGTCAACTTCACCGTCCTTGACGACGGCGGAAACGGCGCACCCTTCCAACGCGAGGTAGAATAAGAGGCGCTCAAAGTTGGACGAGACGAGGATGTCCATCGCTGGGGACAGGGTCTCGGCGACGGCGGCTGCTTGCTTACCATCAGTCGAGCCATTGACGACCTCAGTTTGAGTAGCCTGAGCCTCGGAAGTCGACGAATCCGCCTTTTCGTATCGACCCGTTTTCCAGAAGCGGGTCAAGATGTCGTTCGCGTTGGTCGCGACGACCAACTGCTGCGACGGCAGACCCAATCGCTTGGCGTAGTACCCAGCCAGGACGTCACCAAAGTTGCCCGTCGGTACAGCGAATTGAACCTTGGCCTCGGGGCCAATCAACTTGCGCGCAGCAAAGTAGGAAGAGAAGTAGTAGACGATCTGCGCGAGGATGCGCGCCCAATTGATCGAGTTGATCGCACCGAGACGGTACTCGGCGTTGAACTCGGCGTCCGAAAAGAGCGCCTTTACGATGTCCTGGCAGTCGTCGAAGGTGCCCTCGACGGCCAAGTTGAAGACGTTGGCGTCGGTGACGGTCGTCATCTGCGCTTCCTGAATGGGGGACACGCGCCCCTTGGGGTGGAGGATGAAGATGGAGATGTCCTGCTTGGATCGCAGACCGTAGATGGCGGCCGAGCCGGTGTCACCGGACGTCGCACCGACGACGGTCAGACGTTCCCTTTCGGCGTCCTTCTTGCCCTCGTTCTTGCGTTGCAAAAAGTACTCGAACAGATTGCCGAGGAATTGGAGCGCCACATCCTTGAAGGCAAAAGTTGGGCCGTGGAAGAGTTCGAGCACGTATTCACGCTCGCCGGTCTGGTGCAGCGGGGCGATGTCGGGGTGGCGAAAGGTGGCGTACGATCGGTCAATGAGTCGCTTGAGGTCCTCTCGCGGGATCTCGTCGGCGTCGACAAAGAGGGAAAGGATATTAAGAGCGAGCTCGGTAAAGGGCAGCTCGGCCCAATCGGATCCCCAGTTCTCGGGCAGTTGCGGCAGGTGCTCGGGGATGTAGAGCCCTCCGTTGGGTGCCAAACCTGTCAAGACGGTCTGTGGTACAATTGTGGAGCTGGTCAGCCTGAGTCTCAAGGGTGTAAGAGGCTCATCAAGCTGAGCTAAGCTGAGCTGGAATTAGGGCCGGACGAGGAGGCTCATCGTTCCAGCTTCCAGCTTCCACGACGAGGCAGCCAGGGCAACGAGAACCGGGGCATCGTCTCGATGGGTTACGGTATAGTATTCCGTTGCTTCTGCAAGCTGCCACTGCGCCCGACGCTCGCCAAGACATCGGGCAGATCGTCAGGAACGACCGACTAACCTGTTCGAACGTGAGTCGCTCGTCGCCGCCTCGGGTCGACAGATACCGCATCGGGGTGTGCGTCATGTTGTGGAAGGAAATGAGCGAAGGGAAGTGGAGCAAGAGCAATAACGGAGTTGAGGGGTGGCCAAGCGACGAGCTCGAGCGCTGTATGTCCAATCTGAACCCGCGCCTTCTCGCGCGCCGTGCGAAACCGTGCCGAGTCAACGTGCTCGGCTGGACGTGGCTTATGTCCGAATTCACTCCGAAGCTGCCACGACGGACCATAACCACAGCTGGGAGCGGAAAAAGTATGTTTGTCGAGGTTGCTTCTCTTCGAAAAGAAAAAGAAGCAAGGCTCGACGACGCACGATGCTGTCGCTGTTCAAATACATCAGTCGGCGGCGGCGTGTTGGCGCAAGTTTCAACCACAGCTGAGCGGCTCCTCACGTGCGCTGCTCGCTTCGATAACTCAAGTCCGATTCGCATATGTACATTGATTTCGTTTTGTTCGCGATACTGCATCGTTCTCATCATCTCCTGCAGCAACTAGAAAACTATACAAACAACAAGCCACCCTCGCGCAAGCCTTGCAATTTGCATCGAATCCTTCAAAAATCGACACTGCCTATTCAAATGTCGACCTTGAGGACGTAGCGGTATCGGACCTTGTTGTCCTTGACGCCCTGTACACCCTTGCCCGCATCCTTCATCGGGAGAATCTCCTTCCATGTCTTGACGCCCTTCTCGGCGGCCAAAGCGAGCATCTCGTTGGCCTGCTTCTTGGACCCAATGTGGCTGACCGCAATCGACGCGCCGTTGCCGGCCAGCTCCTGGAACTTAAGCTCAGGCATCGGCTTGTCGGGCAGACCGACCGAGTGGAAGACACCAAACAGGCGCAACATCGAGATTAACTCGCCGATCGGCAATCCGGCGGCCTCGTCGACGGTCGAGAGTACGAGGTCGAACTTTTGCGCGTAGTCCTTGGCAAAGTCCTTCTTGGACGTCAGCACAAAGTCCGAGGCACCCATCGCTCGTGCATCCTTCTCCTTGTCGGCTTGGTGAGAGAAAGCCGTGACCTCAGCACCGAGAGCCTTGGCGAACTGAACGGCAAAGTGACCGAGTCCTCCGATACCGACGATCGCAACCTTGCTGCCCTCCTTGATGCCGTGGTTCTTGAGCGGGGCAAAGACGGTCAGACCACCGCAGAGCATAGGGGCGGCATCCTCGTCCGAAAGCGCGTCGGGCAATTTGAAGACGAAGCGTTCGTGGACACGGATACCGGTCGAGTAACCACCGTGGGCAATGTCTCCGTTCTCGTACTTGGCGTTGTAGGTGTCGACACCACCCGTGACGCAGTAATTCTCGTTGTCGGTCTTGCAAGGCTCGCACTCGAAGCACGAGCAGACTTGGGCGCCGACACCGGCTCGGTCACCGACCTTAAACTCGCCCGAGTGCCTGGAACCAACGCGGGTAACGACACCCGCCACTTCGTGACCCGTGATCATGGCTGTTTTGAGAATCGCAGCAAGTTGATTAATAAGGTGAACTGGGACTGGTGCGCTGAGCCTGAAAATCTTGGTTTGACTCACGAAGAATGGGTTCACCCCAGCCACCCGTGATAGTGTGAAAATCGGAAGAGCAGATACCACAGCAGTTGATCTATTTTCAAAAGAGTTGCGAGTGACTCGATAATGTCAGCCTCGGGCGGTCACATTGAGACATGCTCGTCGTGCCCGCGAAGAAACTGACCTTGATCTCGATGTCGTAATCACCGAAAGTCTTGGGCCTGAGTGAGGTGGAAGGAGTCAACGTAAGATTGACATTGTTTTACGACCAAATTGCTCCTCAATCGTTTTTCATGCCTGAACCAGCGGTAGCCCGACCCAGTCTGAGCCGCAGTGGCGCCGCGACTCGGAGGGAGCAACTTGGCACGACCGAGAGAACGAATCGGATCGGAAAAGATCCTATCAAGCTGGAAACTCACTGGAAGTCGATCAGCTCGAACTCGGTGAACTTCTTGGTGTCATGGATGGCGTAGCCTTTGAATTGAAGATCGGAGCTCATGATGTAGGATGGGACGATTTCGTAGGAGAAGGAGGAGTGTACGGAGCGAGAGGAGGTAGAGAAAGGAAAGAAACTCGCTCCGACAAGTGGGGGCCAAAGGGATCGGAGAACCACCGAGCAGTGCCGCTAGCCAGAATAAAACATGACCGAGTTGAGCGATCCGCCTAAACTACGTCATCGTCACACTCCCTCCACTTCCAGGATCAAAATGACAAGCTGCAATCGAGCACCGTAGGTAGCACGCCGCGAGTATTTGAAGCGAGAAGCAACGTCGGCATCGGCCGATCGGCCTGCTCGCCTCGATCCCGAGGATGACGTAGGCCACTAAGCGCAACGCCACCCTCCCTTTGGTCCGCACGAAAGTCGGGCAGATCACAGATTCGACTGGAACCCCATAAAGCGAAAATGATGATTGTGTCTTGTCTAACCCTGTGAGGAACATAAAGCGATTGGAATTACCGAGAGGTCAACCTAGAAACCCGTCTTACATGTCGGGCCGCGCTCGGGCCTCTCTTCAACCAATGCACCAGCCTGGCTTCCCTTCCTGGTCCATTCAGATCTCCATTGCCCATGCCGAAAACACACAAAAACTAGTAACAGAACGAAGGAAGGGATCATGTAAAGAGGAAGAAAAGAAACGGTCTGATCAGAAGTTGATGGCCTTTCCACTCGAGGCCATCAAAGCTGCCTCCTTTACTGCCTCGGAAACTGTTGAAAAGAGGACGCAGCGTGTCAATAGCAGTCCGAAAAGCATATCGCGTGGTGAGGTGATGAACTGACCCGTGGGGTGGGCGTGGGTCGTCCTTGCGACGTCCTCACCACTCGAACCGTACTCGATAGCAAGCACCATCTCGGCGATCATGTCACCGGCAACGGAAGCGATCTGCATTGCCCAAACAACCCTAACCAAGTCAGTTTAAGGGCCCCGGAATCAAGTCCTCGGAACAGATAGCACTGACGATGTGGCATCCAAGAACCTTGTCGGTCTTCTTCTCCGTCAAAACCTTAACCAAACCGTCCGTGTCGTTGTTCGTCTTGGCACGCGAGTTGGCGACCATGGGGAACGAGCCGACGTTGTACTCGATGCCTTCGGCCTTGAGGTCCTCCTCGGTCTTGCCGACCCATGCGACCTCGGGGTGCGTGTACACGACCGAAGGGATTGCCTATTCAGAGTGAAAGTGTATTCAATCAGGCGCAAGGTCAGCTGGGAGCCCAGTCCAACAGTCAAGCCTGCAGAAACGCACAGAGTAGTTGACGTGACCGTGGCCGGACTTGATGTACTCGACGGCGGCGATACCCTCCTCCTCGGCCTTGTGGGCCAACATGGGCCCAAAGGTGACATCACCGATGCACTTGATGTTCTTCACCGAGGTGTTAAATTCGGAGTCGATGACAATCCTCCCTCGGTTGTCGACCTCGACACCGATCTTCTCCAGGTTCAAGCCCTTGGTCACGGGGCGACGCCCGATCGCGACGAGTACGACGTCGGCCTCGATCGTCGACTTCTTGCCATCCTTGGCCCCCTCGATCTCGAGCGAGACTTTGCCATCCTTCTTGGTCGCGCCGAGCACCTTGGTGTTGAGCGAGAACTTGATGCCCTGCTTGGTCAAGATCTTTTGGAACGCCTTGGCGATGCCGGCGTCGATACCGGCACCTCCGATGCCGCCCAAGAACTCGACGACCTCGACCTTGGCGCCTAACCGGGACCAGACGGAGCCCATCTCCAAACCGATGACACCGGCACCAATGACGACCAACTTCTCGGGCACCTTTTGCAGGTCCAGGACACCGGTCGACGAGACGATCTGTTGCTCGTCAATCTCCATGCCGGGGAAGGGTGTCACCTCGGATCCGGTGGCGATAATGACGTTCTTGGCCGAGACCTGGGTGTTGCCACCATCGAGGAGGGCGACGTCAATCTCGGTCGCGGAGGCGAACGAGGCTTCACCCTTGATGTAGTCGACCTTGTTCTTCTTGAGCAGATACTCGACACCGCCGGTCAAGGCCGACACGGATTTGTTCTTGGCCTCAAGCATCACGGGCAAGTTCAACTTGACCTCACCGACTGTGTCGAGTGTGCGTGTAGGAATGACAAAATTCAGTGCAAGGCGACAGTGACTGCATGTCCCGTAGTGGACTGACCATCGATTCCTCGGGCTTTGGTGTCGTGCAATGTTTGGTGGAAGATGTGCGAGTTGTTGAGCATGGCCTTGGAAGGGATGCAGCCGACGTTGAGACATGTCCCTCCCAGCGATCCTCGCTTCTCGATGCAAGCCGTCTGTTACGATGAGGGAGAGAGTGGGTTGGAGGTGAGAGTGTTAGAGAGTGGGGCTCACTTGACAAAGTACGTGGCGGACGGGGCCACGAAGGAGAAGGGAAGAGCTCCGCTGAGGCTGCATTTCCTCCGCGCGCCCGATCACAGAAGAGCTGAGACGGAACACTGACCTTGAGACCGACTTGAGCGGCCTTGATGGCAGCAACGTATCCACCGGGTCCTGAGAGTCAGCAAGGCCGTGCGAGCCGGAACCAACCGAAGTCGGGACGTTGCATCGATCGGCCGCGGGGTGGTCGTGAATGAGCGCGCATTCCGAGAACGAAAGAGGTGAGGTAGATGGGATACGATAATAAATAGTCAGTACAGGGTCGACCACAGGGTGTGGATGCGTCACCGGAGATGCCGGAGATGTGCCGTCGGGATCTGCCGCCGCTGGTTTGGCCGTGGCCTCGGTCGGTTGCGGAGCCCAATCGACTCGGATCCGATCCGATCCGATCCGATCCGCGTCCCGACGACAACAGACAACAGACGATGCTCCTCCCTCCAGGTTTGAGCCCACGCAGCTGCCGCGCTGACTCACCGCCACCAATGACCACCACGTCGTACGGATCGGACGCGGTCGCCAACCCACGCGCGAACACGGGCTGCAACCGACTGGTCGCACGCACAACAGACTGTGCAGGCGCATCGGAGAGTCAGCAAGAGCACAGCCACCAATAAAAAAGGAGAGCAGCCCAGAACTCACTTTCGAACTGGATCGGAGAGCGAGCATGTTGAAGGAGATGGGGAGGTGCGGAGGAGGCAGAACGAGAGCGGGAGCGAGTTGTGGCGTGAGTATAAGCAGCCGTTTGACTTCGAAGACGAGAGAATTCCCGCGCGATATTCCTCGCGCCCCGTTCAGGCTCAATTCCGAGATTACTAATTCGTCCACTCTCTCGCACAGCGACGCGCGAGTCTACAACAGAAACACTTGGTCCAACAGCTGATTCCGGTCGAAGCAAATGCCCCCAGAACAGCAAAAAGAGAATGCGCCGACTGGGACTCGAACCCAGGTCTAGACAATGGCAATGTCCAAGTATACCCCTAACCCACCGGCGCCGTGTCAGGCAACGCAGCTTACAACAATATGTAATCAACTTTTTGGACCTTCCCTCATCTTTTTCCAAGTTTCATCTTTCATCTTTCATCTTTCATCTTTCATCTTTCATCTTTCATCTTTCATCTTTCATCTTTCATCTTTCATCTTTCATCTTTCATCTTTCATCTTTCATCCCAATCGCACTACCCTACCTCTGCAAACGTCAATACATCGAATACATCAACTGCTACACCAGCTATCGACCCGATGTCCGACCAGGCACCGCCTGATCCGGGCCGCGGCCCTCCGGAGCCGGCAGCGACGGGACAACCACGTGGTGACGCGGGGGCGGAAGCCGATGCCGCCGAGGGACCAGCGAACCCCGGCCTAGCGCTGTACCAGGAAAAGCGTGATGAAGAAAAGAAGAGGAAAGAGGATGTCGCGAGAATCCTGAAGATGATCAGTGTCGAAGATGGCACACGCCAGGGCACCCGCATCCTTGTGCTCAAAGACGCACTCGGCTTCGGCAAGGACCGGGCCACCTCCCTGCGCTTCAGCGCACTCAATGCAACGAAACCAATTACCGACACGTCTGGTGCCGTTCTGGAAGTCACGTTCGAACACACCGGCGTGGCCACCGAACGCGAGAAGTCCGAGTTGTACTCGAAGGTGCTCCGTACCCTGTCGCCCGACACGTCGTTGTGTTTTAACCTGCCCGCAGGAGTTGTCCTCCCGCCCGAGCTCCAGAAATACGCTCCAATCATCCATGGAGTCGCACCGGAATCGATCATCCAAAGCGGTAACACCCGGTTCAAGTTCGTGGTGCGCTGCGCTAGCGCAGCGGCGCTCGACCAAGTCCACGACGCGGCGACCAAGATCGAGTGGAAACGCTCCTTTGCCCAAGTCCGCAAGCGCTTGGCGTTCGTCAAAAACGTCGTCGAACTGCGTTTCATTATCAGTCCTGAGGCCGAATACACGAACGACGACCTCTGGAACAAACTGCAAGGCGTCGTCGCCAAGCTTACCGGGGACGGCCACAAGTGCGACTTGCTCCAACTCCAGCAGCCTCTAACGGTCGTTCAAGGCTCGTACCTCGTCGCTCGAGGAAACTACGCGGCCATCGTCCAGTTCGACGACGACGACCTGTTCAAGAACAACGGTGCTCAACTTCGGCAGGTTCTACCGACGAGGATCGACCTTCGGGGACGACTCGCAACACTCACGCCCCTTCGCCACGACTACGAGGCCGAAGCCTCGTGCCGCCGATGCGGCTTTGTAGGCCACTCCGACAACTGCGTTCAAAAGCCGGTCCAGCGTCAGCAGGCCTCCCAGAAAAACAACAACAACCAAAGGCCCCAAGCCGAGCCCCAAAGCAACATCGAGCAAACCTCGACCCCCCAAAAACAACGCAGAGGTGATGTAGCCTCTCCCTCTCCCCCAATGTCTCCTGTCGCGTCCAAGCGTTCAAAGAAGAACGCATCTCCCACAAGGGACACTAACAACTCACCACGAGTCTACCCTACTCGTTCACAAAGCTCTACACCCATAGCATCCGCCCCTCGCGGTTTCATCGTCGCCGCAAACCCATTCGCAAGTCTGGCCGGCGACGTAGCCGAGGAGGCGCAGGAGGAGCCCGCTCAGGCCCTCGAGGACGACGAGGACGCGATGAGCGTAGTCGAGGCACAGCTGGAACAACAGCAGGAAGTGCCGCCGCTGGAGCTTTCGGATCTGTCGGATCTGCAGGACCGCGGAGCGGAGGGGAACCAGGGGGAACACACGGAGACGAGTGACGCGGAAGAAGGGGAATCGCAGTCGGCCGAGACGGGGTCTGTGCCTGAGATTGTTTCGACGACTCCTGAGCATACCCCTGAGCTGACGCGCTCCCGATCGGCCAGTCACCATCAGCTTGATATGGACGGCCTTCCCGACGACTGGATGAATCGTGTGTCGGATCGCGAGCGCAAACAGGATGCTGGTCTATACGATGAGATCACCGAGTTGGACCGCACCCCGTCTGTGACCGGTTGGATGCCTTCGCCGTCTCCAGGTCCAGTGTTTGATCCCGAGCCCGAGCCCAAGCCCAAGCAGGAGGTGGACGATGGAAGTTCCCAGGGTCTTCGCCGGTCCGAGCGTATCCAGCGTCTCAACAGCGTCGCGCGCACATCGGACTGGAACGAATCGACTGCTGCGGACCCGCTCCCCTCACCCACATTCGGACCTATGTTGTCCATCAAGGGAGCTGCTGCTGCAACGAAGGCGCGATCGTAATGATTGACTTCATCATCATGACCTGGAACGTCAACAGGGGCTTCAATACCCCTGAACGACGTCGTCTGCTTCTTTCGTATTTCACTTCGCTCACACCTCCCCCTTCTGCTATCCTTCTCCAGGAACACAATGTTCCTAAATCACGACAATCTCACATACGCCACGAGTACGCCCAGTCCCACCAGGGCGAGGCCTACTTTTCTCAACACTGCCTCACTTTGATTCCAAGCTCTTCTCCTCTTCTCGGTGGTCATCGTCGCACGCGTCAGTCTCTTGGCGGGCGCTTACTCGTGACCACCTTCGATGTGCGGGGTTCGACGGACGTCGTCGAACTCAACAATATCTACGCTCCGGTTCAACCCGCCGAGCGCCTCCTCTTCTTCACCTCCCTTCACTTTCGGGCGACCGTCTCCTCTCACATTCGGGTCATCGCGGGCGATCTCAACGACTGCCCTATCCCCGCGGTGGATCGAGTGCGACAGGTGGACCGCCCGAACACCCACCACTGGCCCGCGCTTATGTCTCGGCTCGACGGGGCGTACACGGATGCCATTCGGCTCATGCACCCACTGTCGCCGGCGACCACGCGCCCGCATCTCAGCAAGGACGGCCGGCTCATTTCGCGCGCGCGCATCGACTTTGTTCTGGTGCAGCGGCGACACGAGTGACGGATCGTTTCTGCTTCCACTCTGTACAATATCTCTCGATCCATGTCGGATCATCGACCGGTTACGGTCACATTTAGGCTGCGCGCAAGTGGTGCCGAGGTCGAAGCGGAGCCCTGCCTTCCCCAGGCGGCTCATTTTCTGACCCGCATCAACTCGTCGACCTTCAAACACGCCGAGTTTAAGGAGTTCGTCACTCCTCTCCTTGAGCAGGCACCGTCTGGGGATCCGGTCGCGGACCTTCAGCGCGTACTCTCGGAGTCTCGGGTCCAAGCTCTCGAGCTGTCTCGGCGTCTGTTTCGGGAGCGCAACGCCCTCGAGATGATGCTGGTATCTCGACTGCAGGACATTGAGTCTCGTCGGGTGATGAGCCCCTTTGACGTCATCGACTGGACGAACACCCACGACGCTCTCACCAAACTTGTGAACGAGCGAGCAAGGCAGTCCCGGATCAGGGCGCACGTGCCCGAGATTGCATCCGAGGAACGTCTCAGTCGTCCGGTTCATGCCAAACTGGCTGCTCGGTCCCGGGATGTGAAGTTTCAGAGTATCCGGCTCGCTGATGGCGAGCTCACCACTGACATTGAGCGCGCGCTCGAGCACACCCATTCTCATTTCCAGCAGCACTACCTTGTCGAAGCGAAGGATCCGGAACAGGTCGTGACGATGCGGGATGAGCTCTTGGGACCCATCAGATCAGCAAGACCTTGTGACGACCCGCTTTCCGACGCTCGCTTCCTTCGGCGCTTCTCGAATTCGCACGTCGACATTCTTGCCGAGCCCATCAGCGAGGCCGAGGTGCTCGCAGCGATTCGAACCACGCACGAAGGTCGATCTCCGGGTCCTTCAGGGGTCCCCTATGAGATGTATCGAGCCTGCCCCTTGCTTTGGGCCCCTCTCTTGACTCGAGCCTACAACGAGCTGATTACTCGAGGCTCCCTTACTCCACAACAGAGCCAGGCGAATGTGCGCCTCTTGTTCAAACACAACAAACCTGGTGCAGCGCGGTGCGACCTCAAATCGTATCGTCCGATCACCTTGCGGGAATGCGACTACAAGATCTTCACCAAGGTCTACGTGGCTCGTCTGAACCGGATCCTCCCCGATGTTCTTCCGGCCGGACAGCATGGGTTCGTCAAGGGGCGAAGACCAGCGGACGCGGCTTTGCATCTGAGGCTCCTGATCGACGAGATTAGGGGTCGTGGGGCAGAGTTCCCGACAGCAGCGCTCCTCTCCCTGGATCAGAGCTCGGCTTACGACATGGTCGAGCACGATTGGGTCTTTGCGGTGTTTGAGGCTCTCGGCGCGCCGGAATCTTTCCAGCGCGTCTTGCGGATGCTCTACAACGGCGAGACGTCCACAGCGCGGTACATTGTCAACGGTTTCCTTACCGAGACGGTGCGACTCCTGTGCGGTCTTGGCCAGGGCGATCCTCTCTCTTCTTCTGTCTGGGATGTGGTATTCCAACCCTTCCTTGATTCTCTCAGTCGACGCAACATTGCGCTGACTATCACTCTTCCGGAGCTGGCTCCTCGTCCGCAGACTCGATGCATCACCAATTTGGCGTTCGCGGATGACGCCGTCGTCGCTGTCGCTGGACCGGAAGCTATTGCTTCGCTCGAGGCGTTAGCTCGGGATTGGCGACTCGCGACGAACGGCCGTCTAAACACCGACAAAACCGTGGTGATGCCATTGGGCGCGACGTTGTGGGATCGCGCGGACTTGTCCAAACTGTCGTTCGTGGCACCGGACGAGTCTCTTCCCTGGATCGGTCTCCAGTTTGCGCCTGACGGCAACAACAGGCTGGGATTCCATGATCTTGAGCGAAGGGTCGATCGAGTGATTCTCTCGGTGCGCGACCGATGGATGACGCATCATACCCGGGCTTTCTATCTCAACCGCTACGGCATCTCCAAGGTGCTGCACTCTCTCTCCGCCGACGTACCGCCATCCGACGTGATCAAGGCGATCGAGCGCAAGCTTGCCGACTTTGTGAAGGGAGGACCGCGGCGCAGCGACTACAAGCAATCGGTCGTCTTCACGGCACGGGCGCGAGGTGGTCTCAGCGTCGTGAGCATCCAAGATGTGGTGGATTCAGTCTCGGTACGGATTTGGGACGTGCTGGCCGGCGGGTCAACTGCGATTTGGAGCGATCTGGCTCGGAGTTCCATCCGGCGAGCGCTTCCGACCTTTGACTTTGCTACGGATCTGTGGACGTGGAGGAACGCCGACGCACCCCGGGAGCTACATCCCCGCTGGCGAGCGGTGCTCTCGGTCGCTGAACGCTACCCTGCCGTCGTCGATCCTGCCAAACTTTCGGTCTCCAATTTTCTTTCTCTTTCTCCCCTCCAACCTGGTCTGCATGACTCGCGGGCGTTCTCGGAGCAGGATAAGCGTTTGGCGAAGCTTTTCAGTTTCGAACGCACCATCGCTGACATCTATGCGCGAGCCCAATACCCCGCAGCTCCAACGGTGCCCTGGACCCCTGAGAAGCATCCCCAAGGCGACGGCTCGGAGCTGTCCAACCTTTGGCAATGGAAGCGCGATCAAGTCCAGGCGTGGATCCAGGTCGCAGGCGATCGCCTCATCCCGCCGCTTCCGCCTCCTGTTCCCGTCCTCGCACGTCGACCACCCGTCATTCGTGTTGTTGGAGCACCTGGAGTCCGGCCCGGCGGTCCCCTCGAGCACATCTTGCCCAGAGCGACTCCGGTCGGCGTGCCTGATCAAAAACTTCCCCTCCCCTCCGGCCCCTTGTGTGCTGATCAGTGGAGAATGTTGAACTTGGACAGACCTTACACCATTGCGCGACTTCGACGCGTCATCAACCATCGACGTTTCGACCACACACAACGCCCTGGATCACTCGTCACACCCAAAGAAAGGCGACTCTTCTGGGTGTGGTTCCACACCGGGCCCGCCACGGCCCGCGAGCGCGAGGTGCACTTCAAGCTGGCGTACCACTTCACGCCAACGCGGAAGCGCCAGTTTGTGCAGCGGCATGGCGACTCAGCCTGCTGCCTCGTGCAGGCATGCAGCCTGGCAGGGGTGGAGGATGACTTTACTCACTTTTGGCATGATTGCCCTGACTCTTCTCAGTTTTGGCAAGCAGCTAGGTCCATTCTCTGCGACGCGCTGGGGGTCGTGTCGATCCTCGACCTCGACTACACGGCACTTCAGATCGAGCACGGCCTCCCTCGACTGCGCGCTCGCCTTCCGACGTCGAAAAAGCGCCCAATCCGCGCCTTCATTGCGCTGGCGCTCGACACTCTCAGCAACCGACGCTGGGATCTCCATCGCCACGCCAAAGCGATGTCGAGCATGGACAAGGAGATGGCGGGACTGAAGGAGAGGTTGGAGCTCAGATTGGCACGATGAAGTAGACGGCGCTCCTCCCTACCCAGCCAAGAACCACAAACCAAAAACCAAATAAAAATCACAAGTCCCCTTTCCCTCTTTCTCAATCTCCAAAATGTCTCCCAAACACGCCAGAATACTGAACCTGTTTTCTCTCGCTCTTTTTGCCATTCCTCCTCATAGGCTTCCGTACTCCCCAGGAGCCTCGGGTTCTTTGCGCCGGCGGGCATTGTCGCCCTTGGTTCGAGCTTCTGCCACATCACGATGACACACAGCGAAAGCGGATCCCCTTGGCCCTCTCCTGGACTACGCCGTGAGTTTTCCACTCCTCTCAAGGGCCGGGTCAGTTTTCTCTTTTCGGTCGAGCGACTCCGTGATTTCCTGTTCAAGGCCGGCACAAACTGCCTGCGTGGCTCGCCTCTCCTTGCTTTGCTGCTCGCTCGGAGTCGCGGCCGCGCGGCGGGTGACTCGGGTACCGAACCGCCATACACATCCACACTCGAGCGAGGTCCCACCCAATGACATCACCGTCGTGGGCCTCATGCTCCTTCATTCCCCAGTATCTGCGGTGATTGGGAACCACCTGCACGTACAACGGGACTCGAGTGTGCGTTCCGAGATTGGGAGTACGCCGCAGGGAAGCGAGGCCCCTGCGGAAGGTATACCCCGCCTCTTGTCTCCAGCCGCGCGCCGGTGTTGTCGGCCACCCGCCCGCGCTGCAGACCGAGGCGTGTCCAATGGACTGTCACATGCTCCGTGACTTTCCCCGGAAATCTATGGATTGTGTGTTTTTGTGCGAAGTAGGCCTGTTTCGCAGTTGCAGTCATTGAAATGGGGGTGATCTGGGGTCGTGCGGTCGCGAGGGGGGGCCGACTTTGGTAACCGAAAAGGGGTTTGGAATCCGCGGTGCAGATCCAGCGCAGTTGGGTACAAGGGGTAGGTGATTGCTGCGGTCGCAGGGGGTTACATCCCCCCTTTGGACCACGTGAATCATTCGGATTGAGCGGGATGTTTGTGCCATCGGAGGCCTTGTTCGACGCGTGTCAAAGAATTAAGGGGCTTCAAGGAGTAGGGCGGTCTCGGGGGGGGTCTGAAGTCAAAAGATCGAAGAAGGTTCAACTGTACAACTATAATCGGATTCGCCTGTACAACACATGTACCACCACCAACAATTCCTCCATCGTTTCCCGATTCCTTGTGTATTATCTTCAATCTTCCTTTCATTCGTCTCTGGGAGGGAGCAACCGTGGGTGGGGGGGACTTGAACTCGGATGTATCGGGTTGGTCTGTTCTGCTAGTTACAACGCATCGAGCGGCGGTTGTGGTCATCATCGTGCATACTGGGCAGCATCTCCTTTAGTTCCGTAGGGGGTTTTCTCGTCTTGCAAATTAGCGATGAGTTTCATACAAAAAAAAATATAAAAAAAATCGCCTCATCCCGCCGCTTCCGCCTCCTGTTCCCGTCCTCGCACGTCGGCCACCCGTCATTCGTGTTGTTGGAGCACCTGGAGTCCGGCCCGGCGGTCCCCTCGAGCACATCTTGCCCAGAGCGACTCCGGTCGGCATGCCTGATCAAAAACTTCCCCTCCCCTCCGGCCCCTTGTGTGCTGATCAGTGGAGAATGTTGAACTTGGACAGACCTTACACCATTGCGCGACTTCGACGCGTCATCAACCATCGACGTTTCGACCACACACAACGCCCTGGATCACTCGTCACACCCAAAGAAAGGCGACTCTTCTGGGTGTGGTTCCACACCGGGCCCGCCACGGCCCGCGAGCGCGAGGTGCACTTCAAGCTGGCGTACCACTTCACGCCAACGCGGAAGCGCCAGTTTGTGCAGCGGCATGGCGACTCAGCCTGCTGCCTTGTGCAGGCATGCAGCCTGGCAGGGGTGGAGGATGACTTTACTCACTTTTGGCATGATTGCCCTGACTCTTCTCAATTTTGGCAAGCAGCTAGGTCCATTCTCTGCGACGCGCTGGGGGTCGTATCGATCCTCGACCTCGACTACACGGCACTTCAGATCGAGCACGGCCTCCCTCGACTGCGCGCTCGCCTTCCGACGTCGAAAAAGCGCCCAATCCGCGCCTTCATTGCGCTGGCGCTCGACACTCTCAGCAACCGACGCTGGGATCTCCATCGCCACGCCAAAGCGATGTCGAGCATGGACAAGGAGATGGCGGGACTGAAGGAGAGGTTGGAGCTCAGATTGGCACGATGAAGTAGACGGCGCTCCTCCCTACCCAGCCAAGAACCACAAACCAAAAACCAAATAAAAATCACAAGTCCCCTTTCCCTCTTTCTCAATCTCCAAAATGTCTCCCAAACACGCCAGAATACTGAACCTGTTTTCTCTCGCTCTTTTTGCCATTCCTCCTCATAGGCTTCCGTACTCCCCAGGAGCCTCGGGTTCTTTGCGCCGGCGGGCATTGTCGCCCTTGGTTCGAGCTTCTGCCACATCACGATGACACACAGCGAAAGCGGATCCCCTTGGCCCTCTCCTGGACTACGCCGTGAGTTTTCCACTCCTCTCAAGGGCCGGGTCAGTTTTCTCTTTTCGGTCGAGCGACTCCGTGATTTCCTGTTCAAGGCCGGCACAAACTGCCTGCGTGGCTCGCCTCTCCTTGCTTTGCTGCTCGCTCGGAGTCGCGGCCGCGCGGCGGGTGACTCGGGTACCGAACCGCCATACACATCCACACTCGAGCGAGGTCCCACCCAATGACATCACCGTCGTGGGCCTCATGCTCCTTCATTCCCCAGTATCTGCGGTGATTGGGAACCACCTGCACGTACAACGGGACTCGAGTGTGCGTTCCGAGATTGGGAGTACGCCGCAGGGAAGCGAGGCCCCTGCGGAAGGTATACCCCGCCTCTGGTCTCCAGCCGCGCGCCGGTGTTGTCGGCCACCCGCCCGCGCTGCAGACCGAGGCGTGTCCAATGGACTGTCACATGCTCCGTGACTTTCCCCGGAAATCTCGGGATTGTGTGTTTTTGTGCGAAGTAGGCCTGTTTCGCAGTTGCAGTCATTGAAATGGGGGTGATCTGGGGTCGTGCGGTCGCGAGGGGGGGGCCGACTTTGGTAACCGAAAAGGGGTTTGGAATCCGCGGTGCAGATCCAGCGCAGTTGGGTACAAGGGGTAGGTGATTGCTGCGGTCGCAGGGGGTTACATCCCCCCTTTGGACCACGTGAATCATTCGGATTGAGCGGGATGTTTGTGCCATCGGAGGCCTTGTTCGACGCGTGTCAAAGAATTAAGGGGCTTCAAGGAGTAGGGCGGTCTCAGGGGGGGTCTGAAGTCAAAAGATCGAAGAAGGTTCAACTGTACAACTATAATCGGATTCGCCTGTACAACACATGTACCACCACCAACAATTCCTCCATCGTTTCCCGATTCCTTGTGTATTATCTTCAATCTTCCTTTCATTCGTCTCTGGGAGGGAGCAACCGTGGGTGGGGGGGACTTGAACTCGGATGTATCGGGTTGGTCTGTTCTGCTAGTTACAACGCATCGAGCGGCGGTTGTGGTCATCATCGTGCATACTGGGCAGCATCTCCTTTAGTTCCGTAGGGGGTTTTCTCGTCTTGCAAATTAGCGATGAGTTTCATACAAAAAAAATAAAATTTGAGGGCGGGAGGAGCAAGTAAAAATCACTTCACTTCGAAATCGCCCTACCGCAGTCTTCGATACTCGAGTTAACAAGTGATACACCGACAAGATGTCTACAGGAGACCCTGGGTCCCCACTGCCGGCACCGCCACCACCGGTGTCCGCCACCAGCGTCCAGCCACCCCGCGACCAGATCCCGATAAGCTCGAAGAAGACGCAAGTCACGGGCCCCGCCACCGCCGCACCCAACTATGCCGCCGCTGCGAGTCAGATGGCGACTCAGTCACCTGAACAACAGCAACAACAACAACAGCGTGCCAAGGCTCTGGGCAGCCTCCTACAAGCCATGGGTGCTGTACCCGGAAACCGCATGGATCGTTGGGTCCAGGCCATCTACTTCGCCGAACTCTACCCCGTCGCCACCGCCACATCGCTGAAATTTTCGGCCTTGAACGCGAACCGGTCTGTCGAGAACATCTTTGATTACGCCCTTGAAGTGACTCTGTCTCACCAGAGCGCCTCGCGAGCGTCTCATGCCGACAAGACCGATCTCGTGGCCTGCGTCACGAGGCTGCTATCGCCGATCTCTCCTATCTGCTTTGAGCCTGGAGTTCCTCTGCCGGACCACCTTGCGGCCTATCAACCACAGATCCTAGGCGTACAACATTCATCAATCCTGCGTAATGGGGCGGCTCACCATCGCGTTACGGTTGGGTTCGTCACCGGCGAGGCACGTGACTTCACGCTTACGACGCCCCCCGCTCTCACTTGGCGATCGGCGAAGGCCCGCTTCGCGAAATCTCACAGGTTCCACCATAACATGGTCGAGCTTCGAATCAACGTCGGTGTTCAAGGAGTGCCTTCCATGGACGCCATCATCAAATCGTTCCAATCACTAGTGCAGGACTTGTCAGGCAAGGGACATTCGTGCCAACTTGTGCAAGTTCTGCGCGTTATCAGCGTGGACAACGCCTCGGGTTGCCGGAGACTACTCGGCTTTCCTACACTTCGACGACGACTCCCTGTTCCAACGCCCTAACACGACCTTGAAAGAGATCCTACCTTCGAGAATCGGCCTTCCCACTCGAGGCATCCCGGTCACCGCCCTTCGCCATGACTATGAGAAGGAGGCGGCTTGCGGTAGGTGCCACTTCGTGGGTCACGTGGGAACCTGCGGATTGGATCAGGAGAGGAAGCGAAAGGAGGCTCACAACGGCAACAGCAACAGCAACAGCAACAGCAACAAGAACACCATCACCAACGACACCAACATTGTGGAGGCCGAGGTCCCCATTCCTGTGCCGGTTGTTAACAGGATCGCATCACAGAATCGCTTCGCCGGGCTCGAGGTTGAGGAGGGACAGGAGGAAGCGGTAATTGGCCAGAGCGGACAGGGGCCGGAGGAATCGGGGGAGGAGGACGCTGGTGATAAGGCGGATGACGAGGACTCGGAGGACTCGGAGATGGAATCGGAGGCGACCGCGAAAACGGAGGTCATCAAAATTGAGAGCGAGGACGAGTCGGTTTTAGAGGACCGCAGAGGATCCGATGGAGAGGTGATTGATGAGGATGAGGTGATGGCGGATGGAAGGGGCGAAACAGAAGGCAAGGTGGCGACGGAGATGGAGGAAGGGGAGGTGACGACGGAGATGGAGGAAGAGGAGGTGGCGACGGAGGTGGACGATGTGGACGAGGCGGGGGGAGCGACGAAAGCGGAGAATGCGGAAGCGACGGACTTAGGGGAGACGAACAGGCTGGACAATGACGACGACAGCGACGCAACAGCAACCGCCGCCATCGCTTCCCGCGAATCGACGCCGCACGAACCAACCCCACCTCTGTCACCCGAAACCCTCGCCAAGTCGCTACGCGAGGGGGAGGAGTGGGACAGGATCAGAGCTAACTGGGTTGAGCAGGCACGACTTGAGCGGGACCAAAGCATCGAGAGGAGGCTCAACGCTGAAACCCCTTTGGTGCGTCACAACTTTGCCACGTGGGATGAGGACGGTGAGATACGTTCCATCAACATCAGGGGGACCGCTGCGAAGTTCAAGAAGCCGGTGATGAAGAGGTCGCAGACTGCGGCGGACCTCAGTGACCCGAGTGACGAACCGACCGACGCCAAGCGAGTGATCATCAAAGGGAAGAGCCGCGTCGTTGTCAAGGATGGAATAGAGGGGCGGAGGGTGACGAGGTCGATGTCGGCGGCGGCGGCGATGCCGGTTGGCATGACGAAGGTGGACCGAGGGAAAGCAAAGGGGGTAGCCGAGGAGAAAAGATGGTCCGACCACGAGCCCGAGGACGATGTCCTGCCCGCCCTCCACCTCTTTGAGGACGTCACCACCGCCAAGAGCGCCTCGACCTCAACTACCCATTAATGATCAAGCACACCATCATCACCTGGAACGTGAGGAGGGGCATGGGGGTCCCGGAGAAACGACGCAACATTTACGCTTACCTATCCACTTTCAAAGCATCGGCCATTCTCGTACAAGAGCACTTCATCAGACCGCACCTCTGGCAACTCATCAAGGACGAGTACGAGGGCAAGCTCTTCATCAACCAACATTGTCTGACTCTGATTCCGGCTGACTCCCCCCTGATCGACGCCGAGCTCTTGCGCACCCACTCGGCACTCAACGGACGGATCCTGGTCACCTCCTTTCGTCTGCGGGGCGACACTAAAATTTTCGAAATGAACAACATCTACGCGCCCGTTGAACCAAAACAACGAGCAAAATTCTTTGACAAACTCTTATTTCACAAAACACAGAAATCCCACCTCCGACTCCTTGGCGGCGATCTCAACGACTGCCCGCGCCCAGAAGTCGATCGGCGGAACCAAAGTCGGCGCGGCCACCACTGGCCGATCCTGATAGGCAAGCTCGACTCGGCCTACACGGACTGCATCCGCTACAAGCACCCCATCACCCCATCTTTCACTCGACCCAACCCCAATCGCAAGCGACCCAACTCATTCTCCCGGCTTGACTACTTTCTCCTACAAAGAGCTCACCAAAAAAGGCTCGACCAGGCCTCGATGATCTACGACTATCCCAAGGATCTCTCCGATCACCGGCCGATCCTGATCGTGTTGGCTCTCTCAGACGATCTTGATGCGGCTCTCCCACAGCTCAGCCTACCTGCCACATCCAACCAACTACATCGAATTAATACCACAACCTTCAAGACGGTGGAATTTCAGCGGATGATGGAAGGATGGTTGGAAGGGGCAAGCGGGGAGGAACCGGTGGAGGAGCTCGAGGTCATTCTGGAGGCGTGCAGGGATAGGGGTGGTGAGCTGGCGAGGAGGCTGCATCGGGAGCGGTCGGAACGGATGGAGTATTTGGTGGGGAGGGTGCAGGATCTGGAGGCGTTACCGATATGGAGGGACGAGGACACGGCAGAATGGACGAGGACGTCGGAGGAACTCAAGCGGGCGGTCGAGGAGCGCGCGCGCCTACTCCGGATCCGAGCCCACGTCCCCGAGATCGCTTCCGAGGAACGACTGTCGCGGCCGGTCCACGCCAAGCTCGCGGCGCGGAACTCGGATTCCAAGATCACAGCACTGCGCTTGGCCAACGGAGAGCTAACGCATGACATTGATATTGCTCTTGACCACACGCAGGCGCATTTTCAGCGCCTCTACCACATCGAGCCTCGCGACCCGGACCGCGTCGCTCGACTTCGGGACGAATTCCTCGCGCCGATCAGGGCGGCGCGGACTTGCGACGACCCGCGCTCGGATCCGCTCTTTCTGCGCCGACTCTCGGAATCGCAGATCGACTTACTCCAGCGACCGATCACCGAGGACGAGGTCGTGGCCGCGATCGGGACGACGCACCCGGGGTGATCGCCGGGACCGTCGGGCGTGCCCTACGAACTCTACCAGACCGCACCCGAGGCGTGGGCCAAGCTGCTGACCAAGGCCTACAACGCGATGATTGAGCGCGGTTCACTCTCTCCCAAGCAGGGTCAGGGACTCGTGCGCCTCATCTTCAAGCGACACAAGAAGAACGCCGATCGCGCCGACCTTTCGTCGTACCGGCCTATCACCCTGCGCGAGTGCGATTACAAGATCTTTACCAAGGTCTACGTCGCCCGACTCAACCACCTTCTGCCCGATCTCCTCCCGCCGCAGTAGCACGGATTCGTCAAGGACCGCCGATCGGCCGACGCTGCGCTACACCTTCGTCTCCTGGTCGAGGAACTTGGTGCGCGCAGGACCGAGTTCCCCATGGCCGCGCTCTTGTCTCTTGACCAATCATCCGCCTACGACCTCGTCGAGCATGACTGGATCTTTGCCATCTTCGACGCTCTGGGCGCTCCTGCCACTTTTCTTCGCGTGCTGAGGATGCTCTACTCGGGTGACTCGACCTCAGCCCGCTACATCATCAATGGTTTCCTGACGGCGCCGGTGCGACTGACGTGTGGGCTCGGCCAAGGGGACCCGGCGTCGTCATCGGTCTGGGACATCGTGTTTCAGCCGTTCCTGGATGCTCTACATCGTCGAAACATCGCGCTGAATCTTGCAATCCCTGCCCTTTATCCGTACCCACAGAGCCGCGCCATTACATCACTTGCATTTGCCGATGACGTTGTCGTCGCCGTCGCGGGCTTGGAGTCACTCAACTTGCTCGATGACCTGGCGCTCGACTGGAGGCATGCAACGAATGGCCGGCTCAACACGGATAAGACGGTCATCCTACCGATCGGACGCCGCTGGGACCCGGGGGAACGCCCGCTCGTCGTCAAGGCCGCAGGCGAGTCGCTCGAGTGGATCGGCCTCCCCTTCGACCCCAGCGGCGACACCGAACTCGCCTACGCGAATCTCATCGAACGCCTCGAGGCAACGCTGGAGGCGGTCCAGCATCGCTGGCTCACGCACCACACCCGTGCCTTTTACGTCAATCGGTACGCCATCCCCAAGATCCTGCACTTCCTTGCAGCCGACATCCCGCCGCCCGAAGTCGTCAAGAAGCTCGATGACATGCTCGTCGATTTCGTCCGTGGGGGCAAGGGCAGGACCAGCTACGGCAGAGACATCGTGTTCACAGCCAAGCTCAAGGGGGGACTGGGGGTGATCAGGATGCAGGACGTCGTGGACGCGGTTGCGGCACGGATCTGGGACGTTCTTCTCGGCGGTTCTGGCGCGATCTGGCAAGGACTTGCGCGCGCGGCACTCCAGCGAGCTCAGCCCGACCTCGACCTGGCCACCGATCTCTGGCCACATCCATCCACTCCCATCCCCAACGACCTTCATCCCCGATGGCACGCCGCACTGGGCGTTCCGAAACATCACGACGCGCAGGTCAACCCGAGGGCCTTGACCACCGCGAACCTGCTCGCGCTGCCCACCCTGCTCGGCAGCCTCCACACCCCCATCAGAGGGAAACAGACCATCGACGCAGTTCATGTACCTGACTACCTTCGTCTCCAGGGCTACCCGAAGGTGGCGGATCTCTATCGGCGCGAGTTGTATGCGGGTGGGGGGTTTCACCTCTGGACGCCGCCGGCGGATGTGCTCGGCGACAACAGCGAGTACGATCGACGCGGGCTCCCACAGCGACTGGCAATCGCGGCCTGGTACCGGTTCACTGTCGATCGACACAAGAACACGCCCTTGGCGGCGGCGGTGGCGGCGGGACGGCTCAACGTGCCTCCCCGGATCGGCACCAGCGCACTGCTCGAGGCGATCCTCCCCAAGCCCGTGGCCCGCTTCGCAATGGAGCAGCGCCTTCCGGACCCGGTGCTTCCACAACAGGCGAGCCAGTACAAGCTGCTGAACATGGCTCGACCCTACACGATCCGTCGCATCCGCCGGGTCCTGAACGCGAAGGCCTTTACCAACACGCTCGGGCTCAAGGGACCACCGCAGCCGGACGATCTCAGGAGCTTCTGGAAGGCGGTCAACTCGAAGGCACTGACGGCGAGGGAGAGGGAAGTTTGGTTCAAGCTGATTCTCCGCTTCACCCCGACGCGCAAGCTGCAGCACCAACAAAACCACGACACTTCTCCCGCGTGCCTCGTCTGCAAAGCGCCGGTGGACGACACCGACCATTACTTCTTCGGGTGCTTCGACTCGCGAAACGTCTGGATCGCGGCGAGGGGCGTGCTCTGCGACGCGCTCGGATGCGACACGATCGAGCACGCCGAGTACACGACACTGCAACGACTCTTTGGCCTCCCCAAGCTCAAGGCCAAGCTCAGCGAACAGGAAGGGGCGGGCAGGACGATCGAGATCTTCACGGGGATGGTTTTGGAGATGATCAGCAGTGGGAGATGGAGGATGCAGAAGCACGGGACGAGGATGGAAAGCGTGGAGAGGAGGAGGGTGGTACTGGAGGAGAGGATGAAGTTGAGGGCGGGAGGAGCAAGGGGCGGGCGAGGGCAGTAGAGGCTGGGTTCGATTTCCCCCCACCATCCCACACACACACACACACACACCACATCACACTTCCTCTTCCAAAACTGTATACTAAATATCTTGCTTTCATCTTTCATCTATTACAGGTCTGCTTTCGTTGCTCATGGACCGGCTCGCGATTTGGGATTGACTCGACGGTGGCTCGCGCTCTTTGGCTTCGGGGTTCTGAGTCAAGGGAGGGATCAGCAGACACAGGCAGAAAGTCGGCTTTGAGGGGCCAGGGACTGCTGAGGTGGAGGTTTTGAGGGACCTCCACCGCGTCTTGCTGTGACCGAGCATAGACTTGGGGCTTCGTGGGTCAGGGTAGTTGCGCAGTCGCTCTCCTGTCTTTGTCTCGACCGAGTTGGGAAGTGGGTGCGGGGTGGGCCTCTTGTCGTTAGTAAATCGTTTTATTACTCTTTCTCTCCTTCTCTCTCTCTCATTCGTCTCCTGAGGGGGAGCAACCGCTTGGCTGGGGCACTTGAATCCCAAGTATCGGATTGGTGGACACCGGCCCGTTTCTCGCATCTTACGGGCGGTTTGTGTTATCATCGTCGACTTCCATCTAGTTTTTCCGTAGGCCAATCAGGGTGAACAGGAATTGGGGGCAATATGATGAACAGTTTCTACAAAAAAAAAAAAAAAAAAAGTGCGAAAAAAAATGTGCGACCGAATTCACATTTTCGTGTATAGCAAGCTCTGGGAAGCCCAACGGTTTTTTTCCCAGTCCATTTGGGCTCGTATTCGCCGAGCTAGAACTGTCCGAAGGCCAAGCTGTCGAGAGCGCCGGAGCTGCAAGAGCGGTGTCGGGTTCCCACCGAAACTCGCCGCGGCGGTCGTCATTGGAGCTTCCTTGATGTTGATTGTTTCCCACAGTACTTTATGCTCCCCCTACATGTCCCCTTCAGGTGTTAAGATAAGCGTGTTTGGGCGTCGGAATCCAGAAACGCGCGTGTGATTTTTTGAGGATCGCCGTTGGTGACTATGCGTGGCGGCGGTTCCGAAGGAAGGCCATTTAAAGAAAGTTCCAAAGCGCGTACACGATTCAGCTAGGTCAGGAACTAAAAAGATTACTTTACAATTTGGTAAACCCCTTGCTACGTAGTGACCCAGGCACAAGCCCTCATTACGCATCTTCGCCCTGGCCCTGCTGCCCCTGCACCCCTGGAAACCACTCGCGAACCTCCTATCTCACCATTGCGCCGGCTCGCCTGCTCGCCCCCAACTGACGGCCCCTCTCTTGCCATTGACCCGGCAAGGCTGGCTTCTCGGAGTTCCACGGACTCCCGGTCTCGACCCGCCTTGAAAGTTGGGACGGCCCCGGTGCCGGTCCAGGTCCTCGGGCTGAAGACCGGACCTTTTGATGGGCGGACGTCCTGCGAGAATCAGATTCGAATATCTGAAGCCCCTACTTCAAGCCCCAGCACACCAACGGCACCAGCATCAACACCCAATCCACCCCGCGAGACGTCCGGGCGAGAAGCCTGAGGGCTCGTGAGGCGTGCTATGGTATATGATATAGCAAAGCGGTCGATCAAAGATGATATGGAAAGATAAGGGAGAAGATGGAACTGAGACCGAAGGCGAGGGAGACGAGAGACGAGGAAGAGAGCGACCGGAACGGCCGAGAGACGGGGAAGGGAAAGGGGCGGAGCAGAACCGAGAAAACGAGACCGAGTACGAGAACGAAACACTGAGACTGGAGACTGGAGACGACGCCGAACGAGACTTGAAACACGCAGAAAGTGAGAACCAGCTAAGCTGATGTATTGGATCCTAGAAGTGGTCTAGCTAAAAACAAGAAGCAAACTCCCCTCAAACGTTCCGACCATTCAAACCGCTGCGCTCCTTTCATTCCCCTCACCCCTTCATCCGCGCATCCGGCCCGGTCTTCCATTCAAATCCTGCCACATGATTCGTCACTGACAGTCAATCCTTGAGTCACCGAAGTACTGAGTTTACCCGGGGCCGCTTTATCGCTGAGACTTCTGCCGAAACCGGTGTTTTGATCCTGCCCGAACCGGTGGTGACCTTGACAATGTGAAACGACTCCGGAACTCGGCTCTGCTACAACCGAAATGACTCCTGAACCCGGCCCGCTACAGCCGCTGCTTTCGACGGGATCCCGAGTACCACAGTGCGAGGTTACTCTATTCTGTTTGGAGGTTCGGAGCTTGTGTGAAACGGCTTGAGGGTTTTACCAGTCACCTCAGGGGCCTATGTCGCAGTTGCTAGTAGTCGCCTATCCATCTGTCATGAATTTATGCTCGATAATCGATAATCAACCAGTCTTCATTTCACCACAAGAAAGTACTTTCTCCAAACGATACGACATCACTCCCACGGATACTCCTCTTGCTCACAAATGCAACACCCCTCGGACTTTACCCGCCAGCCCAGCCTTGGGGTTCCTCTTGGGGACAAAAATCGTCGTCAGGCCTTTCCTAGGTTTGTACTCGGCGTCCTCCTCGACGACTTTGGCAACCTCCTCGTTCGCGTTCTGGAGCAGATGAATTTGGGGCGCTTCTTGAACAACAGGTTCGAAAATGTACGCCGGTTGAGGAGTTGCCTTCTTCTTCTCGGCTCTACCACTGCTCTTGTTCGCACCACCGTTATTCGCATTTCGTTCCAATCTCTTCCATTCCGATCCGAACAACGCATCGACCTCACTCCACCCCTCACTCCTGTTCTTCAACTTCTCCGGCCCCTGAACCTTCTTGGCCCAAACCCCGACTTGGTTCCTACAAACCCTCGCCAATTCGCCCTCAAAGAAAAGATGCGTCACATGCACCCCCGAATCATAAATCTCATGCGTCACATCGACGCCCGCACGATCGGCACGATGGGCCAAGAGCGTCACTTCGTCGCGGAGGGTTTCGGCGCCTCCGGCTTGGAGGAGGAGAGGCGGGAGGTTTTTGTGGTCTGCCAAGATGGAGGTGACGTAGGGGTGCAGAGCGTTGGAGGGTGCGTAGAGTTTGGCTGGGGTCAAGGGGGAGGGGTCGACGGGGAGGCTGAGGTAGTCGAGGTGCTGGATAAAAGTAGGATGGTTAGTTTCACCCAGATCAAGAACATGCGCAGGGATGCTTGGACCTACCCCATTCGACTCCCAGGAGCGCAACGAATGAGTGATATCGCAGAACGGGGACAAGAGAATTGCACCTGCTACTTGATTCATCTTGGTATCGCGGAGGTAGAGCATCAACGAGAGGCACAGTCCAGCACCAGCACTATCACCGCCGATGAGGACGTTGGAAGGTGACACCTTGAGCTCTTCGGTCAGGTAGAGGTACGAGGTCACGGCATCGTAAAGAGCGCCAGGGAAGACGGTCTCTGGAGCGAGTCGGTAGTCGACAGCTACGGACAGTATACACATTGATCAGAGACGCCTTTCAAACTTGAGATAGGTGACAGTGCGACTTACACAGCACGCGGCAGCCGAGCTCCTGAGAGAGAAGAAGCGAGATTGGTCGTTGAGTCCTTGGGCTGAGGACTGGCGTGAGAGGATGAGACGGATTAGCACACGCAGATGAGATGACGGACATCACATTGGAGACCTACGAGTGTATCCACCACCATGGAAGTAGAGCAGCACTCTCTCGTTCGCGTTGCCCTTGACATCTTTGTGTAGTTGCCATTCAGCCTAACCAGCAACAACCCGTCAGCATCCGAATCATGCGAACTGTACGACTTACATTCCCAGACTCTTAAACTCACCGGAATCTCTCTCCCCGCCTCTTCTTCCTGATCGGGAAACTCCAAGATCCCACCCAGCCCTCGCTTGGGTTTGACGGGGATCTTAATTTCGACGCACGCGCCGAACTTTGGGTTCTTCATCTCGAGCACGACGAGCCTCTTGCGTAGGGATTGCGTCTCCTGTTTCACGCCAAAAGTGAAGGCATCAAAGGTGAGTTTGCGAGATATGAAGCGCAATACAACCGTGTAATTATAAGAAAACAAACCTTTGCGGCATCGAGAACGGCATTGGGGTCTTGCCTTTTCCTCGATTCCTCCGAGACGGCTCGAGCGATGCCGGTGAAGATGGCGGTGCGCAGATCCCATGCCTCGTGGCCGCCTGCAAAGGAAACATGTGGTGGAGTGGAGTCAGATATAGCACAGATTCACAACCTATATTTCACACCAATGCCGGTAGGTAGCGGAGGCATGTCGGATCCCGCAAAAGTCGACATGCCCCAGGGCCGAACTCCTAGCGACCAATTGCCGGGTGTGTTTTTCCGAGAAAGATGCGAGCGAACGACGCGGACCGCCCACACGGTGATGTCCCCTCAGGCTCCTCCAAGGAGCTCGAATTCCAGCCCAACAAAGCAGGCGACGATTGCGACGATTGTGACTCACTTCCAATGGTATAGAACTTCGCCGTCGTGACCAACGCAGTCTGCACCAAAGCGCGTTGTTTCCATCTATACGGGATCACCAATTGCATGCGTCAGCTTCTGAGTACAAGATGAGGCCACTCGAGTCCCCGAGCGAGCCGACGGGGTGGAAATGACTTACGCGACTGAGAGCGTTGCCAACGAACGACCGGTCAATCCCGCGGGAGGAGCAGCCGTAGCATCGTCCTTATGTTCTTCTTGAACTTGTGCCATGACTGATATGAAAGGGAGAAGGTTGGGGTGTGTGCGGGAAGAGCCAAACGCAGACAACTGAGTGCAACCGTAGTCTACCGTAGTGGCAATCGTCGAGTCGATCGCGCGGATGCTCGCCGTTCCCCGAGACACCGGGATGCACCGAGCACGTGCCGAACCGGCCGAGTGCGACCTATCTGGCAATTTGCTCGTGTTGCAACGAGCACGAACGGAAACGTTCAGCGAAGCAATTAAATTAGCCGGAAGATATGCTCATCACCTTTCTCAATATCAGGCCCAGGTTCATCACGCCGAGCGAAAAGGAGTAGTGTTCGGTCGCACCGTTCCGAGTGCCGGCCGCCGATCGAGCCTCCGATCGAGCCTTCGAGCGGCCGCGCGCGAGTGCACCGGGCGACGGGCGGTTCACATCGAGTTTTGCACATTTTGTGCACCGATTGAGGGACCGACGACGGTACGACCATGTGTCTTGCTCATAAGGTCAGGACGATTTCCTTCCAAGGTCTTCTTCCTCCCTCTCCGTCCACTCTTGGACTTGGTGCGTCTGATTATCAGGAGTCGTGAACAGTTTTAATCCAGCAGGTCAGTCGCAGTCAACGCGTTATCCGAGGCAGAGTTCTCGCGCGCGCGCGCTGAGTCCGAGGCCGTCTCCGACCCCCTATGAACTCCCCTCCCCAGAAATGGAATCCTCGCAAGCACCTACCCAGCTCCGTCCTTCGGATTCCAACACCCAACGTACCCCCTTCGCGGACCCCGACAACGACTACACCTCCGACTCGGCCTCCTCGGACTCTACGGTCACTCAGCTACATGCTTCCACTACCGCTGCTGCTGCCGAGTCGGACCTGGCCCCTCGCTCGACGATCTCGCATCGCATCCCTTTGATCCTTGCCGTCAGTGGGGTCTTGGTCGTGCTCTTCCTTGTTGGCTTGTGCGTTCTCGCTCAAGTGCTTAGTTGGAGACGTCGTCATAGCCGTGTGGTTAGAAATGGAGACTCGATCGCCAAAAGGAGTGAAAATTCGGCGAGCGAGACGGGTACGGTTGATAAGGGCAAGGTGGCTACGAAGCGGGCCAAGCACAAGTGGCGTTCGGTTTGGTCCACTTTGTGCGAGTCGGGAGGATACAAGTTTCCCATCGGTGAGAGTTATGCGCTCTTTCGTTGAACCCTTGAACCTCCCACTGACTCCGACCTCCCTATCGTACAGCATCCTTCTCCTCTCACACCACCAAACCAACTGCTCCGAGCCGACCCACCGGTTCCGACCCCTCAGCTCCCCCTCTGAGCAATTACTGCCCCTCCTTCCGCTCCTATACCCCCAGCCCGTCCTACGAACTCGTGACCTTCCCCCACATGACCCCCTACCCGCAAGTCTACTACAATCACCGCCTCTTTGCTCCGAATCAAGGGCCTCCTCAGGTCCCTCTTCAACTTTTTGATGATGCGCCGCTTGATCCGCCTCACTTCTACGACGGTGGTACTCCGGAACTGCGCCCACCTGTCTACCAACCGAATCATCAACACTTCCCACCGGTTCATGCGAGGTCGGCTCAAGCTCAACAACAAGAGATGTGGACGTGGTCAGCAGTGAATGGGTTTCAGCCTTTCCTCGGAGGAGGAGACCACCTACACTCGAACGTTATGCTCAACAGTGACGGCGCTCAACAACAAAATTTTCTCCAGCATTCATAGACCTTGCTTCTTCGATCCGCCCTCGTACCCCTACGATTCTCTCAATCCCTTCTTCAGCTTGACTTGGCCACTTTCTTGCCTTCTTTTTGGCTTTCTTCCCCTTCCTGGGTCCCGACCTCCTTGGACGAAGTCGCTCTCACCTCCGCTTGCTCCTGAATCTGCTGTTGCTCAAACACCTGTAATACCACAATGTACCGCTCCTCTCAGAGCACTCTCCCGTTCTACTATCCCGTCCCTCTCGCCGAGCCTCGAATGACCTCGTTGTCGTACCCAGACCTCGCTTCGTTTCAACCCACCAAAAGAAAAACTACATAAAGAGGACGTCTGCAATGCCAATCTCGCTCATCCATCTAACGTGTTCACCATCGCACTCTACTTGGTGTGCGCGATCCTTAACGGCTTGGCCGAATAGTTGTAGTTCCTGTCGCGAGAGGAACACGAAGATGAGAAAAAGTAAGCAACTCTCTTCTTGCCAATTAATCACTCCTTCCCACCGCTCGTCCCAAACCCCTTTTCTCAACTTCAGGATGGAAGAACGTACGAGGCATACGACTTGGGCTTGAATTTGGCCTGCTGCGGCTCCTGAACAAAGTACTGGTAGCCTTGCTTCTCGCAGAAATGGATCGCTGCGTCCTTGGTGTCGAATTTGAGGTGCGTGCCTTGAAGGTAGTCGGCACTGATGGGGGGCATTATAAAGTGTGTGAGTTCCTGTCTGTACATGGTGTAGTAGGTGCTTTCCCCGACGGGTCCTCAACGACGTGGACCTTCCCTATCTACACCCCACGCCTTGGCCAACCGTTTCTCCCACGCTGCCGTAGCCGTAGTTCACCTCCGACAACTCACGTGCTAGCCCACCCCATCAAAGGGTTCTCCCACCGCCCAGCACCCTGAAGGATGTCCCAGTCGATGCGCCAGTGATGTGAGGTCGCCTTGGCGGATTGGGTCGACGGCGGCGAAGGGCGGAAGATGCGCACGGAGCGGTGGTGCACCTCGTCTGTAATGCGAGATGAGTTAAGGGTCAGTATAGGTTTGTGGGTGGAAGGATTGGATGTAGGTGGCGATGTAGGGACGGATGCGGAGGTGAGCCAGCAGGCTGTCCCGATCGGGGGCCTAGCTACAGGAGGTACCTCAACTGCACCCACATCACCCTAATATTTCAACGTAGATATTTCCCAATCACGTACCAGGTACACCACTGACGACACCCGCCTGGGCGATTGCTCCCGGGGCTCGAACCGGTGTGACGGCCGTGTTGGACGCCGGCGCAGCAGGTACATCCGATGACGACGACTGAAGAGCAACTCGTGCTGTCGAAAACGATCGGAATGCGGGCTGTCGGGCGGCGGAGAGGAAAGACATTGTGAGCTAGTGGGGTTTGGGCTTGGGTGAGCGGAGCTGAGATGGAGGACAGAGACGCGAGCGGCACCTCACCACGGAGGCTCATTCCGCTCGGACCGCTTCAGGAATAGGCTCGCAACAGCGGCTACGCCCTTTGCTGCAACTCTCATCTCGACACATGCACGCAGCTAAGCCGAGAGCTGCCTCCAAAGGTGGCGGAAAACCTATCGTAGTCCTGAATACTGCATACCACAATGCCTTGTCTTTATTCGCCAATCGTGTAATCGCTGGCAGCTTTCGCAAAAGAATTTCTCCCGACAAGCTTATAAGTCTAACCGAGGGACCATCACCAGCAGCTGACCATTCAAGCCGAAAAGCATCGAACATCACGTCCCTTAGACCGAACAAGCTTCGTCCAACCTCCGTCACTCAGGATGGCCGGCTAACTTTGCTGATCGTCCATTCGTGGATATAAAAGTCGAGACCGACGAATCGACCGAGTTACTAGGCGACTGGTGAAGATTTTCGACGATCCCGGACCTCGAGAACTTTGGATGAGTTGATGCAAAATTGATCGCCGTAGAAGAATCATTGGTCGAGGAAGGAAAATCAGGAAGGGACTTTGTACCACTGTGAGCGAGATGCATCGTCCTCCTTCAGGGAGCTCATGAGTCATGCCCGATGACGAACACCCAAGTCAATTCCCCAGTCCGCCGCTTCAAGGACGTTCATTCGACATCTCTTTATGAGTGGAACATCGTCTCAGAACTACCGAAATGACACCATTCCGAAATTTCGTGCAGGTATCCCATCGATCGGAACATGCCTCCTGTCCACGAGAGACTGCGATCGAGATCGCTTCCCGATTGCGCCGATCATTGCATTATTCACGAGCCTCGGCTATACAGCTCGCCGCCGCGCACCAAATATGGGTGGGTCCAAGCGCCGAGGCCAACAGCCTCAAGTCGAGGCCTCTTCTTGCGCTTCCCTTTACCGCTTTCATCCCGCCCTTTTTTCCTCGCACTACTATCTCATCTCGGAATCTTACAACCTTGACCCCCAAATCATGGCGACCACGACCTCGAGGACGAAGAAGAGGAGTCGTGCGCGATGGACGCCGAATCGCCGGACAGCGTCGGGGTAGAGCGCCGCGGCTTCGATGCCGACTTCACGTGCTCGACCGAGAGCAGCCGACGCCAACGCCGACGACACGGTGTTGGTAGCCAATGTATTGGCCTCAACGAGTAGCTCTTCGGACGTATCGACGGGTGAGCTAGACTTGTACCGTATCCGGTTCTCACGCACTTGCCCTGCTGACCCGGATCACGTCTCGCTTTGTTACGTGAACAGGCCGGACCGTCCGAGTCGCGTCGACCGTGAACGCGAATGCCGCACGACCCCCTCGCGAATCTGCGTGCCTCACCAGGGGCTTCTCCCCACCACTGCCGATGGCCGGTGCACGACCCTCAAACTTGAGCCCCTTCGAACCAAGACAAGCTCGCACCAGCTCGCCTCAATTCGGTCCCTTCTACGTCGGGTGGCAAGATGGGCAAGGGGAGCTCTCCCTTTCCAACAGTTGGTGTTGTTCGGCAGTCAAGTTGGCGCACGCGAGAATCACCGCCAGTCGTCAAGGAGGTCAGTTCTTTCCTCGATTCTCGCGGTCAAACGTGATCCAGACGGCCCGAGCCTCGCCTTAACTCAAGGAATCTACGTCATTTGATGACATCACAGTTGCCTCAAAGGCGTCCTTTCATCGCTATTCGTCCTCGTCGACCTCATCTACCCTTTCCGACCGAGACGAGCCCTTTTCCTCGCGCTCGGATTCCCCCTTCTCCTCTTCAACGTCCCTGTCGAGCTCCTGCACCTGCTCCGAGGACGCATGCGTCTGTTCCTCCGATGACTACTACTCTTCCATACCTGGATTCTCAAGAACATCTCGGATAGCATCGTCGTCCACCTCGTCGACATCGGTCGAGAACTCGACCTCGCAATCACTCATCGTCGTCCCTCTCACACCTTCGATGCCGCTGCTCGAACGGACGGAAAGGATACGGGATGGGCATATGCTGCCTTCCCATGTATTGCTCCCTTCGGCAGGAACATTTAAGCTGGCTTCAGATTCCCAGGACGAGAATGAACCGAGATTGGTCAAGGTCGAGATCGAGGAGGCTTCGCAAAGTCTGCTCGAGAGTGGTGCGAGTGGGGAACCGATCGCCCCGACCATGAGTCATTGGCTGAATGAGGATGCTTGGGAATGAGGACTGGTTTTCGGCTATTTATTCGGTTCGCTAAGTACATGAATGTGAATTTAGAAGAAATTTTGCGCTTCCCAGGCAGGTGACGTAGCGAGCGATGAGGTTAAGAGATTAACCGTGAAGGAGGGGTGGCGGAACTGTTTCGAATCTGCAAGCAGGAATACAGATATTCTAGGTGTATGCGGTTGGGAGATAATGAAGAGGCACATGTTTCATGAAATTGCCACTCTGCTTCGAGCTGCGGCCGGCGCTTCCGACGAAGACGCGAATAGAGATGGAGAGTCGGGAGACGGAGGAGGCGGGAGCCTGTGAGGTCGAGACCCCGGGGTTCCGGGCGCCTGGTTTTGGGAACCTGAAGCCGAGGCACGAGATACGTAAGTACGAGAGCCGAAGATGATAGTAAAGATAGTTTGAGGTATTGCAGAGTAACTAACCTGAAGCCGAGGCACGAGATACGTAAGTACGAGAGCCGAAGATGATAGTAAAGATAGTTGGAGAAAGAAGAGAGGCGCTAAGGGAGCGCGCGCGAGGCAGGCACGAGCCGCGCGAGGCAACTAATATCAACAACTAGTAACTATTTATAATCAGGAAGACAAGTGGGATGAAACAGCAATATACACTCTGACACCCCCCCGTGCTGTCATACCACTGCACCTCGTAAACCCAAATTCGCCCGATGGAAGATGAACGGCTTGGGACCCAAGGCTTTGGTGAAGATATCGGCGAACATGTCACCGGTGGCGATGTAGCGGACCTCGATCTCCTTCTCAGCAACCCTCTCGCGGACGTAGTGTTCCGAGATGCGAACGTGACGAGACCCCTGATGGTTGGTCGGGTGCTGCGCAAGAGCCAGCGAACCTTGGTTGTCACCGTAGAGCACGACTGGGCCAGAGACCGGAGCGCCAAGTTCAGCCAGGAGTTCGCTCAGGTGGATGGCATCACCGCTTGTGTACGAAAGAGAGAGGTACTCCGCGTCGGTAGTAGACTTGGCGACCCTGTGCTCGCGTTTGGAGCACCAAGCGATCGCGGCTCCAGACAAGATGAACGCGTAGCCCATGGTCGATCGCGAGGTCGTTAGACAGGCTCCCCAGTTCGCGTCCGAGTAGCCATGGAGTGGTTGGCTGGTCTTGCGATAGGTGAGCCCCAAGTCCAGCGTGCCTTTGATGTAGCGGAGGACCTGCTTGATGGCTGTCCAATGCTCCGGGCCGGGCTGCTGCGAGAAGCGAGCGAGGTAGCTGACCACGAAGGCAAGGTCCGGACGAGTTCCTACGGCGGCGTACATCAACGAACCGATGGCCTGCAAGTAGCGCGTACGATCCTGAGGAGTGGCCGACAAGTCCTCGAAGTCAAGGACGACACCTGGCTGCATTGGAATACTCGCCGGCTTGGCATCGGTGAACTGGAACCTGGCCAGGATGTCCCGAAGGTAGCGCTCTTGCGAGAGCGTGATAGATCCGTCTTGTCCACGCTTGACTTGGATGCCTAGGATGTATTCGGCAGGTCCGAGACGTTTGATGCCATACGCGAGTTCCAACGCGTCGAGCACCCGGTCGATCTCGGCGGTAGAGGGGCCAACCAAAAGCAAGTCGTCGACGTACAAGGCAATGTAATGAGAGTGCCCGTCGTGTTCGCGGCGGTAGATGCAGATGTCGGACCGGGTGGGCACGTATCCGAGGGACCGCAGAGTCGAGTCAATCTCAGCGTTCCAGATGGTGCCGGCCTGGCGAAGGCCGTAGATGGATTTGGACAGCTTGAGGATCTTGCCGGGCAGGTCAATGCCCTGAGGGACGCGCATGTACAGAGGCTTGTCAAGTTTGCCGTGGAGGTACGCTTTGTTGACGTCGACCTGATGGACGTGATAGCCGTTGGCCGCGGCGAGTGCGATGAGGGCTCTAATGGACGTGAATTTGACGACTGGGGCGTAGTTCTTCTCGAAGTCAAGGCCAAGACGTTGGGCACATCCGTGAGTGACGAGACGCGCCTTGTAATCGGTGATGTCGCCATGCTGGTTGCGTTTAGTCCGGAACACCCAGCCCGATCGCAGGAGGATCTCACCCGCGGGGAGCTCACCGGATTCGATGATTTCGAAGACCTCGTAATCGTTAAGAAGCGAATCGAATTCATCCTGTGCCGGTGCGCCCCAAATGTCCTCTTGTCCCGATCGGATGACGTCGCCCCAATTGGCCGGATCGCGAACAACTGTCAAGTCGTGATCTGCGAAGCCGGCTTTGGTGGATGCGAAGGCGAGGAGCAGGCTCTTGAAGGAGGCGGTGGGTCCGTCGGGGTCGTCGACGAGCTGTTCCCGCGTGATCATGGTGGGAACGAGCTGGCGGCGTGTCCGGGGGCCAACTATGATGTTTCGAGTGTCGACTTCACCGTACTTCCCCGGATCGGGACCAACCTTGGCGACGTCGCCGTACTCCCAAGTTGGCTTGACTTTGGCGAGTGGAGCTGGATCCGGAGGTGGCTGCGGCAAGTTCACGGCTGGCTCCGTCGTAGCGCTCGTGGTCGACGAGGTGTCGTCTTTGTCGGCCGAGTTGGTCGAAACCGGCGACGCGGGTGTTTCGTCAGGCGTTGGGGAAGGTGGCCGCGGGGGAGGGTCGACAAGCGTTGGAGCCGACGACGGTGCTGGAGCTTCGACAGGTGGCGGCTGGGGGCAGTAACCCGGGATGCGTGGCTGCGTCACGCGGGTTGGTGCGGTCGTGAAGGGGAACTCGGTTTCAACGAACGTCACATTTCGGCTCAGACTCACACGCATCGAGGAGGGGTCAAGAAGACGCCAGGCTTTCGCGTGTCGATCGTAACCCACGAAGACCAGAGCGATCCCTTTTGGGTCAAGTTTGTCCCGTCGGTGAGCCGGCACGGTGGCCCAGGCGCGACAACCGAATGCCCGAAGACCCTCCACGCCTGGTGTGGCGCCCGACCAACGACTGTTTGGGATGCCTCCACCGAGAGCCGCGTGAGGCGATAGGTTCTTGACGTGGATGTAACACATGGCAGCCTCGTCCCAGCATGATCGTGGGAGTCCCGAGTGAGACAGAAGAGCCAGGGTGCCCTCCACGATCGACCGGTTGACTCGCTCGGCTCGACCGTTTTGCTCGGGCGTGTACGGTGTGGTCAATTCGCGACGAATTCCACGAGCTACGCAATAGCCGTTGAAGGCGGTAGAGACATACTCGCCCCCGTTGTCCGAGCGAAGCGTTTTGACCTTGCGACCCGTGGCGTTTTCGATCTCCAGAAGCCAATCCTTGAATGTCGGAAGGACCTCGCTTTTGTGCCCGATGGGGTAAACCCAAGTCTTCCTCGAGAAGTCGTCGATGAACGTGACGAGGTACCGCTTATGGCCGAAGGACTCCTCGGGGAAAGATAAGACATCCGAGTGCACCAATGCAAGCGGTTCCGCGGCATGCGACGACGAAGAGGGGAAAGGCAAACGATGCGCTTTGGAGGCAAGGCACGCGTTGCAGGTGAAGTCTTCACACTCGAAGTCACTATAGGGCCAATCCAAACCCTCCACCTGGCCAGAGGCCGCCAGTTTTTTAAGTGTCTGGACAGAGGCGTGGCCGTAGCGCCGGTGAAGGGTAAGTAGAGGTAGCCTATTGGACTTGGTGGCGACGAGCGTGTGTAGCGCACCTTTGCTGGCAGCTTGGACCGAAGCGTTGAGTTTGTAAACGCTGGACGCGATGGCTGATGCTGTGGCGATGCACCCTTGCGGCGTGCGGAGCTCGACTTCTCCGTGTTCGAAGGTGATGCGAACGCCTTTGCGGTCGAAGGCCCGGACCGAGATGAGGTTGGCAGGGCTCTCGGGGGCGTAGATCACGTCGTTGAGGGTGAACTTGGTACCATTATCGGAGACGAGCTTGACCGAGCCGATTCCCGAGGCCTTCACCGTTCCCCCTAGACCTTGCAGGACTTGCGGGGTAGGCGAAAGGGGGCCGTCAAAGAAGGACGCATCGTTGACGACGTGGCACGCCGACGCCGAGTCTAGCAGAAGGATTTCCGCCGGTGGCCCGATGTTGGTAAACGTAGCAGAAGAAAAGACGGACAGGTGTTGATCCTTGGATGCTTCCTCGGTGGCCACGAACGTGGACGCAGGCGATGATGAGCCTTGGAGTTCCTTCATGGCGTTCTTGAGCTCGAGGTACTTGGCTCGCTTGCGCGATTCCGGACACTTGTCGAGCCAGTGCTTGCCTTGACCACAAGCTGGGCAGTTGCTTGGGGCAGGACCAGAACGATCCCATTTTGAGCGTTTGGTCGGTACGACCGCCTTCGCAACGAGGACCGTCGCTCGATTCGTCCGAGCGTTGAATCCAGCCCAAGAGGGCGGGCATGGCGGCATCGTGAGGACCCAGTCAACGTAATTGTCCTCCGTAAGCTTCGAGTCGTGTGGGAAGACCGGGGGGTTGACTGGGGGGAGTAGCTGACGCATGGAGAGTGCGTCGTCGTCCTGTGCGGGTGCGGGGCGCTGGTTCCTAATCAGCTCGTCGAATTGCTCTTTGGTGAGCGTGACGGAGGTAGCGGAGGCGACGTCGATGGTGTGGATCGACGTTGATGACGGTGGTAGAGGAGGCGTAGATGCCATGTCACCGTGATCGTCGGGGTCGCCCGCCGCTGGTAGGTTCGGTGGGCTCATAACCTTTTGGGAACCTGAAGCCGAGGCACGAGATACGTAAGTACGAGAGCCGAAGATGATAGTAAAGATAGTTCGAGAAAGAAGAGAGGCGCTAAGGGAGCGCGCGCGAGGCAGGCACGAGCCGCGCGAGGCAGGCACGAGCCGCGCGAGGCAACTATTAAAACACCAATTACACAGGAGCATTTGAATCTTTGTCAAAAAATTGTAGAAAACTCTTTTTCTAATATCAACAACTAGTAACTATTTATAATCAGGAAGACAAGTGGGATGAAACAGCAATATACACTCTGACACCTGGCAGATCCCGGAGCTCGGCCATAGCTCGCCGGAGTGATCGGCGACCGCTTCGATCGTTCATTGCCATCTCACCCCTTTCCCCATCTGGTCGGCTAGTGGTTTCACTCGCACTTCTGCCTTGCGCTTTTGACCCATCCGTTCGTCGACTTCGAAGACCATCACCCAATATGACTGCCATCTCTCCCGTTATCAATGTAAGCCCCACTGCGCCTACTACTACACGAACCCCCATAACGGCAGCTAAACATCCGCGCCTTGCTGATCGCGCAACTTGTGCGCACGGTTCGTGCCGTCTCGTACACACAGCTCTCCGGTCGGATAGGCCACCTCACCGAAGCGCAGACGACGGCCTTTGATGAATTCAAGCAACGTCTACAAGATGGGGGCTACTATACTCCGGCTGAAGACGGGAAGGATGCATCGCATGCTGAGGCGACGATCGTGTGAGTCGTCCTTCGGTGACCCGGTTATGGCTCGGCGCGAGTTGGGTGACGTGCCAAAGGGAGCCCTTTGCGAATTCCCCAAGGGGTGAAGCTGGAGGGGCTATACGATCCTAGTCCGAGTTCGACGAACCCGAGAGCTTGGTTTGAAGGGATCGAAGCATCGCGGCCACCAAACCTTCCCCTTGAATACCCGAGAAGCTGACCCCGTACCACTTCCAACCGGTCTCCAACTCTGGCACCTTGCCTTCCACCGCCATCTTACAGCCGCTTCCTCCGAGCGCGCAAGTTCCAAGTCGAAGGAGCCTATGAGCAATTCTTTGCATCCGAGAAATGGCGCAAAAGCGAAAAGGTCGACGACTTGTACAGAAACTTCAACGTCGACGAGTTCAGGACCGGCCAGCTCGTCTATTCGCAGTGGACCGGTATGTCCGAAATTTTTGGCGCCGAGTCAAAAATGTAGCATCTTTGAAGTCTTTATATCTGACCAATTGTACTTTCGAGCTCTACAGGCCGAAGAACAATTGCGGGTCAACCCCTGCTGCTGTACAGGCTCAGTGAGCTGTCGAAAGAGCGCATCAACGAGTACTCCAAAAAAGCCGATCGTGCCGCGCCGAGATTGATCGCTTTGTCCGAGGTACGTCTCTTTCCACATTCACCACACCTGGTCTTCAGCACTGACTGTGTTTGCGAGTTTACTGATTCCTATGATGCGTAAACAGACTTTAACCGAGTTCGTGGTACCGTTCTGCAATGCGCTCCCCCGAGAACATCTCGAAGTCCCTGTCGATTCTGTCACATCGAGTTAGTCAAGCCTTTTGCTGCTCAACAACCACTTCCGTTCTTCTTTGTTCCAGTCTTGCTCACCCAGCCTCAAACCTTCCTCCTACGTATCCCGCCCTACAGTCATCGACATCTCGAACGTCTCACTTTCAAAATTCTGGTCCTTGCGCACCCACATACAAATGGCTACCAAGATGCAGACGGCCAACTACCCCGAGATGCTCGGCCACATGTACCTCGTCGGCGCACCGGGGTTCTTTGCCACCGTTTGGGGTTGGATCCAGAAAGGGTTCGATCAGGGAACCGTGGAGAAGGTGAGGCAACTCACTCTGGTGAACGCTGCATTTGCGCTCGTAGACTGCCTGCTCAATGAGTCCATCCTTCCTTCCAACATCCGACTTTGACAGATGCACATCCTCACCGAAGCTGAGGTCTTCCCCACTTTATCACGTTACATCCTCCCCGAGAACATCCCCAAACGTTATGGCGGTACTTTGGATTTCGAATACGACGATAGGCCTAATCTCGACGCCGAGGCGATAGCTCTCCTGGAACTTAAGGATGGGGAGAAACTGCCGAGGGCTCCGTTGAGGTACAGGGAGAAGGAGGGGTTGACCATCTTGGGCACGGGCAGGCCGGCGGGTGAAGGTGAGGGAATGAACGGTCGAGGAGCTGGGAAGGGGGCCAAGTATGTGGAAGAGGAGGAGAAGAAGGACGAGGAGAAGGGCGCTGAAGAGAAGTTGGAGGCGAATGACGTGAAGGAGAATAGATCCGCCCCTCCAGCACTTGAGGTGGCGAAGGAGGTGCCAGGGGCTCCCATCAAGGACTTGGCTGCGACGCTGGAGGGCACGACGTTGTGAGGCGGAGACTGGAATGTTCACGTAGATATTTTGACTAGAATAAAACTCAGAATGCGCCGTAATCTGCCCCTGTATACTTTTCGCTTGTCGCTGCCTCTTCGGAACACCTTCAAGAATCCTCCATGGGAGATCTCTTTCTCCCGGTTCGATGCCACGAAACATTTTGTGCTGAACAGCAGCTGGCTTTCTCTACAATCGGCATAGTTGTTCCACAATCTATGCCTGGTTAGACACGATCCCTACGCCGCTAACATACGCCGCTTATTTTCGGCCGTGCCGGTGCAACTCCGAGTCGGTCGATCGTTCATCTTGCTTGCCCATCCCTTCACGTCGACGAAGTCAACCGGTCATCGCCTTCCGCCATGGCTTCATTTCCTCCCGTGTTCAATGTAAGTTAAACTTGACCACAACCCAAAGACCATCCGTTCGTCACTCACTGCCCCACCGGTCGCATACACCACAGTTGTCAGGTCGCTTAGGTCATCTCAACGAAGCTCAATCAACAGCGTTCGATCAGTTCAAGCAACGGCTCGAGGAGGCAGGCTACTACACACCAGCTGGAGAGGATGAAGAGAAGGAGGCCTCTCATTCGGATGCGACACTTGTGTGAGTCTGAAAGGTCTATGGGAGGAGAGACGGCGTAAGGTCTCGTTTCGGACTCCGAGGGAGGCATGCCGAGGAGGGATCGGAGGTGGATGGTGTTCTTGTCAAGCTACAAGTTTGGGCTCACGGACGATCTCAACGGACCAACAAGAACATTACGAACCTTCGCACGACCGATGAACTGTCCCCCGGATCATCGGCTTCATTCGTCGCCTGAACTGACCCAACACGTGCCTCACTCAGCCGCTTCCTCCGCGCTCGCAAATTCCAAGTCGACGGGGCCTACGACCAATTCGTCGCTTCCGAAAATTGGCGCAAGAACGACAAGGTCAATGAGTTGTACGAGAATTTTGACGTGGACGAATTCGTGGCGAGCCAACTTGTATATACGCGATGGACTGGTGAGTGAACGAATCCCGATTAAAAGCACAATTGAACAAGGGTGAAAGCTGATACTTGGATCTTCGAATCCCCGGAACAAAATCATCCCCCCTACGATTTAGGCAGGAGAACAATATCAGGCCAGCCGTTGTCGGTGTACAACCTGAGCGATCTGACCAAGGAGCGAATCAACGAGTATTCGAAAAAGGCCGACCGATTAGCACCAAGAATGACCGCTTTGTCCGAGGTACGTTTCTTTTCCGCATTCTGGATCATATTCGAGAAGGATGCGACCTTCATGTGACGCGTCCGCTAGGCACTCTGGCTCGCACTGATCATTTGGCCACTCGATCGAGCAGATCTTGACCGAGTTTGTCGTGCCTCTCTGTGAGGCCCTCCCACGGGGCCACCTCGAGATCCCCATCGACGCAACAACAACAAGTCAGTGCTCCACACACTCCACCTTTCCCCGTATGAGACCGAACTTGAGAATTTATCTACTCCCATCCCACAAGTTGTCGACATTTCCAACGTCTCCCTCGCCAAATTCTGGTCACTGCGCAACCACATGATCCGCGCCTCGGGTCTACAAACGGCGAATTACCCCGAGATGCTTGGGCAGACTTACATCGTCGGGGCACCAGGATTTTTTTCGACTGTTTGGGGTTGGATCCAGAAAGGGTTCGATCAAGGGACGGTGGAGAAGGTCCGTTATTCGTGTGGTGGTTGTCAATCTACATTCGCCGCGTTGACCCCCGTTACGTCCCCAACGCAGATGCACATCCTTTCCGAATCCGAAGTTTTCCCCACTTTATCACGCTACATACTCCCCGAGAACATCCCCAAACGCTACGGTGGTACCCTCGAATTCGAATACAACAACCGACCTAACCTCGATGCCGAGGCGTTGGCTTTGCTGGGTCTGAATAAGAGTGAGGATTTCCCCAGGGGTCCGTTGAGGTTTAGTGCGAAGGAAGGGTTGACTTTGCTTGGATCGGGGAGGAGGGAGGGGGAGGGGGAGGGTATGCAGGGAAGAGGGAAGGGCAAGGGAGTTCATTTCAAGAAGGATCCGAAAGGGGAGGAAGGAGGGGCGGTGAAAACGAACGGGGCGGCGCAGCCGAATGGGTCTGCTCCGGCTGCGCTTGAAGCGGCGAAGGAAGTGCCTGGAGCTCCTATCAAGGACTTGGCTGCCGCATTGGAGGGCACAACGTTGTAGAGCGGGTAGTGTATAGATTCCCACTTTTTGGGCCTTGGAACTGGAGTCAGATGGAATGAATATTATAGGCTGTGGCATCGCTGTCGATTCGTCCGTATATAGAAATCAGATTAATTGACAGCTCTCTAAATAAATGCTTCCTCGAATTCACTAAATAAATGCCTCCTCGAATCCACAACAACATGAAAATGATTCCACGTCAAACACTCAACCCCCTGATCCTCCTCCTCCACAAACTCCTCCAATACACGATCGCCGCTTCGAGCCCATCAAACTCCCCACCCCAAGGCGATTCATCCGAGTTCGAATTCAGCGAGTTGGCGAACGAAGTTGTACGACGTCGTAGGCGGATCGAATCTGACACCGGATCCTCAGAGTTGGTGGGGGAGGTACTCGTGAGGGGGCCTAGACGACCCGAGGAGACTTTGAGGGAGTGGTCCACGAGGTACATTGGTAGCGAGGAGGTTGACAGAGATCGAGATGGGTTTTCCCTCGATGCCTCAATTGAAGAGACAGCCTCGTTCGGAATGGTAGCATGCCGAGGAGCAAAGACGAGTGGCTCGGTCGTACGATGCCAAGCGACTGTGGGGGACTTGGACGAGGACTGTTCGGTATCGGTCTCGTCCTCGGCCTCATGCAATTGAAAGATCTTGGACGCCTCCGTACCCAACTCCTGCTCAGCATGCCTCATCAGCGCAGCAAACCCATGCGCGTTCCCGAGCTCGGGCGTGCGATTACGAAGACGAGGCGACGCGGCCCTCGAAGGCGTCGGCGTCGCTTCAGGAGTCAAAGGTTCAGCAGCAGCGACCATCTCGAGCGTCTCTGCATCAATGTCCATCGTCTTGCCCGTGACGAGGGAGCCCAACCAGATCTGGCTCTGTACCTCCTCGCGCCTCGCTTCGGCCATTTGCTTCTCCTCCAAAAGCTGCGCGATCGTCGGCATCGTGCTTGCGACACTCGCATGGCGAACCGAAGCGTGGCGGATGGACCCACTGGTACTGCTGCGCTTCTGCGACGAACCGGAGCGACCCGACTGTCGATGACGTCGTTTGACCGAAGACTTGGTCGCCAGAAGACGATCCTCAGGCGGAGGGGAAGGGTAAGCCTCGCGCGAGCGCTGACTGCTGTGAAGGCCGCCATGGGTGCGATGCTCTTCGTAGGTCGAGGGTACGGCTCGGAGATGCCGTCGAGAGTTGAGGTGCAAGCCCGCGCTCTCGGCTCCTGAGGTGCGGCAGAGCATATCTTCCTCTTCGTCTTCGCGAGATTGAAGTGGAGCGATCGGAATGAGTCGCGCCGTAGGTGTCGCCGCCCTCCTCGACGCTGCTCGATGTCTACGCTCTCGAGGCGAAAGGTGCTCGTCCTCGACGCTCGAATCGGACGTGAACCCGGCCGACTGCCGATCGTCGTCCTCTTGCTCCACATCCTCTTGTACGACTCGATCTTCAGGACGACGTAGCACAATGCGCCTGCCGATCGAAGCGTCCGGGATCGTCGACAGCGCGGCTTCGGTCAAGGCCCAACTGGCGCTGAGCGACGACGAGGCGTGCGTGGGGGCGGCGGCGGCGGCGGCGGAGGCAGAGACGGATGTGGGGGGCCGGCGCATATACTCTGCTGGATCGGGATCGGCGACGTCGCTCCACTGCGAACCATCACTCGCGATCGGTCTCGGTCCATGACGACGAGTCCGAACGAACGAGGACGAGTCGGCGTCGGACGAGGCATGCGTCGAGAATTCGGCTCGATCATACAGGGTCGAGTTGACGAGTGAGTCGGACGAGAGGCTGAGGAAGCGCCCATTACCGTCGTGGGCTGGGAACAGCGACACGGACAGGTCGCCTCCTTCGCATGCACCGAGTTCGGACGACGAGGTCGCACTGGCCGAAGTGCTCCTCGATGATCTGGTCGCTGCGGGTGAGAGCGTGCGTTGGTACGGATGGTGGTGGCGGTGATGGTGCGCCGGCGCGGAGAGGAGCGTCCAGTCGTCGCCGGCGGCTAGAGGGGCGTGGGGTGTGCTGCCATTGCCGTGAGCGTACCACGATGACGAATCCGCGGCCGAAGCAGAGGCTGATGCACCTCCAAAGAGCAACACCTCGTCGTCCTCGTGCCAGGTCGTATACGGTGCACGTGACGACGCGTGGGAGGTGTTTTCCGCAGCGCCGTGGCCTGTACCCGCCCCCGTGTCAGTGCCACTGGCAGCACCGGCGCTAATCGAGGACGTCGCGTGATCCGAGTGGTGGCCCCCAACTCCGAGTGGCGCACGATGAGGCACGGTCTGGCTTAGAGCCTGTTGGTGGTGGTGATCCTCATGCGAATCACGTTGCACGCGAGGGCGAGAACGTTGTTGTTGGAACGCCATCCCGATGGGGTGTAGTTCGGGAGGCAAGACTGATGCAGGCGGAGACAGAGGAGGATAGCCCACTCCAGAGTCAGGAGATAGGCACGACACCATCACCCAATTGGAAGCGCACGTACGCCCAACACGCACTGATAGTCGCGCTGCCACGGCTGGCGCGTCCCGCTCCCAGCCAGCCAGCCCGCCAGCACTAAGCGAGCCCTCTTTCGCTAAAATTGAGCTCGATAAGCGGGAGCCCGGCCGGAGGCCCCCATCGATCTCGTGCATCTGGCACTCCGCGGCCCCAACTTGGGATGGTTTCGTGAGATTTATCAGCTCCGCGATAGTCTCTTGCAATTGACCGATTACCATAGAGGCAGAATATTACAACAAACAACGATAGACTGATCGCGCGAATTATCCTGAAGAACCCCCGGAGCCGATGATGTAACGAAAACCTTGCCTCGGTCCGATCTCTCACTCGGCGGGAGGGAACTTGCTCGGGTCCAGTCGGAACACCGTTGCTCCCTGTACGCGAGAGAGGACGAGGTCAGAACAGGCCTTTCTTCCGTCTCCTCACTCAAAAACGTAGGACTGCGCCCTGCTTCCTCGTACCTGCTGATGCACCTTGACCACGAACTTCACCCGAACGAGCGCGGTCATGGCGTCGTTCACGCGATGGGTCGCCACTCCCGTCGTTCTTTGCGCTTCCACCACTGGGGAAATGATTAGAAGAGTACGGTCAGTTTCGATGTTTCTGTAGTCTTGTGCAGTCCCACCCTGAGGCCCCCTCTCGAGGAGACGACAGGGCGCTCCGGAGCCGAAGAATCTGCAAACTGACTCGACAGCCCATTTGGATGTTCCCTCAAAGCATGGATGACCTTTTCCGTTTCCCCCCTTAAAGGTTGTTGCTCGCGGTATTTGAGCGGCAAGGATTGGATCAAGAGGTCCGCAAAGGCCTGGGATGGGATGGAATGGACGAAATCACGTGAGCTTTTCGTGCGTGCTTCTTCCTCAGGATCAATTGGGAATCGATTTGAATCTGGCACCAACTCACATTCATCTCCTCCCTCTGTTTCTTGGTCATCGTCCTCCCTCCACCGACCCTTGCACCACCTCGTGTAGTCCCCCTCGTCGAAGTCGCTCCTCCCCTCCCTCCTCGACCCGAGATCTTGGCCGGGTTCTGATTAACGAACGAATGTTGACTCGCGTTGGTGATAAAAGTGTCGTCCTGTTGATCATGATTCGCATGAGGTGATTGAGGCGGAGAAGAGTAGTCCAGATGCGGTTGAGGGGATGGGGGTCGCCGCTCCTCGGCTTGTTTGAAGCTGTCGAGTGCGGGAGCCTGTATGAAGAGAAAGCAGAGGGGATCAGTTTCTCAGCAATTACTCAGAGTCTTCACCCCATTATCGCCGGGACCGACGACCGACCGACCTCGTTGAAATCGGCGGTATATGCCGTGATTCTCAGCCCATAGAGATAGCTCGCGAACGCGGTGTTAAAACCATCCAAATGGTCGTTACTCTTGTCCAACTCGCGCAGATTCCCGGCCAAATCACTGAGACTGTCGGCGAGTTCGGCAAAGACTGGAGCAAGGTGTTGGAGGGGTGGTTCGTGGGTTGAGGGGTCGCGCGAACGGGAATGGGAGAGCGACATGGCGCGTAGGGATGAGGCGCTGAGGCGACGGAGAGGGGTCGTCGCTCGACGCGTCAGGGATGAGGCGCGTGATCTGGAGGGAGGGGGCGGTGAGCTTGACATGGTGAGGGATGGTTCTGAGGGGTTTCCAGGATGTGATGGGCGAGAGGGAGGAGGGGGCGAGAGATAGGGGATGAGCTTTCAAGTCGGCGCTGTCTTCAACCTAAAGCCAACTCTTACACGCGTCGCCCCCAAGCCCGAGCAGGCCCAAGCGCGTCTCAAGATCTCAAGCGCGACGCGTCACCAAATTCGCCCGCGCCGTCTCGTCGCCTTGGGCCGTCGGCTGTCCTCCTCGGGCCCATATCAGTGGCGGTGCTACCCAGTTTTCTGCCAGCAATCATTCGGATCCCGATCAGCCCGGGGAGCATCCGATCAAGCGGCGGTGCAGATACTGTGCTGAACAATGGGGTCCGATGAGGAGATTGGTGTAAAGTATCTGTAGGAGAGCTCAAATCACACTCCCGCTGGATCGGACTCCGGACTGACCGTCGTCGATGAGTCGACGGGCCGGGATTTTGTTGAGCTCCTCTTTTTCGTATGTTCGAGCAGGTGAGCGCCGGTCAAAAATCCTGGCTGGGCGAGTAAAATAGTAATAGTAGGCCATTATGCAGTATCACATGGAGCGATATTGGATTGAAGTACACCGGAGCAGCTATCAGGCTCAACCCGTCACTGAATCGGCGGCCGTGACGCGGCTACAATTGGTGCTCGCACGCGCCAGAGGTAGTGCAAGTTCCGCCGGCGCTTTCCACCTTTCTTTTGCAATCTCCCAGGCCCCGACTGAGAGCAGTGGTCCCTTACACGATGTCGTACTACAACCGCAACAATACCAACTACGCTGGTGGTGGTGGTGGTGGTGACTCTGACGACCAGGGCCACCATGAGCCGACACCGTACTACGCGACCGCCGTGCCCGCTCCGGGAGGCGCTCCTCGTCGGACTCCACAGCCTCAGCAGCAGCAGCAACAGCAACAGCACCAACAGCCAGCCTACGATTCCAGCTACGGCGCCGGCCCGCCAAGCTCCCACGATCCTTTCAATGCTCCTCAATACATGGCATCCCCTGCACCACCTCCCCTTCCTCAGCCTTACTATGCCCAGTCGCTTCAGCAGACGAACACGAACACTGCGACGCCGGGCGTGCACGACCCCTTTGCCAATCCGCCCTCGTCTGCCGATCCGTACCAGCAACCCAACTGGGCCCAGTCGGCTCCTATCCCCTCCAACACCCAGCATCCATTGCAGCAACCCCAAAGCCAACCACCCACGCAATATGGCTACCCGCATCAGCAGGACATCACCGAATACTCCACCGCTGGCGCTCCGCCGCAGCCCCCACATTTCCTGAACGGCAATTCGTCTATGCCCTCGTTCCAATCCTACAACAGCGGAGCGCACCATCCGCGTCCGATGCAAGACCAAGACGAGGATGAACCTGAGCAACCTCTACTGTCGCCGATGGCCGCTAGTGGTCGCTACAACCGTCACCCTCGCTGGACCTCGTCGGGCTCCGCGAACGGCGCGCACGAAGGAGGTTACGATCCTTCGGCGCAGTACAACAACCAACCCCATGTCGGCGGCTTTGATCCGGCGATGATTGCGGGTGGCTACGGTGGTCATCCGGGTGGCTTCGTTGGAGATGACGATGATCAGCACAGCGTCGTTAAGTACGGTAGGATCCCTCAGAGGCAACCGAGGAGGTACAAGACCGTCAAACGTGAGTGCTTTCGAGCTTATTCCAGACAAAAGAAAGCTACCTGAGCTCACTCATCCTTTGGATGTAATCAGGTGTGCCACTCTTCCATGGCAACCTCGTCCTCGACTGCCAAGTCCCCCCCAAATTGCTCGAACGTTGCCCGCGCAAGGACGAGCGAGAATTCACCCACATGCGCTACACTGCCGCGACGTGCGACCCCGACGACTTCCTCGACGAACGCTACGCCCTCCGTCAAATCCTCTACGACAGCCCTCGTCGTACCGAATTGTTCATCGTCATGACGATGTACAATGAGGATGAGAATCTGTTCTGTCGTACCATGTCGGCGGTGATGACCAACATTGCCAATCTTTGTCAGAGGGATCGATCAAAGACGTGGGGTCCGGATGGGTGGAAGAAGGTCGTCGTCTGCGTTGTCTCGGATGGTCGGTCCAAGATCAACTCGAGGACGTTGAGTGTCTTGGCTGCGATGGGAGTGTATCAGGACGGTGTGGCCAAGAACGTTGTTGCTGGGAAACCTGTGACGGCCCATATTTACGAGGTGAGCATCCAGCGGGGTCATGAGGAAAGTACAGTGTGGATGATGCTGACGTCTGATCTCGTGCATTCGTTCAGTACACGACGCAAAGTAAGTGTTTGCTCGACATGAGCCCGAGAAGGATGCCACTGACATTACCAGTGTTGCCTTGCAGTCTCGGTCGAAGCGAGCAACGGCAACATCTCGTTCAAGGCAGCCGAGCGAGGCGTCGTGCCCGTCCAAATCCTGTTCTGCTTGAAAGAGAAAAAGTGAGCTGCCTCGCTTCGAAGCGGACTCTGGTACCTGCGGCAGAGCTAACCCGGTTGGTCCACTGAACTGAATCTCCGCAGTGCCAAGAAGATTAACTCGCATCGATGGTTCTTCAACGCCTTTGGACCCATCCTCCAACCCAACGTCTGCATCCTTCTTGATGTCGGTACCAAACCCGGTGCCGTCTCACTCTACAAGCTGTGGAAAACATTCGACCTCAACTCCAACGTCGGTGGAGCGTGTGGTGAGATTGTCGCTTCCAAGGGCCATGTGATGAAGAATCTGTTGAACCCGCTCGTAGCGGCTCAGAACTTTGAATACAAGATGTCCAACATTCTGGATAAGTCGTTGGAGTCGGTGTTTGGGTACATTACGGTGCTGCGTGAGTTTGGTTTCGTTCCTTTCTGTTTCGCTCTGCACGGATCTGATCCTGGTGCTCCTGTGCCGAACAGCGGGTGCTTTCTCGGCTTATCGCTACATTGCGTTGCAAAACGACCCCAAGACGGGTGAAGGACCCCTGAAAGAATACTTCAAGGGTGAGACGCTGCACCACGACCCCGATGCGGACCTGTGGACCAAAAACATGTATCTCGCCGAGGATCGAATCTTGTGCTGGGAACTCGTTGCCAAGCGGAACTCGTCCTGGGTCCTCAGCTATCAACGCTCCGCCTTCGCGACAACCGATGTCCCCGATCGTTTGGCGGATCTAATCTCGCAACGTCGTCGATGGCTCAACGGTTCCTTCTTCGCGTCGTTGCATTCGTCCGTGCATTTCGGCTACATCTACCGCTCGGACCATACGTTCTGGCGCAAGATGTGGCTCCACGTCGAGTTGATCTACCAATCCTTCAACATGCTTTTCACTTGGTTCGGTCTCGCGAACTACTACATCATCTTTGTGATCCTCACCGAATCTCTGGCGGACCCGACGTTCGATATGACGGGTATTCATTACTTCAACCAAGTCGTCAAGTACTATTACATCGCCTTGATCATCTGTTGCTTTTTGTTGGCCTTGGGCAATCGACCTGCCGGTGCGGTGGCTTGGTACACAACGATCGCCGTTTCGTTCGCGTTGATCACGGTCTACATGCTCGTTGCTGCGATCCTCATCACCATCAAAGGGGTCACGAACGCCAAAGACGAAATCACCTCTTCGGGAGGGGTATTCACTCTAAGCGACATCTTCACCAATGCCATCTTCCGCAATATCGTCATCTCCCTCCTCGCGACCTATGGACTCTGGCTGCTCGCTTCGCTCATCTTCCTTGACCCGGCCCACATGTTCACCTCGTTGGTGCAATACATGCTCCTCGCTCCTTCTTATATCAACATCATCAACGTATACGCGTTCTGCAACGTCCAAGACGTGACCTGGGGTACCCGACCCGAAGAAAAAGTCTCTACCGATTTGGGTACAGCCGCAGCCAAAGATGGAGCCGTGGACGTCGCGCTACCTTCGGACGAAAAGGACATCAACGCAGCCTACGAAGACGCATGCCACGTGCTCGCGACGAAGCTACCTAAAGAAGTGAAAAAGGTGAATGAAGAGGAGAGGATGTCGGATGCGTACCGCAACCTCCGAACGAACGTCGTCTTGGCTTGGTCCTTGACGAATGGTGCTTTGGTCGCGGCGATCACGTCGACGAGCGCGAGTAGTAGTATCGGTGGAGCGGGGAAGGTCAATATCTATATGGCGTTCGTGCTGTATTCCGTGGCGGGTTTGGCGGCGATCAAGTTCGTCGGATGTACGATATACTCGATCCTTTGGACGTTCCAACAGTGGTAGCTGGGCCCGCTCGACGCGATGACCTTTTTCACGATTCTTTGAATGCCAGTCTCATCACGACCCTGTCTGTTTGATTAGGTTCCTCTAACTTTTATCACGCCTCGTAACATTGCGCAATGAACTCCAAAACGATTTGCAGCGCCCACCACATTCATTCCATTCCATGACAAGCTACACGACGACCTTCAAAACCCCTCAACCCCGGAAGTTGTTCTTGGCCTCCCTCAACCACTGCATGCACGCTACCTCGTCCTGACTGTGCGCCTTGTCCTTGACGGCCTGCGAGCCCAGCCTCATAAAGACGTTGTGCTTCTTCTCGTCGCCGAGGGTGAACTTGCCCGTGGTGACCTCATTTTTGTCCGCGAAGTCAACGAGGGACTTGATGGCGGGGTTCTCGGGGTCGACGTGAGAGGAGAAGGCGACGCTGTACGAAGGGAAAGGCGGTAGTAAATGGAATCGGATTGGTCAGATGGGAAGACACTTTCGGATCGGTCAATGCTGAGAAGGAAAAGCTGACTTGGACTTGGTGTATTCGTGTCCGACATAAGTCTTGGTATCGTCCGGTAATTGCGCTAAACGCTTGTTCAACGCTTCATGCATCTCTTGCGCCGTACCCTCAAAGAATCGACCACAACCCGAAACAAAGAGTGTATCACTGTCAGAGTACACAGGACGATATATCAGCTCGAGCAATGGGCTCGCTGGACGCTGTGATCGATCGATCGGCCGTGCGTGGGACTGACCCGGTGAAGACGGCCCGCTCGTCGGACTTGGTGTCCTCGACGTAGTAGCAGATGTGATCTTGGGTGTGGCAGGGGGTATGGATCGCGGTGACTTTGAGTGTCCCGATTTCAAACGTCTCTTGGTGCTTCAACTGATGAGAAAGGTGGGGGGAACAAGAAGTGGGGCTCAGCTAAATTTTCTTTCCTGCTGCATCACTCGGTGGAGTCAAAGCATCTCGCGCCGGCTCGTTTTGAAAGAGAGTAGGAACTTGTTTGATGGTACTCACAAGCTTGTTAACGCCAGGGGACTTGTCACTCCCACCGGTGACGGTGACGCCGGGATGAGCCTTGATGAATTCGTCGTTACCCCCTGCCGGAACCCCACCCAACCGTCAGCCCACAAAATCACACACCTTACTCCCACCCGCCTCATCCACCTCTCACGGTTTTCACCGACCTCAACTTGAGCTGTCCACATCGAAACGTACCACTGTGATCGGCATGGTGATGGGTCGTCAACAACCATTGACCGACTTGAAGGCCTTCTTTCTTGGCTGCGTCGTGAATCTTGGCGACGTCGTAAGGGTCTACGACGGCTGCAGAGTTGGAGGTACCATCCGAGAGGAGGTACACTGTTGCCAGCGAGAGAGGGAGAGGGAAGACCGTCAGCGGGGATTGTACTAAGGATTACGGGAGGGGCACAGGCTGCAGTTGGGATGAAGGGTGTAGAGATCGAGGGCGGGTTAGGTTTGAAGTAGCGTACTGTAGTTGTCACTCCTGCAATGGACCGGGACGATCTTCATCTTGGAGAGTGTTCTGCTGTGCGTGTGAGCAGGTCGTACCGAGCGGGTTCAGGGGTGAGCGCAGACCGAGAACGCGGTGCGGCCGAGTGCATGAGTGTGCATGTGGGGCAAGCGAGCGATGATGTCATTGTCAGCACAGCAGCCGCACAGCAGTGTGGGGCGTACCGCGCAGGACAACGTACAGTGAGGTAGAAATGCCACGTAGAGTCGATGAGAGGGGAAGTGTGGTCGTGAGCAGCAGTCGACGTGTGGCGCTGATCAGCATAAAGAGAGTTCCAGTGGGCAAGAACTTGAAGGGCGAGAGGGAGACCACGACCGTCGGCCAATCGGCGGGCGCGCATAGCCGAAATCTCATTTCAAAGTCTACTAATCTCAATTGTCCCCCCAAGTCTAAAGATGCACCCTAACGCCCGTCCTTTCCGCGACCTTGATCGCATCCGCAACGACACCCATGGCCGTCACATCCGCTCCCGCACCGGCACCTTGGACGATCAAAGGACTGTTGGAGTAACGGTGCGAGTGGAACGCGAGGATGTTATCGGCGCCCGAGAGAGAGGAGGCGAAAGGGTGTGCGGCGGGGTATCTGTCGAAGAAGGCTTTTCGGTCAGCGCTCTTTTTCGCACGTGAACAGAATCACGACCAGCCCCACGTAACAGGTACTCACTTTTCTAGTCCGCACTTGGCAATCCCGGCCATACGATCAATCACCCCGACATACCGCAACACCTTGCCCTCCTTCTCCGCTTCCGCTCTCAGCGTATCGAACTCCTCATCATGTTCGGGCAACTTCTCGACAAACTCCGTTCCGGAAGCAAGACCTTCGAGCGCTTTAGGGATGAGGGATTGCGTAGGTAGGGAAGCGTATCCTTCGGGGAACGAAGGGAGCGCAGGGAGGGAAGAAGGGTTGGCCGAGATGAGCCGCGAGAGGATCGTCAACTTGCGGGCGACGTCCGAGCCCGAAAGATCATCGGCCGGGTGGGGTTCCTATGGACACATCGTATGCAGGCAAGGATAAGTACCAGACCACTGCATCAACCTGCGAGGAACTGGTCAACCCACCGTATACCCATTCGCTTTGGCGATTTTGACCACTTGGGAAAATTTGGGTCCTCCCTTGGCGCCGGGCTTGGAGAACTCGTTAAAGATGTACGAGAACGTACCCGAAAGAACTCCCTCAACCTTGGTGACTTCGTCCCCAGTCTTGAGCAAATCCCTCAACGTCGAGATGATGGGGAGACCCGCACCGACGGTCGCTTCGAGGTAGACCAACCCCGCACCGGGAGCGTTCTGCGCTTCGAGGATCTGTTGCCACAACTCGTTCGAGGACGAGAACCCTTTCTTGTTCGGGGTGACGACTGAAAGGCCGGACGAGATGGCCAAAGGGTACAATTGCGTAACGGAGAGGTCCGAGGTACAGTCGATGAGGATCGTCGAGGTCTTGGAGTGCTTGGCCGCGTGGGCAAGGTCTTTGACGACTTGTTCTGGGTTCGCGGATGAGTAGGATGCTCCGGGGTGGGAGGACGAGGAAGGAAGGGCAGCCGAGGAAGCGGGCAAGAGGGCAAGGAGGTCATCGGCGGGGAGGGTCGACGAGGAGGGCTCGATCGAGACGGTGTGCTTCGAGTTGGAAAGCGACACGATGCGGAACAGGGGCGACAGTGCGGGCGAGCTCAGTTGGTGCACGACTTGCTTCCCGACGAGGCCGACTCCGATCAATGCAACGTGGCAGGGCATGCTCTAATCTTTTGGCGTGATGAGTTGGGTGGCGTCTATGCAGAAGAAGACAAGGGTCAGCACCACGAAGTTGGGTAGTGAACGATGACGTGCTAAGCTAGCAGCAAAGATAACATCTCGTGCATGCTTGAGGCTACGAGACCGCCTCTTCTGGAGCAGCAAGCCTACTTACGGAAAAGATAGGTGAGAGGCTGCGAAAGAGATACGCAAGGATGCGGGACGCGATGGAAAGTGGGGCGTGGCTCTCTCTTGCGAACGGAACTATTGAATCGGAGAAACGACGGCGTTGAGCTCGGACCCATCGGCCGACACCCATCCCTTAACTCCGGCCATCCTAAATTAGGTCGGTCGGTGTCAGCGCTGCATGTACACCGAATGAAACCAGAGAAAGATTCTCTTGTTTAATAGGGCGAAGACGCACCTCTACTCTTTTCGTGCTCTTTCGAAAAGAAAGACATCGAGCATGCTCCCTCTTCAGTGACCATGGTTTGCAGATCGACTAACCAAACTCGAATTTCTACAAGATTGCACCACTACAAAAACATCGATCACCTCCCCTAGCCCAACCTCTCAATACCCAGCATTATAACCCCCCTGATTCGGAGGCGGTGCGAACCCACCATCAAAACCTCCAGGATGATTTTGGTGCTGCTGATGTTGATAACCTTGACCATGTCCTTGATGCTGTTGATGCTGTCCTTGGTGGTGTTGATTGGCTGGGAACCCACCATGAGGAGGAGGGGGTTGGAAGCCACCGTCGAAGCCGCCGGGGCCACCGTGGGGGGGAGGAGGGGGTCCACCGAATTGCTCCTGATTCTGGTAGCCCCCTTGTGGGTATCCACCCTGCTGGTGACCGCCTTGCTGGTACGAGTTATCTTGGTAGCCATGTTGCATCGGAGGAGGAGGGGGAGGCTGTTGGTATCCCCCACCTTGGTTGTAAGACGAGTTGGTGTTGTAGTCTAGAGGAGGGGCTGTGAGATCGACTTCGCTCGTAAACATTCGAAAGAGCTTGTATGTGGGGCACCTAGTACTACCAAGTCCACTCACGTTGTTGGTATCCGCCAGCATTAGGATCAGGACCCGCTCCACCGTCGTTGATATCGCGATAACCCATATAGTGCTGCGCATTGTTGTAAGCCCCACCAACTTGATGCCCATAGTTGCTGACCTGGTGTCCCATGCTGAAAGCCTGAGCAGCACCAGGTACATGGGCCGTCGCGAAAGCCTGCACCTTCTCAGGCGACAAGATCGAGTTATACTCGCCCCCACACCCATGCCCAATCTGATCCTTCTCGTGCCCCTTCCTCTTGTTCTTACCGTCCCGAACGGACTGCTTCGTCAAAGCGTGGAGGATATAGTTCTTGTCTGGAGTGTTGTCGATCCAATTCTTCAAGCACGCGCCCATCTCACGTTGGATCGACGACGAGTCGTCGTAAAAGTAGGGGTGGTGGAACGTCTTGAGGATCTCGTTCGCGACGGCGTTGGGGTCGACCTCGCTATGATCCCAAGCGTTGACGACGAGCTTGACGGCATGCTCGACGATGATCGTCGCCAACAGGCCGGCGGGCTCATTGAGGATGAGAATGAAGTGATCCTTGGACAAGAACGAGTGCGTCGGGTCCGAAGCTTGAGGGTCCGAGAAGACGGCGTATTGATCCGAGTTCTTGATAACCTCGGCCGAACCTTGCTGCAAGACGGCCGTCGCCTGGGACATAATGGGCTTCAATAGGGGTTCCAACGTGGTGAAGACGAGGCGATTGACCGAATCGGTCATCTTCTCGATCAAGCTCGACAGGCCAGGGATCTTGGAGATGCCGACCTCGATGCCCTTGACGACGTTATCGCGGAACGTCAACAACTGCCACAAGGTCGCATGCAGCTCTTGGGGACTCATCGCCGAGGCGTCCAAAGTGCCGTTGGCGGCCCTCGAGCGAATGTCTTCGACGTTGTTCATCTCTCGCGACAAGTCTTTGCCGGTCGATCCAGGTAGTTGAACAAAGAGGTCCCGTAGGGTGTCAGTGGGGCCATCGCGAGTCTGACGAGCCTTGTCCATGGCCTTGTTGAGGTCCGAGACCGAAGCCTCCGAGATGTGATCCGTTGCCTCGCCGAGCAACGAGTGGATAAAATCGGATCCGCCGAAAGTACCGGTGACGAGGGGAGGGCACACACCGGCGGGTGATTGAACGGTGACGCGGTCGCCCACATGACAAAAGACATCGCGGTAGCCGAGGCGCCTCAACGAGAGTTCGCACCAGTTCGAGTGGGCTGTGAAGTCTTCGAGGGTGTGCAGCAACGAGCCGAGGAGACGGAAGGCTTCGTACGTCTCGGCATCACCTCCGCCTCCGTGTCGCGCTCGACGGCCGAGCTCGATGCATTGGTGGAGGCGCTCGCGCACGAGACGGGAGGAGGTGTCCCATCCGCCGGATTCGTTGGCGATGTAATTCTTCATACCCGTACGAGGATCGATCTCGAGCTCGCGAGGGTCGACGGGAGGACGGAGGCGGGGGTCGAATTTGCGTGCATCGCCTCCGGGTTGGTCGGCGGCATAGCCTGCAGGGGGATGGTGTGAAGGTTTAGGTCAGCGACTTTCTCTGATGAGAGCTCTCTAAACCTTGGCTTACCCTTGGGGTTGTCGATATGTTCAGTGGTAGAGTAGACGCCCAGCCTGTCGTCGGTGACCTCGAACTCGCCGGTTGCGTAACCATGGGCCAAGAATCCGAGAGCCATGACCAAGTTCAAAACTGAGCGATGGAAGCGTAGTACCGTGTCAGTATAGAGGTTCTCGATCCCTCTGCGAGGACTGTATCAGCTGAACTCAACTGGTCTGCTTGGGCAATTTGGAAAGACCGGCGACATCCATGGCCTGGGAGTAGTCGCGCAGCCAGTTGCCAAAGTAGATGCGCTTGATGTCGAGTCCGGAGAACTTTGACCCCCTGCCGAGGAAGCCGCCGGACTGCTTGACGATGCGCGCGAGGATGTCCTCAATGTCACCATGGCTGCCGGGCAAGAGAGGGAGGGATAGATTAATCCAGAGACACGATGGTGGTCCAGAAGGGCGCGAGACTGACCGGAACGCTTTGCCTTCGAGATAGGAGAAGGACGGGATGTTGCCGGCTCTGTCAAGACGGGAATCGATCACGGGGTCAGCACGACTGCAAGGGATGGTCTTCAGGTCTTGATGCAGATCGATAACAACGCACCCGAAAGCTGTGCAAGAGGGCCACGAAAGAAAGAAAGGTCAGAATTGATTGGACGTGGGAGCCATCACTCGGTGAGGTGAGCCCGGGTGTGCCAGCCTGCCAGGTCGGCGCACGTCATCGGGGTAGCCCCGTGCGCTGAGAGTGTGGTGATTGTCTTGGCGCTCGCTGTAGGCAGAGTCTGTGACTGCCGAGACCACTCACCATGGACCTGGGGGGCAAAGCAGATCAAAGCTGTTGAAAGAGCAGTCGAATGGTCAGCTCGAGCGTGCACGGTACGAGATGCACGGCAACACCCCGACGAACCGACGGCGACAACGAGCACCAGCGGCACCGACACCACGCTGTGGCTGCGGGAGCTCATCGTGGGTGGTGTGTGTTTGGAGTAGGGTCAAGTTGAGGTCACTGAGCGCTATGTAATGGTCAGCTAGAAGTGATGGTGGTGACGCTGTTGAATGGCAGGAGCAAGAAAAGCGCGTCGAGGCAACGCCGCCCCCACTTTGCGCACCGTAGTCACTGGTTGGCGAGAGCGTCTCGGCTCAGCTCGGCTCTATCGCGTGAACCTCGTCGGTGCACAGCCACAATGTGACATCGGCTCCCCGACGGTGACTGTTAAGCAGCGTCTGCACAGCCTTACTCTCGCTTTCTCTGTTGCTTTCTGCTTCTTTTTTAGGATTCTGTTCGTCACGCCATTCTCACTCTCAAGCTGAGTGAGTTTTCACCCGGTGCCGCTGCCGCCCGCCGCCACGACAGGCCCTGACGGCGAGCCCGGCCCTTGTTCCGCCGAGGGTCCCGCGATCAGAGTAGCCGGGCGTCATTTCAAACTCGGGGCTCAATTCCTGAATACAACAAGGTTCCACCGATATCTCCTTGCTAATGACCGCACACTCACTCCCTCGCCACTCCCTCCTCAGCGCCCTTAGACCCACCAGCCGCACTCCCTTCACTTGCTTGAGCCAGCATCTTGGTCCAATCGTATGCATCATATCCCTTCCTGAACGCTCTGACTCGTTCTTCATTCTTCCTCGTGTCGACGCGACGCGGTTTCCTCCATCGTCGAGCTTCGAGTCCAAGCAAGTTGCCGATGATTTCGTGGGCAAAGTATCTGGTGGAGAGCACGGGAAAATGATGAGCTTCGGCACGCCCCGCACACCCGCAGAAAGCTCGCTTCAACTGACCTCTTGAACTCCTCCCCCTTCTCGCCGCCTGTATAATCCCTCAATTCATCCCCGTCCTTATCCCTCTCCGTCGCATCATCAACCCCCTCAATCACATGCCCATAGCCTTTTTCGCCCTTGTAGTCGAATTGAACCATAAAGTAAGGCAAGTTGGGCACCAGAGCTCGACGGAAGGGGCGGGAAGGGTTGAAGGTGACGAGTTTTTGGTTTTGGGACCATTCGGATTCGGAGGTGAAGATGGCTTCCTGTGGGCGAAGGGCGAGAGGGAAGAGCTCGTCAGGAGCTGAATGAAGTAAAAGCACGATCAGAGAAGCAAAGACCTCGGTGACGAACCCTGAAATAAACCGGTAGTTGATCGAACAAGTCGAAAGGGACCGGTAAAGCCTCGATGGCGCAGTGCCTTTGGTGTTTGAGCGAGATGATCGTCTCGAAAAAGACGACGCCTCGATCCGAAGCGGCAAAATACTGCATCAAGGTCTTTATAAAGTTCTGGCAGAGGAAGCAAGGGCAGTCAGCGGTCAGCGCTGGAGCGCCGAAACTATGCAGAAACTGGATGAACTTACTTTGATCTCGTCCCACGTCTCTTCGTCCGCTTCGAGCGAAGTAAAGTGATGTTGGATGGGTACGATTCGGCAATGGCCCGGGACGAGTTCGTCGTTGTCGAGCAAGCCGAGGTAGGCTCGTGTCCCCAGCGCGACGACGGCCGATCGAGGTGGTCCACCCGAGTCGGAGAAGCACATCGTGCAGCTTCAGGGAACAGATAGAGTCATCAGCAAAAGCCATATGGAGCCCCGACTTGAACCGCTCAGGCTCACCTGTCGAGCGCTTTCTTGGTCTTGGCATAGTCCTGAATCGCAAACGCCTTCTTGATCGTGTCGCTCTTTATCTTCTTCCTCGCCAGACTATCAGCATGCTCATCCATGTAATCGAGATCGTTCGTGAACCGTCGATCGGTCGCGATACGGGAAGCAAACTCATTGTCGAGGCGTTTCTGATCGGCCGCGCCACCGCTGAAACGCTCCTGTCGCACCAGCTCGGCCAACGAGACGTCGTCCTCGGCGCATTGGCGCAGCACCTCGCCCGTCTTGGGATCGTGCGATTGAAGTCCCTGTCAAGACATCACGAGTCGGGCCAGTTTAGGAAACCGTGGCATATATCTAGCACTGACCGACGTCTCACTTTTTCCTTCTGCTTGCGTCCATTCGCCTTCCTCTCCAACTCGGGTCGATCGCCCGTTCCAATATCGTACAGGTTCCCCTGCGCATCGAGCGTCGGCACCATCTCCACCTTGTCACCGACCTGTTCGACATGACCCATCGGACCTTGTGCCTCGCGTGCTCGAATACTTTCCCTCTCGTACGCGATCTCCAATTCGGTCGCATCGTCCGCATCCATCAGGCGCGCTTTGATGACGCGCGCTTGTAGCTTGTTGAGCTCGGTCTGGCTGAGCACGGGCGAAGGGTCGATCGTGGTCGTGGCCGGGTCGGGGACGAGTACGATACTCTGCGAGAGGTGCGAAGACGTTCGTGCGGTGTTGGCGAGCATGGGTCTGGGTGCGAGGATACTGGGCACTGGCGTGGAGGGTCGGGAGCCTTCCTTGCTCGACGCGGCGGAAGAGGCAGCCGTGGGTGGTGCCTCTCCGGGTCGCCTGAACGAACCTCTAGAACCAGGGCGGGATGCCCCAATCGACTCTGATCCCGAGTCGGTATAGATGAAGCGTCTGTTGGCGTGGAACGAAGACGGCTCGGCGGTCGGAGTCGAAGGTCCAGACCCCCCAGTTCCGTAATTCGACCTCCTGCCTCGCCTTCGATCCTCTCGCTCGTCGAGAATCTTGCGCTCCTCGATCGCATCACGAAAGGCGTCGAGGTTGGCATAGCGATCGAGGGCGACCTCTTCAACGTCTTTGCCCTCTTCTTGGGCGACTTCGAACGTGCGCTTGAGCTTGGACATGCGCCATGCCGAGCCTGATGAGCCCGGAGCGGGAGACTGGGAAGTGGCACCCCCACCCGTCGACTGTAGCGTCGGCACGGCCGAAGGAGGGTCGGGTATTCCTTGCCAATGCGCCTTGTTGAGTTCTCGGGAAGATTGTCCCATCATCATCTGCGTGGAGAAACAACTAGGATCAGTTTGATCCTGCCGACGCCGGTCTCGATCCCCACTGACCGAGGGGTCGACCCTCTCCTTGGCCGGGTCCTTGCGCTTCCTCTCTGTACCCATCATCCCAAACAGATCCATACCCATTCCGCCCGAGTTCTTGCTCATCACATCGCCGAACCTGCCTCCTCCATTGTTACTTCCCCCGACGTCTCCCTCCCCGTAGCCGTCCGTCATGTCCTGTTGGCCGATCGACGAGCGTAGTCCCTCTGTGACGGAGCCAATCTGGCCGACCTGAAGCTCGGATACGGTATCAATGGGAGGTCCTTTGGCTGAAGGTGCATGAATCGTCAATAATGATGATGCAGCCCCAGCAGCGTGGTTCGACGAAGGCGCTTCGACCCATTCGTCCTCCTCGTCTGGCTGTTCGCGCGCTCGTTCTGTCCCTGTACTGGTTTCCTTGCTGTACTTGGACGACGAAGAGGAATTGGAATGTCGGTGTTTGGACAAAGAAGTGGTCTCTGACGCGCGATGTCGCTTGGAATGACGTTCCGAACTGACGTCGACGTCATGATCGGTCTCGTCCCTCTTGCTGTTGTGGCTACTACGATGCGACGAGTGGTGGGAGGGGTGACGGTGCGATGAAGAGCGAGAGTCATCTTTGCTTGTGCTGTGTCGTTTGGACGAACTCGATGAACCGGTGCGGTCGCCCATCGCTGCTCAAGCTAGAAAGTCGGCTGACCGGATCATAGCACAAAGCCAAACCCGGCTCGTGACCTCGGGCCCCACATCTGTACCGGCCCGGGGCTGGGATCAGATCCGCACCATTCAGTTGAAGTTCCACTCCTACCTTCACTTCCAAACACTCCTTCTTCAATTTATTCAGACTGCATAAGATTTTCCTCTAACTGAATACTCGCCATCGCAGATTCCTCACTTTGAACACGTGTCGTCCCTACCTCAGCTGTCCTTGCCACGACCACTGGCAGTTGAGGAACGTTGAGGGGTCGGTACGAGACGCCGGCCGGCCCCGCCGTCTTGATTCTTGCGAGCGTCTTCGTCCGGAGTTAAGGCTAGCATCTGAACGAAGTGTACCGCCAGCGGAGTTTTAGTCAGATTATAGGTAAATCGACAAGAAGGATCGAGAGCCGAGGGCTCGTGAGGCGTGAGGTGAACCCCTTCAAGTTCGATGGCGAAAAGAGGTCAAAATGAGGATCTAGTACTAAGACGGAGGCATTGCGTCATATCATGAACAGCATCCGCATTCCCAACACACTAACGTATGCTAAATATTTGACTTTTCTCTTTGAAGCCCAAGTGTCGGTGTCGGTGTAATGGACCAACGGTTCTCTTCCCGTTGACGAAGTAAGGTGAGCCGAATGCCGGCGCATGATCGATCTTTGAGCCCTCAGCATGCTCAGCAGAGAAGAGATGCCCCCCCCCCTACGTTTTCGAAGCGACAGATAAGAGGCAGGCACTTGGGTTTAGTCCTGTCTTTTAGGTCGTGTACTGCTGTGAGTATCTCGCTGACAACTTTCGGAAGTGATCATGGCGCATGTGACGCCACTGAGCTCGAACAGAGGTTCTCTTCCAGTCCTTCCCTCAGGTCTCCTGACTGGTCAGACACAATATTTCGTGGGAAATCTCGACCTCTCGCGAGAGGATAGACCGAAGCACAAGAGTCCGTTTTATTCAAGATTGAGTTAGATTATCAAGAAGCGACTACACATCAAAGACAAGTGAAAAAAAAGGTGAACCCCATCGCGCCTGTGCGAGCTTCGCTTAAAGCTTTTGCATGGCGGCGATGTCGGACGACTGGACAAAGTCCTCAAACTCGGCGATCTCGTCCTGGAGGTCGTCCAATCCGATCTTATCATCCTCGATAACGAGCGTGATCTGCAACTTCTTGATACCGTAACCAATGGGGACCAACTTGGAAAGACCCCAAACGAGACCGTCCTTCTCGATCGAACGAACGGACTTTTCCAACTCGGCCATATCGGTCTCGTCGTCCCAAGGCTTGACGTCCATGGTGACGACGGACTTGGCGATCGTCTTGGGCTTGTTGACCTTCTTCGCGGCGTACTCTGCCAAGCGCTTCTGCTTCAAAGCCTCGGCCTCGGTATCGACCTCGTCATCGTCGGAACCGAAAAGGTCGATCTCATCATCGTCGTCCTCAGCGTCGGGGGCCTTGGCCTTGGCCTCGGTGACCTCGACGGGTTCGGGGGCGAGCGCGGAGGCGGAGGACGAAGGGCCGTAAGCGGTGTGAGGCTTGGACGCATCACCGGGGAGGGTGACGTGCTCGGCCTCGTAAGATTGGATGTGCTTGTACCAACGCGCCGAGTGGGGGTACGTGGCTGCGTCGGGGCTCGAGGACAAGGCATCGAAGACGGCGACGTCGGCTTGCGATGCTTGGTATCTAGTACGACGAATGAGGTGATCATGTGTCAGCTCTCTACTGCTCGCCAATCTAGTGTTGTGTGATGCTGAAGTGAATGTGTGTGTGTGTGTGACGGGTCGATCGATCGAGAATTCAGAAAGCTTGGAAAAGGATGGTTGTCTTCAACGTAGAGGGTGCAAAGTATATGGGAGGTCTTAAGTCCCCTTTGGCGCCACTCGGAAACACGGACCAAAGCGTAGTATTCATCACAATGAGGTGGGGGGACGCGCGGGAGGTGCAACGTGGTAAGGTCGTGCGGAGCGTGGCGTGCGCAAGTCTGGGCCGACGATCGTAGCAGGAAAAAGAACGCCCCAGCGAAACAAGGAAAAACGTGACTGACCCCTCGATGTAAGAGACGTGCTGGAGGTGAGCCTCGAGCGACTGGAGGCCGGCGGGGGTGGTGAATTCGGGGAATCCCATGGTGAGAGTAGTGTAGTGAGTGTCGGTGGAGGTGGGTTGGGTGAGCGGAGGTGGTTGAGGCGTGTGCGAGAGGGACTTTGAGCCCGGCGCTGCGAGCGCACCCGAATTGATCGCTAGTGCGCCAAACCAGAATTACCCTGTGGCAAGTAACCCGGGCTAATCCACCATTCGCAGCCCTCAAGCTAAATAATTTAAAAAAATGTTTTGTCTGCGGTTGCGGTACGTAGCCAGCTCGCTCCGGTCAGGTTAACATAATTTCAAAAGTACACTTCTCCTTAGTTGGATGGAGGGAATCGAGTCCGCCGGCGAATTCAGGCGATCTCACCAAAATTGGCCAATTGCCCCACCTCTGTTCATTTGAACCCCCAGCGCGAGCGTGTCCACGACTTGCGCCACTACGACCCGCGCCGGGCTCAGTTCAGCACCATTCGCCGTCGAATAGGTTCCACCGTTCCACCGTTCCACGTCCCAACGCACCTTTGCTTTCCGAGTCGCTGCGTCGGCTGCTCACATTCATTCCCTTCGTTAGTGACTATCCACGAGGTGAATCCTCATTCTGGTCGTCGATCGGTGGGAGCATTTCGTTCCCTTTTTGTTGGGTCGCACGAGCCGAGTTCAAGTTCCGACCATCGCTGCCACGACTACGCGCGTTGTCTCCTGAGCCTGAGCGCTCTCAGTCACGCTACCTCGCACAGCACCTGCACCGCCCCTCGAGCTGACCACCGTGACACCTCTCCTCACAGTACACCATCTGAAGCGCTAGTACTGAACACGCTGCATCGTGTCGTTTCCCTGCACCTCGCCCTCGTCGCGCCGGTTTCCCCAGGTCGTCGTCAGCCCCACGACGCGCACGGATCGCCCCCACTTTTGGATTCAGTTATAGCTAGCTCGCTTTCACCTGAACGCCTTTCAGGAACTCGGTCTTCTTTTGTCGACTTGATTGCTACGCCTATCTCTTTCCGTTCTATACGAACGGATCGTTTTTAGGGTGAGTGGGACGTTCAAAGCGTGTCAGCGCGATCTTGCTTCCGCATCGACCGCCTTCTACGCCACACCCACCATCTGCCTCCCTGCACGCGGCCACGTCACCTCGCCGCTCGCACCCTATCGCGAGCTGGTTGCCACGCCATCACGAGCTACATAGGTGGATCATAGGTCTGACGCCAGTCAACATCGATTCTCTGGTGACTCTTTGACACGTCGATACACCATCGCCCCGAGACGGCGATAGGGCCTCTTGTCTGATGACCCCACTTGAGACATCCACTTTGGTGTGCCCGAACTGACAAACGAGAGCTCCATTCATCTCGCGTACAGCATCATGACCGAAGAAAGCGTCACACCTCCGCCTACAAACACACAGAAAAAGACCGGCTCAGCGACACCCAAGCAGACGACGCCATCCACCTCATCGTCCAGTCCCAACGTCGCCGCCAACAAGGGAGCCGGATCGGCCCACTCTCGCAAGGGCAGTCGCAGCAACGCAGAAAAACAGTCGGGACGAGCCTCGAACAATGGCCAGGCCAACGCAAGTCAAGGTATGGCGAGTATCAAAAACATCATATCCAAGCCCCAGGATTCACCTTCGTCCGAATCTTCTTCCCCACAAGCTTCGGTCACCAATCGTTCGGGTCACTACAACCAACCCCGCTCGAACTCGAACTCGCCAGCACGCCAACGTCAACAAGCTGGTGGCGGAGGGGGACCGCACCGCAAGAACCAAGCGTCGTCGACGACCCCACCGGCGTCAGCCCCGATGATCCAGACCTTGTCATCGAGCCTCAACCCGCAAGCCGGCGGCTTCCAACCCAACCTGCTTGGCCCCATCCATGACTCACTCGACGAATCGCTCGTCACACCGACGGCGACCCACTTTGACCTGATGGAAGGCGTCCCGAGGTCCGCCGCCGCGATCGCTCGGGCTACCAAAACTGGTGCCGGTGCCGGTGCCGCAGCAGCAGCTCCACGACAGTACGCCGACTTCTCTGCCATGGGTGCGATCGGACCCGGGGCTGAATTCGTCGGCGGGTTCGCGGCTGCTCAAAGCTTGGGCGCCGGTGGCAATGGTGCACGAGCGGGAGGGTTTGGCTTCTCGTTCCCTCCCGCGACCTCGACGCAACAACAGTACGCTCAAATGCAAGCCGCGCAATTGCAAGGCCCTTTCGGGCAACAGACCGCTCAACAGCAGGCCGCAACCGGCGTGGCGAGTCAGGCCAGCGAGCTCCTGAGCGAGCAGCTGGCGATCCAACAGCAACTGGCGAACCTGCGCATTCAGCAAGAACAACTCCTGGCACGGTTTGGCGACATGCAGCAGCAGCAGCTCCAAGCCGCTTCCGGCGTGGAGCCAGCGCAACCAGTGCCGGTCAACATCGCGACCACGAACCCACCTCCGAGCCATCGACGCGGCCAGAGTGCCTTCAGTTCGTTCGGCAGTGGTGGCGGTGCGAGTGCCTTCGGCCAAATGGGGTCGTTCAATGCTGGGCCCATCGTTGGTTCGGCCTCTGCGGCGTCGGGCAACTCCTCTGCGGCTGGTCTGCCAAAAGGTCATGGACGCCGCCACTCGGTCAACACCAAGGCCCAACAACATCAACAGCAGCAGCAGCCTACAGGGCAGCCTGATCAACAAACCCTCTCTAGCAGCTTCCAGTTCCCCAACCACGCCCAAGATGGTAACCACAACTCCTCGAACGATCGCAACCAGCAGAGGCTCGACTTCAACACCTCCAACGACCAGGCGTCAGCCGGTCGTGCCTATGGCCACCAACGGCGACAGAGCGGCAGCATGTCCTCGCTCGGAGGATGGCAAGCGTCCTTTACTGGACCAGGTCAACAGCAGGCGAACCTCGCTGAGGCCTCGGCACATCTTCAACAACTAGCGGCTTATCGAGCTTCGGCGGGTCACGCTCGCGTCCCCTCGTTCGGGATGTCGACTTTGGGTCAAGGACCGGGTCAATTGGCGATGGCATCCTACGGCGGTGGCTTGTCCCAACCGGGTCAACACAACCAGCAGGGCAATCAGGCGAGGAAGACTTTGTTCGCTCCTTATCTGCCCCAAGCCTCGATCCCGCCTTTGGTCCAGGCCGGCAAGTTGGTCATCGGGACGTTGAGGGTCAACAAGAGGAACCGTTCCGACGCGTACGTCGCTACCGACACGCTCGATTCCGACATCTACATCTGCGGATCCAAGGATCGCAACCGTGCGTTGGAGGGCGATCTCGTCGCCGTCGAACTCCTCGACGTCGACGAAGTGTGGGGAACGAAGAAGGACAAGGAGGAGAAGAAGCGCAAGAAGGAGGAGAACGCGAGTTACGACCCTCGTGCGACGCGCGATCTGCGCAAGATCGACAAGAAGAAAGACGACGTCGAAGTCGAGGGCCAGGGTATGCTCTTGTTCGAAGACGAGGAGGTCAACGACGACCAAAAGCCTCAGTACGCCGGTCACATCGTCGCCGTGGTTGAGCGAGCCCCCGGACAGCTTTTCAGTGGTATGCTGGGTGTCTTGCGGCCCAGTTCCGCAGCGACGCAGCAAAAGCAAGAGTCGGAGCGCCGAGAACGCGAGGGCGTCGATCTTCGCTCGGGCAACAGCAATTTGACGCCGTCATCAGGCAACGCCTTGCAGCAGCAGCCGTACGGCGGCGGAGGCAACCACCTCCCTGCACCGAGGATCATCTGGTTCCGACCGACCGATAAGCGCGTTCCGCTCATTGCGATCCCAACCGATCAAGCGCCCACGGATTTCATTGAGTGTCCGGACAAGTACGCCTCGAGGCTGTTCCTCGCTAGCCTCAAGCGCTGGCCCAAGTCTAGTTTGCACCCTTTCGGCACTTTGGTCGAAGAGTTGGGAGAGATTGGTGATATTGAGGCCGAGACGAACGCGCTCCTGAAGAATTGCAACTTTAGTAACGATGGTCAGTCTCATCTTTAATCTCAGTGGTGATCGTTTAAATGCAGGAGCTGAGCCGGACTCTCTGCAGATTTCTCGGAAGCCGTCGTCAAATGCTTGCCACCCATTCCGTGGTCCATTCCCGAGCGCGAACAGCAACCCGAAGTGCGCCGCGACTTTCGCGACCAGCGCGTCTTCACCATCGATCCCGAGACGGCAAAAGATCTCGACGACGCTTTGCACGTGGTCGAGCTCGAGGATGGCACGTTCGAAGTCGGAGTCCACATCGCCGACGTGTCGCACTTTGTTCGACCCAACACCGCGCTCGATCGTGAGGCCCGTAAGCGTGGGACGACCGTTTACCTCGTCCAGCGCGCCGTTCCATTGTTGCCCCCGACTTTGAGCGAGGAGCTCTGCAGCTTGAACCCGCGCAGCGACAAGTTGACATTCAGTGTCGTGTGGAAGATGACGCGCGAAGGCAAGGTGCTATCGACCTGGTTCGGCAAGACTTTGATCAATTCGAGGGCCAAACTCGCTTACAGCGATGTCCAAGAGGTGCTCGAGGGTCGTGACCTCGTCCAGGGCAAGTTCGAGACCGAGCAAGAGCGTCTCGAGGCCATCGAGGACATCAAGCGCTTCAACACGATTGCGCGCAACCTCAAGAAGGAGCGTTTCGAGAATGGCGCGTTGCGGATCGACAACGTCAAGGTTTCGTTCAAGCTCGATGAGGATGGCCAGCCCGAGGATTGCGATCACTACGTGCGCAAGGAGGCGAACGAGTTGATCGAAGAGTTCATGTTGTTGGCCAACATGTCCGTTGCGCATAAGATCGCCACTGGCCTCCTCGACCAAGCCCTTTTGAGACGCCACGAACCCCCTATTGATCGTCGTCTGGACGGCTTCATCGAACGCATGGGTCGATTGGGTATCAAACTGGATGGCAGTGGACCTGGCGCTTTGATGAACTCGTTCAACCAAGTCACCGACGAGGCGTCTCGCACGACGCTGCAGCATCTCAGCAAGCGTTCGATGCAACAGGCCAAGTACTTTTGCACGGGCACGCTCGACATCTCCAAGTACTTCCACTACGCGCTCAACGTGCCCCTCTACACGCACTTCACGTCTCCGATCCGAAGGTACGCCGACGTGATCGTGCATCGCCAATTGGAGGCGATCCTTGCGCACCAGGCGGCTCAAGACGCAGCGCACGAGGCGCAGCAAGTGAGTGTCGGCGAACTCAAGTTCTCACTCGATGTCGAGGCCGTGAGCAAGATTGCGTCGATGTGTAACATCAAGAAAATGAACGCCAAGTTGGCGCAAGAGCAGTCGCAGCACTTGATGCTCTGTGTGCTCGTCCACGACCTTACGAAACGCTACGGTCCCGTCATTCGACCCGCGGTCGTGATCGGTGTCTTGGACCAGGCCTTTGACGTCCTCGTTGTCGAGTTTGGCATCGAGAAGAGGGTTCATGTTGTAAGTCTTGATGTCTGCTCTACCTCTTGACCCTGACAGCACCTGACACGTCGCTCGTATCGTCACTGCAGGATCAAATGCCGACCGAGTCGACGCAATACGACGAGCATGACAACAGCCTGTCGATCTATTGGAAGAAGAACGTCGAGGTCTTGGGCTGGCTCGCCGAGAAGAACAACGACGAGCACCTGTTGCGCATCCGCGATCAGGCCGAGTTCCATGCGCGCGGCTTGGGCAACCATGCCGACAAAAAATCGAGGGCGGAGAGCGCATTGTTTGACGTGAGTACCTGCTCAACGTTATATTTTCGACCGCGATTGGAATACTGACCGCACCGCACCCTTGGACACCCTGTCGTTGCAGGACGACGAGGACGACGAGGAGTCGGCGGACGGCCAGAGGAAACAACCGCTCCGAATGACCGGTCAGAGGCTCAAGAGTCTCAATAGAATGCCACTTAAATTCGAGGGCTTGTCCGACCGTGACCAGCATTGTATCCAAACTGTTCGGGAACTGCAGACCGTGCCGGTCGTCATTACGTGAGTGTTATGCGCACGCTGCTTTCGAAACGCTCGCTCCATTGCACGCATCAAATACTGACAAATCATCATGCCGCGTGCTTCACAGGTCCGACATGACCAAAAGTCCTCCCGTCATCAAGGTCCATGCTATCAATCCTTCTTGCTCGATCTAGTATGCCTTCTTGCATCGCTTGGTTTCGTCACTACTCCCCCATTTCGTGCCCGGCCGTGCTGCGAACGTGCATATGCTGGCCCGTCGGGCATCCGAGACCTCACAACTCGTTCGCGTTTGTCTTTTTCTGTCAATCTTTTTCCTGGTCATGCCTGCAATACATTAACGACCTTTCTATCTGTGCGAGCGCTTTTTTTCAAATGAATCAGATGCCTTGCGAATCGTAGAAGTTGAATCGCATGGTGGCGCTGGGAGAGCGCAGTGCCTTGAACGGGGTAGAAATCTCCGATAGCCTGAAAAAGCGTTTGAGAAGCCAAGTGTTCGATCTACTCATGGTCACTAGCCGAATTGATGCCGCAAGGGGAGGGAAGCTTCAGCCTCAGGAGCTCAGGACCGGGTCCGACGGAGCGCCCTGCGCTACCGGAGGCCTCCAGCACTTGCGCGTGCAGTGAAGCTGGTGTGCTGTAGGGCCCAGGCCGTTCTTCCCGATCTACGCGGTGTGTGAATTTAATCCCGACTACGGAGGATTCGGATTTTAATGACTAGTATTCCCAGTGCCCCTGGGTCAGGCCGAGGATCGAGGTGGGTTGCGACGACGGATCCGAGGAGGTTTCCATTCAAGGATCCTGGCTGCGGCGATCACTTCCCGGCACCAAGTTACTACCTCAGCCCACACACAGCTTCTTCCGATGAATATACACCTCGGGGGGCATCCACGAGGATTATGAGGACGGACGGCATACTATCTCTTGCAGCGGATCACGGTGCGAATGTTTTGGTACTCCCCGTGACGCAAGAATCCAAGGTGCCCACAGGCGAAATTCCTGTAGTCTCAACATTTTCAATTCTCTCGGTGTGCCGTGCATGTGTGTTTCTGCTTGGTATCATGGGTTTCCTTTAACTTAGTTGAAGAAGGTATGCACTCGTACTGCATGGTAAGTGATTCGATCACTCGAGACATGTCTCGACAATTCCCCGAAGGTGCTGGCTGGCCTTCATGATCGCGCTTATCGCCGCCTGCAGCCGCGCCTGCAGCCGCGCCTAACTCCTGATCAAGACAGGACCCGGCGTCACCTCGCCCCATGAGCACACCGCATTGACCGGCACCTCGAGCTAACCCACCGTTCTATTTTTGTCTGATCGATCTCTACTTCTCCCTTGATAGCGTACTTAGATATCATGGGATTTGCGCCATGCCACAACAGCGATTTTCAACAAGACGAACCATGTCAGGTGCCGATGATCTGAATCCTGGATGCATCTCGGCCCATAAAATCTCCCGATAAATAATTAAATATAATAGCAGTAGTGGCACTACTCGCTTGAGTGCTCGATTTATTTTACTTGGCTAGCTTGCTGGCTGCTGCCGGAGGGGCGGATCAGTACCTACTTTCGCCTCGCATGCGCAAACCCGACTGGAGCCGTGCACCCGACCGGATTCTGGGCACTTTTTCTTCCTGCTCAGTGAAAAGCAATCATGATTCAGTTCGTTCCCTAATTTGTTGAGATTATCCTCCGTACTCTGCACGCCACAAAAGCTGACACCAAATCCGCCGGTGCATTTCTCATGATAAAAAGCACACGTCTCCTATCGCAGCCAGACGCTTGGTTTCGTGCACACTGAGGTTGTACAAACGTCCGCACATGTGCGGACATGTGTCGCGGCACTGAGCTTCGATCGATTGTCCACATCACCTCGAGGTTGCACTTGGTGTACTAGCACCGGGCTAAGCGATGAAAGCTTTATCGTACGCTTTATCGTACTGTGGAGGATCCGATTGTGTTCCGGAAAAGGTAGGTCACAATATCCGTCAAGGCTTTGGACAGGGGGCACGTCTGAAAAGTGGGCTTTCTCCACACGGTCATGAAGGAGGCCTGGGGCCTGGGCTGCGCGAAGCGAAGACGAGGGAAAGGGCAGGGTGGTTTGCGCGCCAAAACAGCTCATCCGGTTCGGCCGTACTTCACCTCGACCTCCGCGTCTTGAAAAAAAAAGCCCTCGAGCCTTCTTTGACAGAGGGCCCGCGCGCGGGCGTGCGGGGGAGTCCAAAGCGGTGCTGACGGTGTGCACATCGCAACAGGGGCTTCGCCGGCAAAAAGAGACCCTTCCGACGCCGAAATACACCGCCCACCTTTAATGGGTCGCGCAGAACCCCACATACTTTGCAAAAATATGCCACGAGAATCACCCTATTTTCTGGCTTATGTAATGTCCTTTTAGTCGCTTCATCGCGCCCGTCCATTTTCCGTGGTCGTCTTGTCTTTATGTCTCTTTCGCTTCTTTTTCCTCGAGTCGGAAGAGCATCGTCGACGCCCTTCAAAATTGGACTCGGATTCCTCCGGCACAGCGCTTTGCCTCCACATCTTCGCTTCGGTATACCATGCATCCTCAGCGCCCGACCATGAGTACTCATGCTTCGGCACACCCTTGCCCACAAAGCTGGACCAAGACGATCATCAAGGGCAGGAACAAGGCTTGCAGCAGGTGAGTGCTAGAGCTCCAGTCTTTCGCTTCCGTACTCGATCGAGCCCGCTCACTAGGCCGGCGGCAGCGATGCGCTCTGCATGTGGGGCGGTGGGGTTCCGTGTGCACGCGAGGGCTGACTCGATTTTCGCCTTGGAAAATGTCGGGACTCGGGAATCGTCGGGCACCAGATGCCACATTCGTCGGGTTCGCTGTACGGGCACAGAGGGTGAACCCTGTTATGCGTGCCTACGAACAGGTAAGTGTCGGCCGAATCGGGCTCCAATGTCAACTCGGGCTCGATCGCTGACTCTCGGATCGGCTCTGTCCTCGATCCCTTCTGCTTCTCCGTTCGCATCTACGTAGCCAAAGCAAGGAACCACGACCTCGGGCAAGTCTATTGCGGGTATCGCAGCGCCAGTTGCAGCGAAGAAATCTTCGACCACATCAATCGTAAGTCCCAGCCCACTCCCTATCACGAACCTGGCTGGTGCGCGGAGGTTGGGCGGCGCCGCGAAGACGAAAGGGGGTCTGTGCAGGCGGCGCCAGCGTGCGACACCCCTCTCCAGAAGGCGGCGGCGTGCAAGCAGCTAGTCGCGGCGCGCGGGTTGGGGCGCTTACTAGCGCGGACCAGCGAACATCACCTACTGCCGGCGCTTGCACAGCTGTTCCTTAAAGTAATCCCGCAGCTGACCAGTGTCCAAGCTCTCATTACCTAATTGGCGGTGCACTTCCGCTTCGCCCTCCTTTCCCGTTGTCTCACCTGTTCGCCGTCACTCACTTGGTTCGGTCGCGGGCCGAAACACCCGAATTCACCTCCCAATGAAAACCGGCCCCCACGCATCTTTGCTAGCTCGTCGGCATCGGTGTTCCTCAAGGAGGCACAGTTCGGCATCGTCGTCGGCTTCATCCTCGCCTACGGGCTCGGTGCCCCTGCACAACAGCAGCACGTTCGCCGCCAGCTCCCCCTACACCGACGCCCATCACCATGCTGGCTGGGGCCCATCTGACGGCATGCCATCGATGAGCGATCTCAGCCACTACACACTGCCTTCGCATACCCTACCACCCGGGGTGCCCAGCATTGGCGGCGGAAGTCACGAACCCATGTACCGACATCGTGCGTTGCCCCCACCAACCTCGTTCGATTGCTACTCCCCCATGGCGTCTTCGTGCTCGGCAGAATTCCAAGCCCGACCGCATTCGCTTTCCAACACGAACCCACTTGCTTTGCTCAACTTCGGCTCGTCTTCGACTCTTGCTCGATCGGGCCACAGCATCGGCACAAGCCATTCGGGGCCAACTGCGGCGTGTCATTCGAACTGCCAGCATGGTCCAGCTTTGATGGACGGGCCCTCGAATAGCTCCTTCGCACATAACGGACACTCCTCAAGTCCGTTTTTCCTTCCGCCGAACGACTCTTCGCGACCTTTGGGCAGCAGCCTCTTCAACGCCAATTCGTCCTTGCACCTTCCTACTCCCGGGTTTTTGCAGTCGTCAACACGCAGTACCAGCGGCCATCTTTCTTCTCCGACTTCGGCGACGATACCAAGCTCGACGCCGACGGGTCCCCCAAACCCCGGTCAGCCTTACTATTATCCCCCCGGATGGTCGATGGGACCTCAGTCACAGACTCCACCGTCCAATCAGATCTCCCTGCCTGCACGTGTTGCGACCCCCGGTGCTGTCAGCTCTGCGGGCAATTGCTCAGCGGCGAACGCTTCGGATGTCGAATGGTCGAACATGTTGGCCGCTACGACTCGAGCTGCGCAGTCGAATCCAGAGCGTTCAGAGGCTCAAGTACCGGATAGACCCCACTCGGAGCGACCTCAGACTCCTTTGTCTAGCCCTACCCAAGTGCACGCCGCAGGGGCGGCCGCGACACATGTCCGCACATGTGCGGACACTTGACTATAGGACAATACATGACGATATCGTATCTTTTCGATGTCGTAGGACAAATATATAAGTATTCCTAGGTTGAACCTGCAAGAAGAACATGATACGATATGTGCTGCAAGACTTATGATGATTTCAAATTCTCATGTGCGGACATGTGTCGGTCAAGTGTCCGCACATGGCGGTCTGCGGTCCGCACTTGGCCCAGCAAAGTGCGGACCCATCCGGCCGCACTCCGAGTCCGCCTGAGAATCTCGAGCAGTTCAAAGAAGAGACATACTTGCTACTCTGTTGACTTCATGTTGTATAGGGACTTTGCTAACTAGACTTTTAGAGTTGAAGTGGATCATGAAAATGTCTCTAAAGTTGTATCATTAGCAGGAGCGCCCACTACTACAAAGCTGGCCCAGAAGATCACAACGCTGCAAATTTTGAGACAGACCTATCACGCTTAGTGGTTTTTAGCATTGCTACATCAAAGGTTCTCTAACTCACCGATTTGAAGCCCTCGAACAAGACGGAAGCGTCTTGCATCTTCCAGACCCCTTTTCCCTCATCAAAGGACCCGTCCAGAGGCATTGTCGACACTTTGGATGGAAGGTCGGCGAAAGCCTCGGAGTCGTAGTATAGGCCCCACAGCTCGTGCCATTGCTGGTCCAGCAGTGCATTGAACGAAGGTAGCAAGTCATATGATTCATGTTCTAGCTCGTAGAACAACATAGTCACCAATCCGTTGGTGGTCCTGTTGCCGGTTGGATAAGCGAGATGACCGCGCATTGCGTCGAAGTGGTAGCGAGCCGCCTCTTCCCCGTAGCCGACGATTGCATCCGTAGCGAAATGCTCACCGCTGAGAATGTGGCGCACCTCTGAACGAAGAGACCAGACGAGCTCCATCTGGTCCGAGACAGCCAAGCGAAGCTCACGCGGGGGTTGCTCGTGACGAGGATACTGGTTGTTGATGTTGAATACAAGCACACGAGGAAGCGAGGTGATCGAAACGATCTGCGTGTAAGAGCGTCCGATGCAATCGCTCTTGTGATAACGACGCTCAGTATTTTGTTTCTCTACGTCCGCCATTGCTGGTTGCCCAACAAGTGAGCCAAATACCTCCGACAGAGTTGGCTCGCTAAGGTTTAGGCTCGGTAGTAGGACGGGCCAGTCGACGATGAAGTGTCGTCTTGGCAAGATCTCAATTTGTACGCACTGACAAGCCGGGCAATAACCGGCTCGCTGAAAGTGGGTTTCGATCTGAACTCGGGCCGATGAGGTTGGCAAGTGATCCCGCGGTATTGGTATTGGTATGTGGTCGACCGTAAAGGTGTAAGGCGACACGAGCCAGCTCTGCGGACGACAAGAGCGATCAGCCCAATGTGGATTACTCTCTACTAGTAAAAAAAAAGTGTGAGTTAAGGAATGTACCTAAAATCGCTATTTTTGAGTCGGTTGCGGCCCGGAGGGCCGCCTGTGGTGGATGTACCAGCATACTGTTGTGTCTGCCGCACCTGCCTGTGGTGTCCATGTTCCGATCAGAACTCATGTACAAGCGCTGTGGTGACTTTTGTATTTTCCGCGCCGTTCCAACGAAGCTACAGCGCTCCCAGTATTTTCCTTTTTTTTTTCGCTGACATAAAACAATGCTTACACTTATATTGCATTTAATGGACGGCTAGCGCGTGGCTTTGCATGACATTGCTTCTACAGCACAGCTCCGCTTGGCGGCTGCCGCGCGGGGCGAGGGCTAACATCTGTCACGTGATGCGGCGCGCCCGCCGTGTCATTGCCCGTCCGGCAGTCGACCATGGGCCTGCTCGAGCGCCCGCTGCTGGGCGCCGCACAGCTCGGCATTGCGACACGTATACGAGCGCGCCGTGCAGCTGTGCAGAACGGACAGCGTGGTCAGCGCGATGGCCAACTCGACGCTGGGCTCGCCCCACCACCACCTCCTCCGCAAAGGCGGGTGCGCCGGGCTCGAATCGCGCTCAAACCCCTCAAGCCCCACGTTCCCATCCGCGACTACCTCGGCCCCAGATGGCCGTGTGTGTCCACTGCAAGGCTCGACACTGGGAGTGCAAAGGACGAACCGGACACTTGAGCACGTGCTGCTCGCAGGGGAAGGTGCAGCTACCTCCTCTCTCCGGCCCAATCCCGAGTATCGACAGCTACTTGAAGGCTCGGATAGCGGTCAGTTGCTCCGTCCAACAACATCTGTCTGCAGTATGGCCCACATGCTGAACTGTGCGATGCATCTACACAGACGCTAAAGCATTCCGCGAGAATGCCCGGTCTTACAACAACGCACTATCCTTTACTTCGCTCGCTGCCCACTGGGACCAAACCCAAGTGAGCACTCTAGGACCTCCCGTGTTTCGCGTGTTCGGCCGCCTCTATCATCGACTCGGTGCCCTGATCCCTGCCGTGAATCAACGCCCAGCCTTTGCCCAGACATGGCTGATCGACCCGGCCGAGGCCACCGAGACACGACTTCAAGGACCCGACAGCGCAGAGACTCGCATTCAAAGATCAACGCTGACCAAGCTCGAGTCCATGTTGCGCACCGGCAATCGCTTTGTGAGGGAGTTCGCATCGGCCAAAGCCCGCGCGGGTTGGGATACGGCCAAAGAGTGGGTCCTACCAGGCCGAGACCGACGCACCCACAACCTTCCTACGTCAAGCACGGAAATGGCGATGCTTATCTGCGAGTCCGACACCAACACGGGAGATCGTGGACGTCAAGACCTTATTCTCCAGGTGCACGGTGATCGATGTTGCGATGGTCGGCCCAAGTACCAAGTCATCAGCTCGCTCCATCCGTCTGCGTTGCCTCTCCAGTAGCCACTACTATTTCCTGCAGGGGAAGATGGCTTCCACCCCAACATTCCTCTTTGCGGGTTTTGCTAAGCTGGGCTGCCAATCGCCAGAAACCGAGAGCAGATCGGCAATGGTGTCCAATTGTGCGAGGCACTTGCCGGTCTCGGTTTGGATGACGAAGACGAACAGGAGGACGAAGACCGCGACGATGAGGATGAAGACGGCGAGGAAGGGGACGAAGAGAATGGTGATGGTAAAGGTAAGCGTCTTGGGTTCTTTCTCACCTGTTCCATTCTGTTGAGACGCGAGCACAGGCTGACATAAATTGTTCGAAATTCTAGGACGAAGATCAAGCAAGAGGGGTCGAGGTGGATCAACCCGAGTTTCGCGTTCCCAATTCTTTGCATATTCCTTGCACGAACGCGACGACTACTTCTCGATTCCGCATGCCACCCAGCGTCTCTTCCTCGAGTTCGTGATCGACGGATACTCCCAAGTCGAGACCGATCGACTCAACTACATCCGGTTGCATCAAGAAAGTCTCCGCCTCACCACGGCCCAAGGCATCACCGACGCTGTTGCCAACGGCCTGACCCCGGATCAAATTGGACGTTCGGTGATTTTGGGCTCGACGTTCAAGAATAGCCCGCGCGAGATCACGCAGCGTTACCAAGATGCGATGGCTTGCGTCGTCAAATATGGAAAGCCTTCGCTGTTCATCACGGTGACGTGCAACCCCGAATGGCCGGAAATCAAGGCTGCACTGGCGCCGAACGACAAAGCATGCAACCGTCCGGATCTCATTGCACGAGTGTTTGAAGCCAACCTGAACCGACTCTGCGACGACGTTTTTGGCAACAAGCAACGTGCAGGCTGTTTCGGCGTCGTTCTGACGCATACACATGTGATTGAGTATCAGAAGCGGGGCCTGCCACATGCCCATGTCCTCATCACCCTCGCGCCGGACGATCATCCTTTGTCGACGGAAGCGATCGACAAGATGATTTCAGCCGAGATACCCGATCCTTCGCGCTATCCTGATCTCCACGAGACCGTCACAAAGCACATGCTGCATGGCAAGTGTGGCGGAAACTCGACTCAGCCCTGCATGGAGAAGGACAAGTACGGTAACCCGAGGTGCAAGCGCCATTTTCCTCGCGAACAGAACCCCCACACCCGCATGCACCCTGAGGGCTACCCGTTGTATCGCCGACGCTTTCGCCACGCCGTTGTCAAGGGGGGTGTCATCTACAACGATGGTGACTGCGTGCCGTACTCGCCTTATCTCTCCGCCAAGTACAACGCGCATATCAATGTGGAGGCTGTGACAACGATCGGCGCGATCAAGTACCTCTTCAAGTATGTGTACAAAGGTCCGGATCGAGCTGTGGCGCGTGTTGAGCATGCAGCGAACTATGAAGGGGCCCGCGAGGAGGAACCGGTTCGAGATGAGATCAACGAGTTCGTCGAAGGTCGCTACATCAGTACTCCAGAAGCGGTCCACCGCCTATTCGGATTCTCGGTCGGTAGAGTGTGGCCGCCCGTCAATCGACTACCGGTCCATCTGGAGAATCAACAATCTGTGCAGATCAATCCAAATGAACCGCTGCCCCTCGACACTCCGCCCACTCGCTCCAAACTGACCGGCTTCTTCGACCTGTGCGCCGCAGCTCCCGACGGTGAGCTCACTACCACGTTGCTCTACACGAATGTGCCGCGCTACTACTCCTGGAACAAGGAGAAGTTGCGCTGGAAACGTCGAGTCCATGATCGCAATGTCATTGGACGAATCTACACCGTCCCACTGCGTAGTGGGGAGCGCTTTTACCTCAGACTGCTCCTCGAGGTCGTCATGGGCCCGACATCGTTTGCGGACCTGCTCATGTTCGAAGACGTCGTGTATCCTTCCTATCGCGCCGCTTGCGCCGCTCGCGGACTTCTCGCCGACGATGGCGAGCATCACATCTGTCTCAGGGAAGCTGCACAGATTGAAACCGGTGATCAACTACGCCGATTATTCGTGTTCATGCTCATCCATGCGACGGTTGCCAACCCGCCAGCTTTGCTGGATCGTCACTTTGCTTCTCTTAGCGACGATGCCCGTTATCACATCGAACGTTATGAAGACGTGCCCGTCAACGATCAAACCATCCGCCTATGGACCCTTAACAAGATTCGTCTCCTCCTTGCGGCGAACGATCGAACTTTGGCCTTCTTTGATCTTCCCGAGCTGACCGAGGACGAAGTGCGGCTGTTTGATCGTCTCGATGAACGGCTTCCCCGTTTTGATCGCCAGTAATGCGCGCAAGATGCCGAAGCGGCGCATGCCCTCTGAACCACGACCAACGAATTGCATTTGACAAGTTTCTTCGCGCGGTCGAGCTCGATGTCGTCGATCAGATGCGCGACAACAACCTTGGGCGGCAGCATGTGTTTTTCCTGCTTGCATCTGGGGGTACTGGCAAGACTTTTGTGGAGAATGCCCTTCTCGATACTGTGCGAGCTCGAGGCGACCAAGCGATTGCGGTGGCGTCGTCCGGAGTGGCGGCGTTGCTTCTCAAGGGAGGACACATGGCGCATTCGACTTTTCGAATCCCACTCGACACCTTGCCAACCTCGACGTGTCCAGTCGACAGGGAGAGTGATCTCGCGCTGATGCTGCGTACCACCAAGCTCATCATTTGGGATGAAGCACCAATGGCGCATCGATTCGCGGTGGAAGCGCTCGACCGTTTACTGCGTGTCTCCGAGAGACCGAGGAGCTCTTCGGCGGAGTGACAACAATCTTTGCGGGTCAGTTGGGCTCTTCCGCCTCCGCTCTGAACGACGGCATGCTAACGAGGTTTCCAATTCGCAGGGGACTTTCGCCAGTGCCTTCCTGTCGTTCCCAAAAGAACTCCCGGTCAAATCGTCGATGCATCCCTCATCAAGGCAGACTTCTGGCGCGACGTTCGTATCTTGCGACTTACCGAGAACATGCGTCTCAGCTCGAACGCAGATGCGATGGACGAGGCTCAATTGGCTTGAACGCGCGACTTTGCGGAATGGCTACTCACCGTGGGAGATGGAACTGCCAACATGCACCCGTACGACAAGATTGCAGTACGTTTGGCTCCCCTCTTTGACCCAACCAACCGACACTAAGACCCCTTCCATTCGTTTCGCAGCTGCCTGATTACCTGCCGCTTCCGGACGGTCAAAGAACGGCCTAAGGGTTGATCAACTTTGTCTACCCCGATTTAAGGACCGTGAACAAGAACGCCCTCGAAGACCTGATTCAGCTGTTCTCACGTCAGGCAATCCTAGCTCCGCATAACGCAGCGGTCAATCGCATCAATGCCAAGCTGCTTGAAGAGTTCGATGGCGACTACATCGAGTATCGCAGCGCAGACGAGGTCGTCGAGGCAGGCGAAACTGGGGGTGGAATGGCGCCTGAACTGATTTCACCAGAGTATCTACATTCAATCAACCCATCCAACTTCCCCGCGCATCACTTGCGTCTCAAGGAAGGATCCCCGTCGTTCTTCTGCGCAATTTGGACCCAGACGCCGGCCTCTGCAACGGTACCCGCCTTATCGTCTCACACGCAAGATCTCGAGTCATTCAAGCCATCATCTTGACCGGAGATCGAGCGGGCACCACGGTCTTCATCCCTCGCGTGCGACTTGAGACAAATGCGACTAGCAGTCGCCAACTTGGTTTCACTATGCGCCGGCTCCAATTCCCGCTTCGAGTTGCCTTGGCCATGACGATCAACAAAGCCCAAGGTCAATCAATCAATCAATCGTGTTGGCGTCGATCTCTCCCTGCATCCCGTCTTCACTCATGGGCAGCTGTATGTGGCATTGTCTCGAGCCATGAGTGCTGATCGAATCAAGGTGCTACTGCCCTCTCGCGACCCCGCCGATGATGACGACGACCTACAAGCCGTCGATATGCTGTACTTCGTATTGTGTCTTTGACCTCCACTGAGACCATAAACCGTTTGATTATCCTGCTATTCGAATTACATCATCCTCTCCCTGTGACCTTTGTTACACCTGCTGAATCCATGTATACTGTTCGATTCTCCTGCTATTTGAGTTTCATCCTCTCATTAATCTAACGGGTTCCCATTGGTGTCAACAACTTCAATGATAGGCTGCTTTCCCTTATCACCGATATCAGACGTCTGGGCGTCTCTTACGCGTAAATCTTCGTTGTCCATGGGACTCATATCGATTGCAATCTTTAAAACTTTTCGGCGACCAGCGCTTCAAGTTCTCGGGTGCACGAGGTAGCTAGGCTCGTCACAAATAAAGGGTAGGGAGGGTGGGTCTGTCCCTCTCCAAAAAGTTATAGAAGCTGAATCCGAAAATACAAGCTCTAGTGAAGGCAATACAGGATCGTATGCACTGGAACGGCTGACACACAAGGTGTTGGCACGGAAAAGCAATACACAAGGTAATGCTTCGAATACGAAATTCGGCAATCCAAAGGTTTGTCAGTTTGGATGTCAAAAAAAGATTAGAGCTGGGGGGAGCAGGGGGTCAAGAGTGACTCTGGCGGGTCGTGGAAAGGAAGCGAGTAGAACGACGAAGAACGAGAAGAATGAGAACCAAAAAAGACGAAGCTGCGAAACAAGAGCTGATGCAGGGTTGAAGAAACCAAGGACCAAGCCCGCGCGCCGCCACAGACACTCGACCAAAGAGGGGTAATGCCATTGATGAGAGGCGAGGCGGAGTGAAAGGCGCGCGGAACCCTAACGCGTGATCCAAAAGTAAAGCAATTTGAATTGATGTAATTCAAATACCGGGTGCCACCTTAGGTGCGTAAGGCACAGCTGCCTTACACGGAGTCGATGTCGATGATCCATGCCGTCGCCGGCGTCGAAGACCGAGGTGCGAGGTCATTTCGATTAGTACGTCAACCTTGGTGGTTGAGATCTCTTGGGGTGGGGTAGCTTAAGTTTTGGACATTCATCTAGAATTGAAAAAAAGTGAAGGTCAGCCGAGAAGCTTCTGAAGCCAGTGCGTCCGCGACTCTGCCGGGGCGCTGCTTTGGATGCCAGCCCAGTGTCCTCGGGGTCCACTTAGGCAAAGGATGAAGGCAAGTCACTCACGAGGGACGAATACATGTTTACCCTCATAAACAGTATTACGACACGTCGAGCACATAAAGTCCTGCCATAAATTGAGGACATCAGGGGTAGAGCGTGTGTCTGTGAGAGATGGACGGCCCGAAGGGTGAGTCATCGTACAGGAGTCACATTTCACCCAATCGTTTCAAAAGTAGAACTTACCATTGGCCACGCAAAGTTGCATCAGCTTCCGCATAAAATCGTTTTTCGGTTTACATAGACAGCTGTTGATTATGTTAGGTTTGATGTCGAGGAGGTTGCACTCAGGAATTCTTCAGTGATGGTCCGGTGTGCGGGCGGCAAGACGGGTCTACGTGATCAGTGGTAGCGCTGGTAGCGAGTCGCGCCGTTATGCTTCGGAAAGACCTACGCCCACAAGTTCACAACTGCGTCCACTTTGAGCGAGCATTCCCCTAGGATTTGCCCATAAGGGTCGGGAGGCGATTCGACAGCAGCCTCAATTGAGAAGATGAAGACCCCAAAGGCGAGCGATGCAGCGAGCCACGGGAAACGGAACATGATGTGCAGTAGGTGATGAAGCTTGACACGGTGTGGGAGATACTGTAGAGATTGATGAGAATGCGAGGTGTATAGGAGACGTGGGGTCTGAGGGATGCGAGAAGAGATAGAGAGAAAGAAGAGAAAGAGAGAAGATACCCGGACCCAATGATCCCACGATTCTGTAAAAATGATCGCCGAGCTTGTCTCGACTTGGGTGCCTCTCCGTCCTTCTCAGCTGCCAGCGTACGAGACGGTGCAGGTTTCCGCTATTTTAGAGAGAGCGTGTGAGGTCGGACTGAGCGCGTCCGTTACCGTCGAGCGTCGGCGATCTTTCGTCCGTCGTGTTACGAGCCGTTAGTGTAAGGCTCGTGCCTTACAGAAAGTCGCGAGGACGGTCGTATATCGAAGTTGTGACCGTTACGGACGGAAGAGGATACTTGTTAAACGTCGTTCTGGGTTTCAGTTCGAAGTAAAACTACTAAGAGAGAGGAAGAGAGAGATGGGGAAGGGCGTCCCAATTGAGTGAGGCCGAGACCCGTGCGTCGGTGTCAGTCGTGACGTCGGCTACGGGGTCGAAGGCCCGGTCTCAAGGGGGGCGGCCTTACACCCTCCCCTCCGAAGTCCTGTCTGGGCTTCTTCGCTGTATCAGTCTCTGTAATATCGTTGTCGGGAGACCCCAAGAGACCCGAGGGGATTGTATCCCTGTTGGCGTGTCTCGTTGTCCATATACTTTTGGGCCAGTTCTTGTCCCTCGACCTCCAGTTGTAGGAGTTCGTTGGTATGTCGACTGAAGTCGCGCCTCTGCTCGATCGCGCGCATGCGGTCGCGGGCTTGCTTGCGTGTGAAGAAGTTGACATCGTCGGCCTGCTGTTCGGCGATGTCTTGCTGTTGACGGTGGTGTCAATAGTATCAGCGCTCTGCCGAGAAATCTCATGACTTTTACCTACCAAGGCATGGATGAGCTCGTCGTTGTGTTCTCCGGCCATCTGTCGGCGAGCCAACGCTGGGTCAACCGTCAACAAGGTGACACCGTCAATCGGAAGCAAAGGCTTCGGGTTGAAAAGCCTGTTCGGGAAACGATCATCGTCGTTTGCTACCCACCTCTTCACTTGTGTCGCGTGAAAAACCGGGTGTATGTTTCGATTCGAGTAGCGCGCACCGAGCTGCCGAAGTTGCAGGAGAGTATCCCGTGCATTCGAAAGGACCGGCCCAAGGAGCTGTCCACTTCCGCGCGCGGTGCGCAGCGCTCGCAAAGTTCTCGGTCTTTACCAAATAAAGGTTTCCAATAGGCGAACGCGAGTCCCCATTGTTCTCAGCCTTCCGCTTCTGGTTAGCGAAAAAGGCCTGTGTTCCGCGTGCCTTCAGTATGTTGTCACGAGCGCAGTGTGTGCGTGTAACAGCATCCTGTAGTAGTTCTGCAGCCGGCGTTCCTACTGGTGCTTTCGCCCATCCAGGAATATTCGTCGGTGGAACCACTCGCGCAAGCTCGTAAGGGCTGAACCCCGTCGTTGCGCTCTTCGTAGAGTTCAATGCATGTACAACAAATGGCACTTGGTCGGGCCAGTTTGTTTGATCCTCATTGACGACCTGTCGCATTACTGCGTTCAAATCTCGATGCATTCGTTCAATACGACCATGAAAGGTCGTACTCAAGAGCAGAGTAGTCCCGAGCCCCTCAAAGATGTTGTTGTAGGAGCGTCTCTAGTTACGTGGCGTCGATGGATGACCTAATGTGAGATAGTGGATCGCTAAAGGTCAATCGACTGTAACAGAGCGAATGGGCGAGATGTGATATCGAGTGCGTGGTGGAGAAGAGAGAAAAACAGCTAGGCCAAAAGACGCAATCTCATGTAAACAACCAGCCGACGTTTTACCTTCACTGAGATCACGATTCTGCTATTTAATTTTCATCCTCCCGTTAATTTAACGGGTTCCCACTGGTTTATGGTAAGCAAAAGAATCTTGATCGACTGACCGATGGGTTGCTGTATTCCCCTCGCTTGAGTGGAGTTGTATAATCACTCTTACGTTCCTTTGATAAGACGATCACCAAGCTGATAATCCGCTCGCGCAGCTCGAAGTACGCATCGGATGCATCCTCTACGGGTTTCGAATCATAGTCGTAGGCTAGCTGCGTGTATTCGCGAATGAGGCTCCAGATCTCGAGGGCCAGTGTCCGACCTTGAAGTGCGAATGTCTCCTCCATTTCCAGCTTGGCACACATGGAGGGGTTGGTGATAAAGAGGCAGTCCATGTGCATTAGCCACTCTTTCAGCCCGGTGGCGACCGAGAGCAAGCCAACCAAGGCCGAATCAAGCCAGCAGGAATGGTTGTGCCATGGACCCTGGACAATGCCAGTCCGTTTGCTGCATTGCTGCTCGGATCGAAGCCAAAAGTCTTCGTGGAGTGTGGCAATCGTGCTGCTTTGGAGTTCGAGGGGCGTCGAGCTCGACACTGCCTTCGGCGGAGATAATCCCAAGCTTGCTTGAGATGTGGATAAAGACTTGGAGTCGGCAGCTTTGGGTGGCGCGAATGCCGAATTTGGCACAGGCTGGACATGTGCCACCGCTAATTCTGACTCCGGCTTCCCTAAGGCGGCGATCATCCGTTTCCGAGGTACACGGTAGTTCTTGCCAGACGATTGGGGCTTTTCCAATAGCGCAAGAACTGTGAGGCAAGAGAGATATCGCTTTGAGTCGGATAGGTTTTACCCCGCAGATCCGCGCTTGAGCAGTCAAATACGTACATCTCGACCTCTCTTCCGTCCACTCGTTGAGCGCCCTCACTGAAAGAGGAGTCGGTCGTATTGATCGCGCCGCGCCGCTCGATGGGCGGCCCGAAGATTTGGCACGCGATTTGGAAATGGAAGCTTCCTTCGGTTTTGTGGAGCGGTCAGCTGGGCGCCCCGTCGTGCTGCACGATTCGACATGACCGGATGAGCTCCGCTGCCTTGATTGCGTCAATCGAAGAGCAAATAAATCGTCGTCCGAATCGTCTTCATCGGATAGCGCTTGAGAAGTCATGATAGGCCCATTTTTGGAAACCGCTTTGGCCGGCCTTGACTGCGCACCGCGCAGTTTACTTTTGCTTCGCGGATCGACGGGTTGCTGCCGTGAGCGAGCTGAATCTATCGTGGTCAAATCGTCGATCTCAATCGGTGAGACTGGCATGGGCCGCGACAACGAGCTGGGCGGCGCGTTTGATGACTTGGCAACGCCTGTCCCGGGATAACGAGCAAGAGAAGCGAACGCAACTGACGCTTCTGGGATGTTGGCGTCACTGATAGAAGACGAAGGCACTTCTCTGCGTTCCTTGATCTCTTTCATATGAGCGCGGGTGTTGCCTCGCTCGTGATAGGTCGAGCTCTTGACGTAGCCATCTGCAAGGACGGGATGAGAATAAAGTCAGACTCAATGGTGAAGAATGTTCTGATGCAGGCGCGCCGCACTGACCAGCTGCATGCATATCAATGTTGTCGGTCAGATTCGCGAAGTCCAGAAGCCGCATCACTCCTTCCACCGGGCCATATCGTTCGTTGCCGCACGAATGTATCAGAAGCCAGTGCGACGATTCTACCGCATTCGTAGTGGTTGCCACACCGTTGTTTGCCGTTCCACTCAAATTCTTGAAGACCACACTTCGGATCGCCAGTCTTGTCCACCACTTGATCCAGCTTTCGGCCACGGGGAACTTGTCGATGATGAACTTGGCGAGAGTGTCAATTGCTGCATGAGACTTTGCTGCGCGCATTGAATGGACCAGTGAGGCAAAGTGGCTGCGCTCGTCCGATTCGGCGAAATGTTTGAGTCCAAATCTTCGGACTTGCTCAATGAAGTGAAAAGCGCAACCCTTAGCCACCTTCTCACCGATCTTGATAGCCTCCGCCGTCCACTGCTTTTTCTGGGGGTCGGTCACATTGAGTAGACCCACGTCTGCGATTTTGCGTCCTACGTACCACTCTACTATGGCTTCACGGAGACCAAGTAGTTGCGCAGCTGAATAGTCGACAACAAAGGCGACCCCATTGACGATCTCGTCTACAGTGCACTTGCTATCGTTCAGGATCTTGAACAGTTGCAAAAAATGCTGGCGGTAGAAACTTGCTCGCTCATAGTTGCCGATGGAGTACAAGACGGGGAGCCAACGACGAGCGCTGGGCGAGTAGCAGACTGTGGCCAGTAGTACGTATTTGTCCCGGAAGAAGATGTTATGAGCGTCGGTAGGCCACTCTATATTGCCATCAGCAGCTTGTTCGGCGATCGAGTCGATGAGTCGTTCTCGCATCAAAGGGGTCTGGATGCCAATCGACATGTCGGAGCTTGCTTTAGCGTCCGGGTCACTGCTTCTTCCTGAAATCGTTGAAACAGCCTTCCGTCTCTTCCTCTCAGGCTCGGTTTTGGCCTGCTTCCGTGGATCGGGGTCGCGGTCGGATGCGAGGAGCGGATCCTCGAAACCACTGTCGTACTTGGTGTACACCACCAGCTGATGATCGACATTTGCAATCACGCGCACGACTGAGTGAAGATCATCCTGTAGGGCGCCACGCTTGCTTTGACCCACTCTTGGCGCGTGCCTGGCAATCGTCCGAGTATTGTCGTATAGTGGACAGATCTCGGAAGCGGACGGCCGGTGTCGTGGGTCGTCTGGGAAAGCAGTCATCTGGCCCATGCGTAGCTCTGCCGCAGATGTTTGGGGCGCGGCAGAACGCAGACGTTGCAGTTGTTCCACCCGTTCCGATGACGGACGAGAGACAGGCGGAGGAGGATGGTTGTGGAATCCCGAATGCAAAATGAAGACCTCGCCCGGGCGATCCTTGCGTTGCGCTTGAATAATGGTTGCCGAACAAAGTATGTGCTTCATCGGCCCGTTGCAAGCTGAAATCGGACAGAGCGGGATCTGCGATGGTGTGCGCTCTACGTTCGGAGCAATCGCTTTGCGCGAGGTGAGTTTGTTGGGCGCTTCCTGTGTAGTGTCGAGCGCTTCGGCCTCCTCCCCGCGATTTGCCCTCCTTGGTACTGATATCTTTGTCGGAGGTCGACGCTTGCCACAACAGGATCGGTCGCAACAGAGAAACACACCCAAGCAGTACCTCTTGCTGTACTTGACATACTCGACGTTCAGTTCCCGACGAGGGCCTTGCCAGACACCACCAGAGTCGCTTCGATTGCCCGATGCTGAGAAAGACCACAGATACGACAAGCCACCATTCGACATTGGAACGGCAACGACGTCGTCCCAAGTTCCGTTGGGTCTCCATGAATCGAGAACGACCTCTCTGGGGTATTCATCGAGCATGAGGTCGGTCATCTTCATTCGTCCTTCGTTGTACTTGGCTAATTCCGGGTAGTCTCCATCTCCATCTTCCGGGTCATTCGGATATTGTAGGTCGTTCGGATGGGTGTGCGATGACCGGGAGTAGCGGTGGCCATCACTTGAGGTGCGGAACTCGGCTAGTTGACGATTCTGCCGTCGCACCTCATCGTCGGCCTCCGCTTCGGCTATGGCAAAGAAGCTCGATGCTGATGCCGCCTCGCCAAGATGCAGTGTGTTTTCAGGAGTCCTGACCAGAGTGACTGTAGGCGGGGGTGTTCCAGTCCTGCCCTCATCTTGTAGAGGTGCCGCTTGCGAGCGAGCGGGGATGGAAGTGCAATGCAGAAATTGATGACGATCTTTAGGGTGCTGGTAGATCTGAGGTGACGATTAGGCGGTAGCAAGTTCAGTAAGCGAGTTGATTCTGCAAGCGTTGTTCGATGCGGAAGGGAAACAAAGACATACCCTCATTGACAGTATAGCTTCTGCTGGCAGCGTGCCGAGGTCGAGAGCGGAGCTGGTCGACTCAAGAACTTGGTCCGAGAAATCGGCCCTGGCAGCGAACGACGCGAGCTTGACGTATCGAGAGGAGATGAAGATCTGGCTGGGAGCAAACGAGACATCGGTCTGATCGACGATGGAGTAATCAAAGCAGGAGTCGTCTGAAGATTTGCATTGGAAGAAGTTCGTCAGCGATCTGCAGGCAAGTCATTAGGTGAATCACTCTATGATTGTCCTGCATACCTTGGAGAGCAATTCCGAGCTCGTCAGCAACCTCGTCGAGCACATGCTGAAGGTAAACGAAACGACAGGCTCCTGCTGCGAAGTTGATGGGGACAGAGGGCGTCATTCGCACCGCCACGCCAGCAACTAAGTGGCCGGAGGGAGATCGTGCTTCGACGGTCGAAACTGAGCAAGTGGAGCCCGCCACACCGTGATATCAGCGATTTCAACCCTAATGTACAGACATTCGCTTGGAAAGTTGAAGACGTACCATTAATTCTTAGAGCAATCGATTCAGGAAAATCACGAGTGGTACTGAGGGATGCCGAAGTCGACGCGCCTTGCGGAAAAGCCGCCGATTGAGGCAATGACGACATCGTCCCCTGCGGCCGCGGTGCACCCAGATCGGTGTTGGAAGTGATACCTTTGAATCTCAACGTCTGATTGAGCGTGTTCGTTGTTGAAAACAAAAGAGGAGATGTAGAGGTGCAAAACGGGAACGCGTCGTTGAGGATCGGACTGGAAATCGTAACCGCATCGTCGTAATGATCGTGGCCACCGTCTTGGCCGACTTCGCTCTTGCTCACACTACGGCTTAGATCGAAACTGATACTTTGTGCCAGGTGGTTTTGTCCCTGCATTGCGAAGGTAGAGGATGAAGGTGGGGCCGGCACCGCGCCGGTCGACATCGCCGCGAGGTGGTCGCCAGCCTCAGCAGCACAGGTGTTGTCATGATCCGCAGCTAGCCGACCCGCGAGCGGCTCGTCAAGTTCGATGGAGGCTTCTGATATGGGTGTCAAGATCGGGTGATGCTCGAAGCTCGGTTGCTTGCGTGCTGGGTTGGCGTACGGTGTCTTCGGCGTATTGCGAGTTGCTGAACGCGTCTGGAGCCGGCCGACAACTTCGCAACTCCATTGGCCTGAAAGTCTGATCTGTCTGACTCCTCGCGAAAGAAAGCGAGACGACTGCCACGCCAAACAACTGCTACAGTAAGTCGGGTCTGAAACGTGCGGCGGCGCAGTCCTGACTGATACGCGTCGAACAATTAAGTGGTCACGACGCGACCTTACGCGTTCATTTACCGAGAGGCGGAGCTCCTCCGACCGTGCCGATCGGCTACCGGCGCCTGCCTATCTTGAGCATATAGCCCAAGAGAAGAGTGATGTGCTGTGTCGTCTTTTAGAGCACGTGACGTTCTAGCCGTAGGAGCGTCCACAATCCTCGATTTTGATACCATCTCCAGAGGAGTAAAAAGCTAACCATTAAAAACGTGCATAAGTGCGACTCGGGCTGAGTGGGGCCGGATGGGTCCGCACTTGGCCAGACGGGTCCGCACTTTGCTGGGCCAAGTGCGGACCGCAGACCGCCATGTGCGGACACTTGACCGACACATGTCCGCACATGAGAATTTGAAATCATCATAAGTCTTGCAGCACATATCGTATCATGTTCTTCTTGCAGGTTCAACCTAGGAATCTACTTAGCTACTAACATCAACTTAGCTACTAATATCAACTGCCGAGTCAAAGAACGTCAAAGAACGTCAGAGAACGGGAGACAAACCAGGGAGACAAAGAACGTCAAAGAACGTCAAAGAACGGCAGACGGACCATGTGGCGTGACGTCATAACAGTTTCGGTACTGCCACAGCTCTCGGTCCAGCGCGTCCCAGCTAGCTAGCGCTGTTTCAGCATGGGTCGGCCAACGACAGCCCGTTTCGCCTACGTTCGCCGAGGTTCCATTTTCCATCAAATCAATGACTCTCTACTTCCCGAAGCAGGCTGAGACGCCCTGTCTTGCGTGTCTACCACATCGTAGCGTAGTTCCTTCAATCATCCAGTTCCTGCCACTGCCGAAATGTCATGTGCAAACTTTCACGTACAGAAGACTCTCCAATACGAATCTTCACGGAGAGCAAGACGTCGCCAACGTGAGCGAGCTGAGCGCGCCGCCCGCGAGGCTGCACGCGCCCCTCCGCACAACCCGACTCTCGCTCTAATCGCACAGACGCCGCCACCAATCGATCAACACGACGTCGCGCAAAATGGATCGTCAAGTCAATCTGCACCGGCAGCAGGCAGTCTCAATGTCGCACGGCAAGTGCGACGGGCCCGCAGTCCTTCACCTCCGGGCTTGAGATTCGTTCGTCCACGCTTCGAAGCAGTTCCAGACCTCTCTCGCGACGCGGCTTCAAGTACAGACGCAACTGCGACTTCAGCCACTACTGTCGTCGATCGACGACTCGCGGAGCAGCGTCAACGACATCAACGCGCAAGTGAGCGATCGAGCCAAACCGTCCCAACTGCGCTGCTACCGTTGCCAGAAGGGCCTTTTCCCCGGCACGATCTTGGATCAATGACGTTGCAATGTCCGATCTGTTCGGCTCTACACTGGGAATTCGAAAAGGCGCCGACCCCAGGCGGTGCCACACCGTTCAAAATCTGTTGCGCAGACGGCAAAGTTCGATTGCCCGGGATCGAAAAGCCTCCGCCCGAGCTGCTTGCGCTTCTGACTGGCGATGGCCCAGGTTAGTACACGTCGATTCGTTCAACTTGCTAGAATGAGTACAGCGGACTAACGGCCTTGCTGACTATCCGTGAAACAGTTGAGAAGATCTTCCGGGACCGTATTCTTGCGTTCAATGAAAACTTCGCTATGGCATCATTCGGCACGAGCAAGGGCCATGGGATCATCAGCGGCTCCGGACCACCATCTTTCTACCTGAGCGGAATGGTATTTCACCGTATCGGCACCCTAGCACCAGGCCCAGCAGACGACCCCGTCTTTGCCCAGATTCTATTCCTGGCTCCCACGGAACGCATTGAAGCCCGACGAAGATTCAACGGACCGCCTGAAGAAGTTCGACGTCTGGACTCAGCGTATCAGCAGATTGTTCCCGTACTCGACGGCATGCTGCAACTCCACAACACGCGCGTAAAACTGTTCTTGACAGCAAAAGAATTCATGGACAGTGATGCGTCTCACATGTACCAGCTGCGCTTACTTGCACCGCGCAATCGAGACCCAAGAACCTACAACTTGCCGACGCAAGACGAGGTGGCCGTCATTTTACCCGGAGACGAGACCGAGTACCGATCTTCAAGAAGAGAGATCGTCGTTCGGTTACGTCACCCGCCAAACAATGACAGCCGCGGAATTCAGCTCATTCACGATGGTCACCCTGCACTCATGGCGCTCACATACCCGCTATTGTTACCGTATGGCGAAGACTGGTACCACGACAGAATTCCCCTCAGCCAAAATACTATCGCAACAGAGGCAGCTCGTCGCGTGCGGGACGAAAACGGCATCTTGCAACGCACAACGGATAACACCAACGCCAACCCACAAACCGGAAAGGGCGGATCCAAACGTGTGACGCAAAGCCAATTCAACGCGTTTTATTTCCACATTCGTCCTCCGAATATCAGTTACCCGACGTTTTTCCTTGGGGGCCGGTTGTTCCAGAAATTTGTCGCGGACGCCTGGGCATTAACTGAACAAGAACGGCTATATTGGATGAGAACGAATCAGCAAAAGCTCCGAGCCGAAGAGTACTCGTCCCTTCAAGCAAGCCTGGCTGAAGGACTCGATCCCGCGCAGATTGGCAAAAGAGTCATTCTACCGTCGTCACACACCGGATCGCCACGCCAAATGGTCCAACTTTACCAAGATGCTATGGCCATCGTTCGTGTTTTTGGTGCTCCCGACCTATTCATCACGATGACATGCAACCCTGCCTGGTCAGAAATCGTCAACGCGTTGCTTCCTGGCCAAACCGCATCCGACCGTCCCGACATAGTAACATGGGTCTTTCACGGCAAATTGAAAGCTCTTCTTGCGGATGTATTAGGCGTTCATCGTGCGCCGGGAGTCTTTGGAAAAGTATGTCAATCGGCGCGGTCAATACAAAATGGATAGAATGCTCACGAGTCTCAATTCTTTGCGCAGGTCATCGCATATGTCTATGTTGTCGAATTTCAAAAGCGCGGGTTGCCTCACGCCCATATCCTTTTGATCATGGATCCAGAAGACAAACCAAAAACAAACGACGACTACGACAAGATAGTGACCGCAGAAATACCTGACCCCGACAAATTCCCTGCATTGTTTGAGACCATCACAAACTCCATGCTACACCGGCGATGTGATCGTCCCGGCAAGCATACCTGCCACGACGACAATGGAAAATGTACCAAAGGGTTTCCCAAACGACTTCAACCGCGCACGACCAGCGAAGACGGTGGCTATCCACACTACCGGCGTCGCGGCATACACCAATACGTCAAATTCCCGGGAACAGCGCAAGAAGAAGTTTTCACGGATGCAAACGTTGTTCCAACAAATCCGTTCCTTGCTTCCAAGTACAACTGTCATGTCAACGTGGAAATCGCAAGCGGTGTTGCTGCGATCAAATACCTGTACAAGTACGTTTACAAGTGCCACGACCGTACTTCATTCACGATCGACGAACCCGGAGCTCGAGACGAAATCAACAACTTCCCTGACGCTCGATACGGTCGGAGGTGGCGCGCGGAGCGCGCCGCCGAAAATATCCGGTGAATGGCTTCGGGGGCGCAAACATATCGAGCGTCAAGGAAGTTGTTGATTTTGTGATGGTCTCAAACAATGCAGGGAATTTGTCGGGGTCAGGTATTTCTGCGGTCACTATCTTGTCGTAGTCGTCGTTTGTTTTTGGTTTGTCTTCTGGATCCATGATCAAAAGGATATGGGCGTGAGGCAACCCGCGCTTTTGAAATTCGACAACATAGACATATGCGATGACCTGCGCAAAGAATTGAGACTCGTGAGCATTCTATCCATTTTGTATTGACCGCGCCGATTGACATACTTTTCCAAAGACTCCCGGCGCACGATGAACGCCTAATACATCCGCAAGAAGAGCTTTCAATTTGCCGTGAAAGACCCATGTTACTATGTCGGGACGGTCGGATGCGGTTTGGCCAGGAAGCAACGCGTTGACGATTTCTGACCAGGCAGGGTTGCATGTCATCGTGATGAATAGGTCGGGAGCACCAAAAACACGAACGATGGCCATAGCATCTTGGTAAAGTTGGACCATTTGGCGTGGCGATCCGGTGTGTGACGACGGTAGAATGACTCTTTTGCCAATCTGCGCGGGATCGAGTCCTTCAGCCAGGCTTGCTTGAAGGGACGAGTACTCTTCGGCTCGGAGCTTTTGCTGATTCGTTCTCATCCAATATAGCCGTTCTTGTTCAGTTAATGCCCAGGCGTCCGCGACAAATTTCTGGAACAACCGGCCCCCAAGGAAAAACGTCGGGTAACTGATATTCGGAGGACGAATGTGGAAATAAAACGCGTTGAATTGGCTTTGCGTCACACGTTTGGATCCGCCCTTTCCGGTTTGTGGGTTGGCGTTGGTGTTATCCGTTGTGCGTTGCAAGATGCCGTTTTCGTCCCGCACGCGACGAGCTGCCTCTGTTGCGATAGTATTTTGGCTGAGGGGAATTCTGTCGTGGTACCAGTCTTCGCCATACGGTAACAATAGCGGGTATGTGAGCGCCATGAGTGCAGGGTGACCATCGTGAATGAGCTGAATTCCGCGGCTGTCATTGTTTGGCGGGTGACGTAACCGAACGACGATCTCTCTTCTTGAAGATCGGTACTCGGTCTCGTCTCCGGGTAAAATGACGGCCACCTCGTCTTGCGTCGGCAAGTTGTAGGTTCTTGGGTCTCGATTGCGCGGTGCAAGTAAGCGCAGCTGGTACATGTGAGACGCATCACTGTCCATGAATTCTTTTGCTGTCAAGAACAGTTTTACGCGCGTGTTGTGGAGTTGCAGCATGCCGTCGAGTACGGGAACAATCTGCTGATACGCTGAGTCCAGACGTCGAACTTCTTCAGGCGGTCCGTTGAATCTTCGTCGGGCTTCAATGCGTTCCGTGGGAGCCAGGAATAGAATCTGGGCAAAGACGGGGTCGTCTGCTGGGCCTGGTGCTAGGGTGCCGATACGGTGAAATACCATTCCGCTCAGGTAGAAAGATGGTGGTCCGGAGCCGCTGATGATCCCATGGCCCTTGCTCGTGCCGAATGATGCCATAGCGAAGTTTTCATTGAACGCAAGAATACGGTCCCGGAAGATCTTCTCAACTGTTTCACGGATAGTCAGCAAGGCCGTTAGTCCGCTGTACTCATTCTAGCAAGTTGAACGAATCGACGTGTACTAACCTGGGCCATCGCCAGTCAGAAGCGCAAGCAGCTCGGGCGGAGGCTTTTCGATCCCGGGCAATCGAACTTTGCCGTCTGCGCAACAGATTTTGAACGGTGTGGCACCGCCTGGGGTCGGCGCCTTTTCGAATTCCCAGTGTAGAGCCGAACAGATCGGACATTGCAACGTCATTGATCCAAGATCGTGCCGGGGAAAAGGCCCTTCTGGCAACGGTAGCAGCGCAGTTGGGACGGTTTGGCTCGATCGCTCACTTGCGCGTTGATGTCGTTGACGCTGCTCCGCGAGTCGTCGATCGACGACAGTAGTGGCTGAAGTCGCAGTTGCGTCTGTACTTGAAGCCGCGTCGCGAGAGAGGTCTGGAACTGCTTCGAAGCGTGGACGAACGAATCTCAAGCCCGGAGGTGAAGGACTGCGGGCCCGTCGCACTTGCCGTGCGACATTGAGACTGCCTGCTGCCGGTGCAGATTGACTTGACGATCCATTTTGCGCGACGTCGTGTTGATCGATTTCGTGCTGCTGCTTCTCGCGAAGGCGTCGTTGCCGCTGAGCTTCCGATCTGCGATTGTTCGAGGTTGTTGTTGTTGGCGACTGTGCGATTAGAGCAGGAGTCGGGTTGTGCAGAGGCTGTGCGATTAGAGCGGGAGTCGGGTTGTGCGGAGTCGGGACGCGAGCAGCCTCGCGGGCGGCGCGCTCAGCTCGCTCACGTTGCCGACGTCTCTGCTGCGCCTCTGCTCTCCGTGAAATTTCTTGTGCAGAAGACGGGACGTCGATCGCGTGCTGCTGCTTCTCGCGAAGGCGTCGTTGCCGCTGAGCTTCGGATCTGCGATTGTTCGAGGTTGTTGGCGGCGCTGACTGTGCCATTAGAGCGGAGGTCGGGTTGTGCGGAGGAGGAGCCGAAGCAGCCTCGCTGGCGGCGCGCTCAGTTTTTTTTTGTATCAGCCTCGCGGGCGCGCTCAGGTCGCTCACGTTGCCGACGTGTTTGCTGCCCCTGTGCTCTCCGACGTCTCCGTGAAGATGGTCGCACTGGAGTTTCCTGTACGTGAATGTTTGCAGATGACACATCTCGGCGGTGGCAGGAACTGGATGATTGAAGGAACTACGCTACGATGTGGTAGACACGCAAAACAGGTCGTCTCAGTCTGCTTCGGGAAGCAGAGGCTAGGGTCATATGCCAGGCTGCTTTGATGGGAAATGGAACGTCGGCGAACGTTGGAACGTCGGCGAACGTAGACGAAACGGTTTGTTGCTGGCCGACCCATGCTGAAACAGCGCTAGCTAGCTGGGACAGCTGGGACGCACTGGACCGAGAGCTGCCTATGACGTCACGCCACGTGGTTGTTCTTTGACGTTCTTTGTGTAGACGACAGTTGTTTTTAGTAGTTTGTAGAGATGTAGATAGTAGTTTGTAGATAGATAGATATATTAGAATTAGAATATTAGATTAGATTAGATTAGATAGCAGAGTAGACTAGTATGTAGATAGTAGATAATCAAGTGTCCGCACATGTGCGGACATTTGTACAACCTCACCGCAGGGGCCGGTCGGACCGAAGCGACCCATCGCTCGCCTCACCCTTCACCCACCGCTTCACCTCCATAATCAACGTCATTGTCAACACTCACCAAAAAGTTCACGAGATCTCTCGGAGATCTCCCTCATACCAAAACAAGAACCACCACACACGCGCTGGCGCAGTTTTTCTGACCATAACGAGTAATGCCCCTCAAGTCCCTCAGTTTTCCCCTGTCGACATCTTATCGTTCCCTTTGGTAGTGTCTTCGTAACGCCTTCTCCTTGACACAAGTTATTTACCTGCGCATGTATTTAATTCCAAAAAACCCCGCCTTGGTTCAATTGTAGTGAGAGGGGCCCTCATTTTTTAACCCAGAAAGGTCAACGCATTGCCGCCTCACGCCTCCTGTGGTGACCTCAAGGCGGTGAGGTGGGTCATGACGCGACCAGGAGGTCGGGGACTTCTCGGGCTCGGGGTTCACACACCTCGCTTCAAACTGTTTCAAGGACGCCTGTGATGTTGCATTTACAATTGGGGTAAACTGCAATGCTGAAACGATGTTATGGTCACTGTCATGCAAAACGGAGAGCTGCAACGAATAGATTCGGAAGAAACGACTTGAGCGGTGCGTGCGTGCGCCAAGGGACAGAGGATAGGTGCGACCCGTCGAGGAGCGTGGGCGCCGCCAGCGAGCCGGTGCAAAGGCAAACGGTGTACAGAGTAGAAACCGTGAATGGGCAAAGGGAGGAAATGTACAGGTCATGGAATAAGCAAGTGGGGAAACGAAAGAGGGTTGCAAGAGTCGAGCGGGAGTCGAACCGTCAGCGAGACGAGCGGGAGCGGGAGCCCGCGACCCTGGGCAACGACGACATGGCCGCTTGTTCCTGCACACATCGAGTCAAGAGCAAACAGCAAAGCACCCGGGTCAGTAGACCGAGCATGGAGACGCGTCAAGTAACGGCCGGCGCCGAGCCTCCGCTGATTGCGTTCCGGGCGTCCGTGTGCCCGGGCCACCTCGCATCGCACCTGTTCAGCTCGGACCGAACCGGACCCAGCCCAGAACGATCTGCTTGACTGCGCCTCACCCTGAGCTTGGCCTTGTCTCCTCCGCTCGACATAGTAACCGAGGTCGTGTTGCCATCTTTTCCAGCCGACCTTACCACGCAGACCATCAAGACTTCGAGGGCCATGCGGAATGGGTCGTCCACCATGGCTGAGTGGCGCAAGTTCTGCGTCGGGGACAATATCAATGTCAGCGATACAGGGCAACGATGGAGTGCACATGTGAGCGGGTTTGGGACGGGGCATTGGAGGGGTGGATAGCAAAGGAGAAAAGGAACGAGACGGGAGGAGAGGGAAGTGTCGATCCGGACTCACGGTCGAGATTGACACAAACTCATCGGTCGTCGGGAGGACCCCCGAAAGCCCAGCCGGAGGCGCATTTTTTTTTTTTTACATTTTGAGGACCCAAAATCCTGAAAATCGTCGAGGCGCATTGCAAAAAATTGCCATTTTGGGACGAAACACACGTTTCGCCCCCGAGGCGCATGTCCAGATTTTGACATTTTCCCGTGAGTCGGCCCAATTTTGGCCTACCCTGAGCAGCCTACGGCATGGCTTTGGGCCCGTTTGCCTTCGCTTCGAAACGCGCTTCGCGATGCTCGCGCTTGAACAAGTCACTAGCCATTTTCGGTAATCACTTTAGTTCAGTGGCTGTTAGAGAATATTAGGGATTAGGTACCCCTATCAAGTATAAAATAAAAATAAAAATAACTTCCCACTGCTGATATTGACGGGGCCCCTGAGGTTCCGTTCCGCTTCACTTCGTTCTGACACTGGAGCATAGCACGACGAAATGATTCCATGCTTGTTTCTCGACGAAGATCAGGACTACTATTTGCACGACGATGACTTCGATCGATTATCGCCGCTCACCAACATGACGGTTGCCGAGCTCCTCGCCTTCGATGTCGCTCCCACCGACGCGTCTCTTCACATCGAGTTGTCCAAAGACGAGCCCACCCAGTATTCGACCTTACCCTACCCGACTCTTCAGACCAGAGACGCGGGGGTTAGTCCGTGGTTGAACGATATGTAGTCGTTGACGGGCCTAATGACTCGATGACCTGTCGACCATCAATCATGCGGAACGGCATAGTGCCATCAATGAGGTGTGTGGAATAGCATGTTTTCTTGATGAGGCGAAGCTCCTGTACGACGACATTTGAGAGTAGAACCAACGAGGCGAGCGTGTCTTGGTTGCAGTGGTTTGTTGTCACTTTGCTGTAGATGTATCGCACTGTAGGACTAACCCTTGTTTTGAGTGGCAGTTGAGCTGTGAAGTTCTCGTTTGACACAAGTCTTGTGTCCTATAGTGCGATACATCTACAGCAAAGTGACAACAAACCACTGCAACCAAGACACGCTCGCCTCGTTGGTTCTACTCTCAAATGTCGTCGTACAGGAGCTTCGCCTCATCAAGAAAACATGCTATTCCACACACCTCATTGATGGCACTATGCCGTTCCGCATGATTGATGGTCGACAGGTCATCGAGTCATTAGGCCCGTCAACGACTACATATCGTTCAACCACGGACCTTACCTCATGTTACCCGGACGAGCGCCTAATCAGCACGAGCGCACATGCCGAGCAAAGGTTTGCCGCCCTTCGGAGCGTGCCCGGCCTGCGAGATGCCGCCGGCAGAACCTCTACAAGCCGCACAAATGCCACCGCGGAAACAAGGAGCTCAACTTCAGCAAAAAGGAAGTCTGACAACGAAGCAGCGAGCCAGCCAGCAAAGCAAGGAAGGCTTGTTTGAAGCCTGGAGCCACGCGCAACACCAGCCGAAGCGACGCCGCAAGCCACTTTCGATAGGCCGCCGCGCGCCCGCAAACGCTCGGAACGCGTTTTCGAGGACTTTTGAACGATTTTTGGAGCATGTAGAACACATTTTGATAATATTTCCGAGGCGCATGTGAAATCTTGACATTTTGGGGCCAAAATAGGATAAAAAACTTTGACAAAAAGGCCAAAAAAGGGCGTTTTTCCGCATGCGCCTCTGGCTGGGCTTTCGGGGGTCCTTCGTCGGGAGGCCACGGAGCGCCAGATCGGCTCGAACGTCTTCTGTTGCATCAGCTACCCTTACGGGCGATCCGAGATCACTGCGCGTCGGCGAGGTTCGCATCGAGGGAGGAACAGCAGGGCCGACCGACCCCCTCGACGACACAGGCGTAACCGTGAGGTACGGCGACGACGCGAGAGAAGGTATTGGCGTAATCGTGCGGTACGGCGACGACGGCAGCGTGCTCGGCGAGGCGGCTCGGTCGTCGCTGAATCTTGTAGCGAATTGTAAGTTCTGGTGGTGCGCGCCCGAGCTGAGGTGTCGCTGGAACTGCGATTTGCTCCAACGCCGCGCCAAGAGCCGCGGGCACACCCGACAGCGGTACTGTGGCAGCCTATTGCGACCTTCCTCAAGGACGACTTCGCCACCTGGAAAGGAACATGGATCAGGTTAGCTTTGGCCAGGGGTCGAGTCGTTGAGGGGGTGGTGGTGGTGGTGGTGCGGTCGAACCTCACCAAGCTTGACAAAGTCTGCAGGCTCGATAGTCTCTTTGCTCGGAGCCATGGCCGAATCAAAGGGTGTGACAACGGTTGGAGTGAGGTGGGAAGGTCAAGGAGGAAGAGCGACGATCAGAGCGCGATCAGAGCATTGAGCAGGCCCCCCACACAGCCACTCACAGCCTCTCACAGGCTCCAAGGGTTCTCATAGGATCAGATCACCGGAGGATCGGATCAGATCCGATCTTTTTTTTTCCCAATCCGCGTTGATCTATCCTTTCTTGATCCTATCCAGAAGGATCAATTTGATCTGAGACATTTAACTGCCTTATATGGCAACAGATGACTACATCTCACTAGTTGTCGCTATCGGTGTTGAGCGCATCATTCTCACTACTACCACCACTATTGTGCCCATCATAACTATCTTCCTCATCCTTGTCGGAATCATTATCATCATCATCATCCGAAATGATCACCTCACTGATTCGCCTTTTTTTGAGCTCCGATTGCGCGCGTTGCCCTCGCCGGTGTAGGTGGGTTTCGCATGACATCTACAAAATGCGAACATAATTTTATAGTCAGTTTAGACTTGTGTAACAAAGGTCATGTCGGATAGTGGTACATACCCTGTAGCGCGCTCTTGTGAACGGCAGGTATCAGTTAAAGGTCTATCTACCAAGTAACGACGCTACATCGCCTCCCCCCCACCTTTTTTTCTTTTCTTTTCTTTTCTTTTTTCTCCGAGGCTTGATCTATCTTATCTTGATCCTGCCCAGCTAGGATCAGGATCGATCTGATCCTATGAGAATCCTTGCTCACAGCCCACCACACTGCTCACTACTGCTCACTGGCCGCGGCTCTCATGATCACGAACCCTTGAGAGAATGGTGCAATTTTCAAAGCCCCATGTTCGGCTTCGCCCCAACTTCAAGCGAGGATCAGCAGGCCGACGTATAACCGGACCAGTCTGCAGAATTCGGTGGAACATATCTCGGCCGAGTGATGATGCCGTGCGCTGTGTTTCGCGCGGACGTAATCTCATTGAGGATGCGGTCATGGCCAGGCGACTATTCATACTTTACAAAAGTACTACCCAATACGTTTTACAAAACCAAGCAAATGAAAGAAAAACGAACCCGTACGAGCTCACTTCCTCCCCCCCTACTTCTTCGTTCCCCCGACCGTCGGTGCGACCTGATAAACCACTTCAGTCCTAATCACATACTTGGCCTCCCCCTCGCCCATAACCGGTGATCCCTCATGCAACAAACTTCCCTTTGAATCGCCGTGGGGGAAGACCAGTGCTGCTCCCATTAACGGTTTGACAGGGTAGGCGTCCAAGCGACCTATTTGGTGGGGGGAAGGGAGGAAGAACGTCGTGCATCCGTTGGTAAAGTGGTCGTTAAGGTAAACCTGGGGGGAAGAGTTGAGGAAAAATCAGTGGCGTTTCAGTGAAGTGAGTCGGTGCGCCTGTCAAGGCTTACGAGGAATGTTAGCCGCGACATTTGCGGTTCATCGACGGGACTGGTATCGAATTGGAATGCACCGGATGACGACAATCCAGAAGGTGGTGCCGCGCCATCAAGATGAGGCCTGAAACCCCCCACAAGGTAACATTAGCCGTCTACTCACTTCACAATTTTCCGAATGACGTACCTATAGATCGATCCAGGAACATAACGATAGACCCTGAACCTCGCGTTGATGCCGACGAGTTTGCCGCCATCGATTTCGGGGGGTAAGAGGTGCAAGATACGCGAGTCGAGTCGACGGATGAACTCTTTATCCGCTAACCAATAAAGGTTCTGCGAACGTAATCCGAGCGTTTCATTAGCTGGGTTTGTTCACTATACTGCGATGAGATTGACGTACATGAGCCAGAACGCTCGTCTGAGGTCCCAGTGGACGATCAGGGGAGAAGCCGACGCTTTCGGCCCCGGCCAAGATGGTTTTGCATTCTTCGGGGCTCAGAATGTCGAGCAGGATGAACGCGCCAGGCACGTTGGGGACTTCAGCCCTTGAGGCAAGGGTCGCGGGCTCGAGGTCTAATGGAATCGAACCTGGTTGAGAGGTGTACTGGTAGGCTGGGTGATGATTCGGAGGTAGTCGTTCTGGACCGGGCGTGGTCTGTAGTAGCCTGAAGGCTTTGGCGAGTTGAAGCCGTTGGGAGGGGAGAGGAAGCCGATGCTGTTTGATCTCTCCGTAGAGGTCCAAACCACTTGGTGTGCGATAGACCCATTCGTCATGCCTCTTGACCACACTTCCATCATCGACGATGTCGCCATTCGAGGCGATTACCCGCGGTGTGACGCCGTTGCAACACCTCAGAATCGCATCCAAAACCTTGAGCACGTCCTGATCGCCGAACGAACCATCGGCCCTCGAAGCGCAATCACATTCCCTGACCCAGCGTTGCAATGCGCCGAGTTTGGGCTGCTGTTCTCTGATCCTCATTTCGGACAAGAGCACGAGGGCGTCGGTGTACCTCGATTGGGAGAGCGCCGACGAGATTCGCGAGGTCAACGAGGTGCCTGGTGGGCAAGGAACGGACCGTCGGGTGAGTACTCTCGCCCCTCAACATCGTGACGACTCGATCACTTGATACACCCACCCGTTGCTTGATTGACCTCTCTCGACAGCCTCTGTACATCGAACAAGGCGGTCCTCAACCCCTTGAGCTGTGTGCGCGTCGTCTTGCTCGCCGTGTCCTTGAGCAACTCCGGGTGTTGCACCAACGCATTCAACGTCTTGACCGTCACCACCAAATGAGAAGGTGAGATCAAACCCTGTAAAAAATCCTTCGATAGTGATGCGGATGCTGTGGGACGCGCGGTCGAACTCGGTGGCGAATCGGCCAACGAGTCGAGGTCATCATCCGAATGGTCGTCGAGTAGTTCCGGGGCAGCAAGCTTCGTGGCTAGTGCGGTCGCTTCGGCCAACTTTCGACGTTTAATCGCTTTGCCTGTTTTGCCCATCGTGCGTGACCGGTTTAGGAGCGAGGGGTAGAGGACGAGGAGGTGAGCCGCAGCGCGAAGACGACCTCGGGCTTGCGAACCTTGCCGAGGAGCGCATGAGGTCCGTGCGGCCGAAATGACTCCGAGACACCCGCTGACAAGCGCCAATTTCAGTCTAGCTGCCTGTAGTAGGTGCAAACCAGTGGGGATCTGGCCCTTTTCAGACAGGTAATGACTCGAAGGTGACCAAGCTGCAGAAGACTCGGACCCGATCAATCTGAGAGGTCGAGTCGACACCATGCTCCGAACGCGAAAGCTCCTCCGGCCTAACCGCCTCTCTTCTCGGGCTCTCAGATGTAATGCAATTTGTAATGTGTCTCTAGAACAGCACAATACAATCGAACAAAAGAAGAGAAACGGACGGTAGTCCCGCGTTGAAAGCGATCATGCAAAGCCTTCGACGAGCGTATCCCTCATCCCGGCGATTTTACTCGTGTCCTGTCCGCCAAGCTTGAACGCGGCTTCGAGCACCGAAATTTCCGTAGCGGTCGTTTCGAGACCGGTGAAAGCGGACCAATCTGTGCGTTCACGAGAGTCAGAACCTCGGTTCGATTGCATCGGAGGGTAGAGAGAAGCGCGCGCAAAGGAGCGAAAACTGACCGTTGACAATCATCCCTGCGCCAATGACGTCCGAACCTCGATTCACGGTCCCTGCGACCAAAGGGACCTGCAATAACGAACTCAACTCATCCTGGTCCTGGATCGAGGTCTTGGGGTGCACCAATGCTCCCTGGTTCGAAATGCGGCAATAACTCCCAACAAGGACGTTGTCGGCGATCGTTTGACGGAACACCTCCACCTTGAGCACGTCGGCGATGATCTCTTCAGTTTCTCGGTCAATGTCGGGGTGTACGAGCGCAACGTAGTCGTTGCAAGCAATGATGTTGCCCAGCGCCGAGAGCCGTTCCTCGATGCGTTGCAGGGCGACGGATTCGGGTAGACAGTTGCGCAGGTGTTGCAGTTCTTGATCGGTCGTGGTCGAAGGGACGAGCAGACCGTGTCGGTTACCTACGTGAAAAAACAATGATGCTTGGTGTCAGTCTTTGGCAGTCAAGGATTCAGAAAATGTTATTTTGTGAGGCTTACCTGCTACCAATCTCCCAATAATACGTGTGCCTCCGATGCTGGTCTGAATCACAGGGATCACATCCGCGAGTTCGGCCTCGAAGGTGGAGTAAAAGTTGGTCGATCCGACCGATACGGACGAGAGGCAGTAAGAGTTGGTCAAGGACGCAAAGACACCAATCTGTGCGGATGCGGGGGGTAAGAGCGTTAGCGGGGTGGCGGCTGATCAGATCGTCAGGGGCTGACGGAGAGTGGCTCTCCGCGGTGGGGTCGGCTTACGTCGGAAGAGTTTTCGAAACGGCAACCTGTGCGGAACAAGAGTTGACAGAGGAGGTCAGCTCACGGTGCTGATGCACATATCCTCGATCATTGCAGCAGGTGCATTCCCGGAAGGCGTGCGCTGTGCGAAGACGGATCCGCACTTACGAACTGCCATAGTGGAAGCGTAGAGTGTGGTGTTGTCTTGAGCGAGTATTGGGGTTGAGGGTGGGTGCGGGGTGGTAGAATGCGGAGGATGCGGTGGATGCGAGAGTGCAAGGTGCAGGTGGGAGTTGAGAGGGCGTGAGCGACCGAGTCGTGCCGCGTGAGAGTCGGTCGGTGCGAAGCAGCCTGCACAAATCGTCATCTCCCCCCTTTTACATTTAAGATTACGCCTCGAGCTAATCAGGCAAATGCGCGCGGTAATGCGGTCCTGACTCGCACTGACTCGGTCCTCGCCGCACGGCCTGGCGCAACACTGACTCGCTCGCTTCTTTTAGTCCCAATTCCACACACATCGAGTCACGCCCACCCCAACTCCACCCGAGCCAAACCGTAAGTGTTTTTCAGAGAGAGAGGTCAAAGCAGATTCTACTTGTGTGCTTGGACACCGTAGCCGCTGCCTCCGCCGCTGCCCCCTCCTCGTTGCCCGCGATGGGCCTCCTTTTCCCCTCCATCCGTGCTCAATCCCAAACTGATCCTCTACTTCTGCGTCCTGTACAGAGTTCTAACCCTACCGACCAACCCAACTCTAACCATGGACGCTTCCGCGATGAACCCCGCGACCGCGCAAGCTTTCGAAGCGATGATGCAACAAAAGCAAATGAAAGATTTCATGAACCTCTACACGAACCTCGTCGAGCGATGCTTCAACACGTGCTGTAACGATTTTACAAGTAAAGCACTTAGCTCAAAGGAGGTCAGTGGGCCCAGAGAGTGTGCGATGATGATGATGACGATGATGCGAAACGGGGGATGGGGATGGGGATGGGGATGGGGATGGGGATGGGGATGGGGATGGGGATGGGGATGGGGATGGGGATGGGGATGGGGATGGGAAGGGAGTATGCTGATTGATAGAGACTTGGTTCTCGCGCCCGAGTAGGACGCTTGCATCTCGACTTGCGCCGACAAGTTCTTGAAACATTCCGAGGTGAATCAACCCTACGCCGTGAAGGACCGATACCCCCTCCAGTCCGTTCACTGATTCTGACTGCCCCGGCTTTATCCCTGCAGCGAGTCGGTCTGAGGTTCTCCGAGATGAACGCCCAGATGATGGCCAAGCGATAGAGGGCTTTGGAAACGCAGTAGAACACAGAGCAAAGAGGAAGCATTCTTTTGTATTATTCAGCAACCCCAACCCACCTTTCCGACAACAAATGACGGCTCGTGCGAGTCTACCCTCGAACGGCGAGTATTTGCACCAGAGTCGGAGCGAGAGACAGGTACAGAGAGAAATTTCGTTCATGTTACAGCAAAAGGGGGACTTGTAATGGACACGCCCAGCTGGAAAGAAGAAAAGAAAAGGGTAGAAACCGATTTTGAAACAGCACAAGAGAAACGTAGGGGTCAACCCCACCGTCAGTTCTTGCTCACCGCCAGTTCTTGCTCAAGCCCTCCGACTCTCCAACGCCGCAAACTCGAGCACAAACTCCCTCCTGACCCTTTCCCACCCATTCGGATCAAACAGGATATAACTACCCCTCTCGTACGTCGCCGTCTTCTGACTCGGTTCCGTACCGGCCTCTTTGGTCAACCACACCTTCATCTCTTTGTGGTACCTCCAATTGTGCTTGTACAACTCGTGCGCGGCCATCTCCTGCATCGCGTCGCGCGGTTGCGAGTAAAAGATGAAGAAGAGCGTCTCGTCCGAAAAGTTGCCGATCTTGGTTTGTGCCGGTGGAGGTTGCACGTTGTAGCACGACGGGAGGTGAAATTCGGGTTCAATGTTAAGCCCGGATGCCGTCCTGGAATCCGACCATGGCGTGATGAAGGTCGAGAACAGGTTGCTGCAGAGACAACATGTTGCATGGTCAGCCTCACTCGCCCCGATACGCTTCACGCTGCACACTTCAAAGACACTCACTCGCTTGCAGATAGGTCCAAGCCCAGTGTGGTCAGATCATTCCCAAGTGCGAGCATGTTGAGGTCCGGATCGCTCGTCTTGATGATGTGCAGTAACCCCAACAACCCATAACGATCGGCCGGACTGAACAGGATCTGTTGCGCCGGCGTCTGTGGGACTTGACTCCCCATCACACCACCTGCTATCAACCCCGTTCCTGCTGCTGCTGCTCCCGTTGTCGAAGCGTTGGTTGTTGTAGAGGCGGATGGTGCTGTTGGCGGTGGTAGAGGTGCACTTGCGGCTCCGGTCGTATTCCCCCCCGCGGATCCGATCGCCCCTCGATGTGTTGCGGCCGAAGAGAGCAGCAACGAATTGACACCCGGAGGTGGGGGCAGAGCCGACGAAACCGCTGTGGACGAGAGCATGGAAGGCGACCGCATTGATGACGGTGCGCCGTCCGACGGATTTGGCGGTAAAGGTGATGCTGCTGCACCTCCACCGTTGGCGAACTGTGCCGAGGCTGCCCAGGGCTGTTGTTGTTGTGGGGTGCCACCCTGCTGTTTCAGACCGAAACTCTGCGCAGAGAGTAAGAGAACACACATCGCTCTGGATCAGCCCACCATTCCTCCTTTCTTTTCTCCAGCTGAACCTCTTTCCTCTCTGCTCACCCGCTTGTCGGCGTCTGCCTGAGAAGATGCGCTTCTCCCCCCGTTCATCGCTCCGAGCAAGTTGGCGCGATGCTGCTGCTGGTGCAGCAACGCGGCGGCTGCGCTGGCCTGCTCACTCGGCCCCATAGAGGACACGTTCCGATTCGATAGCAACGAGAGGCCGTTAAATCCGTTGGCGAGTGAGCTTGTGGCCGCGGTCGGGTCGTAGCTCCCTGTCGAAACTTGGGCTGCGGCACCGTTGCTAGCCGAGTTGCCTTGGTGGCCAGCGGTGTTGGACGGGGACGACATGCCGCCCAGTGCCGGGAAGTCGTCGGCCGAGAACTCGCGGGGCAGTCCATTGGCCAGAGGTTGGCCAATCGCGGAGGCCGATCCGAGCGAGGCGTTGGCGGTCGGGGTCGCAGGCCCGATCAAGGACGCGTACGACGAAGGCAGGCTCGTCACGGCGGACGGGGTCGAGGGTGCACCTGCTGCGCCGCCTAGTGCTGGAAAGTCGCTCGGGTCGAGGTTGGCTTCCTGTGCTGCGGTCAGTCCTGTCAACGATCCAAGTCGAGGGCGTGGGGGTCGGGTCAGGCGAGGCGAGCAAGGAAACGACAACGCAAGGGGGCCCGTCGGTAAGTCAGACGGGAGATGGATGGAGCGTGTAAGGGTTGGACCGAGTAAAGAGGACAAGGTGCAAAGTAGGAATATATCAGCAAGGTGCTCGCCACGAGCTGACGAGCTGTGGAGGGATGGATGAATTGGATGGGTGAGCTCGCTTACCTGGTGGCAAGGGCTGACTCGCGGTGGAGTTGTGTTGCTGGTGTTGCTGCTGCTGTTGCTGCTGCTGCTGCTGCTGCTGCTGCTGGTGTTGGCCGAATGCGAACGAGGCCATGGCGGCTGCGTTGGAGGTGCTGCGAGTACGACCGACGAGGTGCTGCAGCGGTGAGGTATGGGCTCCGTTGGCTGTTGACGGTTGCCGTAACGGGGTCGAGCCAGCTGAAACGGCCGAGGACTGCTGCTGTGAGGCTGAGGCTGACGCTGAGGCTGACGGGGTCGTGGCCGCTGGGGAGCTGAAACGATTGGTCGGCAGTCCTTGTCCAACTCCAGCGTATTGTCCTGGTCGAAATGGCGGTATGGACATGTCTGTGCGAGGTCGCATGCCAGTAAGGTCCGGTCAGCTGGAGACTGGGGCAGCTAGCACTCGGTCGCACCAGGCACTCCTCCGTACTGGGTCCACAGCACCCCAGGCCAGCGACAACAGTGCAACACCGTCGTGGGAGTGCACGCCCAAAGCTGTAGGAAGTACTCACATCGAGTGCGTAGATCGGTCGAGTCGAGTCGAGCAGGCGAGAGTGCCCGGCCAAGCGCGGCGACGTCCTCGAGTCGAGCTCTCGAGTGGAGTGCCTCCGAGTGTCGCTTGCGCTCGGACCCCCCCTTGTATCAACTGGTGCAATTAGGTGCAATTTCAAAGTTCGCTCGCTGACGACGTCGACTTGACTCCTTTTCAATGTCAAAATTCAAAGAAACGAGCCCATCAAAGACCCTACACTTCCTCCAGAATTTGCGCGGACTTTTTGACATCTGCCTTTGCTTATTAGCCGAATGGAATTGAGCATTACCACTCGCGTTGGTATATTAATAAATAACCCACCAGATGGTTTCCCCACGAGCCATGACGAAATCGCGAGTCTGGGCCCGTTACACCCGGCCACCACGCATCCCCCTTCATTCTTCTCCCCCACTCCAAGGCCCCTCCTCTCCCCTCTCAGACATCCCACCATGTCATCCAACTACTCCATCCAGACCATCAAGACCAAGCCTTACCAGGACCAAAAGTAAGTCCAAGACCAACTACCACCGTAGGGACCAGAACGGAAACAGGCGGCAGCTGCTCCGCCCGCCGCCGCCACAAGTCGAATGCCGGGGGTGATCGGCTATGATTTCGTGCAGTGTAGGTCCATTCTCATTTCTGACGCATGGCTTCTCCCCTTGTACCCTTCTTTCTAGGCCCGGAACGTCGGGTTTGCGCAAAAAGTAGGTTGCAACCATGCTCACTCTTTGAGGCTTCGACTCTTTGCCTCCGCCACAAACCACTCTGACGTGGGGGCGGAAATGAAGCTGGAATGACGAGCGGCACCCCGGAAACGACCATGTCATCCCAATTCCGCGGCTTGGAATCGGTGCTGACCACTCCTTCACTTCCCAAACCAGGGTCACCGTTTTCCAGCAGCAAAACTACACCGAAAACTTTATCCAGGCCATCCTCGACGGTATCCCCTCCCCGGGCGCAGAAGGAGCGACACTCGTCGTCGGCGGGGATGGTCGCTACTACTCGCCCGAGTGCGTCCAAAAGATCGTCAAGATCGCGGCCGGCAACAAGGTCAAGCACCTCATCATCGGCCAGCACGCCATCTTCTCCACCCCCGCTGTGTCGCACATCATCCGAGCGAGGAAGGCCACGGGAGGCATCCTCCTCACCGCCAGTCACAACCCCGGTGGACCCAACGCCGATTTCGGTATCAAGTACAACATGGAGAACGGTGGACCTGCACCCGAGAGTGTGACCAACAAGGTCTACGACATCTCCAAGCAGCTCGAGAGCTACAAGCTCGTCGACTTGCCCGAGGTGGGTCAAAATAACTCAGCGCTGCCTGCACATTTCCGTTCCACCATATTAAACTCGTTCTCTAGCACTCGTAGGTCGATCTCTCCAAACTCGGAACGACCGAGTTGGGTCCCATCACCGTCGAGGTCATCGACTCGGTCAAGCCTTACGTCGCTTTACTCAAGTCCATCTTCGATTTTGGCCTCATCAAGGAATACGTTCAGTCCCCCTCGGCCTCGGTTCTCTTCGACGGTCTGTCCGGTGTCACCGGTCCTTACGCCCGTGAGATCTTTGTCAACGAGCTCGGTCTCGGTGAGTCTTCGATTCAAGGCTGCGAGCCTTCGCCCGATTTTGCCGGCGGTCACCCCGACCCCAACTTGACCTACGCGCATTCGCTCGTCGAGCAAGTCGAGAAGAACAACATCGCCTTTGGTGCCGCTTCCGATGGTGATGGTGATCGCAACATGATCTACGGCATGGGTGCTTTCGTCACGCCGAGTGATTCGGTCGCGATCATCGCCGATTGGGCCGAGTCGATCCCTTACTTCCAAAAGGGTGGTGTCAAGGGCTTGGCGAGGAGTATGCCCACCAGTGGTGCCATCGACCTCGTGGCCAAGGCCAAGAAGTTCGAGGTCTTTGAAGTTCCCACCGGTGCGTACAGAGATTCTCCTTTCGAGAAAGACGATCAAGTTCAGTCAAGCTGACGATCACCTCGTCTCTCGGCTTCTTAGGATGGAAGTTCTTTGGTAACCTCATGGACGCGGGGCGTCTTTCGATCTGCGGTGAAGAGTCGTTCGGTACAGGTTCGGACCACATCCGAGAAAAGGATGGTCTTTGGGCCGTCATCGCGTGGCTCAACATCCTCGCCTCGGCCCAAAAGCAAGGCATCGAGGGGATCTCGGGTGTGTTGCAAGACCACTACACCAAGTACGGTCGCACCTTCTTCTCGCGCTACGACTACGAGGAGGTCGATTCGGACAAGGCCAACGAGGTGATGAAGCAACTCGAGCAATCGTTCGCGTCGTCCGGGTTCGTCGGCAAGGCCTTGAAGGCGACTTCGTCCGAGACGTCCTTCAACGTCGCCGAGGCCGACAATTTTGCCTACACCGACCCCATCGACGGTTCCATCTCCAAGAACCAAGGTCTTTACGTCCGCTTCGAGGATGGCTCGAGGATTGTCTTTAGGTTGTCCGGTACCGGTTCGAGTGGGGCGACGATCCGTCTCTATGTCGAGAAGTACTCCAAGGACGATAGGGAATACGCTAGAGATACGCAAAAGGGTCTCAAGCCTTTGATCGAGGTCGCGTTGAGCTTGAGTAGGTTGGTCGAAATCACGGGCAGAAAGGAACCGACTGTCATTACGGTGAGTGGGACGGCTGGGCTGAGGACGTGTCCCTCCGCTTTGGAGGGGCCAGAAGCTGACTCGGGCTTTGCGTATGTCGTACAGTAAAATCGAGTTCGCAGCCACACCAGGTCGAGGTCGTGAATACAATCAGAAACTTGTTTGTCATAAAAAGTGTTTACTCTTTTTCAAAGTGCTGCCCGTTTTGAGAGGGCGCTCCGGCCGCCACGTCATGTGACCGACACGGATCCAGCTCGGAGCCGCTCTGGGGAGGCAGTTACTCGCAGTCCGGAGTCCTCGGCCCTCATGAGATGGTCTGGGAAGCACAAATAAAGTTCGCAGAAGGCCCATGGGCCACGCGCGGAGAAGAACTGTGCTAGCGTTTGAGAAGCGAGTCGGTAGAGAGGTCTAGAAGAGTCTAGCGCGCATCGGTCCTTTCAAGTGCCGAGCCGACCCCGTGACCTCGTTGCACAACCCCAGCAGTTTTCCGCCTGCCTCATTGGACGATTCTAGTTCTTAGGGGCGCCCGGCGGGTTGCCTGAGCAGTGAGTACCCGAGACAAACTGCCAAACTGGCGTTGCACCAACACCTGGCGCCATTGCTGTTGTAAGAGCGTTCGAGTTCATAACTATGGGTCAGGTCATCCCCGCAACACCGGTTGCAAAAAGTAGCCGAGGCCGATGATGAAAAAAAAAACTCGTCCTGACTGCCAAGCTTTTTGTGATTAGGGCGATCGACGCGCGCTTGCTAGATCGAGAACTTTGTAGGCGGACGGGCCCGTCCTCGCTTGGCTCGTCCGTCAAGTTCGATCGCACTTTTGAGTGTGCTTCAAAGGCTGCAGCATCAAGCCCGAGGTGACGGTGAAGAATCGGAGGAATCGAGAGCCGCTTCTTCAATGAAGCGGAGGCGAGGGGGTTTCTGATTCGTCGACCAAGGTCAGGCTTTGGGGCAAGAAAAAAGTGTGGGGTTGGGGCGGCGGGCGAAGCGCAATGATCGACCGACCGGAAGCGATCTCGAGCTCAAGCCGCAGATCATCTTTTCCTACCCCACTTTCGTCGGGCTCAGGGCCCCAGTTTGTCCATTGTATGAAGCAAGTTGTATAAAGGGCTCCGTTCCGTGATTGATCGGTGATGGGGCTACAGCGAGAGGTCCCAGAGGCGATCCATTGCCCAGGTTGAGCTTGGCAAATCAGAAAGGTGCTTCTGGCCCCTCGAGGGGTCTTGACCTGGATCCCCGGCCGGGGGTATCCCCAGGTTTTATTGGACGCATGCAACTCGCATTGATAGGACCCGTATTATCCGTAGATCAGGTGTCCTCCTTTCCCCAGTCCTTTGTTTCTGCCTCTCTCTCTCTTCTCTCAACTTGTTCAAGCGTCACTTCCTCTTTGTCGCCTGTCGTCAACGCCCCTACCCCCACCTCACCCGAGCCGACCTCGCACCCGCACGAACCCTTCCGCTAAGTCTCCAGTACTCGATTCTCATATCTCGCGATGTCTTCGATCAGCTCGCAAGACAAGCCCACAGCACAGCATAAGGAGAATGCTGCTATCCAAACGCTTGAGGCCCACACATGGGACAAGGACTTTGAGCGCAAGACCATGTAAGTCATTGTTTTACGTGTTCCAGCGCCGCATTTGCCCGCTGCGCATCCCGACGGGCTTAAAACTTCGGAGCTGGCCCCGGTTGAGGTGTCCCCCTTGCGCTCGCATAGTCAAGAAGAATTGAGAACTGACCTTTGCAAGGTATCATCACTCACAGGGCTAAGGTCGATCGTCGCCTCTTGATCATCCTCGGTGCTCTCTACGCCATCTCGCTCATCGATCGAACGTGAGTTTTACCTCTTTGATATCGTCAATTCCAAACCGGACGGTTGACTTGATCCGAAACTTCTATCCTCCGTCCCCTGACAGCAACATCTCTGTTGCTCGTGTTGCCGGTATGGCCAAGGATTTGAAGTTGACTGTCGGCCAGCGCTACTCGATCATCACCTGCGTCGTAAGCCTTTTGATCCTTCCGTTTGCCGATCACTTCAGCGCAATGGCTCAGCTGATCCCTTTCCTTATGATCGCCCTCGGCAGTTCTTCCCTCCTTACATCGTCTTCGAGCTCCCGTCCAACATCCTGCTCCGCAAGATTGGTGCTCGCAACCTCTTGTCCGCCATCGTCGTCCTCTGGGGTGCTGTCATGCTCGGAATGGGGTTCGTCACCAACTGGCACCAGCTCGCCGCCTGCCGTGTCCTCCTCGGTCTCCTCGAGAGTGGTTTCTTCCCTGGTTGCGTCTTCCTGATCTCGTGCTGGTACACCCGATACGAGACACAAAAGCGCATGGCTTTCTTCTACCTCACCTCGATGGTCATCTCTGGTTTCTCCAACATCCTCGGCTACGGTATCTCCAAGCTGGGCGGACAACACGGCATCGCCGCATGGCGATGGATCTTTATTGTCTTCGGTGCTGCGACCGTCGGCCTCGGCTTCATCGGATTCGCTTTGATCGTCGACTTCCCCGACAAGGCCACTTTTCTCACCCCGGATCAAACGAAGATGGTCCAGGAGCGCATTGAACTCGACCGAGGAGATTCGGCTCCCGATCACCTCACCTTCGGCTCGTTCATGAGGCACTGCGCCGATTACAAACTTTGGGTCTTCGGTCTCTGCTTCTGCTTCTCGACCATGCCGGCCTACGCCTTCTCTTACTTCCTTCCCGTCATTCTTGCCGGTGGGGGATACTCGACTCAACTCTCGCTCATTTTGTCCGCCCCGCCATACGTCTTCGCCGCCCTCCACACCTTCGCGATTGCTTACGGTGCTGACAAGATGCGCAAGCGCGCCCTCTTCATCGCCATCAACGCCATCGTCTGCACCATCGGTCTAATCATCATGGGCTGGGGTGGCAAGATCGGCGTCCGCTACTTCGGATCTTTCCTCGCCATCGCGGGATGCCAAGCCAACGTACCCGCGGTACTCGCCTACTCGGCCAACAACGTGCGCAACCACTCCAAGCGCGCCGTCTCTTCGGCCATCGTCATCGGCATGGGTGGCGTCGGCGGTATCTTCGCCTCGCTCGTCTATCGCCAGGTTGACTACCCCCGATACCTCCCCGGTCTCGGCGCCACGATCGGCTGCCAGGGTGCCATCCTCCTCATGCTCGCCGGTCTCTCCTTCGCCTTCAGCCGGGCCAACGCCTCCGCTGACCGCAACGGCACCGAGATTGAAGGATCCACGACTTTCCGATACACGCTTTAAGTTTTCCGAGCGCGCGAATGGTGCTCGTTTATTCTGGGGAGACTTTTATGGGATCGTGGTCTTGTGTGTGTGTGCGCGCATTCGTGTGTTTAAGTCTCTCGGGTCTTGACTGCTGTCTTGACTCGGTGTTGTAACTTGTTACTCGAAGATATGAATTAAGGGCTTTTTGGTAATAATTGCGGATTTTCGTTACCTTGTGAGGAATGGATCGATGAGATAGCCCAGAGTACTTGTAGATTGCCGGGCACCGGGTAAGAAAGTCGGCAGACAGGGGCTCTTTGAGAGAAAGTCGCAGACGCGATGCGATCGAGGAGTTTTCCCAAAGACCGTCTGCGCTCGGTGGAGTTAATGCCACGCGAAACATTGGACGTTGACCAAAGCGACTGGCAAAGAGGGGTTGGTCATTCCATCACGGACAATCGTCGACGCATGTCTCACGGATCGATCGGCAGTCGAGATTGGCGCAGAGACCTCACCGACTTGAACAGCGTGCGCATGGTACCGGTCCTTCGAGTTCATAGTAAGCAGATAGCCACGTGATGTCACCCGAGAATGTTTGCGGTATCTCTCATCAATATCTGATCAGTAGGCAGTTACGGGCCGCAAATTGATCGCAAGCTGGGACAATTCGCTATCCAGGCGATTCTAATGGCACAAGAAATTGAAGAACTGCGATCATAACGTCGAACCGGGGCCAAGTGCCGTTGAGCATCTCCCTCGGTCACCACCTAAATGAAAATCCAAATCTCTCGGTGTCTAGTTACAAATTTGACAGCGCTTAGAAGAAAGAAGCGAATAGCTAGTGCTGTGACAAATCAAATCGTCGAAACAGACCGAGTCGGATCACAGATCGAACTTGCTCGTGGTCCTTATTACCGAAATGAGCGAGTTCTCCCTCGAGTCTCGACCTTCTCGGCTCGCCGGCTCCTCCGTTCCTACCAGATCTGTGGTAGGTAGGTATTGGCCGGCCAGGTACAGACCGTCATGATCGCGTTTATGTATTGGACTAAAAATCCTTGAACGAGCTCGAGGAAGGGAGATGTGATTGCGAAATTCATCCGTCCGGCCGACGCCCTCGAGAGTGTTTCTATGTCCGAGAGATTCCTTTTAGGAGCCTGACTATGGCGCGAGCACTGCACTCTCTTCGTTCAACCAGACTTCAAGGTACCTAGCTTCGCATTCTTACCAACGTGCATCATTATGCCTTCGTTTCACGAGTAAGGCCTATACTTTACAGGACTCATTTATTTGAATGATGAATATGGAGCCACTCAAGAGCAGCTCAAAGCGGACAGGAAGCTCCTAAATAAAAAAATCCACGTCTTGTGCACCTAGCCCTCGGAAACAAAGCTACCAGTGCACTAAACTACCCAGCTACTTTGCCGGATTATATAAGACGTTGTCTGCTGAACTCACCAACTTTCAAGTGCGGGTTTGGTCGCGCGTTGAAAACTCAGGCACACAGACTTGGCGAAATAGTGGTAAGCATTGCCATGAATTATCGGAAGCTCCGACTCGGGTTGAGTAAAACCGGATTCCGGCGGGGCGTTTGCGTGCCTTCGAATTCGGCGAGCATCTGGACCTCGGCGACGATGCCACATCATCAATTGACATTTGCAACAGCCCCGCAAATGCGAGAGAAGAATCCGGTGTCGAAGCGCTGCCGGACCGTAAAAGGGCGTCGATGGAGGAACGCTGACGAGGCACTTGCCCAGACTAGAGCATGAAGTTTCTGCGGACGGCAGTGGCATTGTTTTGCCAAGACCACGCCCCGCGCGTCCCTCCTCAGCTGCAATCGGTCAATCCTGGCTTGGGGAAGCGCGCGCCAAGAGATTCCCGGTCCGAAGCTCGGCGCTGACGCCGACGCGCGTAGCGCCCACCCCGCTCGGAGTCGCTTCATCGAAGAAACCGGGGCAAACCTGGGGGAGACCCCAGCTTTGTTGCGTCGTTCCATCCCCTTTGCCTTCCTATAAACCACTCGAACGACCTACAATCGCTCGTCACCACCCTCGACTGCCACCTACACCCTTATCGGTCGTCTTTGACCTAAATCGAGCTTTTCTCTTTCTATCCCGGGTTTTCGCCTCCTTTCGCCTCCATCGCCTTCACCCGCCATGTCTTCGGTCAGCTCCCAAGACAACAAGCATGACAAGCTCCACCGAGAGGACAATGCTACCAGTGCTCTCGAGGCTCGCACCTGGGACAAGGAGTTCGAGCGCAAGACAATGTGAGTAGGACAACCTCTTTTGCGAGTCGATTCGGAGCGTTTGGCTCCCCGCGCGCGTGACTACTTCGAGCTGGCTCTGTCCTGAGTGTAGTTCGCTTACACTCTTGTGTGCCTCTCTTTCTAACTACAGGCAGAAGGTCGACCGCCGCCTTTTGATCATTCTCGGTGCCCTCTATGCGATTTCGCTTATTGACAGAACGTCAGTGCTTTACCAGTTCGAGTCTGTTCTGCTGCGCAGTGACGTGGTCCTTGACTGACAGCCTTGGTACTTGTTTCGTTCCATCTCACAGCAACATCTCGGTCGCTCGTGTTGCGGGTATGGCGAGGGATTTGCAGTTGACCGTTGGCCAGCGCTACTCCATCATCACTTGTGTCGTAGGTCATGAGCGTCCGCGTTGTTCAGTGCCAAGGAGAAACAGTGAGCTGACCTACGCGCCACCCTCACCCTATAGTTTTTCCCTCCTTACATCGTTTTCGAGCTCCCGTCCAACATCCTGCTCCGCAAGATTGGTGCTCGCAACCTCTTGTCCGCCATCGTCGTCCTCTGGGGTGCTGTCATGCTCGGAATGGGGTTCGTCACCAACTGGCACCAGCTCGCCGCCTGCCGTGTCCTCCTCGGTCTCCTCGAGAGTGGTTTCTTCCCTGGTTGCGTCTTCCTGATCTCGTGCTGGTACACCCGATACGAGACACAAAAGCGCATGGCTTTCTTCTACCTCACCTCGATGGTCATCTCTGGTTTCTCCAACATCCTCGGCTACGGTATCTCCAAGCTGGGCGGACAACACGGCATCGCCGCATGGCGATGGATCTTTATTGTCTTCGGTGCTGCGACCGTCGGCCTCGGCTTCATCGGATTCGCTTTGATCGTCGACTTCCCCGACAAGGCCACTTTTCTCACCCCGGATCAAACGAAGATGGTCCAGGAGCGCATTGAACTCGACCGAGGAGATTCGGCTCCCGATCACCTCACCTTCGGCTCGTTCATGAGGCACTGCGCCGATTACAAACTTTGGGTCTTCGGTCTCTGCTTCTGCTTCTCGACCATGCCGGCCTACGCCTTCTCTTACTTCCTTCCCGTCATTCTTGCCGGTGGGGGATACTCGACTCAACTCTCGCTCATTTTGTCCGCCCCGCCATACGTCTTCGCCGCCCTCCACACCTTCGCGATTGCTTACGGTGCTGACAAGATGCGCAAGCGCGCCCTCTTCATCGCCATCAACGCCATCGTCTGCACCATCGGTCTAATCATCATGGGCTGGGGTGGCAAGATCGGCGTCCGCTACTTCGGATCTTTCCTCGCCATCGCGGGATGCCAAGCCAACGTACCCGCGGTACTCGCCTACTCGGCCAACAACGTGCGCAACCACTCCAAGCGCGCCGTCTCTTCGGCCATCGTCATCGGCATGGGTGGCGTCGGCGGTATCTTCGCCTCGCTCGTCTATCGCCAGGTTGACTACCCCCGATACCTCCCCGGTCTCGGCGCCACGATCGGCTGCCAGGGTGCCATCCTCCTCATGCTCGCCGGTCTCTCCTTCGCCTTCAGCCGGGCCAACGCCTCCGCTGACCGCAACGGCACCGAGATTGAAGGATCCACGACTTTCCGATACACGCTTTGAGCAGGATTCCTGTTCCATCCTTCTTGGCTATAGTTTTTTGCTTCGATCTAAAGCAATGTGTATTTCTAACTGGCGAAACATGTTATTAGTCCCGTGTATCAGGGGAAGCTCTCTACTAACTTTGGAAAGCAATCCGTATTATATATTGACTTCACCTGTTGCGAGAAAGGCCTTTCAGTCTGAGCGGCTTGATCTTATGAAACTATAAACCACCTGTTTGCATGTTCTGTGAAACAGCGTGACGGGTTGACGACCACTCACTGCACCTCGAGTCCTTGACAGGATCGGATAGCCTGTAGGTGGCCTCTGGCGCGGGCAGTCAAGGAGTCGCCAGCGAGGCTCCGCTGAGCGGCCCCTTATTAGTCCGAGGATTCAGGCCAGGAATCCGACTGATGAGTGGGAGCTTTGGACGTGGAAAAAGGCCGGTCCGCGCTAAACATAGGATCCCCAAATAACGACGTCTCTTATAATCAATAGTTTCAACGAACATGGACTCGCGGTCTGGATCCCGACATAAGGCGCAGGCGCGCATGAATCCGCCCTGCCATGAGCTTGGAACCTTTAAGGTCGCGATTCTTGATTCATGGGAGCTGATTGCCTGGTAACTGCCAACCAGGACGACCCTAGGTCTAGTCTGCACTGCCACCATACTTCCACTTTCTTCAGCTGAGTCTACAAGGGTCCGCATTAGATCAGATCACCGCCAGATCAGATCAGATCTGATCTAAATTTTTCTGATTCTGCCTTGATTGATCTGATCTTGATCTGATCTGAACAGATCAAGTTGATCTGAGACATGAAATTGCCTAATTTGGCGCAGAGACTTCTACCTGTCTACATGTTGAAATCCCCATCTTCCTCCACAACCTCATCCTCGTCCTCATCCTCATGGTGCGCCGCAGTTGACATCACAATGGCACCATCTAGGTACCGCCTACTTTTGGATTTTTTTCCTCGAGGCTTGATTGATCTGAACTTGATCTGACCCCTGTCAGCAGATCAGATCTGACACTGATTAGATCAGATCAGATTAGATCTAATCTAGTCCGGTTCCAAACTGGTCACTGTCGTCACACGCGTGCGCCCAGGGTTTAACCGAGCAGGAGGAAGTAGGCCAGTCATGTTCGACGAAGTTGGCTCAAGCGGTCGAGCCGCTCGCGGTCGCACGGCCGAGTTCGGTTGAATTCGCTGTAGGGAAGCGCCGGTGTCAGCTGTGGGCAGTTGTGGGACTGCTGTGGGGAAAGAGGGGGAAAGAGTCTGGGGCGCTTATGAGGTGGTACGGAGGGAGATTCGCTTCTTCTCTTGCAATCCACATATCTTTCTGACACCCTTTCACACCCCGACCTACCTCTTTACCACACCTCCTTCCTTCAAGTCTTGCTATGGCCACCCAGAGCATCGCTCGCCCCACGGCGAACCATTTCGGCAAAGAATCGGCCGGCGGTGCGACGAGGACCGGCGTCGCCTCGACGGCCTTCGCCGCCACGGTCAGCGGCGTGCCCGCTGATGATGCCAGTGCAGCTCCTGCGATCACCCAATGGGACCTGTTCAACCCTGCGCTGAAACGTCAGGCCTCGGAACAGTCGCGGATGCAGTCCGAAGAAGAGATCCTGAGGCGCATTCCGCCGTTCCCGTACGCGGATCTGCTCGACAAGCAGCACTTTGGCGACTGGCGCGACGAGCTGCGCGACCAGGGCTTCGCCGTCGTCAAGGAGGCGATCCCGCGCGAGAAGGCGTTGCAATACCGTGCACGAGCATTCGACTGGCTCGCCGGACATGGCTATGGCTTCAAAAAGGACGACCCGGCCACGCATACGCAGGAACATTTGCCCATGCACTTCAAAGGCGGCAGTAAGTTCTCGGACCAGCCCGAGCGGCACGGCGGATCGTCCGCTGGTCCCGGTGGATGAGACAGGAGTGCCTAAATTGCCCGTGGACGAGACCGGTTTGCCTAAATTGCCCCACCCGCCTTCATCTGTGCATCTCCTTTGCAGTGTACCATGGTGGCGCTTACTCGATGGGTCAACAACAATGGGTTTGGGACATTCGGTACGTTCGAAGGTGTCTCCTCAGAAAATTGTTCCGCTCAAAGGTCTCTCCTCCTCCAGATGCGAACCCGGTGTTGTCGGAGCATTCGCGAACTTGTGGGGAACCGATGAGCTTGTTTGCAGCTTTGATGGTTCGTCCGGAACCTGGATTTTCACTGTTGTCATCACTCGTCGAGCTAACTCGCTCTCGGAAAACCATGTCTACGCATTCGGTCGCCTCCTTTCTTAGGCGCATCGCTAATGATGCCTGGCCAAGGACCCAAGAAGGGCGAGCCCGGATCGGCGTGGCAACACATCGACCAGCACCCCCTCCGCAAAGGTTTTTTCGTCGCGCAAGGCATTGTTAACCTCAACGAGAACGGCCCCGACGACGGTGGCTTGCTCGTGATGAAGGGCTCCAACAAGTTGATGAAGCAGTTCTTCGACCTTCACGGGCGACCACCCTTGCCCGATGGCACTCGGATCGACAGCCACAACTTTAGCGACGAGGAAAAGCAATGGTTCATTGATCAAGGGTGAGTCCTCCCCTAAAGTTGACGGCATATCGGCACCCAAGCTGACCCTCGGTGATTTGGCCTGCTAAGTTGCGAGTGGCTCAAGGTCTGCGCTGGTCCCGGTGATCTCATCCTTTGGGACTCTTCGACGATGCATCAGAACGAGCCTCCAAGTGGTACTCGCGATCGTATGGTCACGTGTAAGTTTCACGGGTCGATTCGGTGGTGGCCTCAGAGTCTTCAAACCAGGACTGACACCAATATATGCATCTCTTCCGATGTAGACGTCTGCATGGGCCCTGCTTCCCTCGTATCCGAACAGGATAAGAAGGTCCGGGACCTGGCCTTCCAGAAGGGTGACGGAACCTCGCACGCCCCTTTCCACGGCGCCGACTCGATCCCTCGCTCCGAAGGTCGCGTTCGTCCCGAGACGGGCAAACCGGACCCTCTCTTCACCCAAAGCTTGGATCCAGTCAAGCCTACGCCCCAAGTGCTCAAGTTGGCCGGGGTCGTTCCTTACTGAGCTTCGTCGACGATATTTGCAGAACGCTCTCATAAAACGTTCGAGTACACCTTTTTGAGAGCGCGCGTGTGTTTCTGTCTCAGCAGTCTTAACAATCGTCTCTTGAGCGTTCGCTCTGTCTCTTCTCATGTCCCACCTCATTTTCGCGCCGATAAGTATAGGCCAGCCCATTCATGTACATATATATTGAAGCGGTTTCTTTCTCCGTGCCGGTGCATGATCCCAGGAGGATCCTGTTAACTCACGCCTTTAACAGACGATCAATTTACGCCGAAAGAGTTGCATTAAGTGATGAAGCATTGCACATACGTGATGTTGCGTCGTATCTGCTAGATCGTGGTCGCACGATCGTGTAGACTTTTTGGGAGGAAGAAACGGGTGAAACAACGAAGGCAACGAATGAAACCCGGGGGCTGGAACGCCAAGGGGCGGTACAACGAACGTCGTGCCGAACGTAAAAAATGGTATGATAGTACAGTCGGCCCAGAATAAGCGCCCACGGAATACGTGAGAGATTGCAACGCGCTCGTGGGGCGCTTAGCCGGGAGGCAAGAGGGAGGTGTCGAAGGCTTCAACGTCCTCCATCTCTCCGTCGTCGGCCATTCCGGCCCAATCCGACTTGATCGGAGCTAAGGAGAGAGAAAACAGGATGCGTCAGCAGGCCATTCATCGACCTTTATCCTGGTCCCAGACTCGGGCCACTCACCCCTAGGCATGACCATCAATCCTGACCTCGCGGCCTCCAAGATTCCATACGGCCTGACCAATTTGAGGAACGCATCGACGCGCTCCGTCTTGCCCGTCATCTCAACGATGAGCGCATCATTGCTCAAATCGACGACCTTGCCACCGAACTGAGCAGCGAGGGCCTGAATGCCCTGCAAGTGGGTATGCTTTTGTCGCAGCGCCTCGGAAGGCGTCAAGGTGCCTCGATGGAGGTGGTGAGCCGCATCGGATCCCATCGGTGCCACACCGGGATGACCATCCGCCGCGGCAGCGATGGTGTTGTCGATGTGTTGCTTGACGGGTGAACCTTCTTCGTTGCCCTCGGTGGCGGGGAGGATGTCGGGTCCCTTGTTGGCGAGTTGATCCTCAAAGTATTCGGGTCCGAGGATCGAGATCTTGGCGAGCAAGAGCTCGCGTTCGATCGTCTTTGTTCGGGTGTAGTCCAACACGGCCCAAACGGGGACCTGCATGAACCAAAGACCCGCATCGGAAAGAGTCAGTACTCGGCAAACTGGACTCGGGCAGGGGGTTAGAACAGCTTCGGCTTTTAACACGGAGCTCGTGGGTAGATTCAACGCACCAAATCTTCCAGCTGCCGCCTCGCCTGCTCAATGACGCCATCCTGACCCCTCAAGACGATGCACATCCTCGACAGGTCCGAAATCTCGGTCGCACACACGACGAGCGAGTCGATATTGAAGCCTCGTGCGGCGAGACAGCCCGAAACGCGCGAGAGCACACCCGGTTCGTTCTGGACGAGGCAATTGAGCGTGTGGCGCGTGAACGCTTCTCGCGAGGGAGGTGGTGTGTTGTACAGGATGTTATTGACGGCCTAGAGAGTCCGTTAGGTGCGGGAGATTGGGGTTAGCTCTGTTCTGAAACGGAGCAACTCCGGAGGTTCCGAGGAGAGACAGGACGAGTGCCGTAAGATGCAGCTCTCTCCGATCCACACGTTTCAACAAGGTGCTAATACACGGTTCGATCAGACTTACCTGTTCGGCACTCCATCTCGGAGGGTCGATCGTGGGCAAGGCCGGGGGACGACGGCGGGGATGAGCGAGCTTGTAGTCGGCCGCGCTGGTGGACGAGTTGGGCGCGTTCTTGGACGACGAAGGGGTCGAGTAGGTCGCTGTTCGACCTAAGGATGAGCTCGATGGGGATGCCAGGCCACGCAGGCGGCGGAGGGCGAACGACATGGTGTTCTGGGGCGAGAGCGGGCGCACTTGAAGGTGTGGGAATCGGAGTCGAAGCTAAGCGGAGCAGCAACACGAGCCAAGAGCCCAGCTCGTCGAGGAAATTTACCGCCTCTTACCGCTTGACCCTCCACGCGCCGGAACTCGCGCCGACGCACTTTTTTTTTTGACTCACACGCTGGAGGAATTGGATCGACGACTTGATTCACCGGATCCGCCGTCGGAATATGTTGGATAGCCCATGAGCTTACGGAAGAACAGCTGGCCTAGAGGGGACAATCTTGAACTTGAAAGAGACGCTCGTCACTGAGCTTGTGCGATCTTCCCCATTCTCGGCCATTTGAAATCAAACCCAGCGATTTCCAGTGTTAAGCCCGACTATTGCCGGCATTGCCTTCGGGTCTGTTCAACGGGAAGCGCCACCTCTCTAACCAGCCTTGAACAAAAGTGGATAAGATCCTTCAAAGTTCCGGCCAGCAAACTTCCGCTCTCGAGCTGCTTCCGGCGCGCAGGCTGCCAGTCCCGACGCGCCGCGCCGGTCACGCGAAACACAGGGGGTGCAATTGTTTCGGGCTGAAGGCGACAAAAGAACTTGAGCTGGGCAGGCAGTATTTATCGCGGTCAAAGTCGGGGAAAAGGGATCAAACTTTGTTCTTCATCACTGTGATTTTTGGGGCCTTGGCCAATCCTTGACACCCCACAATGGTCATGCCGCGGGTGAGCGGACGTGGTATAAACGGGTGGGAAGGGCGGCGACTGCTGACAAATCGCCGACGCGAGCTGCCGGTGCCGGGGTCGAGTCAGGTGCGATCGCTGCGGCCTCGTCTCGCTTCGTGTGACCTCCTTCTCGCTCGATTGCATCTCACCCCTCGTCTCCTCCCTCTCCACCGCCGACCTTTCTATTCCGTACTATACCCGGATCCAGCTTTACGTTTTCCCCCCATCCACTCGCTCACCACGGCCGATCCACCGGACCCCCCGCAGGCAGGCCATCGTGCGCCTCCGCCACGCCCACACCCACCAGGCCATGATCACACCGATGCGGGTCATGCACAGCGTGCAAACAACCACCCAGCTCGTGTGAACGAGCGATCTTCCAAACCGGCTCGTCGCCCCAAGGGACCATCATCATCGACAGCTGCCACCCCGGCCAATGGGTTCGGTCACGCCAGCACAGCTGCGAACCTCGGCGATACCTCATTCATGACACGAGATGGCAACAGCAGCCGCCGAGGACGTGGAGCAAGAGGCAGAGGTGCAAGTGCAGCCTCATATGATCCTCCATCCTCGTCAGGAGGAACGCGTGGTGGTCGAGGTAGTGCACACACTCCTCGTGGTGGTGCTGCTGGATCGCAAGCGGTCAGTGGCGCCTCATCCGCTGTAACTACCGACGACGAAGGGAGGGCGTATACCTTCCACGAGGCGAACCATCAAGCTCGATCCAAAGGCGGCAACAGGTCCTCGCGGGGTGCGAAACGTGGCGGTCGCGGTCGAGGCGAGGGCCATGCCGGCTCCAGTACGCCAGCGAGCACTTCGAGGCGCTCTCGCTTCAACGCCACGCTCAGCTCTGGCAACGACATGAATGCATCGGCTGTACCGTTCCCCGCACCAAGCTCGTCATCCACTGCGGCTGGACAGGCTTTTCCTATCGTAGCGGCACCTGTTTCGCAGACTCTGCTCGAACGATTGACGACCGAGCTCTCGGATGGATCCCACGACTGCACAATCTGTTTCTCGACTGTATCCCGCACGACTGCGATCCATTCGTGCACCACATGCTATACCCCCTTCCATCTGTCGTGCATCAAAGAGTGGGCGACTCGCTCAGTCAGCGATACGGCCGAACGGGCCGCCCTCATGGCCACTCGCGATTCCGGCCCTCGTCCCTCGGCCGCCGATCTCTCCGGCCACTGGCGATGTCCCTCGTGCCAGACCCGATTCGGAGCTGCCGACTTGCCCAAACGCTATCGATGCTTTTGTCGACGCCTCGTTGATCCTTCGCATCGACCACCTGCGACACCTCATTCATGCGGTCAACCGTGTGCTCGACCCCGACCCGATGGATGCGTCCACGCGAGCTGTGGACTGCTCTGCCACCCCGGTCCATGCCCACCATGCCCAGTCGTCCTCGACCTCCCTTGTCACTGCTCAAAGGAGAACATGCGTGTACGTTGCTCGGCCATTTACCCCGCTGCCGGTCTCGATTCGGGCACGGTCGCATCGACAACGGCATCACTTGCTCGTGAAGAGCTCCTGTGCTGTAAGAATACGTGTGACAAGCTCCTCGGCTGCGGCTTGCATCGCTGTGCTCGTATATGTCATCCAGGCGAATGCGCGTCATGCGAGGTCGAACGAGAAAAGGTATGCTTCTGCGGCAAGTCGACCGTTGTCGAGGCGTGCGGCGCTGGCGGTCGAGACGATCGCGTGGAAGGGTGTCGAGTACCCGGTCAAGACGATTCGCCATGGACCGGCGAGTTCTCATGCGATAAACCGTGCGCTGCACCTTATGACTGCGGCAAGCACTTGTGTGAATCGAAATGCCATCCCCATACCTCTGAACTACCAGCGAAATGCCGCTTGTCGCCATCGCTCGTCACGACGTGTCCTTGCTCGCAGACCCCCCTCGACGTTCTGCTGCCTACGCCTCGCACATCATGTACCGACCCAATCCCGACCTGCGCCGAACCGTGTTCTCGCATCCTCGACTGCGGACATGGTTGTGCGCGCCCGTGTCACCCTGGACCGTGCGGGTCTTGCACGACCCCCGTCTCCATCCCTTGCCGTTGCGGCTCGACAAAGACCGTCCGACTCTGTGGCAATCGATACCAATCGGACGGCAAGACGCCACTCTCCGAAGTGCTGTGCCAGCGTATCTGCCGTTCGCTGCGCAATTGCGGTCGTCATCAATGCAACCGACAATGCTGCCCCTTGAGCTACCAAGAAGCTCTCCACGTCGGCAAGGGCAAGAACAAGCGTCGCAATGCACTCGATGATTTTGAGCAACATGATCCGCTGGGGATCCATGAGTGTGATCGCGTTTGCGGCAAGAAACTGAGTTGTGGAACTCACTTTTGTGAAAGGAAGGATCATAAAGGGTGAGTCGATACTGGGGCTTAAAGTTTCGTGTAGCTGTGGCTGACGACATGCTTCTATCCACACACAGACCTTGTCCACCATGCCTCGACGCTAACTTCGAGGAGATCGCCTGTCACTGCGGGGCCACGGTCGTCTTACCCCCGATACCCTGCGGTTACGAGATTCGCTGCAAGCACCCATGTGTACGACCTTCGACATGCATGCACCCCCAGGTGCCACACCAATGCCACGAGAACCCCGAGTGCCCACCCTGTCCCTTCTTGACGATCAAGATGTGCGCCTGCGGCAAGAAAGCTGTCGCGAACGTCAGGTGCTCGCAGGACTCGAGAAAGGTCTCGTGTGGTCAACGCTGCGGAAAGTGAGCCTGGATTTGTAAGGTTAGGCAAAGAGATTGCGAGTAGATGCTGACTATTCGCTCGGTCGTGTTTTAGGCTCTTGGGTTGCGGCTTCCATCGATGCCAAAAGCCTTGCCACCTGCCGGGCGAATGTGAGAGCTGTGTGCAAATTTGCCTCAAGCCTCGCAAGCTCTGTGGACACCCCTGCCCCGAGCAATGCCACGTTCCCGCGTCCTGCCCCGAAACCAAGCCTTGCATTAAGAGGATCGAAGTGTCGTGCGACTGCGGCCATCTCAAACAAACGACCAATTGCGGTGCCTGCACGGATCGACCCGATGGGAACAACAGTAAGATCCTGACATGCTCCGACGCTTGCGCCATCGCCAAACGCAATGCTGCGTTGGCGGAGGCGCTGCAAGTTGAACGGCGCGAACCCAAGGTCAAGCAAGTCGAGTACGATCCGCAGACTCTGAGCTTCTACTCGACGAACGTCGCTTGGTGCACTTCGATCGAGAAGGATTTGGTCGAGTTCGTCACCACCGATAAGCCTACCTTACATCTTCCCGTGATGAAGCGGCCGCAACGACAGTTTGCCCACGAGCTTGCTGAGCTCTTTGATCTTCGATCCGAATCGCTTGACGAAGAGCCGAGGCGCAGTGTCGTCGTGCATCGGCAATCCAACACCGGAATCCCGGTCCCCAACCTCGCCGACGCCTTGGCCGCGCAACGCAAGTCGGCGACCACGCTTTCCTTCGCTTCATTGCGCAAGGCATTGCCTGACACTCGTCGCCATGTCAACGCGTTCCTGCTTGAGGGGGTGCTCGGCTTCGACGAGGCCATGTTGCGCGATATTGCCACCCCTTGTCTCAAGGGATTACAACCTTTCGCATTGACCTGGACCACCGACGAGGACGTCCTGATCACGATCGAATCCAAGATGCTGTCGGCGGCCGATCTCGAACAGCGCGTTACGGCCGCTGAAACCCATCTACGAGCACTGGCGGAGGAGACGGGTTTCTGCGCCACGGTAGAAGCCGTCGCCGTCACTGATGATGGGCGCATCACGCGAGGTGGATGGACGCCCGTTCAATCTCGTTCAAACCCGTCGGGGTCTCGGGCTGAAGGTGGAGGTGCTCGATCGAATCCATGGGCGACGCATGCACCTTCGTTCTCGAACAATACCTTCGCCGCTTTGGCTTCGTCTTCGAATCCTTCAGCGGGTGCTGCACCTCCTCCTACTCAGTCGGCGTGGGGTAGATCGCGTGATGATGCGGGTTTGATCGGCGTAGGATACCATCGTCCTCCTAGAGCAGTCATCGCTCCTGGTCTTGAAGTCGCTCGACCGGATCCTGCTCCTTTACCTAAGAAGGTCTCGAGTCAATTGGATGCGAGTCGTTTGACGGCTACCGCGGATTCGTTCGTGCCTGCTGGTACCGCCCAGTCGAGGGAAGAGTCGGAGGTCAATGATGAGGATGTGCCCGACGATTGGGATCAGGAGGATTTGAGTGAGGTTCAGGAGGCTCAGGAAGCTTGATAATCGAATATAGAATGAAGAACTGATGCCTTACTGCATTGCATAATTGTGTCATAAAGTAAATGAAATTGGTGCAAGGTTTGCGAGCTGCAGCGATACCTGATATTCGAGAGCAGTACAATAGGTCTTCTGAGGCACGTTCCGAAGCACTCTCACTCCTCCACATCCATCCCCTCCTCGTGATCCCCTATCTCGTCCTCTCCCTTCATCGTCTCCATCTCCTGCTGTATCTCTTGCTCAATCAACTCCTCCAACAAATCATCGATAAACGCCTGACTCTTCTGCATCATCTGCGTCCCTCTTCGCCTGACCCTATCCCCCCGATCCCGATCATCCAACTCTAACCTCCGTTCCTTCTCCTTCTCCCAAGCCTCGAACCGTCGTTCCATCGCTTCCTTTTTATTCAAACGCCGCAATCGTCGGGCTAACACGATAGCGGGGACGTCGTCATCCCCCTGCGAATGAGCGATCATTCGAGGCTGTAAGAGGTTCTCGAGCTTGATCACGATCGCAGATAAGGAGATCGAGGTATGTCCAATGAGGGATGCGAGATGACGCGTTAGAGTCGCGAGAGGCTCGGGAAGGGAGGCAGAGGCGTCGAGCGGGTATTGGTGATATACCTCTTGGGGTGGGTCGGGCTCGGGTTGGTCGGTTGGAGGGGCGGAGGTGGGATCACGGTATAGTTTGGAGATCAACTCGTCGACGTGATGTGTCGAGTCGTTTCCGAGAAAGTCGGACTCAGTGGCTTCAGAGGGCGGTGGAATGGGGAAGTAGCGCTCAAAGTCTTGCATGCCTGCGAACGCCTCGGGAAGTCAGGTAAAAGTACAATAAGTCTATGCGCAGAGGGAGAACGCACGTTTTGGCGGTAGTTGATCCCCAATAATGTTGTGCTCAAAGAAGGAGAGGTAGTCGTCAATGTCTTTTGAGGTCATCGAGGTCACTTCCATCCTGTAGGTACACCCAGAGACCATATCAGCACTTGGCTCACTGACATGGCCAATTCAGTCGGAACCCACCTCCACAAACGACTGGAATCACCTTCACGCTCCGCATCTCTGACTTGGTCTAGTGATTCCAACCATCCAGGGGGGACAACCGTCTTTCCTTTGGCTTTGAACACGACAATCAAGGCTGCGGCGAGGACACCCTCGGGAATGCCCGCCAAGCCATGTTCACGAACCGCCTTCCCCCTCCCAATCACCTTCCTTTCGATCCCACGACCGCTTTCCCGGACCATCGTTTTCAACACCGGCGCAAGGGCCAGTTCGAAAGGTTGCAAGAGGTCGAGCAGACGTAACACGGATTCGTAGTGTTCCGGCGTCAAGGCGAGCGATTTGCAGAGTCGCCAGGTCAAAAGCGGCGTCAGGGGTTTCGGGAATGTGATTCCCCATTCGGAGCGGTAGAGGTTGACGAGATGCGAGAGAAGGACATGGATCCCTTTGGTGGAGATCGAAGGGACGTTCTGAAAGAGGGTGCGTGCAGGTTCTACTTCAGTACCGAGGTCTGAGGAGCTACGACTTGTTCAGAACTGACTCGAGGGGCAAGTAATCGCCGGGCTTCTCGCTCGAGGTGGTTTTGCATCGCCGGGGGCAGATGGCGATGAGCATTGATGTAGAGGATGCGGTGATTCTCGGCGAGACTAGGCGCGGAGTTGAATGAAGGTGGGGCAGGCATAAGCACAGGAGCAGAACAACCGAAAGTACGGGCGCACTCACTCGAAAAGGTCTTTGAGGAAAATTGGAAATTTGATCGTCACAGCGGAGAGGTAGATGATCAACAGGAGCAGTTCAGGTTTGGGCCGTTTCCTCGGATCGGCATAGATATACTGTCCGGTCCGAGTTGACTTGGGCCCCGCTCGTGGCAGCGGAGCTCTCGGACGAGAATTTTTCGCTGACCGATCCTCCTCAGCACCGAACCCGAAGTCGTCGTCATCGTCGTCGTAGTCATCATCATCGATAAGTGACGCCGAATCAGACTCTGATGATTGTCGACGCTTTTCTTCCTCATCTGACCCCTTCTGTGTGCCCTCCTCGTCGTCCCCGTTCTCGTCCTCACTCGTAGCCTTGTCCTCGTTCGACTTGCCCTTGCGCTGGGTACCCTTTCTCGGCCCTCTGGGATGCCCCATCCCTTTGACAGGCCCGGTGAAGGTGCTTGCCGGTTCGTCGCCCTTGTCCCAATCGCCAGGTGCATCGGGGACACCACTCGAAGCGAGTAGAGCGGCCCACAAATCCCTCGCTACGGGCTCAAGCTGGACAGGCCACCCGAGTTCATCAATGAGGACGCTCAACTGCCTCCTCAAGACCCATTGCAACGCCTGCCAGACAAGGAAAGTCGAGCGTTGGCCGTGGTAGTGTGCATTGGGCGGAGGACGAGTCGACATGCGCCGGGCCTTGTGCACCCTTTGACGCGTGGCGACGTGCTGCGACGGTCCGTTGGCTTCGTTCGATTCATTGACGTAGCCTTGGAGGAGATGACCTTCTTCGCAGACGATGCTGCAGGGAAGAAACGGGGTGAATGCATCAGCCGGGGCGAGCTGGGGACAGTCTGTGAGGAGAGCACGTGACTTGCGATCCCGAGAGTTGGTCTCGATGCCACTTTCTGGAGCGGCACACGGGACAACGAGGTCGAGGTGCCATGGGAGCTTGCGAGGTAGTTACTACCGGTGGGAGGGTGACATTTGCCCCGCGTCTTACCGAGGCTGGGCGGTGGGCGGCGGGAAGGAAGGAGCACAGGGGAGCTCATCGGAGAGGAGGCGCTTACGGCCCGCTTCGCAGCAGCAGTTTCGCCGTTCCCCGCGGCCCCACGTCATCGCCCGTCTTCTAGCGGCGACCGTAGCGGACCCCTCTCAGTTCTCACTCAACTCCTAGCATTCCGAGCCGCCTCGAACGCGTCCACCATGTCACCCGCGCCCAAAAGGATCCATACTATCACCCTACCCTCCCCATTCACCTCGAGCGAGTCAACCGACGCGCCTGAAACCCTCTCCCTTCACCTCTCGCGTAAGGCCGCGTCGTACCTCCTCGTGCACTCCGCGTCAGGCGATACAGCGCCACATCAATACTCGATCATCAATTGCTTGGCCTTGAGTGATCCGTTCCCTTTGCCTGATAAGGAGAACCAAAGATGTCGGATGTGGTTGAAGATTGGGCCGAGAACGAGCGGCGAGGACGGTGGCGAGAACCATGGCTTGGTCGAACACTTGGAACAACAAGCGATCATCAGGGAGTATGTTTCATATTTTCACTGTAGCAGAGTTCATGTTGCTGACGATCTGACATGGGCATTGGCACTACTCTCTTTCATTTGCGGTCCTGTAACTCCCACGTGTAGCACCGGCATTAGAAGCCAACAAGGCGAAATCTCACAGCCTCTCGTTGAACTCTTGCTCGACGAAAAAGAGCTCTCCCACGTCTGCGAAGGCTGTGGCAAGTTCGAAATGGCTTCCGCAGAATCATCGTCCGAGGACGGCGAGGAAGAGTCTGTACCCGCCGAGGACCGGTTCAAGAGGTGTGCGAGGTGCAAGATGGCTTACTACGTTAGTCCACATTCAACCTTGACATATCGATTTCATCTGCGTTGCTCATCAATCCCCCACAATCCTGTCTATTTGAGATAGTGTTCGAGCGAGGTAGGCTTCACACCCAAAACCTTATCTCCGAGTCTCCACCACTCGTCGACTCTGAGCTCAAACCTTCGGCCCATCTCCACTCTTTTGAAATCCTGCGCAGTGTCAAGCCTCCCATTGGAAAAGTCACAAATCGAACTGCCAAGATTGCATCGCCGAAACGGACTACGAGATTGAACTGGCCCGACGGCAAATCTTACTCAAGGTTTATGGACGCGCGGATCACTCATCGGAAGCGGATGAGGGGCAATCGGCGAAAAAGAGCAAGCTCGATTGAGGTGAAAGATTGGACGAACGTGCGCGCCCCTTTATACGCACTGTGACCGGATGCTAATCAAGACGAAGCCCCAAAATGGCATCATCTTATCGCCCGTCAAGGAGCCCAGTCAGCACCTAGCACTACTGCTGCACATGTGTCACCGCGCTCGAGGTTCCGAGAAGGATCGCGATTGCCTCAACGGCCGACACGGGTGTACTACTGCCTGCTGTGCAAAGTCTTATCGAGACTTTTACCGGTCGGATCGGCGGAATCACAACATAGTTCCCTTTTTCTTGATTTGTTTCCTCGGTTTCGTTGAGATAGCGATTCTAGCGCATTTTGGAGTACCGTGTTTACCTAGGTACCATTTATCATATTGGGTGCTCGATCCCTTTTCCCTCGACAACGGATCCCGGGGCCGAGCCGATGTCCGATGAAAATCCCTTGTTCTTATCGGCGATACCCAAACGGTCTAGTTTCGACACCACCTGCACCAAGACCTGTGAAAACGCACCAGACTTACTAAATAACCCCCGAGAGACTTTGGCAGGAGATTTGAGTGGATCCTACAGCGTCTGCAAACGAAGTGACTCGGTGTGTGCTTTTGGATAGGCTCTGAAAGGCTGCCAGGTCGGTCGCACGTTGGGAAGTTGATACGCAGCAACTTGCTGATGATAGATAAGGCAGGATAGCGTAAGCATTCTGTTGTGCAATAGTTTATTTGGTGCTTGTCGAGCCACAAACGGCAGTGCAGTAAATGGGATATGTTGCGCTCAGGACGCAAAGTTGCTTGAGTTCGGACTTGCTTGTCCGTAGAGTCGGAGGCGTGCTCGCCGAGTTTCGGCACAGCTGCCAGCTGGCTCTCGGCGTCGATGCATGAGCCGTAGGTGGTTTTCCAGGACGAGCCCGAGCTTTGCCTTAAATTTTTCTTGACACCAATGACAATGACGGGGGAAGATGGATCGTCAGAAATATCCTGTCTCCGCAGCCGGACTGAGGTTGATCAAGGATATCAGAGAAGCAAGAGGAGGTCCGAGCTTATTTATTCCCTGCCGCGCCCTGTTGCTCTGCTGCTGAACAACGCGGGGAAAGGAGAAGAGAGCCGTGCCCAAAGCCCAGCGCGGCCATAGCTGAGCATAGCTGGCACTTTTGGGCGCGCTACTGATGCGCTACTGATGCGCTGCTCGCTCGCGGTAATGCTGTTCGCCACCGCCCTTCGTCGTACATGTTACGCACCAACCGCATCCGCCAGCCACGCCCAACGATCTTTTGCGCCGTGACCCTCCGAGTGTGATTCCGTGTTGTGGTTCTGACTTGGTGACGCGCCCCGAGTCGAACTGAGTGGTGCCGCACACCGGCTCTTTCCCCAACAAGATCGACTGCGTGTCTGTCCCCTTCATCTGACTTCCCCCGCGTCTTGTGATCCAGGCCCTGCGCCTGCGCGCCAGTCGCCAGTCGTCAGTCCGCCCGGCGAGCAGCAAGACTCTTGACCCCCCAAATATGGAGTTCCTGATTGGTCTCGACCACCACAACTCGCCGCCGGCGTTGATGGACTTTTACGACCCTGACTTTGACTCGTCGTCGACGTCGTCGGACCCGTCGTCAGCGTCGCCATCTGACTCGGGCGCCAGTACGGGCCTCGCTCACTCTGCGAATTCGCCTGCGTTGCTCGGCCACGGTCACGGCAGCCACACCGGCGCGTTCGGCACCACTTGCAGCGCACCCATCGCTACAGCCACAACAGGAGCCGATTCATCACCCGCATCAACCAACGGGGGAGCTACCGCCGGCATGCACGATGGTCATTCCAACTGGTCCGCGCATGCGCTGCAAGGCACCGACTACCACTGGACGGGCGCTCACGAGGCCTCTCCGCCTCCGCCACCCTCGTCCGGCGACGCAATCGACATCGATGATCTCGACTCGTTCGCCGCTGCTCGACCTTCACGCGCAGCAGTCACAGCAGCAGCAACAGAAGCCGCCAATTCCTCTTCTATCTCCGCTGCCCCGCTTTCTTCAGCTCGAGACTTCTGGTCCACAGCGGCCAACACGACCGTGCATTCGCCGTCGACCCCGTCTAACCAATTGCTAGAAGGCGCCTCCGCCCTCGGCAGTGCGGGAGCCTCGATGCTCGCGAGGAGCTTCAACGATTCGCCTCGTCGCAAACAGCTCGAGGATCAGATGGAAGTAGAGTTCGAGTCCGTCGTTCACGGTCACGAGTGCGGGTCAGTTCCTATAGGTGGGCTTGCTTTGGGGTGAAACATCTGACTGACGCGCTTAGGCCTCTCTTTGACCATACTACATACGATCAGACCTTCGACCATTGGCTCACCCGTCGCATCAGGGAACGGCAACGGCTTTGAATCGTCATCCTCTCGGCATGCGGTTATGTCGATACCCGTCGATCTTTCGGCTGTCAACGCCGGGATCGCCCCGCAACTGATGGGCGGTAACCCTTCTCCGCCGCTGAATGCGCAAAGGAAACTCGAAGACGAGGCGGCACTCGACCGTGTTGCGACTGCACAGAAGGAGCATGAGGCTTCAGACGAAGAAGAGGAGAAAGAGTATCGAGTACTGAACGACAGCCCTGCTCCAGCTGCGTCGCAGGCGAAGGGTGACTCGACCATGTCCCGGAGCAGCAGCCCCGACCACGCTTCCAGCTATAACGCCTCGCGGGACCCGTCTCGAAAGCCTTCCTTGACGAGCACAGCAATCGCGGGAGGAGCTTCGCTGAACCTGGTCACCAAGGACGCCTTCATCGCTTCCCAGGTCTTGACGCGGTTGACTCGCGAAGCGGACCGCAAGCGCCTCAGTGCTGCCGGTGGTCTCGGTGATGTGCAACTGCTCGTTCTCGGTATCCCCAAGATCGGGGCCAAGTCGCGCGTAGAGACGCAGATCAAGATCTCTTTGGTGCTCGTGAAGGACAGGCAATTCCAGCAAGGCGCCAATTCCGTGGCGTCGACCTCTTCAGCGGCGGGCAAGATGCACGGTGAGGCGTACATGACGCTTGATGGAGGATTAGAATCGGGAGCATCGCAGGCGTTTGATCGGATTGGCAATTGGACGCATGTGCGCTTGCCCTCGACGCTCGCTTTGAAAAAGAGGCCGGCGAAGAAGACGGGCAAAATTGGTCAGTGGGAATGGGGGCGATCGGATAGTCCCACCTGTCAAATGCTGACAGTCTTTGATCCTCCTTCAACAGCTCCGGATCCCCCTGCCGCCAACACCCTTACTCTCGAAGTTGCCGTCCGCCGTGGCACACAGCCGAACGAGGAGATCATGATCTGCACCGGGTGCCAGCAGCGCGAGATGAAACGAGCACAACGCAAAAAGGGCAACAAGACCGCCGCCGCTTTGGGTGAAGAGCTCGTGTTCGATCCCGAGGAGGAGAAGCAAAAGGTCGTAGTCTTCAACTGCGGCGAGTTCCTCGAGTTCAACGGTGGCGAGACAGTGATTCCTACGCGCATCACATGCTACTGCCGACACCACAAGGAGCGCAAGGGATTCGTCGTTACGTTCAAAGCGCGAGACAATGAAGGCATTGTCGTGGCGACGGGGCAGACGCCGCCCATCATGATTACGGATGATCACAAGACCACAACAGGCACCAAACCGGCTTGCTCCGTCGATATGAGCGTCGAGTCGGTCGAGCAGTCCGCTGTACCTTCCGTTGCACCATCTGTCGCTTCGTCCAAATCATCCACGTCGAAGAAGGCTAAAGCGGCAAAAAAGAAGAAGAACGGCGCACCATCCAAAACCGATCAGGTCATCTCCGCCGCTTCACTGGTATTGCGGGGTCGGTCGAAGCCGACGAAGCGAACAACGAATCGATCGAGGGCTGCACGAGGCTTGAACACCGAGAGTGACGACGAAGACAGCGCCCCGTCGACCAAGAGCGGTGTTTCCTCGGTGAACCTGTCGCGCACGTCGAGTCGATCCGAGATGAGTCCGAGCTCGGGCAAAAAGGCCAAGCCTTACGATTCGGATCAACGACCGCCTCGGAAGCGCTCGTCGAATGGAGCGTCACATCGGTCCCCTTCTTTCGCCATGACGTCGCTGAGTCAACCTTCCCCGCCGCTCCGCCCGATGCCGGACGCTGCTGTCTCAGGCTCTGCACCGGGTTCTGCGCCTTCCGTAAACCTTCCTCTTCCCGCGGCGACGCCCCCGGTCGCGGCATCGGCAGCCGCTTCACCTCTGCAGCCGCAACCACGGGTGGAGCAATGGGAGTCGGCGCTTGGTCTGGTGGGTGGGATCGGGATGGATCTCACAGCTGCCGGAGTTGGCAGCAGCGGCGACACAATGATGACCGACTCGACTTTTGGTATGCGCAACAACTCGCTCTCCCACTCGACCGACGTCTCGACCGCGCCCTCGCCTGCTCGTTCGTCGTCGACGCAATTCGACTGGCCGTCGCGCAGTAGCTCGCCTCAGTTCTCGCCCCGCTCGGCGACGACCTCGGTCGATGACTCGTTCCAGTCCTTCTTCAACAGTCTTAGCTCGCCGCCGCCGATGACGACGACCAACATCCCGGCATTGTCGAATGCTACGCGGTCGCCCGTTGTGGACTCGCAGTCGTCGATTGCGCACCGCCACCTCCAGCAGCAGCAGCAGCAGCAACAACAACATCAGCAACAGCAACGAGAGCAGCAGCTGTTCGCGAGTGGTCTCGTAGGCGCTTTTGGTGGCAACTCGGCGGCAGCTGCGGCCAGCTTGCTTCACCCCGCGTCTCAAAACGGATCGACGTCGCACGTTGCGACACCGTTGGCTACGAACGTCTCCAGCGGTATCGACTGGACGCTGTTGCAGAACCAACTGCGGTCGCCCACAATGCCGGCAGCGCCCCAGCCGCGCATCAGTCGTTTGATCCCGGGTGAAGGGCCCGTCCATGGTGGTATCGAGGTCACGGTTCTGGGCGACAACTTTGTGCCGAACCTCACGTGCGTCTTTGGTGATAACGCAGCGGTGCCGACGCACTATTGGTCTGCCAACACGCTTGTATGCGTGCTGCCGCCATCGGCGAACCCTGGACCCGTCGTCGTTGGGATCAAGGGTGTACCACTCACGGTGGAGCAAGGCACGGGCCTGCAGCTGTTCACCTACAAGGACGACTCGGATCGCTCGCTACTCGAACTGGCGCTGCAAGTCGTCGGACTTAAGATGACGGGACGCTTGGAGGATGCTAGCGCTGTGGCGATGCGCATCGTCGGCAACGGTGGTGGTAGCAACAACACCAACGGTGGCGGATCAACCAACGGCAGTCGTACGACCAGCCCGACCGCGAACAGCGTATCCAGGGATGCTGCAAGCTTGGCCATGAGCCTCGAGGCCGCTGCCGCCTCTGTGTACATGGCGTCAGAGTCGTCGCGACCTTCGTCCCGCGCACATTCGCGCCGAGCTTCGGCAGCGAGCACGAGTGGCGCTTCGTCGCCCGCCCCCATGTCTGCACCTCTGCCTTACTCGTCCGCAGGCGAGACGCGAAACTTTGAAGGGATCGTCATCAAGTTCCTGTCGTTGCTTGACCTCGACCCCTCGCTTATACCCGGATCGGCGCCGTCTCTGCCTCTGGCACACTCCCCCATCTCCCACGCCAATGCCCAAGGCCACACCTTGCTGCACCTCGCAACCGTTCTTGGCTTCCATCGCCTGACCCAGTTCCTCCTCGCCCGTCAAGTCAACGTTGATGTTCGTGACCGCAGTGGCTACACGGCGCTGCACTTTGCAGCTCTGTACGGCCGAGTCGCCATCGCTCGCCAGCTTCTCGACGCCGGGTCCACTACGGGCGTGCGCAACTTGCAGGGCAAGATCGCCCGAGACATTGCTCAGGAGAGAGACGACGTCGACGTCGAGGAGATTCTGCGCCACAGCCGGCCTGCGAGTCGTGGACCGCACAGGTCGATGCCCCAACGACCCCGCTTCGCCATGGTGCAACCTTCTCAAGTTCAGTCGTACGAAGCCTCGGAAGTCGACGAGCTGTCGGATCTTGGATCAGGCTTCGAGGAGCAGACTTCTTCGGATGAGGATGATTCGGACTCTGACTCGGATAGTTGGGACTCGAGCCCTTCGGCCAGCGCATTCGACTCGGAGGAGGAAGACGATGCCGAGTCTGTGGACGAGGACGAGCGCCAGTTCTCTCGACGCGCGTCTCGCAATGCTTCCATCGTCTCGCTGCAATATCTGCTCGAGGCTGAGGAAGACGTGCTTGCCGAGGCGGACTGGCCAGAGACTTCTATAGTCACCTCGCTTGGTAAGCCTGACGAGTTCAATGTTCCATCGTCCTGTCTTGCACCGAGCTGACTCGAGGAGGATTCTTCGCAGATGTCAAAGAGCCTATTGTAGTGCCCACCGTTGCGACCGTTTTACCGAAGCAACAAGGCTCGATCAGACCGACGGGCTGGCTTTTCTCGCGCAGGAGGAAGACCAACGGATTGAGCGCCGACGACTCGAAGACTGCACCGGGCGAGAAGCACTCGAACGGTGTAGTGACCGACATGTGGGAAAAAGCCAAGGCGAATGCGTTTGCGCCTCTGCACCACATGCCCGAACTGACGGCGTTCCCTGGCATGGCCATGGCGAGCATGCCTTCCTTCCTTGGCGGCAAGTCCGAGCAGGCGACCACGCCACGCGTCGTCGATGATTCGGACGCCGACTCGGATGCGACGACGACGGAGAGGTCGGTTGCGCTCGAACGAGCCGCACGAGCGGCGGGCATCGGCAAAGATTGGAGTGCATGGTTCACGACCAAGAACCCGTCGTCGCCTCCTCCTGTGTACTCTCCCACGGATCGATTGCTCGCGCCGCTCTCGCCATTGACCAAGTCGCAACGACCGCTCGGTTCGGCCCCGGCCACGTTCGCTTCCTCCTCGACAACATCAACCTCGTCGATCATCAGCAACCCACCTTCGGGTGCGACCACACCGAGGACTGCGGCTCGCGAATCGCGCGTCAAGTTCAACAAGGAGAAGCTCGAGCTCGCGCTCGGACGCAAGCGTCAAGGCGTCGATCAGGATCGCATGCTCTGGTTGTTCTGTAGGTTTTGCGCAACGAGGTCATGTGCGAAATTTTTGCACTGTATGCTGACAATAATTCTTGCGCTGTACTTGCAGGGATCCCCGTTTTGATCACGGTGATTTCGTTCGCCATCTACGCCAACGCCGACTACATCCGACCCGGGCTCGAGCAACTCGCCGAGCTGGTGCTTCCTCACCAGCTTCTGTAATGATCGAGGCCTCCATATCCGTTCCTTTTGATGGGTCGCTTTCCAGTTACTATGACCCGCTTTTTCATACCTAGTTCCTAATTCCGGTTCGCATAATGCACACACGTAACCTGTCTTTCTCGAATTGTCTGTTTAGTGCTGGCTAGTGGTGTATAGTATATGGGCTCGGTGGGTATATATATGTAAGGGCTATGCCTCACGGAGAGTCGCGAGGACGGTCGTAGATCGAAGTCGAGGCGGTGAGAGTTACTTGTTAAACGTCGTTACTGAGTTTCAGCTAGAAGTTGATTACCAAACGAGAGAAATGGAGAGGCATAACCCTTACAGTATAGACTCCTGGGTCGGGAATGCCATCTGTTCCGACGCGTGCTTTGTGCCGAGAAGAATTTGGGCAGTCGTCGAAACAGAAAGAATGAGAGTTAAAGAGATTGGAGAGCTCGGGAGAGGATAGTAGAGCTGGACTGAGCTGGAAAGAAATGGACGCGCCTCTTGGGTTGGACACGGCCAGACACGTCTCCTGCTTCCTCCTGTCTCCTCCTGGTTGCTCCCCACTCGCTCTTCAGTAACGACGTTGCACCGACCATGTCGCGCCACAATAGCAGCACCCTGTTCGATGTCGACGAGTCGGCTACTCAACCGCTAGCTTTCCAAGGTAAGTCACCCGTGTGTGGACCACGACCACGTCACAAGCCTAGGACTCTGAGAGCTGACTGAATGAACGGTCCCCGTCAACGTCACGCTCGCCCGCTCCGACTGTACGACCGACTCGACCGACCTCTCGACACCCCCTGGAACAGACTTTGGCTCGACTACGATCGCCTCGGATGTGCCCTCGGGTCGGATCTCCCCCTCGGGCGGGTCTCGCTCCGGCAGCGTTGGCGGTGGAGGCTCCTCAGCGCCGAGCAACCTATACGAGGCCGAGCAGCGCTTCGAACAGACCCTCAACGGCGCCACAAAGTCCGGTGGAGTGCTCAACCTCGATTTCTGTAGGTTCCACGCGTCAGCCATAGCCATCGTGTGTTGTGATGAGCTGTCACCCTGATCCGAGCCGACACAACGACTCGCTTAGACACGGGCTACTTTGATGTCGATACCGTCACCGTGCTCACACGCGGCGCAAGGACGTTCCTCCCACGCGAAGACTATGTCGGAGAAGTACTCTCCGGTGTACCCGACCTCTACGGTGCGTTCATCTTCACCACGCGAGAGCAGGTTGTTCCTGTGGCGCGTGTGCTCAAGCCCGTTCTCCCCCTCCCAGGCCCCTTTTGGATCCCGACAACCCTCATCTTCTCCCTCTTCCTCATCTCCTCCCTCTCGGCGTCGGTCGAGGCCTATCTTGCGGGTGAACAGTACACCTACGACTTTACCCGACTCGGCGCTGCCGTCTCGCTCGTGTAAGGCCTCCTCTAACTTCTCGATCAATTCTTCGATGCTCATCCGCCCTCTTCTGACTCCTACAGGTACATGTACTGCCTCGGTCTCCCCTTTATCATTTGGGTTGCTCTCAAGTACTGGGCTGGGTCGACGGAGCGGTCAGCGGTCGAGATCGTCTCGCTGTACGGTTACCAAGCCACCATCTGGATCGTCACAGCCGCAAGTCCAAAAGCCCATCTCTTTCCACGAGCCCTTGTGGTTGACCACGCACTGACCCGCAGCTTCTGACTGTCAAACCACAGTGGCTTACCTTGATCCCTTACTCACCTCTTCGAGCGGTTCTCGTCTTGATCGCAACCGCTCTCTCTGGCGCCTTCCTCCTGCGCAACTTCTACCCCGTCATCACCACCGCACCCAACGTATCCTCGCGAGCCTTGCTCATCGTCATCACCGTTCTGCACCTCGTCCTCGCGATCGCGATGTGGGTCGGGTTCTTGGCGGGCGGGAGGGGTGTGTTGCATACACCTCAGGTCCCGAGTATTCCGGGAACGGGCGGTGGCAAGACCCCGACAGCGGGGAGCGATTTACCTGCACCCGGTGGGGATGGCGTCACGGCGAGATTGTTGTTCTAGGGTTTTGCGTGATCTCACTATTGGAATATGTTTCTCTTGGTGATGCATCACATGTTGGGGAAACGTCCTCCTTACAGTACATAAAAATACGACTTGGTCGGACTCCTTTGAGAGAGAGAGGGGAGGCATATATTGGTAACAACCTCGCAAAAAGAGGTCGGGAGTGGTGGCAAGCAGAGGGGAAACGAATGAGTGAAGTAAAAACAGATGCGTGAAGAGTAGTACAAATATATGTGCTTGTGCGAGGTTTGAATCGGGACTGTACCCGCCAATTTGGTCGTTAAGTCTTTTCATTTGCTTCGTTCCATCAGGTTGCATAGGTGCTCGTAGAATTGTTGTGCTTCGTCTTCGTCACTGTAGTTGGCAATAAGATCAGCGATTACCCGCGAGAAGGACTGAGCAAAGCGAAACTCACTTTGACAATAAGCCTCCGCCGCCCGTTTCGAAATGAAACGTGACCGTCACCTCTCTCAAATGACCAGATTCTTCCTCCCTCGTCGCACGCGATCCCAAGCGACTCATCTTGACCAAAGGCGCGACGTCCATTTCCAAACTTGGTGAAGCACGACTTGGTAGAGTCGGTTCGGGTGCTGTTCCATCGGCAGGCGGAGTTATGGAACCATGACGATGAAGTGGGTGAGGAGCGAGTAGTAGATCGCCGGCGGAGGATTCGAGCGTGTGCACGGAACCGAATCGACTCCTGCTTGGTCGACTGGCAGGGTGGTACACTAGTTTCGTGATCAACTTGGGTGAAGAGATGTAAAGACTCGAAATTGGTCGATGGTTGATTTCCGGGAAGGGGCAAGGAAGGGAAGTCGACTCGCTAGGTGTCGAAGAATGAGGATCCTGAAATGCGACCGCATTCGAGGATTCGGATTTGCGCCCATGCAGAATCACTTTATCGCTCGTCACCGTTCGAGAGAACTTGAGATTCTGGGCAGTGTTGATAGTCGTGGCTTGAGAGAAGGAGCGATCATCGTCGTCCTCGTCATCGCTGTCAAATTTCTTAGAGCTGAACAACCGTCGGAGATACGATCGTTTACGAGGCGGTGAAACGTTGGGCGAGCGATGATCCATCGATTTACTCAACCGAAGGGCTCGGTCAAACTTTATTGAGGAGGCGGGGGACGTAGAACGGGACTTGCTCCCACTTCGACCAAAGTGGAAGAGGGAGGAGGAACGGCGCGACTTGAAGGCAGGACGAGCCGCTATGAAGCGGCGGGGTGGGACCGACTGGTCGATGATGAAGATGAGCTCCGACTGTCGGGCAATAGTAAGAACGTGACTTTAGCATCTGGAATATTGGTCTCGCTCGTTTGCGTTCGTCTGACCTTGCGAGTGATCCACAACACCCCTTCAACAGCCCATTGCTCGACCGCATCGCAATCCGTTTTGTTCGCGCTTCCTTTCCCTTTCGACGAGCTGAGAGTCCCATCCTCCCACAGCGCCACGGTTGCGACCACTCTCGATGATAAAGTCCTCACATCCCCCTTCTTCAACGACGGTGGCTCGATGATAGGCTCGATCTCAGGCACCTCCTCCGGTTCCTCAGTGACAAAGTCGTGTCGGAGGTGAGCAAATTTCTCGGCCGTCTTCTCTTCCTGCGCTTGCCAATCGACCGAACTCGTGAAGCTGTACAAGGAGGAACCATCGCTCTTTTTCGAGTCTCGTCGTAGAGAAGATCGATTCGATCGACCGCTCAGACTGATCCTGTCTGCGTCGTGACCCGAAACAGCTGGGTTGGCTGTGGAAGTCTCAGAGTGCGTCGGGCCGGTGGAACCTTCGACGGGTGGTAGGACGCTAGAGTCACCGAGGACCAAAGTCGAAGTGCTACCTTGGGCGCTGCCCTTGCACGACCACGACGACGAGCTCGTCGACTCGGATAGGGATGAAGCTTGATTGTCCGAAAGATCGCTATCCTGTCGATGACGGTGACTGTGGGTATGGTGTGCCCTTGGATCCTCAAAGGGAGCCTGCGTCGCGGACGAGATGCGAACTGCTCGCGGCGGTGCAGCCTCGTTGGGGCTTGCGACGAATTGCGTCAGGAAGTCCTACCCGGGGAATCAAGGTGGGGATTAGTATGGGCTCCGTAGTAAGCTGGACATATGGGGAACGAACCATCCAAATCGCTTGTCTACGCCTAGTGGGACAGGATGAGAACGGTCAGGATTGGAAGACCCTCGAATGCGAGTCGCGCGTGTCAACGTCGATCGCCGCGCTTGGCACCCAGCGCCCAGGCACGATCGTCGCCGAGAAAAGAGAAAGCGGTGCGAGCGGTGATGACGACGGCCGATGAACGCTGGCGGATGATGTGACATCATACCTGATGCTCGGATGTTGAGAACCCCAAGCGAATGCTGGTACCACATCCTATGACGGGCAGCTCAGAACATATCTTTGTGCGACCTCCGCACCGCAGAGTTGCGCAAACTTCTGAGAGATGTCCGAGCTGCCTGAGCTTCAGGTTCATCTCCGAAGAAGCAGTTGTCCGCCAAGATGTTGCCGTCAGCAGGCCACTCAGGTCGTCCGAGAACATCACAAAAGGGGGTACCCCAATGAGTTCGGCTGGTAGGTATCTGAACTCCATGGAACCGAGGGCTCGGTATCCTTCTGCAGAACAGCGAGATGAAAGAGGACGGTCATCATGTGCCAAATGATACTGCCGGCGGCCGCTCGGAGTTCGACAGCGAGACCAACCCTCACCCTGTCTAATCGACCGAAATTGTCAAGGTGATGATCTGATAGGTATCTGTTCAGATCATCTCACAACACCTGGCAATATCCGCGGGATGAGCGGCTCCGTTCTCCCCACGGCCAGGCTGAGAGCGACTCACTGCTCACTTAGGAGGTGCCGTCGGTGTCTGCTCGCGATGTGGGACGGGAGGGGCGCTAAGCGCTTCGGGAGGATTACCCACTTATCCCCCACCACACCTTAGATCGTCACTCTTGTTCGGCTTCAATTGAAGATGACAACGACGACGATCGCTTGGTAGGGGCTCTACTTTTATCACATCACACGCACCGGCTAGTACTTGTTCACCGCCCCCGCTAGCAAGGCGATCAAACTGGGACGTTTGTTAAGGAAAAATGTGGGGCTGGGTGTCTCCTATGCTTCGGCATTTTTCGGCTTTCCTCATGATGTGCTTATACACTTCGGTGAAGTCCATCGGCTATCTCGGCACTACCATCACTGGCTGCAGTCTTTCGACTTCTGTCGTAAGGGAGTGAGCAGTGAGGTGGCTGAGCTGCAAGTCGGGCAGATGAATTGTCCACTTCAGTAGGACCCATACCCTTCAGACTGATCCTTTCGAAAACAAACGCCAATTCAGCTTCAAATTTCCTCCCGCATGCCTTGTCCTTAATAGTTGATCCTTGAGCCATCGAAGTACTGTTTACCTGGAAACGCTTTATCGGTGAGAAGTCTGCCGAAATCGGTGTTTGACCCTGCCGGAACCGATGTTGACCTTGACAATTTGAAATAACTCCGGAACTCGGCCCCGCTACAACCGAAATGACTCCTGAACTCGGGCCCGCTACAACCGCAGTTCCCTTGACAACTTGAAATGTCGAATCCACAAAATAAAATGTCGATTCCGACGGGATCCCGAGTACCACAATTTCCGAGCAGGACCACGCCCTTTGGCTTTCTTCTCATCCATTACGACTGCTCTCCCTCTTGTGTTGTTCACCGCCATCAGCGTCGTTTTAACCACATGATCAAATCATTCGCCTTCCTCCTCCTCGTCATCTTCCTCGCGCGACTTGCGAGGGCCGCAGCGAACACTCCCGGCAAGGCAAGGACGCTGGCGTTGCCTTGCAACTTCCTGAATTGTATGGAATGGTACGCTGTTGTCCCAAACGGAATCTGAAGATCCGCTTTCTCCTTCTGAAGCTCTAGGGATTGACTCGCTGCTGTACTCTTGTCTTGCCAGGAACAAAAAATGTCGCTACGACTGTGCGGTCCATATCATGCCCGACTGCGAAATTGGCACCTGTGACAGGTGGTGAGTCGCCTTTTCAAGAAAGGACTGATAGTCAACGGAGAAAGTGGAGTGATATCTACTTATTGCCTGGGGTTGTGATCTATCATGTTTAGGTTGAGAATTTGTCAAAAAATTTGCGTAGGCACCAGTCAGCAGTTGCCCCTGGACGCGGGGGACAGCTCCTAATCTTATTCAAGCTTACGTGGGCCGCAATCTTTGTGAATTGGTATGTCACCAAGGACAGTCTAAGTCGAATGGAGCCGGAGTTTTGTGCATAGCTACTCGGACTAACGTTCATGGGGGTTATAGAGCGAAGCGAGCGTGGGGAGGAAGGAAGGAGAGGGTGGCATGGGGGCCGATGATCAGTGCAATGACGGAGAGTCGAGGCCGGAGTTTTCTGTAGTAAAACTTACTTGGTAGGACCTGGAATCATATGAAAACAGAGCTCATTTCAGCTTCACTGGTCACAGCTAAACGGCATGCATCGGCGGCTGCGTTGTCCCGTCTTGTAACGAGGAAACGAGGACTACCAGAAGCCGTCAGTTCTCAGCATATCCGGCGCCCGGGGCGTAATACGGAGCCGGCTCGCTGCACTGCCACTGCCAGGGCTGACCTATCCGATCCGCGCATTGAGTCGAGCATGTACCTTCCAATCCCTGTCTTAGTTAAAACGACTGCATGGAGAACTGCCACAAAACTCTCTAGATCCCGCATCCCCGGGCCGCGCTGCCGGAGAGTGTTTTCAAGCGTCTTGAAGATGGCGAGTTCCGACCCTTCACTATTTCAGGGGCCGAACCAGTCAGTTGAAGCAGGACCGAAGGGTGTTGGAAGTGAGGAATTTGCGCTCGCAAGTCTGTAATAAAAGTTTTATACCAGTTTGATAACGAATTGAAGAAGGAGTGTTTGGAAGTGAAGGTAGGAGTGGAACTTCAACTGAATGGGGCGGATCTGATCCCAGCCCCGGGCCGGTACAGATGTGGGGCCCGAGGTCACGAGCCGGGTTTGGCTTTGTGCTATGATCCGGTCAGCCGACTTTCTAGCTTGAGCAGCGATGGGCGACCGCACCGGTTCATCGAGTTCGTCCAAACGACACAGCACAAGCAAAGATGACTCTCGCTCTTCATCGCACCGTCACCCCTCCCACCACTCGTCGCATCGTAGTAGCCACAACAGCAAGAGGGACGAGACCGATCATGACGTCGACGTCAGTTCGGAACGTCATTCCAAGCGACATCGCGCGTCAGAGACCACTTCTTTGTCCAAACACCGACATTCCAATTCCTCTTCGTCGTCCAAGTACAGCAAGGAAACCAGTACAGGGACAGAACGAGCGCGCGAACAGCCAGACGAGGAGGACGAATGGGTCGAAGCGCCTTCGTCGAACCACGCTGCTGGGGCTGCATCATCATTATTGACGATTCATGCACCTTCAGCCAAAGGACCTCCCATTGATACCGTATCCGAGCTTCAGGTCGGCCAGATTGGCTCCGTCACAGAGGGACTACGCTCGTCGATCGGCCAACAGGACATGACGGACGGCTACGGGGAGGGAGACGTCGGGGGAAGTAACAATGGAGGAGGCAGGTTCGGCGATGTGATGAGCAAGAACTCGGGCGGAATGGGTATGGATCTGTTTGGGATGATGGGTACAGAGAGGAAGCGCAAGGACCCGGCCAAGGAGAGGGTCGACCCCTCGGTCAGTGGGGATCGAGACCGGCGTCGGCAGGATCAAACTGATCCTAGTTGTTTCTCCACGCAGATGATGATGGGACAATCTTCCCGAGAACTCAACAAGGCGCATTGGCAAGGAATACCCGACCCTCCTTCGGCCGTGCCGACGCTACAGTCGACGGGTGGGGGTGCCACTTCCCAGTCTCCCGCTCCGGGCTCATCAGGCTCGGCATGGCGCATGTCCAAGCTCAAGCGCACGTTCGAAGTCGCCCAAGAAGAGGGCAAAGACGTTGAAGAGGTCGCCCTCGATCGCTATGCCAACCTCGACGCCTTTCGTGATGCGATCGAGGAGCGCAAGATTCTCGACGAGCGAGAGGATCGAAGGCGAGGCAGGAGGTCGAATTACGGAACTGGGGGGTCTGGACCTTCGACTCCGACCGCCGAGCCGTCTTCGTTCCACGCCAACAGACGCTTCATCTATACCGACTCGGGATCAGAGTCGATTGGGGCATCCCGCCCTGGTTCTAGAGGTTCGTTCAGGCGACCCGGAGAGGCACCACCCACGGCTGCCTCTTCCGCCGCGTCGAGCAAGGAAGGCTCCCGACCCTCCACGCCAGTGCCCAGTATCCTCGCACCCAGACCCATGCTCGCCAACACCGCACGAACGTCTTCGCACCTCTCGCAGAGTATCGTACTCGTCCCCGACCCGGCCACGACCACGATCGACCCTTCGCCCGTGCTCAGCCAGACCGAGCTCAACAAGCTACAAGCGCGCGTCATCAAAGCGCGCCTGATGGATGCGGACGATGCGACCGAATTGGAGATCGCGTACGAGAGGGAAAGTATTCGAGCACGCGAGGCACAAGGTCCGATGGGTCATGTCGAACAGGTCGGTGACAAGGTGGAGATGGTGCCGACGCTCGATGCGCAGGGGAACCTGTACGATATTGGAACGGGCGATCGACCCGAGTTGGAGAGGAAGGCGAATGGACGCAAGCAGAAGGAAAAAGTGAGACGTCGGTCAGTGCTAGATATATGCCACGGTTTCCTAAACTGGCCCGACTCGTGATGTCTTGACAGGGACTTCAATCGCACGATCCCAAGACGGGCGAGGTGCTGCGCCAATGCGCCGAGGACGACGTCTCGTTGGCCGAGCTGGTGCGACAGGAGCGTTTCAGCGGTGGCGCGGCCGATCAGAAACGCCTCGACAATGAGTTTGCTTCCCGTATCGCGACCGATCGACGGTTCACGAACGATCTCGATTACATGGATGAGCATGCTGATAGTCTGGCGAGGAAGAAGATAAAGAGCGACACGATCAAGAAGGCGTTTGCGATTCAGGACTATGCCAAGACCAAGAAAGCGCTCGACAGGTGAGCCTGAGCGGTTCAAGTCGGGGCTCCATATGGCTTTTGCTGATGACTCTATCTGTTCCCTGAAGCTGCACGATGTGCTTCTCCGACTCGGGTGGACCACCTCGATCGGCCGTCGTCGCGCTGGGGACACGAGCCTACCTCGGCTTGCTCGACAACGACGAACTCGTCCCGGGCCATTGCCGAATCGTACCCATCCAACATCACTTTACTTCGCTCGAAGCGGACGAAGAGACGTGGGACGAGATCAAAGTAAGTTCATCCAGTTCCTGCATAGTGTTGACGCTCCAGCGCTGACCGCCGACTTGCCCTTGCTTCCTTCTGCCAGAATTTCATGAAGACCTTGATGCAGTATTTTGCCGCTTCGGATCGAGGCGTCGTCTTTTTCGAGACGATCATCTCGCTCAAACACCAAAGGCACTGCGCCATCGAGGCTTTACCGGTCCCTTTCGATCTATTCGATCAACTACCCGTTTACTTCAGGGTTCGTGGACCCGGAGCGTCCCCTCCCTCTCACCCCCACAAGACTAAAGCTTACCATGTCGCTTCACCCTTTCCCTTTTCCACAGGAAGCCATCCTCACTTCCGAATCCGAATGGTCCCAAAATCAAAAACTCGTCACCTTTAACCCTTCCCGCCCCTTTCGTCGAGCTTTGGTACCCAACTTGCCTTATTTCATGATTCAATTCGATTACAAGGGTGAGAAAGGGTATGGACATGTGATTGAGGGGGTTGATGATATGACGGAGAGGGATAAGGACGGGGATGAATTGAGGGATTATACGGGAGGCGAAAAAGGGGAGGAGTTCAAAAGGTCAGTTGCAGCGAGCTTGCTTTCTACGGGCGTGCCGAAGCTCATTCCTGCTCGTGCTTTTTTAACAGATACTTTGCGCATGAAATTATTGGCAACTTGCTTGGACTCGAATCTAGACGATGGAGGAAACCGCGTCGCGTTGATACGAGGAAGAATGAAGAACGAGTCAGAGCGTTCAGGAAGGGGTATGGTGCGTACGATTGGACCAAGATGTTGACTCAAACGAGTGAAGGTGGTCGTGCAGCTGAGGGGGGTTCGAAAGGGGCTGAGGAGGGGGTGGCGAGGGAATGAGGATGTCGAATGGTGTTGTACATTGATGTATTTTCCGCTCAACTCATCACCTCTCGACCATGAAAAACGGAGAAACGAAAAGAGAATAAGGATTGGTGTACAAAAACAAAAACAAAACGCACGCACACACTCGACGAGCCAAAGACATTCTAGAGTTAAAATAGAAAGAAGGAGGGGTGAGGCAAATTGGCTAGAACGATCTTGGACGACCTTGGAATCCTTGCATGTCCATTTATCAAGCGCCCACCCCCACGGACGTCGATCTAAGAGCCATAACCTTCCCGTTCGCACTGCCTGCTCCACCGCCAGAAGCAAATCTCACCATCTCCTCCTTGGCCCTCGCGACATGTCTTCTGACACTCTCCGACAAACTCGCTTGTTTCTCAGCGACGACCACCCCACTCATCTGCATAGGTTCACCAGGTGTGGTCCCACCTGCTCCTTCCCCTGCTCCGACAACGGCGTCTTGATCGGACGCTTCTTCAGATTGATTATTAGGCCCACCTTCTTCGTCTTGATCGTCATCGCCGAAAAGTTTCCCCCTTCCCCCTCCTCCTCCTCCTCCTCCACCTCCACCACCGCCATGAGCACGACGCGTTTCATCACCATCGTCTTGATCGTCATGAAGTCCCAAATCATCTTGATCTGACCAATCAAGTTCACCTTCCGTTTTCGGCTAACGAGACGAATTCCAAAAAAAAAGGATCCAAGAGTAAGTAATCCGACCCAGCCTTGTGTGGTTTCCCCCCACGACGAAAAAAAAAAGCACGATAAAATAAAGCGACTGGACTGACCCTCATTCTCAACCACTGCATCCTAGGCCCACTCCTAGCCCTTTCCGAAACTTTGAATCCATAAATCTTAGGTACGTACACCTTGGCCAAACTCGTCGTCGGGGTCGTCAATTCCCTTCTTGTGGGGTTGGGATCGGAATCGGTCGAATTTGATGCGGGTGCGGGTGCGGGTGCGGGTGCGGGAGGGGGAGGGGGAAAGTTTAGAGGGAAGGGGTAGGTTTGGAATAAGAGGTGTGGGAAGGTCGTGCCGAAGAAAGCGCCTAGGGTAATTGAAAGTGTGGGTTTGCGTGTTCAGAATAATTGAAAAGGGTCAGTTTTGAACGTGATCGGAATGAACCACACGGGGGGGTGTTGTGACTGACCATCGACACCCTGATACCTCGAACTCGGAGGGGTGTACATTTCGACGCAACTGGGGCAGTACAGTTTGACGGTATCGACGCCGGGCAAGTCGGATCGACCGCAGGGGACGAGTTTGGACAGGGAGCAATAAACCCTCGGGCAGGTGCCGAAATGGGAGGCGTCGAATTTGGCGTACTGGGGACAGGGAAATAAGCTGTGGTCAGTGATGGGCCAAGATGCAGCTTTTTGTGGTGACTTGCCATCTGTTGCAAGCCTTGTCGGGTGAGGATGTAGCGTTGGTGGATGAGGCCGTAAAGGAGCTCGGCGGAGGATTCGACGATCGACACGTCCGGTACTCGGTGGGCTTCCTCTTCTGTGGGGATCATGTTGGGTCAGTAGTGTGACATGCATCGAGGGGAGGAGTGTACTCGCCCGCTTCGACGTCCAAGACCATCTCCATCGCCTCTTTGTAAAAGGGGACCAAGCCCGCGAGGCCGGTCAGGTTAAAGTCGTCCTCGATAAAGTCCTGGTTCGAATCGGGGTAAGCGGGATGATGCCCACGTAGGAGGAGGAGCGAAGGGTTCACGGTCGTACACCCACCTCTGCGATTTCACAAAAGTACTCGTGGCCGGGTAGGGAGCAGAACCACGTGATCCAGGTGAGCGTCGAGGTGTTGGTGCTCGGGGAGGACGAGGATTCTGCGGTAGAACAGGTACGATCAGTGTAGATGCTCGTCATAGCTGCAGCGGTGTGATGGACTCTTGCGTCGGAACGTACCATAACCCTCGCCCTCGACTTGGACCTGATCTTCCTCGAGCTGATCATCCTCGTCCTCGTCTTCCTCCTCTTCCTCGTCGTCGTGATGTAGGTCAGGCTGCATCCCGTGGTGGTCGACGGAGGTCGGAGAGAGGTGGAGATTGACGTCGACGGTCGACGAGTCGGGTGGCAAGGCGTCGGTCGACATGGACCACGCAGGCCGGCGGTCGTCGTGCGAGGTGGAGGTGGTGAGGTGGTGAGGTGGTGACGAGTGCGAGTGGAGGGTTGAGGCGGTGGCGAGTTGATGGCGAGGCCGGGATCGAGGTGGGCCAGTGCCAGTGCCAGTAGTAGCCGTAGAGGTGAGGGTCGAGGAGCAGAGTAGGTGAAACGGGTGAAACGGGTGAAACGGGTGAAACGGGTGAAACTACTACGCCAGTGCCAGCCCCGCGAACGCCAGCAACGCAGTGCCAACGCACCGCTATACGCACCGCCCTGCGCCAGCCTCACCTCGGCTCACACAATTTGGATTAGGCGCGCGTTAGTAACGACTTGTTTCGCTTCGACTCGCTTTGGACCCGACCCGGCCTGACCGCGGTGACCGCCCCTCGCCCCACGACTCGTTCGCGCTTCCCCGTCTCGCCTCACCTTTCACGAGACTGGGATGCCCTCACTCTCACCGACCTCGGCACCTTCCCGCTCGTCATCGTCATCGTCCGCGGACTGGACCTACGCCTCACCGGACTTGAACGTGCTCCTCTACGGCCAGATCATCGACCAACCCCCTGCCCCCCCCACCTCCACAGCGAGCTTCAAGTTGGACAACGGTCGCCAGAGTATCCATATTGTCAGTCAGCTCTCCCTGTTGGCTCTTGTGGCGTCCCGTCTCGGAAAGTCGCGTTCGATCACCTTGACCCGTTTCCGTGCCGGCCTCGCCGCCCCCCGTCCTGGAGACATGGAGACATGGAGGCATGGAGACATGGAGACATGGAGACATGGAGACATGGAGACATGGAGACATGGAGACATGGAGACATGGAGACAACTTGGACTTGGGTTCAATCGTGGCCACATCCCTTGCTGACATCTACTCTACTCCGTCACGAATCGGATCGGATCGCGCCCACCTCGATGCTCCTCGGTGATCACCTCCTGCACAGCAACATCCCTCGCTCGTCACCATCCACTCGACCTCGACAGAACAGCTCCTCGTCTCGATCAACACCGGTAGATCCGTACTCTCCATCCCCATCCCCATTCCCGTTCCCGTTCCCGTTCACTCCTCGCCGTCTTCCTCGCCGTCCTCTGCGTCCTCGCCGCCGCCGTCGACATCCTCCTCCTCCTCGGAACCAGAGCCCCTGTCGATCGTGACCGTGCATTTCCCCCTCGTCTCGCGCCAACAGTACGACCACCTCGTCGCCTCTTCCCTCTACTCGACCCTCTTCCACGTCCTCCTCGACGGACCCGGGTTCCTCCCCCCGCATTTTGACCCCAACCCGACACCGCCTTTGTCCCCCCACCTCAACACCCCTGCCCCACGCGGCGTCGCTCATTCCCCGACACTCCAACGCGCGCTCCTATCCCCTTTACTGAGTCCTCAAAGGAGAGCCCATTCCCAAGGATCGGATACGAGTGTACCCCCTTTATCATTGGGCCTAGCGAGCGCTCGAGCACCTTCACTTGACCGTAATTCAACGCGTACCATCCCTTCGAACCCTACCACACCTATCGGATTATACCCTTTCACCACTCTGAAACCTCCACTCCCACTCTCGACGATTTACACGAATCACCTCTCGGACCAAGTCGAACGAACGAACGAACAGATCGTACGATTAAGAAAGGAGCAAGAAGCTTACACCAAAAGGGCTAGCTTGGAACTCGATTTACTCACGACCAGGATCGAAAGAGCCTCTTCCCACGAGAAACTCTTTCCTCCAAAATCTTTGAACGCGCAGACGATGGGAACTTCACCTACTGCCGTACAGCGAGGATTCCCCGAAGGGTATGGGCTCGAACGCGCGCTGGATGGTGCAACAACTGATTCGGTAGAAGGGGAACGATCGAAGGATCGACTTTCGAGTGAGGAAAGGGGTCGATCGATTCGTGGTCCCGAAGCGGCCAAGAGGGACGAATCGATCAGTAGTCGAATTCGAGCTGAGGATGAGCGGGAACAAGAAGAACGAGGGAGGTCGGGTAGTCGAGTGAAAAGAGCTTCCAAGGATGAATCGAAGGGTAGGGAAACCAGTCAGACGAGAAGGAGCGAATCGAGGAGTGGTAAAGCGGTCGCTGAAGTCGTGGCAGCTGTGAAGGGAACTTTGTCGGCGAATCTCGTCGCACCGACGAATCAGGATGTTAGTTCTGCTTCGAGGTCCACGAGTCCTTATAAGGTTGGACAAGTCATTTCGGCGACTTTGGATGATGAGGATCATCTCGGGGGAGATGATACGCCCGACTCGATCACGCCTTCAACCTCTGTTACTACAACCAGCAACAGTACGCTTCAGCCTCAGCCTCAGCCTCAGCCTCAGCCTCAGCCTCAGCCTCAGCCTCAGCCTTCGACGACGACTTCGACGACGAGGAAGAAGACTCTCGACGACGGGACTGCGATCGATAATTATGTACCGAGCGTTAATTCGTTGGTCGCGATTCCCGAGACGGAGGAATTGGCGCTGGAGGAGGAGGAGAATGGGAGACGGGGAAGGGACGCGAAGGCTAGGGAACTGCCGACGACGACGACGACGACAAAGGAGGAGACGAGTCCAGTTGGCGATGAGGAGGATGAAGAAGGTGCGTTAACATCTTACGGATGACAGCGTTATGAGTGACGTGATGCTGACCTCTGGTTCCGTTCTATCGAATCCAGAACACGATGCCCCCTTCGAGATGGACGAGGACATTGACGTCGAAGATCTCGAACTGGGCAGTCCCCCCACCTCGACTGCCCCTGTTCCCGTACCAACGGGTGACGTCGAACTTGCGGCCGCGATCGCCGCACCTGCTTCACCCCAAGGCACTGCCTCGACCTCGTACCGACCCTCTTCATTCCGTCCTTCGACGCTGTCTTCGTCGTATGCCGCATTGTTGCAAACTTCGATGGCGAGGCAACAACAACAGCAACACAACTATCAGCAACACGCTTCATTCAAATCACCCCCAACCGCAGCGACGTCGCTCTCGTTCCCTCCGAACGCCTCCTCATCCTCTTTCCGTATCCCACCTCTCGACCTCTCAGCCACCATCAGCGGCTCCCCACCCGAAGCTTCACACTCAACTTCAACGACCGCCAGGGAAGATGCAAAAATCGCTTTACTCGAATCTTTTCACGACCAAGTCGATCCCGAAGCTATGAAACAGGGGGAACAAAAATTACGTGAGGTATTGGCGATCGATGTACCTAGTCATCGAAGTCCTTTACCCCGGAAGGGGCAACGGTTCTTCAATTCGGGTAAAACTTTGACAAGAGGAGGGGAAGAGATTGAGGAAGATGATGAAGAGATCGAAAGGGAACAGGAACATGTGCCCAATCGTTTTGCGGTGGGATCTCTTCCTATTTCCATCGGGATGGGTCAACCTAGACGAGGAGGTGGTGGTGGCGGTTTGTTCAATGGAGAGATTGGCGAGGGTGGTAGAAGGGATCGAGAGGGGGAAAGGGAATTACAACGCAAGACTTCGGTACCTGTTAGGGAGGGGATGTTCGTTCCGCCTTTCTTACCCAAGAAGAAGGAGACGATCACGACGACTTCGGAGGTCCCGTTCGATTTGACGCCTTCGAGACCTAGGGCAGTTTCAACTTCGAATAAGGCGATGGGCGGCGGGAATGGTGGCCTTTTGGCAACTTCTTTGGCGAGGTCGAGTCGGAATTATTTCCCTGTTGTTCAAAACAATAACAGGAACGAACAGGGTCGAAGCGCGGACGCTACGACTTTAAGCGGGGACATGGACCTCGGACGAAGTGGTTCGATTCATAGGCCCGGAACGGGGACGACGAAGGACGCGAGGATCGCGGAGGATGAGAATGAGGATGAGGAGGATGAAGAGAGTTTCGTACCGCCGCATGAGATGGTCAAGGTTGGGAGGTCGGACGAGGAATTGTTGAGTCGGAGTGTGGATGATTATTGAGTTGAGGGGGGGGGTTGAATAGATAAAAAAGAGGTGGTGTGTGTGTTTGGGCGGTGGAAAATTGATATACGAAGGTTCTTGTGTTTGTGAGATCTGATTTGTTCCTTTCGGGAGCCAACGTACGGGGTCCATGCTGAAAGTCCAAGGGTCATGGCTAGCCTCACGCGCTCAAGCCTCCTGTAACGCACGATATGGTGCAAAGGCCTTCGTCGCACAGTTGCCGGTACGGTGGAGGGCAAAGGTGGATAATCACTCCTGTGAGGCCCTTGCGTCGCACTTGTTCCCACCGTAGCTGTTGACTCCATCTCATGGGACGCGAATCAACTTGTCCGAAAACACGTCCGTTACATTCTTACCTAGCTACCAGAGTGTCGTTCTTGGCAACCGGTATAGGATCCGGAGGGTAAGCGCGTCGTCGTGATGCGGCGGTACGGGGTGTCGTCGGTGTCCGTGGGCCTCCGAAACGTCAAAAAAGGGCTGGGCGTTGGGTCAATTGGGATTGCTGGAAGGATGCCGATTTGCTTGTTTGTTCGTTTTGTTCGTCCGTAGGTGAAAGCACACTTTCCTCGTGTTTTTAATGTTTCAAACGGGAGTTGGTAGTACCTATGCACCCTCCTGTTTGCTTACAATCTTGTGCGTTTTCAGTCGAAGGATCCGAGGTCGCCGTAATTGCACTAGGCTTGTCAGGGCCAGCAATTACTCGGACGACCGGGTGAACCGTGCATTCTGCTGCAAGGGGAACGAGTAGCGTTGCTCCAAAACCTCAAAAATTAAGAAACACTGTGTTACTTTTACCCGCTCTAGAGTAAAAGCGAGTACCTTTTCGAAGTATAGGTAACAGCCTAAATTAGCCCACCGGGAGTCCGGGGGGGGACCCTTGCAAGGTAAATTCAGCACGGACGACGTGCGCGCCACACCTCCGTCAGGGCAACACCGCCAGCATTCCGCGAATCCGCCCTGGCAGTAGTGTCGAGATTCCAAGAGGCCCTCAAATCTGACCGTGTATAAAAGCTGCCTGGACCCCGACCTCTTTACGCACAGCTCTTGGGGATTTATATTGCTGTTCGTCCTCTTTCCCTCTCTTCAGTTTTGGTTCGACTTGTTGTTCCTTCGATCTTCCGCTTTTCAGCCCCACTGCTCGATCTGTTCAACGAGCATCCTTTCCATCGACCCTGCCGCCCAGCAGATCTACAGAACGCCGATCAACACCCCAGGCACGCGTCGTCGTTGCGCGCTAGAAAACGCCGCGTGGATTCGCGCGCGCACCACCACGGCCTCCGCGTTCAGAGAACGTCGTCCCATTCCCACAAGGAAGCTCCATCCCCCCGCCCGCTCAGCGTGGACGACTAGATCCAACTTTTAGGCAGTGATGAAAACTGTCAAGTTGGGAATCGCTTCATGGTGGATTCTAAGTCAGGTTGGGAACGCCTTGGCTGCTCAACAGGGGCTGAGGGGCGTGAATGAGTCGAATGGGACGCTCGTCGCCGGCGAGGAGGCTTTGCGCGTTCAGTCGGTTCATCAACGACGCGACGCGGCTACTACTTTGAGCGATCGACTACGACGTACTAGTCGTGTTCGATGGCTCCCTACTTTGGGGAAGAGACATGACCATCTTGCGAAAAGGGATACGAATGGATGTCAGGATGTTTGGGAAGACTCGGAGACGAGTGTGCCGTGCGATTCGGATTGGGTCGCGTCGGCCGACAACGAACTCGAGGACTCGCGCGAAGTCGTCGTTCAACTTGGCGAGTCCGAGTCGGGCCTGACGGACGAGTCGGACGAGCCATACTCGGCCGCGGATGAAGGTCAGTGCTTTGTTTGTTGTGGCCTTTCAGTACATTAACTTCCACTAAGTCTTGAAACTGGAAATTTTCGAGATCCTACAGAAGTAGTCGATGAGGAAGATATTGACGCCCGAGGCGCGCAAGATGACCTAGGCGATGATGAAGTGGAAGGTGAGTCGAATGGTGTGACAGGATATGCCGACGATCATTGTTTCAGAGTATTTATTTCGACTTGATCTACCGGAAAGAATCAGAGATACGCGAGAGAAAGAAGAGAGCGGAGCAAGATAAGCGCGATGAGAAGAAGTTGCGCACAACGACCGCTCGGAGGAGGAGGACGACTCGCCGTACGACGTCACCTGGTCATCAGCTTGCTGCGGTGGAACGTAAGACGACGACTAAAAAGATGACTACTACGGCGGCTCGTCGGACGACGGTTGATCGACGGAAAACGATTGCGCCTCGCGCGACGACAAAATCGCGCAGCCCGAGAATCAGGACCAACACTCGAGCTCGGACGGATGGCGTACGGAATCCCACGACCACTCCCCGGCGAGCGACAACTACCTCTCAGCGCCCGACGACGACGACGCCCAGGCGAACGACGACTACTTCTCGGCGGCCGACGACAACGAGTAGTCGACGGCCAACAACGACGAGTAGTCGACGGCCAACGACGACGAGTAGTCGACGGCCAACAACGACATCCATACGTCCACCGTCCACCGCACCGACGACGACGAAGCGTACAACGACCTCGAGTTCGACCACTACATCCAAGTCGACCACCTCATCATCTTCTTCTTTTTCGAAGTCGACGACTTCAGCTTCCACCTCGACCACAACTTCTAGTCTGCCCGCTTCCACGCAGGGCGCCGGCAATTCGTCCTCCGGCACCAATTCGACCCTCCCTGGCCCGGGCAAGGTGACGCTCAACTGCACGACCATCATCTCCTTTGTCAACAACACCACACCTGTTTCGAATGCGACCCTGGCCACGAATGGAACGGCGATGAACGGGACTGATGTCAACCCCGTCGGTGCAAACGTGACGGTCTGCGTGCCGATCACGAACCCCACTACGAACGTAACCATCCCACCCGTCGTGGTCCCGAGGTACCCTTGCAACTCGACGAACAGAGTCCCATCCAGCTTCGACGGGACCGTTGCTGGATTCGACATGACCTGCAAAGTACGGTATTGTGACCCCAACGACCGATACGTGGATACGATTTGGAGTGGTACCGATGGCAACGTAACACGGTTGGAGATTGAGAGTGCTCTCGGCTTACTGGCCAAGATCCCGCCGGTATTGGCCAACGGAATCGGAAATGTGCTCGCCAATGGTTACCTCGGTGAAGCCTGCAGGGCGGCAGGGCAGATGTACCAGGTCACAGGAGACCGACGTGCTTTGGACTTGGCGTTGCAGATGGCCGAAAAGTAAGCTGGCAAGCTCCTCGAATGAGTCGCAGAAATACTCGTGCTGATGTTCTGGATTTCGTTCGTCACAGCATGCATTTCCTTCAGAACGATCCTGTGAACGGTACGGTAATGTGGACCGGTCTCCGTGACCCCGTCTGGCCTACAGGTGTACGTACCACTTTTCCTGACCCTGTGATTGTGCGCAGCGATTTCGATCGCCAATTTCCACACGTACTCCCGGCTCACGCTGAAACAATTCCTCCTCTATCATTCCAGCCCCCGACGCCAAATAGCAGAGCCAAGTTGCAATACGCTGGCAGTGAGAACGGCTACATCGTCGCGAACATGTCAGTTCTGTTACGCGACGTAATCTGTGCACGACCTACAGGAGACTGATCATGTCCTTTGGTGGCTGCTTGTTGTTCATAGGGTCCTTCCGGCCCTGTACATTCTCAAACAGCCGTGCCTTTGGGACATGACACCCACTCGAGTCGGTGGATGGACAGGCCCATCAAAGTTCAACGGCAACGTAACGTATCTCGACCGTGCTAGAGGACTCATCGCCGCGGGGCGACTGTGAGTTGCTTGCCGGAGCCCAGCCAATATTGTGCCTGACGAAGCTGATGCTCGCTCGTTGTCCGCTCATAGTACATATGACGCATACTTTCTACCCTGGTTCTTCGACAAGACGGGCAACGTGATTCAGCCGAACGATCCTCGATGGAGCCAAGTCGGAGATGCGGGTAGCACCAACGGGGCCGGGATGCCGATGGCTTTCAATAGACGAGCGTTGCTCCTAGATGGGATGTCGAAACTCGCCTCCGCGTACGAGCACCCGATGTTGTTCAACCCGTCCGTAACGGCATCCTACGACCAACTCATCAAAGTGAATCTCAGAACGTTCGTCAACGATATGGAGCCGACGAGAACGCTCAATGGCACGCTTCCCTCCTACGATTGGGACTACGTCGTCGGTAGGAACAATACGGAGGAGGTTCGAGGTATTCATGGCTGGTTCGACGTGTATTGGTTCTTCATAGCATGGCAACGCAACGCCGATTACTACAACATGACGACGAGTCTCATGACTTCTCTCGCGAATACGATGCAATACACCATCTATCAAGGCAACAGTTAGTTCAGAAACTATGCTATGGCGCCGGAGGTACTTTCGCTGACGCGGAAATGTCTCCGTTGCCCCTAGACACCTTCTCCGCCTACGTCGACGGGCATTCCACTGCAGCAGATCCTGCTGTCACGGTTCTCTCTGGCGGTGAGTCTCCGTAGCGCAGAGATTTTCTGGGCGCTCTTGGTGCAAGCTGCGGTTGCTGATCTTGGATGTCATCATGCTGCTTTAGGCTGGGCATACTATGCGTACTGGCTTCCGGGATGGTTCGGTACGGTCGCAAGTGCCAACTCGGTCAACTTCATGAAGGTACCAATGTACTCTATCCCCCTCATCTGGATCAAGAACGCTATCGCGACCAACAACTGGCTCACAGGGGTCGAGACCATGAGTGATCGGACCATCATACTACCTCTGCCTTTCCCCCGTCCCACGGCCACCTCTACTACCGCACACCCCACGTCCACGACTTCGACCAGCACCTCCTCGAAGCCGAGCACCTCGACCACCAGCATGTGAACATCAAAGACGAGCAGCTCGACATCGACGTCAACGTAGAGTACTACGCCTACCACTACTGGTACGGCGGGAAGTTAAACCTCGACCAGCTCGTCAACCTCCAGCTCCAGCTCTGCGAGTACTAGCAGCAGTGCTGCTCTGACGAATGCCCCTGCTTCTCCATAGTCCGACTCGGATACGGGTGGCCTCGCGTTCCAGTCATAGAAATTTCAAGTGATCGAACATAGAACCATGTACTCTTTCAGGGATCTGTATTGGGACTTATCTTAGAGACATAGGAAATCCCTACCATTAAGTTTAGTTTAGAACGTTGTCATGCAAGATACCTACATTTGTGCCGCTCATGAGCTTTGGTACTGCCCCAGAAGAATCTGCGGCCCCTGTCTCCTCCCACGGGTTCATCGCCATTGCGCGCGGTGCTAATCCATGAGAGACGCTCTCACGATCCGAATGATGACCCGACAGGGCGAGGGAGAGGTAGGATCCAATAGTAGGTTACATTTAGTGTAGTAGTTCAACAGCCTAACCAACTTAGGTAAACGGTAACTCATGATGCCCAAAAACTGCAAAGAAAATCCCTATAAAACAAAACCCGACAACACACTTCAGAACGGCCGCCTCGTCGTTTAGACACCCCTCGCGAGCTCATCAATGGGTGCCATGACCTGAACGGTGTTGGTTCTCGCAACACCCGCAGCGGCGCTAGCGTACCCAGCGTGCTCGACGTGCGAAACGGAGCCGACCTCACCCTTCTCGTTCGCCAAAACGGCGCGCTCGGCGTCGGTCATCTCGGCGACACCAAAGAGGTCGTCCATGGCTTCGAGAGGCAAGCCCTTGGTCTCGGGTACGAGGAAGAAGACGAAGGGACCGGCGGTGATGAAGATGGCCGCGAACGGGAAGTAGGCCTTGCCACCGAGGTTGGTCAAAGCCACGGGCATGATGCGGACGACGGCAAAGGTGCAGAGCCATTGCCACATGAGGCAGAACGTCATCGAGACCGTCTTGAAGCGCATGGTGAAGATCTCGGAAACGAGCGTGAGCGGAACTGAGTTGTAACCGAAGCAGTAGATAGAGGCGTAGAGGAAGATGGCGACGATGGCCGAGTAGTCTCCAGGGCGAGTGCCGGTGGCGTCGGCGGGACGGGGGCCGGCACCGGTGAGGTAACCACCCATGTAGAAGAGGCAGAGGGCGCCAGCGGTCGAGCCGAAGATCAAAGGGCGGCGACGACCAATTCGATCAACGACGAACAGCCCAAAGATGACGGTGCAGATGAACTTGACTGAGCCATAGACACCGGTAGCAAGGAGAGAGTTGGACGTTCCCTTGAAGCCAAGTTGCTCGAAAATGCGGGGCGAGTAGTAGTTGACGGCCTGGACACCGGAGAAGGTCTTGAAGAAGAGCAAAGACATGGCAAGGAACAGACGGTAGCTGTGACCTCTGGATCGGAAGAGCTGCTTGATCAAGTCGAAGGTCGTGTCGTCGCCTCGGATCATCTTCTCGGCTTCGGCTTGAGCGCGGGTCTGAGTCAACTCCCATTGGAGGTATTCGTGGTCGCGCGGGAGACGGCGGAGGCGCACGAGGACGGCTTCGGCCTCGTCGAATCGGCCCTTGTCCATGAGGAAGCGAGGAGTCTCGGGAAGGAAAAACCTGAGCAGAAGAAGATCCAAGACTTAAAATTCAGCGGGTGTCCGCAAGGTGGGTCAGCTTGTGACTTACATGCCGAGACCTAGGAGAGCAGCGGGGGCGAGCTGGAGCAGTACGGGGATTCGCCATTGCCAGTGGTTGGAAGGGAAGGTGCGGAAGAGCAAAAAGTTGATCCAGAAGCCGCCGAGGGTGCCGACCTGAATACCCATATCATAGAAACCGATGAGTCGACCACGGATCGGCGCGGGCGCGAATTCGGAGAGGTAGACGGGGATGACAAGTGAAGAGACACCGATGGCGAGACCACCCAAGAAGCGACCGGCCATCATGACACCGACATTGCCGTTTGCGACCGCTTGGACAATGGCAGAGACGATGAAGATGATGTTGGAGATGATGATGGACCACTTGCGACCGAGCGTGTTGGTGATGGGCAATTGGAACGCGGCACCGAAGAAAGAACCACCCTGGAAGAGCGAGACGAGGTTCGCCGAGATCGCATCCCGCTCCTTGGGCGATTTGGAGAGGGTGCCGAAGTCGCGTCGGAAAGATGTGAGGGCGATCGTTCCACCGAAAAATCCGGTGTCGTAGCTGGTGGACCGCAAAGACAGCGAGAGAAAATCAGCCATTGCCCGAGCAGCCCCGGACGGTTGAGATTTTTTTAGCGCGAAATAGTGAAGCTCACCCGTAGGCAACGGCACCCATGCAGATAGTGATGCCGATCAAGTAGACCAAAGCGTTGTTGACTTCCTTGGGGGCCGGGGGAGCGTTGAGCTTGGCGACAGTCCTCGCGTGCGCGTCGGCGACATTGGACGAGAGAGTATACGAGCGCTTAGGACCGCTCTTGCTGGCTTGGGCAACAGAGACCTCGCTCGACTCGTACTTGGCGAGAGAGTCGCCATCGGTGCCTTGATAGACCATGTCGAAGGCGGTATGAGAAAAGTGCTGAGAGGTTGAGGCGGCGAGAGAAATTATTGAGCCGAAGCGAGCGAGAATGGAGAAGTCGAAAGGAGGACTCGGGCAGGGGTCTCGGCGAGGAAGCTCAGGATCAAAGGACCTGAAGAACCAGAAGGACTTTGGCTGGTTGGCAAGAAGTGTCGAGTAAGAGGGAGAGGGAGTGAGAAAACTGGAGTGGAATATGGGGAATCCCACGGGGGTACCCCAAGATCGCTGCTTTGTGTGTTCTGGAGCTCGACTTGGGATGTACGGCCAACTGGCATCCGATCAGTTTCGCTGTCCGCGGGGGAGGAGCTGAGGAGTGCGACCGATCGGGCCGTTCTGCGCCGTTGCCCCGCGCGAAAACAAGTCCTATCTCCACCGCTCCAGGGCGTCTGAGGTGCTGTGATTGTGCCCAAAATTCCTGTGATCTGGTAGCAATATCACTTGATTTAAAGAGCTGTTTTTCGAACACAAAAACGCGTTACAGACACCAGGAGAAATCCATCACCTTGCACCATGCCGTTTTGTGTCCGCGCCGAAAAGGCCCAGTTCTTCGCGTACTCGCCCAATTGCCAAGCTTTTCGCTTCAAGACGTGTGGGGGGCCGCCTCGGGGCGGCGGAGGTGCGTGGCGGGCGACTCGACGAAGATGCGGCCGATTCTCATTGGCTTGGCGCCTTTCAAAGGTCGGTGTACGCCTGCAGCTCTCTTTCTTTGGCCTAGGGGTCTTGTACAGTGGAGATGGATCGCTGGATCGCACCGTTCGGACGGAAGCCCCGATGCCGCCGCACTTGAATTACCCTCGTCAGGGGGTCCAATCTATGTTCGCGCATCGAACGGCGTGGAGAGAGCTGGGTTTGCGATCGACTCGAACCATGCACGATGAGTACCGCCAAGGCATCAAAAACGTTACGCAGACAGCAGTCCGACAGGAAGTGCCGCACCGCCGAATCAGCGTGAAACCACCCTGGATCGACCGCGACGGCAACGACAGGCAAGTTATACTTTGGATTAGAGGCTCTCGTATGGATAAGATGGGGAAAAAAGTGCTTGTGTCGTCTATCTTGTATTGGCACAACATCTTGTAAACGATCAAATGCCAAAGTACCAGTTCATGCGCTCCGGCTCCTTTCCGCTCCGTCTCGATTCGATTCCATCAGAGCGACCTACGTGCTCGCCAATGCCTTGCACTTAGTCCAAACCCTCCGGTTCGGTCGCATATCTCCCGTTTTCAGGTTGATCGGGTTGGAGGAAATCGCCGTTGAGCAGAGGTCGGATCTTAAAGTTGCCTTGCTTGATCTTCTCCAAATCGACCTGCCCGCCTACGGAGTGACTTCGCATGTGATCCCGCACGGGAACCATGGCGGCGTTGCGGCAGGCTTCTTTGAGGTCCGAGCCGGATAGACCGTCGGTTCGTCGTACGAGCGAGTCCATCGAGAATGAAGGGTCGAGCTTAATGTCTCGGAGCATCTGTGGTTGACGAGGGTAGGAAAGGGCGCGACTGGGTCAGCTTCAGCGACGCATGGAGCCGGGAGCGGTCGGCTCGTACTCTGCACACAGAGTATGGTTGGGACTGACTAGAGTGAGGATGTTGCGTCGCTGTTGAGAGTCCGGGAGTTTGATCGAGAAGCGTTTGGGCATGCGTCGCAAGATGGCGGCGTCAATGTCGTTTGGTCGGTTCGTTGCACCCAACACGAGGATACGAGTATCGTTACCCGTTGCCAACCCATCCCACATACTGTACAGAGGCGAGCAGTACTTCACAGAGTCAGTGGCCAGTACAACGGTACCACGAGGCGGCAGTGACTGCCCAAATCGTACCTCATGAATTCGGCCTTCATCATGCCTGTGACCTCGTGGTCGCTCGATCTCCGTTCCCGCATAAAGGAATCGATCTCGTCGATGAAGATGATACTCGGTTGCAGCTTCTTGGCCAGCGAAAAGAGCGCGGCGACGAGCTTGTTGGATTCGCCGAACCACTTGTCGGTCAGGGTCGAGACGTGCATGTTGATGAAGGTCGCGCCCGACTCCTTGGCCAGCGCCTTGGCGAGCATCGTCTTGCCGCATCCTGGAGGACCGTAAAGTAGGACGCCTTTGGGTGGGCCGAAGAGACCAGCGGCCGACTCGAAGACCTGAGGGTAACACAGCGGGAAGATGACGGCCTCGCGTAATTGAGAGATGATGGGCTCCAAACCGCCAATGTCTGTGAATTAAAGTGCACGTTCAATGGTCAGTAACTGGTCTTTGATGTCGGTGAGCTCTCTCTCTAGTTTTGCGTTGCACCAAGTAACCGACGATGACCGGCGACTAAGCGACCGGGCCGATATCGATAGCGCCGACCTGAACCTGATCGACCAGTGACGCGTCAAATGCCGAGACAGCTCTGCACTGACCTTTGAAAGTGACGTTGATCTCTGATGGGTGAACGACCTCTCCGGCAATGATCTCCTCGTGTTCTGTGAGGTCCAAGGTGGAGAGATCGAGTCCGAGCTTGGAGAGCGCCTTCTTGGACTTGTCTTTGGCCTCTTTGCGCTTGGTCGATTGCGGATCCATCGACGACATGACCGCCTGTGCGTAAGCGCGGGGCACCTGCATCAGTACGCGTGTGCGTTGTCGAGACTGGGTCGGGTTGCACCCACCTTGAATGCGGCGTAGAACAGCACCTGCGACACGGCGAACAGTGCCACGTCCTGCACGATCTTGCGCGTCCTGTCATCGTCACACGCCACTTGGCCACTTGGGTCAGTCACGTGGCCTACTCATCACCTCTCGAGCTTCGAAATGGGTACCTACTGTGGTGAGATGGCCATGATGCGTAATTTGGGTCGGTGGTTCGAGTCGGAAATGCACCAGAGACCGAACGCTCTCAGCGGCGTGATTCGGGGCGGCGTGCTGGCTGCGAATCGTCCATTTATGTTTGCGAATTTCCCGCCATGATAACAGTTTCACGCGGTAATCGTTGTAATGGGCGCGACGACTCACCCGCCTGTGGCCCGGCCGCGGCATTCGGGCACTCGGGCGCTCCGGCACTAATTGTCGCAGCAGGAGCGGACGGCTCGGATCCGGGCGCAAGTCCCTTTGTATCATCGTCGGGCTTTGTGACAGACGCTATGATGCATTGCACCGACTTTGGCATCGTTTCTGACTGCCAACCACCTATCCTTCCTCACTACTCAACACCAAGCTGTGATACCGCCCCTCGCCCCATCTCCTGCTTCATCATGAACAGGAAGATCTCGTATCCCATCCTTCAGGGCCAGCCTGAGCCGAGCGAAGCCCCGTCGGTTGAAGCACCCCCCGCCGTAACAAAGGGGCTGTCCTCCCCTCGGCAGCAGCCCCACCAGCGCGCGCGCGCCACGCCCCCGACGACCCCACGATCCGACTCGCTCCCCATGACCGAGTTATCACCGAGATCTCATTCTCTCAAAGCGTCCTCCCACAATAGATCACCTCGATTGGGTCAGGACACGTTCGACAATGAAACTCGGAGGCTCGGCACGCCTGCTCGTTCCCCAGACAACACAGGAGCCGGCCATACGAGCGAGCTTTCCAAAGGCGGTCTGGCCGCCCAGCCGGTTCACTATCGGGGACTGTCCTATGACGACAGCGTCCATCCGATACCAGAGGAGACTGCCGTCCACACCATCCCAATTAGCACAACCAGAACGCTCGAGTGGGATCACTCGTGGCTCAGTCCGACCGCAAAATCACCCATCTCGAGGTACGTGGAAACTCTCCGAGTGGACTCGATCCATCTTATGGACACTTGTTTTGCCTCAATAGACCCGACAAAGTATGGCGGAGCTTTGACGACACATCGCGTGCCAAAATCATGCCTTGCGCCTACATGCCCACTCTTGCACCGGCGGCCGAGCTTCAGTCACGGACTTCCTTGGAGGAGGAGAAGCAGTCGTCGGGGTCGAGTGACGACGGCAGCGACAGTTCAGAAACAGCTCGGAAGAAGCCCGACGCGAAGCCTTCGGTGATGCTCCTCTTCGCTCTCACATCACGGTCCGACCGCCTCACCATTGTTCTCCCCGCGACCATCCTTTCGGTTCTCGCAGGTGTGGTCGCCCCTTACATGACCGAGGTGATCGGAAAGGCTTTCGGGACCTATTCAAACTATGCACTTGCCGTGATGCATCAACCCCCTCTATCGGCGGACCAACTTGCCGCCGCACGACATACGATGCTCAGTCAATCACACACTTCGGCGATCACGTTCGCCGGTATCGGCGTGGCGATTTTTTTTCTTCAAATGTCGTCAACTTGGATGTGGACCATCCATGGTGAGAGGGTCGTTAGAGCACTGCGTAAAGAGGTGTACGAAGGAGTGAACAAGAGAAGTATAGGGTGGTTCGACATGGGTATGGGCGTCGACACTTCTGCCGATAGTGATGAGGAGGAGGTGGAGGATGGTGATGAGGAAACGGGAGCGGGCAGTGGAGGTCTCGTGGGTCGATTCACGAGGTGAGCTGTCCACGATGGTCATCTAACTATAGGAAGTTTTAATCGTTGATTCTACTAAACTTTCCCAACAGGGAAACTGACGATGTGCGGATGGCGACCTCGGCGACATGCGGTCTCGTCGTTCAATACCTCACTTCGTTCTTCGTTGCCCTCGGGATCTCTTTTTACCGCTCTTACATCCTCACTTTCGCTGTCCTCGGTTGCTTCCCCATCATCGCATTCGTTATATCCTCTACCGAGGGTAGAGCGCACTCTCTGGTCCTCCAAGACCGCGAATACTCGACCAAGTCGGCATCCCGGCTCGATCGCATCCTCGGAGCCATCCCGACCGTCAAGGCCTTCAATGCCGAGGAGCGCGAGGTCGAGTCCTTTTCTGCGCTCACCAACATCGCTTTCAACGTCTACAATCGTCTCCACTTGATTTGGGGTCTGCGAGGCGGTATCGTGCAGTTCATCATCATGGCCATGTTTGTGCAGGGCTTTTGGTTCGGGTGGTGGCTCGTCAGTCACGGCAAGGCCTCGGCGCAGTCGATCAGCACTTGCTTCTGGGCTTGCCTCGTCGCTTCGAGTTACGTCCAGTCCTGCGTGCCACTCTTGGTCACGATCGAAAAGGGTAAAGTCGCGATGGCTGGAGAGCTCAATCTGGCTAGGCAGACCGAGATCACTTCAGGCCCAGCTGCCAACCGAAACTCGGCGATCGTCAAGGATCCTCGCTCGCCGAAGGAGACTTCCCGAGGAGGTCGCAACAAAATCAAGCACTTTAGAGGCGCATCGAAGGACAGTTCCGCACCGCTGCACGATAGTAAGACGTCTTCGAGCACGTTGAGTGAGCTGCGACGTGAGAGTAGTTCCCCGCCTCTCGTCTCCGTACCCATGTCGACGAGCGCTCCCGTGTTCATCCCCGTCAACGGAGCGATGAGCAAGAAACATCGTGGCCAATCGGCCCCTCGTGCGCTCCGCAAGGTCCAGCCCTCCATCTTCACAGGCGAGCTGTCCCTTCGAGGGGTCACCTTTCACTACCCTTCGCGACCTCACCCTGCTCCCCCTGTCCTTCAAGACGTCAGCTTGTACCTCGCCGCTCGGGAAACGACCTTCATTGTCGGTGGATCAGGAAGTGGCAAGTCGACCGTCGCGAGTCTTCTCATGGGTTTGTACACACCTGAATCTGGACGTGTCGAAGTGGATGAACAAGGTCTAGAATGGATCGATGACGAATGGCTTCGATCGCACGTCGCTTGCGTCTCTCAAGGCGCGGCTATCATCTTTGAAGGTACTGTTCACGAGAACGTTGCGATGGGTGTCGTAGGTCAAGTTCGGGAAGACGGGACCCGTAGGAAGATCGAGGATGTGACTCGGGAAGAGGTGACCACCGCGTGTCGGGGTGCGTTGTTACACGATTTCGTGCGCGACCTTCCCGAGGGTTATGATACTTGGTTGAGTGGCGAGAAGGGTGCAGCGCTCAGTGGAGGTCAACGACAACGACTTGCCATTGCAAGGGCTTGGATTCGGAATCCGACGGTGTTGATATTGGGTAGGTTATCATTATAAAAGGATCCTATGAATCGAGTGAATTCTGACCCTTTCTTTCCTTGCACCTTGTACAGATGAAGCTACTTCGGCGCTCGATGCCATTTCTCGTCTGCTCGTCTCGGAGGCCGTCAAGGCATCTCGCAAGAACAGGACCACCATCATCATCACCCACGACCTCTCCGCGATCGAGGAGAACGACTTTGTCTACGTCATGGCCGATGGACAAGTCGTCGAGCAAGGCTATCGACGCGACCTCGAAGCAGTCGACAACGGACCTTTCAACCAGCTCGCGCAGCAACAGCAGAAAGTACCGCGTCTCGAGCTCGGAGAGGAAGAGACTCAGATGAACGACACAGACGTGTTAGAGGAACTTTCTGCCGAGTTCTTGAGCACCCAGTCGGCTACGAGGTCTTCCTACTGGCCTCAATCAAAGCACAACAGTCGACGAGCGTCCTCCAACTGGGGTTTGCCGGGAGCTGGCTTGATGGGCGGTGGCAGTGGGGTGTACAATGTGGCTCGGGCTTCTCGAGATCTCCAAAAGGCTCGTCGGGCCTCTATGGGGTACAAGACGACTTCCAGCTCATTGGCGGTCCCCACCGAGCCGCTGCCGCGGCGTCACCCCTCTTCTGAACAGGGGTCAGTGTCGTCGCGCGATCATACTTCTTCCAAGATGGAGCTCGGCTCCACCTCTTCCTCGCCTTTCAGATCGGATGAAAGCATGGGCCGCCGACGAGACTCGAGTCTCTCCTTCGTCGTCCTCGAACAGCTCGCCTCAGCAGCAGTCGCTCGACGACCTGTCATCAACCGCGTCAAGCACAAGTCGTACATCTACGGGGCTGAGTCGAGTAAACCCCCTCACGTCAGCGAAAAAGGCGCCGTTGACGACGTCGTAGTCGAAATGGCTTCGGATCGAGCCCCGCGCAAGGTCATGTCCTTGCTTCGAATCGCGCGCGAGTTCTACCCGACCTTGCCCAACAAAATCGCCCTTTTCCTGGGCCTCTTCCTCTCGATTGTCGTCGGTGTTTCTACACCCGTGTTCTCCTTCTTGTTGGCCAAGCTCATCGCCAACCTCGCCAACCCTCACGCCGGAAAAGTCGTCACCAGCACATCGTTGCTCGTGCTCCTCGTCGCGGCCATAGACGGATTCGCCGACTTCTTCAAATTCTACATCCTCGAACGCTGTGCGATGGAATGGATCACCTCCCTTCGTTGCCGAGGTCTTGCACTTGTACTTCGTCAAGACAAGTCGTTCTTCGACCGACCGGAGAATACGACCGGGGCTCTCGTCCATTCCCTCGTCAAGGATGCCGAGGACGCCCGCTTGCTCGTCGGCACCGTCATCAGCCAAATTCTCGTCTGCGCCACCATGCTACTTTTGGGCGTATTCTGGGCAATGGCTACCGGTTGGGAGTTAACCCTCGTTGGGGTTGGCTTTGCACCCATCTTCCTTTTCCTTACTCGAGGTCTTCAAGTGCTGCACGCCAAGCACGAGGCGCGCAACAAAGTGCTACGGGAAAATGTAGCGAGGCGGTTCCATCTCGTAAGTTTCTTTTCCACTAGTCTAAAGGTTTTGGCCAAAGCTTCTTTGAGCTCACAAAAATTCGCTTTGAACACCTTGTAGAACGTTTCCAACATCAAGGCGCTTCGCTCCATGTCGCTCGAGTCCGTCGTCCTTGCCAAGTTCGAACACACTCTTCGCGAGACGTACGCCGGAGCGATGCGCGCCGCCCCTCTCGCTGGGATGGGCAACGGTGTCACATTAGGACTCACATTCGTGGCTGAGGGTAGGTAATGACCGTCTGCACTATCGTTGCTTCATGTTTGCTGATTACTTTCTGGACTCCTCTGCAGCTGTCATGGTTTACATCGGGGCCCTGCTGATCGCGAACGGTCGCTACGACTTTGAAAAAATGGCGACGATTTTCTCCCTCATCATTTTCTCCATGACTTATGCCGCACAAATCGCGATCTATAGTACGTTCGTGAAAATTTACTACTCGACCAACTGCCCGTCTCAAGCTTACCTTGTTGTCTTTCCCGTAGTGCCGGCCATCACCAAATCCCAAGAAGCCATCATCGATCTCTCGCGCCTCTTGGAACTCGACACCAACACCTCCGAATCGGAAGGCTCGATGGTCTTCCCCGTCCAGGGAGCTATCTCGTTCAACAAGGTCGACTTCTCGTACCCTTCGCGAGCGGATGTCCCAATATTGCGAAAGACCTCGTTCTCGATCAAAGCGGGGGAATGTGTTGGGATCGTTGGGTGAGCCTACCACCAATTACGGCATCTGCTTGAAACCGCTACTGACTCATTTGAACTATTCGTAGTTCTTCCGGATCCGGAAAATCAACTGTCACCGCCCTCCTTCAACGTTTGTACGAGCCCTCGAACGGCTCGATCCTTCTTGACGGTCGACCCCTCTCCCGCGTCGATGTCAAGTTCCTCCGCAATCACGTCGCCGTCGTTTCCCAACACCCCGTCCTCTTCGACCTCTCGATCGCAGACAACATCTCCTACGGTTGCAACCTCTCCGAACCTCGACATGCACTACAAGCTAAGATCGAACGAGCCGCTCAACTCGCTCATGTTCACGATTTTATCAAAACCCTTCCCCGAGGCTACGAGACCAAGCTAGGCGAAAACGCGTCGCTCATCTCCGGAGGCCAACTCCAACGTCTCCAACTCGCCCGAGCATTGATGCAGGATCGAGAGATCCTCTTGTTGGATGAATGTACCTCGGCGTTGGACGCTACGAATCAAGCTTTGGTGATGCAGACGATTGAGGAGGTCAAGAAGGGACGCACGACTATTATTGTGACGCACAAGTTGGATGTGATGAGGAGGTGCGATCGGCTAATTGTGATACATGAGGGAAGGGTAGTGGAGACGTGAGTACCACATCGTATGCGGTCGTTTTTTTCTTGTAACCAGGGACAGAAAAAACTGACAGCCATTGCGTTCACACCCAACAGAGGAACAGTGGATGATCTTCGTGCACGCGGTGGCCACTTTGCCCAACTAGCCAGCGGAGGAGAATGGGAAGCCTCATAAAGACTCCAAATAATTCAGTACAAGTAAAACCCCTCTCAACACAATGTACCTTAGAACCAGCAAAAGAAAAGAAAACCCTTTGTATAGCAACGCGCGACAATGCAAATATTCCAGCTCGTTCATCATTCCGGTATCTTGACGAGCGCATTCTCTTCCAACCATTCCACCCAATCTTTGAGATACGTCGAGCCTTTCTTGACCGTTGCCGAATCGCCAACGACGACGAGTTGTCGTTTAGATCGAGTCATGGCGCTGGACAGGAATGAAAGCCATCGTCAGCGCATCCCCTTTGGATTCGAATACCTACGCTCCCCACACTAACTCACACATTCAACCTCCTCTGATCATTCAAGAACCCCACTTCCCCCTTCTGGTTCGATCTAACCAAGGAGATGATGACGACCTCGTTTTCACGGCCTTGCATTCCGTCGATCGAACCGATCTCGAGGGTCGGCCATTCGGGGTGGAGCGTTTGGGCTAGAAGCGCGACTTGGGCGTTGTAAGGTGAGATCAAAGTGATTTGCGATTCTTTGATGCCTTGATCGATCTACGAACATTCATAAAACAAGGGTTGTTAGAAGTCCGAGCACAGAACGACGATTCAGTTGTAACACTCAAAGAGCACTCACCAAGAACCTCACATACTCTGCACAAATCTGCGCCTCATTCTCATTCCTGCGACTCTTCTTATCCTCCCTCTCAAACATGTCCAAACCCGCCGTGTCCCAAAACACGACTTGTTCACTCAGATCCTCATCCTTCCCCTTCTTATCCTCGAAAAGATCAAGTAGAGTACAATCCTCAACTATCGGTGAAGGAACGAGTTTGGAGTCGTAGAGCTTTTGAGAGGGGAATGTGTTGATGGTCTTGTTGAAGCGGTATTGGACGTTGAGCATACGTCGAATCGAGGGACCATGGAGGTTCAGGAGCCGGGAGAAGAGGGTTAGGGAGAGGTCGGGGGAGAGGGAGAGAGGGACTAGTTGGGTTCGTTCGGGTGGGATAGAGTCGGCTGGGACGGGGGGCGTCTCCTCTGTACAGGCTGTCGGTAGGATCTCTGGACCTGACGGTGTTGAAGTGGCGGTAAAATCAGATCCCCCCGGAGCCGATATAGGTTCAGCACCTTCCTCCGTCTTGGGAGAAGGGAGGTTCTCAGCTTTGACGGGTTCGGCTGCTGTCGGCCTGGGTTCGTCCGAAGAGCGCTTCTCGACTTGAACCTCAGTCGTTGTACCCGCTACCCCGTCCGTCGCGCCTTCTTTCGATTTGGGCTTGGGCCCCTTCTTCCCCGGATGGGATCCCCTCTCCTTCGAATTAAGACTCTTGATCGTCGGCGGCAATTGACAATCATCACCCGCCTATCCAACGAGAAAAAGTACAACACATGAACAATCCGTCCAAGTGAATGTGACTCGCCTGTACTGACCAAAATCAACTTGTTGCCTTTGAGTATCGGTATCCAGCTTGAAGGTTCGACGACTTGAGCAGCTTCGTCGATGATGACGACGTCGAAGATGTAGCCGTCTAGGTTTCTTCCTCCGGCTCTGCATGCACCGGATGACCATCACTAGTCAATCTCTGCTCAACGTATCCACACTTGGCTCACTCACCCATGCGTCGTCGCCAAAACGACTTTAGCCCTCCCCAATACCTCCTTAACGACCCCTCCTTCCCTCTTTGCATAATCCCTCCTCAAACCCCTCACCTCATCCCATTTCTTTTTCCTCTCACTACCTCTAATCCTATCCTTCCCATTCGCATTCCTCAATCGATTCTCAAGGTGTTCCAATTCGTCTTTGAGGTCGGCGTTGATTTCGGAGGCGGAGGAGGAGGATATTTGGGAATCGAGGGTGTAGGGTGTCAGAGTGTTGAGGACTCGCGCGGGGTGGCCTAGACGAGTTAGAGGGATGGGGTTGGGGTAGGAAGGGGTGGGTATAGAGAGGCGTTGGAGGACGTTGTCGACTGTTTTCCCCCGGTAGAAAAATGAGCTCGATCAATTTTGGCGCTCGAGCTTGGAGACATTGGCTCGAAGGAACGCACCGGACAAATTACTCCCACCCACCACCAAAACTCTCTGATCGCTCGCGACCAACTGTCGTATTATTTCCACCAACGTCTGCGTCTTTCCCGTCCCCGGTGGACCCCAAACCAGTGCCAAATGTTCACTCCCTCTCAGCGAAAACTCAATCGCCTCTTTCTGGGACTCGTTCAGTCGATCGTCGTAATACGTCAGAGGGGGTATGGGTTCAGAAGGTGGAGCTGGTTTGGCTAGTCCGAGGAGTATGGAGACGAGGGGTCGGAGTGGCTTGTGCGAGTTGAGGAGGAGGAGCAGCTTTTGTAAGGCCGAGCGTTGGCGGTGAAAAGTTGACGGGTTGGACAATTTGAGACTGTGGCATACGATGGGATCAGTCTCGGGGTTCTGCACTCGTTTCCTGAAAATTGAACTCACAGATGAACGTTGAGAGAAACTTGAATATCGTCGTTGGTGTCATTGGCAGCTGAGCCCGAGCTGGATCCATTCCCGGGTGCCGGTGGTTTGCCGAGAGCGACGACGATCCGATCGAGTTGTACCTTCCACACGACACCTTCTATGCCCTCTTGCTGACTAAGGACACTCGTGTTGAGCTTTGCTTTCCCCTTGCCTTTAGACTGACTCGTAGACGCTGCCCCACTCGCGTCGACCAACTTGACCAAATCGCCGTTCCTGACATCCCCGCACTGCAGCTCGGCCTGACTCGAATGCGCCGAATTGATCTCGAAATGCACCAAGGTCCTCGCTCCCAAGCCAATGCTCGTCTTGACCGGTCGGAGATTGGCGATCGCTACGCCGGCGTCGACGAGTTGCGCGAGCGAGCAGGATGAGTGCAGGATCGAGGTGGACGTGGCTTCGATCTCGTGTTCGAGCGTGGCGAGCGTGAGGAGGTGTTGGATCAGTTCTGTAGGCGTGACGGGGGATTGTGTCACGGCCATCGTGGTGACCGGGGAGGGGATGCCGGGAACACGCGATGAGGTAGACACGAGCCGAACGAGACTGGAAAGGGGCGCACAACGTCATCCCAGAGGTCCGTGCGAGCGGGTGCGAGTGTTTGAGCGCATACATTGACCTAATTCTGACCTAATCTGACCTAATCCGACTTAAGCAGACTTAAGCAACTCGCGCGCGCGGTCTGGCGGCGCGAGTTTTCCAACTCTTTGTTTCCTCTTCGTCCGTTCCCCCCACTTTTGTGTTTCGTTTTACAGCCCCCCTTCTTTTCTCTGGTTTTACTTTTTTCCTTCTTGTGCTACGTCACAACAAACATCAGCCTCGACTCGCCATTACGTCACCCCGCGGTCAAAGTCGACCGAGCTCACCCACGGCGCGCCGACCATCAATCAACATCCTCGCTCCGTGCTCCGTATTCCGTATTTGCCGCATGCGCGATGGCCCAAGTCCAGTCCTACGGCTCCGTAACATGGGTCAAGTTGGACAGCATCAGACCGCATAGGAAACCCAGAGGGCTGTCCCTCGTCAAGCCTGTCTTCACCTTTGGTCGGTGAGTGACCGTGTCTGGTTCCCGGTGGCTTCACTCAACCTCCAAGTGTCGCTCATCCGCTTTCGTATTGTCGTAGGCTCTCTTCAAATGACTGTCGTATGGCTTTTGAGACATGCTCCAAAGTACACGCCACAATTACGGTCGATACGGACGCGCCCTACGAGGTCAGGGAGTAGCCGGGTGGGAAACATCGGCCCGGGAGCTGACTATGCCTTGTTGGTCCCGACATGCTCTTACTTTCACATCCCTAGGCCGTCATTGGATGTTCAGGTGTAAACGGGCTCTTTTTGAACGGGAGATTGATCAATAAAGGGTGAATTGCGCAGATACGCGGATATCCGCCTCGTCTCGTGCGATCCCTAACCCCTTTCAATAACCTCCCAGCGAATCCGCCAACCTCAACGACGGGGACCTCATCGTCATTTGCGACCGGACATTCAAATGGGGAACAGCCACCCTCATCGACGTCAAAATAGATGTCAGTCTTCATGCGAACCCTTCATCTTTACCTTAGCACAGCTCACACTCCACTCAATTCTCCCCTCACAGACCCCTGTCCGACCCAACATCGCGACGTCTTCCCCACGCCTATCCCTCGTCTGGCCCTGCGAAGAAACCACGCCGTCTTCACCCAAGAGAGCCGCCTCTCTCCTCAGCGGACTTTTCTCCCCCTTCCGATCCTCAGCACCTGCTTCTCCCGTAGTTCAGCAATCGCTCGCACCTACACCGTTCGATTTGGTCCACACTGATTTGGCGCAGTGGGATGAGATGGATGATGAAGTGGGCGATTTGGTGACGTGGGAAGAAGAGGAGGTGGAAAATGATGAAGACGAGGAGAACCCGCTCCCGCCGGAAGCTCCTCTCGCTCTCCAAGCTACCCCTTCCCTCGACCAACGAGCACGATCCCTCCATTCTCCCATGTCAGCCGACCGTCGAGTGAGCGCCTCCCCCACTGCTCGAAAGGAACGTCGTCTGTCCATGCGAATGACAATCGTTCCCACCGATCAAGCCGGAGATTGGATCAAAGAACGTCAAGAGAAACTCGAGTTGGCTCAAGCCAAAGCTGAGGCGGAAGAAGAGGAGTGGAGACCTACTTCTCCTACACCTTCGTCTAAACGCGTCGATGAGCCGACGACGCCTACGAGGAGGTCCTCGAGTACTTCGAGGAGGATTAGTACTTTGTTGCTTTCTCCCGCCGTGGGAGAGGTGGCGACTACTTCCCTAGTCCCAAGTGATGACGGAGAAGCGAATGCCTCGGATTCCGATTCATCCTCCGACGAAATCGCCGAAGCGGACGAGGACATACCTCTTCCATTCCCTCTTACCCCCATCGCTACCCTAGCGACGAAGATCCCTCTCCCGGCCACACCGACCGAATCCCCTACTTCTGTTCCTATGATCCCTCGACACTCGTTGACGCGTCGTCATTCGTTAAGGGAAAAAGTCCTCATTCGTTCGGCGATCAAGAGTGTTATCACACCGCCTTTGACGCCTTCTCAATCGAGTGGCGCATCTTCCTCGAGCGAGGAGATGGGTTCAGTCGAATTGACGCCATCTCAGAACGGAATGGGCCCGGATTTGAGTCCAGCAAAGACGCCGAGGGACTCATTGGACTTGGTCAGGGGGAGAAATGGATCACTGTTGACCCCTAGGCGGGATAGTGACGACCAGGACGAGGAAGACGACGTTGAGGATGACGCGATGGACGTTGATGAAGCTGAAGCGGAGGTCGAGGTTACGAGTCAGGTAAGCTCGATTCCAAGAAATGGCGTGGCCGAAGCGGTACTGATGAGAGTCGATATCCTTCTCGCAGTCCATGATCGCCCACTCTACGCCGGTCCAGATGATCACGGTCCCGCGCCTGATACCCACCTCGGCCGAAGCACGCCAAGCCGCATTAGTCCCCTTATCCGAAACACCTTCCGGCTCGACCTACTCCTATACACCTCAAGCAGCTCGGCCCATTTTCATGCCTGAATTGCAACATGCCAAGACGGCCACTCCAACACCATCTCCCGCCCCTAGCGCCAGTGCTAGCGCTCCTGTTGCCCGCGCACCCGAGTCCACAACTTCCCCCAACAAATTCTCCGGCTTTGTCTACCACTCTACTCCCACACGAAGCACCCCCATCTCCTGCGCACCAACATTCGAATTCCGCCCGACCTTCACTCCCGAAATGACCAGTCCCATCAATCACCACCGCGTCATGGCCACCCCCAAATCTGCCTTACGACCCATGGTGATGAGTGGTCGGCGCAAGTCGATCAAAGGATTCTTACAAGCCCCACCTTCGACGGTCAAGAGAAGGGTCGTGTTCAACGAGTCGGTTTACGTCAAGGAAATTGTGGATATCCGAGAACCGGGTTTGCAGTGGAGGGCTGAGGATGCGGAGGAGGAGAGTGTCGTTAAGAGCGCGGTTGAAAAGACCCCTGTGGACCCGATAAAGATCCCTCTCCCTCCTTCCCCAACTCTACCTTCGACACCTCTACCCGCACCAATCTCAGTTCGTAAAGCCCCATTGGGTGGTATGACCCCCTCCGAATCAATGAAAGCCGCCCTCGCCCAACTAGTTCCCTCAGGGCCAGTCTTCGGGACCCCCAAGACTTTCAGCATCGGACAATCGAGACGTTTAGGTGGTTTGCCCTCGAGTACGAAAGCGAGTCGATTGTTCGCTTCGAATGGGACGCCTATGAGGAGGGCTCAGAGGGTTGGTGGGACGCCGGGTGTGGGTGGAAGTGCGATTAAGATTGGTTCGGCGGTGAGGATGGGGAGTGCATCTTCTATGCCGATTCTGGGGAGGGAGGAAGAGGGCAAGGTGGCGCCTGCGACGACGACGAATTCGAGTCTGGCGCTCAAGCAGAGGATGGAGGATTCGCGATCACCTGTCAACAGTTCATCGTCGAAGGGTACTCCCTCCGTTACTGAAACGCCTTATCGACCTGGATCGCCCATCCGGTTCGGCGAACCCCTTACCGCGCCAAAATCCACCAAGCCCGTCCCTTCCACTTCCAAACCCGTCCCCGCCCCCGCCCCAACAACAGAAGACGACGACCTCGAATTCGCCACTCCCACTCGCCCCGCACCAGGTCATCAACAAGCCCATTCATTGGTGATGGGTGATCCAACCCCAAATCATTCGACGAGTCTCAAGAGATTATTCGCTCCTTCTGCTCCTAGCGCTATTACGCCCAAGATGAATGGGTTGGGGAAGATGTTCAAGACGCCTGCTTCTTCTTCTTCTTCGTCCATGACCACGATCGGGGAGCGGACGGGCAAGACGCCGGGTTATGAGGGCTTGAAGGAGTTGTTGTTGACGCCTGCTGCGGCGACGGAGAAGAATGCGTCGCCGGTGGCGCAGAAGAGCTTCGTGGTCGTGGAAGAAGTACCAGAGGTCATCGAGGTCGTTCAGGATGTCGAGGTCGTTGAGGTAGTCGAACCTCTGATCGAAGAATCCGTCGTCCAAGCGGTTCAAGAAGTACAGTCAAAGTCACCGCTCGAACATGCTGGAACTCACTCGATCGAAACGCGTTCGTTCGAAGCTGCTGCCGAGATCGCAACCCCTGTCATGCCCGATGTCGTCCAAACCGCAACTCCTGAACCAGCCGTTGTCGTCGAGTCTTTGGAACCGGACGTCGTTGCTGCTCCTATCGAAGAACAACAGGAGGACGCTGTCGAAGAACAGACAGCACCAGCCCCAGCACGGAAGAAGGCAACTCGGACCAAACGTGTTCCCGTCGCCGCCGTCGAAGTTGTCGTTGAAGCAGTCGAGGAGAACCCTGTGCTCGAACCTACTGCTGAGGAAGCCGTCGTCGAGAAGCCTACCCGAGCGAGCCGAGCGAAGAAGGCGACTTCGACAACAGCGAAAAAGGCTACGACTAGACGTCAGGTCGGCGTCGCCGCCGTCGTTGAGGAGGAGGCTGAGATTCCGGTCGTGGTGGAGAAGAAGACGATCCGAGGGCGCGGGAAGAAAGCTCTTGAGCCCGAGGTCCAGGTCGAAGTCGTGGCGCCTGTTCAGAAGCTTGCGGTCGTCGAAGAGCAGAAGATCGAGACGGTCAAGCCTAAGCGTGCAACGGTTTCGAAGAAGAAGGCCGTCCCGGATGTAGAGGTTGTTGCTGAGAAGATTCGTAAGTCTCTCTCCAGCCTCGAACACTGAGTTTTCCGACTGCAGCTGACTCGTGCGGTAAGTCTCACAGAACCCGAACCCGTGCCCAAGTCCAAGCCCGCGGCTCGAAAGGGACGAACCACCAAAGCGGTCCCCTTGGTCTTCCATAAAGATGAACCCGAACCGACTCCGGAACTCGTCACCGTCGTCGCCGAGCCCAAAGTGGTCCGAAAAGCGCGCAGTCGTTCGGCGCTGAAGCACACTGAAGCGATGCCACAACATCAGCAGGAGGAGGAGCAAGAGCACTCATCAGTCCCTATTGTGGTAAAGACTACTCGAGCACGCAAGGCGGCTGTAGTCGTTGATACGGAGAACGTTGTGCCGGTGGAGACCAAGCCGAAACGACGAACTGCGGCGGTCAAGCCTGTTGAACAGGCCGAGGAGCCGACGACCATGACGACGAGGACTCGAGCTTTGCGGACAAGGAAGTAAAGAGTGGAGGTGATTGTAGTGGAGAAGATGGTTCTGACGGCTCTGTACAGGATTCTCAACGGAAGGAGTATACGATAGAAGATAAGATGAGATTCAATGCAAGAATGAGTGAAAGCCCAAGCCACGAAGACTAGAGGGGGTTTCGCAAAGAAGCAAGTTGCGGCGGTTCAATTCGATCCGCGCGAGCACGAAGGTACACATATATGCAATATTGCGCAGAGACATTTTAATGAAAGAGAATCGAATATGTGCACATGCCTGCACACGTATGCACTCGTATGCGGCGCGACAGAGGCTGGACCTGTCTGCAAAGGCGACTCGGCTCCGCCGGTTACGCACCAAGTGGGGGTGGGGGCTGCAAGTAGAGTTGGCGTGCTTCAAGTGCTGAAGCGAGGGAGGGTGGGTTCCCCCATCGAGTGGGTTCAGACGTTCGAAGATGAAATTACTTGTTGAGCTTTGGTCGATGATCCCTTGGGTCGATGACTAGGGTACCACACCATGGCCCGCCCCCACTGCAGCGGTACCCCTTTGGGGAGACTGGGAGACCTCTCCAAATTGATCATTACTCATCCCGAAAGCGATTACTCTACCAATGAATTGGCAAGACGAGTGAAGGGGAAAAGACCTGGATCTGCTAAGGCCGCTCGGACTTGGTAAAGCTCAGTAATTGGACAAGATCAACCCCCATCACTATACTTTCGTCGCCCGATTTGTGTAAGAAGTTGATAAACACGCGAAGAAAGTCGCGACTCGAGTCTGGATCTGAGCGCGCCTCGACGCGTCGACTTGTCGCTTCCGCACCCCCTCATCTGCACCTACCTCAACCCCTTGCACCAGCCAAGATGACCGCAGTACCTGTGAAAAGAGCCGCCCTGCCCCACTCATCATCCGGTGATGCCAAGTCACCCCGTCTGCAAGGCATGGACTCGGCCCATAGCCAACCTCTTTCAACAACGACTACCAAAGCCCGTTCTGCGTTGGCAGCTGCGGCGAAGGGGATTCGGAGGCCAGCGGGGTTCAATCATGTGTTGGTCAACTTCTTTGATGCTATTCTGGAGGAGAGGAATTGTATGTCCTCCTCAGCTTCGGCGTGCGATTGGGGAGCAAGTGGGGGTCAGGGAGCTGACTGAACAGGGGCTCTCAACAGACGACGAGGCTTTGTTGGCGCTCGAGGGTATGATTGCTCATCATCAGATACCGCATCAGTAAGTGCACAGATGAGCATGCCGTGAAGAGTGCCATGCTGACTACGCCGCCTTTCCACCAGAACCCATATCCGCCAACTGCTCTCTCTCTCGTTGAGCACGCTCTCCTCCCTCGGTGAACCCTCAACCACGACTTCCACATCAACTCTGACCCCAACTGTCTCTTTTACGACCCTCGATCCGATTCCCTTGACCGAACGCAAGCTGCGACTCCAAGCACTCCATCTGCTTGAACGCATCGCTCGATCCAACAGCGTCCAAGCAATTCTTCGTTCCGTACCCGGTCATGCACCGAGGGATCCATTGCTCCAAGCCTTATACGAGGACTATCTACCGACTTCCAAGTCACTCAACCCCGACAATGGTCCGATTGATGACGGTCGCCTGGACGAAGTCATCATCGATGAAGCCGAAGACGACGATACCGAACTCGTCGTTTCCGCTCGTCGAATGGCTCAGCGAACGACGTGCGAGGACGTCTGGGCTCTATTGGGTGGTTCGGCCGATCGAGTTCCCCAGAGTAGGGATAAGGATAGGCCCTTGACGAAAGGGGGGTGGGAGACGTTGGGAATGTTCGTCGCAAGTTGGGAGGACGAACAGAGGATGAAGGTCCAGACGCCGAATGGTGAGGACGACAGCAGAGTGACCGACTTCGGATCGATCTGCAGCAGAGTCGCTGATGACATGTCTTGACAGGGGCACGAGAGATAGGTTTTGCACCTAGTCTGATGCAGACGTTCAAATCCAACTCAATCGGGATCAGGGAAGTTTCGCCCCGGGTGCTCGATATCGTCTTTTGGCCGTTCAGTAAAGTTGCCACCGAGTATTACGCGCGAGACTCAAAGACCCACGACCAGGATGCGGAAGATTCGCATGACGAGAGGTTGTTCGAGATGGAGTTGGCCGAGAAGATGAGGATCGCTAGTCGTTTGCTGGCTCTGGTGAGTCTTCGCCTGTAATTCGCTGAGGACCTGGATCGAAAATCGAGCTCACTTTCGGCTTTTTTCTTTAGGTATCCAACGCCGCCGTTATAGGTCGCCTGAACCACCTCGCCTGGGTCGGTGACATCGCAGGTCGAATGCGAGACTTGTCTCTGACTAGTCTGCCGAGCTTTCTCGAGGTGTGTTGCTACTTCCCTGTCTCTCCCCCTGCCCGTCTGCTCAGCTTGCATTTCTGCCCCTCACCCTTAACAGCACTTCACCATGACCTCCCACCCACACTTTGTCATTCGCATCTTGGCTCGTTACCTCGAGCTCACTTCACACCTCCTACCACCTCTTCAACTCGCCACCACGACCTCCTCCACCTCCGAATCTCAATTGGCCTCTTCCATCCCATCGCACCTAAGCGGCCTGCACGCCTCCCCTCGTCGAAGACCCATGAGCCAACAATCCTCTGTCATCGGCCTCGAAGGCGGTGCTCCCTCTCCTTCTCAGGATCTCTCCTCCGCTCTTCAAAGCGTAACAAAATCAAAAACGGACGAGTCATCGGCCACGACGACCGTCATCCTTCCTTCCGAGATCCCCTATTTCCACACTCGACTCTCCCTTCCTGCGATTCTACAACTCCTTCGAGGGGTGCCTACCCAAATCCCCTCAAGTTGGTCCACCACTTTACATACACAAGGGACCCCCGTCCGTTCTCTTCCTCCCCGACGGAGGTCCGCAGCCGCGCCCGAGACAGGGGGAGGTGGATCTTTGAAAGGCCCTTCAATCGTGGAGAAAGCTTTGGAAAGAGCGGGGTTGGTCAAGAGATATTTGGTTGAGATCTGGGGTGGGGATGGGAGTAGGGTTGGGGAGGAGGAGGTGGATATGTGTGAGGAGGTGATGGAGGAGGTTGAGAAGGGATTGAGGAAGGGTTTGGGGGAAGCGAAGTTATTGGGCGTGTGAGGATGTTGGGGTAGAGTCACGTGATTGAGGGAAGTGCGCGAGTTGACGCGTCAGTGGTGCGCGAGGGAGGGCTTGAAGTGAAGGAATAATGTTGCGACCATGAAGAATCACGATGATGACTGTTCTTCTACTGCGTCACTTCCGATGAAGCCCCTACCGCGGTGTATCATGTTCAAGCGGACCCGGTTTTGTGCGAGCTCCGCGAACTCCGCCGTCGCTCTCGGCTGCGGCCGCGCTGGCGGGAAAGAATGATCGAAGTCGACTCGCGTGTGCGAACCAGCTGAAGCGATCTTGCCTTCCTTCACGACCCTGTCCTTCGTCCAACAAGGCCCGCCTTTCGAGGACCAAGTCATCACCGATGGTGAGCTCTCTTTCGGAAGAGGCCATAGACCCACTCCCCTCTACCTCTTCTTCACCAAACCCCGGCGACCGCCCAACACCTGCACGCCCGTCCGAGCCGTCGCTTATCGCTCGCCTGCAGCACGAAAGGAAGACTCGACGCGTCTCCTTGTCCGGTCGATCAGTCTTGGTTCTGGTGGGGGAACTGGTGGTGAATGTATTACTTTGGGGCGTGGCGTTGGCGCTGTTTGTTGGGGATCAGGGGAGAAGGTGAGTTTGGGATCGATGCTTCTGTTGGAATCGCTTCCGGGATGAGGAGCGTCGATGAGTGGGACCCCCACCTTGCTCGGAGCTGCTGGGCCTTTTGGCTACCTCCTGCTCTGTGTGAAGCTGGAGGGGCCGAGGACCTATTACTGGGGCGTACTCGCTTTCAGTGGAAAATTCCGAAGAGATCCCACTGACACACCTCCAACTTCTCTCCAGAGGCATCCTCTCACTCTGCCTGATCGCATGGACGCTCGGACTCCGGCACGGCCTCGACATGGATCATATCGTCGCGATCGATAATGGTAAGAACACATCCCTCACTCGAATCCTTCACATCCTTCCAACCGTAAAACACTCGCTGACACGATGATTTCCTCCTTCCTCCCGTAACAAACCTAACGCGATTCCGTCCTCCTCAGTGACACGAAATCTCGTCGCCCTGGGGAGGTTACCCGTCACCGTCGGCCTCTTTTTCTCCCTCGGGCATTCGACCATCGTTGTCGCTGCGACAATAGCGTGAGCAATAAAGTTATAAAGCACAAAGAATGAGGGTGGTAGCTGATACAGTGGCTGCATGCTTCACCTTGTAATCTCCTATATCAGCATCGTCATCGCCACCTCGGCGATCGACAAGATGGACAATGTTAGCGCGATCGGAGGAGTGATCGGTAGGTTTTGCTTGGAGAGAAAACGAAGATGAAGAGAATGATGCGGGACGTGTGACTGATTATCCCGTTCCCCTGCTTCCTGGTCCAGGTGTCTCCATCTCAGCATCGTTCTTGCTCTTGCTCGGTAACTTCTTTTTGCTCACGCTCGAGAGTCAAGATTCTAATTCGAAAAAAAAAAGAAAAAGAAAAACTGAGACTAATTTATTCATGCTCTACAGCACTCATCAACTCTGCAATCTTGTTTGCAACACTGCGGGAAGCTCGCAAGGTCAGTTAAAACGGCGTCGGAGAGCCCGAGAAATGTCGGTCAGGAGCCTCATCACCCGTTTCTCCCACAGCGCCGAAATGCCGCCGCCACTGCCGCGACCATCTCTACAGTGGACGTCCCCGAGACGCCTTCCAAAGACCTTGAAGCACAGCCGGATTTCAGGGCCACGTCACCTGCCCCACCAGCTGCTCCTGCCCGACTCCCCACCACGACCTGCCTAACCCGCCTCGGCCGTCCCTTATTCGCGCTCATCAACCGCCCCTACAAGATGTACTTCATCGGCGTCCTCTTCGGCCTCGGATTCGACACTGCGTCCGAAATAACCCTTCTCGGCATATCCGCCCTGGCACGTCGTCAATCCATCTCTTCCGATGGCACCCTCCGAGCCGGAATCAAGACGAGCGAAATTTTGATCCTCCCTCTCCTCTTCACGGCGGGGATGACGCTCGTCGATTCGATCGATAACATTGGCATGTGTTGGGGTTATTCGTGGGATAGGTTTAGGGAGAAGCAGAGGTGGAAGTGGTGGGTGAGGGAAGGGGAGGAGGAGAGTGTCGAGTTGGGCGTTTTGGGGACTGCGGATGAGGAAGGGCTGTTGAGGATCTCGACGGTTTTGACGATCCTTTCGGTACGTGGTGTGGTTGAAGGTTGAAAGCGGTTGAATACTGTACGCTGATTGTCGTTTCCATGTGTGTTCCGTAGATCGTTCTCGCCCTCCTCATTTCCATCACCGAATTCATGGGGTAAGTATTCGCACGTTAACGCAGGCACTGACAAAGGAACCCCCTTCTAACCTCTTCGTTCTCCCTTCCCAGCCTCGCCCTAGAGAAATGTACAGCCTGCGCCCAAGCAGCCGAGACAAGTCCAAACCTCGATGGTCGTTGGTGGAGGTTCTGGGGGACCGCGAATGATAATTGTGAGCTGGGACCCAAAGCTCTACAACGCAATAGCCCCTTTAACTCATTCGCTTCGCGCCCTGGTCGTTCCCCACCACAGCGGGTTACCTAGGTGCCGGTGTCGTCGCTTTATTCATCGTCGTTTTCGCCAGTTGGTATTTCATCACACGGGGATTACGAAAACTCCGTCAACGCAAGCACTTGCATTCCGATGAAGATGAAAAGACCGAGGACATTGAAGGGGTTAGGGTCACGGAACATGTCGAGGTGCATACGAGTGCGTATTCGTCACCTCGCTTTGATAGGACGGCGACGGGGTTTTCGACTGGACAGTCTTAGAACACATCTAGAATATTGTGGCATGGGTAATACAATACAACACGAGACACTACGGAAAGGCCTATCGGCGAGAAAACAACAAAAAGTGTCTGAAGGGACGAGAAGAACATCGAACGAGCTATTCGAGTTGACGAAGCACAACAAAGGGTATCCGGTCTGAAGAACGAATACAAGCAACACAGTAGGTGTCCGAACCGAAGAGCAAAACAACCTGATGAAACACGAAAGAGATGAATAAACTACCTCCACCCCTCCTTCTCACTCAAGCCCCACCCCTCGCATGCATACCCGCGACCCACTCCACAAAACGTCTTACATCTACCTCATCATCGCTCTCCAAAACTGCCGAATGAAGGATCTTGATTCGTTGCGGAGCCCAGAGGCGTTCGAGTCGTCGAATAGACGAGAGTGTGAGGGCGTGTACACCTCTCAGATCGATTGTTTCGAGGGAGTGCGAGTCGAGTTCGGGATCAGAGTCGTCGGAGGGCCGGAGTTTGAGATGAGCGAGTGTGTGATGATCTAGTGGGAGGTGCGAAAGGTCGAGTGTGCGGAGACTCGGAGGGATCGCCGATTCGAGGAAGGCTTGGATCGTCGCCACCGTCAGATGGGGACATGATGAAAGAGAGAGGTGCTGCAATCGAGGCCAGATTGAGGTTCGAGGCTTCGATGATGAACAGTGGAAGAAGGACGAAACTTCGAGATCGGAGTAGTATCCTGAATCGACCGAATCATCCGATCCTGGCGAAGTGGACAAGAGCTCATTCTCAAGCTCAACAAGCGGAGTTACGGTGCCGACCACGGACGCAGGAAGGGACGTGACGGCACTCCAACTCAGATCGAGCGTCTCGACTTTTGGCAACGCCGTCGCGAGCCATGCACCATCTTTCACGCCTCGGCACCCCTTGAGCCTAAGAGTTCGGAGGCTCACGAGCGCGCCTTCCTCAGCCATCGCTTCAAGTTGCTCGTCCCGAACAGCCGAGAAGGACAGATCGAGGTGGAGCAACCGGTACGGAGTCACCGAACACAGTAAGGGCTCGAGGGCGAGAAGGGGGAAGGAGCGGAGCGTTAGATCGGAGGTACCCGGTAGGAGCGAGGGAAATAGAGCCAGCAGTTCGGGAGCGGGCGCCGGGGAAGCGGGGATGCACAAGGTATGATAGAGGTGAGGAGATCTGAGTAGGTGGTTGAACTATGGAGAGGGGAAAGCTACTCTGGAGTCAGCAGATTTATCACCTGGGTGAGATAGTCTAACGCTCGGCAGCGAAAACACTGACCGATCGATTGATCCGCCTCAATCTGACAAGGTCAAGCAGGGGCAACTGATCTAGTATCCGTTCGATGACATCGATGGGTATGTTGTCAAAGGGTTGATATGTGCGATAGTCTATCCGCCGACGCTTTGCCCCGAAGAAGGTCGCCGTCTCGTTACCAACGTTGGCCCAGGGGCCGCTCTGGTTCTGGTGGTCCGTCGCGGGCTCGGGCATCCCAAGCCGTGTTTGGTCGGACATGGGCCCTGGCCGACTGGTGGTCAAGCCATCGCCGCCGACCCAAGCACAAATCGCAACCTTGATCAGCTCAGGTCGCTGCACTTGATTGAGCCATCTGACACGGGGGTGATCGTCTACGTCCATATAGACACTCGCAATCGCCGATCGGCGCGTGTCGATAATCGAGCTCGGCCGACTCGAGTGTTTGTGGTTGCACGCGCGGCCGAGCGACCAGTGCACGGGGCCTGAAGGAAGGCGGACAGGTGTTAGCTGGGGAGCCAAGCATCTTCTCACTCATCAGATCAATCTTGTAACTAACTTTGTGGAGGGGTTCTGTTGAGGCGGATGTGTCGGAAGCAGGAGAGCGTGGGCGAAGCGAGGCTAGTCGTCGTGCGCGCCGGTACGACGTCAGTCGCCAGTGCATACATTCACATACACATGCTCACGAATCGGCCGAGGCAGGTTGCAAGGCTTCGACAAGGGCCAACCCGGGGATAACAATGATCACAATCATTGTCACGGTACTGGAGACCATTATATCGCATCATTGTGTGCCAGAGTGCACGGCCTTACACAGGCCAGCCAATGTGATTGCAGGTATCGTGCCTCGAGGGGCCTCACGTGCCTCACGCGCCTCACGTGCCGTCAAAGCAATATCACGTGATCTTGAGATCGGGTTCCCCACGTCGCTCAGTGAGGCCGAGTCGGGCGAGAGCGTGAGTTCATACTCCGTCGCAAGACAGCACCTGGTCGATTCCAGAATATTCCACCGTTTTCCCCTGATCTGAATTTGTCATGACCTGCTCGTTACCAAGAACAGAGTGAGTCACTGTAAGCCCCAGCGGTCGTCGACTCCTCGTCGGATAGTGCGCGGTTGCCAAATGCTGCTCAAGGCGCGCGAGCAAGCTGAGCAACGCGCCAGTCGAGTGAGTCAGAGGCTCACGAGAGCAGAGAGCAGCTGAGCTCGATATGGCATCCACCCCACGTCGGAACCCGCTCAGGAAACATCTCATCTCTCCTTCCCTCTCACCGCTTTATTCCCTTCCCATCACTTCATCGTGGCTTCTACTCAGAATCTCACTCGACTTTCACCTCGCCAACGCTTCTGTACCCGACCCATCCTCATTGCGGTCACAGTAGTCGCGCTCGCACTCTACTTTGCCCCACTCGCCACTGAGCCTCGTCTCAACCCTTCCGTAGCCTCACCATCTAGCCTGACATCCCCCATCACCACTACCACCAACATCCCTCAAACCCGTTCAAGCGCCATGTCGTCCACCGCTGCTCAAGTCTCTCGCAAGATCGTCAAGTCGGTCCTCTCGCGCGAAACCCCCGAAGGCGCCGGAGCGATCGTCCGTCGTTCGATCGGCACCCCTCAACTGCGCAACTTCACCCCATTCCTCATGTTGGACCACTTCAACGTCGGCGAAGGTGGCTTCCCCGACCACCCGCATCGCGGCATGAGCACCATCACCTACATGTTGGAAGGCTCCTTCAAGCACGAGGATTTCATGGGTCACGCTGGTACGATCAATGCTGGTGATCTTCAGTTCATGACCGCTGGCAAGGGTATTCTTCACGCCGAGATGCCCGTACGGGGACCTGGACTGCCCAATCCAAAAGGTCTGCAACTCTGGGTCGACTTGCCCAAGGCGAAGCGCATGACCGAAGCGTCGTACCAGGAGCTCAAGTCGTCGGAAATCCCTTCCGCCCATCCCACATCGAACACGACGATCAAGGTCATCTCCGGTACCGCTCTTGGCAACGAATCCGAGGGTTCCGTCACCTCGCCCATCAAACCACCTGGAGGATGCTGGATCTTTGACGTCAGTTTCAAAGCCAAGGGCGAGCAGGTTTTCCAAGCGATTCCCGCGGGATGGAACGCGTTTGCCTACACGCTCGAGGGGCAGACCTTGATCGGTGACGACAGCAGTCTGACCAAGCCAACCGATCCTTTCTACACCGTCGTCCTTTCTTCGGCCGAGGGCGAGCAAGGTATTCGACTCGAATCGGTGTCGGAAGAGTCGAGGTTGGTCCTCATCGCCGGAGAGCCTTTGGATCAAGAGATTGTACAATACGGTCCTTTTGTCATGGTGAGTCTTGCTTTTTCATCTGCATCAGATCGACCACATGCGGTCGACTGATCATGTCCTGCTCGCTCAAGCGAAAGCAATGGCTGATAATTTTTCCGTCCTTTCTCATTTCTGCGCCATACAAGGATACTGAGCAAGGCATCCGACAAGCCTTCCAGGACTTCCAGATGGGCGTTCATGGCTTTGAGAAGGCTCGTGGATGGCAGAGTGAGATTGGGAAGCCTTTAAGAGGAGCCTAATCACCTGGTAACCCTCGAAGAAGCTGTGCGGACTCACGACGAGTCTCGCGTGCCGGTCTCGCGTCGGTGAAAGCCTGTAGATTAGACGATCGTGTGTACGAATGAGCTTGCGATAATTACCTAGAACCGAACTGACTGGATGTCACAAAGGTCAATAACGCTGGCTGTCGGCCGAGGCCTCGACTCCTGTTCAGTACTTCGGAGGCGCTCCGCCTATTTCCCCGGGCTGAGGTTCGTGGAAAGTGAGACCTTCAGCTTCTATTCAGGGGGAAGACACCGCTCCTCGGAAGGTGTTAACCTATACCATCTACCTCTTGAATCTTGGCGTCTGATTCGAGGTGGTTCAATACGTTAGAACGCTCAGTTAACTATTGCAATGATACCGTGAATACTACTGACCTGATTCGAGGTGGTTCAATACGTTAGAACGCTCGAATCAGAAGAACGCTAAGAGAAAGCCCGCGCGCGCTCGCGCTCATGTAGCCTGCAGAGTGTACTCCTCAAGTGTCAACTCAACACTACCTGCCTACCTTTCTGCCTACTGGGCTTCCTGAACCACTACCTACCTACCTAAGTACCTACCGACCTAGGTGCACAACAGAATGAGGTTATGCACTCGTCGCCACTCGATACCGCGTGAGGCTCTCCCTGATCGCCGACCACCAGGTCGACGTTGCCCGCTCAAGGGCGCCAAGTCGACGGTCGCATCGGGCTTTCAAACTCACAATTGACACTACTTAGTATGCTGTCGAACCTCCTAGAAAGGCTGTGGTAGAGAATGATTATCTAGACAATCCTATCGGGGCAGGTACCATTGGTAATCCATATTAGGCAGGTAGACGGAGTTTTCACGTTCTTGATGAAGTATGTTGCTTCGCTGGCGAGCCGGTTTCGGGGATGTGCAAGTTAAATTGCGACGGATTGAAATTCGACTTCTGGAATGCTCGAGGCGAGGCGCTCTCCCGTGCCTGGCCGACTCGTCGCGTGACGCTCGCGAAAAGTGCCATTCGACATAACTACGGATAGGCACCTGGCTGCATATGCATCTGTTGGTGCTTTTCTCCCTTCAACTTCATACAGACTGGACTGTCCTAGCAGAACGTCTCCTAGCACCTACCGCCGAATTAAAGGGTGTTCAACGAACTTCGATCTCACCTGGGTCTCGAATCAATCTACGCCGCCCACCCTCGAAAATCGGCGCGCCCCGCGATCGATCGCCACTGCACCTGTACAATGTTGCTCCCGGGTTCCCCAAAGGACCGCAACTTGTTGCCAGTGCACCAGATTGGTCTTGAGTGCACAGATAGCTACGCTCTCGCTTCAGCTGAGCGTGCCCTTCCATGAACCCATTTCAACGTCAGTCCACTTCGATCTGACTAAGTTAGGCTGCGACGCGGGAGCCTGGCACAACCTGACGTGCTGCGTGCCTCACTGCCTGCTCCGCCTGGCCGCAGTCGCGCTCGACACGCTCGAGGTAAGTTACAGCATCGTGTTCGATCACAATGCGCTTCCGCCGCAGACTGTGGCTGAAGTCGCAATCTTGGATCATCATCTTCTAGAATAGTGCGTTTCCAACCGCACCACCCGGCTTCACCGTACGACTGGTGGTCTTGCTGTCCTTCCAGGGTTGGTACGTCGGGCGGTCGGCCAAGGATTTCTTCCACTTGCCCTACCTCCAACGCGTCGGTCTTCCCGCCCCGGCCGCGGTGATTGGCCCCGTCAAAACGATTCAGCTCTGACGCGTTAAAGTCCAATTTTGTTTTTTCTCCGTGCCTTTACAGAGTTGTTATCTGTGATCTCGTCTACCTTTGGCTCCTCCATCATATTCAACGGACTGGGACGAGCCGCGGCGTTGACAGTGCAGGCCCGGGTGTGTGGTGGGCAGCGCGCTGGGTGAGTAATCAACTTTACCAACGTTTCCTCGCCGAATGCGAACGAGGCGCCCAGTGACTGAACTTGAGATCTACTGCTGCTTACTCCGCTTTTGCTCTAGGTCGATCGCCCGAGAGGCCGGATCCTGGTCGTCAATCAGCGCGTCATGTCTACAATCTTTTCGGTGCTCGCGCAAGTCGTTTGGATTGCGATCAACATCGACAGTCTGAATATTTTCACTGGTGAGACCCATTCTTTGAGCCAATCTATCGTCTGGCGCAGCATCTCGGTCCTCTCTCTGCTCGGCTGGTTCTGGGTCCTCACGTGGGGCAACATCACCAGTTACATCATCGCCGCCGACCCCAAGATCGATTCGAGGATCGTCAACGCCCTACTGCTTGGGTTTGGAGGGGGTCAAGTTGCCGCTGCGATCATTACTGCGGCACTCCTGATTGTTCGCGGCAACACCTTCAACCACGTCTTCCGATCGCTACAGTCCGACTTGCGCAGCAAATCTGCCGCCTATCCGAACGTACCGGCGGGTGCTCTTGCGGAGGTCCTCACCAAGGTCTCAATCGTCAAGTCGGCAGTGACGTCCTACTACCACATATTTTACATATTGGGAGTGATTGCCGCGGTGGTTCTGTCGATTGCACTTGTCCTTGTGAGTGGTCCTTAGCCGAAGCCTCTAAAATGGCCCTTTGGAACTCGAACCTTGCCGACGAAGCAAATTTCATTGTCTACTCCTGTGACAGAATTTTGGAGGGCTCATGCTCGCGCGCAACATCAAGCGCCAAATCGTTTTCAACGAAAAGATTCAGACGACATACATCTCAGCACGGCAAGCCTCCGCGCAACCTCATCAGGGGTCGACTATCTTTGACTCGGGTCGCGGAGGTGGTGTGGGATCCCAAACAGCTCACGACCTCACATATAGCAACGAAGCGACTCCCAGTAGTAAAGAGCGGGATACGATCGCTGGCCTTCGAAGAGCGAGAAATGATATCCTCGCCGTGAGCTTCACATTCCGCTCGGTCTCTGCGGCGCAACCCCTGTCTGATACTGACGGATTTATTCTGCGGGGGCGCGTTAGATGTTCGGAATGGTGCTTTGCTTCGCTCTCATCGCCATGGCACCGTTAATGTTCAATCTGATTATGTACCGTACGACCAACCTCGCCGAGATGCCGTGGGCTAAGACGGAGATCATGTTCACCGGCGCGCCATGGGTCGTCACTGCCGTCATGCTCGTTGCGCAGGTCGCGCTCATCTGGATCGCCCTCGAATTCCACAGGACGGGGCGTCGAGTAGTGCTTCGACGGCTCAAGCGCGACAGATCCGATCAATGTAGTGATGTCGGAACGCGGACCTAGGAATACGCTTGGGTTCAATCCGCACACAAAACCTACGGGATCGCGGCGTGCGACACGTGAGGACCCAAGGCCGCAGACGGGCTCCGGCGCAAGTCAGGGCAGCAAGATCTTTGTCGAGGTCGAGGTCGAGGTCGACAGGTCAGGTGATAGCGAAGAAAACCTTCGGGACATGGCCGAGCCGGAAATGTACAAAACAAGGACCAGGTACTGAAGCCCTCTCTACAGCCTCGCGCACCTTAGACACCCCCTTATTTTCATATCGGATGGAGGACACGGCGGTTGACCATGGCGGAATGCGCCGGGAAATCAACGTTCAACAGCCCCTCCACATACCCGGGCCCTCGCTCGGCCTAAATGATATCTACTGCGCATATACAAACTCTGGCAAGCATTTTAGAAATAATTCTCAGGATGAAATACGACGAGGTCGTCCATCATCTGCACAACAGGCAAAGTAGGGTCGTACTCGTAGACCCGCAGCACGTAAGTTTCGGCCACTTTTAGCCACCCCTTTGGCCTCTGGAGAGGGAAAAGCCTCCTTCATCAAACGCTGGACGAGCCTCTTTCCCAACCCTGACAAGAGTTTCAATATCTAGTTTCATTGTAGTACCCACCGGTCTACCTTAAACTATCTACGGTAGGTACTAGACGTACCTGTTTGTCAGCGCCATCGAAAGAGATCGGAGAACCTTATTAGAGTGGGCAGGTAGGGGGCACATGCCGATTCGGGAAAGGCGACCATACTGACCGAGGCCGGGCGCCAGGCGGCGGCAAGCGCGCACAGTAGAGTCGCAGACTCGTGAATCGCCGACCAAAAGTCGTCACTGATTTTGACACCCAGGCTGAAGGCTGTGTCGATCACGGGGTTGGATCGGGGTAGATCCCCTCTTTCCCCCCAGTAGTGCCACCTTAGTGCAAAACACGGGACCTCCGTCGGATCCTTATTCTAAGAGGCTGAATTCTCAAGTTTGTGTCAATGTGATTCTCACTCTTTGTACTTCAGCCCATACGGAATACAAAATCCCAGAGACTTTCCTGTCTGAGTGCGAAGCCGTGTGTGATCGGACTGCGTCGGACTCAGTGAAGAACGGCTGAACGGGCGACTCGGAGAATCGAGCTCACTCAGACGTCGCCTCCGCGGCGGTTGAAGTTGAAGCTTTGAAGGTCGACGATCCAAACCAGTACTCAACCTTCGTCCACACTGCTCACTACTATCTCCAGTGAAGCCGTCTCATCCATGGCATCGTCTTCTGCCATGAATCCTTTCGACCGTCAGTCATTTCACCTTACCGCGTGCCGATGTAACGAAGCTGACGCCGCGAGCTCACCTGGTGACGTCCGTGCGTGCCCCGATCGTCTGCCTGACCCGGGTCAACCTCGCAGAAGCGCTGGTGGCCGTCAACGTGAGTCCGGTCTGCTGCTCTCCCGCGAGTCTCCGACTCTCTTCCATGTTTCTCCTAGCTTATTCCAACATCCACTCTCATTGGACCCTTCTCAAATGTAGGCAACTGTATTTTGGACCGCTCCACCAGGGTTCAGCCAGCGACAAGCCGTGTTGATCACCCTGCAAGCCTTGTACGTTCGCAAGGCGGCGACGACGATCTCCGCAACGTTGCGCCGCTTCGAGGCGCCCAGCGTTACGGGCGGAAAAGACCGAGTCGCGTGCCTTCGGGCAAATGTCGGACTCCGCCCGGTTCTTTTCAAAACTGATCCCAATTCACCCGCTCCGGGTCTTGTCACACCAAACACGCAGAACCATCCTCGCCGATTTGTGTTATATCGGCCTGTTGCACTACACCCAACGGTCCTCGGATGATGAGAATGCCGGTCCGGGCCTTTGGTGGGTCGCGCGATGGGTAAGTCCAACTTGCGGAACCTGGCGCGGTCTCCGACGGGCGTCAAGGGGTTTCGCCGAACGACGTGCCTCACTGCTCGGGAGAACCCCGGGCTGACATATCGGAGTGATTGCTCCAAAATCGAATGACTGATGTTTTCATTTGCATCTCTCTACTTAATACACAGGTCGACCGATCGACTGGACGCATCATGGTAGTCAATCAACGGATGATGACCACGATCCTCTCGGCGCTCGCGCAAGGCGTCTGGATGGGCCACGTGATCGACCATCTCCTGTTCTACACGGGCGGCGGCATCCACACTTTGGATCGTGTCATCGTGTGGCGTTCCATCACGATCGTGTTCATGCTCGGTTGGTTCTGGGTCCTGACCTGGGGTAACGTCACCAGTTTCGTTCTCGCGACGCATCGCAAGATCCCTTCGTGGGCCGTCAACACCTCGGTCCTCGCGGCCGGAGTGGCCCCTTTGATCGTTGTGATCGTCTTGTTGGTCTTCATGCTTGTTGACGGGATTCATTTTCGAAATGTCTACGCCGCGTTCGCGAAAGATTTGCGCATCAACGCAACGGCGTATCCGAACGTTACCCAAGCCGCTTACGAAGGGATTCAACCCCGAGCTGCGGCGCTCGGTAAAGCTGGCAACACCTACTACCACACCTTTTGCATGATGGCGACTATTGCGGTCGTTTACACGGTGCTCTTTGCTATCATTGTGAGTTTCAAACTACTTCTGTCCGTGAAATGCTTAGAGTCTGGCCCAACGACGGACACCACCGTTCTCCGCTGGCACTCTTGCCCCGCTCCTTTTTTCAGAATTTTGGAGGTCTGCTCCTCGCGCGCAAGATCAAGCACCAAATCGAGTTCAACGAGAAGCTCATGACTAGCGGCTCGCGAGCTGTCACACAGCAAGAAACTCTGATCGTCGCTGGTCACGGGACTGTCGGAGAACCTCAGGCCAGGGAGCGTATTTCGCGAATGCAAGGTGAGGGGGTAATGGCGGGAGCGAATGTTTTGCATGCCCAACGGCAGGAACAGAGGAACATCCTGGGTCTCAAGAGGGCTAGGAGGGATGTGTTGACGGTCAGTACTAGGGGTCTGTCCTTCCGAAATGTGGGTACGTTTACGGTTGGATTGAACTGCTTTATATGCTTGCTACGCTGCAGATGTTCGCTCTCGTGCTCTGCTTCTCGCTCATCGTCTCTGGCGCCCTCCTCTTCGTAAGCATCGTATCGGGAACGAGCGACCCGACGTCGATCTCGTGGTCCAAATCAGAGATGTTGTTTACGGGACCTGCATGGGCCATCACCGTCGTCATGCTGGCGGCTCAATTGGGATTGATTTGGAACGCTTTGACGTTTAGAAGGAAGGAGAGGGGGACTACTCAGATGTTTGAGGAGGGGAGCACGGGCCATGGGAATGAGACTAGAGTCGCTTCGTGGATTCATTCAAGAGTAAACCGCAAGAGGATTATAATGCCTTCGACTCCAGGAACCTTCGTCGCTTCCCCGTCTTCGACTCCAGAAACCCGCGTCGCTTCCTCCGTCATTCCTGGCTCGTCACCTCGCTCGGAAACGGGGCAGCAGGGGGCCTGCGTCGAAGGTCGACGAAGGTGCGCCGAGAAAATCATGGTCAATCTCGTTCGGATGGGAGACGAAGACGAGGAGGAAAAGCCTAGGTCGCCTGTATTGATGAAGTGGGAGGGGGTAGCGCCGCGGGATTCGATGGATGACTGTGAGAAAGGAGGGCAGCGAGCGGGTTTAGAGACGCCGGCGAGTCGTCGGTGAGAGGCGTTGAAGGATAGTAGTGGTGCTGCGTGGACGTCTAATTTTTTAGTTCTAAGTTTTTTTCAATGCTTCAAGTTGGACGCTGTTATGTGCCATGTAGTACTTGGAAAATATACTCTTGTCCTAATACCGAGCACATGCATCCCGTCGAAGTCCGAGCTCGTACCTGAGTGCCAGCCGCCACTTTCCGCCTGCGCCTCTCCTTCCCCCACCCACCACTCTCCGCCTGCGCCTCTTCTTCAGCCACCCACCGCCGACCCCACTCGTAGCCCAAGCTGACGCCGCTGCGCCCCCTCTCACGCCTCTCCTTGGTGACCCGGCAACTTCACACGACGACGACCAAGATGAGCTCTACGACGGATTACAAGACGGACCCCAATTGCATCTTTTGCAAGATCGTCAAAGGTACGCGGTCACCCTCTGACCCTCACGAGGCCGGAGAAGGGTTGGGGGTATCGAACGTTGAGCTGACGACGGGGTGTTGAGCTGGGTTAGGTGACATACCTTCGTTCAAATTGATCGATACCGATCGAGCGTGAGTATTGCCAAGCAAGGAGGAAGGAGAGGTACGAGGGAGTCTAGGCGATGAGGCTCGTGGTGAGGTGGGCGCGATCGGGATGGATGTGCCGCCCCACACACTCTGAACCAACAAGGCTCACGCACCTCGAGTTCTACATGCGTGTTGCTTCTAGGTATGCGTTCTTCGATATTGGTCCGCTGGCCAAGGGACATGCGCTTGTCATTCCTAAATGTAGGTACCCCACCTACGATGGCTCGATGGCTCGATGGCTCGACTGCTTTCCGCTTTCGGAGTAATCGAGGAACTCGGGAGCCAAGCCCCGGAATTCCGGAATGAGATGGACCCACGACATGAACTAATGTTTCGGATTGTTCTATAGACCACGGCGCCAAATTGCACGACATCCCCGACGAGGATCTGACGACCTTGTTGCCGCTCGTCAAGAAGATCGCCATCGCTGTCGGCTCGGAGGATTATAATGTCCTTCAGGTGCGTGTGTTTGGTTTGGGAATTGAGTATCTTGTGTCGATTGCATCAAATTGATGGCCCTGTTGGACGATTTCGGGTTCAATAGAACAACGGGAGGAACGCACACCAACAAGTTGAGGTAGGTTTGATGGAGGCGCCGGACTTCTTCGTTAGAGAAAGCAAGGCACTGAACTCTCTCTCCTTCTCTATTCGCACATTTCAACTCATACAGCACGTCCATCTCCACCGTCAGTACTAATACCCTGCCAAGCCCCACTTGTGAATGAACGATGGCCCTGAAGCGAAAGTTCGTCCCGATTCTGCAGTGATCCCCAAGCCGTCGGCTTCGGACGAACAAGGTCTTGTCGTCGGTTGGCCGACCAAACCGGCCGACATGGCCGAACTGAAAGCTTACTGCGAGGAGATCAAGAACAAGCTCTGATCTTTGAGCAGCTTGAACGTAATGCAATAGCTGCCGATGAAATGAATTTAGTTTCGAATCCGAGCTTTTCGCTCCGAGAGCCACGCGCGAGATGATTGTGTATGCGAAATGCGGGGGAGTGTTGTTATCTTGCGAAAAGGACGGGTCGATGCTGTCAAGACGACTATGAAGATGCTCCATGCCCTTTGCCCTCCGCAGTCGTAGCCTTCCTCGAACTACCCAACCAGTTCTTCCGCACTTTATCGATCCGCATCCTCACGCCTTCCCACCCATCTAAAGCCGGTCGACAATCAATGAAAAAAGCCAATGACGGGCGCGTGAACATGTCCGTTCTTGACTTTGCCGATGATGAGCCATCCTCGAGGAGGGATGCGCCTCGGCCAGAGTAAAAATCGATAACGTAGCGTACGCGGATTGAACCGGGGGAAGGGTTTTCGGGTGTGGAGGGTAGGGGTCTATCGACAATCCAGTCGTGGCGATCGAATGGCGGGGTGTAGCTGGTAGGCATAATAGACGAGTATCAGCTTCTCAGTTCCAGGATGAACCCTTTGCGAAGGTACAAACCCCAACTGACCCAATCAAACTCCTCCACCTCGCCCTCGGACTCAAATCCTTTGGCTTCCCCACAAAGCTGACCAACTTGCTCCCCACCTCTTCTCCGTTCGCTTTACCCAAAGCTAATCGTTCCCAATCCAATACGTCCTGCCATACTTTCTCATTGACGGCGTTATGGATGGGGACGACGATCGGCATGTCACTGGCGTTCGCGGGGCGGGCTTTGCGTTGCAGAGCGGAGTAGAAGGAGGAGGGGGAGGGGTAGACCCAGTTCTCGGTTTGGGATGTCGGAGAGGTCGAGTCTGGGGTGGGTTTGGCTGTTACGGAAGTGGAATGGGCGGGACAGGCCGAGGGGGGAAAGGTGGGGTCCGCTTCCGAGGAGGTGGTGGATGGTGTTGGCGTCGATGGGGAGGGAGTGCTTTGATTCGGTAACCACCTAGGTATCGACGACACTTCTCGTTCGGTGCTCAATTGCTCAGCTGGTGGTGGTCGTGAAGGTGCAGTCTGCGCCCGGTTGTCGTGTTGTTGCGCTTCCTTGACCCAGGCCGATCGGGTCGAGTGGTCGACTGGGCAGGCTGATTCGAGGATGGGCTTGGTGCTGGTGGACGGTTCGGCGTTGGATGTGAATGGCCACATGTTGGAAAGTGGAGGCTGGTGGGTGCAGTGTGGGTGAGTGTGGGGAAAGGAGACCAGAGGCCGAAAGATGATCGATGATCAAGTGACCCGGGCTGATCGCGCTTCGCAGTCGGTCTCGGCCTCGGCCAGCGCTCGGCTGAGCTCAGCCTAGCTCAGCCTGCCAGAGGTCGGTCGTACACGGCCGTGCCTTTCGCCCGTTCGCTCTCCCCCACCCGCGTCATCCGCCCCCGTCAGTAAAGCACAGTGCAGCGATGCCGTCCCCACAAACGACCCTCCAACTCCTCTGGCTCACAACCCAATTGCCCCCCTCCGCCTTAACCCGTATAAGCCTGCCCAACTCGGGCGAATTGTTACCGACTTCGTTCCACCTTACCGCCGCGGCTCAGGCTTCGATTGGCGCTTGTGTAGGCATCGCGGCGGAGATTTTGAGGATGAGGAGAGCGGCCGAGGGAAATGGGGGGACTGAGGAGGAGGCCGAGTTGGTGGTGGAGGGAAGGGATGCGGTGGCCGAGTTTAGGAATGAGAGATTGAGTCGGTGTGGGGGTGAGGTGAGTTGGTGAGGTGGAATGAGTTCGGCGCCGTCGGCAAAACATTACGCCGTTTCCTTTGTGCCCAACCCAAGCTGATTTGGAAGATTCTCTTCCACAGCCAGGACAACTATGGGACCCATTAGCAGGGCAGTACCCCGCAGCCGTCTCCCCACCAGCTTCCCAAGGTGGTCCCTCCTCGGCGTGGGTCCGCCCTCATCTCAACTTTCCTCATCATCGCGATGGACTCCTCAAACATCTCGGATTACCTACGGATGGCACTACCACCAAGGAGATGTTGGCGAATAGGTTGAAGACACTTCCGGCGCATGAGACCGCGGATGAGGTAATGGAGAAGGGGTTGTGTATGACCAGTTTGAGGGGGTTTACACACTGGTCAGTCCGCAGAGAATCGGTGCAAGGGATTGGTGGCACTTTAAAGCAGCTGATTTTTGTTTGCAAATTGTATGACAGGGACCTTCATGAACAAGGCCAAGTTGCCTCCGATAAAGGAGGAGGGCCAATCCCACTCTACAAACTCAACGATCGACCACCGAAGCCCTTTCCCAAAGCCCCGAGTGACAAGAGGAATAGACCATTACAAGGTGGGTCATCAGGATGAGCAGTGTTACCGTATCTCTGGGATGACTGAACGAACTGGGTGATTCACGCAGGTATCAAGGTGTTGGATCTGACGAGGGTCATTGCCGGGCCGACGGCGGGGAGGGCGCTGGCTAGTGAGTGTTTCTTGGTATCCACAACGAGGAGTAGATTGCTGATGCAATTTATGGAACAGCATACGGAGCAGATGTTTTGTGGAGTAGGTCCATCCACCGCGCTAATTGACTCCAAAGATGAAGATATTCTAACCTTGCTCCTCCCTGCCCTCTTTCGCGCAGTCAATGCCCCCCACAATCCCAAACTCCCCGGACTCGACTTTGACACCTCGCGCAACAAGCGTTCGATCCAACTTGACCTACGTCGCTCGAACCCCACCGACCGAGCTCAATTCGAAGACCTCTTACGAACCGCCGACGTGCTCTTACAAAGCTACCGTCCTAACGGCTTATCCTCCCTCGGATACCCTATCGAGAAATGCCTCGAGATCAACCCGGATCTCGTTTACGCTACGTTAAGTGCATGGGGTGAAGAGGGACCTTGGAAGGAGAGGAAGGGGTTTGATTCGTTGGTGCAGTTCGCGGTGGGGTTCAATGAGGCGGAAGGCAGGGCCTGGGAGATGTTTAGGAACGGAAAAGAGGTGGAGGAAGGGAGCGGGGAGGAACCAAGGGCTTTGCCTTGTCAGGCGTTGGATCATTCGAGTGGGTATTTGTTGGCGTAAGTCGGTTCAAATTTTGGGTTGCGACGGAAGAGGTGAACTGATACATGACGGTCTAATTCAAAAGATTCGGCATCCAAGCTGCCCTTTGCCATCGTTCCCAAACAGGAGGAGCCTACTACGTTGAAAATTCCCTCTTATCCACAGCGACCTGGATACGCTCCCTAGGTCGAGCTCCCCTCGAATCCTTCTCCCACGTCCCCGAGACGTTCGAAGAACTAGATCGGAGAGGAAGGATAGGGAGGGCGAGGGGATTCGAAGGGAAAGAGGTCGAGTTCGTGAGGCATTCATCGAGGGTTGTTGGGGGCAGTTTCGAGATCAAGGAAGAGGGGGGTCCGAGGGGTTATGATGATGAGGAGGTGGGTGGGTGGGTTCAGTGAGGTGAATTGTGGGGGAGGGCGAGCTTTTTGTCTCATTGTAGGCATGGCGCTGAGGCTATCGGGCTGTAATTTGACAGCATGAGCCATGGCGTCGTACTTGCACTCACCCGTGGAGTGGGCCTTAAAGCTCGCTTTGCGCTTCTCGGGAGGTTGGTAGCTTCGGCCTACATGTGTTTTTGAAACATGATTTTCCGGATCGTCGATGAAGGTTCTCCCGGCGAGGCTCGACCAGTGCCTCAGACGCTGTAGTCTGATAGAGGTTGAACGTCGTCAATTTTGTAGGGCGCGCTGAGTCTCGTCCCCTACTAATCGAAGCACGTCGCGGGTTCGGGCTCTCGCATTCAGCCTGAGTACTTATAACTCAGTTGATTGATAGCAGGCGACAGGCCGTTGCAAGGCACGGGCCCATGTAAGTATAAGCTCAATCGAGGATATTCCGAGGTTTTCTTCTTAGGTTTTTCAACACAATCGGGGTTGGCCGGGCTTTCGGGGGTCCCGCCGCCGTATTGGGTAATATGCGGCAGTTATTCGGCTGAGCTTCGACGCGGCGAAACCGGAGAAGTTGACTGATCGCATTGGTCAGCTTCCTCTCCCACGCCGCTCCGCCTACATCTGTCTTCACCGTTCATCCGACTATTTATCGGGCTCGTCATGACCTCACGCGTCTTGAATCGTTCCTCGACTGTCGAGAACAGGTTGGAGCATCTCTCGCTGCATGACGATGAGCATGAACGCGCGACGACGTTGAAGTCTTCGACGACCAATGGCGCTTCGTCGTCGCTCAACAAGCCTGTACTCACCGGCAAAGTCAGTTTGAGATGATTATGAATCTTGTCCTCTCTGGATTGCACCTGACTCAGTTCTGTTCATCCCATACAGTTCGTCCCCATCCGAGCCTCGACGGGCGCACCTGCGAATGCTTCTTCATCATCAAACGTGCTGCACTCGCAACGCGCCCCTTCGCTCAAACTGGCTACAACCACGTCCAACTACACCTCCGCGACCATCTCGAGTTCCAACATCCTGTCTGGCTCGAGCACGTCGACGCAGACGATCCGCACCGCCGGCGTCGCGCCGTCATCCAACTTGACCAAGATGCGCGTCGCCAACCCGGCTTCCGCTTCTACGGTTGTATCTAGCTCCTTCAACGCCGCCGGAAATGGTCTGCAGTCCAAGTACCAAGGACCTAAAATGACATCTGGTGCACCCTCATCGTCTGCTGCTTCTTCCTCGTCGTCTCGACCCCTGCTCGTCAAGCACAACTCCTTCGCCTCGACCACGGGCTCGGCTTCCGCGGCCTTGTCCCTCAATGCCCAAGGAATGCTAACAGGCGACATCGGGACTTACGATGGAGGCTTCGAGAAGGACATTGCCGGTCGATCCGAGCCCTTAAAACCCGCCATCGCCAAGATGCTAGCACTCGACTCCTCCGTCGGGCCCAATGCTCGTACGCAGACGTTCAGCCTCAACAGTTTCGAGATCGGTCGACCTTTGGGCAAGGGTAAGTTTGGTCGAGTTTACATGGCTAGAACCAAGACGGAGCCCAAGTATATCGTTGCGATCAAGTGCTTGAATAAGGATGAGTTGGTCAAGGCCAAGGTGGAAAAGCAAGTGAGGAGGGAGATTGAGATCCAGAGCAACCTGGCGTGAGTTCAAGCTTTCAGGTTCTTTCAGCGATTGGCTCACAGCTGATCGTGTGTTTGACCATACAGTCACCCTCATATTCTTCGCTTGTATGGGTACTTCGTAAGTCAATGTGCGCCGGCTTATCCAAGGAAGAGCTAGGGCATACTGACACCCACGACCTCTCCCACTTTGAAGCACGATGAGAAGCGGATCTTCCTCATGCTTGAATTCGCCGGCAAGGGTGAGCTGTACAAACAGCTGCACCGGTGCGGCAAGTTCAGCGAGAAGCGAAGCAGTCGGGTAAGCTTGAAGTTTCGTCTGAATCATTATCCTTCGAGTTCTAAGCTTACAGAGAATATCCATTGTAATTTTGTCACAGTACATCGCCCAAATGGCCGACGCACTGGCCTACTGCCATCGCAAGCACGTCATCCACCGGGACATCAAACCGGAGAACTTGCTCTTGGGTGTGCACGGAGAGCTCAAGATTGGTGACTTCGGGTGGAGCGTACATGCTCCCGGTAACCGGTCAGTGGTTATTGAACTCGAATTGCGATCTTTCACCACCTCTTCACACACCCTGACCCTGAGTATCCCCCTTATAGACGAACAACACTCTGCGGAACGCTCGACTACCTCCCCCCAGAGATGATTGAGAACAAGCCCCATTCGGAAAAGGTCGATCTATGGGCCCTCGGTGTGCTCACTTTCGAGTTCTTGGTCGGTAAACCCCCATTCGAGGACATGGATGGACATACCGGTGAGTCCGTAGCGGATCGAGGGGTTGACCGAGAGTCCGCTACTGACTTCGAGATGTTGGGATTTCATCATTAGCGACGTACAAGCGTATCGCTCGAGTGGACTTGCATATCCCTAGCGACATCTCTGAACAGGCCGGTGACTTGATTCGCAAAGTACGAACATAAACTAGACTTCAGCGCTTCGAGCATGACGGGCTAACACGGATAAGTTTGCTCCTTCTCAGCTCTTGCGTTATGAGCCCGAAGAACGTCTCCCCTTGAGTCAAGTCGCGGTACACCCTTGGATCCTCAAGTATAAACGCAAGACGTCGGCTGGGGAAGGGACGGCTGCATGAGAGGGAACTTTGAATTCTTCGCCTTTCTCGCGCGCACTTGTTGGACGAATAATGTGTACTCTTCTTTTGTACTCAGGGGAATCGTAATGAGACTTCAATTGCAGACATGTTGTGGTCTGTGAAAAGGCTATCCTTTGAGGTACAGAACAAAGACAGACAAATACTAGGCAAAGCTAGTCAAAGAAGGGCAAAGAGCTGGCAAAGACCCATCTAGAGGGACACCTGGTGACTTGAGTGCGCCGGCTCTTGCTCCGTCCCCTGTGCGCACCACCTCGCATGAGCCTGACGAGCAAACGCACCCGTCGCGCCTCGTCGCGATCCTCTGATGACGGTGAAGACGATGCAGAAGAACAAGGACGTTCAAGACCTCAATCACCGGTGACCAAAGCCAGTCGTGCTTCTGATGTCGCACCGTGAGTCGTTCAACCTGCGCTGCGATTCGCTTTCAATTGCTCACACAGTCCGATCACATTACCAACAGGATTTACACCTGCACCCTCCCACCGACCTGCCACGATGATGCCCAATCCTTCTCGACCTTAGCAACACTAACAGCGCACCACGAAGCGTACCACTCGTTCGTCTGCCACGCCCGTCCCTCATCCTTTGACTTTGCGAGACCGAAACCACCTCACAAGCGGGGGTACGAACAGCAAGAAGAATGTTCGAGGGTCTTCCCGAGTCAGCGAATCTTGGATTTGCATCTCTCGGAATGTCATGACGAGTTGAGGAGGGCCAAGGAGGACCGAGGGGAGAAGACGGTCAGTTCGCTCGCGCAGAACTAGGTCACGTGCTCTCGCTTGCCGAAGCTGACTTGTTCATCTTCGCCCTTCTTCCACGAAACATGACTGTCATCTAGTTCGCCTGTCTTCACCCAATTTGCGGGATGCACTTCGCGAACCCGAAAACCCGTCGACGACATCTGATCGACAAGCATGGCTACCCGAAGGAATATTTTTTCGGCGTCACGATCTGGGGAGTGCAAGAGGTGCTTAGGAAAGGTGGGGGAATGATTCGACGCAACTGGACGCCACGGTTGACTAATTCGACCAGTCATGTAGGGAAGGGGGAGGCTCAGATCACTAGAAAGGATGACGTAGACGAGGATGAAGAGGAAGGGACTGAGATGGCCGAGATTGAGCGAGGTCAATCGCCGGAAGAATGGCGACCAGCAGCGAACCAATTGAAACATTCTACGCCAAGGGTGGATGTAGGGGACGGGATGGAAGATCTGAGTCGACAGTTGCAAGGGACGAGTATCACGCTGGTGCCGAGGTCGGTCCACAAGGCTGCGCAGAAGAAGTTGGCCGGGTCGTCGGCGCCCATGGCGGTCGAGCGATGACGGAAGTTTTTCACTCGCGAAACCGCTTACTGTAGAATTGGAACCCTACATGTTGTACTTCTTTAGGTACCTTGGTGTAGATTGAGTTATTCAATCAGAGGCACCAGGTCATGGAACAATTGAAGGAGAGGGAGACCATGTCTTGCGCTGGCTCTTGCACAAGTTGCCACGCGACGGACTCGGGCGATCACACTTCTCGCTTCATCCGCCGTTCATAAACGATCCCAGATAAAGGCGCTAGCGGCGTTTCTGTTTTGGCGGGGAAAGGCCACGATTCCAAAGGGCCCCTGTCGTTAGGTACGACTCGACCGAATTGATTGCCGCCAGGTGCGCCGCGTGGCCCCTCCAATACTTTCCACTTGCGGCAAGCCTTTTCAAGTCGGGAAGGTCTGGTCACCCGCCGCACGTCCTCAGGCCCGCCCAACTTATACACACGCGCGCAACAACTCAGATGTCGATTGGGCCAAGGTTACGAGTAACGCTGTAGCTCAAAGGCTAGTCCAAGCATTCTCGAGTCCGCCGTTGCAAGATGACGCTTCGTAGAGCAAATACAACAACGCTAGTCAAGACTTGATGCCTCATCTCGTTTCTTTTTGTGAAGAGGGAAAGCTATTCCCTGATTCGAGACAGCCACGTCGACTTCTGTCCTACCACCGACTTGTTGCCGACCTACCTTTTCCATTTCGACTAGACGTCGGGGCAGGGGAATAACCTTGGAGTTGGGGCAAGCGAGTCTGACCCCCCTATTCCCGGCGACGTTGGCGTCATCAGAATGAAATTCACCCCCTTTAGGCAGGGGTCGATGGGTGTGGCTTGCAAGCTCCAGTGCAGTGAGGGGCCACCCTTAAAAGCCCGCGCAAACTTCGATCGCCGACTCCTGTTTTTGTCGTGAGGTAGTTGAGGTACCAGAGACTGAGACTTACTTTGCCCAGGTACGCGATGCCGCGTGCTATTAAGCGCTTGCCGAATTGATCGTTTCGGGCTCACTGCAGCTCGCAGTCGTGCGCATCGGCTTCCGATGGGTCGACCCCAGTAATCTCGGGCAACAAGCAAATCGGGGTGCCGTCCTCGCTTCGGAAATCATGCGACGTACGAAAGCAACGTAACATGTACGCTGCCCAGAGGACTTGCTTTCGCTTGCCTTTGTCGACCCAAACCCCGGCAATCCGAAAAAAAGACTCGCCCTCCCGGCGCTCCCGTGATCCCGGATCCTTTGCTGGTGATCCAGCGCGGCCACCGCAGGCGATGTCTCAGATGGTGCAGCCCATGGATAAATTGCCAACAAAAGGTGTCAAGGGGAGGGCCCGACTTGGACGCAGGGTGGCAATGTAGCCCACTTTCGATGTCTCAGAAGCAACAAATCTACCATGTACAGATCCGTCCATTTTGTCAATGACGATATCGAGGGGCCAAGTCGTCTGTCTGGCTACTCCATGTTCAGTGTTGAATCGACAACGGCGTCGTCGTCTCGGCGGACTGAATTCGATTGAAATTCGAACTCTTGGGTTCTCCCAACGGCTCGACGCCCAGCTTGAAGACGCGTCGCGCGGGGGCCGCGCTGGCTGGGCCGCAGCGGCCAATTCCGCACGCCATAGTTAAACTAGGGCGGTTCGAAAAAGGGAGAACATGCAGCGGTCAAGGAATTTCCCACACGTGCCAGAGTGTTCATAGATGCGGATCGCTCAAAATCTTGTGCGACACCTCATCATAACAAAAAAGTGTGCTACAAGCAAAAAATGGACCCGCACAGATCGCAGAAAACTGGATAATTCTGCACAGTGACCGCGATCGATGGAGCTAATGCGCGGAGGCACCCTCGATTGTAACGTCCTGTCAGGACACGCGCGCTCCGCCGCTCGGATTCTTCGTCAATGGAAAAAGCACCGTCCTCTGTTGAGGATCTTGGAAGAAGGCGAACCGTGTACATGTCTTCCCTTTCGTAGTCACGACACGAAATATTTTGCCGATCTTGATTGAACGAAGCAAGTCGGCACTCTGGAGCTGCACTGCATTTTGTTCAACGCGTCGACGACGTGAGTCGTGACCGAAGTTTGAGGTCGGAGCTAGTAGCGGCGTGTAGATCATTGCAAGCTCAATTCGGAATCCTTTGAAGGGGCTTGAGCGAAAATATGAGATTTAGTTGTGCAATGTGTGCTGTGAACAGAGGTAAGGAAAGTACCAGCGAGTTGTCTAGGAGGAAATCGGCGGGCACTGCTCCGTTCGCGCCACGAGACCCCTCACCGAGGTTACAAATATCAAAATTAGAGATAAAGTCTGTGAGAAGGTGCCCCGGGCGCGCCGAGGGCTGGGCGCCCCTACCATAACTGCCGCTCTCTGCCGCTCTACCGCTGCCCGCCGTCACTTGTCAGAGAGTTCCGGTCACGCTCGTTCCGCTCTCACGCCCTTCCGCCGTATATCTACTCTTCGCTCTTGTCGTGTGTATCTTGTGTGTACGACTCGACTTGTCTGTACCGCCCTTCGACCTTGGACGTTGGGTTCATACAATACTCGAGCTCGCCCTCATCTCCCTTTCTCCCTGCACGGCTACGCCTTCGTTCCCCGGCGGCCTACGACCGATCGTGTCTGTGTCTGTGTGCGTGCCTCTCAGTAGCCGCCACCGGGCCTTCCGACAAACAAGCACGAGCAGCGCCGGCGCAGACGCTCCCTCACCTCACCATGCCTCGTTCATCGACATGGACAAGTGCTGTGATCCTGTCACTGCTTCTTTCGACCTCGACAGCGGTGTTGGCGGATGCGAACGCGGCACCCAACCATGCGCAGCGGCGCCGTGTGCTCGTTGCAGCTGCGCCGAAGCAGACGCCGCCGCCGGCTCGTCGACCTCGAGCACTAGCAGGTGCACCCTCTGCCGCTGCTGCCATGCGCGCCCGAGCGGTCAGCGACGACGACGCCATCCTCGTCACCACGACTCAAGATCGCAACGGGAATCAGATTGTTGAAGGTGGGTCTCTCCTTTATGCTTTGCTTTAGCAGGCGCTCCTCTCCTCCGTCACCGCCTCGGGGCGTCTCCTTTCTCGCTGGCCGCCACAGTGGCTCCAGGAGTTGGATCACGCCCGCGGCGGTTCGGGGTCGCGCGCGGGTGCTCGGATCGCCCGCGTTCCTGGTCGATGCACGCGCCGGGCCGCGCCTGGAGAGGGAGCGGGCGTGGGCGCGGGCCCTTTTACGCAGCCACCTGGAAAGCGCGTGCGCGGGGCCGGGCGCGTTTGCTCGGGCGCGTTCTGAGCGCGTGTGAGGAAAGCGTGCTGCTGCCAGTCGAGAAACAAGAAATTGGGCGACTCCGTGCCAGTCACACCCTTTACAATGACCGCATGATAGTTGACTGATCACAACATTCCCGACAATTCCCACCTGTGCAGTGATCTATGAAAGCGTGCTTCGAGATGGTTCCACCGTTAACATCACGTCGATCCTTGGCGCGGTCTCGACGTCGACATCACCCCTGCCGAGGTCGACCACATCCCTGCCGAGCTCTTCCTCGGACTCGTCGACATCAGACGATCAGAGGTCAACAAGCTCGACGACCGATACATCCGATAGGTCGCGGCCCACCTCGGCCCCGGTCGACGACAGCGAGACGACCTCGAGGAGACAGCGAACGACGTCCAGTTCGTCGGACGACACTTCGTCCTCGACCGATAACAGCACCGTAACCCCGACAACAACAACGGGCCGCGCTCGCACGTCCGATACGGAACCTGCGTCTCCTCCGACGGCCTCACCGACGACGACATCCTCGTCGAGCGATTCCTCTTCATCGGACGAGCCCACAAGCAGAAGAGGAGGTGTCGTGGCGTCTCCCACGTCGAACGACGACTCGAGCTCGAGCTCGACCACCACTGGCTCGACGACGTCGGACGCAGCATCCTCCACTTCAACGACGACGGACGATGCTACACCGACAACGAGCTCGGCGTCCACTACCACCCCCACGACCATAACTCCCTCGTCAACGACGACGACACAGGAGAGTGGCATGTATTCGAGCATCTTGTCGATCGTTGGAGGGATGGGAGGGCAGCTGTCGGGTCTTCCCCCGTTGCAATCGACCACTGCGGACTCGGAGTCAACCACGGCAACGGCCAGCCCGGTAGCTTTACCCACAACGACGTCCGCCGACGATGGAGTGGTAGCGTCTCCGACGCCCACCACCACCACATCGGACGACACCACGCCGATAACGTCCAGTGCCGCAGGCTCGACCGATGGCCCTGAATCGACCTCGACGACGACGACGACCATGGATGCGGCAACCACCACGAGCCCGTTGATCTCGCTCTCGATCCCGATCATCATCCCGACGCTGATCCCCGTCCCGACGCTGATCCCCGTCCCGACGCTGATCCCCCTCCCGACGTCGACCGCGGACGATTCTGCCCCCACAACTTCGCCGGCTGCGATGACGACGAGCGCTGGAGACGCCGCTTCGCCGATCCTTGAACCGTCGACGACCCCCGCTGCTCCGCTGACCTCGCTCTCGATCCCGATTGTGATCCCCACTCTAATCCCGGTCCCGACGACGACTTCGGATGTCACAGCGCAAACTACCGGTGCTCCCGCTCAGACGACGAACGCCCAAGGGCAGCAGCCATCTGCGTCTACCCCACCTGCTCAAACGACGCCGCCTCAGGCCCAGACGACGGGCTCCGGTGGTAACCCGCAGACGACGCCCACGACACCGCAGGGGACTGCGATTCTCAGTCAGCTGTCGAGTCTGTTCCCGTCAGTGTTCCCCACCGCAGGCTCGGCCGAGACGACGACAGCCACGGAAGCCGGGGCAACAGCCACACAAGCCGGGGCCACAACCCCGGCTCAGGCGCCTACCGCCACCTCCTCGACTCCAGCAGCATCGGTGGACCCCGTCGCCCCCGTCACAACCTCAGCTGCGGGTGCCGCCATTTCGAGCACAGCGTCGACTTCGGGTGCGGCAGCATCGGTGGACCCCGCCGCCCCCGTCACAACCTCAGCTGCGGGTGCCGCCGTTTCGAGCACAGCGTCGACTTCGGGTGCAACTGAAGCGCCGGATACTTCGTCGACCAAGGAGGGCGCCGCGCCTACTTCGACGACGGCCACGTCCGAGGCTTCGGTCTCGCCCCCCGCACCTTGGGTCCCTACCTCGACCCTATTGGTGCAGGCTTCCACGCCGACCGAGACCGACGCGACGAGCACGACCTCGACGACCGCCGCTGGCGCCGGAGCGACAACGATCCTTATCAGCGGCACGCCTCAGGTGACCATCACGAGCGCTGTGACGTTCCCGACCGATCTCCCGAGTCGCATCATCCCCGCTGAGTCCGACTCGGTCTCGACCACGTCCGAGGTGCAGGTCAACGGTACCTCGGTGCCGACGACGATCGTCTCGGTCTTGCTCGGCGATGCGCTGCCCTGGACGTGGCTTGTGCAAAACTCGGACGCGTCGAGTCAGGTTCTGTACTACATGCCCAAGATCGTAGCGCAGGCGCTCAGCATCTCGGAGGACCAAGTGCAGACCGTGGCGTTGCAGGCGTACCAACAGGCGTCGTACGACGAGAAATCCAAAGACACGATCCTGTCGGTTTACCTCGCCAAGCTCCCTTCGAGCTACGTCGACACCCTCGCGGCGATGCTCAAGGCAGCCAACAGCCCCCTTTACGGTCAATCGGGCGTCGCTGGTCAGCTGTCGCAACAATTTGTGCCTTCGTTCTCGGTCACGTCGTACTCGTCGCTCGCCAAGTCTGGGGGATCGACGGCCAACATCGCCGCCAATGGTACACTGATCACCGCTCCCAAAGACAATTCGAAGACGATCATCATCGCAGTCGTCGTGACCTGCGGTGTGATCTTACTTGTCATCGCCGGGTACCTCGCGTGGAGGGCGACCAAGGAGGGTGCGATTGCGCTCGGCTCCGATGGCGGTCGCTTGGGCCGCGGTAGCGCCCCGTCGAACCAGTATTACCAACGCCACGACATGGACCCGACATTGCGCGCGTTCCAGCTCGGGGGTGGTCGACTGCAACTGCGTGACGACGACCGCGACTCGATTCGATCGCACTCAACCGTTAGCTCGGGTTTCTCGGATCGTGCCGGTGCGATGGCCTCGGATCGCCGAGGAACGCAGACGAGCATCGACTTTAGCGGCCTTGCGAGTGCGGGGCCGAGCCATACCACCGGCGGCGGCAGTCGCGGTAGCTGGTGGCGTTTCTCTACGCAGAGCAACAGTGGCTCGTCACCGAGTTCGGGTGGTCTCAGCTCGGACATGCGCCAGGGCCCGCGGCGGGTCAACATTGTTCGTGGCCCGAACGGACTGATAGACACTTCGGCCATTGGAAGGTGAGCAGCCTCGTTCTGTGTTCCTCGCTATGGGCTCTTTACTGACTCTGTCTTCCTGAACCATGCTTGCAGACCGACAATCCAATCTAACTCTCTCATGTTGTGATTCTCGTTTCTTCATTCGTTCAAGCTTGCATTTCTTCTCTTTCTTTCTCACGTCTCGCACACCTTTTGGGCTATTCTTGTCACCGTCGCCATCCATCCACCACCGCCGCCCCGTATCACCGTCGTTGTTTCTTCTCGTTTTGGGGGGGCTTTTCAACCTTCTCCTGCTGTCAGTCTTGTTTCCAAAAAAACTACTGCGTCCCACATCGACACACCAAACCATACCCCACTCTTCTACGACCTCGGCAACAGTTTGTTCCCCTGTTTTCGTCTAGAGTCGCTTCATCCTTTCCCAGTTCTATTCTTTATGTTTGTACGATTGTGCTCTCGAGACGAACCCCCCGGCTGGCTATGATTATTACCATTGTGCTCGTAATACTACAAAGATAAACAACGATGGTTATGTGTTTGGTGTTTGCAGTAAGGAGAGAGGGGAGGACTTGTCTCTGTCTCTGCGCGTCGTTCGATCAATCTCGTCGGGCTGGATTGGCACGATCTGGCTCGATCGGCTTGGCTCGTCTCTCTCCGCGCTCGCCCCCCCCCCCCCCCCCCCCGCGCTGCTGGGTCACCCGGTCACTGCCGCTGCGAGTGGGATGCAGTCGCTCAAAGGGGCCCTGACTCCAATATCCCGACCCGGTACACCCGTATCGCGACTCCACACACCCAACCATGGCCCAGGTTCCTCCACCCCACCTATCGCATCCTCGTCGTCCTTAGCCACCACGGGCGCGACGACGTCGAATGGAGTCGAGGGCAGGAGCTCGATGAAAGGTGCGACGACGTCCTGGCCATTGCATGTGTCGTTCTCGTTGGCGAATGCACCGGTGCCTAAGCTTTGGGTTGCTGAGCATGGACTGAGGCCGGCTTGTGAGGACGTATTCGATGTGCTGGATCGAGGGGAGATGTCGTGGAGCGTCGAGGGGGAGGAGGAGACCACGATAGGGGCGGATCAGGATCAGGCGGATCGGTTACAGCAATCGTCACCAACTACACCACGAGTGAATGGGACGAACGAGGAACCGTTACATTCTTACGAAGCCATGTCCGACTCGACCTCGACCCTGTTCCCGCTCGTCAACCTGAGCTCGATACGCGATCAGACGACCGAGACGGGAGAAGATCTCCCCAGTTGGCTCGTCGAGACAAGTCGGAGAGTCACTGCCATTGCTTCGACTTATATTGAGGTCTTACATACCAAACCTACGGCCGATGGTGGCCAGGACCATTCGCATCCCGTCAGCTCGCATTCGAGTCGGAGAAAGGGCAAGGGGAAACTAGAGAAGGAGGACGGTGAAGAAGATTCTTCGAGGAGATGTACGGGCAAGACCGTGCTGAGGGTAGCTGTGGGGTGCGAGGATGGGTCGTTGTGGATCTTGTCACCATCATCGTCGTCCAATGTGATCAACGGCCACGGACCAGTCGGCATCACGACCCACGAGCCCACGGTGCCACGTTTGACACTCGATCACCCAAGTCGCCGAGCAACCGCCACCTCGACCGACTCGCTTTCGGCCATGGCCACCTCAGCCAGCACGAGCGGTCCCAACTCACCGAACGCGGGGAGATCTGTGCCTGCATCCCCTCCCGTTTCTCCCAATACGCGCTCTCGGCCTCCTTCGATCTCTCTTTCTCGGAATAGCCCCACTGCCGGACTAGGTCTCGGTGCGGCCATTCGCCCACCTCTGGCGACTCATTCAAGTGCGAATTCGGTCCATTCATTAGCATCCAACAATCGCAACCGCGTACCATCCGGTGTCCTATCACCGACCTCGCCAACGGCTTCGCCTCTTGGAGAAGGGCACGTCATCGCTCCTCGACCTCGAAAGGCGAGCGCCACCGTCGGCATCTCGATGCTCAACACCGGCTCGAGCGTCGACCTCCTCGGCATGCACCGCGCTTCCATCGAAGACATCTCGCGCGCACCCAGCACTACACCCATGTCAAGATCCAATACCTCGAATGGGGGACATCGTGTCGCCAGTTCGAGTGCGTCGGTGGTATCGATCGCTCCTTCGTCGGCGGCGAAGAGGCACCACAGGGCCAAGGATAGTATTACGACGGGGATCGGGTTGTGGGAGGCTGAATCGGGTGCCGCGACATCAGTTCATGAAGGACCGGGCCCGACCTCACCGTCTCTCGTAGGTGAAGAGGAGAAGGACCTCGAACGCGCACAGGAGGTTGAAGAAAGAGAGGAGACGCCTTTAATGGATTTGGTGCCGCTCATCAGGGTACAAACGAGCGGGTCGGGAGAGATTGTCGGGTTGAAAATCGTGGATGGTCTAGCTTTCGCACCCGAGGAAAGAGGTCGAGCACTAATTGTGCTGAGACGCAGAGGGTGAGTTGGCGCATGTGATACTCAATGCACAGGAGTGGCTGCTCATTGAAAGTCATATCACAACCACAGTCTCTTGTCAGCCCATTCCCTGATCGATGGACGAGCGTTCGCTCACTGCGATGTCTCTAGCAAAGTCCCGCTCGATTCGACGGATGTGCAGATCACCTTCTTGGGGTTGAAGATGGTCCAACTGGCCGATGTGGGTGCAAAGTCTCTGAAGCGAACATCGAATGCTGTTTGCAAGCTGAACTTTGCTTGAGAAAATCCTACAGATAACGTTTGCGCTGTGTTTTGGAACGTATGGAGTGGGTTTCGTCGCAGTCAATTTGGATGATTTCGTTGCCCAGGATGTGGTGGAGGGTGGGACAGGACCTGGGGGAGCGGCGATCATCTTCAAGCAAGGTGAGTGTGGGTCCTCAATGGTCATTGAGCTCTGATACTGACCACGCCTTGCGACTCCCAGGCGTCCACTTCATCGTGTTCGCTTCGCCGACCCCTTCAAGCACCGCCACGGCCGAACTGGTCGTACGGCCCCTGATCCCGATCGAATCTCAAGATCGCGATTCACAGTCATCGTCTCCGGGAGTCAAGATTGAACCCGCGCATTCAGCTGGCGTGCTCGAGAGCCTGACGGGAAGCGTGCGTGGAATTCGCAACTGCGTCGATGACCTGCTGGTTTACAGCTCTTCAAGCATACTACTTTTTACGATTCGGGATCAAAAGGTCATCCAACTCGCGCTCGTCAGACTGGAGGGGATTATCGACGTCTCGGTCGAAGGGTACAACAACGTCCTCGTGGCGACCAAGACAGGACTGCGGCTGTATCGGCTCGAGCCGTCGGACGCCAAAGATGCCCCGCAAAAGGGACCATTCCGCTTCAGGTTGATGGGAGAGGTCGCAACGACTGGGGTCGAGTGGACGGCTTGTCTTATGGGTTCGACTTCATCGGTTGGATATCTAGTGGCTCGATCGACTGGAGACGGGCGGCGGGAGCTCGCCGCACTCACTTTGGATAAAAGCGTCGTCGCCACCTCTGCTGAGGCGGGCCTCGAATTGCGCGTGCTCCTGTCGTCTGGCCCCGCACGCAAGCAATCTCACGTCACGCGTTTACAGCAACTGGATGGAGCACAGGTCATCGTGGGCTATAGTACTGGCGAGATTTGCGTTTGTTCGCTCGGCAGTCTCGAGGCCGTAACGGACATCAAATGTCCCGATGCGAACCTGTCCGGTGCCATCTCGTTGCTCTCGGTGGTCAAGCTTGGTGGTCGTGACGTTGTCATTTCCGGAGCCGTCGATGGTACAGCTGGAGCCTGGAACCTTAGCGACTGGGACGAGATAGGCCGATGGTGCCTCTTCGCTTCCCCCGTTTCCCAATTCGCCTTCATCCAAGATCCCACCATCCCTCAACTCGCTCAAACGATCGCCTTCGTCTCCGCCAACTCGCCAATAGCTCTGGTTTCCCTATTTCCTCCAGCACTATTGTTCGTCTTACCGGGGACCAAGAGTCCGGTGATGAGTATCTCGACGCTGGGGGAGGAGATTTTGGTCGTTTATGCGCATGGGTTGGCGAGGGTGTGTGATGTCAAACGGAGGGAGTTGAGGAGGTCTATGGATGCTAAGACTGCTAGAGGGGTTTTGGCCGAGGGGAAATGGTTGACTTGGTGAGTCTGACTAGAACTTGATTCTGTTCGCGGTTATTGATGTGCTGACGAGATGTGACGATCAAAGGTTCACTGCGGGCTTTCAGAATGTCTCGGACCCACCGACAGGCTCGCTCATCGCCCCGATCCTCAACATCGACCTTCGTCAAGAACTTGAAAGGGGCCAGCGTCTACTTCCTTGGATCGAGTCGAAACGCGTCAACCGAGAGACGGCGATGCTTGAGGGTGCGATAACTGCAACGGCGGGTGCCGATGAGGGATCCCTAGCCGAGTTCAGCAACGCCGAAGACGCTGGCAAGTCGGGGAGATTGGATAGGCTGCGCTTTCTCCTCTCTCACCTTGCGACGTTTGGACTCGATAGCGATACCGATCAACTCATTTCCGAACATCTCGGTGCTCCTAAGCCGGACCGTTGCTATGCCGAGGCGTTGCAGAGTACGAACTCGCTCGCTTTCCCCTTCGACGAGTCGTCCCCTTCACCATGGACGATCTCTCCGATTATGACAGCCCAACGACTCTTGCAGCTCGTTTGCGTCCTTCGTTTCTTCCTCAACTTCCCCGATACCGAACGCTTCGCCTCGCAAGCGATCGTCTTCTACTCGAGCTTCCTGGACGAAACCGTCGGCGAAGAGTTCGAGTTTCCTTCGCTCAACTACCTCGCTGATTTCTGGCTCGATACGTCGACCGAGGTTCAACAGGCGACGAGGACGTTGTTCGGGACTTACTTGGCCGCGTCGAGCGATGCACGCGTCGAGGCTCTGGTTGAACAGTGGCAGGACGCGTTGCCGGCACGGCAGAGTGAAATGGGGTCCTTGTGCGAGGGCGCAGACCAGGCGGTGTTGGTGGTTGGACTGATTGCATGCGAGAGATTCTCACTTCTTTCACCCATGTGGGTTAAGATTGGCTGGGTTCATAATGAGTGGATCGTCACTGACACATGGGCTATGCTAATCCCCGCAGGGTCCTTAAAGATTTGACCGCGTCGCTGGTGGCTTACATCCAAGACTTTGCGCACCCTTACCACCAATCGATCGCGGTCGAACTATGCGCTCGTGGATTCGTCATCTTCCAAAACTACGTCGATGCGATGGAACTCGTTCGACACCTCTTTGGCCTCGCGACGGGTCGGGACCCTTCGACCCCGCCCGAGTTGCGCCTGCTCGCTAAACATGCGACGCTGCAAGTCGCTTCGGTCAATACGCCGTTGTTCATGACGACGTTGATCTTTGATATCCTCAATGCACCTTCGGCTTCGCATCGTAATGCGACGCTCAAATTGTTGGGGTTCATGATTCGCAAGGTGGGTCAGGGTGTTTTATTGGTCTCGAAGCGTTTCGTGAGCCAGGCTGACGCATCTCAGTGCCTCCCTGCAGAAACCACTCGTGCTCCTGACGAGCTTGCCACGCCTCGCCGAAGCCGTGGTCAAGTCTCTAGATCCGACCGTCACAGCATTGCGCAAGACGGTCCATCAAGCCGCGACCGTCATTTTGAACGAGCTCGTGCGCACCTACCCTTCGATCGACTTTCACGGCAGCTCCCAACGTCTCGCCGTCGGGACCCACGAAGGCGCAGCGATCATCTACGACCTCAAGACCGCGACGCGGATGTACGTTCTCGAAGGGCACAAACGAGCCGTCACAGCTATTTCCTGGTCCCGCGATGGTCATCGTCTCGTGACCGTGTCGTTGGAGGAATCCAAAGTCGTCGTTTGGAAAGTCGGCATCGGTCTCTTTTCTCTCTTGATGCCCGGTGCTGCACCTCGACAAACGACTGGTCTAGCAGCGGCGGTGACGACCTCTTCGAATGCGTCGAATGGTACTTCGCCTTTCAAGCAGTATGAGTTCCATGTCGGGGATGAGGCGTTGATGACGAATGCAGCGACGCTTGAATGGGTGACGTTCGATTGGCCAGGGGAGAGGACGGTCAGGTTGAGAATCAGGGAGACGGCGTTGAATTTTGGGTGTTGATGCGGAGGGAGAGCGGGGCCTATATTTTCCTTCTAGATCAGGATGATGACGATGTCTGTTGTAATACTTGCCCTACACGTGCGAAGGTTGATGTTGCGCCTGCTCAGAGCAATGGCGGACGCGGGCTCGGCGAAGGCCCGAGCTGCCAGGGATGGCGGTCAATTCGACTTGTTGCATTGCGAGCTGACCCCACGTGCAGGGGTGTAGTTTTGTGAAGGACCATTAACATATTTTTAGAGTATGTATACTCAGTGCTGTACTGCTCATCTGTATCTACGACTACCACCACATAGACTCGGAGGCGGCCCAGAGGTGGTGTACGGACGGTGGTCCAGACGCGGCGAACCCGTTATTTCCTCGCTCGTGGCCGCGTCCAGAAGAGACTTCAACTCAAGAAACGATTCCTCTTCCCCGCGCGCTGTAGATGAGGGAGGGAAGGATCCAGAACCAAGCACGTAGGTAGTCACGACTTCCTCTCGAACCGCGTGCCAGATCATTCGATGCTTCCCACCGTTCCGGATTGATTGATATCAAGGGCCGACGGGCGGCGGGACGGGCGGGACCTTTGGAGCAAGGGGCCAGGCGCGCCTCGGCCCGTCGGAGCGGTCGATTTCCGAAGCAAATAAACGACTTGATGGGGTCCAGCGCGGGGGGCGAGAGCGAGACACTTCTCTTCATCAGAGACCCGCATCTCAACGTTCAGCGTCCTTGCGAAAGCCCAGACTCACGGCGTACCGTCATTATGGCGCCTAAACGAGTTTGTCAGATCATTCGCATCAAGCCCGATAGGTTGGACGAATACGTTCATGTAAGTGAGCGATTGGAGTCTTCTCCCGCCCGTCGAGGCCCGGCGGGTCCGTTCCGCTTGGCATCCAGGTCACGTGTCCACCCTCTCTAGCCGGAAGCTAGTGGGAAATGTCACTTCCTGAGAGGTCCTGTGGAGTGTTCAGGAGTCTTGATTTAGACAAGTTACTGATGATATGTCCCCATCGGACCCATATCTTCCTTCCTGGACACGGTGAACTGCCCTTGACGTTCGTGGGAGCCAACTGCAGCTCCACGCAAACGCTTGGCCGGGCGTATTGGAGACGTTAGAACGGGTAAGCTCCCGCGCGGCTCGTAATCAGGGTGGTCAATCTTCAACAGAACGATCTTGATTTTGACCTTCCCAGGCACATTTCAAAAACTACACGATCCACCACTACGCCGAGAACAACCTCTTGATCGCGCACTTCACTTATGTCGGCGACGACTGGGAAGGCGATTGTCAAAAAATCGCAGAGGTCAGTTGTCGAAACTCCCTCTTCTGAGGAAAAACCTAACGTGAGATATCATCGTGTTCTGTAGAACGAGGAGACCCGAAGATGGTGGGCTCAGACGGATGGGATGCAAGAATCGCTCGTTGAAGGAGCGACTGGATCAGGAGGGGAGAAAGGATGGTGGGTTGATCTGCCCGAGGTGTTCCATTTTGAAGGATCGAGGTCATAATTGCGAATACATCAATTCTTCGGAGAACGCGAGCAAAATACATTTTTGTAAATTATTACGGCGCAGAAGTTGAAGGGAGAGGGGGATAGCTACAAAGGGGACTTGAAAGGCACTGGAGGAAGGACGAAAGTTAAGACTCTGAGTAGGCCGGGGCATCGCCTTGGTGAGACTGGTCTTCTTCCGCAATGGCGTGAGTTGAAAGAACCGGTGGCGGAGGTGAAGGAGGCGTTGAAGACGGCGGTGGAGGTGGTCGCGATGCCTCGGCGGTATCAAGAGCTGGCAGATCGGTTGAAAGTGGTTGAGGGGGAGCGACGTGGTGTCGCGCATGGGTGACCGACGGCATGACGAGTTCACATTTGATGATCGGGCGGTACGAAAGCCACCAGGAGCCCTGCTCAAATCATCCGATACCAATAGAATTAGCACACGCGCGCATCAAGTTGACCCACACTGATTGCTCACCTCGGTCTCCCTCATCCTCCACCTCAAAGTCGGTTGATCCTTGCCCCTCGTCCGATCCATCGTCATCTGGGCATCCTCTCGTTCCTCACCCAGACCTTGCAGTTGGGCATTGTTGAGCAGCTGGGCGTTTGTCGATGTCGTCATTGGTAGAGGTGACCAATCACGGGATCGAAGTCGGAGTGCGCGAGCCAAGGCCCACCGACGCATCTAAACAGACAGTGCCGGATCAGTTCCAGGACAAAACAAGAAACGAGTTCACAATGTCTGTTTAGCTCACCCGCACGGCATTCACGCCTATTCCATTGAGCACAATGATCACAATGAGTGTGAGCTGCGTGATGAAAAGAGCACGAGATAGTGATTTAGCCGAACCGATCCAGCCCTGATCGACAGAGACTTCGGAACGGCTGCTCACCTCAACGCCCTCAAGAAATTTCGTTTGCTTGCCCTTCCCCTGAGCCAAAGCCACGATCAAAGCGACAATCCAAAGCCAGTTGATAATCTCCAATGCGGCGAGCCACACTCGACTCGGACCGAGATGTTGTGGAATCAGTTCGTCGAGCTCCTCGATGCGCGACTTGAAGAGCGGTTCGAGCGAATGGTGGAGCGGCATCTCGCTCGACGAAGAAAATGTCGGCCTTGGAGTCAATGCGATGCCCGAGTCGGCTGCACTTGCCCCACTCCGTCGAGACAAGGATCTTGTGACGCTCGTCGAGGATCTCCCCTGCACGCTCTGTTCCTCGTCGTCGGTGCTCGAGCTCGGCAACATCTTGGTCCCTCCAAACTCTTTCGGCCATTCTTGCCACAGGACCTCACTCTCCTTGGTCAAGCTACTCCACCACAGAGGTATGCGAAGGAATCTCTTGATCTCTCTCGCGTGCGTTGCGATCGGGTGCGACTGCCACGGTATGGTTGCGGTGATGGAACTCGCGACGTTTGTGCTGCTCGAGGCGTGCAGTTCGGGGTCCAGTCCGGTGGCGGCGGCGGCGGCGGCTCGAGTTCGAGCGAGCTGGGCCTGACCGGGGTAGTACATGGGTGGCGCTTGAAGCCGGGTGGTAGGTTCCCTCGTTGTGGTTGCTGTAGTTAGGCTCGTTGCTGGAGGGGAAATCGTGTCCGCGTTCGAGGCATCCTGGGAGCTGTTTGATCGAGTGGCGCTGGCGCGTGATAGTGAGGGTGACAGCGGCGCCGCGGGGTTCTGAGGAGCATCGGCCGACATCGGTGATTCGAAGGATGGTTCCTGGAGTGGGTAGATACGTTGTGGTGCCCATGAAGCGACATAGGACGCTCGTCGACTGTAGAAGCTTGCCATAGTAAGCCAGTGGGGGTATTAAGGTCCGGCTGGGATTCGATCGGCGAAGGAGTCGTAGCGATGGGTGAGACCGGTGAGAGGCGAGTCTCGGGCGGGTGGGATACGCTTCGTGGCAGGACCTGCGTGGAAGCAAGCACTCGTCCTTGTTTAAGCCGACGAACGAGTTGACTGTCGGCTTGACTTGGTGTCGACTACAGGTGGGGACTTCGGAGATTCCGATAGGAAGCCGAAGGTGCTACGACGCGCTCTCTCTGACAGCCGTGTGGGGGCCAGAATTAGGCATAGCGAGCGGCGCGACTTTCTTTCTCACCATTAGCGATCAAGGGAATCGCTCAATTCCCCGGATTCACCTTAGCTGCTAGCGGAGGCCGCCCGCGCGGGGGTTGGCTCACCTTTCCACTCGCACCGCTTGCACTGATCCACACCACCCACCACATCACTCGTTCAAGCAAGCCCCCTGCGCGACTAGGTCCATCAACAAGGATGCGGATGTGCTCAACAAGATCGTATTTGGCGCTCATCGTAGCCAGCGGCTTCTCGGTCGTTTTGGGTCAGTAGTTCTCGAACCTTAGCTTGGCCGTCGTCCTTGGATATCCGGTCGCCGACGTCCGTTCAAATTCGCCGTGCGCCATGCCCGGGCCTAAGGAGGGCGCCCAATCGACGAGGAGCCTTCGGACGATGAAGCCGCTGCACCATCCCAGATCATCGCTTCCCAGCCACCAGGTTGTCTTGGCTCAAGAGCGATTCAGCTGACCTTCATCTCTGCCTTTCCCACAGCTCAAAACTCAAGTGCAGCCACGACAACAACCACGACGGCGACGCAGACGCTCTTACCTGTACCAACTTACGCCGGCGCCACACCGTATGCGGCAGCCTCCGCTTCCGCATTCGCCAAATACCTCCCACCGTATACCTACAACTTGACAGAAGAGGTGAGCGTTCCCTCACTATCACTAGTCGAGCGCTGTCGGACGTAGGGTAGCGCCTCGGATGGGCTTCGCGCTTCGTCGGCGTGACCTCGGCGCTTAGCGCGGCCAGCTCTCGAGTTCGCCGACTTTCACTGACCTCGCCTGCTTTTCCGTGTCTTCGGCACTCTGCAGTCCAATGCGACCAAGACGGCGATTTGTGCACAACAAATCCAATTTTGTGCCACATCGCATTGCACCAGCAATTCGGCTAACGTCTCTGTCAACTTGTGAGCATTCGTCCTGCGACCGAGCATGTGGATAGAGTAGAACGGAATCGGAGAGCGATTGGCCTCGGCCCACGATAGCTTACGAGCTCCGCTTCTCGAAATACTGACTCTGCTTGGCGGGCTGATGTCACAGCTGTAATCCGAAAACCATGGGGTGGAACTGCGAATGCAACAACAAGGCCACCTCTCGACTCGCACCCATCGTAGCGCCCGTCACGACCTACGGTAAGCAGCAGACAAATCCTTCTCGGGTGGATCGATGCCGCGTATCCCGCAGCCAGTCTGGTCGACTCACATCCTTTTTCAATCATACATCTTCGTAGACTGTCGATTACGAGCGCTCTCATGCCTTGACGCATGCCAAAATCGCCGGAACACGGCCGTGACGAATGTGCAGACGTGCCAAACCGCGTGTAACTACATACTCACCTCGGTGTGCGGTACCAATGCCGAGATCGTGCCGTTCTACCAAGTCAAGAGTTATGATGATATGCCAAAGTAAGTGTTTGGTCGATGTGCGGGGGATTATGGCTTGTAAAATCGCTGGACGTATGGGACAGGAGACGGCAATGGGAAGAGGCTGCCTGAGAAGGATCACAAGAGGGTTCAGTGACAATCAAACTGACGATGAACTTATTCCTCTTCTTTGTCGTTTCCTTCAGATACTACCCTGAGTAAGTCCCGAGTCAACCTGGAACGTCGGAGAAGCAGTGAAGCACGGAGAAGCATCGAAGCACGGAGAAGCATCGAAGCACGGAGAAGCAGCGCTGCACAGCATAGCTCATCCCCCACCTCGCATCTCTTCCGCAGTACTTCCAAAGGTGGTGTCGCACTCGGAGTAACCACATCAGCCGGTCTGCGGTCGCATGGCCTCGTCAACCCTTTGCTCGTCATCGGTGCCACGATGCTCGGTACATTCTTCGTTGTGCTGTAGATTGCTTCCCGCTCGTTCGCATGGACAGTTCCCTTTGAGTTGATTTGGACCGGAGGGGTGTAGGATGAATCACCCCGCTTACTTTTTCGAGATTTTGATTGGCATAATACTTAGTCACGGATGCACGTACCTAGTGATACCCGAGTGCTCAGCTCACGCATCGTTATCGACGGGACGAGGCTATGCAGATGCGCGTGCGCAGGAGCCTGTGAGACAAACTGCTGATGACGTTGAAGTCCACGCGCGCTTGAGCGCATGCCGAAGGCGATCAGCGTGAGTCGCGTCGTGATCACTTTTTGCTCCCTTTTATCGATGGGAGAGGACCGTGTGTTCGTGTTCACGCTTTAGTATAGAAAAGATAGTATAGAAAAGACATTTCCGACTGAGTACGGTTCGTCAAGTGTGTACCGATCGCTTTCGAGAGTGGCTGTGCAGCACGTTGAAGCTGAATGTATGCGCGCTCACTACCGATGCGCCCCTGACGAGAGCACCGGCCTTTAGACGTGCAACAGCTCGGGGCGTCCAGGTGCACAGCCACCGAATGACATGATCGAGAGCCCTAGGAATCCGTGACACGCCATCAGCGCTGATTCTGAGTGGTGGGAACCTGCGGGGCTATTTTTAGCGTGGGTGCCTCGATGGTGGTCCCCACTTAGGCAACGGCAGGCTCTGGATCAGAATCAGAGAGATCGGCAAGCTCTCTTTCATCATCAAGCCTTCCTTCCATTCTCTCTTTCCTCCACCTCACAGTCACACCACACACTTCTTTCACCCAACCCCCCTAACCCGCACCACTACTATCAACATGGGGTGAGTAGTAGCAGGTTGTGATAATCCGCATCGTCTCCTCGTACTCGAACGTAGAACTGACCACGTTTCATCCACCCCACCACTCCTTACCCCCCTCCTTCCCTCGGGCACTGCCACGTCGACCACCCGTTTCACGTATTTCCGGGCCCCCACCTGCCCCTCCCCCCGCTCCCATACCGCGCTCCCACTTCCCTCTCTAGATTCTTCGGCAACGACGAGCAAGACGCCCACAACGCCGTCTACGGTGGACAGCAGCACGAGTCATCGTGGTCTCACGGTAAGTCTAGGGCGCGGCACTTTTTGTAGGGGCTTCCGGCGGTAATCGAGCGTAGCCGATGGCTGCGGCGGGGACATTTTTTTTTCCACAACCGGGCCCCACCCACCTCATCTTTCAGTAAATGGAGCCATACGGTACTCGAGCTCGACCTTTTCGCCCAATCTGCTCTCCGATGTCATGTTTGCGCATGTACTGATCATCTTCGCGCTCGGTCCCTTCCCCGCCCCACAGAGTTGATCGCCGGTGCTGCCGCTTTCGAGGCCGAGAAGTGAGTCACCTCCCTTTGCCCCAGCCCGCTTTCGGCCTCGGGCACCGATTATAACCCCATAACCAGCCTCTGAACCCATTTGCAAACATGAAACTGACCTCGTTCCTCCTTTTCCCAACATAAAAGGGCTTACGAACGCCACGTTTCGCAGAACGGCAGGCCCGCCAACCACCAGCTCGCCAAGGTCAGTCGCTAGTCCAGCTGCCACGTGCGGACGTGTCGCTGGGTTCCTAACGCAAGGAACATCTGCCGCTTATAGGAGTTGCTCGCTGGTTTCGCCGGTGCCGAGGCTGACAGTGAGTTTCATCCATTGCACGTGTACAAATCATTCAAGCCCAACTGACACGTGCTATTTGCCCTTTCTGCTTGCTTGCTTTCCTCCAGAGCTTTTCGAAACCAAGGGCCTCAACTTCCTCGACCGCGAGAAGGCGAAGCGTCAAGCCCGCGAGCAGGCCGAGCAGGCCGTCAGCTCTGACAACTACTAGACGACTCTACGCAAGCTCCCAAAAGAACCGATCGTTGATTGTTGAGGCCGTCATCCGTTGCTCGTCGTCTGGAAGGCCCAAGAAGAGGAGCGCGTTCAGAAAGGAGGAACTGACGGACACCCGTTCGGCTCTCAACTTCGTCCCGACCGACTCTTTCATTGGTCAGCGGTTTGGGTTTTTTTGAGGAGCGGGGAGCACGTCTTTTTCGTTTTGTAGTCTGAGTCACAAGAGAAAAAGAAATATAGAGAAAAATAATGAAGTACATATGATGAAACCCTTCAGCGCAATTGAAATATCAAAACAGTCTGTTTCTGGAGCATCGCTTTGTGGTGGGATCGCTAGTCGTCGAGAGAGACCTTGCGGGCAATGCCAAGTGCCGAGAGTGTTGTCTGGTGTATCGGGCGTCTGCCAGGACGATTGAAATGTATGACAGACGCTCGATAAACGAGACGAGCCCTCGATAAATTGGGGTGATTACAGCGCAAAGGGGCTCTTTCGGACAGTGCTTGCTCCCTCGCTGCACAAGTGTCATCTGTGGCTGCCAGTGCGTGTCCAACGTGACAATTGTTGGGTCGCATCATTCCTCACACTCGATCGAAAGAAATTGTCACATGTTTGACGTAATCGATTCGTCAGGTCTCGGGGAAGGGATGTGCGAAATCAGTTCAGAAGGTGAGGTTTCAGTGTCCCACTGGCGCATGCGCATGTCTTGAAACATCGAGCTGCAGTGCCAAGGCATCCTCGCGAACTGGATTGCACGCTAGTCATTGTGATAGGGGGCGTCAGGTGATGGGCACCTCTCGGTCATGAGCTGATACATTGCACCGCATGGATAGCACGTAGTTGTACCAGCGTCCGTAGTTTTAGCCAGAGAGATGCCCGGATCATCCGAGCCGTTAAATCACCAAACTCTTGGAAGCGATACATCCTGTATTGCAGCAGCTGAATTCACGAGGGCATTTTTGTCTTTTTTGGAAAGGATATTTTTGTCTTTGAGAAGTAGCGAAGGCATTCTTGTATTGTTCACTTTTTCTTTTATCTGATCGGCGCCCGGTCTCCAGTGGCCGAACGCGCGAGACAGCGACGATGATGAGGATGGTCCGTGAATGAGATAAGAATGGGCATTGACAAAGGGGCAAAGATTGGACACGTCTATCGAGTCAAAAGGAGCAACTTCTCAAAGGACGGGCGGTCACTTGTGAAGAGCTGGGGGGAGCAGAGGGTCAAGAGTGACTCTGGGGGGTCGAGGAAATGAAGCGAGTAGAACGACGGATAATAAGAAGAATGAGGGCGAAAAGAGGCCAAGTAGTAAGACAATAAATGATACATGGTTGAAGAAACCAAGGACCAAGCCCGCGCGCCGCCCCAGACACTCGACCAAAGAGGGGTAATGGCATTGATGAGAGGCGAGGCGGAGTCGATGTCGATGATCCATGCCGCCGTCGTCGTCGAAGACCGAGGTGCGAGATCAGTTCAACTCATACGCCAACCTTGGTGGTTCAGATCTCTTGGGGTGGGTTGGTGTTTTAGATCTGCTGAGGGGGGGTTGCTTAAAGTTTGAACATTCGGCTAGAAAGAAAAAAAAGGAAGGTCAGCCAAGGAGCTCCTGAAGCCAGTGCGTCCGCGACTCTGCCGGGGCGCTGCGTTCAGTGCCAGTCCAGCCTTGTCCTCGGGGTCCAACTTAGGTAAAGGATGAAGGCAAGTTCACTCACTCGGTATACATGGGTATTGTTGTAGAGAGTAGTGCTACACCTCGAGCACATGAAAAAATACCATTTGGTGATGGTCTCAGCGGTAGAGCGATGGTCTGTGAGACATGGACGGCCCGAGGGGTGAGTCACCGTACAGGAGTCACATTTCACCCAAAAGTTTCAAAGTAGAATTTACCCTGGCGCACGCAAGCGTCCATTAACACCCGTAGAGCATCTTTTGACGAGGAGCAAAGACAGCGGTTGATTGTTTCAGGCTTAGAATCGAGGAGATTGCATCCATAAATTCTTTAGCGAGGGTCAGCGGTGTGCGGGCGTCAAGAGGGTTTTGTGTGATCAGTGATAGCGCTGGTAGCGAATCGCGCCGTTATACTTCGGGAAGACTTACCGCATATATTCCCCATCTTGTTCTGTTTTAAGCGAGCACTCCCTTATGACTGCCCCAAAAATGTTGACAGGCTTTGCGACAGTGACCTCCATTGAGAAGATGATGACCACGAAGGCGAGCAATGCAGCTTTTGGGAACCTGAAGCCGAGGCACGAGATACGTAAGTACGAGAGCCGAAGATGATAGTAAAGATAGTTCGAGAAAGAAGAGAGGCGCTAAGGGAGCGCGCGCGAGGCAGGCACGAGCCGCGCGAGGCAACTAATATCAACAACTAGTAACTATTTATAATCAGGAAGACAAGTGGGATGAAACAGCAATATACACTCTGACACCCCCCCGTGCTGTCATACCACTGCACCTCGTAAACCCAAATTCGCCCGATGGAAGATGAACGGCTTGGGACCCAAGGCTTTGGTGAAGATATCGGCGAACATGTCACCGGTGGCGATGTAGCGGACCTCGATCTCCTTCTCAGCAACCCTCTCGCGGACGTAGTGTTCCGAGATGCGAACGTGACGAGACCCCTGATGGTTGGTCGGGTGCTGCGCAAGAGCCAGCGAACCTTGGTTGTCACCGTAGAGCACGACTGGGCCAGAGACCGGAGCGCCAAGTTCAGCCAGGAGTTCGCTCAGGTGGATGGCATCACCGCTTGTGTACGAAAGAGAGAGGTACTCCGCGTCGGTAGTAGACTTGGCGACCCTGTGCTCGCGTTTGGAGCACCAAGCGATCGCGGCTCCAGACAAGATGAACGCGTAGCCCATGGTCGATCGCGAGGTCGTTAGACAGGCTCCCCAGTTCGCGTCCGAGTAGCCATGGAGTGGTTGGCTGGTCTTGCGATAGGTGAGCCCCAAGTCCAGCGTGCCTTTGATGTAGCGGAGGACCTGCTTGATGGCTGTCCAATGCTCCGGGCCGGGCTGCTGCGAGAAGCGAGCGAGGTAGCTGACCACGAAGGCAAGGTCCGGACGAGTTCCTACGGCGGCGTACATCAACGAACCGATGGCCTGCAAGTAGCGCGTACGATCCTGAGGAGTGGCCAACAAGTCCTCGAAGTCAAGGACGACACCTGGCTGCATTGGAATACTCGCCGGCTTGGCATCGGTGAACTGGAACCTGGCCAGGATGTCCCGAAGGTAGCGCTCTTGCGAGAGCGTGATAGATCCGTCTTGTCCACGCTTGACTTGGATGCCTAGGATGTATTCGGCAGGTCCGAGACGTTTGATGCCATACGCGAGTTCCAACGCGTCGAGCACCCGGTCGATCTCGGCGGTAGAGGGGCCAACCAAAAGCAAGTCGTTGACGTACAAGGCAATGTAATGAGAGTGCCCGTCGTGTTCGCGGCGGTAGATGCAGATGTCGGACCGGGTGGGCACGTATCCGAGGGACCGCAGAGTCGAGTCAATCTCAGCGTTCCAGATGGTGCCGGCCTGGCGAAGGCCGTAGATGGATTTGGACAGCTTGAGGATCTTGCCGGGCAGGTCAATGCCCTGAGGGACGCGCATGTACAGAGGCTTGTCAAGTTTGCCGTGGAGGTACGCTTTGTTGACGTCGGCCTGATGGACGTGATAGCCGTTGGCCGCGGCGAGTGCGATGAGGGCTCTAATGGACGTGAATTTGACGACTGGGGCGTAGTTCTTCTCGAAGTCAAGGCCAAGACGTTGGGCACATCCGTGAGTGACGAGACGCGCCTTGTAATCGGTGATGTCGCCATGCTGGTTGCGTTTAGTCCGGAACACCCAGCCCGATCGCAGGAGGATCTCACCCGCGGGGAGCTCACCGGATTCGATGATTTCGAAGACCTCGTAATCGTTAAGAAGCGAATCGAATTCATCCTGTGCCGGTGCGCCCCAAATGTCCTCTTGTCCCGATCGGATGACGTCGCCCCAATTGGCCGGATCGCGAACAACTGTCAAGTCGTGATCTGCGAAGCCGGCTTTGGTGGATGCGAAGGCAAGGAGCAGGCTCTTGAAGGAGGCGGTGGGTCCGTCGGGGCCGTCGACAAGCTGTTCCCGCGTGATCATGGTGGGAACGAGCTGGCGGCGTGTCCGGGGGCCAACTATGATGTTTCGAGTGTCGACTTCACCGTACTTCCCCGGATCGGGACCAACCTTGGCGACGTCGCCGTACTCCCAAGTTGGCTTGACTTTGGCGAGTGGAGCTGGATCCGGAGGTGGCTGCGGCAAGTTCATGGCTGGCTCCGTCGTAGCGCTCGTGGTCGACGAGGTGTCGTCTTTGTCGGCCGAGTTGGTCGAAACCGGCGACGCGGGTGTTTCGTCAGGCGTTGGGGAAGGTGGCCGCGGGGGAGGGTCGACAAGCGTTGGAGCCGACGACGGTGCTGGAGCTTCGACAGGTGGCGGCTGGGGGCAGTAACCCGGGATGCGTGGCTGCGTCACGCGGGTTGGTGCGGTCGTGAAGGGGAACTCGGTTTCAACGAACGTCACATTTCGGCTCAGACTCACACGCATCGAGGAGGGGTCAAGAAGACGCCAGGCTTTCGCGTGTCGATCGTAACCCACGAAGACCAGAGCGATCCCTTTTGGGTCAAGTTTGTCCCGTCGGTGAGCCGGCACGGTGGCCCAGGCGCGACAACCGAATGCCCGAAGACCCTCCACGCCTGGTGTGGCGCCCGACCAACGACTGTTTGGGATGCCTCCACCGAGAGCCGCGTGAGGCGATAGGTTCTTGACGTGGATGTAACACATGGCAGCCTCGTCCCAGCATGATCGTGGGAGTCCCGAGTGAGACAGAAGAGCCAGGGTGCCCTCCACGATCGACCGGTTGACTCGCTCGGCTCGACCGTTTTGCTCGGGCGTGTACGGTGTGGTCAATTCGCGACGAATTCCACGAGCTACGCAATAGCCGTTGAAGGCGGTAGAGACATACTCGCCCCCGTTGTCCGAGCGAAGCGTTTTGACCTTGCGACCCGTGGTGTTTTCGATCTCCAGAAGCCAATCCTTGAATGTCGGAAGGACCTCGCTTTTGTGCCCGATGGGGTAAACCCAAGTCTTCCTCGAGAAGTCGTCGATGAACGTGACGAGGTACCGCTTATGGCCGAAGGACTCCTTGGGGAAAGATAAGACATCTGAGTGCACCAATGCAAGCGGTTCCGCGGCATGCGACGACGAAGAGGGGAAAGGCAAACGATGCGCTTTGGAGGCAAGGCACGCGTTGCAGGTGAAGTCTTCACACTCGAAGTCACTATAGGGCCAATCCAAACCCTCCACCTGGCCAGAGGCCGCCAGTTTTTTAAGTGTCTGGACAGAGGCGTGGCCGTAGCGCCGGTGAAGGGTAAGTAGAGGTAGCCTATTGGACTTGGTGGCGACGAGCGTGTGTAGCGCACCTTTGCTGGCAGCTTGGACCGAAGCGTTGAGTTTGTAAACGCTGGACGCGATGGCTGATGCTGTGGCGATGCACCCTTGCGGCGTGCGGAGCTCGACTTCTCCGTGTTCGAAGGTGATGCGAACGCCTTTGCGGTCGAAGGCCCGGACCGAGATGAGGTTGGCAGGGCTCTCGGGGGCGTAGATCACGTCGTTGAGGGTGAACTTGGTACCATTATCAGAGACGAGCTTGACCGAGCCGATTCCCGAGGCCTTCACCGTTCCCCCTAGACCTTGCAGGACTTGCGGGGTAGGCGAAAGGGGGCCGTCAAAGAAGGACGCATCGTTGACGACGTGGCACACCGACGCCGAGTCTAGCAGAAGGATTTCCGCTGGTGGCCCGATGTTGGTAAATGTAGCAGAAGAAAAGACGGACAGGTGTTGATCCTTGGATGCTTCCTCGGTGGCCACGAACGTGGACGCAGGCGATGATGAGCCTTGGAGTTCCTTCATGGCGTTCTTGAGCTCGAGGTACTTGGCTCGCTTGCGCGATTCCGGACACTTGTCGAGCCAGTGCTTGCCTTGACCACAAGCTGGGCAGTTGCTTGGGGCAGGACCAGAACGATCCCATTTTGAGCGTTTGGTCGGTACGACCGCCTTCGCAACGAGGACCGTCGCTCGATTCGTCCGAGCGTTGAATCCAGCCCAAGAGGGCGGGCATGGCGGCATCGTGAGGACCCAGTCAACGTAATTGTCCTCCGTAAGCTTCGAGTCGTGTGGGAAGACCGGGGGGTTGACTGGGGGGAGTAGCTGACGCATGGAGAGTGCGTCGTCGTCCTGTGCGGGTGCGGGGCGCTGGTTCCTAATCAGCTCGTCGAATTGCTCTTTGGTGAGCGTGACGGAGGTAGCGGAGGCGACGTCGATGGTGTGGATCGACGTTGATGACGGTGGTAGAGGAGGCGTAGATGCCATGTCACCGTGATCGTCGGGGTCGCCCGCCGCTGGTAGGTTCGGTGGGCTCATGACCTTTTGGGAACCTGAAGCCGAGGCACGAGATACGTAAGTACGAGAGCCGAAGATGATAGTAAAGATAGTTCGAGAAAGAAGAGAGGCGCTAAGGGAGCGCGCGCGAGGCAGGCACGAGCCGCGCGAGGCAGGCACGAGCCGCGCGAGGCAACTAATATCAACAACTAGTAACTATTTATAATCAGGAAGACAAGTGGGATGAAACAGCAATATACACTCTGACAGCAGCGAGCCAAGGGAAACGGAACATGATGTGCAGTAGGTGATGAAGCTTGACACGGTGTGGAGGTTGTTGTGGATTGATGAACGTGCGAGGGGGTTAGGAGATGTGGGGTCTGAGGGATGTGAGAAGAGATAGAGAGAAAGAAGAGAGCAGGACTCAATGATCCCATTGCCGGGTCGAGTTTGCAAAAATGAAGGCAGAACTTGTCTCGAATTGGGTGCCTCTCCGTCCGTCTCAGCTGCTAACGTACGAAGCGGTGCAGGTTGCAGCTATCTTAAAGAGATCATGTGAGGTCGGACTGAGCGCGTCCGTTACCGTCGAGCGTCGGCGATCTTTCGTCCGTCGATTCGTCAGGTCTCGGAGCAGGGCAAGGATGTGCGACATTATCTAAGGGGGTGAGGTTTCAGTGTCCCACAGGCGCACATCAGACTAGCTGGAATATACGACTTAAAACTTAAAACCTCTTGAAGTCACCGAGCTGCCAAGTCATCGTCGCGAACTGGATTGCACGCTAGTCACCGTGATAGGGGGGGGGGGGGGGGGGGGGGGGGCGTGAGGGGGAAGTGATGGGGATCTCTCGGTAATGAGTTGGTACATTGCACCGCATGGATAGCACGTGGTTGTACCAACGCCCGTGATGTTAGCGAGAGAGATCACCGGATCATCCGAGCCGTTAAAGCACCAAACTTTGGAAGTGATACATCACAGCAGCTGAGATCACGAGGGCATGTTTGTCTCTATGAGAAGTACCTAGGGCATTTTCGTTCTTTCGCGAGCTTTGGAGGGCATTTTGAGTATGCACACTCCTCTAGAATTGAGAAAAGTGAATGTCAGCCAATGAGCTTCTGAAGCCAGTGCGTCCGCAACTCTGCCGGGGCGCTGCACTGTGTGCCAGCTCAGTGCACTCAGTGGCCTCGGGGTCCAACTTAGGCAAAGGATGAAGGCAAGACACTTACTAGAGTTGACCACAGGGTTGTTCCCGTTGTTAGTACTGTAACAAGTGGCGCATCTAAAGTCATGCCACCACTCGACGTCCGAAACTACATGCTGTGGGTCTGCGAGAGACAGGGGGCCCTTAGTGTAAGTCACCAGTAGACAGGGGTCGCCCTTCACCAAACCGTTTCGAAAACAAGCTTACCAGCCGTAATGCAATCATCCATTTGTTGCCATACATCATAGTAATACTGGCCACATAGGCAGCTGTTGATTATGGTAGAGTCGGTAGAGACGACGTTGCACCGAGGAATTCTTCAGTGATGGCCAGCGGTGTGCGGGCGCCAAGACGGTTTTATCTGATCAGTGATAGTGCTGGTAGCGAGTCGCGCCATTATGCTTCGGGAAGACTTACCCCTTCGATGCCTCTGATTCTTCCACAACTAGCGAGCACTTACTTATGACTGTCTCATAAGCGTCCCCGGCAGGCTTCGGGGTGGCGACAGCGACCTCAATTGAGAAGATGATGATCACAAGGGCGAGCGATGCAGCGAGCCAAGGGAAACGGAACATGAGGTGCAGTAGGTGATGAAGCTTGACACGGTGTGGAGGTTGTTGTGGATTGATGAAAGTGCGAGGGGGTTAGGAGATGTGGGGTCTGAGGGATGTGAGAAGAGATAGAGAGAAAGAAGAGAAAGAGAGAAGAGAGCAGGACTCAATGATCCCATTGCCGGGTCGAGTTTGCAAAAATGATGGCAGAACCTGTCTCGAATTGGGTCCCTCTCCGTCCATCTCAGCTGCCAACGTACGAAGCGGTGCAGGTTGCAGCTATCTTAAAGAGATCATGTGAGGTCGGACTGAGCGCGTCCTTTACCGGCGAGCGTCGTCGATCAATCGTCTCCTATGTCTTGGGTGAGTTCCGTGGGTGTGCCTAGCGTTCCTCACGCTCGGCTCAGTCCACAAGTTTGGTTTCTCTGCATCGATCATCATCCGCGGGGATAGAAGCCAAAATGTCGGGACCCAATAAGTAGTCCTGTCGTCATTTGTTAGGCTTCACCGTGCGCGAGTAGTCGCAGTCGGGGATTGGGGAAGTCTCACCCGCGGCGACGCCACTCGTTCCTGTTTCGCAGCTGACTGACAAGATAGGAACGAAAAGAATGTTTCGGGCGTTGAAACCCGCAAACTTTAACGTACGTGTTCATCCTGACTTTTTTTTTCAAGATGGCTTTGACTGCTATTGTCATTATTCCTTCTACACGAGCGGTGGGTCCATCCTCCCGGCACGACGAGAAGACTTGTTGTGGATAGGATTCACCCTCGTCTTGCAGCGCAGTGGGATCCCGAGCACGACTTGGTAATAAAACCGTCGGCTTGTGTTTGAACTGTGCGTTCGAAGCGGTCGGGCGTACTTTTTTGCTCAGTCCGAGCAAGGAAGATAACCGTTTCCATCCGTTTCGACGGTCACTATCCTTCAAAGCGGGTCAACTCCTTTAAGCGACTTTGTTGCTCAGAGTGTTTCAGGGGTTCGGTGTCCGTTCGTCAAGCAGTCGAGTCCACTGACCTAGTACATCCGATCTTTCTAGAACCTCGTTCAGGAGCTCGAGATGGTTCCTGCTGCAGCGCAATTTCCGCCTCGGGCATCTGCAGGCAGTGCGGGTCGTTGCTCGACATCATCAGAGATTTCCTCTCCCCCGGTCGAGCGAGCGCTTCCATGAACACAACGAAATGTTATATTTTTCACTAATTCACTAATATATAAAAACGCCAACGCACTAAACACCTCCATCGACTCCCAAATACACCCCGCCCAACCCTCACTCCTCCTCCCCCTCACACCATCTGCGACCGATAATCCCACGAACCCAACTTTCTCCCCGAGCCCCTCATCGCTCCCGCATCGAAAGGTCTAGGAGGGGGGAATTGACTCGAAGGGGCGAAATTGCGTGTTGGTGCTGAGGGGAGGGCGAGTATGAGGGGTGGAGAGGGGACTGTGAGATAAGGGTTGAGCGTTCGGAGTTAGTTTGCCCGCGCATTTCATGGGATACCTCAGGCGTGGGAGACTCACTCCGAGCAGGCGTTTGATGAACTTGAGATCTTACAGGAGCAGCGGGGGCACTTTTCATCGGGGGTGCCAACATCGGTGCTGCTGCGGAGGGGGCCATCTGACGAGGTGGGGGTGGAGCCGGAGCCGAAAGTGGTGGAGGTGCGTAGCCTCCGTTCGAGTAATTCGAATAGGCTCCTTGTTCTTCTTCCGCTTGGTCATCTTGGACAGCCATGCTTGAGAAGGGCGAGATGGGTGGGGGTGGAGCTCGAGAAGGGGGTGGGGCAACACGCGTCGGAGGGAGGGAGGGAGCGGCCACCATCGGAGCAGGGATGGGCCGTGAGGGTGGTGCGGGAGCTTCGACAACGGGAGGAGGGACACGAGATGGCGGAGCGGCGGGACCTCTCGAGGGAGGTGGTGGAGGTGGAACGCGACCTGAGCCACCGGGTCTGGAGGCGGGGGGTGGTGGAGGTACTCGAGCAGGGGATCCTCCGTTCGCTGTGGGTGGTTTGGATTTGATCCATGCGGGTCGAGATGTCGCTTGGTTGTATTGCTCTTGTGCTTCTTCGTCGTTGCTGTCGTTCGCGGGTGGTGGACGGGAAGGGGGAGGGGGTATGCCTCGAGCTGGAGGAAGAGCGTCGACAGGGGCTCGCAAGGGCAGCCTCGGGACGGCCCTCGCTGGGGGAAGTTCTTGAGGGGCAGGAGGAGCGGGTGGTGGGGGTGGGGGTGTCGCCACAGATGAGGTCGGTCTCGGTGGTGGTGGAGGCACGCCTCGAGGTGGTAAGTGAGGCTGACTCGGGGGAGCCTGTGGGGGTGGCCGAGGGGGAGCAGCAGGGGCCGAGGGCACAGATCGCTGAGGCAGCGAAGGCGGCGCTGGGACCTGTCGAGCTGGCAGCGATGGAGATGGCGCTGCGGCTGCGCGAGGTGGAGCTGGAGGCGGTCGAGGAGGTGTAGCAGGAGTTCGGGAAGGAATAGGTGGAGGCGGTCTCGCTGCTGCACCTCCGGCGGCCGAAGGAGGAGGAGGCGGCGGACGAGGCGGTGCAACGGGCGGTCTCCCCGGTGGTGGTGGGGGCGCGGCGGGAGCGCCGGCTGTTGGCCTCGGTGGCGGAGGACGAGCAGCAGCAGGAAGTGCACGAGTAGGAGCAGCTGGTGCAGCTGGTACGGGTGTTTTGCCCGTCGGTATGGTCCCACCTCGACTCTTCAAGGTGGGCATCCCACCGGCAAAGAGACCGGCCAGCTGAGGCGGTCGCTCGTCATCGTCGTTCGAGGCTGGAGGTGCGGCAGCTGCGGCTGGTCTGGCAGGGGGTCCTGGTCGTCCTGCTGGAGTAGGTCTATCGAGTGGTCGACCTGCCGCAGTGATTCGGGTGTGGGCCGGTACATGGATGAGCAAGCGCGGTGGTGGGTGGGTGTGACGCCGAGTGAGTTGGCCAGCCATCAGCGCACATCGTGAGGAAGCATCGTATGGAATACATAGAAAAGATCCAAACATGTCAGCTCAAAGTAGCCAGCACACTCCATAGCACCCCCACGATGCCGCCAAGTGGCACGCTCGCCTGAAACTGACCTGCGACTGCTGGCCCGGACTTGTCAACGGTCGTGACCTTTTTCAAGCCTTTGCCCTTTTGGATCGACGCCAACAGACTCGAGTTCATTGCTCGTCAAACGCGTCGAGGTTGGGCCAGGTCGGGTGAGGCAGGACGAGGAGCACGCCCGAGTGAGTCACCCCCGGTGCTTCTTTCTTGGGCGCCCAACGCTCGGACCTCGTGACCTGGATGTGACGTCGGCGCGGCTCGGCCTCCTCCCGGTCTCCAGGCTCGACTACATTTTCGACGTACAATTGCACCCTTGTGCAGTAGTGTAGAATGACATTCCAGAAAAGATGCTTGCCATGCAATGATCTGAGCACTTTATCCCCGCTGATAGCTGCAATACTAGTACCTTGACGGCTTCCGATGACACGTTTGTTGAACGGGTGAGTCACTCGATCGAGGCTGGCCGAGAACTTGAAGGAGGACGTTGCACAGCCTGTTATTCAGCTGTCGGCATCCGTTTCTGGTTAGTGTCGAAACCCGCACGGACCTATGCACTAAGGGCATCTGCCTGTCAAAGTCCGAAAAAATCAGCTCTGGAATCGTTGGCCGAACACAGCATGCAGGCGCGCCGTTCGATTTGAGTGAGCGCTATAAGCCGACGGCGATTTGGTATCACGCTCCAATCTGCTCCATTCCAGTCTGTCAGCCGGCGGCGCTCGGCGCAATCGCTCCCGCGCTTACTGACTCACACTCGGACTCAGCTTGAACCCCTCAGCCGGTCAGCCGGTCAGCTCGAGATCGACGCATCCGACCCGCGTGCAACGACGTTTCCACCTCTTCCGTTCAAGGAGTAGCTACAGAAGACCTTGCTGGTTGTGAGTAATCCTGGTTCCTGACTTTTGGGATGAGATTGGTGCCTGGGCTGTGGGTTCGCCGTGCGCACCGGGTGTGGGTGGTGGTCTAGGTCAGCTGCCTCATTGGCCAGCAAGCTCCACCAGTAGTCACTTGCACTGCAAGCTCGACGTCATAGTCTCACACCACTCTACACACTCATGTACTGACCCCATCTGGCCCATCTCCCACAGCGCAGCCCACGGTACAGCGCTACTTCAGGCGCGCGCAAGCAGCCGAGATCTTCTACGGGTGGTCGGCGTCTGCGCCAGAACCCGAATCGGCAACTGAGGCACCGAACGGAAGCACGTGCCCTCTTTGGCCCTGAATTAGATCGCCAGACATTCGAGGCGTGTACTCGTCTTTGGCTCAAGAGAAGACCCCGGTGCAAAGACCGTTGGATGCACCGCACGACGATCTTCTCGTCGTCGTCGTCGCCCTGAGCTTGGCCTGACCGTAGGAAAGGAACAACCTCTCGTGACTGCGCTCCCCTCCTCCATCGTCGAGACACACAATGGCAGCGATCCTCTCACCCGAAGACTCGAAAGAGTTTAGCTCTTTCCTCGATACGGTAGATCATGACCTACCCCATGCGTCAACTTTTTCGACGCATCATCTCCCTCAAGCTTATTCGACCTTCACGACTCGACCTCGGCTCGCCACCAATTCGGAATTTCTCTTTCCCAACCCAACCCTCATCCCACCCCCACCCCAAACGATGATGAACCCACCCGAATCATTGAATCAATCCCGATCTTACTCGGATCAGATCCCACCTAGCTTTCCGAGTCATGCCGCCGAACTGCTCGATCAGGAAAAACTAGCTAGGATGGCGCAACAGACGAGAGAATTGGCCGATTGGATGAGGTCTAGATCCGCCGCGTCGGTCAAACCAACTACGACTACCGCACCGACACCATCGGCATCCTCCCTGCCCGACTTTGCGTCCGCAGCAAAGTACGCACCACAAGCTGGGCCTTCATCCCATTTTTACGCCGTGGAAGCAGAAGCTCGCCGAACGCGACAAGCCTCGAGCGAGATTCGGCAGGAACAAAGTCCGAACAAGAGAGGACGTGTCATCCCGACCTCGACACCTTTGATGGACATGCCCAACGCGACCGAACGAAACATGCCTTCCTCCTCGTCGAACGACGACCTCGCTCGCCTCAAGGCCGCAGAGGAGAAGGCCCGATTCGCGCAGAGGTATGCGGCGGGGAGGATGCCGGTTCCCACGCTGATGGACACGAGTACAGCGACGAACGCACCCATGCCTTTGGATCTTCTACCCATCCCAAATACGCCGGTCAACGGCTTTACGACCGAGATGATGCTGCAAACCTCACCTATGACGATGCGACCTGTTCACTTGGCCAAGACGTTGCACCAACCCGTCGCATCGACAAGCTCTTCGCAAGTCATCGCACAGCCTCCATCTGCACCTCGACCGACGAAACGAAAAACACCTGCTACGAGCGTGAATGGTAGTACCAAAGCTCGCGCCTCACCGCATAGGAATGGACCTCGTGCTTCAACCTCAACCACGATCCTAGGCTCGCTCTCCTCAACCGATTCGGAATCGCTCAACCCCGGTCCGGCATTGACCCCTTCCAACATACCTTTTCCCTCATCGAACGTACCCTATCCGAAACTCACACCTCGTCGATTACTGAAAGCACCTCCCGTTCCTCCATCCTCGACGTCCTCTGCTTCATTGACCGCTTCGAACGGAGGTAAACCGGGTCTTCTGACGGCCGAACAAAAGAAGGCGAACCACATCGCTTCGGAACAAAAACGACGTGCGGCGATTCGACATGGTTACGAAACGCTTTGCGTGATCGTACCTAGTCTTCGAGCCGCGATCGAGGAATTCGACGAGAGGGTCAAGAAACTTTCGGCCGTCAAGAAAGGCGCTGCTATACTCACCAACGATTCGAAAACGTCATCATCTTCAAAGACGGAAGGGGGTTCAGGTCCTTTGAGCGGAGGGATCGAAATTGGGGGAGAGAAGATTGATGGAAGGGCCGGACCCAAGTCCGAAGCTGTCGTTTTGGGGAAGACGGTCGATCATCTGAGGGATGTGTTGAGGGAAAGGAAGGAGTTGTTGGAGAGGATGGCGAACTTGTATGCCGTTGCGGGGGAAGGGGGAGTCGCGATCGAAGCGGGGCCGAGGGTGTGGGATGAACTTTGGGTTGAGGAATCTTGAACTCCGAGGAAGGGCGTTCTTCTCCAGGGATCTGAGTATGGACAATTTGACGGGGTCCTATATCGCCTTAGCTTGTGCTACTTTGTTTCTCCGGTCAATTTGGTTCCTGCTCTCTTTTCATTCGTCATCGCATTGATTTTGTTTTGCTCATCCTTTACTCTACCCGTTGTATTCGATTCCTGCAAACTTCACTTATACTTTCTCTCGGGTCGAATACCCATGTCTCTCAAGCAACGAAAGCTCTCTCGTACGGACAATTTTATTTTTTTAAAAAAAAAGCAAAAGGTTCCACATTGGAACAGGGTGTTATTTTTCACAGACGAAGATTGAAAAAGCGAGCGAGTCTCGAAAGACGAGCGAACTGAAGCAAAGACCGAACGAAGCAAAGCAGAACGACGAAAGTGTCCTGAAACTTGGAGGCTGAAAGGAGCTAACGAACGAAAAAAGAGGGTGTTCCTAGTTCATATTCCCTACACACGAATGGGGAACAAAGACGGATGACCATGTAGGATGTCAAGTAGGATTTGGCTTTGCTTGAGTTAGGGTCGTCCGGTGTGTAAGAGTCGAAGAAGAGGGAACACCTTTGTATCGTTGGGAACTGTCGGAGCCAGGAAGAAGGGAGAAATAAGCGGATGTCAAGTCTTCCTTTCTGCCTTCATCCTCGCTGCGAAAGACAAGGTCCGAACCCAAATAAACCTACCTTAGAGCTTGTACCCGTCGTCCTTGCCGTGACCGCCATGGCCACTGCCGCCGTGCGAGGTGTTGCAACCCGACGCGCAGGCGCAGGAGCCACCTTGTTGGCTGGTTGAAGTGGGCGGAGGCGGGGAGGCGGGCGAGAAAGAGAGGAGGAGCGTCAGCTCTTGGTCGGAACAACCTCCGAGCCTTTGAAAGAAGCGGAATGGGGAAGAGAGGGTGAGGTGACTTACATGCTAAGAGCACATCCGAGGACGTTGAGAACGCAGCCGACGATGCAAGCCTTGATCAACGCGGTGTCACCGTCACCGGCGCGAGCACTGCGGAAGCCACAAAGTCGGACGTCGGATTAAAGTCAGCAATCGAGCCAAGAGGCCTCTCGTCCAAGGGGAGAGAGGTCTTACATGAGGTGAGAATCTTGTTCGGCGTTGATCGCAGGAGCAGCGAACGTCATGGAGACGAGGGCCGAAGCGGCGAGGGCGGAAAGGATGGAGAACTTCATGATCGCTTCGGGAGGGAGTGTGCTGTGTGTTTTGTTTTTGTGGTGGTGCAGTGGTGAGGAGGATAGGATTGCGGTGTGAAGGGAAAGAGGAAGAGAGGCTCCAGTCCACGCGCGAATTTATACCCTTCACTCTTCTGCATGATCCAGGAAGTTCCTTCCCCTTCCACGCCCTTCGCCGTTCCGAGCTTCTTCCGAGCTTCTTCCGAGCTTCTCCTTCTCCATCCCGCGCGGGAACGAGAGTCGCTGCGCAGAAACTTCGCCCACACATCACTCAAGTCTCGATAACGTGGGGCAGGAACGTAGAATCACGTGTACCCCCCTCAACTAGTCAAAGTTCCGAATAGTATGTGCGCGGAGCTAAAAAAAGGATTAAAAAGTCGACTGACCCCTATTGAGCAACGCCAAGCCAATCGAGGACTTCCCTCCCTTCGGATCTCGAAAAAAAGGGCACGGGGACGGGCACGGACCAAAGTGGGGGTCGGGTGAAAGGGTGGAAGGTTTTCGAAATTCCGTGGGGTGCATTCTAGTGATGTTCCATCCTCTTGTTTCCAGACTTTTGGGTACCTCAAGTCTCGGATGCTCGCGTCGCTTTCGGCAGATGATCGATCAATTTACCCGAAGTCGCCTATCAGGTCGCCGCTCGAAGCGGTCCGACCCAGAGGAACCTCTATTCGCAGATCAGATATCTCTCACGATTCTTCAGAATCCAGGACGAGAGGTAGATGATGCCCCCTTCTCTTCTAGGGATACGCCCGCCCTAAACTCAGCCTCTTTCAGTCCTCTGCTTCGTCATGCTGCACCGTGTGGGGTTTAAGCGAGAAGAGTTTCCGTCTTTCTCACAGCACGTGAGATGATCATGATCATCAAAAGAGTCCATCGTGATAGCATAAAGGATCGAAACCCCGCTCAAAGGTGATAAGACAGAAAAAAGAAAGGGCAATAACCCCACTGAAAATACGATAGAAAAACCGACGACTTCTGCAAAAACGAGAGTGTAGATGAGGGGTGGGGATGTTCCTCGGTGTAGAGATTCGTTCGGCCGAACGTAGCCGGCCAAAAGCCGAACGTCAATCAAGGGATCACGAGGCTTTTCCCCCTCCACCGATCGACCATCAATCAATGCGCATGCGAATGCCCCCCATGTCCTCCATGCCCCTGCTTCACGGCATGTGAATGCCCGTGCCCACCGTCCGCAGCACCACCATTCATCCACTGCCCATGTCCATGTCCATGTCCATGCCCCTGCTCCACGCCATGACTCAAATACTCCACATCAATTCCCTTCACCCCATCCCCCTGAGCCCAACAGCCCCCTCCGCCCCTCTTCTCCCTCACAACCTGAACGGTCACCTCACCAAATCTATCATTCGGCGCATCGGGTCCCTGATCCCCCAACCTCAACGGTCCTCTACATCGTTCACGGCAAAACTTGGTCACGGCTAAGATGTCGGCGTCTGTACAAGAGGCTTTAACGTGGACCACTAGGGTCGCGATGAGGGAGGCGCCGCCATCGGATTGGGAGGGGTTGATGTTTGAAGGGTTCGGGTTCGTGGACGAGGAGGCGTTTAGAGAGGCGGGGTGGGTGATCATTTGCCATACGTGCGGTCGGTCCAGGGACATGACTAGTGGGTGATTTTCGATCTGGTTCGAAATGAGCGAAACCCCATAAGCACCCCTAAATTAACACCTGTACGCGTCATCGACGGCACTCACATCTCGCACAGCACTCTGCACAGCTTTCGAATTGAGCGAATCGGGATCAGGTGCGGTTTGTAGTAGGACTTGACCCGTCGTAACCGCGGCCGGGTATGCAACGTAGAACATGGCGATCGATTGCATCAACGCAACGACCTTGTCCAGCGGCGCCAATTGGGCTCTGCAGAAGCGTGAATCCTTAAGGTGTGAGCCAGAGCCTCAAGCACTTGGCGAGGGAGAGGCAGATATACACAACTCACCCTGGAATCGTCAGCCCCGCTGCGCACAACCCCACACTGAACATCAAGATCGTAGCCGTGAACGGGTTCATAACCCTCTCAACCACCGAAGGACCCCTCAAGCTGCTCAAAGGTCTCGGTCTCGAAGGAAGCATCGCCGCAGAAGACGACGTCGGACCGATCGCCTGAGCCAAAGCGTAATGATTGCTCATCATGATGGACGTCAACAGCGTCAACGTCGCTGAAAGGGCCAATAGAACGACGGGGAACTTGATGCCTTCCTCCAAGACGCTCGTCGAACCTCCATGCGCACCAGGCGCTGTCATCCCCGCTCCTGCCTCACCGTGACCCATCCCACCATGTCCTGCTCCATGAGCTCCACTATGCTCGGCTCCTCCATGTAGTAACAATACATGCTCGACGGATTCCTTGCAGACGTAGACGGCCGAGAAGAGGAGGTAGATCGCTTGCGAGAAGTGGGACAGAGTGACGAGGCGTCGACTGCCGTAGGGTGTTCGCATGCTCGAGTTGCCCGTCCCGCTTCCAAAGGCGCCCAAAAGGGCGTCTATCCCTCTCGCACCATCGACAAAGATCCGTGACAAGGCGCCTAGGCCATCAAAGACGATGAGGTAGCCGAGACCTGTGACACTCAGTGCTTCGGCGGCTTGCCCAGTGATCCACAGCGAAGCGCCCAACACGACCTGTCCCACAGCAAGCAACAACTGACCGCGCGTCGACGAGGGAAGGTAGAAAACCGAGAGGATGAAGAAGCGAAGCGGCGAAGGCAAGCCAGCATGCTTGTGCCGGAGGTGGGATTGCTTGGGAAAGGGCATGGCGGCGGCATGGCCCGAGGCATTCGCGATCGAGGCACGACGACCATGCGCCATTGGTGGTGGTGAAACAGGCGAGGTACCGTTCTGCGGTATTTGCCCTGGTTCCATGAAGGAGAAGAAGTTGTGCGAGACCGAATGCTTGTGGTGGTGCCCTCGCCGTGATTTGGAGGGAGGTGGGGATCGACTGTCCGACGCTCGACTCGACGTCGGGGAAGAGATATCCACGACGGGTGCGGGTGCCGAGGTCGAGGTCGACGCATTCGGGTCGGAAAAGGTGTCGCCATAGCCTTGCGCCGCTTGACCTGGTCTCGGGAAGAACACGGAGAGGTTACGTTCATGGATGCGAGAGTGGGAGCGCGCATGCTCGGTCCGGGACGAGGTGGCCGAACTCGCAACCGTTGTTGTCGGTGGGACCTGGAACAGCATCGACGACGAATTCGGGGATGGCAAAGGAAGGAACGACTCTTCGTCGTCTTCTTCGACGGGAAATTGGTCTTCATCGTCGTCGTCGTCGGCCTGGGGCGCTGTAGGAAGTTTGTTGGCCTCGGCAACCTCTTCTTCGTTCTCCTCCTCGATGATGTACGACGACAGACCATGGGGTGGTGGTGTGCTCAGACTCGGCCGTGGCGGTGACGGGACCATGAGTGGGCCGAGGTTGTGCAGACTGTGGTGTCGCCGCTTGTGCGGGTTAGGATTGTTCGAGGCCGACGAATTGGGCGTAGGTGGGGTAACGGGGACCGGAGCCTGATACGGGCTGCCGTTGCCATTCCCGTTGGCATAGCCGTTCGCATTCGAGGAGGCAGTGGTAGAAGTGACTGGAGCAGCGACGGGGGGAAAGTAGCCCGAGGGTGTGTAGTCTGATGGGTCATAGTCGCGTGTGGGCGAGTACGGCGATGCGCTTTGGAGGTACGACACGGACTGGGCTCGGCGTTGGTGCTGCTGCTGCTGATGGTGGTTGGGCGAAATTGAAGGTAGAGGCGGGGTCGAGGCGGACAACCTCGAGGTGGAAGGTGACATCATTGAGGTCGAGGGAGGTGGAGGTGGAGGAGGTGAGGGAGTAGACGCCACCAGGGATGCCGGGTCGATGTTCTGGGCGACCGAGCGAGCTCTGCAAGTTCGGAAGGACCCGAGAGGAGGCCGAGCCATGAGTCAGTTCGGTGCTTCACCCTCGGCTTCGGCTTTGGTAGTTCGCGGTTCGCGGGTAGCCGCGGAAAGGCACGGAGAATATTTTGATGTTGGGGAACGTCATATCTACAAGTCACCACTCTCTGCCAGCGCCTCAGGGCTGTCAAGTCCGTGGGCAGAAGGCCAGTTGCAGGGGCGCTTCGACGCGAACGGAGAGGCCTCACGTGGCGGGCCGGCGAGCGTCGAGTGTCGAGTGTCGAGCGACGACCGACGAGGCCCAAAAGGCAGTGCAGCACCAAGAGCAACTAGGCCAGAGCAGTCACGGTGCACATGGGACTCCAGCACATGTGCACGGGCTGGAACGACCAGGCACGCTGCCCTGAGCGTTGCCATGGCCCGTGCCATCGCAGCAGCGCCACGCGTTGGTACGACTCGCCCCCACCGACGAACGGACGACGAACCGACAGACGACGACGACGACGACGATGATAGCTACTGCCCTCTTCCGATCCAAACTCCAGGAAAGCTCACCTTCGATGCCCACCACTCGCGCCATTCCGACCATTCATACCATTGCTCATCGACGTCGTATTCGAGGACGACATGGGTGCAGCGACCATCGTCGGAGCCGGCGCACGAAATGGCCAGAGCCGAGCGTGAGGCCGTGAGGCCGTGAGGCCGTGAGGTGCCGAGTCAGATGGCCGAGTCAGCGCAGACGAGCAGCCGGTCAGACAGGATCGGACAGGGTCGTCACACGGTCACCCACACGGTCTGACGCACGGGCGCGTGCAGAGTCGACGCGCGCTCAAACAACGGTGCCGTGGACGATTTCCGATCACGTCGAGTCGCGGCATCGGAAAAGGGGCATCGAAAGTGCGTAGCCTCCGAGTCGCGCCGAATTATGCCGGCTTATACGACAGTTTGGAAAAGAAAAGAACAAATAAGCACACCTTACTGAGACGGAGCGAGGCCTTTTTTTGGTAGACCCTGGATCTTACTTAAAACCAACTCTCGATTGATCTCGCTTGGACTGTGCTGCTCCGGTCCGGCTCTCTCCCGCTCCACTTCCACCTCCACCTCATCAAGATGCCAGCCAAGAAACCTTCCACCGCTGTCACGAAGGATGTCGTTCAGCCCTCTTTACTTGCTGGGTCACCATCACCACCTCCTCCAACAGCTGCGTCGAATGAGCACACAGCAGCTGAAGCTGAGGTAACACAAGTGACTAACGACGACAACGACAACGAGAACGACGACGACGACGACGACGAGCAAGCGGATGCCGCAGTAGCTGAGCAGGGCGAAAAAGCCACAACACTCGCAGCAACAGAGGTAGAGACGACCATGCCATCGAACCAACCTCCCTTACCCGACGAACCAGCTCCTCCTCCAACGGGCGTGCATACAGGCCGGGATCCGAATTGGACAGCCGTTTGGGATTTAAAGTCAGTTCGCACCAGTCTTGCTGCAGGGGATAACACCCCCTTTGGCCATACTGATGAGATCATTTGCACCGATTCGACCAGCGCACAAGCCTACTACTTCCACCACACCCTCACGGGCGTCACGCAATGGACGAACCCCTTCGAAGCACCCGTCGACTCGACATCCACCACACAACCCACCGCAGGTCCTTCCACAACAACCGCAACAACAACAGCAGATGCACAAGACGAAGATCCCAACTCGCACATCAATTACCGAGGCATCGACCCGGACTTGGCGTTCCTCGATCCGAATTTGGCGAGACAACAGACACGAGGTGGGGCCGCACCGGTGTTTCAGGCGAGGTTCAATTCAAAGACGGGGAGGTTCCAGGTCAGTAATAGATCAAATGTGAGTGCTGAGATGTGGCTTGAGGCCTGACAGCTTCTCGGCATTTGACGACCAGGGTGATCCGTCCATGGTGCCCGATCGAATCTCGGACTATTCGCGCTCATCAAGGCAACAACAAGCCTTCTACGATACCAACGCCTGGACCGAATCCCTACAAGGACGAGGAATCTACCAAGGCCAGCAAGATGAAGTCGAGGAGCAAGGTGGTAGGAAGAGGAAGCCGAGTTCGAAGGAGGTGCAGGCGTTCAAGGATAAGAAGGAGCAGAAGAAGAGGGCAAAGTTGATGACGTTCCTCAAGAGCTGATGAAAAGGCGCGCGTTTATGTTTGGGAGTGTATCTTTATCTCGGAATGTTGTAATCATACAAGATCACAGAAGATTCCTCTCGCTCCAGTCTCAAAGCTTCCTCCCAAGAACGGGTGCTCCACGTCCAAGCTCTTCAATTCCTCGTCGCGGAAGCCAACAACCTACTCAGCTCGCTCAACTGATGCTGCGTCAACTGACCCAGATCGAAACCTGCTCGTGATGCACCTCTATCATCCCCAGCCCCAGCCCCACTCCCACCTGCAGCCTGGGTTCCTCTCTCCTGCGCAGTCTTGCCCCTTTCCTCCTCCTCTTCATTCTCCTCCTCACTATCCTCCAAACTATCAACCACGCTTTCCCCGTCCCCATCATCCCCATCCCCATCCCCGTCCCCATCCCTACCCACGCTCCGGTCACTTCCCCCTCCCCTCCCTTCCTCCTCCAACTCCCTCACCCTCCTCGTCAACCTAACATACTCCCTCTCCAAAAAAACCAACCTCTCCTCCTTCTCCACCCTCTCCCGATTAGCCTTCAACCGACTCTCCTTCGCCGCTTCCCGATTCTTCTGGCGTCTTGCTTCAAGTTTCTCTTCGGCTGTCATCGAACCGGAGCGGGGATCGGGGGAGGCTTGAGAAGGAGTTGAGGACACGTTGGAGTGAAGCGTATTCTCCAACTTGTTCGTAGAGATCTCGCGATCTAAATCCGCCACACGACCCTGGATCCTTCCTTGATGCGATGACCCCTCTGGTAGCGGTGGTGGAGGTGGTGGTAGTGGAGGAGGATGCGCTACGACTTTCCTCTTTTTCGGTTTCGGCTGCGGCGCCGGACCCAAACCCGCCGATTTCTTCAACCTCGCCATCCCAGGTGGCAAATCCGAATACGTCGTCGTGGTAGTATCCACGTATTTGTAAACTACGTTGGCTTCGTTCGGACGAGTGGAGGGAAGTTGGGAAGTCGAGGCGATAGGGGTCGCTCGATCATCTTCTTCGGTCATGGGGGATAGGTTCGTTCGAGCTTTCTTGCGAGGGGAGGTTCGAGCTGGAGAGGAAGAGGTAAATTTGTCGATCTTTGGGGTAGTGGTGGGTCGCTTGGATCGGGTTGGAGCGAGAGCAGGTGCGAGGGTGACGTCGAATGCGCTCGAGGGAGGCGGCGGACCTCGATGCGCACTCGATCCGACCGCAAGCTCGTCGATCGATCGTGCATTGTGTCCAGAAGCTGACTGAAGTGTCCGTGACCTCAACTCCCTCGAATGCGGCGTCCCCACCGCCGTCGGCGAAACCGACTTCGGAACCAACGGTCCGAAATCAACATCGACCAACCCCTCCCCCGGCGTGAAAGTCTCATCGACCGCACTATAATCCGATTCCCCCTCTTCATCGCCCTCTTCATCAAGCGAGAAGATATGTCTCGTGCCACCACTACTCGGTACTGCGGTCCCAAGATCGAACAAGCCATCGTCCCATGCGAGGTTCGTTCGACCGGGTTGAAAATCCGGATCGTCCTCGTCTGAACTGGGCCAGTCGAAATAATCGTTAAAGAGCATCGTCTCGCGATCGGTTTCGGTCGTCGTTGAGGCGTTGGGGGCATGGGGTACTCGACCTGATCGAGTGGGGAGGGGGGTGTAGGATACAGGGGGATGATTTCGACTGACATGCGCCGAGGGGGAAGGAGGAGCGACGGCGAGTCCAGCAAAGAGGTTGGGTTGCGCGGCGAGGAATTCCAACGTATGACTGAGCGCCGTCATTCGGGGTGACGACGAAGGTGGGATGAGATTCGACGTCGATGTACCGACGAGGTGATTGGCTCGACTCGCTCCGGACGATATGGTTCCATGGGTGAGAGCTCTCAACAGTTCCTCCGAGGACGCCTGCGTCACCGCCGACGAGGTCGAAGCCGTCGTGGCAGGCCCATTGCTCGCTCCCACCCTCGCATCGAAACCAATAGGGGACGCAGCATTGGGGTCGGTCGTTCCCAAGCCAGTGCTAGTGCCGGTGTTGTTGGCTCCAGGGAACGCAGCGGCAAGCAAGGACGCGAGCGTGTGCTTGGCCTGGCTCTCGGTCGCTCGATCATTGATCATGTTGACCATGCTGATCCTCTGTGAAACACACTGCAATCAGTTAATCTGTCACTACGTCAGGTCATGGGTAAATGCTAAGTACGCCAGCCGGGGACACTCACCCTCGATGGCCTGCCTTACCGGGGCTCGTCGCGACTCGACGCGCCTCTTTTCGAACGCGAGTCCTCGCGAGGGCTAGTCGGTGCCGGCTCAATCAAGCCCGGCGGTCACTTCTTCTAGTGAATGGCCAGTCCAGGAAGTCAAGAGAACGATCGAATCACTTTGTAGTGCTGTTGACGTGGTTGCCTGCGTATGATGTCGTGGCCGCGCGCCGGTAAGCCGGGTGATGGTCACGTGCAAAAGAGACGCGTAGATTGCAAGGACAGACAGGCCCAAGCGCGTCGCTAGGGCTTTCTTCGTTCGCACACGCGCGCCGCGCCGTCGCGAATCGAATCGATCATTGATTGTCGGATCTACTCGCAAGAAGCATCCGCGACTGGCTCGAGTCAATAAAGTAATCAGAAGAACTTTCAATAGTGCGTTGCAATGTAACTTTGGACGATTTTGGGGGTTTGGTGGAGTAGTAAACAGAGTAGAAACAAAAAGCAAGAATGGTGGAGGGAGCGTTGCCCGTCACACAAAAAAAGAGGAGGTAGGAGAAAGCGTGACAACTGCGAAACTAATGAGAAAAACGGTGCGACGACGGAGGAGTTAGGGCGTGTCAACGAAAGAGAAAACATAAAAACAAAGGCGATGATGGATCGTGTCCGTCTATGAGAAGAGTTGCGAAGGTGGAACAGAAAAGGGGGTCGGAAATGTTGGGGTCTCGAAGAGCTGAGGGCACTACGGCGCGTCGGTCGTGGGGGTCGTGTGGCAGAGAATGGGGTGGGGGACGAAGAAAGAAGTCGAAAGAAAGAGAAAAAATGAGGAGTCGTCCAGATCGAGGCTCAATGAAGAGTTCAGTCCAAGATTCCAAAAGACGTCCGGTTTCGTCTGCGAGCTTCGACAATAGCTGCGGTTTCGTGGGAGATGCGATGGTCCTCGCGTGCCCTGTCGACTCCGTCCAGTCTTACCCTACTTCTTCGACCACACCAATCGCGTCAACCCTCACCACAAAATCTCCTTTCCACACCGTTCCAAAGCCCCGTGATGCAAGACAACCGAAGCCCGTCGGACAGCAAATGCCGAACACGATTTGGCATCACTGCCGCCAAGTCGATGCTTCCTCCGCGTGTAGCCCAGGTCATCCCGACGTCATCGGAGCGAAAGCTCAATCGAACCGAAGGCACAGTCACTCTTCGTAAACGAAGAACGGGCCAGCAGGAGAGCAATCACAAAGAGACGGGGAATAACGAGGACACGATGGAGGAAGAGCACGGACTCTGACGAGCAGCGGCACCAACGCGCAAGCGGGTGCACCGGAAAAGGCTCGGGAGTGATCAAAGGGCAGGTGGAAAGTCATGGAAAGAGGAGAACGAAGGGGCGAGGGGACAGCAGGGTTGAATGGTGAGAAGAAGGCGGAAATGTAAGGGTGGGAGTTGAGACTGAGGGCATTGCGACCTGAATGTTCACAAGAACGGAATACCGATTAGCGTTCGAATTACTAGACGCTGCCTGTATCGAGGACCTACTGTATCAATCTCGCCGTGTGCTTCGCAAGTATGGAGCTCAGCACATCATCGGTGCGTCTTGAAGATAAGAAAGGTCGAGAAATTCCAAAGAAGCGTCTTCGTCGTCGTTAACGTGAGACGCGTGTGCGGAGGGCGGGCAAGGGGCGTTGGTGAGGTCGTCGTTAGGGTCGTGAATGATACCTTTGGCCCAGTCGCCCCAAGCGTTGGCGATCGTTTCGCTGTCGAGGTGGAGCTGAGGGGGAGCCGCGGCCTCGATCGGGTCCGAGGCTGGCGACGAGGTGATGTCGACCTGGACTAGATCCACGGGGTCGGCGACAGCGCCGAGCGCTCCAGGTTGATGAACAGGGCCCGTTCTGATAGCTTCCGCGGCAGGGAAATTTCAACCTCGCGTGCGACGAGGCGAGAGCTATCAGAGTGAGGGGTCAAGTTTGGCAACGTGGAGCGTCGTGTACTGATTGGCGACGAGTGGGCCGAGGAGGAAGGGCTCGACTTGCGCGACGATGAGCGCACGCTCGACGGCGAAGTGCTGTACGATGTGCCGTTGGGGGACATGGGATCGTCAAAGTCGCTTCGGATCGTCATCGAGTCGTCACCGCAGACGTCGTTCAGCGAGCAGGCGGGTCCGAGCGCGGGAGCGGAGGTGGTGTCGGGAACGACGGGGAAGCCGTTCGCATTCGCCGGAGACGGGTGCGAGGTGATGGGGTCGGGGGCCGAGGTCGACAGCGGAGCGGCGAGAAACTGTTCGAACCGCTTGAACTTGTCCTCGAGCGACTCTAACCGTTCCCGAAGTCGACTCGACTCCATTTGTTCGGCACGGAGGCGGGTGCGCAGATTCTCCTTCTCTGTCTCGAGCTCGGCGATCTTGCTCGCGAACGGTGCGACCGACGCCGGAGAAGCCGCGGACGAGGCTGCGCCGTGCAACGACGGGTGATCACTGACACTTGTCGTCGAGGAAGAAACAGAGTGGGAGCGACTTGACCGAGTCGACAGCAAGGTCGAGGTGTGAGAGGTGTGAGAGGTCGGCGTCGATGACCCGCCGTGGGAGCGGGGCGGCACAAAGGGAAGGGGGACCGCAAGCTGCGCTTCGAGCTGCGCGACCCGCTGTTCGAGGTAAACGGTGTGCTCTTTTTTGCGATCGCGGGAGGCTTGTGCAGCGTCTGTTCGTAAAATTCAAGGAAGAGATAATCGATCTAGGTCAGCATGGCCAATGACCGGAGCAAATATCGGAAGAAATGAGGCGGCGTAGGTGACTAGCGCGGAATTGTGAAGGGCCGTTCTGGTGCGAGACAGGAGGCGCCTTTCAGGCCATGCCTCAGGGGAGGCGCCGAGCGTGGGCTCGCTCAGGAGAAATGTTCTCTCGGAGGTTGACCAAAAGAAGACTCTCGCGCCGTCGGTCGCTCGACCGTATGGGAACAGCGACGATGACGGGTGCGCAGTCCTTGTTCCGTAAATGGATCGCAACGCCGGTTTCCAACCCTGCTAGAAACGTGCCCGCGAGCTGGACGGGCCTGGAACCAGAGGCACCAGGGCGATGAGTCGACGATGGCGCTAAGCGGGGCTGGGCCGGCCCAATCCTCCGCGCCGCTATCGCGCGAGCCGCGTCTACCCCACAAAAATCCGAGCTCGTTCGGACGTGAATCTCGCGACTCGCAAGTCCAAAGTTCGACTTGTGAGACAGGACAATAGTCCCGGGTAGAGATCGCTCGCAAACCACCGTAGAGAGATCCCGAATCGAATGGTCGAAACAGCCATGTAAAACGCCCAAACACCAAGACAGGAGGCGAGGAGTCGATGGACCCGAGAGCAGACCGAGTGGAGGAACAGGAATTGAGTAGCACCGCCTGAACTTACTGCGATTGCGGATCATCCGAGCCTGCTTACGTTGCTCCTTCTCGTGAGTCGTGCCGGTTGTCGAGGAAGCACCACCGGGCGAGTCCATGTGGTCATCGAGAGAACAAACGCTGGCGGCGACGTTGCTGTTGCTGCTGCTGTTGGCACCGCCGAACGCCGAGGAGAGGAGGGTCGAGTTCGGCCAAGGCGCAGGCGGGGGCGGGGGCGAGGTGTTCATTGACGACGCCGAGTTGTACGAGGTTGCGAATTGAATAGGCGCCTGTCGAGGCTGGTGGGGGGAACCGTGATGGCGATGCGATGCCGACGGAGTCGATGAACCCGAAAAGGTCAACGCAGGGGCCCCGGCGGGATGGTGCTGCGATGGCCCCGACGAAACCGGAACTGCCTGCGGCGGCGGCGGCGGTGGCGGCTGCTGCTGCTGGCCGGCCCTCGCGTGCGCCGCTTGCGCTGGAGCCGCCGGCGTCGGCTGGGAGAGGGTAGGCGTCTGGGCTTGGGCTTGGGCGGCTTGGGCCTGAGCTTGGGTCATGGCTCGAGCCCGCTTCGAAGCTCGCGAACTGGTGGACGACGGCTGCGATGTCGAAGACGAGGTCGACCGATGGAGGCTATGGTCGTTTCGGTCCTCATCGAAGCTCGTTGGCGGTGGTGCATGTCGTTTCGGCCGGGTAGGAGCTGCGGTCGTCGTCGAGGAGCTGCTGCTGAGGAACGAGCCGTGAGGCACCGTCGGGTGCTGCTGAGATGCGGCCATGTTGGGAAGCAGTAGGGAAGGCGAACGTGGAAAAGCGAAAGGTCAAGCGGAAAGGTCGTAAGAAAGGCGTCAAGAGTCAGGTAATTTAGGAGAGAAAATGTGGGATGGCGCGATGTTGAGGGAACGAGCGGGAAAGGCCAGACAACCGACCACCGTCTCTCGAGCAGCGGAAGGGAGCCCCAGTGGGCCCTGGCTCCTGGGTCCTGGCGTAGCGCGCCAAATGAACAATTTCGACTCAATTCAGGCGCACGGCGATCAACGCTGCACGAACGCTCGAGCCTGGTAGCGCACTGTCAAGTCAGGGTTCCCTTTTATAGTCGATCCCGACGCTCGAGCACCGGCGGGCCATGTGGGGGTCGACGCACAATGAACGTCCCACGGATGAGCTTTGATTTTTCGGGTGTTGAATGGCCTGACAAGGACGTTCACTGGACCCATTTCAGCAACATGGTAATCGGACGAATTCTGAAAAAGTCAGCAAACATCGACAAAGTTAACTGAGGCACGCAACTACAACGTTCCTTTTGAGAGCGCGAACGTTCCAGCTGCTCAGCCGTGGCAAAGTGATCGAAGTTTAAGCAAACGAAGTTTCAACTCGATAAAGGTGGGCGCGCCGCGCCGCGTACATTTCAAACCGGTACGGGAGGCTGCTCGGGGGCCAACCGCACCCCAGGTGGCCGTCAAAAAGCCTACGACAAACTGGCAAATATATGAACAAAATTCGAGAACATGTGAATGTGTACATGCACCCAGACGCACACTTATAGGGGGGCGACAGAGTCACAGAGGCTATACTCGGCTGCCAGCCTGCCAGCGACGGCGACTGCGATAGAGTCGAAAGTGAAAGCGTCGGCGCGTTTGCTTGGCCTTGAAGCAGGGGCTGGGTGGGTACCCTCATCGAATGGGTTCAAAGGATCAAATATGATGGGTTAGGTGTTGGGGCCCATTGATCGCTTTTTTTGGCGGCGCTGGTACTCGCCGTCGGCTGGCTTTGGTGGTGATGATTGCTCTAACGCCAACTCCATTTGCCTGAGGCTGAGGCCGACCCCGACGTATAGACGTTTCAACGGAAGTCGACCACAATTGCCGACTAAATTGGATGAGGACTCACAGTTACCGCATGAAATCCGGTGCAAGCGCCATCACCCGATAAGTCAGGCCCTTGGTGTGATCCCAAGTTCTAATTGAGCAAACGGAGTTAAGCCCCGTTGGACCGGATGACGGCCGTTCCTTACCAAAACCCCTCATCCAGCTGCTCGAGGTGGACGCTCAATATCCGGGGCGCAGCGAGGCCGGCAGCTCGACCGGCGGCGACTCAACCCGACATTTTTTTTCGGATATATTGGTTCGCAATGCAAACAACCCTGAGATACGAAGGTAAACACGGCTAACAATTGTGCTTTCCTAAATTTCCTTGTAACAGCCATGCTCTTCCCACTCTGGTTTACAAACTGGAGGTGGAAGTCGAACTGGCTCTCGTCGTCGCCACAGAGTCGGACTCTTCTGCACGTCATTCTATTCCCGGGGCCCCTGCTGCGAAGGCCCTGGCTTCCGCTTCAACTTGCCTTCGTATTCGCATCCGAGTACTCTGTGAAGGACCTGTCAAGTCGGTATTTCGGGTACTACATTAGGTTAGGTACCACCGCGACTGCCTTGTGTCTCTGTAAATCACCCAACTTGAAGGGGGTTTTAGTGGGTATGATTGATTCTGATTCAGGGTCGATGAGTCCTACACTACTGGCCTAGCCAGTGTGCTTAGCTGCATTCCCTCCGACTTTTCCAAAGGTTTCTAGGTATTAATATAATTATACTGCTATTGAAATCTATCAAATAAAAAAGCGAGCGTGTGATGAGTTTTCTCGTCTCATTGCGGATGTGCTCGGGTGCTCGGCTTTCTAATTCAGTCGCACCTTGCAGATAATAATTGCCTCTTCCTCTTGTGATCACCTTTTCTGGCCCCTTTCCAGGTCACAACTGGTAACTGGCGGTGAAGCGCCTGGGCCTGGGCGCCTGGGCCCGCGACGTCACCGCCGCTGCCGCGCTGCGCTTGACAATCCGCAAAAAGCGAAGTCTTCATGTTCTCACATCTGTAGAATCCACTAGGACCTACCAACACCTTCTCAGAAATGACAAAGGAGAAGCCACTTTAGACCTGCCGAACACCGCGGTGCCGAGGCTCGCGACTCCCGTTGTGCATACATGCAGTGATGCACGAATCCGATCGGACGCGGCTTCGCTTTTCCCATTCGCGGCGCGATGGCCTGCGCCCCTCGGCGAGGAGGGCGGGAATCGGGAACGCCGCGGCCCTTGCAACTTGTTGGCTCTTTTGGAGTCGACGGCAGCGGGCCGGCGGACTCTCAATCGCTTGGATCCTATTTATGTGCCAAACACAAACGAATAGTACTACTTCAGGTGCAAATCTACTGCCCATTTTTTTTGAGATCCGTCCGACAATCTTTGCACCGCCTTGGTTAATCAACGAGCATTCATGGTCATAACGAAGGTTGTGAGCGGTCGGAGCTCGTACGCACGCGGGAAAGCCTTTGCCTTGCATCATCGAGGTCGCGGAACCAAGCCTTTGTCTTATCTTTCACGTCATGGGCCGAAACTTACTTTCTGGGTGATTACACGCGTGAGAGGATATGCCATCATGCTGCATCTACTAGTGCTGCATATATCATGCTCTAGAAAGATAGTCCCGCACCGAATGAGTACAGAATGACCTTGGATTGCAATCGAACCCCCTTTGACATCGTTGGCGTCTGTTCTTGTCTTTGGAACTTTTCGGAAGGCGCTCGGATCCCGCAATCGAGCCTATCCCATGTTGGGTTTCACTTTCTGTTCATCGTCGGACATCTTGCAACAGAACGAGAGAGAGAGAGAAAGGTCGATCCAAAAACTCTTTTTTCTGGACTCCATCAGCTCAACCGCAGATGGAAGGAATTGACTTTAGCGATGCTTGGTCGATCCATCACAGTTCTTTTTGACTGCCCACCTCGCGTAGTAAGATTGGGCGTCATCAAAGACCCCTAAAAATCCTAAAATCCCTACAAAACCATCACATCAAACAATCGACACCCTCGAACTGTTCGAACCCGTCTCCAAAGTCCCACCTCCCATCGTCAACAACCCTTTCGCTTCTTTCATGATCTTCTCCAACGCGCTCAAGCGATCCACCATCGTCGACGGTGTCGTCCCGTTGGGTTCAAGAACAGTCTTCTTGTTCTTGTTCAACGCTACCTCGGGGGACGTAGAAGCTTTGCGTTTGCCCTTTTGTTTCGATGTGAGAGTCGTTGAGGCTATCGCGATATTCTCTTTGATAGGTTCGGAGGAAATCTCGTCGTTGTCCCGGGGTAGGGTAAAGACATGTTCTGCCAATCGTGCGCGCGTTCGCCGGAGTTCATAGTCGTAGGTATCTTGTTGTATGAAATACCCTTCCACGCTGGAGAGAACGCGATTTTCCAGATGGTCGAGAAGTAAACGAGCGAGCGTGGCTGCGAGTCGTAGGAGGAAACAAAGGCGCATGAGCTTCGAGATCGACTTCGACGCACAGATGAGCACAGTGACTGACCATCCGTAACGGGCGGGAACTCGCTCAAAGCTGAATTCAGCAAAGGTGAAGGACCAACCACTTCGAGTCGCTTGTCCGATAAATAGGATTGTATGCGGCTCCGGAATGAAGTTGAGAATGTGGTCGGCAAGAGTGGCAAGGATTCGATAGGATGGAAGGGAGAGTTGGCGGTGGCGGTGGCGGTCTTTTTCGCCGAAGAGAGGATCAGAGACAAGGACGACAAGAGGATGTTGCATGCGATGATAGCTGGATATGATAAGGATCAGTCTCCCGCGCAAAAAAACCCTTGGCGTACCATTCGACTCACGATCGTCAGTTGAGCAACGTTGGGAGAGTGCAAAAGCCCGCGCATCGGACCAAGACCGTAAGAGAGGTGCCACGAAGTCTGACGGTGCCGGAAGTAGTCAATTCCAAGCTGTCACATGCACGCTACCCGAACCGAACTTACCAACGAGAGGGCGCTTAGCCCGATCCACCCGTATCGCCAGAGTCGGCAAAGCCGTTCGTGTGAGCTTATCAAAGTCTTCCTCAGCGTCATCAAGTCTTGCGATCCAGACATCCACCCCCTGCAATCCATCCCGAAGCGAATTGATATTAAGCTCATCCAAAAGCTGTGAGATGGCGTTCCTGCTTTAGCAATCGAGATGCTCGATCTCGGGGCTGAAGAAACGAACGACCTTACTCACCTTTTGCTTAAGCTCAACTTGCTCCTCCAGCGTAGGCGTCGTCGAAGGGCAACACGTGATAAGTAAAGATGGCTTGAAGCGTGAAACCTCATTCGCAGCTTCGACAAGACGATGAACGCGCTGACAAGCGGCATATAAATCCGAAGCTACGAGTTCCTCGGTACAATCGAGGAGGATCAACCCCACGTCATCCAGGGTCTCTTGGCGTGGGTCGTCCTCGTTCGCGACCATCTCGACAAGGAGGTCGACATGCGGCATGTCGATGGTACTCGTCAGTTCCAAGTCGGACAAGTCGAATTTGCGAGCCAACCAAGTTGCGAACGTCGAAGTGGTCGAGGTTGTCGAGACGAGTGCGGCCCATGCTTGCCGTGTGGCTTGCTGAGTAGGCATGAGCGAGTCGACGTGTTGGGCCAGAGTGTGAAGCATCGTTCCTGACCTCCAAAGTTTGTCTCTTCTTGCTTGGGCAGTATAGATTTGGTCGGCGAACGCTCGATCGGCCTGGACCGAAGAAGCCGACGGCGCATCAAGGTCTGGCAACCCCAACGAAAGCGTCGAGAGGTCCAAAGCCCCATCAAAGGAATAATCCTCTTCCTGGTCCCACGCCGTCCTCCCCACCCCTACCGAAGCCGTAATCTCCCTGACGTTCTCCTCGAACCTCTTCCTCCTCTCTCGATCCCTCTCCTTCGCGTCCAAACTCAACATCGTCCTCAACCTCCACGAGTTCCAAACTTTCCTCGTCATCCGTCGTTGCCTCTTGGCTCGAACGAGTTCACTCGCCGTCATGCGCCTCGCATGGTCTTCCAATAGGTCAGCAGCAAGCTTCGCAGCAACGTACTCCATCGTCCTTTGTTCATCATGCGCGATCGTGTCCCAATAATCCTCGAGGGCCTGTTCGGCCGCATGTTGAGCACACGACCGTGCAGCGGATGCAAGTAGCTCGTCGACGAATATCTTGCTGAGCGACGCGATCAAAGGACCTTGGTCCACCTTGGCAAGTTTCGGCGGCGACGGCAACTTGGGAAGCAAGGCCGGCGCTTGGACCGACTTGGGCTTCTTGGTCGGAACAGATTTGACAACTTCAGGTGATGGCTTGCTTGCGGGACTAGGCTCGGCAGTTTTCCGCGGCTCGACAACTGGGGCCGGCTGGGGTGCAGACTCGAAGCTGAACGCTTTGGGAGCGGGAAGTTGGCCCGACTCCTGTTTCGGTGCAGTCCGCTGCGGTGGAGGCGCGAAGAAGGCGTTCGGCTGGGGTGGTGGTGCAAAGGCTGAGGCAGCCGAAGCTGTAGAAGCAGATGCAAAGGGATTGGGAGCGGGTGTGGCGAGCTTTGGATCCGCAGCGAAGGTTGGGACGAATGAAGGTGCAACGGGATTGAGAGATGGGGTCGATGGGGTCGTCGAAGGTGACGCTTGGGCGGAGCTGAACGGAAGAGGGGTTGATGTTTGGAAAGAGGGCACCTTGTGCTCGACAGGGGCCGGCTTGATGATGTCGAACGGCGGAACCTGAGGGACCGAGGTGAGCAACGTGGGTGGGGCGGCTGGGGTTGGTTCAGGTCTTTTGGGTGCAGGGGCAGCAGGAGCTCGAAACACGGCCGGGGAGGATGCCGAGGGGAGGGGTTGCACGGCAGCCGAGACATAGGCCGCACCATCGATGACGGCTTGATAGGTCGTTGTCCCTCGCTTTGCTTCGACAAGACGTTGGGACACCCTTTGCTGCAATGTGACATCTGCAAAGAGCGAAGCGTGCAGCTCAGCTCACAGCACAGTCCACTCAAGCTCCCGTCAGACTCACTCTTGATCACTGCCGCTTTATGCAGCATGACAACCAGTTCTCCACTCTCTTCCTTCTTCGCCCCTATCCCCAATTGTGAGCAAATCGACTCGACCTCTTCCTCATCATCGCACCCAAGAACCTTGACGAGCGTTCCCGCAGGAAACCCACTATGCTGTTGCATGTAGGCGTTCTTCATCGTCTCGAGCGCGTTCTTGCGGATCTGATCGAAATGTGTCGACAAGATACAGCCAAAGAGGTAGGGGACCTCTTGGTTCGCCAGCAGCTTGAAAAACCGGGAAGCGGCATTGAGACTTGCCCGCTCTCCACGAGGGATGTTGGAGCGCTGAACCAAAGCGTGGAGCCGCAATGCGATCTGAAGACGAGGTTCGTCGAATACGCGCGGCGGTAACAATTCGCAGGACCAAATGATGTCGGGGTCGCGCAGATGGGTGAGAATATTGTAAGCTCGGAACTCGGCTTCGTTGGGGGCTGGTATCGGTGGATTGGCGAGCCGAGCGTCGTCATAGAACTCATTGAGAGATTTAAGGACTATGGTGTGGAGAGGCTCGAGTGTGAGTCTGCGTATGGCCTCGACCCAACTCGACGAAAGAGTCCTCACCCTTGCGCAATTGTTCGAGCTCTTGACTCTCACTGAAACTCGACTGCTCGCGCAATGTGCCCAGAGCAAGAACGTGGTACCGAGCAATGCGTTCGTTGCATTCAATCGCCGCCTCTCCACGGATATTTTGCATCGTCAAGTCCTGGCGAATGGACCGGGTTCGATCTCGCAGGAAGGGGTGGGTCACATGCAAAGGGGCGGTCGGCAGGAGGTGGTGGAAGAGGTAGTCGAGCGTCTTTTTGAGTACGGGCGGTGGTCGAACATCCGAGGGTAGAGGCTGTTCGTTCCCTGCTGCGGGTCGATGGAATGCTTTGACAGCTCGGGCAGGGTCAATGCGAGTCGTACCCGGATACTGAGCGAGGAGGACGGGGGGGGGGGGGCTGTCAGCGCTGAGCTCGCAAGAATGGCGCACATTCTCTGTACCATGCACCGACCCTTTCAAGTGCATCAACGTTGTTCTGGTACTCTCGCTCCTCCCTTTCCCACGCGGGACACATGTCTTCGCAGGTCCCCAGGAAGTCGGTCGCCTGGTCGAGGCGCATTGGCTTGAGCGGATCGGGGATGAGCCCATTCCTGATGTCCCGTAAGCGTTGAGCTTCTCGTAATGGTTTCAACTGTGTGTTATGAACAGAACACGGACACGGACATGCATGTCGTCGGTCAGCGCCACTGAACCAGCCGGGGCACGAAGAAGACCCGACCGAGCGGGAACCTACCTCGAGGTATCTATTGTTGGCAAGGGAGCTCTCGAATCGCTGCTTCCTTGCATCCGAGTCTTCGCCGAGTACTTCAAGAGTCGAGATCTGGTTGGGATCGCGTGGTGGAGGAGGTGTTGCGACCGAGGAAGCTGGTGGTGGGCGGTCGAGCTGCCGAGGTTGAGGGATGTTGGCAAAGGCAGATGCGGGTGGCGCTGCACTGGTTGATGCTGGGGTGGCGAAAGATCGAAACACACTCGAAGGTGCACCAGATATATTCGAGGCCGATTCATTGCGGTTGTTGCCCGATGCCGAAGTCGAAGCCCCCCAAGCCCAAGGCGAGGTCGAAGTCGAGGCGGCTGCACCAAAGACACCACTTGAGGGAGCAGCAGCGCCAAAGACGCCCGTCGAGCCAGCTCCAAAAGGGTTGGTGACATGGTTGGAGCCACCTCCAAAAGCTCCACCATCACTTCCACTTGCGCCTCCTCCGAATGCGCCTCCTCCGAATGGCGACGTCATGCCGCAAGTGGGGGGGACTCGGAGGGGATACGGAGGAATGTCAAGAGCCGGCATCTCGCGCGACGCGCCTGGCGAGAACCGTGCACCGCAGAGCTTGTTCTTCACTGGAGTCTTGACCCAGGGACTCGGAGCCAGAGGGGTATGTGCACCACATGTCCGAGATCGCTTCCCCTTCTTCTCCTAACTTTGTAGATCTCCCTTCCCTTCTCACCTCACCAAGATCTCACACCAACCCACACCAGTCACCTCCACCTCGGACTCCCAAGGTCACGCCATTCTTTCTCCCTCACGACAGCTTCTTCCTCACCGTCAACCTCCCCCTGCTCCAGACTTGCACAACTTCACTCAACCGATTGGCGCACGAACCCCTCCCTGCGCTTGCTATCGTGCCCACTCAGTGATTTGTTCATTCCATTTCAACTTCAGTCGAGATCATGGTCTTCCATTTTCAACGACGACGCTCAAAGTCCGCCGGAGCATTCGACTCCTCTCCCTCCCCATCGCGACCGGCAGAGACGGTTCCTCCCGTCCCAACTCTTCCATCGGCGATGCTTGCTATCAACAAAGAACGCTCAAAGACTAACAAACTCGTCCGAGGCATGGTGAGAAGAGTCAAGAGTGGTGATTTGCATCGAAAGGAATCTTCATCGAGGGAGCCACAACTTGACAAGTCTGTCGATCCTGCGCGCGGTACCACCCCTAATCGTCGGTCCAACATCTCCTCGTCTGTGCCAATCCCGTCAATCCCACCCATTCGTCTGGACCTTTCCCTGAGTGAGTCCGCTACCTGGCGTAGAGACTATCCGAGACGATGCTCACCTTCACCTGCTATCACTTCGTTGCAGCATCCTCCAGTCTCCACTCGCTCGGTCCCCCCATCTCACCCCACCTCGATGACGAGTTCGCATCTTGGCTCGAAATCGTTCAAGCAGCCGGTGATTCAGCAAGTGATTCGACGTGTGAAACGAGTTGTCCTTCCACGCCTTCGTACACCAACACCAGCAATTCGTCATGTTCGGCCGCGTCGAGCGTTTCGCACGCGTCGTACAGGGGTACTAGTACCGTCAAGCTGGCTTCACCTCCTCTCACTCGAACTCGGACATTCATTCCGCGCGATCCTCGGTTTCCCATCAGTCCAGAACTGGCTCAATACTCGGACTCGGGAGGTTCGTCACTTGACCCCAACACGTCCAACAAAAATCGCGTTACCGAGGTCGACGCTGAGGATGCCACCTACTACGGTCTTGACGTCGCCTTTCCTTTACCTGTCGCAACCTACTCCCGACCGCAATCAACCACACCGACACCCAAATCAACCATCCGCTCCAATTCGGACCGGATTGATAATCCGAAAGACCGTCTCGGCCTCGGTCCAAGAGGCGTCCACGTTCTAGACTACACCGTCCTGCGACTCTCATCCTCCTTCCCTCGCTCCGTGCCCATCCCTTCCCGACTTACTCGAACGCTGCATCATCCTCTCTCGACGAATAAGCATCGTCATATTCAAGAAAAAGGACCGGAAATGGATATGCGCGTCGTCTTGGGTCGTGTTGGGATCGCAAGGAAAGCTCAACGAGGGGCGACTGCGCATGAACGGATCGAAGTGGAGGGCTATGGTTCTGCAACAGGGAACCAGGATGACGTCGTTCCTTTGACTGGGGCGCGGTCAATCCCTATCTCAATCCAACAAGTCCTAGGTCCACTGGTTGATACCCTTCCCAGATCGACGATCGAGGAGGTACCCCTGACCATCGCAAAAAGACGCTCGATGTGTAGTACCTCCCTTCCTGGCACTCCCCAACGAATCCAGCAATGGGCCACTCGACCCTCTTTCAGGGCTTCGCATGTCGAAATGCTTTTGTACTCCGACAGCATTGTTCTCAATCGACCGATCGAATCTCGATTGAGATCTCCGCCCCTCTTCATGAGTGGTCGAATCCAAACGCTCGCCAAAATCGGTGGGCCCCCTTCTTCCTCGCGAGAATTCACCGAATCGATTACGCCTTTTTCGAAGATGTACTACCCGCCCCAGTACCGTCTTCCAGGCCCCATTGGGATCGGATGCGTACAAATTGTGCTTAAAGAGCGGCCTTCAAGTTACATGTCCGCTCATCCGGCGTCAATAGGTCCGAGTCCAAGAAACTCGACACGGCGAGAGAAGGAGGAGAAGGAAGATGACACTCCTTTGGCATTGTTGGTCACTCGGTCGATGTGAGTTCGAAGTCCACTCCGAAGGGATTCAGCGTCCTGAAGCTACTCTTTAGACGGAACAGCTTCTCTAGAAGGCTCACCGCACCCCCAATGCTCGTTCCAAGAATTATTGAACCACCCCAACGTCCACCACGACGACGACCCGTCACTCAATTTGTACCCAAGACCCCACTCGCAGAAGATCCTCCCTCTCCAAGACCGTGTCTACCCGAATGGAAGAGGAGGGAAGAGATTGAACAAAGTCTCGCCAAACTTAACGGTTCACCTCCGAGACGAGCCAGTGGAGAGCGTGGTAGCCCTCGGCTTTCGGCTCAGATTGCACCGATCGCGAATACACCGATGGTTTCCTCTTTCCATCCGGGTAAGGGACTGGCTCATTCGAAGACACAACCCAATTTACGTCCACATTCGACGGGTCCACTGCGGAGTCCGGATCCTCGTCTAGCAGCCTTCGGACCGACCTTCCATCCTCTGCCCCACCAAGCTCGCCATCCAACCTACTTGCATCCAAGTTCCTCTCTCCCTCCTAGACCAAATCAAACCCCGCTCTTCCTCCCCATCAAGACAACTCACCTCTCGCACGACCTCTCGTCGCCCAATCTGACCCCACTCGCTCGCTCTCCATCTTCCGAGCCAGTCAACTCAAATTCCGCAGTGGAACCAACAACTCGGCCAAGCCGACCGATTCGAGCCCCGACGCGACCTGTGTTGAATGCTGATTCGACATCGGGGGGTCCATTGAGGGATGGGAAGCGCAAGTCATATGGAATAGGCTCAAAGATGGTGCAGGGAAATATCGTACTTTCACCGAGGTTGATGGCTGCAAGGAGGGTCTCGGAGATGAGGTGGTAGGTCGCAAGGCGGCTAGTCATGCTCCCGAGGCAGCGTAGTTACCGGGACAAGGACTTGTTGTATCATTGTAGCTTAATAAACATTTTAAGACATGAATCAAGCACGACATGCGGTGCATCGACTGTACTTGAACTTGTTCCAGCCTGTGAAAGTTCCTGGCCTCCGGATCGAGTTTTCTCCAAGTCCCTTGCTGCGTACTCTCTGTATTACAACATACAAGAAAAATTCCACTTTCAAGCCCTATTCATATAAGCCAACAACTCCTTCCTATCGTTCATCTCCTGCCTCTGCCTCATTTCAATCTCCCTACTCCCTTTACCCCTCTTCTCCACCTCCACCAAGTCCCTCCTCTTCCTCTCCTTCTCCTTCTCCTTCTTCCACTCTTTCAAAGCCCCCTCTTCCTCATCACCCTTGACCTTATTGCCCAACCCCTTCCTATCAAACTTATCACTCGCCTTCAAAGGGACTTTCAAACCCCTGCCTTGTTCAGACCCTCCTCCTTCGCCCTGTTGGACGACGCCTAAAAAACCCCCTTCTTTCCACCCTTGTCTTTGTAAAATCCTCCATCCTATATTCGTCGAAGGGATCGCGTAATACGTTGGTGGGACTAAAGGGACGATCCCTTGTGTTTGAGCTTGGTCTTGTGGAGCTATAGGGTCGCCCAAGGGTTGGGAAGGGAGTAATTCGTGAATCGCTCGATGAAGAGGTGCGTTCGGTCGAGCTCGCTTGGTCCGAGGTAGTGGGTTAGGCAGTAACTTCGGTTCGGGGAGTCGAGTTAGAGGATCTAAAATGATGATGTCTTCATTCTCATCCGAAACGGAGTCCGAGTCCGAGTCGAATTGATCAGTTGTGAGATCAAGATCGACTAGTTTTGATTCGCGAGAGTTTGAAATCCTTGAAGATTTCCGAACCGAATCCGACCTTTCGACGAGACGAGGTGGTGCGTTAATTCCTACGAGATTTTCGTACAATCCTCTGACTTGACTCCCTTTCGAGACTTGAGCTATCTCCCCTCCACTTTGATTCCCCTGCACTCCCACTTCCCCGCCATTTAGGACAGGCATTGTCGCCTTGACGAACCGTATGCCAGGTCTCTTTGGCGCATAAGCAGGGAACCTCTCTCTATCATGTTCCCCAACCTCCCCACGGATAGATCGATGTGGATCGTAGAACGAGGTACTGGAGCTGGCCACCGTGTGAGGTCGAATGTCGTCATCGCCACTTTGGGTGGAGGTGGAGGGGTGGGAGAAGATCCATTTAGGTGGGGAGAAGGCTCGGAGAGGGATGGTTACTTTGGGGGTTGGATTTGAGGGTGTAGTAATGGTGGCTTGGGCAGAGAAGTGGGCGACAGAGGATGAAGTCAGCTGGGACGAGGACGAGCTTGAGATTAAGGGTGGAGGATCCTCCAGCGAGTTAGACGACGCAGTGGATGACGAGGTTGATGCGACTGGTGAGGTAAAGGAAGTCGAGCTCATACAGCCGCAACTCGAGCGGTCCGAGGCTATAGCGCCGTGATGGTTGTGGCACGAAGAAGCCAGCGGTAAGGCAGAGACGGACGGGCCAAGTGACGTGACTTGGGTCCTTGCGTTCGCTCGGTCTACTTTTGATCCTGGTCAATGACAGGTCGATACCACTCTCTCACGCATTCCAGCTTGTGTATCTATTTTATTCGACAAACAACAATTACATAAGAGAGAAAAAAGAACCACCCGACTCCGCCCCCTCAATCCTTTCGTTGATTATCGACCTCCTCCTGAATCTCCTTCTGCACCCCCTGATTCTTCGCCTCCTCGGCCTCCTTCTTAGCCTCCTCCCTCTCCTCCCTAATCTCATCAATCTCCTCGTCCAAGCCGACATCATCAGCGTCTACGATCTCGAGCGGTTCACGTTCGATCAAAGGTTTGATGATGCGTTCAAAGTAAGGGTGCACCGTTTCGTGCGGGTTCGATTCCCTTACGCGGTCAAAGTACACCTTGTAGACATCGCCGGAGTAAACACCCAGAGGGGAATTGATGATGTGATCGGAGTAGTTGAACGCATCGACGAGTGAAGCGGCGCAGTGACGTAACTCGCCACACAAGGACGTCACTTCGGCCGTGATACGATCCATCTGTTTAGGCGTGTAGAACTCGTACTTGAGGAACTGACCCGCGTTCTCTTCGATCGACCAAGCACCGTATAAGCGACAGATCTTCTCCAACGTCGCGACGACCCCGTTCGAAGGGTCCTCCGTAGCGGACAATTCCTTGATCGCATCAACGAAACGACGGTAAATGTAACCCGCAGTGTGAACCTTGGCCGCGACGAAACGTTCTTGAGAGGTCAACTCCATCGCCTCGTCCTTCTCCTTACCCTCGGCGAGGTATTGTTCGAAACGTTCGGCAGCGTTTTTGACCGAATTGGCAGCAGCGACCGCCCATGCTTCACCGAGGACGTCGGCATCGAGCGCCTTGTCATCCGAAGGACACTTGCGTGACAAGATTTCGGGCAAGCGGTTGAGGTAAGCCGTTCCACCTGGCAAGGTTTGACCGGCCTTAGCATCGGCATAAGCCGTGATCAATGATCGACCAGCCTGTAACGTCAAGATGGTGTTGTCTCCCTCCCACGTGCACTGTACGGCCTGGTCGTTGTACATGCTCGCCAAACCGGTATAGGCCGAGTAACCATGACCACCGCAACTCGCGCGACACTTTTCGATCGTTTCGAGGCCGTTCCAGGTGCAGAACGCCTTCAAACCGGCCGAGGTCGCGTGTACCTCCTTGAGTTTCTCGAGTACCTCTTTGGTCTCTTCGGGCGGCGAATCCGGACCCAACGATTCGAGTTGACCCGAAAGCGTCTCGAACATGGTCGTCATCTGCAACGCCGTGAAGCCCATCGCGACGGCTTGGGCGAGCAAAGGCAACAAACGACGTTGATGGATCGGGTAATCGATGATTTGCGTCTCGACATCGCGATTCCCGGACTTGAACTGACGGCGTACGATGGCGTACCGGATCGCAATCACGAGCGCCTTCTTGGAAACGTTGGCCGCATCGGCGACCATCGCTGTACGACCCTGAAGCAAAGCACCGTACGTCAACGCGGCCAAAGGGGGTTCTTGCACGCTACCGTCTCGAGTGACTTGGGTGTGCTTCATCAGCATGTAGTGGCGAGGGATTCGGACGTTTGTGAATTGGCTATGGATGGCGGATAAGGGATATCAGCATCCCGTCAGGCGGATTGGTTCAAGAGCCCACTCACATCCATCCATTATCGATACCGTCTCGACCCATCTTCTTGCCAATGTCTCCAATAGCAACACCGGGGAGGAGAGCAAAAGTCCTGAAAGAACACGAACGATCTCATCAGCTCGACTAGAGTAAACCCTTGCGCAGTGCCGCTGTTGAACTCACTTGGGGTTACGAAGAGGGGCAATGAACGTCTTGACGCCATGCATCTTGCCCTTGATGACAAGCTGAGCAAATACGGCGCAATGCGTAGCCGTTTGGGCCGCACCACCGATCCACCATTTGGTCGCCGAGACCGAAGGCGTATGAATGACGAACTCGTCCGTCGTCTCGTCAAAAGTCGCGGTCGTCTCCAACCCAGCGACGTTGGAACCATGAGCCAACTCGGTCATACCGAAGCAACCAACCATTCCGTTGAGACCCAAGACACCCTTTTCGAGCCAGTAAGAGAATTGATTCGCGGTCGCGGCGGATCGGATCGCGCCTAGAAAGAGACCGTAATGCACACCGTAGCGGGTCCAGAACGAAGGATCGGCGATACCGACAAGTTCCATGCGCTTGGTAAAAACGTCGAGGCGTTCGTTGAGCACGTAGTGAACCATTGTGGCACTGCGATGAGAGGGTACGATAGATCGGATGAGCCACTTTTTCACGCGGGAGACGCCAAAGCCTCCCTCGATGAAAGACGTACAACTTGGCCATGGTTCGTTCTCGAATTTGGTTCTTGGTCAAGTCATGAATATCGGCAAGCTAAACAGAGCAAACCCATCATCAGTAAATTCCTCCCCGATCGAAAAGTGCCGGCATGATATCGCCGCCCCCACCTTGAAGAGAGGATCTCGCTCAATGTCCTGTCCAATTCACGAAGCTCGTATTAGTGAGCAGTTCTGGGAGGTCCTCAAAGCATCCACATTCACCGGGATGATCAACGCACCTGCATGAACATCTCCTTGAGTTCGACATCTGCGGGAAAGCACGGAACGGGAAAAGAGGGGAAATTGAAGGGTAAGGAATCGACTTTCACGTGTCAGTGACGACTCTATGACCCGATCGACGCAGAAGATCCAGTCGGGTCCAACTTGAATCGTCCCAAGAGGTTGATATCTTTCGAAAGTAATTCAAATCAGGGTGCCGATGTCGAGCAACAAGGCGCGACGTGCAGATAGCCCGACCCCCGAATGTCTAGACGACTTGGGATCACCGGCGTGGTCAAGTAGTGTCGTCCGATTCCGGGAACCGGAAATCGGGAGAAGCGTACTCGCGTGTACTGTACTATACCGTCCCACACCACCAATCCAATCGACAAATAACCAAAGTTCCCAACTGAACACTCACCCTTTTGTCCACCGCCCATCGCGTACGTCATTCTGCGCACGTCAAAGGGGCAATTCTCACGCTCACGGGACATGGTCTCCCGCGGCGAAGGAGCGGCCTTGACCAATGGGGCGGGCGAAGTGGGAGGCATGGTCGTTATAAGGCTGTCTGTCGATCCAGTACCTCTACCTAAGTACAGTGAACTGTTCAACAGAGACTGTCCAAGGCACGATGGACCGACCTTTATGGGGAGAGCTGTGGGTGAGATGGGGGACGATGATCAAAGTAAGTCCGCCCCTGCCAGCCCGGACCTGTCGCCGTCATTGCTGCCTCGTCCTTTTTGGACCGGCCGGCCCGAGGCCGCGCAACCTCGCCGAAGGCCGTAGCGTGCGCATCGCCGCATGCCCATGACGGCTCCCGGCGCGCGAGTGGTAACCGGAGCACAGCCTGTCGCTGATTTCACACCTAGATCGGTCGCCAATTTGTGATTCTACTTGCTCATCAGGTCACATGATGCCGCTTGGACATTTTTCCAGCTACGAAGTGAAATCAGCTCTCCTGCATCTCCTGCATCTCCTGCATGTCGATCGACCAGAAGTCTCTCGCACGCAGCTTGCGGAGTTGGGAGGGGAGTTAATCGTCAAGGCTGTCATTACAAGTATACAAAAAAAAAGAGACCATATGTGCAACGGGAACGAAAATAAACGAGTGGAGGGAGCGAGGTGTGATAAATTGAAAAACACCTTCGACAAGTCATCAGAAAACAAATAGAAGAGAACTCGAAGCCTGCTCAAACGACAACGGATTCGACCTTGCTATCCTCCTGTGCGACCTTGTTCTCGAATTCGGCCAACCACTTGAGTGCACCTTCGGCCTTGCTAACCGTTGATTCGACCTCCTTACGTTCAGCAGCGGATTGATCCAAAGCAGCACGGAACCTCTCCCTCAGATCCCATCCGGCCAAGCGCAAGACTTTGCGCGTTTCCCGGGCGATGCGTTCAGAATGAGCCGAGGCAAAGGTTACGGGCGGTTGCGTAGCTGTTGTAGAAGCAGCCGAAGCTGATGAAGGGGCAAGTACGAGCGCATCGGACGAAGCGAGCGAGGCTTGCAACTTGCGACCAATGTTGCGAGGGATCGCCCTCGGCAAGTCTACGATCACATACGTGACGAAACCGACGGTGATGAGACCTAGGATGGGAGCAGCCCACTTCTTGGCCTTGTCGCTACCGAGCACCTCAAAGATGCGCGTGATCGAGTCCATCGTACCCTTGACGCCAATGACGCGACTACCGAGCATCCCGATCGTGCCCACGCCGAGACCGAGGATCGTACTCGTTTCGACGAGGTCATCATCATGCGTCTTCTTGCCGCTCAGTCGCGAGCCATGCGAGTAGAGGCGCTCGAGATCGAACAGGTCAAAGATTGAGACTTCAAAGTCCGTCGCGGACCACGAGGTTGACGAAAGGCCCGTAGCGCCCGTGCCCAATCCGAGACCCGTGCTGACACCTCGAGCGGCGAGACGTCCAATACCACGACGACGCTTGGCGAACATGACCTCGGGTCGGAAGACTCGGGCCTGCTTCTTTGCTGTCGCGGCAGCGACTTGACCCCCGACAGGGTCTTGACCGTCCTGAGCAGCAACCGCGGTGCGTTCTTCAACGGCCGCAGAGGGGAGATAGCGCTCGCCCAAGCCATGCATGACCTGTTCGACGCCGGCACTGGTTTCGATCCTCGCCTCGTCCTCGGCGATGCGCACCTCAGCTTCAAGGGCCTTGACCAACGTCTTCTTGACCTCGTTCGCCCAGTCCCACAGACCAGCGAGGCCAGCGTACTCGGGCAAGCTCGTCGGCGCGACGAGTTGATCCGCGTCTTCAAATCTCTGTCGGTTCGCATCGCTTGCTTGGGGAGGGACGACTTGACCTTCGGCGACGTAGCCTAACGCACGCTCGAGTCGACTCCACGCTGATGAGCGAACGGCCTCGACCGCGGTCTCCTCGACACGGTCCACGCCGGCCTCGACTTCGTCGCGTTGAGCGTTCAGTCGCTCGTGGATGGGTCGCACGCGTTCCAATTGACGCAAAGCCTCGGCGAGTTGATCCGAGGCAGCAGTGAGGTTGGTCTCGGCCAAGGTCGACAGATCAGCCAAAAGATTGAGCAGATAGTTCTTGGCCGGAGCGAGCTTCGAGGTCGTTCGCTTGAGCAAGACGAACGAGCGCAAAGACTGCTCGAGTAGATCGAACGCGGTCGGGTCCTTCTCATCGCCATTCTCCTCTGCGAATTTGCAATCCTCCACGACGGCGACTCGGGCAGGTGCGGCGGAGTCCGATTCGACGACATCGGCGGCGTCGACAAAGTGCACGAGCTCGTGACGCGCCTCCCATGTCGCGGGAGAAAGTTGCTTGATCTGTTGGCCAACGAGGCGCATGCAACGCGCCTTGTCCTTGATCGCGCCCCATTTGTTGACGACGATAAAGACGTACGCCTTTTCGCGACTGGCGTTCCACAAGAACTCCTTGGCCGAAAGGGTGAAGTGATTCTCGGCCGAGACGACGAAAACGATGACGTCAATCTCGGACTGGCGTGCGAACAAGGCCGTCGTCGAAAGCGTGTCGCGGTTGAGACCAGGGGCGTCGATGAGCGAGATGGACACGAGGCCGTTCTTGATGAATGACGGGTTCGGCTCGGTCTCGACTGCGGGTGCGCGGTTGTCATGGACGTACGCCTTGATGATCTGGTATGGCTCCTCGGCGTCCTGCACCTCCTGCACCTGGGTTAGGTCGAACGAATCGAACGAATCGGGTTTCGTCGGGTCGTAGGCGCCAATATCACGGATCGCATGCAAGCCCTCGACGCCGTGATTGAAGTTGGACGCGTCGAGCACTTCGCAAAAGACGGCCGTGCACGGTTGTTGGTCCGACGGCATGAGGTCGCGGCGGAGCAAGGCGTTGACGAAGGTCGATTTGCCGGCGTTCAGATCACCGGTGACGAGGATGCGCGAGTTGGTATCGACGACACGCGAGCGCAGGGACGAGATGTGGGTCAACGACGAGGTCAGACGACGCGACAGGAGCTGCGACAAGGTGGCGACCGAGAGCGAGGGGAGCAGGGCCGGCAAAGCGGCCGTGGCCGCAGCGGGGTGGCCGAGCTTGAGGTCGAGCGACAATATGGAGAGCGGGTGGGCCGGGGCCATGAGGGATGATGTGGACACTTGCGCGGTCGTGTTATTCGGGGTGTCGACCGTCGACCATGCTCTCTGCGGGGAGGGCCGCTTCGATGAGGCCGAGTGCTCGTCGGGACTGTCGTCGGCCGCGTCTTCGCTCGGCTGCAGTGTGGCGCTTCGACGCAAAGCGGGGAGACGAGCGGACGATGATCGCACGGGAGTCACGAGTGGGTCCCGTTGCGAGCCGTTCGAGGTCGCGTCGACGCCGAGTTGATGGGGGTAGTGAATCGTCCCTGGTGAGCGCAGAAACAGGAGGCGCGGCGTAAGGCGCAAGCAGGCGTCGAGGTCAGCGTCTGTCATGTCAGGCCAGAACATGCTTGTACTCGTAGACAATCGAGGGGGTTTTGCAAAATGATCTCAGAGCGAGACCCTTTCTGAGGCTGCGACCTTCTGACCTGGGGTGTAGGGCCTGACCCTCGACGTCGCGTGCCGAGCGATGACCGCAGGCGTCCGTCGACGGCTTTGAGCTCGCACGCCACGGCAGAGTCTCTCGCTGCCACTAGCAGCACAAGAAACAACCCAACTCACATTTCTCTTGATTGAACGCAGCCAAGCTTTTGACGAGGGTCGTGGTCGAATCGAGCGAACGGACGAGACTGTGATCGTCGAGGGAGATGGTCGCGACCCCCAAGGCCGGACGAGCACCGATCGGTAAGGATCGGGTGAGCGTTCACGTTCAGGAGGGGCAAGGAGCGGGGGAGGAGCAGGAGAGAGAGAGAGTGTGGGCAATGCATGAGCTACTGCTGTCGGACTGAACGAGGGTGTCGGATGGTGTGAACTCACGTCTCCCTCTTGGTGGCGAACGAGGCCTGCTCCTCCAGATGACGGGCCATGTCGTCCTTGGTCACGCCAAAGACGGAGCCGCGGAGGGTCGTACTCGTCGCACTGCTGCCCCTGACACTCGGCGAGGCGACCGTGCCGCCGAACGAGGTCGACTTGGGCGTCGAAGGCACCGAGCCGGATGGGGTCGACGATGGGGATTGCAGCTCAAAGGGGAAGCCATCGGTCGAGTGTTGACTGGACTGGCTCGACTGGCTCGGCTGGCTCGACTGAGATCGCGATCTGCCGTGCGAAACCGAGTGCGGCAGCGAGTGTTGGGCCATCGTCGTCACTGGATTGCCCACACGCAATCGACCGGCGTCAACAAGGCTGAGCAAGACGAGTGGGAGGTCGGTAGATCGACTTGGGTTGGCTGTAGTGATGGGTGAAGATGAGAAACCACCCGGGGATGTCGTGTGTGTGTGTGTGGGGGGGAACAGAGTGGAAGGAGGCAAGCACCCACCCGCCGGCCGGCTCTCGGCGCGCGTGACAGCGTCCGACCTCATTTTACGACTGTCCTGAACGCTAAAAGGGATCAACAGAAAGCGGATCGAATTGTTTGGCGCGTGCAAGTCTCCTATGCAGAAATTGAGCTACTGGAGCACCACATCATGACTTGTGTTCGGCAAGAACAACCCAAAAGAAAAAGAAAAAGAAACGACCCATTTCATAACAAACCATGCGTGCGGAAATTTGAATCTCACAGCTTCAAGATCGACCAGTCCTCGGTCAGTGGTCACCTCTTGCTCTCCTGCGCTCCTCACTTGACACACCCCTACTGATCTATCTATTATGTAAGCAGCCGGCGTGAAAGATCAGACAAAGTCATGCGCTCCAAGCCTGATCTTTCTGATGTACTAACATCACTTCTTGCCTATTCCACAGGGCCGAAGTGAGTCCGATTCCGCCCGCGTACACACCACACCGCACACCCGCTGCAAACGGGCGATAAACCGGAACCTCCGCACCTTGAAACTGACCATGAACCCCCCACCACGCCCTACCCCTTGACCTACCATCGATTCGCTCATCCGTAGCTCGTCCTCGTCCGGTGAGTCATCGTAGCTCTCTTTCCAGTTAGGCCGTTGAGATCCTAGCCGCCAAGGGGCATAGGATAACGTGTCCGACCAATCGACCGATAGTGCCCCGTTGTCTCGCTTAAGCGTCCTAATACGAGCCAATACTGACGAAACTGCCCGTCACTTTGACCTGATTAGACACGGAGAATCCGAATGGAACAAGGTCAGTTCTCCCCCACTGAACCCACCCGTACCTCGCCCTTGACCACAAAAAGCACCATCCCCTAATCACCCCCTCGCGCTCTTTCTTTACTCCAGTTGAACCTCTTCACCGGTTGGAAGAACCCCGAACTGACCGAAGTTGGTCGATCCGAAGCGCTCGCTGGGGCCCAAGCCTTGAAGAAAGGTGGTCACTCCCATTTCGACGTCGCCTTCACTTCGGTCCTCAAGCGTGCGAACGATACCCTCGCCATCATCCTCAAGGAGATTGGTCAGGAGGACTTGGAGACTTTCAAGAGTGAGAAGTTGAACGAGCGTGATTATGGTGATTTGACCGGCTTGAACAAGGACGATGGTCAGTTTTTCAGCATGATCAGTTCTTAGCTCAGTCGTCGGGTTAGGCTCGAGCAACGTCCCAAAGATCCCTGGTTGAACCTATTCTCTTCACCCGACCCGACCCCCAGCCCGCAAAAAGTTCGGCGAAGAGCAAGTGCACATCTGGCGCCGTTCGTTCGATGTGCCTCCCCCCGGCGGAGAATCGCTCAAGTTGACCGCCGACCGAGTGTTGCCTTACTACGAATCCGAAATCAAGCCCCGTCTCGCCAAGGGTGAAAAGGTTCTCGTCGCTGCTCATGGTAACTCCTTGAGGGCGATGATCATGGCCTTGGAGGGCTTGTCCGGCGAGGAGATTTTGAAGGTTGAGTTGTCGACTGGGGTGCCGATCGTTTACAAGTTGGACGCGGACGGGAAAGTCGTTAGCAAGGAGGTGCTTAGTGAGTTGAATTGGCTGGCGTCTGGGGTCTTTTGGGTTCAATCGCCGTTGACATGTTGGACCCTTGATGTACTTTCAATAGAGCACTAAACAGGATTGCCCAACATCCCTTCTCGTGGACTTTTGCTTCTCTGAAAAACAATCATAAACCCATTCTGCAAATTACCCAATCAACACAACACGATCACACTAAAAGTTAATGAACGAAGAAAGAATCCGAGAGCAAGCATGAAAGGGAAAAACGTTATCTCCTCCCGCGATAATTTGAATGGGACCCTCAGACCTGCCCAACTTTCTTGACGCCTTTGAGGATGTCGACCCGATCATTCCTTTGCCAGAACGAAAGTAACAAATCCGCCGTTTGACCTGGATGATCCTTTCATCCTCCCAAATCAAAAGAAAGCCCCCGCCCCCGCCCCTTTTCATCAGCACCTACCCCCTTCACCCGCCCACCCGTCGAGAACAAAGCCCACTCACCTCTTGTACGCAATGCCCACTCTGCGTAATCACCTCAAGTTGATACTTGCCCTGCATTTGACCGATCATCAATTCCTTGTCTAGCGTTTCCGCACCTGCGAGAAGGAGTAATTTGGCGCAACGACAGGAGAGGAACTTGGAGGAAAGGTTCGTGAACCAGCCTTTTTGTTTTGTTTTTTCGAAGAAAAGTTGGGTGAGCTTATGCCAAGTTGTTTGTCCGTAGCTGATTTGAGGGGGAAAAAGATGAGACCGACCTCGCCAGAATGGTTCTGTAGAGCTTAGATTGGCTCTCCAGAGGTACTTGGTTCGTTCGGACTCTTGTTCATCATCTTGAGCGGAAGGGTCTAGGTAAAGTAAAGGAGGGACCGAGATTCGTGCCGAGGCGAGATTGTTGAGCGTTTTCGTTCGGACGCTTTTTTGAGGTGAACAAGGTAAGGGGATGCGGGATTTGGTTAGGCAAAGGAGGAAAGAGGTAAGGTGGAGGCGTGACTCACTGCCATTCGATGGCATTCTCGATGGAAGGAAATCCTTTCGGTCGAGCGGCGACGATGGACCCCATCGAAACGAGGGCATCGATAGCGGTGCCTGACTCCACGCAAATTCAGGTGTCCAGTCAGGTTCTACGAATCTTAATATCTGGGGCTCGATGAGAAGCGGGTCGCTTGGGTCTCACCTTCAACGACGTCAATCACGACCACGCCAATGACGGTGCCGATCTCGGCTTGTATCCGATTACAAGCCGTCGAGACGACTGCACCGCCCTGTGACGTCGCGATCGCCGAGTTTCATCCAGAAAATCAGTGTCTTTTTCCATTTGAAGCTGAATGCTCAGACCAGTCTCTCTGAGATGGGACGGGACCAGGGGCTCACCATAGAGTGGCCGACGAGGATGAAACTTGGGGGTGGTGCAGACGAGTCGGCGGTTTTGAACATCGATTTGAGTAGATCGATTAGGTCTTGGACCAATCGTTCCAAGGACATGTCCTCTGCCGAAGCTTTCGTCTTCGCTGAAGACCGAGTACCGACCAACGATCAGAGAGACCGAATCCCGAGAGGGTCAGTTAGGGTCAGTTTCGAAATGCTTAACCCTCAACTCCGATCGTGCAAGACTGACCATGGCCTCTCGCATCATAACTCAACACCCCGACCTTGGCTCTACTCTTTTCAGTCACTTGCTGAGCCAAGCAAGCAAAGGCCAACCCCGAGTAACCTGCACCATGAACACAAACGAAGACGGTGCGTGCGCCGTCGGAATCCACCCCCCCACTTGAGAAGTCGTCGTCGTTGTTCGGTCGGGTGGACGTCGAAGCTCCAGTAGGTACAGGGGGGGTATAGTAAACTCTAAAGGTCGATTTTGATTCCGATTCCTCGACGTCAACCTCCAAAGCCGAAGTGAAGTATCGTTCCGCTGTGAGGGGTGAATAATCCTTGTTCGTACGACCACTACTGCCGATCAAGTGTCGTGGTCTGTTGTCCACTTTCTAGTCGACTCGATCAGTTCTGCAACTTGTGGGCCCGACGAGACGACAAGACGCACCTATTCGATGGAGTACTCCCTCGAATGGGCAAGGAAGAGGGGAAGTAATCGCGCTCCTCTTCGTCCTCTTCGTCCTCTTCCTCGTCATCGTCGTCATCGTGCTGAGGCTGAGCCTCGACTGGCACACGAGCTGGGACGCCTACTCCTTCTTCCCCTTCGCAAAGTTCGTTGCCTTGTGCATCGAACGCGGCAAGTTGGGGTAATTTGGAGAATTTGGCTTTGAGGAGATCGCGTTGCATGGCTATGATGAGCAGTGAGAAGAGCGAGCGAGCGGTGGTGTGGAGTGGAGGTGGTGATGGGCAGTAGTAGTCGGAAGCCGAGCCAAGCGCGAACGGGATTCGATCGCTGCCACTTTGATCGACTTCGAGCTTTCATGTCGTTAGCAATCTATCCGTCTGCGAGCCAAAGAAGGGTGCAATTTAATCACGTCCAGCGGAATGATCTACTTTTACAACCACGAGCAGGTCCACAGAAACGAAAAATAGCAAGACCGGGAGAGGAAAGCTCGGACACAGAATGCACACGAAACGTGTCCAAAGCGGATACAGGATCGCAAGTCGAGTCGAATTCAAAAGTAAAAAGAAATGAAACCACGATCACTCAATCGGTAGCACACTTTTCGAAGCTTCCTCTTCCTCTCAGCCCGAACGAGGCATGAACTAGTTTCCCAAAATAGTCTTTGGATTCCACTTCACGACCACCACCGACAAACCCCCCTCAGTCCTCAACTCTTTCCACCCCAAGTCGAGTTTTTGGTTTAATCATCGCTGATCTCGATCGAGCCATCGTCGATGCCCTCGATGATGGTGTGCGCCGGCTTGCCGTCGACGGTGCAGCCGACCGATTGCGCCGTGCCGAGAATCTCCTTGACCGTGCCCGAAAGTTCCTTGGCCATCGACTTGAATCGCATCGTACGCGCGATATCGATGATGCTGGAGTGGAATCGTACGGCGCGAGCGGGATCATGTCAGCTTCCCTGGCCCTCTTCAAAGAGAAAAGCCGGGAGGTCCAATTCGGCGACTCACGCATCCAACTCGACGTTACCCGAGTGTCGGATGTTCTTCTCCTTCTTGCGGTCACGTGGGGGTTCCTTCAATGCTCGGATCACGAGCGACGAAGCCGAGGGGACGACCGAGACGGCGGCTTGACGGTTCTGGATCGTCAGTTGGACCGTGACGCGGAGACCCTTCCAGTCACCGGTCGCCTTGGCGATATCTTCTCCAACCTTCTTGGGCGACTGGGAGTGGGAGTGCGTGGAGATGAGGTCAGTACAAAGACGATCGTGTCGTCTGCCAGAGGTTGTGTGGTCCGCCGCGTGGCGTCGTTTCGGTTGGTGGCGATCCCTACTCGTCAACATACGTCCCCCGCTCATCCCAAGCTCATCCACCACTCCTTTCCCATCCGATGATTCGTCTCTTTCGTCGTCAGTACCTTCTTCACACAGCTTCGTCTCCCCATCCACCGCCCGAGCCTGCGCTTGCACCGAAAGGCCGCAAATCGACCCGACCCTCCCATTTGCACCGTGGCTCGCCTTCGCGCATCCAATCCCATCCCGCACGCTCATCCCCGTCCCAGTGTCGATGGCGCGAAGTACCACCGTCGTGGGGTCCAAAAGTGCGTGAAACTTACCAAACCAAGAGGACCGATCTTGGGAGCAAGAGCGGACGAAGCCTGGGTGAATCGAATGGGACCAGCGCAGAGAGAGCAGCGGGCAAAGGCGCGACGCAAGGAGAAAGGCGCGGCGAGCACGACCAAGGAACCAAGCAATGGGTCAGCTTACATTGGTCTTCACAGCGAGGGCGAACAGGGCTTGGGTTCAATCACTTACACCAACTTCACCACCGGTCGCTCGCAAGTAGATGATCTAGGGTAGGCAAGGGGGAGGGGGAATGCGTACGCAATGCACGCCGGAGGAAATCTCGTGTTAGCCCTGAACAGCGCAACACCACCCAGCCAGCAGCAGCCGGATCGAACTGGCGGGCGAGCCAATCTCGTAGGGCCCGCCAATGACCCCAGGCGCGCTCGCTCGCAGCCCCATCAAACTCATCGCTCTACGGGCCATGCAGTCCCCTACGTCCTAGCTGCATCGAAGGCGATGGGCGGAGGGAGTTGAGCTTACCTTGATTTCGTTGGGGTCGATCTTGGGTGCCATGGCTGATGAAGGAGTGGTGTTGGGGTGGGGGAAGGGGGAAGGGGCGTAAAGGTGATGATGGTCGAGCTGAGCGAGGCGACCGCTTGCGCTTGCAGGGCGAAAAGTGCGAAGCCCCGTCGAAGCCCCGTCTCTTTGCGCGCGAGGCGGCGAGCGTGCGGGCAGCCCAACTTGGCCCTGCTCGTCGATACGGCCCGAGCGCAGGCCGAGACGGAGGACCAAGTTGGCTTCGTCTGTCGACACAGCAGAGATTTCTTTTCTTTTCTATTGGCAAACAGGCAGATTTACTAGTCCCAGGAAAAAGGTTGCCAAAGTTTTGGCGACTTACTGTACGACCCCTTGAGGCCGTTCATGACCAAAAGGACCGAGCAAAGCTATGTGGTCATTGGGCGTGCTGTATACCTCTTGGCCCGTGTTTGAAGAGTACAGAAAATGTCTTGATTTATTCTCGATTTTATGACACCATCAAGAACATCACAGTGCTACCGAGTAGAAAGCCGATATTCGAGCGCTCGATCACTCCCCACTTGCAAAGGGGGCACCCAAGCCCTCGCCGCTCTTCTGCGTCCTGCAACCCTGCCACCCATCCACCTATCCACGTCAGTCGGCTCTCTCCTGCGAATTCGTACCACGTCGACCATGAAAACTGACTTTGGACCCTGTTCCCCCTGGCTCTTCCCCCCGTCTGCCCCTACAGCATGTCTGAATCTCTCGTCTACAAGGGATCGTGAGTCGTCGCCGTTTTTTTCCTCCTGCGGTGCGGGCTCTGGCTGGGGTCGTCGTCGACGCCTTCGCGGGTTGGCGCGCGCGCGCGTCTCTCGTTGAATACGTGCGCACAGGCTCGCGCGGGCTGCGAGAATGGCCTTTTTCCTCAGCAGCAGCCAGCGACAGCCCTGCACCGCACCTACATCTCTGTGGACATGTCACTCATCTCCTATGCTTTCCGACCGATATCAGGCTCGTCGGCCACAAGGGCGACATCACGGCCATCGCCACCTCTTCGGAGAACCCCGACATGATCTTGACCGCCTCGCGCGACAAGACCATCATCATGTGGACCTTGACCCGTGACGAGGTACGTCGACCGCGTCACTAGTCTTTTTGACAAGGAAATACTCATGGACTAAACCCTCGTCCACGACTCCCCTCAGTCCGCCTATGGTTTCCCCAAGCGAGTGCTCCACGGCCACAACCACTTCGTCTCGGACGTTGTCGTCTCGTCCGACGGCCAATTCGCCCTCTCCGCCTCGTGGGACAAGACACTGCGATTATGGGACCTCAACACGGGTTTGACCTCGCGCCGTTTCGTCGGCCACACCTCGGATGTGCTTTCCGTCTCCTTCTCGGCCGACAACCGTCAGATCGTCTCCGGTTCGCGTGACCGCACCATCAAGCTGTGGAACACGCTCGGCGAATGCAAGTTCAACATCCAGGAGGATGGCCACACCGAATGGGTCTCGTGCGTTCGGTTCTCCCCCAATCCTCTCAATCCCGTCATCGTCTCGGCTGGTTGGGACAAGGTCGTCAAGGTGAGCATTTTTCTCTCTTTTTGGGTGCTAGTGGCCCTAGCGTCCCTAGCGTCTTCAACAGCAGCAGCAGCATCGCATCCCGCGACCATTCTTCGAGCCGCACGGTACACTCTACACAGTCGAAAGACTTGTGGCGGCGTACTCGAACAGCACACCACCAGAGCCACCACCGTCTTCTTCACCCCCCCTCGAGCACCGCTCCTTTCCATCCACACATGATGATTTTTCCTTGTGTATATATTTGCTACTTCAGAGGGCGTATCTTCCCTATGAGAACAACCAATTTTATCCACCAAGATCGCTGACCCCTTCCCACTTCCATGGGAAGATGGTTGGAAGGGGCGGTGCTTTTGGGGGCGGGTGGTAGACGGTGGTTTGGTGGTTGCTGCTTTGGCTTTGATTGGATGGTTTTGCTGCTGCTGTTGCTGGAGCGCGATGCATTGCTTGCTTTGATTGATAATCGGTTTTGCTGACTATCACGCTTCGGATCACTGCTCTTTAGGTCTGGGAGTTGTCCAAGTGCAAGCTGCGCGTGAACCACTACGGCCACACGGGCTACATCACGACCGTCACCGTTTCCCCCGACGGTTCGTTGTGCGCCTCGGGAGGCAAGGACGGCGTCACGATGCTCTGGGACCTCAACGAGGGCAAGCACCTCTACTCGCTCGAAGCCGGAGACCGAATCAACGCCTTGGTGTTCTCCCCCAACCGTTACTGGCTCTGCGCGGCCACCGCTTCGTCGGTCAAGATCTTCGACCTCGAGAGCAAGAGCTTGATCGCCGAGTTGACGCCCGAGTTCGTGGATGTCGGTAAGAACTCGAACAACCCCGAGGCGACATCGTTGGCTTGGTCCGCCGATGGCGCGACCTTGTTCGTTGGTTACGCCGATAGCATCGTTCGCGTTTACACCGTTGTTGCTTAAAGCGAGTGATACGGTGTGTAATTCAAAAATAACCACTTTCTCTATGGAGACGAATTACAAGGTCCCCTGAGCGGATGCTCTGCGCAGCGTGTGGGCAGAAAGGGAGAGAGCTCTTTGTCTACTTTGTATTCGAAGTAGACTCTTGGTCGGCGTTTTTTTGTTCTTTTTTCCTGGAGAGGATCTGCAAGAGTGATGGTGTCTCGTCACTCTCACTCTCGTTGTTGTGGTTCAAATGAGTGAAGACTACTTGCCACCGGCGCTTTGAGCACACTCGGGTGTGACGTGACGCGGTGACGAGAGCTTGCCCGTGCCCGTCGTGCGCTGTCGTGCCAGGCCGTGCCACGCCACTGCCATGCCGCCCCCACCGCCGGCGCCGCTTGTTGTGGGTTGGATCCTGGCCCGCTTCAGCATCCGCCATCATCGCCCTTCGTGCACTCAAGCTCGAGCGGAGCAAGTGGAAAGACAGCTGAGCATGTCTTCCCCCTTGATCTATGGCAAGTCCCCCGCGGTGGTGCTTGGCCTACCTCCCGGTCCCAGAACTGACGACATGACCCATGCTCCACGCTCCACGCTCCACGCTCCCTGCTCCCTGCTCAATCACACCCCTCACAGTCCCCAAAAAAGTCACCTCCGACGTCGACTTCTCATCCCACCTCCGTAGCGTGATCCAACGTACCTACGGTGAATCACCGGACCACTACACGGACGAGATCCATCAACTCAACCGGGCTCGACAGGATGCGTTGAGGGGTTCGGCCGGCAGCGATGTGACGGCGAGGGACTTGCTGTACAAGTATTTCGGCCAGTTGGAGTTGTTGGAATTGAGGTTTCCGGAATTGAGGGTGCCCTTCCCTTGGTAAGCGCTTGGGAAGGAGGCCCCCCACACGCGATCTGATTGCTCATCGATGCACACGCAGGAACGACGCCTTCACCCACGTCAAAATATCACAATTGTCCCTGGCCTACGAGAAAGCTTCCGTCATCTTCAACATCGGTGCAACTCTGTCCTCCCTCGCGGCGTCGTCTCCCCGATCCTCTCCCGAAGGTCTCAAACGAGCATTCCACTCGTTCCGCTGCGCCGCAGGCATGTTCACCTACATCAACGACAACTTCCTCCACGCCCCTTCGACCGATCTCAGTCGCGAGGTCGTCAAAGTTCTCGTCGGGTTGATGTCCGCTCAAGCGATCGAGGTCTTCATCGAGACGATGGGTCCTTCGGCGGGCGTGACCAAGGGTGCTGGTTTGAGGGCCAAGTTGTGCATGCAGGCTTCGATGGCGTACGCGAACGTCATAGAGGAGGTCAAGGAATGGGTCACCAAGAGCGTCTTTATTCGGGAATGGAGTTTGCTCATTCAGGCAAGTCAGCTAACGTTTTGTGGATGTCATCTCGCCGGTGTTGGGGGACTGACCCGATCGAGTCATTTTTTCCGGGCAACCCTCTCCAGGTCAAAGCCAAGTACTTTACCTCTCTGGCTCAATACAACCGTTCCTTGGCCGATTCGACCTCACTCAAATACGGAGAAGCGTTGGCCCGACTGAATATCGCCGAAGCGGCTGCCAAAGAAGCCCTACGACTCGCCAACGCTTTCGCCGCTTCCTTCTCCACCTCTTCCTCGGCCTCCTCACTCGCTCCCGATTCACCCGTCACGCTCATCGAATTGAACAAGACGCACCTCGGACTCGTCACGGAGGCCAAGAACAAGGCACAAAAGGACAACGACATCGTTTATAACGAAGTCGTCCCTTCCGAAGCCTCGCTAGCACCCATCGATAAAGGCAAGGACGTCGCTGAACCTATCGCGATTCATGACGTCTACGCAACGCCTGAAGTGCAAAAGATCGTAGGTCCTGATTTGTTCATCAAACTTGTACCTTTGAGCGTGCATGAAAGTGCGAGCATGTACTCAGAGGAAAAAGCAAAAGTCGTACGTGGCGAAGTGGAGAGGTCCGATTTGGCGGATGGGGAACTGGTTGCGGCGTTGGAATATATGGGTCTTCCGGCGAGTCTGGAGAGGTATAGAACTGGCACGAGTGGACAGGCTAGTCTTTCGGACGTGGGGCCTCAAGTTCGAACTTGGTCCGAACAGCTGAGGAGGGACGAGGCGCAAGGTAGGGTCGACGATTCGTTCCGAAGACTGCAACAGATCAAGGACAACGTTACTCGTCAACTCGACTCGGTTTCGCAGGGATTGGATCAGGAATCGAGGGAGTGCGAAGCGATGCGCGTACGTTTCGGCCATTTGTGGGAACAGACGCCCGCCGCGGGGTTGACGAAGTCGTATAGGCAAGATTTGAGGTCGCACAAAGAGTCCCTAGAGCAAGCTTCCCATTCGGATGCGCAGGCTTTAGGCCTATGGGACGGCGTCAAAAATGATGTTGCGCTACTGTGCGACCCTTCGGGACAGGCTTTGGAAAGGGCTTTCATTGAAGCCGTTGGATCGGCCAGTGCTTCGTCGAGTCAAGCGAATTTGTTGGATGATCCTGCGGGGGATGAGGACGAGGAAGAAGAAATCAAGAAGCGCGTGACGACTATCTCGGACAACCTCAGTAAATTGAACAAGGTCAAAAAGGAACGTCATGACGTCCTCAAGGACCTCAAGGAACGGGTCCAAGCGGACGATATTTCACATTTGCTCATCTTGAATCGGAAAGGATCGGCCGCGCTCGAACCTTCGTTGTTCGCGACAGAGTTGGACAAGTTTCGTGCGCACCAATCGAGGATCACTGCGACGTTGCAACATCAGTCTTCTACGTTGGCAGAGATCAGCGCTGACTTCAAGGTCATTAGTGAGGGCAAGAAGGCGCGCGAGATGCAAGGCAGGTGGGGGGAAGCCGAACGCCACAAACGCGACCTCATTACGAGGTTGGGACACGCGGCGCAGACTTATGGAGAGGTTCGAACGGCGTTGCAAAAAGGGTTGCAGTTCTATGGCGACTTGTCCGAGTTGGTCGAGGGGTTGAACAACCAGGTCAGGTCGTATCTGCAGGAACGGGATGGGGAAAGATCACAGATGGCTTCGTCAGCGAGCGTCAAGCAACGTCTCGAGGCGCCAAGTTCGACGACGTCGCCTTCCCTCGATCGACAATTTGGAGCGATGGATCTGGGATCGCGAGCTGGGGCAAACCCTTCGTGGGCTAGTTCGACTTCCCCTGCCCCTCCGTCGCATTACTCGAGCCCTCCACCTCCTGCACCGCCTGCGATCCCTGCGTATCCACAACATGCATATTCATCCCCTCCGCCCTCTGCAACCTCCCCGTATTCGAACTTCCCTTCGAGCGGAGCTTTCTCTACCACCCCCGCTCCTCAACCCTCCTCTCAATACTCGGCCTTTCCATCCCACTACGGCCATAACCCAACTTCATCACCCCCTCCACCACCTCCTTCACAGCCCTACGGCGCATCCGCCCCTCGACCGCCTTCATCATCAATCCTACCCCCTCCTTCTCAACCCGTTCCTTACGGCCAATATTCGGTGCCTGCACTGCCTCAACACCAACAACAGCAGCAATACCCCTCGTCGGCGTATGGTCAATCACCTGCACCTCCAGGTTCGACCCCAAACCAATACGGGGGGCCGCCGGCGACTTCATCATATGGTGGTTCTCAAGCCCCACCGCAGACACCTCATTACCCTCCACAAGGTCAACCTCAACCTCCTTCGAGACCGGCATATTGAGGTAAAGAGGAGCGGTAGAAGGGTTCGTAGATAGGGTGTTTTTTGATGTGTGTGTAGTTGTTGATGGGTTTGAAAGGAGGGAATCTTTCGCTATCTGTGTTGAGAGTCATGATTCGCTGGACAGCAATGCCAAACGTGTTACTCTCAATTTCTCTCTTGAGTCTGATATTCATATCCTTCTTTAACATTCCATTCAAGAGGAGACCCTTCTCAAAACTCCAGCCCCTCACTCCTAAACTCATCCAACGGCGTCCCCGCATGAGCCTTATCCGCCAAATCATGTCGTTCCATACACAAGAACGCCCTTCTCAACGTATGCCACAAATTCGCGCTCCCATCCTCATCATCCAAAGGTTGACCATCGGGCGCGGCGGGCGGTCCCGAACCGTTCTTCTCGCGAGTCATTTGCCCATCGATGGCGGCGAGGAGGTGTTCGGCCGCTTCGTGGTAGCAACCGATATTTAAGCAAGAGACACCGAGGTTGTAGATCGCCCTCGTGAAAGTGGGTCGTAAGTCCAGGGCTTTTCGGTATGCCGAGATGGCTTCTTCGGGTAGACCACCATTGGCGAGGGTCGCACCTAATCGGTTCCAGAGGAGGAAGTCGGTCGGACGGACGCTCAGAGCAGATTCGAAGCAGTCTTTGGCTCGTTCGTAATCGCTATTGGAGTAGAAGAGCACACCGAGACCGACTTGGACGTCCGGGTCCACTTCGGTTAATTCGTTGGATTGACCGGGGACGCGAGCCATCGGTCCCGCTCGTGCAGCTTCGAGGAATAGATCGATGATGCGGTTCGATGCATCCCAGGGGTTCGCCGCGGAAGGTAGAAGGCCGGGTTTGGCGGAAAGAGTTGGGTAAGCAAGCGTGAGCCATTTCTCGAGCGTCGCCAAGGCCCGAAGTTCTTGTCCTTCGTTGACGTAAGCGACGGCGAGGGACATCCACGCGCCGACTCCATCGGGACCACCGCACGCGACGGCTTTTTCGAGTGCACGGATACCCTTGACTTCACGTTCGTCCGCGGCCCAGGTCTCTCCAGCGGCTTTCCACGCTTCAGCACGGCTGGGGTCGAGCTTGCATGCCGCTTCAAAGGCAAGCGCGGCTTCGCTGAGGTGTGCTCCCTCAGCGAGGAGACGTTGTCCTTCGGCGAAAGGATCGGGATGGTGAAGGTATTCGTTCTCCGTGGCGTAAGGGTAAGACAAATCCTCTTGCAAAAAACCATCAACGTTATCCTTGGTCCAAATCTTGCGCATATCCGGCAAGTCGAATTCCCCATCATCGCCATTAACGAATTGCGAACCGTACTGCGCCTCCCAAGCCGCCATCTCAGCATCCGAGATGCTCGACGATTCCTGCAAGGTCCCTTGCAAGTTCTGCCACGTCTTTTCGAGCTCCTTGAGCAACTCGGCGTCCGAATCCGAGGCGTCAATGTCCAAATCACCATCGAGGAGGTTGATCGTATCGAGTGGAGCAGCCTTGTCGTCAATGATCTTATCATTTTGGTCGGCTTCTTCGGTCGCGGCTCGGACGGGTTCTTGCGCGGATTCGCCGGCGCGAGCGAATTGGGCTTCCCAGTCGGCATCGTCGAGTTCGACGAAGCGACCTTTGCCCTTTACATCTTGTTGTACAGTCGGAGAAGGTTGATACATCCCACCGGTCCCAGAACCACCCATCATGGGCATGGATCGCATCGATATGCCACCACCGTAAGCACCGTAGGAAGGTGCGAAACCCGAGCGGGCGTAGGCGGCGGAGCCACCGGTGCCACCTGCACCACCCGTATGGATTGAAGGTCCCGGTGATGCCCTCTGTTGTTGTTGATGGCGCCAGAATTCGGCTATGGTGGTGATGAGCAGTAATGATCAGCATGAAATTCGATTTAGGCCGGGTAGGGGCGTGAGGCCGAGTGCTGACTAACCCGAGAGCTCGTTGGGTTGCGCGCCTTGGTGCTGCATACGGAACGATTGCTCCATCTGCGCCATGTCGACTGGGTTCAGTGATGCACCAGCTGGTTGGTATTGCGACGCCCATTCTGTAGGATCATGGATTTGGGACTCGTCAGCTCTGCCTATGCCGCGGAGGAGACCCAACTCTGGCGCCACGTCGTCAAGGGACGCAAGCCGATGACATCCTGCCTCGAACTAACCTCGATCACCCTTGAGTACCGGATTGGACGAACGAGCGACTTGGTCCAACTCGCGTCTGAGACCTTGTAGGTCGCCGAACGAAGCATTTCCGGCCGGACTGGACTGTTCAAAGAAGCGGTCCGCTTCCTGAGGTCGCATCTGGCCGGGCAACGATTGGTGCATGCCTCCGCCACCGGATCGCATCGACGATGATGGACCCGGTTGGGAAGAGAGGCCTGATTGGTGAAGGGAATGGTCTTGGCCTTGTTGCTTGAGTAGGGAGGAGAGGGGTGAGGCACCGGTCGAGCATTCGGCTCCGCTCATCATCGATTGGAACGCCACTGCAGCCAAGGTCATGGTGGGGGTCAGCTCAGCGTATAATGAATTAATAGTCTGAATTGAGCTCACTGGCTGTGAAAGTTGGGGTCGTGCACTTGGAGGAAGTAGAGAGGTCGGGATGCGGTGCGGCTCGAGGTCGGGGTGCTGCAGGAAAGAAGGGGTAGGACGGGGTAGCCGGAAGAGCCTCCTTCCGCTTGCCCCGGCTCTTCAGTTGCCCGAGGCCTACTCCGCTTCACGTTGCCTTTCCGGCTCTCGCGCTCTTCTCGAAGTCAGTCGAAGGCAGCAGTGGTCGGTCCATATCATCCTGTTGCCACTTTGCACCGAACAATCCGCGCTTGCGACCCCGAAGTGCACTGCATGAAGTGCTGCCGGATGCAGATAAGAATTTTCTTTTCGGCCGTTGCTGCAAGGATTTGACGCCCCGATCGAGCTCGCGCGCTCGGGCCTGCCTCTCCTCTTTCCCCTGCCAGGCTGAGCTACTATATGCTGTGCCTTTCACACGCGCGCTCACAGGCGGTCACTCGCGCTACACGTTCCCGTCAGGGCCTTCACTGCACCGTCGACGTCTCTACCAGCCTCTGCCGCTGCGTTCACCACCTGTTGGGACGGGACGTTCTCAGCTAGCCGCCACTAGCTCGTCCAAATCCTCGACGCGGCTCTGTCCTAGAGTAATTCGGATGCTCTTGCTAATCCTCAGTCCCTTTGCCGACCCCCTTTCGCTCGAAACGCTGCCTCTGCCTGCCTCTGCCGCATCTCAGAGTTTCGCTTGTTCTTGCAAAGGTATGCTGAGACGAAGGTAGCTATCGAAAACTACTCCATTCTTTCAAAAACTCTTCCGTTCCCTTCTTCGGTTCAGTTTGCCCTTCCACTACGTTCATTTCCGTTTCTTCTTGGCTTCCATCTCGCTACACTCGCTGGGTTTCAATCTTGTCTTTCGTTGGCCCTTGGATAGTCCGTTCTTGTTGAACGGTTGGACACACCGCTAGTTGCAACTCTGGGATGCGGCAGAGGCAGGCAGAGGCAGGCAGAGGCAGCGTTTCGAGCGAAAATGGGTCGGCAAAGGGACTGAGGATTAGCAAGAGCATCCGAATTACTCTAGGACAGAGCCACGTCGAGGATTTGGACGAACTAGTGGCGGCTAGCTGAGAACGTCCCGTCCCAACAGGTGGTGAACGCAGCGTCAGAGGCTGGTAGAGACGTCGACGGTGCAGTGAAGGCCTTGAAGGGTACGTGCAGCGCATGCTACAGGCGCAATAACCCAAGCATTTCTGCCCCTTGGTACTTGTAAGCCACGAGCTACCCGGTCGCGGCAGCCACTCTTTCCTGCGCCGACAGCGAACACGCGCGAGAAATCCACTGTTCCTACCAGACTTTCTGGGCCCTTTCCTGATGGGTTCTCGTGTTCTCCTGACTGCTGGAATGCGAATACATCTCATGTTGTGTAATCTGCGTGCGCCAGGATTTGCGGCATAATTCCGCAATGGGATGGCACCACGAATTTTTGGTGATCCCTCCTATCGTTTTTTTCGTCTTCACACCACATTTAAGCCCAAGGCCAGGTTGTATCCCATAGATGAGCAATCGATCTCACTGGATCCATTATGAGTGCAGCGAGTAGCATCTCAATAAGTTTAGATCACACGGGCGAGCAGGTAAGAACTCCAATTTCAACAGCGGCACCTTTTTCCGAAAGGGGGCGGCGTCGAGAGTTATTTTGTGCGGGGATAGGTGGCATACACCCGGACGCTCGTCGAAAGAAGCCATTGCAGCCCACCCCGTCTTCTTCCTGTCCACAACAAGCTCGTCTCTGCCTTGATTCTCCTAGAGTGTTTGGCGATCGAAGCCATAAGTTCGGAAGTTGGAACGCGGGGGGGATCGTAGTGATCGCGGAAATCCGAACCGGCGATCATCGACTAGGATAAAGACTGGCCATTGTTTCACCCAGTTCGCTCGGCTGGATTGGTATCCAGACCGAAGGCACCTTAGCCCAATAGAGTGGTACCTAGGTACTTGAATCACGAGTGGCTCTTGATTTAAGGATGCGGAGACTGAGGCATGAAGCTCTTTCTAACTACCCGCCCCACAAATGCTGAAACTCTCTGACATCAAAACTCCCCGCTAAGCTACTGCTGAGTGAAGCAGGTCTCCGGTACAAAATGATTCCAACATGAGTGCCGAAGTGCTAGACAGATCACATACAGAACGAGTATTACCACAGTTCACTTCAGACATAGATCGGTCCGACGGAAGCCTCTTCAAATAAGGAAGAGACAAACTTTGCAAGGGGTCGTTCCTGATCATCAGCGCTTTGATGGATATGGTCAACGTGATTCACAATATCGTCTCCAGAACGTGATGAGGTAAACGTGTGATGCCCAAGGTCCGCCACGGTGCGACCTTGGGCCATCTCCTGAGCCAGAGAAGCTTCCTGACTGGGATAAAGCCATCCGTTCGAAAGGTCGTCTTGTTTGGGAATGCAGAATTGATCCTCTCCGTTATCCTCGTACATGCTTGGTGAGATTCTGGACATCGAACTAGCGCTAGCCGTGGAGCATGAGTTGGTGGACGGACAACTGGCGAGTGGCGTGTAAGCCAGCCACGCGGGCGACAGCGGAGCCGTCGCAATGGGTCGAGCTTGGCGCAAAGCCGATGGAACAAGACCAAAGTCAAAGAAGGAGAAGGCTGCGGGAGCCGACAAGGGTACGAGATGGTCCTGGAACGTGAAGGTACTCGACGCTGGCGATTCAAGGTCGGCGTCCAAAGATGATGAGCTTGTGTCACCACAGTCGGCGCAGTCGACAATGGGATCAATGGCGGATCCGGGAGCAGTAATAGTACTCTTCTTGTTGATTGATGCGAGCAGGTCATTGATACTGGCGTCGAGAGCTGCAGGTGTGCTCGGGATCGAATGAAGCCAATCAGAGGTCGAGTTTGCGTTCGTAAGTTGTTCCCAGCTTTGAGTCTTTAGGGAGGCAGGAGGAGAGGGGATTCCGATCGCGGTTGAATGTGAATAGAGCGAGGTGTTGGGGTATTGCGGGGCTTTCGATGGCCCAGATACGCCAGGACGTGATGGTGAGGCGGTGGAAGACGGCGAGCCGCCATCCGCAGCCAATTCGGCTTTGCGGCGGACACGTATTGCCGGTCGATATGTATAGCCTGGAAGGGACGCAGACGTAATCCGGGATGAGGGCAGAGCTCAAATTTATAATTCGGTTACATTGAGTGACCGAAACTCACCAGGATACTTGTCGGCATGGCGTGCTTTGGCTTCGGCTGCGAGCTGCTCGTACTTGAGCCGCACTTGCAGGTCCTCGTCTCTCCACATATAGGAAATGAGCTTGGCTGGGGGGCAGAAGAGATCTCTCATTAGGTCATTATAAACGCAGATGGGGGAGTTGACCCGGCACTTGGCTCACAGATTTCGCCCTGTGAGGTTTCGACAAACCGCGGGTCGGCTCGAAGCCGCTGAATCTGGGCCGAGCGATACAGAATCCAAGGGTTGGAAGGACGGGGGGGTTGGTTGTGATCTCGCTTGGCCGATTTTTTCGGCGACTTGGAAGCCATAGCTGCGAATTGCTCTCGCGCCTGCTTGGTCTGGGAAATGCTTGGCGCAACTGCCATGAGGTGATCAGGGGATGAGACGTCGATGACCAATGAGTCGGTGGAAACGAAGTCTTGCGCCAGTTCAGATTTTGTCAGTGCCAGAAGTGTCGACTCTTTCTGTCCCGGAACGAGTCTCGTGACGGGATGCTGGATCCTCGCGTTCTCAGTACCCGAGGCCGTCTTCCTAACGCGAGACAAGCGAGGACTGGGGCGCCGTAGTCGGTCCAACGACTCCGGGTCGACATCGGGAACAGTGGCTTGGATCGGTAAATGTTTCCTGATCAGCGTGATGAGCTCGTCCTTATCGAGATCTTCGAGTTCGATCCCAGAGAGAGCGGCGGTCGGCGACGATAGGAGAGGAGGACCGAGCGCCGTAGGTGTCTGTGGCGCCGCCGCAGGGGTGGCAGTGAGAGAGATACCACCCGCGGTGAATTGTGTTGGAGATAGTTGTTGAAGGGTTGTCGGAAAGCGGTACGATTCTGAGCTTTGTGCCATGTCGTCGGCGGGAGCGGCCTTGTTCGGGGATCGGCGATGGCTAGCGTGCCGCTGCTGAGGAGCCGGCGGCGAGGACAGTTCGCTCGACTTGACTTGATTAGGGGGGCACGGGCCGCGAAGTATCGGAGTGTTTGACCGCGATCTCGAGGACTCTGGCAGTTCAGCACGGTAAAGACTCCCACCACTCAATCGGTGGTCAATCTCTGGGCATGGCTGCGAGTTTGACTCGCGCCGTTGGACAATGGCAGAGGCTGAGCGGAGCGACAGTCTATCGAGCGAGGGAGGAGGAATGACAAGGTCGCAGGTCGACGGAGTACAGGGACAGGACTCAGTTCAGCAATTCTGGATATAATGAGCTTGGGCAATAAACCCGGACCCCGTGCCAATTCGGTCTCACCTCCTCGTGCACGGGCCGCCGACCGCGTTGTCGAGAGGTGAAGTCCTTGCCGAATGCGCCGGTCCGGCCGAGATGGGCATCAGTCGGAGGATTTGACCGAGTTGACGCTATCGGAGCGGAGGTGTCGAGGACGATGATTGCGTTTTTGAGTCCTTGGGGTGGGATCGAGTGTTTCAAACTTCGTGGGTGAGCGGACGATGGGAGCTCGACAGCGGCGAAGCGATACCTTGGTAGGTCGAGCATCAGACGAGACATTCATGGCAGGCGAGGGGAAGCGGAGGCAGTCTGTAAAGGTCAGGCCGGGCTAAACTCCGATTCCGGTCCGATTCAATGAGCAAGCGCTACTAACTCCGTTCCTCTCCTAGCTCGTCTTCCTTTTTGAAGCACGCGGAAATCCGATGTTTGTCTCTTTTCCATCTCCTTCTCTGCCGTTCCAGTTCCAGTTCCAGTTGGTAACCCGGACATTGGGCATTGTCCACCTCGATTTTTTTTTGCTGGCGCGCAGTGGGTAGGTAATTCGGACACTTCTTTTTCGTAGCCGAACTCGCGAAGATGAATTTTGGCCGCCGGCCGACCTTCGAGCTTGTGACTTTTTGTCGCCTCAATCTCAACCGAACGAATTGATGTGCCGTTGCTTACAAGCCAATAGCGGCAAGGCACCTACTGGCATCTTCTACAGATCTACAGGGCGATTACCCACTGGGCTGCACGTGCCAATCCCCTCGGGCGGTCAGCGATCCCACTGCACGTTCGGCGCGCAACGGATCGCCCGCTCAGAATATTGATGGGAACTCGAGCCAGCTCCTTCTACTTTTGTTTAATAAAGAGCCTTTTTTGATCGACGTAAAGGCGCTTATGTCCGACCTTCGCTTCCCGACATCGCCGGGCCAGACAACAATTGCCGTGAACATTCTGATCATGTGATCGTGGCTCCGTAGTATTAAGATCCCCCCTTCTCCAGCGTCCCCAGGCCAGGTTCTTCGGAAGCAGGAAAACTTCGCCTCGATTCTGGCTTTTCGAAGGGTATTAACGGTGCGCCTTGCCTGCTGACACGTGTAGCTACGCAAGTACAACGCAAAGCTCTTGGCAGCAACAATTACCCCGCGTACCCCACACATCATCGGTAATAGGGTTTGGCTAGTCTTTACAGTGCATCAGCCAATTTGGCGCTGCCGCATTCTGAGACATCTACATCTATATCCCGTTGGACCGATATCGAGCCTTACCCAAGCGAGCGCGGTGTTACGTCCTGCCACAGCGGGAGTTCATTGTGGGGAGGGAGTGTTCTAAACGAGCGTCACCGTCGGTAGAATTTCTAGCTACGTACACCACAACGCCAGTTCATTCTGCGGTGCTGACTACATTTACCTACCTACACAGGTAGGTCTAGTAATTCCTAGTAATTACCTTTACTAGCGTCTGACGAGGGGCCGTGCAGAGTCCTCGCTTGTGCATCGTTTCACATGTAATCTGAGCGAACTTCTCCGGCGCGGAGGTAGTGGAAGCTTCTGGCTTGGTGGAACCAGCTAAACACCGACGGTGTCGGAATGAAAGCACTGAGATCGCCTCATCAGCCTAGTACTTCTGCTGTCCGGATTGCAACATCAAGCCGCTTGTAGATACTCTATCGCCGACCATCAGATCTCACGTGCCCAGGACGGACCACCGAGTCGCCGATCCAGGTCATGAGAGCGGCGGCCGTCTCGCTCCGACTAAACGTCAACCTTCCAATTTCGGATCCGCGCACAAGATGGCCTTACGCCCGGATAGCCCGGCCGGTTGCCAAAGGCGACCAACGGGCGCGCCGAGCGAGTCGACAGGCGAGTGCGATGTGAACCACTCCCTCTCGCCAGAACTTAGACTACTTTCGCTCGCAACATCCCCTGCTGCTCGCTCGTAAACTTCAGAGATTTTTGCTTTCCCGCCCGCCTCCCCGGTTTGCCTCCCCTTGCTTGCGCTGCCCCGCCGGTTTCTTCGCGCGGCCGTGTCGTTGGGGAATTCGCCCCCAAGCCCAAACCAAAGCCATTTACTATATATTCACTATTCTTTTACATAGATGTAGATTCAATAGAGATCGGCACAAACGTCGTTCAGTCGGAGACTGCTCGTCGTATCACTTGGCGCACACGAGACGCTCGACAAGCGACAATAGTTCCCACTCAAAAACCCCAAACGACCGTCCGAGCGCTTCAAATTCTGAACTTTAGACTTTGTGAAATCGCTCGCGCCTTCCTCTTTGGGTAGGCTCGATCGCGATCGCTTCAGTTTTTGAAAAGCAAACGCGTTTGAGGCGCTTTCAAAAATCCGACCTCAACCTCAGATTTCTGAACAAATCGGAGTTGGAGCTAAGTAGGTGGTTGAGACCTCATCAGCCACTAGGCAGGTACTTTCCTATCTTGGTGGCTCCATATCATTCGTGGATGCAGCTGAAAGTGTTTTCCACAGTCCGCTGCGGCGTTGTTGAGATTCCCCGAGTCAGATCGTCAGCCCTGCTAGGTGATCGCCCCACCTCGAGCAGACAATAAAAGGGTCGATCTTAATGGCGCCGAGCAGCAGCAAACTATCGAATCGGCAGCCTGGGCCGTGCTATACGAATAATTCAGCTGCAAATAGATTTAATCCACATGCGCGCGCGAAACTTATGGAGCCCATATGGCAAAACGCCGTATGTCTGCAAGGACCAAAGTTACCTTGCACCGTGAACGGCTCCCTTCTGACTCCAATCAGCATCGATTGAAATTGTTATCTTTTTTGCCAGCCCCTTCACAACTAACTACCCGACACGTCCTTTTCAAGTCCGTTTCAACTACAACAGTCGATCCGCATGCTCTAGACGGCTGTATGTGATTTTTGGCGAGAGTATATAAATATAACTTGACATTGTAATCTTAAGAGAAACGAAAGGTTTACTTCAATGTTGACCATTTTTAGACGACGAGTCAGCGTCAGCCGAAAACGATCGAGCAGGCTGGCTCAAGCTCAAGCTCAAGCTCGAGGTCGAGGTCGAGCACGTGATCCACCGCTAATAGCACGTCGCTAGTACTACTTTTTTATCGCCTCTATCACATCACACTCGCGCATCGCCCTCGACAACTCCTTCTGCTGGGCACACTCTCTACGACATGGCCTAGCCTTCTTGATGTGGACTACCTCGCGTCTATGTACCCGAAGGCTCTGGAATAGAACGGTGGCACCTCGGCTCCATTCATCGGTACATCAGCAAAATGGGCACTCGGCGCAACCCGCTTCAACCCGCTTAAGCGACGCTTAAGGACGCTTAAGGACGCTTAAGGGGCGCTTAAGGACGCTTAAGGGACGCTTAAGGACGCTTAAGGGACGCTTAAGGACGCTTAAGGACGCTTAAGAAGACGCGGGGCTTAAGGACGTCTTGTTAAGCGTCCTTAAGCGTCCTTAAGCGGGGCTTAAGCGCCTTTAAGCGGTGCGCGCCGAGTGCCCATTTTGCTGATGTATGCCGCAGGTCCTACTCACGGTCGTTCGCTCATTCAGGTAGGGGGTACTACTATTAACACTGAGCATGCCTGTATAAAGGGAAAGCTTAGCATGGGCTACATTCTCTGATCTCTACTCAACCTCGCTTCTCCAACAAAAGCTTGCGGGACATTCTTTACCAACTGCTAAATCGAGCTCGGGGGCAAGGTCCAATCTCCGACACTTAGACTGAGACACCGACCGACTCGGCCTTCTTGACTTGCTCATTGCCGGCTTCCGTAGATCTACCGATCACCTGTGGTTCCTCCAAAGTAATATGGTGATCGCGTACACAGAAGTTTGTAATGGTATAGTCACCAGTGCAGCCAAATTTGGCGAACCGCGGTAAAAGGTTCTCGCATGACCCAGGCGAGTTCGCCTTGGCCGTCTGCCGATAGCACACGAGCAGGTGTTTCATCCTCGGAGCTTGTGGGAAACGTCCGATGACTGCACATCATCTCGTTCATCCGAGATACAAAATGATGGCAGATGCAACTGACCAACAAGTAGTGCTGACTAGTAATTCATGCGCGCCTCCAAATCGGTCCGGCAATAATTGCTTTGACTTGCATGTGAAACGTCCGTTTCAGACACTAGTACTGTTTTGGCGGTATACGATACGTAAAATACATCTCAACAAGCTATCTCCAAGTTTTGAGCAGAACGAGGGTTTCGTGGCCGAAGCTGAACGCCAGCAACTCAAGGTGCTTGCCGCCAAGCTTAAGACGGGAGCGGACATCAAGTACTCGGAGCCCCTCACGACGCCTTCCGGCAATCGCAAAGCATCGAGCGCCGCCGGCCCGCCATCCACCAGTACCAAACGACAACAATCCGCGAACGAGACGGGTGACGATGTACAAGCCCTGGGAAGCCAGGGCGGTAGACGTTTGCCATTCTTGATCATGTTGATGAGCTTCATGCGCTGTATTTGCTCGTCCGTGCCCATGCTCAGCCTATCGAAGCACGAGTCGGAGTCCCTGCTGCCTCAGCTCCATCGAAATTGTCCAGCTCATAGAAGAACAGCTCGTAGACCATGCGCTACTTGTCGTCGGTTAACTCCTCAGGGGTGTGACGAAAGTGTCAGAGCGTGGCCCGAGTCGTCTTTGCCCGCGAAAATCGAGTCGAGTCGAGCTCGAGCGACGAAACCGAGCGCGGAATCAAGCCGACGACGCGAGGAGGTCCGTGCCCCCGGGGCTCTCCCAGGCTGCAGCCCACGAACTTCGCAGTCGAAGCTGAGCTCGGCGCGACCGTCGTCCAGTCGTCGACCTTGGACTCCACTTCGCTTCACGACGAGGCCGCCTGATCGAGCATCATGGAGAAGGTGAGTCACCTGCTGCGATATTTGCGTTCTTTAAGGCCTTCCATGCCTCATGATTTCTGACGCATTGCGGCTACTTCCTCGCATAGGTCCAACTTTCGCTCGAGCGCTTCTTGCCTGAGCTCCGTGATTTGGAGCGCAAGGAGATCTTCACCAAGGTAGGTCACCTTCTTCCACGTCACAAACGAGCTATATCTAAAGCGTTTATTCATCATCATGTCTCGCTTCGCAGGATGAGATCACAGAGATCGTTTCGCAGCGCCGTCGGTTCGAGACCGCGCTCGTTAGTCGAGCCGTCAAGCCGATCGATTATCTTCGCTACATCGACTACGAGACCAAGCTGGAGAAGTTGAGAAAGAAGCGCGCTTCTAGAACGAGTCAGTTCATTCGGATATGGTCCTGAACTCGTTCGAGTTCATATCTCAGCAAACAAGAGCGGCTTTCTCAATTTGACCTTCATCCTCGACGACCTCACCAGAAACGACGACGAAAAAGACCTTGTCGGACCACTCGATCGCGGCCCACGTCACGCACTTGCACCGCCTTTCGACGCGTCGTTTCCCTTCCTCGCTACAACTTTGGGATGCGTTCCTCGGACACGCCTTGGAACACGCCTCGCCTCATCTCGTCTCTCGAACGCTCTCGACGGCGATCGCGATGCACCCCACCCACGCTCCTTATTGGCTCATGGCCTCTCGTTGGGAATCCGAAGGAGACGAGAGGGGTCTAGGAGGAGGGAACGACGAAGCTGCTCGTCGATTATGCATGCGCGCATTGAGATTTCTCAAAGGGAGTGGGCAGTCGGAGCATTTGGTGTGGAACGAATGGATAAGGGTCGAATGCGCTTTTGCTGAACGCTTGAGGGCAAGGTGGACTTTGTTGGGAATTGGGAAGCAAGGAAGGAATGGCGAGGAAGAGATTGTTGTCGTCGGGGGGAGGAGTAGTAAGAGAAGAAAGGTCGCTGAAGGGCAGACTCCGGACGGTGAGGAGGTGGATGAGGATGGGCAGGAGCTGAGAGAGGAGGACGCGGCTGAAGAGATCGAACTGCCGACTGGGGAGGATGGTGAAGATCAGGAAGATGAGGAGCTCAAGGAAACGGTGCAGAAGGAGGCTGCTTCCGGTCAGGAAGCCATCATTGAAGGAGCGATCGTCCGGGTCGTGCTCAACAATTACCTGACCTGTGCGTATCTCAACTTTCAAGTCTTTACTTGGAAAAGGCTGACTCCTGCCCATGTCTCGGTTGTCACAGCCTTCAAGCATTCTCTCGATGTTTACGAGCGACTACTTTCCGTCTTGCGACCGTTGCCTTCACCTCTGCGTCTGTCGCTCCTCAAGCATACGTACGCCTCCATGACCACGCAACTCACCCCTTCCTCTCCCGACTACGCTCAAGCGCTCCACATTCTCACGACTCGACACCTCTACGACGTGGCGTACAACCCCAAACGAGCAAAGAAAAGCGGGCCCGTCCCTGATACGACGACCATTCAGGTCAAGGGGGAGAAACTCGTTGATGCTGTTGCGGCGGGTGTGGATCAGTACTGGAAGGCGTGCAAGGGCAAGAAGGGCAAGAATAAGGAGACGGCACCCCTAGCCGTTTGGGAGGCGTTTTGCTCTTGGCTTGAAACGATGCTTGAGCAAGTCGAAGAGGATAATCTGGTGAGTTCCCGTGCAGTCACCCAGATGTATGGATACCAGATCCTGACGTCGTTTGACTGCGACTACCCGTTCACAGCACACGTACCTCCAAACCAACCTCAACACTGCGCTTTCGCTCGCTCCGTCCTCACCGTTCCTCTCCCTACTCCATCTCCGACACCTACTACGCACGGAGAGCCCTCGCGCCGAGCTCTTGTCGTTCGTCTCAGGCTTGACCAAACGTTACGGAACCGAAAAGACCCCCGCGCCTACCCGTGAACAAGTCTGGGTCGCCCGAGTCAAGACGACCCTTTCGCTCGGTAAAAGTGGACACCCGCCTTCAACTGAAGAAGTCGAACTCGTTCTCGAACAAGCGATCAAGGTTCTTCCTTACAGTGGACAACTTTGGTGGATGCGTGTCGATCGCATCGATGAGTCGGGTTTGTCCATTGAGGATAAGCTAGATAGGTACGAAAATGCGATCGCGAGGGTGGCGTTGGCCGATGCGGTACCTCCTGTCGATTTCAAGTCGACGTTCACGGATGCGCAGAATGGCAACGTTGATGAGGACGACGAAGAGGAAGAAGAGGAAGAAGGGGAGGAGATCCCCATCCTCGAACCTCGCGAGCTCGTCCCAAGACGCTACATGAACCTTCTCGCCGAACTCGAACCCCAGACCTTCACCACGCGCGTCGAAAACCTCCTTCGCACAACCACAACCCTCTCCATCGAGACCCTACACGTCATTCTCGAAACCACCACGGCCGTCCTTCCCAAACCTCTGTCACTGCAAATCAAGATCCTCGAACACCTCGTACAGCACCCCAAGTCGGGGGCGGAGGAGTGGCTGTTCTACGCTTCGATGTTGTTAAGATGTGGTGAGGCGGGCAAGAGTACGGTTGTTGTGCAGAGGGCGAGGAAGGGGTTGACGGGAGTGGATTTGGGAGTGTTTGATAAGAGATGGGGAGAGATTTGTGATGCTTCATAGATGATGGAGAGTTGTAATGAGCACTTTGCTCAGATACTTTAATTCTTGGCGCTCCAGACGAGAGCAGGCTTTGCAGATCTGGGTTCGGTTGGCCTGCCGCTGCGGTCGATCCCTTACTGCGAAACAATTTTCAATCATAGCTGTCGAAACTGGGTAACATGTCAACGTGCCTGTTAATGCTACAGGATGCAGACAGAAGAGAAAGGGTCCGTACGCGATCCCCGCCGTCCGTGCGCGCAAATAACGCCATCCACAAGTGCATAACCTTTCTTTAGCCTATTTCCATATTAGTTCCTTGTCCTGGAGTACACAGGAATCATCACTTTTATCGCCTGGACTCGCTTCGCCGGAGCTCTCGCGGCTCCGCAACCCAGCCCCGCGTCGGAGTTCGGATTCGCAGTCAATCGAGGTGGAAGCGAGGTTGCCCCAGCTCGAACGATGCTGCTAGAGCAACAGAGACTGTCTCAATTGTGGCGATCTCAACTCGGGGGTGAGCCTCAGGGCTAACACTGCTCGCTGAGACTTTAACGAGTTTGATCGACGAGGTAATCGGTCTTTCCCGAGGGGTGGATCGTTGACCTCAACGTGGGATGCACCCCTGTCTGCGAATTCGCTTCAGGTCAGCCGCGTGCTCGGCCGCGCTCGGCATCCCTAGGGGTAAAGAACTGGAAGCTTGACGTCACAGCGTGGTGTCATATCGAGGAGGTGTCTTATTCTGCCAGGCGCACGCCCCCGTCGCGCCCCGCACCCAAGTCAGCGACCACCTCAATCTCGTCCTTCGTTCTGGTCAACGCGCTCCTGCACTTCTCGCACCACTTCATCTTGCAGACATCGCCGCCCTTTTCTGGAGGATACAAAACGGTGGCCTCATTGGTTTTGTAAAGGCTCTCGTTCGATCCCTCCCATCGTCCAAGTGTGAGCTGCCAGCTAGCGAGCGTGTTCATGGTCGTGCTGACTCCTCGATCCCGTGCGCCTTTGACCCGTCTCGTCTTGTGTGCACCCGTTCACATTCCGTACCACACAAATCCTACCATCTTACCCAACCCCACACACCACATCTCACGTCTCACCTTCTCACCAACCGTCTGTCACGATAAATTGATGACGGTCGGCGTCCAACGGTCGGGCGCAAGGTCGTATCGCCGAGGCGTCTTATGGGAAAGAGCGAATCAGAAGAAGCCCTCGTGTTTCGAAGCCGAGGGACAAGAGGAGAGAGGAAGGAAAGGAAAGGAAAGCTGGAGGAACGGGGGAGGGGAGGGAATAGGACAAGCTCTGTCTGGGCTTGGTTTCCGATCTAGATCTCAAGTGCCCGTGTGCTTGGCTTTTGATCCTTTCTACGTCCACTACCTTCTCTGGTCTGTGCGCTCTTCGAAAATTTCCAAACGACGAGGTTTGGGGAGGTGAACAGAGGTTTTACAACATGCGGCTCTGGTCATTGCAGCGCGAGTATCCGGGTATTGGAAACTGTAGCGGTCCTGTGACGCTGTGTCGATACCCTTCCCGTCGGTTTCGCGTAGGATTGATCAACCCGGTGGGGTCGCACGAAGGGTATGAGCTGTCGGGAGATTGAAATCTAAGCTCAGTGACATGCTTTTCTTACCTTCCTGCCCAGCCTTATCCACGTCCACCGCCCAAGTGCATACACGGAGCCGATTCTCACCTCGCATTCGGAGCGCAAACATGAAATTAGTCAGAGTCTCCCTGCAGAGTATACACGCGAGTTACCAATGTCAGCGACAACGACCGAGGTTGGTGTACCCGGTTGAAGACGAACCCTTCCTTGACGCTCTCCCTCTTATCCCAGTGCTCCTTGGCCTTGGCCGCCAATCGATTCGTGACCACGACCGGATCATCGTAAGCGGACAAGCCCTTGAACTCGGCCGTCTTGGGTTCCTGCCATTTTGGTCGTTTAGCCGGGTTCGAAGTCGTGCCGTCCTGATCTTCGGTCATCGCCATCGCCGTCGTGTTCGCGTTCGCGTTCGCGTTCGCGCCACCGGTCGTGGTCGTGGTCGTTACGGGTCGGTACAGGCGCCGCGAGCTCAGTTGTCGACCCGTGAGAGGAGAGGGGAGGATCAAGGGCAGAGGAGGTACGGGGAATACGGCATGGTGGTATGAGAGTGAGCCGTGGGATTCGAGCAGGCCGTCTGATGAACGACGTTCGGGCAGGAGAGGGGTCAGCACGGGTTGACACGCGAGGCTGGCTGGGCGAGACGCCGCGTACTGGCGACTTACATCGACTGAGGTAGCGTTGCAGAGCTGGTGGAGGTAGTGTTACCAGGGAGAGCTGAAACAGAGAAGAGCACGTGGTAGTTCAGTATCGGAACACATCCATGCACCCGACCTATGCCTCCATCCCGAGACCGAGACTGACTGTTGGCGCTGCGAAACGCGCCTTGGCAGCGGCCATCATCTCCTGTTGTTCACGCGGCGTCGGGTTCAAAAATTGAGTGCCCGAAGCGACCGTATTCTGAGACGAAGCATTCGCATGGGCATGAGCATGAGCCCGGGACGACGAGGTCGAAGTCGAGGTGGAGGTGGAGGTGGAGGCCTGGGCCGCTTGTTGTGCGGCGGCGGCTTTCGCGGCCGTGCGCGAGGTGGAAGGCGCGATGTAGCCGTAGTCACCTTCGACGCGACGACGCTTGGTCGACGACGTCGTGGTCCCCGCTGTGGAAGAGGCTTGAGTCGGGTGCGATAACTCGACGTAGGCCGACATGTTGAGCGGGCCTCGGTGGGAACGGAAGGGATCTTCGGGAGGCGTGTGGGGTGGCGCGAAGGGCGCGGGGCTGCTCGAGGCGCCGATCGGCTCCAGTCGACTCGGTCGAGTTAAGTTTTGAGCCTCGGACTCACCGCGAAGATTTCTCTCGATGGAGTTCGGGCATATACCATAGGGTGCTGATGGCCACTTTAATCAGGACACAGTAGTTGGAACAGTTTCAAAATCCATCTTGACAATTCTGAGCTTGGGGTGTGTCACTTTGGTGAGCTCTGGCTGTGCAAGCTCGGACCGCAGACGCGCAGACGCACAGACGCCGCCTGATCATCGGCTCTGAGCCCGGCCGGATCACTGCTCAGCAGTGTCCACTGAGCAGTGTCCACGTCGGATCCGCAGCATGCCTTTTAAAAATTGCCCCCAGGGTAGGCCGATCATTTATCGTGGTTTGGTCAAGAGTCGGATTCGATTTGTGAGCTCACGTGGCTTGTGAGGAGGTCCCAGCTCGATATCGGGGACAAAATCGCCAACCGACGGCCCGGCGGGCTTCGGATCGGTCGCTCGGTCGCAAGTTGTGAAGGCAACACCGGAACGCAAGGGGCCAGCACGTGCGAGCGCCCTCCGGCGACTGAGCGAGCGAATCGGTTACCCGAGCGCAACGCAGCCAGCGCCGAGGCAGCCGACCGGGTCGGCCGGGGCTCTTGAGCCTGTCTGCTCCGTTGATCACCTACACGTTCCCCTTAATAAAGATGTGAGTTCAGATACCTTTGGAGGAACTCAACTGGAACTGCAGCTAAAGCGTCTTGTCCTGCCTTTCCCCCGTCCTCCGTTACGGCCCGCTCCTGATCGGCCTGATCGGCCTGATCGCTGCTGCTTCTGCTCACCCGCCCCTTCGCCGCAACTCTGGCGCTCATTGCCGCGTGGCCGTCGTTCTGGGCCGTCATCCTCGCCGCTGACGTGTTGCTGCTCGCCCCGTCTTTACTTACCACCCTCAACACTCGCTAGGGTCCTACCTACTCTACCCGTCATTGCCGGAGGTATCGCCGCTGCGGCGTACCTCGATGCCAAACACTTCATCGCCGCCGACCTCGTCAAGGCGCGCGCGCTGATCGACGTCACCGTCAGCCTCAAGCGCAACAACGCGCGCGACCGCAACTCGATCTACTACATCTTCAACGACAACGTCGCCAAGCTCAAGGATCAGGAGTGCTACGTCTGCGAGAACGTCAGGCTCACGTGGGGTCAGGTCGACAAGAGTAAGTCGTCATCTACACTTGATCTCGTCGCTCGAATCCTCCCCGTGCTGTTAACTGACCGACTCATCTTCTGCCGTCGCCGCCGGAACCGGCCGAATCCTCATCTCTCTTGCAGAGGCGAACCAGTTCGCACACTGGCTTCTCTCGCGTGGTCTCAAACGAGGTGACACCGTGGCTTTGTACATGCCCAACAAGCCCGCGTTCGTGATCATCTTCCTCGCCTGCCTCGCGATCGACGTCGTCCCCGCCTTCATCAACTACAACCTCGAGGACGATGGGTTGAGGCACTGCGTCTCGGTCGCCAAGGCCCAAATGATCATCTACGAATCGACCCTCTCGGCCTCGATCGCCGGTGTCGCCGAGGCGTTGCGTCAAACGAACCCTCGGTTGCAGTTCGTCAACTGGGTTGACAACTTTTCTTCGGGGGGTGAAAAGGCTGGCGCCGTCATCAAGGATTCGGTTACGCTCAACCTCCCCAAGGCGCTCGACCACATGAGTCGTGATCGAATTCCTGACAAGCAGCGAGCCGGTCTGACTTGGCAATCACCGGCTTGTTTGATTTACACTTCTGGTGCGTAGTCAGGCTCCCAGCTTGGGCTGTGAGCTCGCCCTCATCGCAAGCGTGATCTCGCACAGGTACGACCGGCCTTCCGAAAGCCGCCATCGTTACTCATGGACGATCAGCAACTGCCTTCAAGGTGAGATTCTGCCTCATTTGCCACTGTGATGAGATAGGGCTCTAACGAGATCGTCCTCCCCTTCGACGGTAGATGTGGACCCGCATCAACCACTTTGGGACCAAGACCCGCATCTACACCCCGATGCCCTTGTACCACTCGACCGCGATGTTACTCGCCATCGGTGCCGCATGGAATGCCGGAGCGACCGTCATCATCGGTCGCAAATTCTCCGCCTCGACGTTCTGGAAGGACGTGCGCGAATCCAACGCCAACGTCATCCAATACGTCGGCGAGGTCCTACGTTACCTCCTCGCGGTCCCTCCTTCGGCGCTCGACAAGGAACACAACGTCAAACTCGCGTACGGCAACGGTTGCCGTCCCGACGTTTGGAACAAGTTCCGTGATCGTTTCGGCGTCGACGTCATCTCCGAATTCTTCGCCTCGTCCGAAGGTAATGGCTCTTTGTACAACTACAACGGCAACAACTTTGGTGCCGGTGCGGTCGGTCACGAAGGTACCTTGGCAGGTTGGGCTCGTCGAGTCAAGCAAGCGATCGTCAAGGTCGATTCGTTGACCGAGGAACCTTACCGTAACGAAAAGGGCTTCTGCGTCCGAACCGACGACGACGAACCGGGAGAGTTGTTGTGCCAGATCGACCCCGATTCCCCCTTCATGTCCTTCGCCGGTTACTACGGCAACGACGGCGCGACGCAAAAGAAGATCATGCATGACGTCTTCAGCAAGGGTGACGCCTACTTCCGTACAGGAGATCTGTTGTCGAGGAGTAAGGAGGGCTTTTACTACTTTGCCGATCGACTAGGGGATACGTTTCGCTGGAAGTCGGAGAACGTCTCAACCACGGCCGTCTCGGAGGCGATGGGTGCTATCGTTGATGAGGCCAATGTTTATGGTGTTTTAGGTAAGTCATCTTCTTAGGGTCATATTGGACACTCTAATACTGACGATCGCCTGTGTATCTCTTTCTCAGTTCCTTCCCACGAAGGCCGAGCCGGCTGCGCTGCGATCCCCGCCACCTCCCAAGTCGACTTTGAGAAGCTGTCCGTGCACGTTCAAAAAGTGTTACCCAAATACGCGCAACCGCTCTTCATCCGCATCGTACAAAAGATGGAATCGACGGGGACGGAGAAACAACTCAAGGTCGCGTTGAGGAATGAGGGTGTTGATCCGGCTAAAGTTTCGGATCCGGTTTATTGGCTCAGTGGAGGGAAGTACAAACCTTTCACTAAGACGGAGTGGGAGTCGTTGCAAGGTGGGAAAGTCAAGCTTTGAGTGAGCGGAGACGTGCGTGTGTCATTCCGGGCTTGTTGATTGTGATATACACCTGACGGATGTAATCGAGAGGAGGAGGGACCGGGATCAAGGTGGTGTTCGGAATTCATCCTTTTCAGTTGCCCATCTTGTTTGCATATTGTTCTGCAATCAATCCTTATGTTTGTTCTCGATCGTACAGCACATCCTCAATCTGATTGGGAAAATATTTTTTCTTTCGATTGGGGTTGATGACAATGGATCGAACGATAACAGTTTGGATTGGGAAGCTAAGTGTACTGAGGGCTACACACACAAGATGCTCGATCTCATAGACAATCCAAAGAGAACACAACCCCAAAGCTATGCCTCTACAAATCTGCCGCCTTGCTCGCCTCCAAATCAACTTTGGACTTCCTCCCCAGTGCCAAAGCCCCCAAGCCCGCCGGGCCAAGACGATGTTTTTTCTCCTTATGCCTCGCGACCCTCCGTTCAGTCGCCTCCTTCCTCCTCTTCTGCAATTCCTCCTCATCCTTTTTCATCATTCTCCAAACCTTCGCCGTCACCTCGGCCTTCCTCTTGGTCCTTTCCGAGCATTGCCAAATCAAGATCGCGCCGGCGATCCCACACCCAAACGAAAGAGGGATCAAACAACCCGTCGTCCAAGCCGGTCGATCGTATCTATTCAATCCCCACATCACGCCACACAAGATCGCTTGAAAAGCCGAATTACCGATCATGAAGAACGAGATCCAAATCGCTTGTTTGATCGGGAACGCATGATGCGTCGGAGTCGTATGGGGGCGGTAGTAATTTTGCGAACGAGCGAATTTCGCTTGCGCGTGACGAAGTTTGGCTTCCTCCTTGTCGCTGAGAACGACGACTTCGTCCAGTGCGTCGGAACTGATGTGTGATTCGATCACTTCGAGTGGGATGGATTCCGCGTTGGGGGCCGTGCCATTCGCGTCTGGGGAAATGTCCTTGTTCTTCTTCCAAGGCAACTTGCTCTTGCGAGGTGGGACTACCGCAGGAGCGACTCGAGGTCCCGTCATCTGTCACAAGGCGTGTCCGGAGTCAGATCGAGCACCTCGAAGCAGCAACTATCGCCGCTACTACTCACCTTCTCCCCTCCAGCGCCAATCCAATATTCGGCCTCCGCAGGATCAGGTAAATCATTCGGATCCTTCAAAGGCGGCAAGCCACCTTTGGCCCTTCGTTTCCTAGTCACGACGGCGTAGTGCCAAATAATGCATATGTTGTAAGCGTCCATGAGGCGCCACGGTAAGGGGAACAAGGAGGTAACGCAGAATAGGCCGGTAAGGACTTGGGAACAGACTTCGACCCAAAGTTTCTTCGCGTAGCTGCCCATGGGGATCATCAATAAGAGCACCAAACCGGCACCCCATACAACGACGTTGACTGGGCAACAGGCCAAAGTGTTCACATCCGTCAGCTGTTCGATAGGGTTTTCTGACGGGTGCAGCAACTCACTGCCGTAGATGAAGAAGAACACACCCAAGGGCGTCTTGAGGAACGCCTTGATGCCTTGCATCTGCAACCTAAACGTTTCCTTCCTCTTCTGCTTTTTGAGCAACTTCTTGAGATGCTCATCAAGCAAATCGACCTCATCCTCCTCATCCTCTTCTTCGTCATCCTCCCCATCCGGAATAGTATTGATCGTCGTCGTCTTGGTCAGAGGATGTTCTTCGATCGTCGAGGATGATTCGCCATCAGGTTTGCGGGTGGGGTCGTTGGATCGCGTCTCGACAATGGGTGGGAGAGGTTCGATTTCGACGATGGGTTTTCGAGCAAAGATGTTGGGCCAAAAAGCACCTTGGATGTTGGTCAACGTCGCGGTCGTCGATACGGCGGGATCCAAAACATCGAGCTGTCAGAGAGGATGCGATCAGCTTCTGGCACTTCCCAAGCGCTGCTAGTCAATATTCAAGTCCCTTACGAGATCGACCTCTTGGGCATGATGATCCTCCTCCGAGATGGCCTGAGAAACGATCGAAGACCTCCTCGCCCTCCCTAATGATTCACCAGGTATGATGACGTTGACGGGGTTGTTACTACTCGTAGTCGAAGCGACGGAAGGCGATCTCGCTCGACCGATCCCCGAGACGTTGGACGAGGGCAGCGAGCGGTTTAAGTTTGCATCGCCGGCAGTTGAAAGCGTGGGCAAGCCCGAGCCCCGCGCGGACGACGGCAACTGCTGTTGGGACGAAGCCGAGGCCGAACCCCCAGCGTTACCGAGTCGAGGCCGCGAGAATTGTTGATAACCATCTTCACCCCACAACCTTTCAGTGATGCTGTACCCTCGTCGTCGACCTGTCGCGGTACCGAATCGTCCGATAGGTCCAACACCACTCGGGCTAGTTGAAGCACGTGCTCTCGTCTCTACGCTGTCCGGGTTGGTATTGAGCGATGCGAGCGCGTTGTCGTCCGTACGAGAGGCGTGTAGAGCAATGGGTTCACTGAACCCTCTCGACGTGTCTACTGGCAATGAAGGGGATGGCGAAGGTCGGAACTCGGCGGCGGCTCGTGGCCCCTGCCGCTTGACCCGGATCGATTGGCTCGGGGTCGTACCTGCACCGTACGGCGACGGACCGGTCGTTGGGCGGCGAGGAGCACCGCTTGCGGAGGCTGAGGCTTCGTCCGTGGTGGGATTGGCACCACTCATGATGAGAGTGTTCTACCCCGAGATGGGGGGTGGGTCAAGTCGAGCAGTGAGGCCTACGGATGGCGTGAGGCGTAGAAACCAAACAGGATCACCGCAACCTGAGAACTACGGAATGATCGACACCACCGCCAATTTACTTTGATAATTAACGCTGAGGCCGAGCCCATTCTCGGCCAAGCACAAGTCAAGTATAGCACCTTCGTAGACCTCGAACACCCCAATCACTTTGGGACTGATTATACCGGGTGTTTTGGAAGATTCAACCGTGTTGGACATATATCGAGCCACCATAATATTCAGCCCGGCCAGAGCGAGAAGGGGAGCGAGGCTGCTCTTGCCGGAAAAACAGCTCAACCAAAGACTCAGTCGTGCAAATGTCATCGAAGCACCGTATTCGCTCTTTTTATATCTCAACGCCAATAACCAGCATAAAACGTCGCCGTGTTAGGCACCTCATCCGTCAAACCCGCCGGATCCAACAAAGCCCCTCCTTTCGCCCCGACCGCCGCCGACACCGTATTTGACCCTACCGCTTCAACCTCATCAAGCCGTCCCGCCTCAAACCCCGAAGGAGGCTGAAACAGCCCACGCCTCTCACTCGACATTTTATAGGCCTCAACAGGCGACTTTGAACGAGCAGGTCTACCTTCACGTTGTCGATCGGCGAAACTTTGCAGCATCATCGGCGAAAGCACGAAAGGAGGTGGCGATTGGAGTGGGAGGAGGTCTTGGGCCAGGTTTGCACGTTGGACGGCTTCGTCTACCAGAGGGGCTCGACGAGGACGCATCCATACGGTGGCGGAAGCGACAGACTGGGATTTGTCGGTCAATGAAGCCGCCGGGGATTGACGAACGATGCTTGGGATTGGGAGCGAGGTGACGACCTCCGGCCCAGAATCGATCATCCTCGGGGGACTGGCAAACGTGGTCAAGTCACGAGCTGGCGATGAAGGGTGCTCCGACAAGCGTGTTGTTGGAAACGGCTCCGAGCTCACTGCGACCAATTCTTCACTTTTTTCCACGACCTCAGCAGGCTCAGTCATTTTGTCGGCAACCGGTGGACCCATCCCTTCGGGCTCTGATTCGATGGGATTGAACGCGGTAATCCGACTGGTGGCGGCGGCGGGTTTGACCACTGGGGCAGATACGATTCGTTCCGTTTGCAAGACTTGTCCTTGAAGTACCTGTACATTCGTAAAGTTTGCGGTGGTCCAGTTGATCTGTCACATCTCAGAATATCTGCCACTCACGTGTAGTACGAGTAAATCTTCGATGAGGAAATGCAGACTTTGAAATTGGACTGCAACGCGGGGATGACTGTGACAGCGGTAACAACGCGTTGAGTTCAATAGGTGTCTCATCAAGACATTTTCCAAGCTCACCTAAGAAAGAGCTCTCTCGCGATCTGCGATCCGATCAAGTTGTGCTCCACAATGATCGAAGCGCTATCCTTCTGTCCCCGCAGCAAGTCATCAAAGCTCAGGACGGCCTGTTCGATGACCCTTCCCAGACGGGATTCGGTCGAGGGAGAAGTAAAAGAGGACTCGAACAAGACCTCAACAAGTGCCGTATAGGCGTGGAAGCGAGTCGACTCTATGGTCTTGATTAGTTCGCATTTGTTCTGGATGAGCGCAGTGTTGACGGAGCGCCAGGCTTGCTCAAACTCGTCCCAAGCTTGTTGCGCGCCCAGACTGCTCTGCAAATTGTTCGCCTGGTGTGCGCGACGAACCATTGGGAATAAGTGTCAAGATGTAAGAACGAATGCTCCAGTGGTTTCACGACCTACCCAGACTCGACAGCTTTGACTGAGTGCACAGAGTGGTCCCACCTGCTTGCCCAGCCCGACGAGCGTATCGAAAAAGAACGTGTCGGAAAAGTCTTGTAGCGCATCCACAGTCCCAGATTCGATCTACGGGCGAGAAAACTTAACCTCGTTGTTCGTCCAACGACGACGGCCGAAGAGACGCATATCTTACCTTGGCCGCCAAGATCCCGAGGCTCTCCAGCTGAGCGAGTGGTGCCAGAGCAAGCAACGCTTTTCTCGAGCTGTTCAAGACCAACTGGTGCGCGGACATACCCATCAGCAAACCCGAGTTTCACGAGCTTCACTATCCGACAGTGCACGCACCTCGTAGATTGCCACAAACGCACGATAGATGCTCCGACTTGCCGCCGGCGTCACAGCGATCTCGCACTCGTCCGCAGTACGATTGGTCCACCATTCGTTCAACTCGTCCAAGAACAAGCTTCACAAAAAGACCATGTCAGCTGGTTAAAAATGGTTCTACACGTTTAGAATGACTCACTCGTATTTCTCCAGTCGCACCGCCTCCTCGAGGCGAGAAAAGTGCATCTCCAAGCTCTGCCAAAACGCTCGCGCCTCACTTTGATCTTCGGACTTGTCTACGTCAAACACGGCCTCGAAAGACCGAGAACCCCCCGAATCCAGTATGGGCGTGATTGGGCACTCCTCTAGCTCGATATTAGGTAGAAGGAGCGTTCCACTGGCCCAAGTCGGCCGTCGCGATGGGACAGGAGCTCGGGTCGGCCTCACCGATGGGGTCCTTCGACGCGTCAAAGATCTCGGCTGGACCTTCTCCGCAGACTTGGCGAGTTCCCTAACAGTGAGGAGTACCTCCCCTAACTCGACAGCGTTTTGAGCAACTGAGGTCGACCCCTCACCAATTCTCATCTCTGGAAGCTCAGCGACAACAGCCACAGGGTCCGCAGCCCTGAAAGGTGAAGGGAGTCGAGTTTGTGGACCTGAGGCTACATTGTCGGTATCCCTTTGTGATTCACTGGCAAAGATTGTGTTGTATTCCTGACTGTTGGAGGGACGAAAGTCGATGTAGTGGTAGCGCGAATCAGCGCGACCACCCAAACGTCGAGTGAGAACCTTGGGATGAACGGCGCGGATTATCCTGCCGAAGGCGGAAATGCTGGTAAAGCATAGAGAGTACAGCTGGAATCAACATCTGTCTTAATACCATTCAAATTGAAGGCTAACTCACTTGAGAGCCGAAACACTGAAGCGCTGACACGCGTTGACGTAACTGGCGTACAGCGCCGAGCGACTGACATTGAACCCTCTGAACGGCTCGTAGCAGCTTTTCAACCACGTCTTGGCAAACAACACCCTTCTTTTTTCTTCAGACATGTCTTGCGCCCTCGAGGATTGCAAGCGCAGCTCAGCCCCGGCTTCGGTGATCTTGCGCGCGTCGTCGGGGTAGCTCAACCTCGACGACAGGGGCGGTGCAAGGTCATTGTCGTCCTCGTCATCACTCGTCGAGGTTGCCACCGACATCGCCTGACGAGAAGCTGAACGGCTTCCACGACGAAATTGAGAGGTCGACGCACGGCGCGGACCACCCGTCGAATAGTCGCTGCCCTCACTTGGATCGTCGTAGGAGCTGACTGATGCGCGAGCTGATCTACGAAGCCCTCGACGATCGAAAGCCTGAACGTTCTCAGATCGAGATGGAGCACAGTATTTGCTAGTGCTACGTTGCTCTGAAATGGTGTCAGGAAATGCTACAGTCGCTGTGGCTGGATCTTGAATGTCCGAGCGCCAACAGTTGTTGTTCGATGAAGCCTGCGGAAGTCGAAGCGGCGGCCTCGGCGGGGCTGGTGTTCGAGTTCGAACGGTCGCCGTTATCGCCGGGGCAGTCCAAGTCGAAGTGGAAATTGATGCTGCATCCACAAAACTCGTGACGTGCTGATTGTTGCTTAAGCCTTCAGATCTCATGCCATGGGGTTCAACTCGACGCAATTCGAATGGCGAGCCTGGTCGAGCTGGAGGGAGCAGCCCAGCTTCTTGATCGTTCTCATCCGCAGTGATGACGAACTTTCGTGGACGTCGATTGAAACTTGCCGAGGCAAGGGCGGTGTCGATCGAGAGTGTACGCTTGAGCTTGTGGGATGGCCTTCGTGGATAAGGCAGGATTGAAGATGAAGATAGTGCCCCAGCGGTGGTAGCGGGCGGGAACTGGAAGGTGGGGAATTGTACGCGCGCCGAGACGTTTTTCGCGACGGTTGCAAAGCTTCTCGAGGTGGGGCCGGCGCGGATATTCATGCCAGTGGGCGCCTTCAAGGGTGGAAGATCTGGTGCAGCAAAGTGGGTGAGCGAGGGTAGCGGTTAAAGTATGTTCGATCAACTTTGACCCACTGCCTATGGACAACTCATGTAATGGGAACAAGCTTTGGGTGCGACGATGATGTGAGACCGAGGCCAATGGATCGGCGCCTTGAACTGCTGCCGTTGTGGCTCCTCGCGCGATGCCGATCAAGCTCAAGGACGAGTCACCACCCCCGATGATGGTTGGAGGTGGCATGCTTGATCGGGCAGAGGAACAACCAGTCGAACAAACGGTTGGAGAGCTCGTGGGAGACGACGCTTCACAAAGCGTTGAGACGGAGTCCAACCTCTGAAACTAGCGATATGGCAGGAACCCAAGACGACAAATCGGGCACAGGTCGGAACCCGTCTCTCTGGAGGTGAGGGGGGTCGTGCGCCCCACAGTCCGGCCGGGGTTGGCACCGACACCAGCTCCGTCGAAGCGCTTTCTCAGTAAGCAACCCAGGCTAACATTTTCTCCACCCCCCTCATCAGGTCTGCTCGAAAAATCGCTGTGGACGCGTTGTCAGCGGACTGGTGCAATGCTCTCATCCTCTCCGCCTACGTCACCAGAAACCGTGTGCATATACTCAGCATTTTACCCACCTTTAGCGAGTGTGGAACACTGAAGTAAAGCCGGAACATACTTTCATATCATCCAGTGAGAAGATTGTGTCCACAGAAGTTGTTGGCATCTGTCAGCTCTGTCAGCTCGGCCAATTTTCGGACTTCGGGGTCGCTTTTCGGACTTTCGGACTCGGGCCAGCAAACACATCTTGGTCTCGGACTCAACAGACGGCGGTCGTCGTGTACGCACGGTGCTCCCAATGGCTTATCCGACCCACGATGATCTGACCGACTCGTATCGAGACGATTCACTCCTAACCTCCCAGTCGACGCCTCGCAAGCGTCATCCGAAAGGCGATACACCTCTTCCCGCGCACCTCGATCAGTCCGTCGAAAGTGAGGCTACACGCTCACATTCGCACTCGCGCTCGAGCTCTGACGATGGACTATCAGCGGCTGCTGGCGAGGATCTCGATCGCTTGATGGCATTGTTGGATGGGGATCAAGTTCCAGTACCTAGCACCTCTGCTTCGACTGCTGCTCTAGGATCGCACGTCGATCGAGTTGAGCCTACCAGGAAGCTCGAGGACGACGAACGCGAGCGCGAAGCGACGCGTCAACCCTCTTCACCTGCTACATCACATCAAGCACTGGAGGACCTGACCCTGATACAAAGTAAATCCAACGCCAACGAACCCTTCCCAGCGCGCGCCGTGCCATCAACTTCGACGCCACCACCCACTACGACTCATGACTCTGCTCATCCTGCGACACACGACTGGTTTCCCTCAACATCGTCAACCACGACTTCAGAGGCAGGCTCGGTCTCACCTTCTGTCCGAGCGAGGTCGACGTCGTTGAGAGCTCAGTCGGCGCAATCGATGCATTCGAGTCGGCAAATCTCCCACAAAAACGACTCTGTCGACTATCAAGCGCTGGAATCGACCATCTTGCCGGCGACGGTTCTGCAGGGTTCAGGACAGGCTCAGCCAACGGCAGATACGACCGTAGGAGGGGACACGACTCTCGACCAAAGAGATCAGTCCCAACCAAGATCACGAAGCGTCTTGGAAGAGATGGGATGGTCAGGTCGAACAGGGCAGGAAGCTGCAGGGTCAAGATATTCGCTCGGCACGTCCCCTCCACCGCGGATAGTCAATGGACCATCAACAACGACGACAACGACGCTCAGACCTCCCCGTCCACCTCAGAGACATAATCGCTCCGTGTACCTCGATGATCACACCGGGCAGATTGATCCTTGGCGCAGTGATGGCGATCTGACCTTCCAAGCACCGCCGAGCTCGAATCACCGAGCGCATCAGGATCCGGGCGCTAACAGCGATGCAAGGATAGCAGACGAGGTCAGTGATGAGCAGAAACCCTCGAAGGGTCGCGGATACTGATTGGGCAAGTCCTACCCCAGGCCCTTAGCGAATTCGACAACATCATCCACAACGCGACCCCACATCGAAGTCAAGCTCGACCACCATCACGATTGCGGCAAGACCCTTCACCTTGGCTACCTACTTCGGCGCATGCAGCGGGGCGGGGTCAGGACATTTCTGAAGACGTTGAGGATTATACACAAACCACGGCGCAATTCGTCGCGCCAAGCAACCATGGGCATAGGCCGCATGATGCACGGGCAGGCATGGAGGCAGTAACCCAGGACGAAGTAAGTCACTCGGGAAGCAGGGTGGCGGTATAATCTTCTCGAGCTCACATTTTGCTTTTGCCTCTTCTCTACCCAGCGCTCTGTATTGGTAAGCGAGCTGAGGGAAGCGAACGAATACATCACCCACCTCCAAAACGACATCGAAGCGATTTCCCGAATCGTCTTGGAGCTAAAGGCCGATAGGTACGTCGAGCGATCGAAACCGACTTCGACTTTGTCTCAATGGCACGAGCGAAAATCTGACTGGTTGGAAACTTCGCAGGACACGAGAACAAGCTCGACTCGAAGAGTTCCGTCGAGCGCAACTACCCTTGTCCGCGCAAGAACAAGCCGAATTGAGCGTGGCTCGGGTAGGTCCTTCTTGAGCCTTGCCCAGACAAGCAAATGAGATCGCTGAGCCAAGTTCACCTTTAACAGCACTTGATATCCCTCCTACCATCCTTTATGGCCGCCGCTCCACCCTCAAGATCCCTTCTCCCCACCTCTGTCAACTCCTTAGCCCTCGCAGTTGCCTTCACCCGCTCGATCGATTCGCTCGTCCAAAACGGTCCTCAGGGGGAAGTTCGTCGGGACGAGATCGTCTTCACTCAGGATAATGTGGAAAGGATGCTAAGGAGGGTCAAGAAGTGGGAGAAAGTTGTGAGATCCCATCCTTGAGGAGTGAGTTGGATCTCCAGGGCATGGATGGGGGCAATGGAATGTATTATTAGATACGTGTTGTAATTACGATAATCAAGATGTACCGAGTCATCTCATTCCATCAGCACCAAAATCACTTCGCCTTGGACTTGGCAATCACCTCCGCCCACCACGCGTCGTAACTTGCCTGACTTGACGTGCTCTTAATCGACACAGGTCGCGAACTCTTACCGTTCCCCAGGTCCATCTCGTATTCCGTGGCTTCGTCCGAAGGGTGTTGGAATGGGTTCTTCTGTGGAGTTGGAGGGGTTTCTGAACGAGCTTGGCGCTGGGCGACGTCGATTCGGTCGCCTTTGGGGAGGGAAGGGGTCGCGGGAAGGGGAACCCCGGTTGGGCTCTTGGCTTGGTTCGGAGGGAAGACCTCCTTTCGAGGACGATCGGCGTTCGACGGGTGGTCGAAACGGCCTAGTGCAGCGCCTTGCGAAGACGGGGCATCACGACCGGACCCCAGAGCTATCCCACTCTTGCCATGATGAGCGACCTGCGCGGCGTCTCCCGTAGCGCCCAAAGTCGTGCCCGACCAAGCACTGCGCAGGCTATACCTTGTCGGTGAAGTCGGATAGGCCGGTGGCTTGCTGCGAAGATCCCTGCTCGTGCCACCATGCAATCCGAGATTCTCTTCATCCACCTCATAATCGCCTTCTTCGTCCGACCACTGCGTATCATACTTCGCCGGGTTCGAACCCCTGTGTGAATCCTTGACGGAATTCAACTCGTGTTCCTCTACTCGCCTCCCACCTCGTCTCCCACCTCCTCGTCTTCCAAAGATCAACTCCTCCGATTGTCCCTCCTCATCGGATTGGACGCCCAATTCATCCTCTTCATCGTCCGCCCAGATCCTCGAACTCAACCTATCCTCATTCCCATCCCGATGCAACTCCTCCCCATCCCAAGTCGACGTCCTCCGTCTTCCATTCCTAGTCCTCGGGTTCGGGAGATCGGTGAACCTTGCTGATTGAGTTGAAGAGGTTTTCCAGGAAGTGAAGAGGTGGGAAATACGAGTTAAGAAGGATTCGGGCGGCGTGTAGGTTCCGAGAAGGGCTTTGGGCGCTTCCCCCGTCGCTACGAGGCTCGAGAGGTAGGTGTCCCATTCCTATGTCGCAGCGCCAAATAGAGTCATCAGTAGCTGTCGAAGCCATCATGTCATAGAAGAGAGTCATCTCACTTTCTCCTTCCCTCCCGCCTCTCCACCCCAATACCATTGCCAAGCCGCCCCACTCAACCCCATCAACCACCATCCCGCAACACAAGCTCTCCAACTTGCTCTTTCCCAGGCCAGAACCAATACCTCCTCTTCGACTCGACCATTGGCTGAAACCCCATACTTGGCCACCAAGAGACCCGTCAGGTCTACGTAACCTATTTTGATCAAGAGGTCGATTCCGAGGAAGTGAATCCAGGCGCCGGAGAATGCGGATAGGACGGAGAGGAATTTGACGGTTTGAGGGAGGAGACAGAGCACGAGGCTGAAGAGGGTGAGTAGGAGGGTGAAGATTGAACGGGTGAGGAGGGAGGAGAGGTGTAAGGAGGCGATGATGAGGTAAGAGAAGGATAGACTACGAAGTGGGTGGAGGGGGCTTAGTTGGCGCGAGGAAAAGCAGGGAGCGAGGGTAGAGACGCACCCTCCGAGCACACCACAACAACTCCTAGCCGCCCATCTCCACCTCGCGCCGATTGCGCCTCCGACCAGACCGGTGCATACCCACAGCGCAAAGAGCATACCTGGACCAACAGACGGGTCGTGCTTCTTGGAGATGATGGCCAATAGGAGTATTGTTGCAAGAGTAGCTGAAAGAATGGGACTCAAACTCAGTATTTTGATTGCCTTCCTGAGTTGCCACATTTTTATGAGACCGACCAAAAGTCACCATACCAAACACAGACCCTCCGACTCCACCACCAATGTAGGGTCTATTCGTCTCAGTACCCGGCTCTTTGCCCCACTGAGTACCGACCAACATCGATCGCGCGCCAGCATTGTTGATGCCCACGCCGAGGAGGATGAGCAGGACCGCGAGGAAGACGACCAAAGCCGAGGGAAGTTGATGGAGACGGTCTTGGAGGAATCCGAGAGTTGGGATCGCGGTCGACATCAATTTGGTCGGAGAAGTTGAAACTGGTTCTGTGTATCAGAAAGGCCGCTGCTTGGTAGGATCGATTGCTGTGCAGGCAAGACCAGAGCCCCGTTCGAACTCAACTGCAGCAGCTGAGATCGATCGGTTCGGAGTGGTTGGACAATGAGGACCTCGATGTCAGCTCAAAGGTATTCGGACAGGTCAACATGGGAGATGACGAACCGTGAAATCCGATCAAAACACACGCAGGTGACACAGTCCGTTGAGTAAGGTGATACGTTAACTCGAGTTCAGGGAGCGGATCGAGTTGTCGGAAGAGACTGAAGCGCAGATTCTGCTGCGGGCCTACTCAGCCGATCGAGGAAGGGCTCGCAAGGACTTTTCGACAACAGAAGGAGAGAAAACTGAAGGGTAGATGAGTATCCTCCTCGAGGTGAGCTTCTGGAAGAGTCTGTGCACCTACCTCGTCCTTCATCACGTCCCCGGCCGTTCGCGCCGGTCGTCGGTGGCCGGGTGCGACCGAGTTGACGGGCTGGCTGTATGCTGATTTTAGCTCGTGCGCCAGTCGTGCGCCTGCTGGCACGCTCCAGTCGTCGCTTGCGAGGTCGCCACAGCGAGCGAGCTCACTCGCAGGCGGTCCTGCTACCTCCTCTTACCGATCTCCCTCTCACCGCCGACCACACACTCAGCTCACCATGTCCAGCTCCAACACGTCCTACAACCCTCTGAGGATCGCGGCCATCGCAACGGGTGTCGTCGCTACGGCTACGGTGTCGTACGCCATCTACTTTGATTACAAGCGTCGTCATGACCCCGTCTTCCGCAAGAAGCTGCGTTAGTCCACACCACCCTGCTTCAGTGACGCATCAGCACGCTCAAGATAGCTGACTCATATAGGATGTACAATGTACTTCACTCTACATTATCACAGTCCGCGACCAGCGAAAGGCAGCCAAGTCGACACAGAAGGAAGCCGAGACGGGCAAGGCCGTCGTCGAGGCTGCGCTCAGGCGAGCTCTCGTGCTCATCAATGCTCAACCGGGTTAGTGCTCACGCCTTTACAGTGTTCGAATAGGAGCAATGCGTGCGATCCGAATGATCGATGTGGCGCCGATCGAACTGCTCTTTGCATGATGAGCTGACGAGTGTGCCCTCGTTTTCTCGCCGATCGATCGCTCGTGTGCTCCATGTCCCCGTCCTCCATCACCAACCCTTTCACAGTGCCCAACACTCCCGAGAGCAAGGAGCAGTACTTTATGGAGCAGGTCTCGCAGGGTGAAGCTCTTGCAGCGCGATGTGAGTTCTGCCGCTGGCCCGAGCCTGTCGTGCTCCTCGTCGACGAGGTCCCAGTGCAATCGCCTGACCCTCCTTTTTTTTGACATCACACTCCTCTACAGCTCCCGAATTCTTCATCGCTTCCGCCATCGCCTTCTACAAGGCTCTCAAGGTCTACCCTGGTGTGCACCGCTCGGACACGAGGCCTCTCTTGAGGCACGGGCAAAGCCGAGCACTGACCTGACCTGCCTCCGCGTCCGTCTCGCAGTCCCCCAAGAGCTCATCATGATCTACCAAAAGACCCAACCCCCTCCCGTCTTTGACCTCGTCATGGAGCTCATCACCCTCGAGTATGCCACCCTTAACGGACTCGTTGCTGCCTTTCGGACCGAGCTCGGACCGAGCTGACCTCTTTTTTCTCCGATTTGCCCACACAGAATGTCTGGCTTGGCCTCGTCATCTACATCCCGGGACCCCCGGGACGGCTCTTCGGACCCCCTTTTGGAAGAGATCGATGACGCCTCCCCTTCGCAACAACAAGCCCAAGCCCAAGCCTCTTCGCAATCGTCGTCGACCCCGTCTTCCGCCTCTGGTGCCTCGAGCGCTTCCCCCACTAGTTCGGGCTCGTTCGTCGTCGTTGATGATGAATCAAACCAGACCCCGGCTCAGACGACTACTGAGACTGTTGAAGGGGAGGTTAGGACGACGGGTATGGTGGGTGAGGACCCTCCGGAGGAACCTCTCAACTGAACGCAGAATGGACAATGATCGAAGAGGGACCGAAGGAAGAGGTGTCGGAATCTCGTTCCTCGAGAATGAGGATTCGCTCTATCGCTTCTGTATATTGTTTTATATTTTCTTGAGCCCTCGATTATGGATGAACGAATACACACGCACACACACTACTCCATTTTCCACATGGTCCGCTCGCTACCTTTCTCACCTTGACCGCTTCAAGCAACTGTTGATTCATTGCCACAAAAGATTGTGGGTGGTTTAGATGTATTCCTGCCTTAGATGCGACTTATGGATCATATGTTCCATATGCTATATCGTATAAAAGGGAGGTGAACACAAGAGAGTTTTAATGTAAAATGACGTCTGTATTGCAATACAAACTTGTGGACCGCGTAGCCCTCCGGTTTGCACAATGCGCCGCAAATAATCTTGAAGCCATCCGAATCCGAGCTGTGGGACGAACCTAATTGGAGTAAGAGTTGAGCACCACGACATGGTGGGACCTTCCACATCTCAAACCAAAGAATTCATAGGGTACGCTTCGATGAAGACTTAGGGCGGGTATTCGAGGTGCATTGAAGAGGGGAGTGGGATCTCTGCTAGTCAGGTCCTGGCGGAACACCTTTGAATATGTGATTGGTACAATGCTAAGGAGGGACATAATGGCAGTTGAGGCTAGGTACGATGTTACAACGTTGTATCAATTCATGTCAAAATCTCCGGCCCCAACAATCGATCTACCTCCTGTGTGATGTGCCTCTCGAAAAAGCACCCGAGTGGCACATCACACAGGAGGTAGATCGATTGTTGGGGTGGAAGCTGCTTGGAGATGCAACTTGGCTACCTGGATGGAGGGATCCCAGGGAGAGTCGATGACGACGATCGATGCGGAGTAAGGAAGGAAAGCGTAATGGAGATCGCTCCAGAGTTTGTAATGCTCAACTACGGCGCGCGCGTCCACCAAAGGCAATTCGAGCCAGAAAGCAAGCAGCGGCAGGCAGCGGCGGCGGTCTGGCCCAGCGAGTTGGCCTTGCACCTGCGCCCGCGCCTACGCCCACGCCCGCCAGAGCCTGCCAGAGACGGCTGGTTCATTCGAGGCGTCGCAGGCAGACGAGGTGGGACTCGCGCCGGGCCCACGCCCCTTCGCACTTGTCCACCCCGTGTCGTGTGTATCAACAAGCCATGTCGTCTGGTCAGTTGCGCGCCCAGTCGATTCGACCAGCTCACAAATGAGATGCTGACGTATTCATACTCCCTCTCCCTCTCTCTGTAACGGCGTACGACGTTGTGTGCTGGCGTTGGTTGGACTCGACGCCTCCGTGACCCCCTGGGTGCCTTGAAACTTTCGATTTGGCCCGTCCTGGCTGCACTCGCTCACTGGACCTCCGGCCTATACTCCACCTCTACGACCAACTCGACTACGATCTTACTTTGCGATCATGCTCCTTCCTACCTCGAACCTCCGACCACCCACAGCATCGAGACCTCAAGACGCTCAGGCCAAGGTGAGCTTTTACTCGCTGCTGCTCGTCGCTGGTGGTGGGCCCTGTGTGCGCGCGGATGCGTCTTGCGCTAGGCTGGCACGGGCCACACCCACGCCCACCCTGGACGGACCAGCACCTACCCTCGCACCGTACCATAACAGATGACTAACGATGCACTTTCTTTGTCATTCCAGGCCGCCAAGAAGGCCGCTTTGAAGGGTGCCAAGGGTACAAAGGTTGCCAAGATCCGCACTTCGGTCACTTTCCACCGGTCAGTCTACAACTCGACTCGCCTGTCTCGCGGCGCAGGGCAATGGTCGTGCGGAGCCAGCAGCTGAGCAGCCTCGCTGACCCTACGACCACTCCTCCCTCTTTCTCGCTCGACGTCGTTTCTGGATTGACCATACGATCAACAACCACGACCACGCTGCAACAGACCCAAGACCCTGGCTCTCTCCCGTGCGCCCAAGTACCAGCGCAAGTCGGTGCACCATGTGCCCCGGATGGACGCCTACCGCACGATCGTGCACCCCCTCAACACCGAGTCCGCGATGAAGAAGATCGAGGACAACAACACATTGGTCTTCATCGTCGACGTCAAGGCCAACAAGCGACAGATCTCGGACGCCGTCAAGAAGCTGTACGACGTCAAGGCCGAGAAGATCAACACCCTCATTCGGTGCGTGTTCATCTCTGTATGGGTTTGCGAGTGAGTGGATCGATCGAAGCTGACAACTTTATTGCGTTTACAGCCCTGATGGCCGAAAGAAGGCTTTCGTTCGCTTGGAGAAGGGTGTCGATGCTTTGGACGTTGCCAACAAGGTCAGTCCTTACACCTCACTTAGGACTCCACCTTCTACGTCCCCGCTGACCCAGCTTCATCGCTCCTCTACAGATCGGCTTCATCTAAATCACTCGCCACACCGTTTTTTCATTTGTCTCGACACTCGCATTTTTCTGGGAAAGCAGGGAGAAGAAGGAGGATGAGGACGGGGAAGAGTGCAGTCTAGCCTTTTCCCAACAAAACCCCAACACCAAAGCTCGAAAGTGGGACGAAAGAAGGAGGAATAGGATACGTCTCTTCTCTTTGGCAGTCATGGGGATCGCTTTAGAGGGGTATCACGGTCTGGGAGATCTTGCAATCTTGCAGGGGTGAACAACCCCCTTTTTGTTCCCACCAATCGATTTGGCTCTTGCGAGTGTTGTGCTGAGGCGACGACATGCGCAGTCTGGAGCTGTTGGAGATGGTGGATGGTCGTGTTCGGCGAGGACCAGGGACTCTTAATGAACAGCGGCCAGGCCTGGGGAACTCGCTGACCAGTCTCGACCATCTCGACGCTACGAAGACGGATTCTTGATCTTTACGCGTGAACTATACTAGCAAAATGTGCTGAACACGTCTGACAGCGCCTCCTGACTGGTTGACGCTCCGGGCGGGCAAGGGCCTGTCGGCCTAGCTTGGCCTAGCTTGACCGCCTTGAGCCTGTGGTGCTCGATATGGACTGAGCGATTCGAGCCGAATTCGGGCTTTGCTGTAGGTTGATGCGATGTCCGGTTCTGTCGTCGCTATTGAGGCCTTGTACGACCTTTGTCCTCGTGCCGAAAGACTCCTCCTCCCTCCCACTTCCAACTGATCATTCACCCTCCAGCGTGGACGGCTGCGCCTCTTTGTGGTGTTTGTTGTTGCACGCCTGCGATTCCAACAGGAGTTACGGGTACGTTCGTCTTTGTCGAGGGATTCGAAGCGTCGAGGGTGACTAGGTAAAGGCCGAGCACAAGGGTCAGCGTGGTATTTCTTCAAAAGTGAAGCAGTTCCGCGATCGGTACGTACCCCACGGTCTGCGATCCATTGGACATTGTTGTTTACTCGATTCGGTATTGATCCATTTCAGCAAGCAGTGCATGTGGAACACGTGCGTACATTCACCCCAGACTATACAGAGCACCACGATCAGAGCGTGAGGTCAGCTTCACGAGTTAGGCCAACCGCGCGTTGCGTTCGAGGACGTGGACGACGTACCTAAAGGACAAGCATCACCCGGTGTCTTGCAATCGGGACAACAGCCATCGTAAGCGACTCGACAAATACCACACACGTCATCATCTTCGTCGTTGTCGTCTTCTTCTTCTTCTGCTTCGTCATCGGCTGGGTTGGGATGGGCAGCTGCGACTCTGGACGCGTCGAGTGAGGTCGTGTTGCTGTTGTTGGTGCTGGGACGAGCTCGTTGGGTCGGGGGTTGCAGGTTCCAGCGCCACAGGGCGATCCCATGGTAGGAATTGATCGTGATTTTCATTCCCTTTCGTTGAGGATGCCTTCCGCGGCGATGAGTTATCAGACAAGTTTGACCACGATCAAACTCACGCGCCGTCACGCGCGCCTTGACTTTCTCGGCGTGAGGTGAGCTTGGCACCGTGCGCTTTGACCTCCAACTCGTCCAGTCCCAGATCACCTGAGTGATCGGCTACAACTCTGGAACCTCGTCCGCCCGCCACCCACTAAGTTTCCTCTCAAACCCTCATGACCACCTCAACTTCCAACCACTTCAACCCCAACGCCTTCTCCCCCGAAACCCTTCAATACCGCCTACAACTCTCCTACCTCCTCGCCCCCCTCTCCAAAGGTCACTTCGCCACCCAACCCCATCTAATCGATTCACCACCAATCACTACCACACCAGACTCTTCAAATACCAAGCTCACATGTCCAGCTTGTCAAGCGACTTTGATCGTAGGCGTTAATGCGACCGTTAGAACTCATCGGACGGAGTTGTGGCGGAGGTGTTTGGGATGTAAGAGGCTTTCGAAGGAAGAGGGAGGGGAGGGGAAGGGGATTGGTAGGGAAAGGTTTCGGAGTGTTAAGCAGAGGAAGAAAAGCAAGCAAGCAGCCGTCTTGAAATCGGGATCGCAAAATGGGACCAAGTCGATCCAAGGCACGAGTTCTCGCAAGCTCACGAAGGCCGTATCGGACTTGACAACGACGAGCGTCCCGGATGATCCGATGCAAGGCCTCGAATCTACTACAGCAACCAGTCAAACTGGCCTTTCGAGAACTATACCAACCGCTGCGCCATCCTCGGCCTCTTCTCCAACCCCTTCCAAACCAAGCTTCACCTCCAAACCCGTCGCACTCAACTCCGAACCTCGAGTCAGACCATCCCATACCAAACCCACCACCGCCACCCACCAAAACCAAGCCAAAAGCACCAACAAACGATCCAAGACGACCACCAGTGGTCTAGCCGAATTATTGGCCGCGAAGAAACTCGAACGCGAAAGGGCGAACCAAGCGGGCGGAACAAGTGGCGGGATGGGCTTGCAACAGTTTTTACAGTCCATCTGATACGGTCCTACTGCGTAGTGTTTTGCGGGGCATCGCGGTGCTCCACTTGGAAAATGCTGTTGTAAATTAAAGAGGTCAGCAAGTACCTGGTTACCCTCCGAGATCGTCGGTCGTTCGGTCGGAGAAGAGCGGCTGGGAAGCTGAACCAAGCCTTCTCTGTCAAGCCGAAGTCTTGCGAAGCAAACCGAATTTGAAAATCGGCCTTTAGCTTGTCGAAAAACTACACTAAAAGTGTCTCTAGGTACCTGCGAGGTCGGGCGTTTACGGGAACTAAGCCCGAATTACTGTTGGGGCGAGTGTTCTAAGAACCACGACAATGATGTGCCTCCTTTGTTTTCGAGCTGCCAGACCGCTCGGAGATCGCGACGTCGCGTGACCGAATCAAAAAGTCCGCTGGCAGGATTAGGGGGGGGGGGGGGGCAGGATGTTTCAGAAGCTAAAGCTACCTCGCGGGGTCTGGGGGAGGACCTCATCCGGAGCTTGTTGCATTCGACCCCAGCTACCCCACGTTGAGATAAGATAGGTTGCAGAAGAGCACTCTGTCCAAAAAAACCCAAAATCGCAACTGCAGCAAACAGGCTTGGGGCTTCAATCCGGTCAAGCAGCATGATGCATCGGCTTTTAAATAAACGCCCCCCACTCGAACCACGTCATCGTCACTGCAAAGCCCAGAAACAGCCCTGGCTGTGCATGAAACTCTTCGCATGCGACTTTTAACGGGAGTCTCGTTGGGGTCTTATCAAACGCCTGCGCCTTCCCGAATTGCCAAGCGTTTTTTTTCGGGCGCTGCTGGCGCGTTGGCGCCTGGGCGCGTGGGGAAGAGGCTCTCGCTCACGCAAGATTGGCGCTGAGATTGGCGCTGAGATTGGCGAGAGAAGCGTTCGAGAAAGAGGCCATTGGCTGGGCGGGGGTCGCGATCCGTCGGAACGGGCCAACCTCGGTGGTCTTTTTTTTCCCTCCCCCGTTCTCTAGTGCCAGGCGACAGCGACGCTTTGTGTGTTTGAAAATGGGATGCCCAAAACTCCGGACATGGTTTTTGGCTTCCCTGGACTGGTGCCCTTTTCGGCTCCGATCGATTGCGAACTTGCGAAAAGGTGATATCGTCTCATCTCCCGCACACTTGGTCTGCTCCTTTCCTTCTCTGAACCTCTCTCCTTTCCTTATCCTCCCTTGTTTTTTCGAACCGCGAGACCAACCCCACTTCGCGAGAAAGCGACCTTTCGTTTACGCCCCGACATAGACCAAAGCAGTACTCGGACCATGCAAGGCTCGATCCCCGAGAAGAAGCTTTCGGGCGAATACGTCGACGACAAACACGGCGACGCGACCTTTATCACTGCTGCCGGGGGTCGACGCAGTGCAACCTCGAGCGAACTTGAATCGGGGGCTAAGCAGACCCAGTATGATGAGGATGGCGTGGAACGTGTGGCACCGGAGAATGATTTGCATCGCGGTCTCAAGGCCAGGCAGTTGAGTCCCGTTCTTCCTTCTCCGCTGGATCGCGAATCACGCTTTCGGCGCTGCTGGTCACGGAGGAGCATCCTCCGCACCACCGAGACTCTTGCTCCACTAGCAGCACGGCATCGATCAACAACAACGCTACAGTCAGCTGACGAGGACGTTCATTCCCATGTTGATTTTACAGAATTTCCATGATTGCCCTAGGTCAGTTGCTTCTACCCACCTAGCTTCATCGGCCACGACGCTTCCGTTTACTGGTCTGGGCAGCGTCACCAGACTCGCCCGCGAAAGTCCGCCTCCCGAGAGGCCCGTCGGCGGTCGTCGGTCCTGTCGGCTTTTGTTTCTTGTGGGTGCCAAGCTCTCTCCATCATTATGTACTGACATTGTTTTTCTGCGTACTTTCTGTACCTCTCATTCCCATTACTTCGTTTCAAATTGCTCGACCTCGCACGATGATTTCATTGTACTTCAGGTGGTGCCATTGGAACGGGCCTCGTCATTGGTAAGTCACACATTTCTCAGATTTGGTGTCCAGATTCGGTGTCAGGAGGCCACATGGGAATCTGAGCTAACCGCCGCTTCTCCCCCACTCACCTCCGCCGGTTCCAGGTTCCGGAACAGGTCTTTCCCGAGGTGGTCCGGTCGGACTGTTGTTGGCGTATGTGGTCATGGGAACGGTATGCTTCGGTGTCCTTGCTTCGCTAGGTGAAATGGCGTAAGTCACCTTCGGCCTTCGGCAGGGCAAAGCATAAAGCGCTAGGGGCTCGCGCGACTTGGTCAAAAAGCTGATTTCAATCTCAAATTCACTTTGGTGACAGGACTTTGATTCCGCACAAAAAGGGATTTTCAGGGTATGCATCTCGATTCGTTGATCCTGCGATGGGTTTCGCTACCGGTAGGTTCTTCTGCTTCAGCTGTGGCGGAGGTCAGATGACCCTTGTCCGGTCTCGGCAAAGCGCGGTATTCGCTGGACTCGAGAGGGGTAGCCGAGCTGATTTCTGATTGGGGTTCCCTTCAAATAGGATGGAACTACTTGTTCAAATACCTCGTCGTCACACCAAACAACATCACTGTACGCTTCATAGTCTTTTTGAAAAATGTGCACCAGCGGCCAGCGGCTGATCGGCTGGAAGAACTCTCACATACACAGGCGGCGTCCATCGTCATTCAGTACTGGACTCGCGCCGTGCCCGTAGGAGCATGGATCACCATCTTCAACGTCATCAGTGAGTAGACGGCACCTGACTCTTGGGAAGATTCGCAGTACGATTACTGACGCTATTCGGTGCTTTCCCCGCGCGCAGTCATCGTCATCAACTTGCTCGGGATCAAGGTCTTTGGCGAGATCGAGTTCTGGCTCTCGTTCTTCAAGATCATCGTCTTGACGGGATTGATCCTCCTCGGTTGGATCATCGATCTCGGAGGTGTTCCCGGCCAAGGCCGTATCGGCTTCCGCTACTGGCGCGACCAACCTTTCGCGCACTACATCTACAACACCGACACGGGTGTTTTCCTCGGTGTCTGGTCGTGCATGACCACCGCGCTTTTCGCCTACATGGGGTGCGAGTTGATCGGTGTCACCTTCGGCGAGGCCAAGAACCCTCGCAAGACGATCCCCAAGACGATCCGTCGCACGTTCTGGCGTCTGCTCATCTTCTACGTCGGATCCATCTTCGTCGTCGGTCTCATCGTCTCGGCGAACGACCCCGATCTCTTGACCGCCAACAAGCGCCGCACGAGTGCCGCCGCCTCCCCGTTCGTCGTCGCCATCCAACGAGCCGGTATCAAGGTCCTACCCGATATCATCAACGCCTCGATCCTCATGTTCGTCATGTCGGCCGCCAACTCGGATCTCTACATCGGTTCGCGCACCCTGTACGCTCTCGCGGCCGAGAGCAAAGCTCCCAAGATCTTCATGCGCACGAACCGCTATGGAACGCCTTACGTCGCCCTTGCGTTCTGCTCTGCTTTCTGCTGTTTGGCCTACATGAACGTCGCAGCTGAAGGTGCCCAGGTCTTCACCTACTTCACTGCGCTCGTGACCATCTTTGGTGCTCTGACCTGGCTCAGTATCCTCGTTTCCCACGTACGCTTCATGAAGGGACTCAAGGTGCAGGGGATCTCGCGCGATACGTTGCCGTGGCAGGCACCGCTACAGCCTTATCTGGCCTACTTCTCCATCGTCGTCACTTCGATTGTCACTTTATTCAAGGGCTTTGATGCCTTCATGCCCAACTTCAAGTTCAGGACCTTCATCACCGCTTACCTCGGTCTTCGTGAGTTGACGCACTTCCTTTCCAGCGCAGGTGGTATATCGTCCGAAAAACTGACGTATTCTATTTTGACGAAATCCCACTTTACAGCTATTTACGTCATCCTTTACACGGGATGGAAGATCTATCACCGCACGTCCATCATCCCCTTGGCCGAACTCGACTTCGTCTCCGGCCGTCGCGAATTCGACGAGGACGAAGCCGCGGAAGAAGAAGCTGCCGCGAACAAGCACACCCCTTTGTGGAAGAAGATTTGGGAAGGCGCATAACGTGGGCTACTGGGATAGGCTTGTTAGGTTAATTGTTTGTACTCATTAGATACGGAGGCGCTGGGAAAGGGAGGGGCTCAATCTGTATTCCCCCTCTTTCAACGGTCACGTGAGATGGTGTTTTTTTCATTCGTTTGGTGAACGTGATGTCTCATGCGGCAAACCTCCTGATTGTGCCAAAAGCTTTTTTCTCTCAAGAACGTGTTTTTGCTAAGGCGTTATTACCGTGAAGAGAATAGAGAGTGCTGGGAATATCGAGTCAAGTTGAAACTTACTTGTCAGGGGGCCCGGCAAATCCTCGCCATTCCGCGTCGCAGTGCCCGTGTAGCTATTCCTGATCTTAAGCCAATAATTGTTCCGGGCCTTGACTTCGTCCGCGCAGACGACTGCCTTTACGTGCTTTCATCTCGATTTGGAATTGGTGTTGTGCTCTAGAGCGAAGCTTAGGTAGGAGCGAGTGATGCCTCAAAACTGAGGCGCCGTGGCAGATAAGAGGCCCTCATTGATCCACGCATTGCGACTGTTGCCAACTGCCCTCACATACAATGCCAGTGGAAACAATTAGTCCGATCGCGACGCGGACTTTATAAACTTCATGGACGCGGGCAAGGCGAGGTAGAGCTGGAACTCAGCTCGCATAGACGGCACTGCAGGTTTTGACGAGTGGCTGAGCACGACGGGATCAGTGGTGAGGCGGATGAAAAGAATATCAAGGGCAAATGCTCGACAGCAAGAAACATACCTACCGAACGTACACTCGCGTGGTGCTCGATTCAACCGGTTCTGGTTAATTTGCGAACTGGGTCAGGAGGTAAGCTCTAGATCTCCGCGACGTTAGACAGGGGGCGAGTTGCGGGCGATGGCCACTGCCGGAGCTCGGGACCGAAGCCGTCCGAGTTCAAGGAGTGAGATAACCACAGAATTTGATGGCGGAAGAGCACACTTTCACACTACTGTGTTTACACGACAAAGGACACGAATGATCTCCGATCTTCCAACTGGATCTGATCTTCCTCTACGTCCCTCTATCGAATTGGACATCGTAATCCTTCAAAGCGACCGATCACTTTTCCTACTCTCCTCTTCCTACATCTCTCTACCAAACGATATCCTCCCCCTTCCAATCCAAAAACCTGCCCCCATCGCCCTCCTTCAAGCCCTTTATAACGTCCAACAACCTCCTCGTCGAATCCTCCGCCGTAAAAACGCCGTCCTTCTTGCCCGCATCTTTTTCATTCGTAAAGTCTTTCGAAAGGTTCGTACTTACGACCGTCCCAGGGTGTAGGGAAATTGCGATGGAGGGTGTGGCTCGTAGTTGAAGTTCGCGTTGGAGGGTCATGACGACTTGATTCGTCGCGGCTTTGGAGGATCGGTAACCTACCCATCTATGAGTGAATGAACGCGAACGAGTGGTTCAGTCACGGTGAACGGGAATTCTCACACGAAACACGAAGAAAATCCTCCCAGCAGCCCACATTCACGTCCACTTACCCTCCCTTCGCATTATCTCCGATACTCCCCACTCTCGCGGTCAAACTCGCCAAAACGGACAGACCCTTCGGTACTGCACCTTTGGCCGGATCCTCCTCGTTCGATTCGAGCGCCTTCTTGACGTCCGATTTCTTAGGTAGTAGTGGCATGAAGTGTTTGTAGGTTAGGAGGTGACCAAAGGTGTTGATCTGAGCGGGGATGCGAAGGGGAAAGGGTCGGGTCAGTCCGGACGGGTCTTGGGTCGAGCAGCCGTTCCCCGTGAGGGATAGGGGGTCCAGCAACGAACCTGATAATGATGCAACAGTTCGTCCTGCTTGACTTGGGTGATACTCTTATCCGCATGGAGCTGTTCCCAAAGCGAATATCGAGAAGAATTTTCGCATCAACATGAGCCTTCAAAACATCTCGAAAACTCCGACCCAAGTCTTTGTGAAAAAAAAGACTGACCACCCCGGAAACATTCAATAAGAACCTCAAACTTCCCTTCCCAAATTTCCCCTCCACATCTTTCGCAGCTTTCTCAATCGTATCCTCCTTCGTCACATCCATCTCTAAGACCGTCAGACGATCTTCGACTTTATTAGCTTGGAGGCCTGCTGAGGAGAGGATGTGCGAACGGGTTGAGGAAGGGTTGCGAGAGGTTGCGATGACTTGGAGGGAGGTGGTGCGCAGGAGATGTTGGACGAAATGGGTGCCCAGGGATCCGGAACTGCCTTGAATGAGGGCGATGGACATGATCGAGTGGGTCTGGGGAGATGAATAGGTGGGAAGAGGCTAAGGAAGGGGGTAATTGTTGAGATCGAGGTCGAGGTCGATGACGTTGGCTTGTGCGATCGCGTGTGGGGGGGGGATCACAGATAGTCGTGCGTGAGGTGGTGGCGGGTAGAGGTGGAGAAGCAACGTGGAGCTTTGGAGGGCCACTTCAATGCTGATGACGAAATGGACGAAGCGATTCCGCCCTCGCGGATCGTGGGGATCGATCGAAGTTCAGATCACGTGATGTTCCTTTCGGGCCACGCCGAGGTTTTGAGACAGCGCGATCGCGTGACGGAACTCCGCCGAGCGGGATGTGTGGAACGATACAGTAAGGCATGATGATTGACCAGGAGCTAAAGACACAGAAACGAGAGGATGAGGAAAGACTGATGAAAGAAAGTGTGCAACGCGAGAGGGGCCGAGGGCGCGCCGAGGGCTAGACGAAAAAAAATGTCTACTGCTTTTTGAGGTGGAAAGAAACCGAGTAAGATAGAAGAGGTGTTGTGGGTGTGTTCTATGTGTTATGTGCTGTTGACGAAAATGATGAAAGCCGGTGCTGGGGAAAACCGGATCAGGCCTCGTCCTCATCCAAAAGTCGTTCGTCATCGGCGAAGATTTTGGCTTCTTCGGCTTTCCTCGCGGAGGAGTAGTACCAGAACTGCACGAAAAGCAAAGAGCTAGTTGATGAGACATGTACCTTTCCCTCCTCAAAAAAGGCCCCAAACTCACTTGCCCCAGCACAATAAAGTCCAAAAAGATCGTCCCGCCGGATCCGACCAACCAACTCGCATTAATCAGAATATGTTGCGGGTTGACCGACGTCAACAAGATGGAAGCGACATAAGTCCCGTTCCCCGCAACGGAGAAGGCGAACATCAGTAGACTGAGGCCTTGGCATTTCGTTTCCATGTTTTTGGAGATTTGGGGGAGGCGAGATCCGAGGTAGAGGAAGGCGGAGGCCCAGCCGACGACTTGCGCTTTGGTGTCCCAGACTTCGGCTGTGGGAGGTCGATTTCGTCAGGAATACATCCAAGTGAGAAGAGTCTCTGCCAGGTAATCGCGCGCAAGAACGTACGTTTCCTCCCCTGGGGCACATCTCTACTCAGCCTCCAAGCGACGATTCCCACACCCAGCACCACAACGAAACCACCAACATAGCTAACAATATCCTTGATCCTCCTCATCTTAAGATCCGGCTCGGGTTCGTTCGGCGCATGGGCCGAGAAGGACGAGAGGAGGGGATCAGTCTCGTGGGCTGTCGAAGGGATTGTGCCGGCCGAAGTGGCTTCGGTGGAGAATAGTTCGGGGTAAAGGGCTCGCTTGCGACGGTAGTAGAAGACTTGGAAGATGAGGACGACTGTGGTTGGGAGGGAATGATTCAGCGTGAGCACCCGGTAGCCGCTTAGAAACGTTTTCGGGGAAAAGGCGTACTGTCACAGAGCGAGTAGTAGACCGCGAGGATGATCATCGTCGGTAGCAGTCTAAATAGCAGATACACAAGATCAGCATGTCTGGTCCATGTCATAGCTGCAGTTTACTTGCGCAAACTGACCCCTGCCAAAGAGCTCCGAGGAGGTTGGTCGCATCACCCGCCAGCCACTTATTTTTGACGTCAAGCGGTCACAAACCCGAGTCAGCTCCAGCCCCTATACTTCATTCAGGTAGAACAGAACAATGAAACTCACGATGGCCAAAAAGACGAGACTGAGCCCTTCGCCCGACTGCTGCACGACGCATAGCCAGAGCTGGTCGAAAGAACTGTCGATCGAGTCAGAGAACAAAATCCATAGGAAGAGTCAACTCGAGGTGGGTTCTCGTTGTCTTTGAAAATGAGACGGTACCTGGGGTGTGTACACCTGCGGGAACGGAGAGAAAATCGGGAGGTGGGTCAGTCTTGGGGACTTCCGCGGCGGAGTGGATAGTGCATACACTCAGGTCGTGCGGAGGTGCGGAGGTGCGGAGGGGCAGATGTGAAACGTACTATGAGCCAACAAGCGATCGAGATCCACCCGACCATGGAGGAAGCTCTCGGGAAACCATCGTAAATCATATTCGGGTCCCGCGGGATCGTAATCGGGGTATGGTCGTCCTTGCGGTGGCCTCCGCCTCCGCCGTGATGCTGGTTGCCGTCATGTTTGCTCGCCGGTGACGGAACGGGCAAAGCTTGTGACAAGTGCTGCGTCAACAGGTAGAACGGCGAGGCGGAGGCGTAAGAGGCGATCCCTAGGATCAGACCCAGGGAAAGGAGCTGGCGTCTTGTCGTGGAAAGCGTCGACATCGTGCGATGGGGTGTCCAGAAGAGAAAGAACGAACGGACGGAGTCAAGTCGAGTTCCGCACCAAAAGCCACGCGCGACGGACCACGGTGCAAGCCCGCCCCAGCCAGCCGGCCGGCCGCGCCGCGCGCGAAGGGCCAGAAGGAAAAAGTTCGACGCTCCGACCAATGGGGAATCTTGGTTTCAAAACGGTTCCGATCTTCCCGACGGAGAGGTGTTCGGTGTGTCAAGGCCTCTTACTGTCCGAATGAGATCCTTGTTGTACGAACGTCAAATGAAACTACCCAAGGTATCAGAGCTCGTTCTGTCCACACTGCGAGTATTTTGGTAAGTCAACCTCCAGTGATCAATTGGTGCAAAAATGGACGAGGAATGAAAATGTGAAAATCGAGGGTATAGAATATCCAGTATATGTAATAACAACAAGGGCAATACACACTGATAAAAAAATCACAACACAGGATCGCAGACCCAAAGAATAACTCACAGAAAAGTTCAAGAACTCCATAAGACAGACCTCCGAACAAGACCCTCTTCCCTTCCCATCAAAAAGGAACCCTCTCCACGACCCCTCTCCCCGTACCCATACCTCCCACTCCGAATTCAAACCCTTTATCCCCCCGACCAATCCCCCCTACCAATTTCCTCATCACCAGAACCACATAATTCAGACCCCTCTGACCGGCTCCTCTACCCCTTTTAGGCACGGGTGAGAAGAGCGCGAGAGTTTCTTCAGAGATATGATGGGTCGTTGTGGAGGGTGAGATGTAATACAGTGCTGGGTGGGTAAAGGGGTCAATGAAGGTGGAGTCGTAGAGCCTTGAGGCGCGGTAGTTGGCGAGACTGTGTGTGATACATCAATACATCAGCGAATCGTGTCGATGCGAGACAAAGAAGTAGGTAGACCTGATCTATGGACTTACCACATCACGACCCAAATCAACACGAACTGACATGCGACACCCCACATCAACCAATTCCCCCTCTGGCTCGCCTCCTCTTCCAACTTGGTCTGTACCGCCAAAGAAACTTGGGCACCTAAATCTCTCCCCAGTGTATCCAAGGTTGATCGAAGAGCATCCATTCGAGAAAGGAGGGATTCGTCGATCGTTTCGGCTTCGTCGAGACGTTGCAAGAGGGTTTGAATTGTTGCCTGGGAAGTAGGTATTATCAGTAACCGAAGAGTGATGCCCGTCATGAATGTGAGGTGGCTCACTTCATTCATCTTCCCCTCCCTCTCCTCCCCCCTCAAATCCTCTTCCAGGTCCCTCCCCTCCCTCACACATTCCTCAGCCTCTCTCAAAACATCCTCATTCCTCCTCAACAGCGCTGCATCCTCCTCGCCATAAAAACCCCTCCCTCCCTCCTCAAAATTCTCTCCACTTTCTTCCCGCGAGGATTCGATCGATCGAGAGCGGACTATACGAGCTAGTTCTTCGACGAGCTCAAGAAGATGTTGGTCATCATCTCGACTTGGATCGATCTCCTCCTCCTCCTCCTTCTCATTTCGGAACGAACGTTCTTGAACTTGATACGTTACTCGAGGAGGTGGTGAATTCACTGGTGATTTCGAAGGGGAAACGAAGGCGAGCTTTGGCGTCGGTTTTTTCGAGGAAGGAGGCGTCGTTGAAGATCGTTTGGATAGAGGTGTTCGACTTGGACTTGGAGGGATGAATCTCGTACTTCGTGGTGGGGTCGAGGAACGTGGATGGTCGGGGTGGGTGGTTCGAGGAAGGGGGGGAGGGGATCTTGGTGGGGTGGACGATTGGGGGAGGACCTTCTTGGTGAGGGAACGGAAGGAAGGTGTGGCTGCGGCTGAGGAGGAGGAATTCGTTTGCGTGGTGAGAAGTGTTCGACGTCGATGAGCGGTAGGTGATGATTGAGGAGATGGCGTAGGTGGCATAGGTGGGAGTTCGGGCAGGGTCGGGGAAGGTGGGGTCATAGGTCGAGGGGGAATTGTCGATCGGGGTGGTGAGTTGACTCGTGGTTTGGCTTTGACGGGCGAAGCGATAAACGATTTAGCCATGGCGTATTCGATCGCACTCCTTCCTCCTCCAATAGCTCTGTACACCGCTTCTTCTTCCTCGCCCTCCTCTTGCTCAACGTCGTCTTCCTCCTCTTGCGCCGAATCATCACCCTCATATTCCTGCGTCCGTGAATTCCGTTCCCTCGATCGATCCCCTTCGTCCTCGACGAAATCTTGTCTCGTGAATCGGTTATTTGTAAATGGTTTGCTTACCGGCTGCGCCTCTCTGTCTTGAGCATCGCCTCTCCCGTTCCTCACGCTAGGTGAACTCGCCTCTGTCTCCCCGGTCTCGATCGCTCTCGGCTCAAAAGCATACCACCCCGTAGGATGCGGTGTCCCCTTGACCGTTCTCATCGTCGAATTCGACCGCTTTAGCTCCGAAGACCCCACCGACGACGTCTTGGACCTCATCAGAACCTCCCTCGCCTCCGCTTCAGCGCGTACGTTCTTTCTCGTCAATGCGGCTCTTCTCTCCGCTGAGAGGGTCAGAGCTCCGTTGGGTCCCTGGATGAAGCGGTTGAAGGCGTCGAGGATTTGGGCTCGGCCTGTGTGACGTGGGAGGGGAGTTGAGGAAGGTTGAGAGGGGGGGAGGGGGGTGCGGGAGGGAATGGGGGGAAAACTTCCGGGTGCTAGTGGAGTTGCGGTGGGGAGGAGGCTGGTTCGAGATGTGGTGTACCGTGGTGTGGTGTGTGATTGGAGGTAAGATTCGAGTGGGGCACCTCTTCTTCGCGGGGTGGGGTTGGAGAATGGTCGTGGAGGTGATGGAGAGCGATGGTCGTGCTCGTTGTTTGGTCTCGTCCTCGGTGTTGCGATCTCTGTTCGGGCCTCTTCCTCTTCGTCTTCCGCTTCTTCCCTTAGGGTGGTCACTCCATTCCCATGGCGTATTGTCATCTCCTCCCCTTGTTCCCTCCCCGCCCTAGCTTTCTCCTTGAGTCTCCTCCTCGCCATGATCAAATCAACTTCATCCTCCCTCGGATCGACCAACGTACTCGACCCAGTAGAAGGCGAAGGTGCATAGATGGGCGAAGATAAAGCACCGCTCGCGATTCGTGTATTCGTAATCGACGTGCTGGAGTGAGTCCTCTGTTGTGCCTCCTCAACGACGAGCGGCAAGTTGGCCAATCGTTGACGCGTCAAGCGGATCCCATCGCCTCGAAGCCAATCGTCCCCTTCGGAAGATGGCTCCTCATCTTGATCAAATAGGACCTTATTCATCCCCCGTGCTTTCTGAGGCGTCGAAGTCTGGCCAGGTCTTGTTAATAAACCTTCGAAGGAAGGATCGTCTTGCAGCTCCAAAGGATCCCACCGATCTTCATTCTCTCGACCGCCGCCCACTGCCAGGTCGTTGGTCGTCGTCGTCGTGGATAGGGATATTCGTCCTGTATCATTGTCGTCGTCTTCTTCTTCTTCGAGATCGTCTTCGGATGGAGGATGGACGTGGGGGTGGGGGTGGGGTGTCATGATCCCGTAGAGGGATACGCGTAGTAGTGGTGTTGACTCGCTCAACAAGTTGGGGGGTTGCACACTCGCTGAAGAGGGAGAAAGGGGGAATGGTTACTCTCAGTGGGAAGTCATACACCCAAGCCTCAAAACCTGACTTGCTTGCTCACCGGAGAAAGAAGGGGAAAACGAACCGGGGCCGAGTTCGGTGAATAATGGCGTCGGAGGGGTGTTGGGCCTCGAGAGGGGCCTGAATGGAGGCAGGCAGCTCAGAGAGGACTCGGCTTTCAAAACAGTCGGCGCGAGTCGGCGCGAGTCGGCGCGAGTCGGCGCGTCGTCCAGCCGCGCGTGCAAGCTTGAAGCAGCCCGAGTCGGCGAGTGAGTCCAAGCTCGATGTATGCACTTTTTCGGCAGAACGGGATGTGGGGTGGGTTAGGCTGCGTTAGTTATAGCTCGGACTCGATGATAATTGACCACGCCATTCCCACGCTATTCCCACGCCATTCCACAGCCTAGAGACTGGGAGGTCCGTGCGAGCCGGCGTACGTGCTTGCCAAAACCAAACCGACCGGCCTTTATTATTAGGCCTGCCAGCCTCGCGTTCGCGGACGGCGTGGGATGCCCTGGCTTGCATCTTGCATTCAGCACCATATCGCGCCTTATTATCACCCCAAGTTCAGACACGAGTCGATCATTGGATTCAAGCACCGAGGAGGGCGTCTCGCAAGGGGATCTCAAGCCTTCCAATCCTACTTAGCGGTGCGACGTCGGGCCAGGACCGACCGCGTGAGGAGGCGCGTGTGTCCGAACAACCACGACCTGCTCCACCATCCACCATCCACCATCCACCATCCACCATCCACCATCCACCATCCACCATCCACCATCCACCATCCACCACTACCACCTCATCGCCCTCCACCCATCCCTCATCTCCAACAATGCCACGTCTCTCCTCCTCCGACGAAGAGGACGCACCACCTCCTCCCAAATCCAGCACATCCCCCAACACAACAACCGGAGCAGCAACAGCAAATCGAACAGCCGCGCGGAGCTCGATCCCTCGCCCACGACCGGATTCGACCTCGCCTCTTCTGGGGTCTCGAAGTTCGGTCCATGGGCAGAGTGCTATCAAGTTGCAGCGCCAGGGGGAGGCGAGTATGTTTGGGTGTATTGCCAACTTGGCGAGTGAGTTTGGGGGAGTTTGGGTGCTTGAGTGGCCGGAGGCTCAGGCTGAGCCCGTGTTCTGGCGTCGTTCTTTTGCCACAGATACAATCATTGGCACTGGAGCGTGAGTGGCCCTACAGCGTTCGGCGCTGACAGCTCAAGTTGGGCTGGCTGACCGGTGTGCCTTCTTATATTGCAGACTCGCCATGTCGGTCCATTCTCGGAGAAACGGAAGATCCTGACCCCGTGCTCGGCAGAGACTGATCCCCACTCTTCTACTTCCGGCCAGGCCCCACGCATTCGCTTCAGGAGGGATGATCCCAGGCGTCTTGACCGTCATCTGGTGCGGTCTCTGCGCCGCATTGGGTCTCTACTTCCTCTCGCGCTCCGCCGCCCAAGCACCCCATCGAGCCGCTTCCTTTGCCGCCCTATCCCGCCTCACCTTCCCCAAACTCGGGCGCGTATTTGATCTCGCCATCTTTCTCAAGTGTTTTGGAGTGTCAATATCCTACTTGTCAGTTTGTGGCGCTCAATGACTGAGTTGAAATGCGCGCAGCTCATCGTGCTCGTCTCAATCCCAACATGCAGAATCGTCATCGGCGGTCTCATGCCCCGCGTCGTCTACGCCTTTTGGTCCTCCTCCCCGGACTGGCTCCTCGACCGCCGTCTCTGGATCCTGCTCGCCATGTCCATGCTCTGCCCCCTCGCCTTCCTGCGCAAACTCGACAGCCTCAAATTCACCTCTTACATCGCCCTCTGCGCCGTCGCGAACCTCGTCTTTGTCGTCATTTACATGTCTTTTCATAGGCATGATTTGCCACCGAGGGGCACGGTCGAGGCCATTCATTTGGGTCCCAAGTTCGCACAGAGTTTGCCGGTGCAGATCTTTGCGTTTACGTGCGCGCAGAACCTGTTTGCGGTGTTCAATGAGTTGAAGACGGTCAGTTTCGGCGACTTCAGACGAGCGAAGGAGCTCGAGCACCTGACTTGACCAGGATTTCTGACCCACGCAGAACTCGCAACATCGCCTCAACCTCGTGATCGGCACCTCACTCGGTTCCGCCGCGATCATTTACGAGATCCTCGGTATCCTCGGCTACCTCTGTTTTGGCAACCTCGTCGGATCCAACATCATCGAGATGTACCCCCACTCTCTCCTCGTCTCAATTTGTCAACTAGGTCTCGTCATTCTCGTCCTCTTCTCTTACCCACTTCAACTCCATCCCGCTCGAGCTTCATTGGACAAGGTGCTTTACCCACCCACGGACGAAGGCGTTCAGCCAGGTGGAGATGAGGACCACGCGAGTCCCGAGATCCCACTGGGGAGGTTCGTCTTGGAAAGTAGTGGAATCCTCCTCACGACGTTCTGCATCTCCATGTTCGTGTCGTCGTTGGAGGTCGTTTTGGGTTTCGTAGGCGCGACGGGGAGTACAACGATTAGTTTCATCTTGCCGGCCATTTTCTGTGAGTTTCGCAAAAGTCGAGAGGGTGTCAAAAGACAAAAAGGGAAGGGAACTGACTCTTTTGTTGTTACTATCATATCCAGTCCTCTCCCTCTTCAAAACCTCCCCAACGCGCCAAGACCGACTCCTCCGAATCGCCGCGTGGTGCTTACTCGTTTGGGGCGTGGTCGTCATGGTCGTTTGTCTTACGCTCAACGCTTGTAAGTACCTTCCCCCCCCCCCTCATGACTCGTTCACATCGAAGAATTTACTGATTTCTTTTGTTTGCGTCGTTCAAATAGATCATGTCACCCAAACGCCCCCCAAAGAGAATGGGACCGGTCATGATAGTTTGGCCATTTTGGGAACGTTGGGCAGTATCGCCGCCCGATGGGTTTGAGCGAGTCATATGAGGTCGTTTTAATCTTTAGTAGAGAGCAGTCTAATTGATGATGTACTTTTGTTTTGGTATAGGTCTGAAATAGATTGTATCGCATAATTGGGAAAAACGTCGTCTACTCTCTGGTGACCCTTTCGCGCTTGAAAAGGGTTCGAGGTTTCTTCTTGAAAACCCCACTCTAAATTTTTTCAATGAAATGGCCAATGTCGTTACGTATTCCTCATTCACTCCACATCAGGACGTAGGAAACGCTTTTAACGAATCAAGACGTATGTGGGGTGGAGATGGGAGGATCGATCAACCCAAGGGTGAGGTAAATCCTTCTCAAAAACCTGTCGGGACCCAGTCACAAGGGTGTGAAAACGGACGACCCTAACTCCTGAGTCGGGGGGAGGGGGGGCGAATACGACTAGTGGGACCTCGCGAGATGCCCACATGGACGAAGCTGACTGGAACAGGGGCATCATTGGACGGTCGGGCGGGTGGAAATATAGGGGCACTGCCAGTGGCCGCCCTTTGGCGCTCACGTGCTCGTAATCGTGTGATAGGACCATCGCAGCTCGACCTCAGGCGATGAACCATGGAATGGAAACTGGAATTATATGCACCGAGTTAATGGACTACCTATCTTTGGTCATAGCCCAGCAGGTGGTCGATACTAATTCTGAAAGGACATCGATCAGGTTCAAGCAGATCGATGCACGTGCGCGTAGGATAAAGCCGCCGAGGCCGTGCGAACGGTTAAACACATAATTGCTAAGATTCGATGCCACTCCGAACGGGAGATGAAGCAGTAAATATTTCAGAACATGAGACTAAAAGAGTTCTACACTCTTACTCTTTATCTCAGAGTCAAATTGCCCCCTGCGAGGGCCCTAAGTGTTGAGTTGACACGTGAGTACACTCTGTAGGCTACATGAGCGCGAGCGCGCGCGGGCTTTCTCTTAGCTTCCTTCTGATTCGAGCGTTCTAACGTATTGAACCACCTCGAATCAGGTCAGTAGTATTCACGGTATCATATTGCAATAGTTAACTGAGCGTTCTAACGTATTGAACCACCTCGAATCAGACGCCGAGATTCTAGAGGTTATAAGCCCAACGACTTCGCACAGCTGCTGCCACGTCGCAACGGTTCACCCGAACGCTCCACCATGACTGGCGAACAGTCAACCATCGACAAGTCCGTCGACGCAGACCCTCCAACACACTCGCAAACTTCGCGTTTCCCGGCATTTGCGATTTTGAAGAACAACAACATCGACGTATGGCTCGATCACGTTCGCTTCACCGTCGACAGGCGTCAGTGGCAGCTCTCCTTTCCCAAGCAGTACCCATCCGCCAAATGCAAGGACGACGATGAACTCGATCGAGCTCATGATGCGGTGCACAGGGCAATGCATCAAACCTGTTCAGAAAGTGTGGCGCACATCCTGGTCAGCTGCTACGACCTGACGCCGGAGCAGACGGTGGAATACCTTCGAAAGCATCTGGGTCGGTCTTCCCTTCGCGGCGTTATCACGCAAATTGGAAAGTTATTCTCGGTCGGACCGCCACCAGCACAGGAAGACGATTATCTTCCTTGGGCCGGATCCATCACTCGCCTCACAACTGACCTACGGGCTCACAAGTTGACGTTCGACCAAGTGGTTGCATGCCACCTCATTGCGATTGTGGGGGCTCGAGGACCGTCGTATCTGGATCAGTTTGACTCCAAAGACGTCGATGCAATACCAACTGTTGACACAGTGATCGCAGCAGGTCGAGCTCCAGCAAACTTGAGTCAAGATACTGGGAACGCTGCGACGGCGTTGTTGGCCACGACTGGTGCCCAACCGAAGCCACCCGGCCCCTGCTGGAACTGCGGTGAAGACACCCACTTCAAAAACTGTTCCAAGCCGAAGAAGATAAAGTTTCCACGACGCAAGACGACCAAAGGCGAGGAACCGATGGCAAATTTGGCGCTCCCTTCGGTTGAAGACATTCTGGGGACCGATTCCGTTGGCGCGTTTTTCACGCAATTACCAAAAGGACACTCTCGAGAAATGATCCTCTACGACACGGCAGCGACTCATCACGTCATCAATAATCCTGCCGCGTTCGCCGACCTGAAGGCGACAGCTCCGTCTTCGTTAAAGGGCATCAATGGTGACGGAAAGACCATTATGGGAGTAGGCACGGCCTGCGTCGAAGACAAGAACGGCAAGAGGTACAACTTGGTCAACAGCATCTTCGTCCCTAGCGCCCCCGCCAATCTCTTCGCCGGGCATCGAGCCGATCGTGATAGTCGCAAGATCACCATTCAAAACGGGCGATTCACGGTGGCCGGAAATGACGACATCCTACTCACGGGACAGAAGCTCAATTCGGGGTTGTACCGTCTGGACCTCAAGTTGGTTCAAGCTCGGAGTTCACCCCATGAATGTGCGTCAGCCACAGCTCTGACAGCAGTGCCTCTCCACATCTGGCACGGACGTTTCGCTCATCTACACTGCCGTTCCCTTCACCAGCTGTCCAAGTCTGACGCTGTGATAGGTTTGAACATGAAGTCTCGCAGTGACTTGAAATGCGAATCGTGTCTGGCCGGTAAAGCTACGCACAAGCCGTTCCCAAACTCCGAATCGCTAGCCGAAAAACCCCTCGATCTCGTCCACATCGATCTCTTGTCCTTCGACGGCGAGCTGTCACTTGCAAATCATCGCTACGCGCTAGTTATCGTCGACGATTGTACGCGGTACATGTGGGTGTTGACGATGCCGCGGAAGTCGGACTCCTTTGAAAGGTTCAAAACGTGGAAACTACGGGTCGAGCTGTCGTCAGGGCACACTTGGAAAGTTGTCCGTTCGGACCGCGGTGGCGAGTTTCTTTCGACGGAGTTCAAGCGATGGTTGGACGACACGGGTTTGTCGCGACAACTCACGATCCCCAGCACGCCCGAGCAAAACGGTGTCGCCGAACAACCGCTCGATTTCGGAAGCAGCTCGAACGATGCTGTATGAATCCGGTCTGCCCACGGTGTTTTGGGCCGAAGCCGTGGCTACATACGTGTATGTGAAGAATCGTTCCCCACATTCTGCTCTTGGTGGCAAGGTGCCATTTCGGGAATGAACCGGGAAACCTGCGCACGTTCATCACTTGCGGGTCTTCGGATGTCGAGCTTGGCACACGGCGAATACCGAACAACGTAAGAAACTCCAGCCACGGAGCCTTCCGATGATCTTCCTCGGATACGACCTAGAATCCAAAGCCTACCGACTATGGGACCCGGTGAGGGGGCGGTTAACGTTATCGCGAAGCGTGACGTTCTTCGAGGACAAGTTCCCGGCCCGTGAAGGCGCGCCAGCACCGAGGATTGAGGCGATCGAAGTAGTCGTACCTCGACCAGTTGCGACGAATCGACATGAAGCTGCGCAACAGCCGATCGCTGCGAACCAGGCCCCGGAGGTCGAGGTAGAAGCCCGGGAGGAAAACCCGGTTGACGACGTTGACCCCGCCGAGCAACACGCACCAATTGTGGAAGACGTACCAAAGGAGTTGCGTTTTGACGCCCCTGGACCTGCTTGGGCAGCACCGGTCGGAAAGCGGGATCGTAGGGCACCTGAGCGTTTCGAACCGGAGGTCTTCGTAGCCGTCGCCGATTCCGACGAGGAAGACGGTCCGTTTGTTTTGCCGACTAGTGATCCCACGACTTGGAAAGCAGCCATGGCACACCACAAGTCTCACGAATGGGCGCAAGGTGCAATCGATGAGTTCGAGTCATTGCGTGACGATTACTCAGTCTTTACGATTATGAAACGAGACGAGCTTCCCGCCGGCGCCAAGGTTCTCGGGTCCAAATTCGTTTTCCGAAAAAAACGGGACAAGGATGGTCGGCCGACTTCGTACAAAGCTCGAGTTGTTGCACGAGGCTTCACGCAACGGCCGGGAATTGACTTCAAAGAGACGTTCGCACCGACAGCGAAGTTTGTCTCAATTCGTACTCTCATCGCGTTGGCGGCCGCCCGGGGTTACGATATCATCCAAGCGGACATTGACAAAGCCTATTTGCATGGCGAACTTGAAGAGGAATTGTACATGCGCGTACCGGAGGGAGTCCGACTTCCCGACGATGTCTGTCTCAAGTTGCAACGCTCGATTTACGGTCTCAAGCAGGCCGGCCGGGTATGGAACGAGACGATCCATAAGACCCTCGTCAAGCTTGGTTACAATCGTCTTCGGAGCGAAGAATGTGTCTATCGTCGGACACTTGGCAAAGACGATTATTACATCGCGGTTCACGTCGACGACTTGCTGTTTGTCGGTCCCGACTTATCCGAAATTGATCGCGTGCTCGACGAATTGGATCGATTGTACGGAGTCAAACGTCTCGGCAATGCAGAGTACATCCTTGGCGTCCAGCTCATTCATCAAGCGGATGGGATTGCGTTGTCGCAACGACAGTATTTGCTCGATGTACTTGCAAGGTTCGGCATGGCGGATGCTAACAAAAGTGTATTACCAATGCAACCGGGTCTTCAGCTCAAACCCTGCGACACTCCGGATCCCTCGTTACAGACACAGTACAGATCGGCCATTGGATCATTGATGTACGCCGTTGTTGCAACTCGGCCCGATCTTGCATACCCGGTGTCGTATTTGGCAAGATTCACGAACAAGGCGGGCAGTGACCATTGGGCGGCAGTTGTGAAGATTCTACGCTACATCAAGGGAACTCTCGAACTCGGCATTGTCTACAAGACGAAACGTGATTCGTTGGTTGGATACGTGGGGTACTCGGATTCGGACTGGGGTTCCTGCATCAACACGTCCCGATCTACGATGGGGCATGTCTTCAAGCTGGCTGACGGGCCAATTTCTTGGAGTTCTCGGATCCAGAGCCGAGTGGCGACGTCATCAACGGAAGCGGAATACATCGGCCTTACTCATGCGTCTCGAGAGTGTCAGTTCTTGCGGAATTTGCTCGCGGAATTGGGGGTCACGATTTGTGGCCCGATCGAGCTGAAAGGCGACAATCAAGGCGCGATAGCTCTCACAAAGAATCCGGTGTTCCACGATCGAACTAAGCACCTACGCCTGACCGAGCATTTCGTTCGAGAACGGGTACGAGAAGGTGACATCGTCGTTAACTATCTTCCAACCGCCGAGATGCTCGCCGACATGTTTACGAAGGCGTTGCCGAGACCGGCACTAGAAAAGCATAGGGCGGCCATAGGGATGGGAATTATGTAGGCCTTAGAGCGAGGGGGGGTGTTGAGTTGACACGTGAGGAGTACACTCTGTAGGCTACATGAGCGCGAGCGCGCGCGGGCTTTCTCTTAGCTTCCTTCTGATTCGAGCGTTCTAACGTATTGAACCACCTCGAATCGGGTCAGTAGTATTCACGGTATCATATTGCAATAGTCAACTGAGCGTTCTAACGTATTGAACCACCTCGAATCAGACGCCGAGATTCTAGACTAAGGAGGCGCCTGTGGTGTGCCTTGCTCCGGCCGCAATAAGCAGTCACATCAGCCGATCGAGCCGCTTTCCAGATGCTGCAGTGGCAACCTTGAGATAAATTTGCTTACCATCCACACCAGTCATACATGGCCGTGTCCCTGGTAGGGGCAGTTCTTGTCTGCGATACCGCACTTCTTGCAACAATCAGCGCTAGAGTCGTCACATTGACGGACTGACGGACAGGTCGAAAGGTGAAAGTCAGTGCCCTGAGTGTGGGAACGTGTAGGGCGGGAATGATCTATGCAAAGCATACACAAACGGTGAGATGAATCCTCGACAGGCCCACAAGCAGATTCCTTGTCGGACCGTTATTTTCTTGCTCCCCTTGAGGTTCGGAGTGGTGTCGCTGTGGTCTTCGACGGGAAGGGCATGGATCATACACACCGCGAGGCTAAAGGTGATAACGAAGAGCAATCGCATGGTAGGAAGAGGATTGACGGAGAGGGTATTGGGTTGCGAGAGAGACGTGGGAAAAGCAAGTGGCGGCACAAGACAGAGAAACGGTAAAGCTCGTCATGCTATCCCACGGCAATCTGTGGGGGCCCATCACCTCGGCGATCACTTGCGAGGCCGGGAACACCGAAGGGCAGCAAATGTTGAGAGAGGGCAGGATCCCCTGAGATCACAGCAGGGCTTCGCATTAGATCAGATATGCGCGTAGATATCTTTTATCTATCTATAATTTTGCCTTTTTTCGGGCTATCTATAGATCTGTCATCTACAGCGGAACAGATAGATGAAAGATAGATATCTAGTGGATATCTACGTAGATAAACGCCACTTGATAGATGATGACTAATGCATAGATGTGCGTGTATAGATATGACAGGGCGGACCCGTGTTCCCTTGTCCTCAACACAAAAGGCTTTTGCAGCCATGACAAGATCTCTCCAGCTGCCGCCAGAAAAACTCGACGAAGTGGCAGAATGGCAGCCGTGCCTTGTATTCTATTGACAGACGACGGAGAGCAAGTGCAAATGAGGGAAAGCTAGAGGACTCGGTTGAAAAATCTATGAAGGGGCAGAAACAGAGAAACAGAGAGAAAATATGTTGTTGAGGGTTTATTATGTACATGGGAGAAACGAAGATTTACTCTGTTGCATACTTGGGTAGCGCTCAAGACGATTCTTCGTCCGTGTCTGAGAGTTCCAGCTCCTCAATCGGCGAATTTTGCGAGAGCGAGGTCGATCGCGAGGATTCTCCAGTGACGTTGTGGCGCTGCCGCTTATTCGCTTTGTGGACTGCCGAAGAACTCTTCTTTGCCACGACACGCTTCGATGGAGCACGGAGCTTGCCTGCAAGAAAGATTATTGGGTCCTCAGTCGCTGCAAGTAGCTGGGGCTAGCATGACTCCTCTCATTTGAACTCACTTGCGATGATGGGTCGGGCATGACGAGCGAAGCCCTCGGGGGTGCCCCCGAAGATAGGAGCGGTCGGGTTAGCCCAGCTACCGAGACACATCTTGGCGTTCAGAACTTCGGCGGAGGTGCTGTGCTGCATATAGTTGATCGTCCGGCGGCCGATGAAGAAAGCGCGTTCCGCATCGCACGCAGTTGGTGGAGTTGTGATGAAGTCAATTGCCATCTCGGCAAGAGCCTTCTGCCCTGGAATCGCACGTTGTGTCACCCAATACTTGATAGGGCACCCCTTGTAGGCGTCGTTCTTGTTCAGTCTGACGCATCCCCTAGCCCAGTACTGGAGGAAGGCATCTGGCTCGTATTAGTTGTGAGAGCCTTGTGTGTCACCTCCTTCATCACCATACAAATCGTGGTCGGAGCAAGCATCGGAATCAATCGGGGACGGAGGACCAGCTTCGGGGATGTCCTCATAGAGAGGAAGGTACACCTTTTTGTAGATTTCATGGAGCTTCTTCTGCTTCTCATTGATATCGGTTTCGGCCCAAGCAGTTCCAGGTCGCTGAAAGAATCGCAGATGGTGACGAGGATGAAAGAACATCGACCCAAATGCAGCAATCGAATCGTCGCCAACCTTCGAGTAGTAGTTGCCCAGAACAATCAAAGCGGACTTGGCTGCGATGGGCACCATGGGAGAAGCGGTTTGAGCCTTGTTGTCAAGCATGCCTTCAACTCGTTCGAACTCGGCGATGACATCCCAAGTGCGAGGCGTTGCATCTTGGAACTGAACCGTCAGGGTCTTGAGGTATTCGCCAATGTCAAGGAGCTCTTTAACGATATCAAGTGCGTCATCATCAGCAACTTTGCCACTCGCGCTTTAGTGCAATTTAGTGCAATTTAGCGCACTTGAGTGCCAAAAGCGCACTTCTTGTGAAATTTAGCTCGTTTTCTATAATCTCCGGTGCGCTAAATTGCACTAAGCGCGAGTGGCAAAGTTGCTGATGATCAGGAAGGGCGAATTTGTCCACGATGTTCGAGGCTGTGTCGTCGCGCGACATATAGTAGTCGATGGCACTCGAGAACAGAACATGGCTCTGAAGGCAGAGGTGAATAGAGTTCCAACGCGTCTCGTTTTTGCGGGAAAGCTCCGTCGCCTTGGAATCGGGTCGGTCCTTGGCGGTGGCAACGACCGACTGCTACCATCTGTGTTTGTCGGAGGATTTGACTCTCAGTCCCGAAACGTGTTGTGCAAAATCGGCGATCGTAGGAATGATGGTCATGCATTTTCGTCGAAGGATGGGTTGAATCTTGATGCCGACCGACTCGCCCCAATCCAAAGCCTCTCTCAAGCAAGTCTTCGAATTGTTCACCGTAAATTCCAATGCTGAAATGTCGTAGTCACCAGAGGCAGTCGCAATGGACAGAGCTTGAGCAATCTTGTCGTCGATCCTCTGATCTTCAGCATCCGAATCATCTTCGACGTTGGGATGACCGTCGAAAGCAGATATATGCTTGCCAGTCGTGTTCTTGCGCGCCCGAGGAGTAGGCGGACGAGCAGGGGCCATGGAAAAGGCAGCGTAAAGTGCGCCCATCACTAGCTGGAGAATGTGGGCGAAGCAGCGAACTCGCATCTCGGGTCCCCACCACGAGTCATTGAGGTTCTTGTACTCCACCGCCATCTTGTTGCAGTTCGAGGCGTTGTCCATCACGAGGGTTCAAACGAGATGCGAGATCTTGAACTCTTCGACGCATTCATGAAGCGACGCTGCGAGCTCTTTCCCGCCGTGGCGACCTTTCGACTCGATGAACTTGAGCATGTGACGATGAACGACGCCATCTTGTTCATACACTACGACGACTCCGAGAACACTGATGCAGTTGGGAGCGGTCCAACCATCGATAACCAGACTAGCAGCAAAATGGCCACGCGCGCGAACCCGCTTAAGGATTCGCCCGAGATTACGCGCGCTTAACAGCGCTTAACGGTGCATAAGATGTGCATAAGGACGCATACGCGCGCGGCTGAATTGGGCGAACCTCATAATCCGCGCATAGCCAGCGCTGCGATGACTCGCCCTGCTTAAGGATCGCTTAACGCGCGCTTAACGTTTGACCTCGCTTACACTTCGCATACGTAACTGCGAAGCCTGTACTTGCACACGAGCGGGCGGATTGCTTTCTTGACCCCAACAAGTTTCTGTGCTAAAATCCCATCAAAAGGCGCTTCACTTGATTTTATTCAATGAGGCTAAGGAGCATATATTCAGGAAGTAGTTGGTCCATATAACACCGTAATTTCTACAAAAATAACTTTCCAGCAAAATCTATGAGTCCGCCACTGGAGGCCGTCGAGCAGGCCGCAATGTGCCCTGCAATGCTTCACGTAATAGGTTCATGGTGAAATGACGCCCAAGGTGACGAAAAACATGTTGATCCTGGGCGAGATTCACCACAAACTCCCCATTCCATTGATCCATCACATTCCGAAAATCCAGGTCGGGTGCCAATTCCGCATGGCCTAACAACGGCTGAACAAATGCGGGGCGCAATACGTCCTGAACACGGAAGATTTGTTGCACACACTGCCCATCACTTTTCAATCGCTTTTTCAGCACCGGCTGTAGGATTGCCAAATTTTGTTCACTGTTTGGGCACTGCAAAGGCGGGGATTAGGACAGATTCGTAATGGTGTTCGAACTTAGCGACCATGATCACCGCACGGTAGTAGTACTCACCCACTCAAATTCATCTCCAATGCAAAGCTCGTGGCAAGTGCCACCTATGTCCAAGGTAAAAATACCTCTCAAGCGGAAGATCGTGAAACGGAGGACGAAGTGCCAGGCTCTGTCCTTGAAAGTCGCATGGTTGTGGTTTTTGCCGATTGGACCGTAGTTCAAGTTGTGCACAAAGACACAGTCAAAGCGAGTACAGTATCCATCCTGATTGCCGTGCTTGTAACGAAAGGTTGCTCGTATGACGTGTTTGATGATATCTGAGCGTACATGAGACAAATCAGTATGCTGAGGAGACCAGTGCAGCGTTCTCCTAGTACCAGCTCACCTGCGTCATCCCTCGTCTGTTCCGGTGTGTTCTGATATATGCGGTTGGAGACTTTGAAGCTGTGATACCACTTTGCTTTCTCATCGTCCAAGGATTCGACCTCTTCACTTGAGTGTCCAAATTCGAGGAGGTAGCATGTTGTCTACAAGGCCAGGTGCCACATACGTCAGTTTGACGCCTGTTGAACACTCAAAGAAGAGAAGTGGACAGTGGACCGCACGAGCTGAAGAAGGCGAGGCTGTTGGAGAGAGACCTGGAGTTCGTTCATCGTGATCATGCATCGATTGTTGCCGGCTGAATGGGATGGCAGATTGGTTCAAAGTCAGCCAAGGGCTAGGCAAGACTTGCAGTTACAGGCCGGAAACTCACAAGGTCGCGCAGGAAGGTGGAACTCATGTGGAACTGGATCAGGTATGGGTAATATGATTCGATCTCCAGTAGATCTCACAAGCTTGTCAAGATCCATCACATTCTCCAAAGATCTGATTTTATCGGCTCGTCTTGAGTAGTTGATGAGTTGCGAAGCGGTGTTGCACTTGTTGCTGGCTCTATACGCGACCTTGACCGAGTCAATATGGGCACGCTTGGGTCGATACAGTAGGTCAGTGTAACGTTCGCTCAAGAATTCTATCAGATCAGAGACTGACCTCCGATGTGTTTGTATCGGAGTGTACAGGAACGCCCCACTTCTTGGTCCATTCCGCGTAGTGCGATACGGAGTGAAGGCGGGGCCAATTGAACCCCAATTTTTCGACCTGTCCGTCGACAATTCGAAATCGATCATACGTGTTTCTCGCAAGCTGAAATCCGAAGGCACGGAAAGTCACGTAAGTTGAAGCATGCAAAAATTCGTTCAGAGGGCATTGACTCACAAACATGTAAGCATCGTACGCAAAATCCATATCGTCTACGTCATCGGCCGTGGCCTCTAGGGACGTGGCGTACATAATTAGCACGGAAAGCAGTGTCATAATTTGGGCGTTTTCGTCGACGAGGGTTCGTGATTCGTAGTCGTCTCCGATGATCTGAACATCTGCTTAGAAGCATGTGAATGAATCAGTCAGCACCAGCATTGCGGTCCGAAGATGTAGTATTTTGGAGGCGCGACTTACCCCACACACCGGCAGGAAAAATCTGCGTGATCCCGGCAGAAGATATCAGGATCGACGCTACTATTAAAAACGCATGAAGTTGAAAGAATTCACTCACTTTCATCAAGTCGCGCGTATGTTTACCGGTCCAGTTGGAATGCTGAAACCCGTCCTTGAAGCGACGCAGTTGTGAATGAAGGGGCATCAAACGCATACTGTTGTACAATATTCGACATCTCAGATCGCATGCTTGTTGATTGATTCAATCAAACTTACTTCAGCTCGATTCTGCCAATTAGTTCGTCGAATTTTTGCTTGTTTCTCCTGGGATGAGCATCAGCGGCGATTTGTGCGCATGTCTCAATGAACAAGTCGTCAATAGTGATGTCTTTCACCATGCCTGATGAGAGAGGACGAGGAGAGAAAGAAAGGATCAATGAAAAGGAGAAGCCGTCTATAGCTAGCAACACTGACCTTTGATCAGCTGGTGGAGAGGATCAGCCACCATGAGCTCATGCCCATTGACCCCTAAATAATCCCAGACGGTCTGAGCCTCAGGAAGGGACTGATTCAGTGAACAGGAGCTGAGGGGGAAATCCTGCAAAATTTACCCTGCCAAGGTGATAGCCTTCTTCTTTGGCCGCCTTTGTCTGCGCTGTGATTGTCCTGAGCTGGCTTGCTGCCCTTCTGACTTCGTAGGCATCGGCACTCGTACGAGGGGCGGCAGGGCCTTCTTGAAGCTTGAGTGGGTCTTGTACACAGCTAGCAGCGCAAACAGAGTGAGCCCATGTAAGTCAACTCTGCAGGCGATCAAACGCTAGCTGTCGTCCACCTACCAAGGAACATAGCCCTGAACAAGGGATGTAAGCCAACACGCCTCCAGATAGTCAACAGATACCGGTCCAAAGTACACCCTGATGTATCGATAGTGGCCATCCGCAAATTGGAAGAGGTGTCGGCCTGAAAGAAGGTGTCTGATCGGAGCCCACAATATCCTGTAGGATTTGAGCTATTCTATCAGAGCTCTCCGCTACGTCGACCGAGCCGAGACAGCTTACTCTAGAGCTCGATGGAGCACCCTGCGTTTGTATATACGGAACATCTTGTCATTGCCTTTGTCCGCCCCTTGGATTTGAGTGGGAGGCGGATGCCACAGCATTAGCAACAGCCAGCCCACCGTTGGCAAAATAGAAGCCCCGGGCGATACTCACTTCCCACTTTAGGAAGGAAAGCTATAACGACCAAACCGCCATGGTTTTCACGTTTGAGGAATCCGGCGTTGACCCCTAGAGACATATACACAGGATGGGCCGAGGCAGTCCCAGTTCCGATCGACAAGACAGTTGAATCCGAGCTGGTGTCAATGCGAACGGCCACATCGGTCGGGTCGTCGAGAGTGTCCTGCGGGCGGCTACTAGTCAGTTCTCTTGATGGACTTTGCGCCGGGCGATTTCAACATCCATCCAGCGCTTACTTGCATCTCCCACGCTTTGTCTGCGGTATGGGGCGCCCCATATACCCGTTGCTCCTGACCGTTTGATTTGACCTCGAACACCTTCATGGGCCGCAGATGCTGGTGACCGCAGAATACGGGATTGGAGAGAAGATGTTGGAGCACATGATGCGCGTCCCGACATCGGAACGTATGTTCCTGTGAATAGAGGTGTCGAGGTTAATCGGCTCGAACCTGCTCGTGTCCCTGTCCTGGACTGGCAGCGCTTACCAGCTGCAAAAATGGAAGTTCAGCATCACTATTCGACCACCCTAAGTCCTCCGCAGTTACGATGATTTTTTCTTCGCGCCATTCAGTGTGATGAGCTAAGTAATGGAGGAGCACGATTTAGAGTTAGGGTGAAAGATTGGAGAGCTCAAAACACTTGTACAAAGCTCACCATAGGGTATTTTTTCGATTGTAGATCTGAGTTGAAGCCTGTTGCTGAAGGCATGGTGCCTGCGGAGTGATATCTCGGGACTTAGATGGCGGATATGACCCCGTTCCAGCGTCCACAACTTCGGCCGAACATACCTGAAGAAACGTGTTGTTGAAAGTGACCATCGCATTGAATAGAGACTCAGACATTGAGCGAGTCAACAGTGCATACTGATAATCCTTTTCGTCCTGGAACGGATAAAAGACGTTGTTCGGGTCGAACAAATGGGCATGCGGAACCGTTGGAGGCGGAGTGTGTTCGTCACAAAGTTGTCCGTCGGCTCGGCGAGCCCAGCCTGCGAGCGGAGGTTGTTCTACTCGAAACTTTCTCTTTTGGCGAGCGTCCCACTCGGGCTGGTCATCGAGGGTATGATCATACTCAGAGTCTGATGAACTGTCGCTCGAGGAGTCGTCATCGTAGTCGCTACCGCTCGAGTTGAAGCCATCGACGTCGCAGTCGGGCCAACCGTTTCTGAGGTTCTTCTGTCGTCTGCGGCGTCGGCGAAAGAACTCTTGGCGAGAGCGCTGTTGTCTAAGAACTTGGAGGTGACTTCGTTCAGCAGCCGATGACGTGGGTAGTACGCGGTCGAGCGGTCGGGGCCTTTCGTGAACGTGCAAATGTGCTTCGAGATTGCGCACATGGTGGAATGATCTCTGACAACCAGCAATGTTGCATCGGAATTGACTCATTTGCGAACGAGAGCCTTCATGTTCAAGCGACATCCCGAAGGCCTGTACGACGAGTCTACTGTCAGCGAGAGTGGACTGAAGCTGGAGGAAGGCAAGGGACGCGCGTAAACACAGCCTGAATGCAGGCGTATTTTCTCGAAATGCGCTAAGTTGTCCAAAACTACGCCGCGCAGCTAGCGCGTTGCGGCGCGACGTGGCAGCATAGGGGCCACTGCATATGTTGGCGCACGCTAAACCGCACCCTAAAAAAACACCGAACAACAAATGCGACGTGTCACGCGCGCTCGTTCTGTTTACCACCTTTTGACTCCCTCCCTCTTCCTCCTCACTCGCTCACCGTCCCTTCCTCGCCTCTCGTCTTGTCTCGGTCGTAGCCCTTCCACCCAGTGCCTGTCCAGCGATCTGTTCACATGTCTTCTCGACCTTCTCGAGCGAGTACCACCGCGTCTGTGCGCCTTGCTACAATGCGGGACCGCGACACGCCGGCGGACCGACGGGAGAGGGCGCAAGCCCAGCAAAAACGAAAGGCGGCGAACACGAAGGCGGCCGACAACAAGCACCGGCGACTCGACGTCGCTGTCGGTGTGAGCCAAATCAACGCAGCGAAGAAGCAAGACGCTTGGCAACGCCACAAAGCCGCAAAGGAGCAGAAGGAGAAGTACGTGCAAGTGTGATCTCTTAACTCTACTGTATCTTTTCTTGAATGTAGGTGAACTGAGGCCTCGCCCGTCCTTGTTTCCAGTGCACCCCAGCAGCCCCTGCACACGCGTCCAGGCTTGCGGTGACACGCACCTCTTCTCTTCACACCGTTCATGCAGATACCACACGTCAGCTTTTCCGTGCACAGCAGACTTCTGTTGAGCCATACAGCGACGAAGATAGCTGCGACGAGGACTCCTATATCGATCCTGCTATAAAGGACCTTGTGTTGGGTGGACAAGCCGAGGACCCCTGTGACTTTTCGGACAACGGTCAGGACGAGGCAGACTCGGACGAGGGCGAAGACTTAGTCGGACCCACGGTTGTGGATGGCGCCGATGGGGCCGCACCTGTCGCCATTGTCAACAAGGTAGCGACCAGCATCATGGACGATGATGACGAAAGCGTCATTCCAGGCGTAGTGAGTAGCATTCAAGCAGGTTTCGGTACTTGCGTGCAGGCATTCAATGGGTCGTATCAACACTTGCAGACGCCCCAGCCCAAGGCTCAGGCTCTACAGTCCTCAATCGCCGGACAAGCTTTAAGACGCAATCCACTGCAAGGTAGGGTTGCCAGTCGTACACCAGGCTCGTCTTCGTCGTTTGCGAGATCGTCGCCCCTGGTCAAAGGGAACCTCGATGACAATGCCCCCCTACGACGGGGCGCACAACCGCAAGCCAATAGATCAAGAGACGTTGGATTCAAAGCCCAACCGCCGACAAGCATCCGACTTGACTCTAGAGCAGAAGATGGTCGCTGGCGCCTGGTTTCAAACTATTTTCATGCAGAATATTCTCGACGGCCAAGGCCTGTGGCGAACAAAGAGATCGCTTTACGCCCAATCTCAGCTCGTAGCGGAGGTCTACAACAAAAACGCTGAGAGGCCTATCGAGTGGTCATCGAAGATCGCCGACCTTGTGCGGCATTCTTCCCCGCCTACGGTGATACCTTGCCAGCGCTGACAACACCTGTGTTTCCTTCAAGCAGATCGTTTCGAAGAATCTGGGAGTCTTGAATTTGATCAAAAGGACGGCGCTGAAATACGCCTACAAAGCATACAAACTGGACCCGGACAGGCAACGTGAGGCATCGACCGCCAAGGCCGTACTCTATCTCCAACCTACTAAATGGTGTTGTCAGCGCTGGCAAGGTATCACCGTAGGCGGGGAAGAATGCCGCACAAGGTCGGCGATCTTCGATGACCACTCGATAGGCCTCTCAGCGTTTTCGTTGTAGACCTCCGCTACGAGCTGAGACTGGGCGTAAAGCGATCTCTTTGTTCGCCACAGGCCTTGGCCGTCGAGAATATTCTGCATGAAAATAGTTTGAAACCAGGCGCCAGCGACCATCTTCCGTCATCAACGGAAGCGGAATACATCGGCCTTACTCATGCGTCTCGAGAGTGTCAGTTCTTGCGGAATTTGCTCGCGGAATTGGGGGTCACGATTTGTGGCCCGATCGAGCTGAAAGGCGACAATCAAGGCGCGATAGCTCTCACAAAGAATCCGGTGTTCCACGATCGAACTAAGCACCTACGCCTGACCGAGCATTTCGTTCGAGAACGGGTACGAGAAGGTGACATCGTCGTTAACTATCTTCCAACCGCCGAGATGCTCGCCGACATGTTTACGAAGGCGTTGCCGAGACCGGCACTAGAAAAGCATAGGGCGGCCATAGGGATGGGAATTATGTAGGCCTTAGAGCGAGGGGGGGTGTTGAGTTGACACGTGAGGAGTACACTCTGTAGGCTATATGAGCGCGAGCGCGCGCGGGCTTTCTCTTAGCTTCCTTCTGATTCGAGCGTTCTAACGTATTGAATCACCTCGAATCAGGTCAGTAGTATTCACGGTATCATATTGCAATACTCAACTGAGCGTTCTAACGTATTGAACCACCTCGAATCAGACGCCGAGATTCTAGAAACTAACCGTGTTCGCCTCTTCCCCCCTGGATGCCAGGCATTGTTTGATGCCCCTGTTCCAGTTCGATACGCCGTGTTGGCAGGGCTTCGCATTAGATCAGATAGATGCCTATCTATATCTACACCTCCTATAACTATCGTTCATCTATCTATATGGCCATAGATCATAGATAGACAGATACGCTTGGACGTAACATCAGCAACTTTGCCACTCGCGCTTTAGTGCAATTTAGTGCCATTTAGCGCACTTTAGTGCCAAAAGCGCACTTTTAGTGACATTTAGCTCGTTTTCTATAATCTCCGGTGCGCTAAATTGCACTAAGCGCGAGTGGCAAAGTTGCTGATGTAACTACGCAGATATCTAAAGCATCTGCCAGGAATACACATTGAGGAGACAGGTTGTCCATGGTCAGAGGGGTTCAAGCATATTCAAGAAGCATATCCGCTTAAGTTTCCAAGACCTTATCAAGTCATTGGCTTGGCTCCGAACGGTGGCGGTGAGACAGAGGCCGCCCTCCTGGCTGCCCAAGGCCGCCCTCCCGGCTGCCCGTTGTGCCCTACTAGTTCGGTCGGCTTCTATCTCGGAAGCGAAGCAAAACATTGCCTATCTTGAAGGCATGAGGCCTGAGGCCTGAGCTCCTGAAAGGAAATGGGCAAATGAGCTAGAGAGGGAGAAGACGGGGAGGTACTAGAAAGGGGAGAAGTGAAACCGGCAGACGACCAGTGGCAATATACGGACTCCAAAATCTTCTGGCTCATTTGCCCATTTCCTTTCAGGAGCTCAGGTCTCAGGCCTCATGCCTTCAAGATAGGCAATGTTTTGCTTCGCTTCCGAGATAGAAGCCGACCGAACTAGTAGGGCACAACGGGCAGCCGGGAGGGCGGCCTTGGGCAGCCAGGAGGGCGGCCTCTGTCTCACCGCCACCGTTCGGAGCCAAGCCAATGACTTGATAAGGTCTTGGAAACTTAAGCGGATATGCTTCTTGAATATGCTTGAACCCCTCTGACCATGGACAACCTGTCTCCTCAATGTGTATTCCTGGCAGATGCTTTAGATATCTGCGTAGTTACGTCCAAGCGTATCTGTCTATCTATGATCTATGGCCATATAGATAGATGAACGATAGTTATAGGAGGTGTAGATATAGATAGGCATCTATCTGATCTAATGCGAAGCCCTGGATCACAGAGTTGGTGTGTTGTGAATGAGGATTAGCAGGAAGGCGGCTATCGGTTATTTGATTAGAAGCGCGCGTTTGTTTAGTGAAGCCTGGCGATGCGCACCAACCGTTGTCTTCTCTCCACGGTTGGATTACATCAGCAAAATGGGCACTCGGCGCGCACCGTTAAGCGCCTTTAACGGTGCGCGCCGAGTGCCCATTTTGCTGAAGGCGCTTAACGGTGCGCGCCGAGTGCCCATTTTGCTGATGTGGAAGCTCAACGAATGCCGGGATCATGTGCTTCGAGAGGTCAGGCGACGCCTGCATCTCGATAGGGTCTCCTTCTCCAGAACCAATACCTCACAATGACGTGCAGACGGTGCAATGCGGCGCCGCCGTGGCCCTTCCAGATCGCTCGACTCACAAGATGTCAATACAGGTTCGGCATAAACGCAACACGCAGCATATTTAACATCGATAGTACTATCTCGCGGTTGTACTCCACTGAATGGCGGACCACCCTGAAAAGCCGCTGAAAAATCGTACTCCGGCTGCAGCCGTGGCGCTGAGGTCTTGAACATCGTCACATGATTCATCGGCATCCCGTGCGCAGCCCAGATCAATACGAACACGACCAAGCGATGGAGCCTGCTTCGTGCACTCGCTTGAGAACTTGATTTTTTGAGGGTGGCGTAACTCGCATCGAAGACTTCTCGTGAGGTTGAGGTATGAAGTAGACAGTAGTTGCTCAGGCGATTGGAATGAAACAGACCCCAAATTAACATCCGAGTCGCGTGGTGCGTCGGAGAGTGCGCGCTCCTATCCAACGCTACTGAGCCGCGTGTAGTAAACCGCATGGCTCGCGGAAACGGCCTACCGTCGAACCCTACTAAAAATACGAACAGTTGTGATGCAGTGTTGCTACAAACAACTATCTTGGCACGAAAAAATCCCCATAATTGACCACCGCTAACTGATCAAGAAGCCCCTGACGCTCAACAAAGGCGCACACACCGGCAATGGGATCATCTTCTTCTCATCCCCGACCTCGCCGCCGACGACGTCATCGCCTTCATCACTCGTCGAGCCCACGTCCTCACCACCATCCGACTCGGATTCGTCGCCTGGATCCATCCCTTTCGTCTCGCCCAAGATCGCTTCGACGCCTTTGTGGATTTTAGGAGTCGCTGCTCGAGGTCGTCTCGGTTTCCCGGCCTCCATCGATGGAGTCGAGGGCGTAAGTTTGCCAGTTTCGTCCGCTTCATCGACGTCTCCGGCTGCGTCATCGAGTTGTAGATTTTCACCAGCTTGCATGATCCGCAAGACCCCAATCGAGTCGATGGGGATATCAAAGAGGTCGAGGATGTAGCGTCGTATCGCGAGGCGATAGCTGCTATTCGCGAGCATCTCCAAAGCGCGGTAGACGATCCCTGGATCGGAAAAAAGCGAGCGGTGCTTTTGTTTCAGCCGGGCCAGCGTTTTGGAGGCTTTTGTAGCGAGGATGTGGTTCGAGAGATTTGACAGGGCGGAAAGCAGTTCGATCTCGTAGGGTGACGACGGGGCTTGCAGGAGTAGCGACTCGGGTGAGGAGGCCGTCGGTGGTGTCCAAGTAGGAGTCTGGGAGCGAAACCAAAAGTCAGCTCAACAGTCCGGCCGATTCCAAAACGTACTCCCGCTACTCGAACTCACATGGACAAAGTTGGCCAGATCCATCGGAACGCACAAACTCGTCGCCCCTCCGAGCGACGTCACGACGCCTTCCCATCCCACTTCCTCAAGCATCTCGACGCCTTCCAAAGTCGAAGCTATGAGACCAAGCACAAAGTACGCCGTACCTCGCATCGAGTAAACGGGCGAGTCTTCCGCAATCTCGACGATACTCGGAATGACGAGCTCCTCATCCAAGAACTCGAGTCCGCCCGTGGTCGATCCGATATGCCCCACGGCCCAGAGAGCGGCTTTGAGGCTGAGCAGGATCTCAGGGTCTTGGTCCTCGAGTGCATGGTCACGAATGTAGTCGGCGAACATCAAGAAGTGATCCGAGTCCTGGAGGATTGCGCATCCTTCCGAGGTCTTGACGAGCTCTCCGTAGAAGTGAGGCGGAGGTGTGCCATCGAAGGTTGAAGGTCCCAGTGACGAAGGGAGTTCGTCGATGCGAAGAGCTTGTGCCATTAACAGCTCCAATTCGATCACGTAAGTCAAGTTGCGCTCCTGTGGATGCAGTTACGATATCATGTAAGTGGCTTAGCTTTTAAAGCATCCGGCGCGTGGAGCATATAACTCACGGCATACCAATCCTCGAGCTCGCGGTCGATGAACTCGATCTCGTGCAAGTAAGCCACACCAATCGAAGTCGAAAGGAATCTATGAATACCGCTCAGATCAGATCAGCATCTTGTCAAACAGCCAGCGGCGCCGAGTTGGCACTAACCTTGTTAACAAATCAGCACCCATCGATCCCAGATGATCCAGCGAAGGTCTCATCTGTACGACCGTCTCCAAGCTCTGCTGCACCCGACAAGCCTGTTCCAACATGCGCACAGCGAGTTCTCGCACTTCGGTCGAAGGGTCGTATAACTGCGTGAGCAAGAGTTGCAGTTGCCATTCCTCGGCGATCGGACCTTGGCGTTGAATCAATTTGGCGAGGTGTTGGGTTGCGAAGATCCGAACGGGCTTTATCGTATCATCACAGTTTTAGTATGGTCAACCAAATGAATGGCACCAACTCAAATCGCGCCTGGAACGCACCTTTTGACTTGAAGTCAGCGCCTTGGAAAGAAAGACCCTTGGATGTCCATCACGCGCGTAATCGACGTTCTCCAGGATGAGCTGCAACAGGTCTTCCCTCGATCGAAGTTCACTGATGCGGTAAAAGGACGTGAAAATGTGCATCTTTTCGAGCAGTTGGGTCCCTTCGTTCGATTTGGTCATCACACCGAGCATCTCGAAATAACCGAATGCGAGGGTCGACTCGACCCGGTTCTTGGAAAAGAGGAGATCTGTTGCGGGTGGACCGGTAGCCTGCAAAAAGTACATTCATCAGTCTCGTACGACCGGGGAAGCTGCAGTAAGTTTCGAAAATCCTCACCGTGTCCAATTGGCCGAGCGCGTCGGCGATCTGCCGTAAGAACTTGTCCTCTGACAAGTATCGTACGCCGTCGGGGTTGGTCATCATCGTCTCCAACAATGCGCACCCCAATCTAGTCCACCTGACCGAATCCTGTATTCGCAAAACCGGAGATCAGATGTAAGCCACTTCAAAGTAGAAGCCGAAAATAAGGATTCCGCTCGACCAACCTTGTCCTTCTTCATATCGGAAAACCTCAACGAGAACGGATGAAAGAAGCTCAACAACCTTCTCATGAACTTGGTCGCTCGCATCGCCTCGTCCAACCGCTTGGGACTCAACAGCGCGCCTTCGACCAATTCGAACAACGTGTCCAAATCCCACTTCGTATGATCCTCCTTGCTATCCAACACCCTCGAAAGTAACAACAGGTTACGAAAGGTCGCGTCGTCGATCGCCAGGCCCATTTTGAGGTTCGTCGTTTCGACTTGTCGCTTTTGCACTTTCTTGACCGAGTCTTCGGTGTTCAAGAACGCGAGCGCGTCCGCACCGTCTAAGGGCCGATGTTGACGAACCCGGGCTTGTTCCCGGTTGAATTGATCGACGGCGAGGAGCGTTGACCCGGCTGCTAGGCGTTCATCACTCGTATCGAACGACGAAGCAAGACTGAACAAGCGAGGAAGGGACTGCACTCGGACAGCATGCGATAAAGGGAGGACTCGATTCGAAAGCGCCAAAATCTCCGAAATGAGCAGTGAGATTTTGCGTGCCGTCGTCGCGTCCCTTGGATCAGCAGCGACAGAGACGAGAGCGTCAATGAGTCCGGCGTCGATGAAGATGAGGAGCAAGACGGCGAGGTAGTGTTGGATTAGATTGGCTTGTTGTCGAGGAGGAGCGTTGATGTCGGTGGGATTGGCGCTACTGGTTGGGCGCCGGCTTTGCTTAAGGCCGCTGAGTCGGGATCCGGCGGTGGAGGTGTACCAGGAGGGAGCTTCGATGTGGAAGACGTTGAAGAGCATGTCGAGCAATGCGTCCTACGAACGAAGTATGCTTTAGCGAAAATCTGTCCTCGCTAGCTGTGACATGGACCTGGTCTTGCTCACTCGAATGAACGCAGAGGGGGTCGTCAAAGAAGCGACAAGTGATGTCAGAGCCCGCTTCCCATTCAAGTTGAGATACATAATTCCTGTACGAGCAGGCAAGATCAGTCAGCATAATGCCAGATCAAATCACCCTAGGAGGCGTAGCACTGACCACTCCATGACTTGAGCGTGTTCGCAATCATCTTTGAGCTCGCTCGCACACGCTCTTCAAACACGGCGCCTTTGGTCGGCATATCAGTAAAAGCAACCAACAAAATCTACAAGGTCCAGAACAGCAAGGTCACTAATGAGGTCACCATCTGATCAATCTCTCTAAGCTCCACGCACCTCAAGGTCGACTCCCTGCCGAAAGTACTGCCGTGTGTCAGGTTTGTCCAAGACCCACAGCAAACCCATGCTGACGAAGGGGGAGAGATCGTGAGGACCATCCGAGAGGGATTGCAAGACAACCCGTAACCCTTCGGCAGCAACAAGGAGTGATACATCTCGAATGACTGCGGGCATCATGCGGATGCAATAGCGGGTGGGTCAATGTGCGCCTCCTTTAATTATCCCGCGATAATACACGCCGACTCACGCAGCTCCCCCAATGTCTCGAGACACGCGAGCCGCAATTTCTCTTCCTGGTTCTCCGCAATGGCGACGATCGCCCGAATAACGGCAGGTTGAACGGGTTGGTCCGTATCCGGTAAGGAAAGTAGAAGCCGAATGAGTCGTAAAGCTTGCTCCTTTTCGACTTCTGCTCTCGAGTCCCTCGATAATGATCTGTACGGCACAGAAGAGGTCAGTGGGCGAGCAGGTTCAGGTGTTCCACGAGAGGAGGAACAACTCACTTGACGAGAAACATATCGAGGAAACATGCATGCAGTTGATACACGTCATGTTGATCGACGATGAGATGACGTAGTAACCGATACGAGCCTGCGCGAACGTGCTTTCCTGCATCCTCGCCGAGTCCTTCCATGATGCTGATCCACGTCCCATCAGACCAGCGTTCAATAAACAAAATTTCAACTGTCATCATCTTTGATTACTTACGTGGCGAGATAATCCTCCATTTTAAGCTCAAACTTGACCCTGACCTCTGATTTGAGCGCGTCGACGATTGAATCCATCGCCCTCAACTTGTCCGAGACGTGCTGAGTTTCGTCGAGGCGTTGGAGCAGATGGACGACCCTTTCAAAGGTCGGCAAGAAGCTATCCGTTGGTTGATGGGCTGTGAGAAGGGTTGCGAGAAGGCTTCGGTGTGAGCTGCTTGATCCACGACCCCCTTGGGTGGCCCCCACTTGAAACGTACGAGGTAAGGATGGCAACGCGTCGTTCGGGTATGGTTCAGAGAGCGCCGGACTAGGTGGCATGGCCGATACATCTGTGGAAGCGTGTCTACATATAAGCATAACGGGACACCGCACCTTCCCATCCCGACCCACCCAAACGCACCTTGTTCACCGCCCCCTCCGCGTGGAAACGTCTCGATCAAGCTCAACAGCTCCTGTATCCTTTGCCTAGCCGCGAGCAGCTCCGCCTCGACCTGTGCCTTCAACTCTTCCTGCCCAGCTCCCAATCCTTCCAAAGGCCGTGGTGGGGACGACGACCCATCCGATCCTTCAGCAGGTGAAGATGGTGCTTGTTGGGTCTCGAACATGCGCAAGAACTGTTCGGCTCCATCCGCGATCGCACGTTCAGTCTCGAGTCGTGCCTCGAGATCAGGCAGGGTCTGCATCGAGAGCCGATACAAGAGTTATTCAGCTTGGAACCACTTCTTCTGAATGTCCTCGGACTCGACGCACGACCAATCGCTCAGCACTGGCCGTCGCAACACCACTGGCCCCGCCGCTGGTATTGGCTCCACCGGGGTTGTGGGACCATACATCGTCTCGATCAGCGTCACCGTCCGAGGAACGATCATCGATTGTACTCGGCGTCGGAGGGGCCGACCGGAGAGAGTGCCGTCGGCGAGGTTCCATCGTGTGAGCTGGTCGCACGGATGGGGAGAGCGACGGAGAGGACAGCTACGGGAGCAAGTGGGGTGGGTGGCTCGATTTCTCCTCCGCTCCCAGGTATGTTGCGTAATCAAATGCCTTTCGTCGAAAGCGAATTCGGGCGCTGCAAACTCTGGAATAAGGATCCGATGGTGCACATTCGAGAAGCAGTAGGCATTGCAGAATCATGACGAGACCTCCACCCCCATAAGCTCGGACCTCTTTAGCGCACGTGACCCCACGCCTCGGAAACGGACTTGATGCGGGAATTTTCTTTCGAGTCAGCATTTCTCAGCAAAGGCTTACCCCCACAAGGGTAGGTTGGTAGGTACGTACTTACCATACGATCATATGGGCCTCCAACCTCACGCCATAAAGCACGATATCGGATCCCATTCTACTTCCCAGCAAATCCGGTCGCGAGTCACCCACCACCTTCGTTTCCAAAAATATTGCAAACACCCAATCCCTCATCAAAACATGACAGGACCGAATCCTAGCAGAGGCAAGCTCCAACAACGAGGAAACAACTAGTTCCGATTGTGTTCAACAGCGTGAGCTTTGATCACCGCTTCAATTGAATCAAGGAGCCAGGACTCCGATCCGCCCCTCCCTGCTGCTCGACTCGTCCAGGCGGGACGGGCTTGCGGCCCGGGTATCTCTCCGAGAGTCAGCCTTCTTCAACTTGCAAGCTCATCCCGAGCTTGACCCGTTCATATGTAGACGAATCAATCGTCAAAGTCTGAAAACCGAATGCCGTTCATCCGCTCTTTCACTTCAACGCCATCGACTTGCCAGCACCAACTTCCCCCACTTCCACGAACTAACGAGCCTCCTAATGAGAAACCACTCGCGACACCAGTGCAGTGGCGCCTGCAGAGTACTGGCAGTGAGTTTCAGTGTGAACCCAGCGCATCTATGTAACAGAAAAAGCTCTACATAGCATGTAATGTGGAACCACTATGGACCACGCATTGATCATGTTCAACAGTCGATCCCGGCAGACGGCGGCAGTACTCCGAGTTGGCGGGTTACTGGCGGCTTGTTGGTCCAAGGGCCAGCATCAGCGGGCCACGCGAGCCTGAGCGCATCTTGACTTTATTCCTCTTCGCACCCGATCCACGACTCACCCAGCGCCAGGGAAATACGGTCTTCTGTATTGCGTTCCAACAAAAACACACACCACTGGCATGCCTCCTCAGCCGCATAGCGCCCCTGCCACCCGTGGAAAGCTGGCCTTGAGGGGAGACCACGTACTGCCACCAGCTCAATCAGCACGTCCGCGCTCGGAGTCTCCTACGCCAACGACCCCCATCTCCCGAAGCATCTCGTGGTGTCTACACGCAATTATCGGCGCCGAACTTGCTCCGCGGTCTCGAGCGTGGGTTGGAGAAGAACGAGCAGCTAGACCCCGAACTGCCGTCCAATGTGACCGAACTACTCGAAACGGGCAAGCTAGCTAGCGCCAAACGTCTCGAACGTACCCTCCGAGGCAGCTGGTCTAGAACGTTTACACACCATCATCAACGATGCCGTGAAACCCCTGATGGATGTAGTTGCACCGGTGGCCATTGAATTCGGAGACCGCGACCCCGACCTCGAACTGCGACAAATAGGAGACAAAAACATTACCGTCACAAAGGCGTGTTCCGGATTGGAGAAGTCGGAGGATGTTATCACGTTGGCTATCGAAGGCAAGACGGAAGGTGTGCTGCGTCATCATCTCCCAGAACTCCCATCTAAACACCTCTACATCCGGCACGTCGTTGAGCCTGGCGGACCCGAGGGACGAAAGGCTGGACATACCCCTCAAGGATCGGAGTTTTCGGAAGTCTTGCAAGCTCCGAAGGGAGTCAAGGGAAAGGAAAGTGACGAGGAGGAACAGGGGGCGAAGAGGCTGTGCAGAAGCAGAAGCACATTGGCAAGTCCAAGGAGAGGACCGAAGGAGGCTCGGCTAGTATCGGCGCCAAGGTAAGCTCATTTGTGATTCTGACACTGGGCGGGAGAAAGTTCTCGATACTGCAACAGGATCATTCCGACGCGATCAACCCAGGCTCTGCTGCAGGCACACTTTGCGGAGGAGGGTGTATTCACGCCCATTTCGACCCTCCCGTACTTCTAGAGCAATCTAGCAGCGCAGGGCTTAATGCGCTTTACGGCCGGATTGTTCTGGATTGGTCTGGATCGGCTCTGAATTGCTCTGAAGCGCGTGAGTGAAACTTGCTGATCCGGGAGTCCTCATTCATGACAGTGCACACCCTCCGTCTTACCTTCGATAGCCAACGTGATAACAACCTCCGACTTCTCCGATCCGGAACACGCCTTTGTGACGGTAATGTTTTTGTCTCCTATTTGTCGCAGTTCGAGGTCGGGGTCGCGGTCTCCGAATTCAATGGCCACCGGTGCAACTACATCCATCAGGGGTTTCACGGCATCGTTGATGATGGTGTGTAAACGTTCTAGACCAGCTGCCTCGGAGGGTACGTTCGAGACGTTTGGCGCTAGCTAGCTTGCCCGTTTCGAGTAGTTCGGTCACATTGGACGGCAGTTCGGGGTCTAGCTGCTCGTTCTTCTCCAACCCACGCTCGAGACCGCGGAGCAAGTTCGGCGCCGATAATTGCGTGTAGACACCACGAGATGCTTCGGGAGATGGGGGTCGTTGGCGTAGGAGACTCCGAGCGCGGACGTGCTGATTGAGCTGGTGGCAGTACGTGGTCTCCCCTCAAGGCCAGCTTTCCACGGGTGGCAGGGGCGCTATGCGGCTGAGGAGGCATGCCAGTGGTGTGTGTTTTTGTTGGAACGCAATACAGAAGACCGTATTTCCCTGGCGCTGGGTGAGTCGTGGATCGGGTGCGAAGAGGAATAAAGTCAAGATGCGCTCAGGCTCGCGTGGCCCGCTGATGCTGGCCCTTGGACCAACAAGCCGCCAGTAACCCGCCAACTCGGAGTACTGCCGCCGTCTGCCGGGATCGACTGTTGAACATCACCAATGCGTGGCCCATGGTGGTTCCACATGTTATGCTTTGAAGCTTTTTCTGTTACATGTTCTATTCAAAGACTACGTACAGTCACCTTTTACTAGCTTTTTCTGTTACATGTTACATAGATGTGCTGGGTTCACACTGAAACTCACTGCCAGTAGTACTCTGCAGGCGCGTGACTGCACTAGTACTGCAGTGCCGCCGGCCGCAACACATGTCCGCACATGTGAGTTTCAGTGTGAACCACATGTGCGGACACTTGATTATAGTTCAATACACGACAAAATCGTAACATGTCGATGTCGTAGGACAAATATATGAGTACTAATAGTTGAATCCGCAACAAGAACAAGTTCCATAATGTGCTGCAAGACTTATGATGATTCGAAAGTCTCATGTGTGGACCGTGCAGCTCGTCGTACTCGTGGCAGTCTCGTGCGCGAGTATTAGGGCCGATTGCTCGTTCTGTTGACCGCAGCCTTATGTGCGCACAAGTGACCGACATACTGCACAAGTGACCGACACATAAGTGACCGACACATGTCCGCACACGGCGGTCTGCGGGTCGCAAAGTGCGGACCCATCCGGCCGTGGCACTCCGAGTCGCGGCACTCCTGAACATTTGGTGAATGATCAGCCTTTGACCCCTTTGGGGTATTCATCTCGAAGATTGTGGACACTACTGCGGCTAGAAGGTCACGTGCTCTAAAACACGACACGGTACATCACTCTTCTCTTGCGCTACATGCCATTCTAAGGTGATGATGATACTGGCAGGCGCCGGTCGCCGATCGGCACGCTTGGAGGAGCTCCGCCTCCACAGCAAATGAACGCGTAAAGTCACGTTGAGACTGCTTACTAGATTGTTCGACGCGTACTATCAGTAAGGACCGCACCACCTGCACGTTTCAGACCCGATTTACTGTAGCAGTTGTTTGGCGTAGCAGTCGTTTCGCTTCCTTCCGTCAGGAGTCGGACTTCGGAAGGTTCAGCGCGGCCAAGTCGGATCACTGAGGTTACGTCGCCCAGTTGCGATTGACGGCCGCCCCCACATCTCAAGCATCCGTTCGACGGTGGGACCGGCGTTCAAGGACCGACGACCGTCGAGCGCCAACGCTCCCCCGCGGAGGAGCAGGGCCGACACAAATTGGCCAACGATTACAAGTGCGGAGAAGGAGGACTGGTTCACTTCATGTCTTAGTCCTTAATATCATCGGTTATTGACATTCCTACCCAGGTGGTGGGATTCGATTACAACAAGTGGTCCATTGGCTGCTGACAATCGTGCCGAATTTCAGCTTGTTTTGGCAAAGAGGTTGTTCTTTTTCCGGAGGCTCGATATCTGGAATCACAACAGATGAACAAAGTCCTGATACCCCAATATTCCCATCTCGTACAGCAACCTCGCCTTTTCAAACTTCTTGCATCGCTCAAGAAGGATGATCGCCTATGGGCTCTCCGACTTTGGCGAAATGCGCGGACTCCGCGGGTCCCACGTTCGGCTGAGTCGAGCTCGAGCAACATTTTATATGCTGTTACCGCTCTGTATCACTTTTGATCCGTGATAGATGATGCCGGGAACAACAATCAACGACTCGACCGTACACTGATCCTTTACCCTAATCATGACCCTGAGAGACCGTGATCGCACCCCGCCCAAAGAGGATGACAAATGCGCAAGTTCAAAAGGGTCGGAAGCGGGACTGCCGCCGAGCTCCGCCCAGGAAGAAGAGAGGGCCTTCCGAGGCGCCGAGACGTTTGTGCCGAGAACGGTGAGCGGCCCGCTGCGGTGTGTAGGGGGGAGGTTGGAGCCCATCCACCCCCCTTCGATTTTCTCCAACGTTTCAAACTCCCAACTCTACCGCGACCACTCTACCCACCCGACGTGTAGCTATGCCAGCAAGTTCCAGACAAGGTCGTACGATCAATCGGATCAACCCATTGCCCAGAGGATTGTGCTGCGTTCCTTGTGAGTTCTTCGTAGTCTGGCTCGCTTGATCTCGGCCTGATCTCGGCGATACGTCACGTTTCACCGTTGGGGCGGTCGGGCGTTGATGCGAGGGGCGTTTGCTGAGGCATCCCGAGGTACTGGACGTATGTTTGTCGGTGTACATGATCGGGAACCATACTGGAACTGTTGAAAGCCCGAGGAGTACACGTGGACGTCGGCAGATCTGCGTGGATCTACTACTACTCTGCATGCAACGCTTCTCTACGGGCATCGATTACGGAGCTTTGAGACGGCAACCGATCCCGATGCGATGCCACTCCGCTGCGATCAATGTTTAACGACACGGCGCCGCGGAATGATTCAACACCTCACCTTGACCGTATCCTGACCAGCACCGCGTCATACCTACTTTGGAAATGCTATGTTTCATTTTCCACAGGCCGAGAACGTAGAGTGCGCTGCGACGGCGGTCGTTCGCCCGGTTGTTCAGCCTGCGTTCGTAAAGCGAGATGGGACGGCAGGAACATCGACACCGACTTGGGGTGCTATTACAAGGAGCCCGCATCGAGCTTGTCTTCATCATCACCCTCACCACCTGTTGCTTCGTGTTCGACGGGTAGGGCCCTCTTTCTTGTATTGCTCCTGTCGAGCGCTCGTTGATCGATCGATCAATCGACTTTCCGTTTCACCCCAGCTGCAGCGACAAGCTACAATCATTCGCATGATCAAGATCAGAAACCTTCAACTGCAGCACATACGGTATCAACTCCATCCAAAAAGCCCCTTTCGAGACGAGCGGCTCGAAAACCCAAAGGCTCAACTCCACCTGCGGAGCAACCGGCCGCTCCTTTACAAAAGGGTGAGTATGCGCGTTCATCTTCTTACGAGGTTTCTTGCAGTCTTCTACGGTTGGATGGAATCGCCTTCACATGCGTGACGTGCCCCTGTCGGCTAGGCCGAATTTTCTTTCTTAACCATCGTCTCGGCCTTCGATCAGGCACGCGCGCCGGGCGCGCATCAAATGCGATCCAACTGACACATAGGTCCCCATCCAATTCGTTTGAATTTTATCCAGGCCTAGCATGTATTGCCTGCAAAGCGCGACGGGTCAAATGCTCGGGCTCGAAACCGGCGTGCGATAGCTGCGTGCGCAATGCGCGCTGGAATGGTCGTTGTCCCGACACGGAGCACGGCTGCGTCTATCGAGCGGACTTACCCCGCAAAAACGTGCCTTATCATCCACCAAATCAACGAGACTTGGCCCATTCGATCGCTCAAAAGCCCCTCTTATCGGGTGCATTCAATTCGAGGATGAAGAGGTCTAGTTCTTCTGGTGGCTCAGATGGCTCAGATGGGGAACAAGGGGAGGAGGAAGAGTATTATTCTGAAGAGGCGTCCTTTGGTGGCGACGACTCGGACCTCGGAGTTGGGGGGTCGCTAGGGATCGATCTCGGACGTGGGAATGCATCGGGATCGGTCGATCCTATTGGTGCGTTTGACTCGATATTTAGCTTAGTGCATTTTGTGCAAGTACTAATAAAGCCCTCTGTCGGTCCTACAGACGAAGACGTCAAACCGATGATCCTCCCCGCCGAAGAAGAATTTGACGACCCCGCCGTCTCTCCCGCCGCCGCGGCGGAGGACCCCAGCTGTTCCCTCTCCGCCTCGGACGTCCTGCTCTCGGAACCCGAGTTTGCCCTGCCTTACCCAACAGAACCGACCTTTTCGACCTCACCTCGTCTCGTGCCTTCGCTGTACGCCTCCTCATCGACAACAGACACCTCGTCCTCCTGCCCCTCGCCTCTCCTCGCTTCGCCTTCCTTGTCCCCTCTAGGAACGCCTCACGCCTTTTTCGGCCACGACCTCGCGTTGGTGTCGTACCCACCTATGCCTTACCCACCTGCGAGTTATTGGACCGAAGTGAGGTTACCCCCTCCTCCACCAATGTTTGAACTGGATTGGGATGCGTTGAGGTTGGATAATACCGCCGGGGAGGACCCAATGATGCTGAGCTCATCGCTGTTCAAAGGGACCGGAATGTTTGGGAAAGAGATGATGGATGGTGCGGGATTGGAAAGAAGTACGACGGTTGTGGTCGGTGGGGATGGTGCAGAGTTGGAACCGGTGACGGTCGATCCTAGGCTGAGGATGATGGCGGATGATGAGAGGGAGGATAAGGGAGAGGAGGAGAGTTGGAAGAGAGAACTCGGCGATTTGATGAATGAGGATGTGACGAGGGAGTGGGGTTTGTAAGGAGTGTGTCTGTGTGTCTGGGGCTTTTTTCGTTTGATTCTTCCCTGTAGTGGTTTTTCGACTGGCTCGCCCGTCGGCTCGCGCACACTCTCACTCCGATGATCGGGGTGTATTGCCTTTTGCCAACTATGGCTCTTTCGTATAGTTACTGTACCATCGTGTATCATATTCTGTGATTGAACCTGGAAATAGAACTGAATTTGCAGTAGCACTACACTGGAACGTACCTGACTGACATAAGCGATGGCCCGGGATGCCGTTGACTCGATCAGGAATGTCGAGGCAGCGAGCAAGGGCTCGGGCCCGAGTTTTTGCTGTTAGTTTCACCTCACCGTCGGCGGCCACGTCTCGGAGCGCTTGTTTCCCCTTCTCTCACACCCTCATCAGCGAGACAGGTGTATGCTCCGACGCGTCCCTTATACCAGCGTTTCTCTAATATCATCAGTAGCCGCTTCCCGTCCTCGACCGGTGCTCCGTTCGCTCGCTCTCGCGACCAGAATGGTCTCGACCACCACCTCCACAGCCGCTCCCAAAATCACTCAAGACTCGTGGCGACTCCCCGAACGTACCTATGAAGAGCCCGTATTGAAGGTGTACAATTCGTTGACCCGGACAAAGGTGCGTTGGCTTACACCAGGCTGCAGTATGCGGTCGGGCCGTACGCACACTTGAAACTGACCTTGGCGATGGCGATGATCAGGTCGAATTCATCACCAAGAAACCTGGCGTTGTCACCTGGTACAACTGCGGTCCTACGGTCTACGATGCGAGTCATATGGGACACGCGAGGTGGGTTTTTCGATAGCTGAGAACGCTACGTGGATGAGCTAATCCTCTACGTTCGGCGTGGGTTGTGGCAGGAACTACCTCGCGCAGGATATCATGAGGAGGATCCTGCGCGATTATTTTGGCTACGAAGTCAATTTCGTGATGAACATCACTGATGTCGATGACAAGGTCAGTCCGGCAGGCCCGGGGTAGAGGCATCTGAGCTCAGGCTAATAATACCTTCGTCGCCCCCCCCCCCCCCCTTGTCTGCGTGTGTGTCCGTAGATCATCCTCCGAGCCCGCCAATCCCACCTCTTGAACCAATACACCTCCCAACACACCTCCCTGACCTCCCAACTCGTCCAAGACAACCAAACAGCCTGGACCGCCTACTTCTACAAAGCCCTTTCCCCAGCTCTCGACAATCCCACCCCTCCTTCCACTCCAACCTTCCAAGACGCTCAATCCGCTTGGTCCGAAATCGAATCCAAACTCAAGGATCCCAAATGGGTCCAAGAGCAAAAAGTCAGAGATGAGAAGTTAGGAATGCATGTCACCGCTTTGCAAGTTGGGTTGAAAGGCTTGAATGTGGCCGAGGCAGAGTTGAAGGAGGGGAAGAATGGGAAGGAAGAGGCGGAGAGGTTGATCGAAAGTACTAAGGATGTCTTGAGTTTGTGGTTGGATAAACAGGTCCGTGATTGGTTCGGCGTATCGGTTATCCTTCGCTGCTGAACTAACAGCTTTTTGGACTACTCGACTTCCTTCACAGTTTGGCGATACGGTCACCGATCCCGCCATCTTTCGGGACCTCGCGGCGTATTGGGAGGATTCTTACTTCAAATCCATGGCAGCATTGCACGTCGAACGACCGACGACCTTGACTCGTGTATCAGAGTACATCCCCGAAATCGTCAGTTTCGTCGAAGGGATCGTCGCTCGAGGGTTCGCTTACGAAGCCGGTGGTTCGGTCTGGTTCGACACGGCCAAATTCGAAGGTGCGCCAGGCGATCAAGAGTGGCGTCACACCTACGCCAAATTACAACCTTGGTCCAAGGGAAACCGAGAATTGCTCGAAGATGGGGAAGGTTCCCTCACGAGTGGTTTGGGCAAACGTTCCGCATCGGATTTCGCACTTTGGAAAGCTTCCAAACCTGGAGAACCGGCTTGGGAATCTGGTTGGGGTCCCGGTCGACCTGGATGGCATATCGAATGCAGTGTCATGGCTTCTGCGGTTCTAGGACAAGGTATGGATGTTCATTCCGGTGGTGTAGACCTCGCTTTCCCCCACCACGATAACGAGATCGCCCAATCCGAAGCCTTCCACAACTGCCGTCAATGGGTCAATTACTTCCTCCATACGGGTCATCTCCATATCGCGGGTTTGAAGATGAGCAAAAGTTTGAAGAACTTTATCACGATCGATGATGCGTTGGGGGATACACTCAAATATTCGGCGAGGCAGTTGAGGTTCGCGTTCTTGTTGCAGACTTGGAATGCCAAGTTGGATTTCACGGATGCGGGCATGCAGGAGGTCAAGGGGTTCGAGGTCAAATTGAACGTGAGTATTCTGCTGCTTTGGGGTTCAAGTTCTTCATTTCGCAAGGTCTGACCCCCGTTGTTTTGGTTCTCAGAACTTTTTCGACGCCGTCAACGCCCGTCACTCCGAAGCCAAAGCCAACTCCGTCTCCTCCGATGGCCAACACCACTTCTCCACTCCCGAACTAACCCTCCTCAGCGAACTCGAACAAGCCCAAATTGACTTCCGTCACGCGATGTGCGATTCCTTCGACACACCGAAAGGAATTCAAATCATTCTTGAGCTGGTGTCGAAGGCGAACGTGTACCTTGCGAAACCGAGGAAGGAGGTGAACGTTTCGGTTGTTGTGTCGGTCGCGGAATGGATGACGAGGATGCTGAGGATGTTTGGGTTGGGGGAGGGGAGTCCGGTGGATCCTGTTAGTGGGGATAGGGTCATTGGATGGGGTATGGCCGTCGTGCCTGGTGAGGAGGCACAAGTTGATGTGAGTGGGTGACGAGAGAGTTTTCCGCATCCTGGGAGGACCGAAAAGTTGACTAAGGATTCTGGCGCCGGTTGTTCATGACAGAAAACGACCCTTCTGATGCCTTACCTCCGCGCCCTCTCCACTTTCCGCGACCGGATTCGTAAACTCGCCATCGAAGGTGCCCCCGTCTCGGCCACGCTCCAACTCACCGACCAATTACGCGACACCGATCTCGTCGATCTTGGCGTCGCATTAGACGACCAAGACGACGGTCAAGCCTTGGTCAAACTCGTCGATCCTTCCACACTGCGAGAAGCGAGGGACGCCAAATTGGCGATTCAAGCGGAGAAGGAAGCGAAAAAAGCCGCTACTTTGGCGGCGGCGGAACGAAAGAGGAAGGAGAAATTGGAGAAAGGCAGGTTGGATCCGAAAGTCATGTTCAGGACGGAGGAATACTCTGAGTGGGATGAACAGGGGTTACCGGCAAAGGACAAGGAGGGAATCGAGTTGCCCAAGTCGAGGAGGAAGAAGTTGCAAAAGGAGTGGGATGCGCAGAACAAGTGAGTTTTTTCTTCTTAGGGGGGGATCAAGACCAAGTGGGCTGCGTGCACGGTGCTGACTTTTTTTTTTTCGGTACTTCGCACTCACTCAGGTTGCATGAGGAGTTTTTGAAGTCCGGAATGCAGTAGAGGAGTCGGTGGCAGTTTTATTCTTTTCGAGCGTTTATCTTGCCACAAGCCTGCACAGCAGGGCTTCATCTCCCCACCTTGACAAACTGTCCGCGAGAGTATGCGCACACGGACGCTTTTCTTGGTTTGCAATACTACACCCAAGAACGAAGAGCGTACAGACGACATGTACGACAGAAGTTTTTGTAAGAGATGCACTCAAGATCTACACATACTACGCCGTCTTACGAATTGTTGCTCATGTGAAGCTGCATCAACCTGCAACCCCCAACGTAAAAAGTCAGCTTTCAATCTAGACCGAACCCGACGACCCGCATGAACTCACTCCTCCGTCTTCCTCCACGTTCGTTCGGCCTGCCCGGCCAAGTCATCCGGATCCTTGTTCGCACTCGGATTGAACTGTCTCGCATTCGCACAAACCAGCGCCACATCCCTCGCGACCTGACTCGCGTTCGTATACCCATCCGGCGACCTCAACTTTTTCCTAATCTCTTGAATCGATAAGGGTCGTTTGATCGCGCTGTAGTATGTTTTGGCATCGCGTTTGAGGACGGGGTCTTTGAAAGGGTGGGTGTAGCCTTCGTTGGTGAGGTTGTCGAGGAGCATGTTCATTGATCTGCGGAAGGCTTTCGTGTCTGTTAGGAGCGAGCGGGTGCGAAACATCAGTGTCCACGTTCGTCGAGCACCACACCAAGCACAGCAAACTAACCACTGCCACTCTCGACTTCGTTCTCCCCCTTGACCCTTTTCTTACTCCTACTATCCTCACTCGGCCCAGGACTCGCCGCCATCTCACTCGTCTTTCTCCGACTCCTCTTGAGCCCGGCCGCCGCCGAAGGAGCAGCAGCACCTTTGGCTTTCCTACTCGATCCTTTCCTCGTCGACCTTGTCGAACCTTCGTCTCCTTCCTCGTCACCTTCTTCGTTGTCGTCGTCTTCCTCCTCTGGTGCGGGCGTTTGTTCCTCCTCTTCGACTTCGCCTTCGCCTTCATTCGCGGTCGGTTCGGGAGAATCTTCGTGTGTGGTCGTCGTGGCTTTACCCTGAGCTCGGGTCGATTTCCTCGTCGTCGCAGTCGTTGCTGATGTCGTCGTTTCTTTCACAGTCGTTGTGGGAGCAGCGTTCGATTTGGATCCTTTAGGTCTTCCCACCGGTCGTTTCTTGGTCGTCGCCGTCGAATCATCCGTCAAGTCTCCTCCTTCCTTCTCTCCCTCCTCCTCCTCTTCCTCCTCCTCTTCACCCTTTTTCACCTCGATATCCTCCTTCTTGACGCCCTGTGCTTTCTTAATGGCCTTCGGCTTAGTCGCGTCCTTCTCTGGTTGCTCAATTTCGTCCTTTCTGGCCTGCTCCCTCAAACCGCTCAAGTACCTCTCCTTCGTCCTCGGTGACAATTCCTCCAAAATCTGCTCCTTTTGATTCCCCGATCTAATTGCCTGAATCTGCTTCTTGCAATTCCTGTATTACGCACATGGGATTTAACATTTGGGGACGTGAATGAAAGCGCATAAGAGGGTGAATTGAGAGTCAACTTACGCTTCCTGTGCCAGGCTGGACGTGATTGCGGCGTGGGTCGTATGTAATAAAGCGGAAAAGAGCTTGCGCACGATCTTACGCAGGGGTCGAGCTGTGGGATGGCGAGAGGGATGGGGAGAGAGGGATGGGTTATGGGTTAGGAGGGGGACGTGCGTGCGTAGAGTAGGGCGGGAGGGGGGAGGAAGGACTTGCCTTTGGGTGGCCAAGGGGTCGATTTGGATCTGTCAAAAAAAGCAAAACAAAAAAACCAAACGCCGTATGAAAAAAGTGACGGGGTCGATTGAGCTCCTACACATGATAGAACAGGACCCCTTCGCCCTTTGAACACCTACCGAACCTCCTCTCCGACCTCGGCCTCTTTCGCCAACCTCTCCCAAGCCGTTCTACACCCTTCTCCCCGGGTCAACTCATCCGGAATAGTCGAACTCGTCGTCGTCGTCGTCGTTTGATGCACAAAGGGGGAGGCCACAACGAGTTGGGAAATGGCGTCCCATGAGGTCGTGCCGAGCGCGTTGACGGCTTGCGCGAGGAGGAGCGATTGGCGCAGGCTGAGGGAGGAGGAGGGGGGAGGGGTGGTGGTGGTGGTGGAGGTGGGTTTTTGGGCCATGGTCGGCGGGTAGGGACCCGGGTGGAAAGGGTGGCGAGGGCGAGGACGACGAGGTGGACGCTCAAGGGAGGGACGAGGATCGTGTCCGTGCGCGGGGCTCCTTCTCTGACGCTTGCCTTCCCTGGTCGGAGAGCACTTGAGGGTCGGAAATATTTCGTTCAAACCCCGCTTCGGAAACGGCGCTCGAACGGCGAGCGCGCGCTGACGTGATCGAGGTGATCGACATTCAGTTTCCAGTCGCGAGTGCTCTCCCTCACCCTCGCTCGCTTACTCCTTTCTCCACCTCGTCTCCTATTTGTTCGCTTCCTCGTCCGCGCTCAAACACAAAGTCATGAGCTGGCCACCCAGCCTGAGCTCAGCCCAAGAGGCGAACCTGCTCACGCTCGCGTCCGACTTTGCGCTGACGCATGGTCTCGTCTACCGACCCCCACCGCCTCCGCCCGAATCCGGCTCCAAACTGTCGACGACGACCTCCATACCCGCGCCCTACTCCCTGTTCCCGCAACCGTTCCCTCGCGATCTCTTCGTCCAAGCCCAGCGTCTCCAACCGTTGTACAACGCGCTCTACGCCCACGTCGCCGTCGACGATCAAGCCTTGGACCGAATCGTCGGGGCTCAAGTCGCCCAAGTCGATCCCTTTCAAAAGCAGTTGTACGACATGTATCGCCTCGTCCGGCAGGAACCTATCAAACAACCCCTTCATCTGGGACTCTTTCGATCGGATTACCTCCTCCATGCACCCGCGGGTCAGACCGCGGCGCAACCGACGATCAAGCAAGTCGAATTCAACACCATCTCGGCCTCGTTCGGCTGCTTGTCGAGCAAAGTCACCGACTTGCACAGGTGCGTCTTTCCTATCCCGACTAAGCTTTTCGAATCGAAGATCACCTGAGCTAAGACGGCGAAAGGTTTGCGCACCAGCTATCTTCTCCAAACTGGTTCCTACCCTTCCGATCCCCGATTACGATCCGAGGCCCTTCCTGCGAACCCTTCCCTTAAGGGTTTGGCAAGAGGCTTGGCACAAGGGCATCAAGCCTATGGGAATCCCAAGTAGGTCTCACAACGATCCCAACACCCGCAACCACTGACTTGACTCCAAATTCCCATCCTCAGCGCCCGGATCCTGATGGTAACTCAAGACGACGAGCGCAACGCCTTTGACCAACGACCTTTGGAATACGAGCTCCTAAGCACGCACCACATTCACCTCCTCCGCATCCCCTTCTCCGAACTGCATCTCTACTCTTCCCTCGACCCGAAAACCTCGAACCTCCTCCTCACCCTCCCATCTCACCCCGAAACACTCTTTGAAATTTCCGTCATCTACTACCGCTCCGGGTACTCTCCTGAAGATTATACGACCCAGGGCAAAGAATGGGAAACGAGGTTATTGTTCGAGCGTTCGAGGGCGATCAAGTGTCCCACTTTGGCGTTGCAGTTGAGTGGGTGTAAAAAGGTACAACAGGTGTTGGCGGACCCGAAAGAATTGGCGAGGTTCTTGGATATCGGTAGTGCGCCAACGACGACGACAAAGGAGGAAGTCGTTTCCAAACTTCACGCTTCCTCGTCAGAACATGAGGCCCTCGTATCCTCTTTCATGAATCTCTACCCCCTCGATTCTACACCCGAGGGAGAAAGAGCCTACCAACTAGCCCTCTCCTCACCATCCCGTTTCGTTCTCAAACCCCAACGCGAAGGAGGTGGTAACAACATTTACCGTACGGACATACCCCCCTTCCTCGCTCAACTCGAAGCGAAGGATAAGGAATTAGGATCCAAGGTGAAAGCTAGGGAAGCTTATATCCTTATGGAATTGATCGAACCGCCTTTGGAAACTCGATCGATCATGGTTAGGGCGGGGGAGGAAAAGGGTGTGCAAGGGGAGGTCGTTTCAGAATTGGGGATTTATGGGATCTGCCTCTTTGGGAAGAATGAAGGTCCCGAGGGAGGAGCGCACGTTAGGATTAATCAAACTGTTGGACAGTTGTTGAGAACGAAGGGGAGGGAATCTGATGAAGGAGGAGTCGCCGTTGGGTTTAGTGTGATTGATTCGGTGTTGTTGGTTTGAGGTCGTCGTGCCGCGGGAACGACGATGAAATGGAATAAATAGAGATGGTTGTATGGCACTGCCTACATCCCCTCAGAACAAAGTTTGGCATAGGTTCCAATCAGCTCGCTAGGTCGCCTCTAGATGTTAGCTGGGGAAAGATCCGAGAGGAAGCCCTTTCTCCCAGTAGTGACTTCGGGCTTGCAGGGCATGCTCTCCCGCTAGCGAGAGCATCGCAATGCTTGTGTCGAATGATCAACCTTGAGCAAGAATGGGTAAAAAATCAGAGACAAATACTGTGCTGTAGGCGTCAAGTTTGTTTTCGAGAGGCTTGATGCGATATGATGTCCATCGCGGAAGCGAAATCTGCCACGGCTGCAGCGAGAGCCGAAACCCGTTGAGGATGGCTTGACTGTTGAGACCTTTCAACGGCGAAGCACTGTGCCGAGGGAAGGCAGCACACGAGTAACAGGGTTTCTTGCAAGCGCCACTGAGAAAAGAAGTGAAGTGAAGAAAAGTCGATGAGCGGTGTAAGGTAGATCCGCACTCGGGGGAGAATGAATGGATGGCGAAAAGAGAAAGAGAGGAAACTCCTGCGGCAAAGCTAAAGAGAGGTAGGGAAAGGAAATGGAGGCTAACGGCTTTCATGAGTATGAGTGAATTGGAGGCGCGGGCCTACATCGTCCCCCGTTGAATAGAGCGTATTTACTCCTGTGATGCCTTGAAGGGTGAGTCCTCACTTGTCGCGTAGGTGCGACCGGTCGGGGTGCGGCGGGCCTTCTGTCGTACGGTTTCGATCTCATACGACCAGTTATCCTGATCGGTAGGGCGGTCGAGTCGGTGAGCAGCGCTTGACTTCGTTGATTTTTTTCCATCGCGAGGGTGATCCTGTCGGCTTCAAGTTGGCGGGCCTTTTCCTCGAGGTCGCTGATGGAGTTGCGTTCCTTCTTTTGGGCGGTCGTCGCGAGGTTCATCGCGTGATGATGCTTGCACTTGCTCTTGGTGTATTCTGAGATGGGTTTACCCATGGAGAGCCATGCGTAAGATCATCGTCAGGGTCGGCGATGGGAATCTGGCGTCTGACAGGTTTAAGGTCCCAGATGGTCGTAACCAAGTTGTTCTTGGCCGAGTGCAGTGCTCGGGCCTGGACAGCCAGACCGAGGTAAAGTCCCGTCACGACGAGTTCGTTTCGGAATGAATGTCGGCTGCTGCTCGTTGTCCCCGAGGTGTCGGAGTAGACGAGGGTTCCTTCGAGCTCGCCTGCTTCGTTTTCGACCAGTTCATGGTTGAAAATGTATGCGATGGCCATCGGTGTGTCGATCGGGTAGACCCGGACTGAGTTGCTTGCCCAAGAACAAAGTTATCACCATTTGGGACCTCAAACTTGTTGGCAGACGCCAGATTCTCATCGCCGACCCTGACGATGATCTTACGCATGGCTCTCCATGGGTAAACCCATCTCAGAATACACCAAGAGCAAGTGCAAGCATCATCACGCGATGAACCTCGCGACGACCGCCCAAAAGAAGGAACGCAACTCCATCAGCGACCTCGAGGAAAAGGCCCGCCAACTTGAAGCCGACAGGATCACCCTCGCGATGGAAAAAAATCAACGAAGTCAAGCGCTGCTCGCCGACTCGATCCGCCCTCGCCGCTGTACTTTATGGGCAGGAATCTGAAGTCTGACAGGGGTTCTCTTGTTTAAGTTGTTGCTCAATTTCGGAATTTCGGACGGATCTCGGCGGCGCGATAAGGAGTACCTTGTAGACAGAAGCTTGCGTCACTTCGCGGACTTGCTGGCGAGCTGTCATACAGGATAGGTCAAGCCCGGGCCGAGAGTGCGGAATGGCAGCTGCCACCATGTTGAATCTCTCAGGCTCGTGACTGGGCACAGGGGTAATCGAGGCACCTGCTGCCATTCATGGGCACGAACCAGCTGTTCCTTTGCTTTCTTGGTTAGATTGGGGCCTAGACCCTCCAATTGGTAGCTAATCCCTCGATCCCTGCAACGCTCCTTCGAAACTCGTTATGAGATCGACTTGTACTCGATACTCTTTTTAGAAGAGATCGGTGACTACCACGAGACTCGTCTGAACTCGGGTTCTGTTACACTCGCTTTGGAGTTTGTTGTCTTCGAGACTCGCTTCATCAGCAACTTTGCCAGTGCAATTTAGCGCACCGGAGATTATAGAAAACGAGCTAAATTTCACAAAAAGTGCGCTTTTGGCACTAAAGTGCGCTAAATTGCACTAAATTGCACTAAAGCGCGAGTGGCAAAGTTGCTGATGTTTGGAGTTCGGTTGTTCTTCGATACTCGTTTTTGAGTTCGGTATGTATCGGGTTCTGTACTGACTAATAGTCACAGAGGGGAATGACAACGCGGGGTGTTGTCCGTCAAAAAAGCTGTAGGCTCCCAGATCGAGTTAAGTTGAAGTCGAAAGCGGAAGGCAGGTTGTTCTCTCTCCACCGGGCGGCAAGAAAAAGACGGTACAAGTCCTTGAAATATATTCGATGAGAAAAGAAGTGAAGTGAAGATAGTCGATAAGCGGAGTCGAGCGATTATCGAAGGTAAATCCGTGTGACTCGGGGGAAAATGAAGGGACGGGGGAAGACGAGAGGAGAGCTCTACGGCAAAGCTAAAGAGAAGTAGGGAAAAGAAATGGATGCTATCGGCTCTAATGAGTTTTAGTGAATTGGAGGCGCGGGCTGTACATGGCGCCCCTGGCGCCCCTAAGCGCTTCCTTTGACGATACCAGTTTCTTGGTTTTGACTTGACATCCCACAGTACTGCCCCGAAGTCAGTTGTCAGTTACCGAGACCCAGTGCCCCATGTGGCGAGCGATTGATGCAACCAGCAATGCTGTGCGTTCCACTTCAAGTAAAGGAGACAACTTCTTCGCGCTCGACCGTTCTTAAGCTACTGCCGAGTATGGAAGTGAATGGCCGGCCTCTTTTCTCTCTTCTTCGTGTCTTAATATTTTCGTCGTATACTTGCAAGTAAACTCTTCCCTTGGTACACTGTGTCTAGATTGGGCCAAGTTCACTGGCCCAATAATGGGCTTGATACCGACTTTGCACCGGGGCCGTCTCGATCTCAGGTCACGCAAATTGAACCGATTTTCGCGTGGAGCCGAAACGGTTGACAATTTGATGGCAGCAAACTCAAGAAAATGCGGAGGATCACCAGTCTTCCTCGCGCTAGGGAAGCATATATTTAGTGGATGTTCTTTGAGGCGGAAAAAACCCCTTTCAATGACTCACTCCGACCTGCGCCCACTCCAGGCGGCGCCCGCCCCCATGGCCAGCCTGTCCTTGTGACATCGACGAACGGAGGCGGCACGAGGCGTCTGCGGTACAGTCAGACCTGAGAAAATTTATATTTTCGGTGGACGGATTTTCCCATAAATTAAGACAGGTATAAGCTTGGAGAGTTCGGCTTCAGATCACTACATTTTGACCTGAAACTCCGTTTTTGAGCTTCCTACATCAAATCAAGAATTTTCGTGCATCGTTTGAGTCGATACATTGACTTTTGAGGGGGAGGAAACTCAGAAGGCCCGAATTACTGAATTGCAGCCAATGTACGGCCTCTACTGAGGCATGATGACATCTAACAAGTTTTGAAAGCTCCAAGAAAAAATATCTTGACCTACTGACGCTGGAAATACGAAGTCATTGTCGTCTGAATCCTCGCGGCATCCTGCTCGGCAACAAGAGTCCTGCGAATCCTCCTAGCCTCGTCCTCAAAAGAAATCAAATCCGTTGGACCTGAGTACCCATTCATAGCAAACCTAAGGAAAACATCAAGCGCTGAGATTGCCTCCTTCAGTGTCGTTCGCTCCGCCGGTCGGAGCTCTATCTCCGCTTCCTCCTCTCCTCCTTCTCCCTCGCAATTCTCCTCCAACTCTTCGGCAATGACCAGGTCCACAATCTCCTGATCGGTCATTTCAGCCCCACCAGCAAGGTTCTCCTCCTCCACATCGACGAGAAAGTGGATACTCATCTTCTCGTTGCTCGTAACTATCCCCTTTTCGACCAGCTCATCGTTCGCCGTCTTCAGAGCGTTCATCGCGTTGATGATGCCGCGATCGCCATCGAGAGGCCCGCGACCGTTGGGAAGAGGTGTATGGTCGGTCGATCCTTTGTTCTTGCGATCAGACAAGATTTGAAGGTGGCGCCAGCAGTTGGCAATCGTCTCGGGGCGGATGTGGTTCCACGCCTGTCTCACAAGATTCATCGCTCGAAGCTGATCGACGTCGCCGGTTTGACCATCGTCGAACCTTGCAATAGCATTACGGATGAACCTATCAAGCAGAGTGCATCATCATTGATCAGATAGGTTGGAAAACAGTCTCAAACCTCGGGACTCACCTTCTGCGATAGTTTGCCTTGAAGTTCGCAATGATTCCTTGATCGAGCGGCTGGATTCTTGACGTCATATTGGGTGAAAAGTAATGAACTTCGATGTTGCTGATGGAATCAACATCCCTCGTGTGTCCCGAGAAGTTATCAAGCCAGAGTTGCACTTTTCGGCCCTTTTTAAGGCCGCCGTCTCGCTCCGACCTCAACGTCAACCTTCCAATTTCGGATCCGCGCGCAAGATGGCCTTACGCCCGGATAGCTCTCGTTTTCTCTTTAGCTTTTCCCCTCAATCGTTAACTGGACTCAACCCCTCGCCTAGTTACCGATTCGCCTCGTACACATCTTACTTATCGACCGTAGTTGCATATCCCCTGCAACTAAACTCAAGCGTTTCACCGTCTTTTCTTCGTCGTTCGTCGACTTCGCCCTGTGATCGCCGCTTCGCAATTTCGAATTGCGTCTGGCCCTCACACCCTTGCTGCGAAGCTCGAGATCCCGGGCTTTCAACCATTCGACGTAAAGCTCGCCATTCATCCACGCCTTCTTGTTCGATCGATAGTAATGATTGTAGTAGCTGGCTGGTTTTTTGTTGAAGCTACGAGGCTTCGCCGCGCTACCAATGATGAAGGGAGGGAGCCGTTCCGATCCGTCGGCGTTGACCGTGAAAGCGAAGGTGATGCGAGTCTTATTCATCTTGACACCATTTCGACCGTTCCGAGCAAGGCCCGTAGACGGACGCATAGCGTAGAAGAGACCGGTTTCGTCCATGTTGAAGATATCACTTGGGTCGTAGTTGTTCGTAAGATCGACGACTCTTTTGCGCTCCTCTTCGAGCGTTTTCGCATCGACCTTCTCGCCTTCGCCATGGAACTTGTAAGAGCGAAGAGTACCTTTTCTTAAAGCCCTGAAGCCAGCCGTTCGAAAAGGCGAAATCCCGAATCTCGAGTTTGTCGGCAAGTTGACCTTTCAGGCGCAATACATCGGTGGTGATGGTGTTCTGCTCGAGAGCTTGAGTACACCAGATTGCCAGCGCCTTTTCCAGGTTCGGGTGCATGACGCTGTTGTTGCGCCTCATGCTTCCTTGACCGCTTTCGAGAAGGGCGCGATGCTCGTCTTCCTTTTTGCGCCATTGCGTGAGCTTTGGCTGGCTCAAGATCGGGATGTCTCGGTGGTTTGGCGAATTGTTGAAATACTTGACGGTGGCCGTGAGCGTCAACTTGTGCCGTTTTTGATAGTCAAGGACCTTGACAATCTGCGCGGTGGTCGCCGCGCCCTTCGTTTTCGGTCCAAGCCTTTGAGGCTTGGGTTTAGCCTTTTGAGACGAGGTCGAGGCTGAAGTCGAGCCCTTTGTATGTCGAGAGAGGGGTTGAGGGATTCGCTTTGTTGGCGATTTTTTTGGAGGCGACGAGGTCAGGTCGAGCATGGTGACCTCATTCGCGGCGGCCCGTTGTAAGGAGCCCAGATTACTCAGCGGTAGGCGTAAGTAAAGGCGGGTTCCTCGGTAGTTCTCTCGAGGTGCTTGACGAATGGACAGTCCCAAAACGAGTCGATTGTCAAGTGAAGAGAGAGTGAGGGTCCCGTAAAGGATGATCCCCGAGGAAAAGAGAGAAGAGAGCTACGGATCACTATTTAAGGAATCTGGCGTTGTGAAAGGGAGCTAGGTAGACAATTTGGTTCTTTGTGGTGAACTAGGAAAATAGGGAAGGATGACAAAGAGATGCACAATGGTTGTCAGTCAGAGGCAGGGAAATGAAAGGGAGGTCAGGCAAGTCGGTCCGAGGTTTGAGCTTGGACCTACTGATTGGCTGCCGAGCGTTACACCCGTGCGCCCGACTCCTCTCGGCAAGGTTTCAGAGGCGGCTGTGAAGGTGCCATAGACATCATCAGAAGGTCTGCAATGCAGCAAGCGATCAGTATGTAAATGAAAACTTACCGGTGGGAGAGGTCCATCCCTTTCGAGCCTTTCGACCAGGTGCTTGTGATACGCATCCGGCATTCGGCGCGATAGGGGGCGAATTGAGGATCGGCGGTGAGTTGACCATGACGATCCTCAAATTCCGGGAAGGGAATGAAACCATGATGATATGAAGAGGAATTTTTGATGAGGGCTTCTCGGATTGTGAAGATGTCCATTTCGGCGTCGTTGTCGGCGGAAGAGGAGAGAGAAGCACGTTGTAAGGTATGCGCCTCTGATGTGCATAAAATACAATCTGTCGTTCTTGACCGCTAGGCTAAAAGCAAGTCGTAACTAGAACTCGGCAGTTCTAGCTACTCAGAGGCTACTTATAGGGCTGTTTTGTAAGGCATCCCCCTCCCCCCCCCACCTTTGTCACCCGGAACTCTCGCCAAGTCGCTACGCGAGGGGGAGGAGTGGGACAGGGTCAGAGCTAACTGGGTTGAGCAGGCACGACTCGAGCGGGACCAAAGCATCGAGAGGAGGCTCGACGCGGAAGCCCCTTTGGTGCGTCACAACTTTGCCACGTGGGATGAGGACGGTGAGATACGTTCCATCAACATCAGGGGGACCGCTGCGAAGTTCAAGAAGCTGGTGATGAAGAGGTCGCAGACTGCGGCGGACCTCAGTGACGAGTGACGAACCGACCGACGCCAAGCGAGTGATCATCAAAGGGAAGAGCCGCGTCGATGTCAAGGATGGAATAGAGGGGCGGAGGGTGACGAGGTCGATGTCGGCGGCGGCGGCGATGCCGGTTGGCGTGACGAAGGTGGACCGAGGGAAAGCAAAGGGGGTAGCCGAGGAGAAAAGATGGTCCGACCACGAGCCCGAGGACGATGTCCTGCCCGCCCTCCCCCTCTTTGAGGACGTCACCACCGCCAAGAGCGCCTCGACCTCAACTACTCATTAATGATCAAGCACACCATCATCACCTGGAACGTGAGGAGGGGCATGGGGGTCCCGGAGAAACGACGCAACATTTAGGCTTACCTATCCACTTTCAAAGCATCGGCCATTCTCGTACAAGAGCACTTCATCAGACCGCACCTCTGGCAACTCATCAAGGACGAGTACGAGGGCAAGCTCTTCATCAACCAACATTGTCTGACTCTGATTCCGGCTGACTCCCCCCTGATCGACGCCGAGCTCTTGCGCACCCACTCGGCACTCAACGGACGGATCCTGGTCACCTCCTTTCGTCTGCGGGGCGACACTAAAATTTTCGAAATGAACAACATCTACGCGCCCGTTGAACCAAAACAACGAGCAAAATTCTTTGACAAACTCTTATTTCACAAAACACAGAAATCCCACCTCCGACTCCTTGGCGGAGATCTCAACGACTGCCCGCGCCCAGAAGTCGATCGGCGGAACCAAAGTCGGCGCGGCCACCACTGGCCGATCCTGATGGGCAAGCTCGACTCGGCCTACACGGACTGCATCCGCTACAAGCACCCCATCACCCCATCTTTCACTCGACCCAACCCCAATCGCAAGCGACCCAACTCATTCTCCCGGCTTGACTACTTTCTCCTACAAAGAGCTCACCAAAAAAGGCTCGACCAGGCCTCGATGATCTACGACTATCCCAAGGATCTCTCCGATCACCGGCCGATCCTGATCGTGTTGGCTCTCTCAGACGATCTTGATGCGGCTCTCCCACAGCTCAGCCTACCTGCCACATCCAACCAACTACATCGAATTAATACCACAACCTTCAAGACGGTGCAATTTCAGCGGATGATGGAAGGATGGTTGGAAGGGGCAGGCGGGGAGGAACCGGTGCGGGAGCTCGAGGAGATTTTGGAGGCGTGCAAGGACAGGGGTGGTGAGCTGGCGAGGAGGCTGCATCGGGAGCGGTCGGAACGGATGGAGTATTTGGTGGGGAGGGTGCAGGATCTGGAGGCGTTACCGATATGGAGGGACGAGGACACGGCAGAATGGACGAGGACGTCGGAGGAACTCAAGCGGGCGGTCGAGGAGCGCGCGCACCTACTCCGGATCCGAGCCCACGTCCCCGAGATCGCTTCCGAGGAACGACTGTCGTGGCCGGTCCACTCCAAGCTCGCGGCGCGGAACTCGGATTCCAAGATCACAGCACTGCGCTTGGCCAACGGAGAGCTAACGCATGACATTGATATTGCTCTTGACCACACGCAGGCGCATTTTCAGCGCCTCTACCACATCGAGCCTCGCGACCCGGACCGCGTCGCTCGACTTCGGGACGAATTCCTCGCGCCGATCAGGGTGGCGCGGACTTGCGACGACCCGCGCTCGGATCCGCTCTTTCTGCGCCGACTCTCGGAATCGCAGATCGACTTACTCCAGCGACCGATCACCGAGGACGAGGTCGTGGCCGCGATCGGGACGACGCACCCGGGGCGATCGCCGGGACCGTCGGGCGTGCCCTACGAACTGTACCAGACCGCACCCGAGGCGTGGGCCAAGGTGCTGACCAAGGCCTACAACGCGATGATCGAGCGAGGCTCACTCTCTCCCAAGCAGGGGCAGGGACTCGTGCGCCTGATTTACAAGCCCCACAAGAAACATGCCGATCGCGCCGACCTTTCGTCGTACCGGCCTATCACCCTGCGCGAGTGCGATTACAAGATCTTTACCAAGGTCTACGTCGCCCGACTCAACCACCTTCTGCCCGATCTCCTCCCGCCGCAGCAGCACGGATTCGTCAAGGACCGCCGATCGGCCGACGCTGCGCTACACCTTCGTCTCCTGGTCGAGGAACTTGGTGCGCGCAGGACCGAGTTCCCCATGGCCGCGCTCTTGTCTCTTGACCAATCATCCGCCTACGACCTCGTCGAGCATGACTGGATCTTTGCCATCTTCGACGCTCTGGGCGCTCCTGCCATCTTTCTTCGCGTGCTGAGGATGCTCTACTCGGGTGACTCGACCTCGACCCGCTACATCATCAATGGGTTCCTGACGGCGCCGGTGCGACTGACGTGTGGGCTCGGCCAAGGGGACCCGGCGTCGTCGTCGGTCTGGGACATCGTGTTTCAGCCGTTCCTGGATGCTCTACACCGTCGAAACATCGCGCTGAATCTCTCCATACCTGCACTTCATCCGTACCCACAGAGTCGCGCCATTACATCACTTGCTTTTGCCGATGACGTTGTCGTCGCCGTCGCGGGCTTGGAGTCACTCAACTTGCTCGATGACCTGGCGCTCGACTGGAGGCAGGCAACGAATGGCCGGCTCAACACGGACAAGACGGTCGTCCTACCGATCGGACGCCGCTGGGACCCGGGGGAACGCCCGCTCGTCGTCAAGGCCGCAGGCGAGTCGCTCGAGTGGATCGGCCTCCCCTTCGACCCCAGCGGCGACCCCAGCGGCGACACCGAACTCGCCTACGCGAATCTCATCGAACGCCTCGAGGCGACGCTGGAGGCGGTCCAGCATCGCTGGCTCACGCACCACACCCGTGCCTTTTACGTCAATCGGTACGCCATCCCCAAGATCCTGCACTTCCTTGCAGCCGACATCCCGCCGCCCGAAGTCGTCAAAGAAGCTCGATGACATGCTCGTCGATTTCGTCCGTGGGGGCAAGGGCAGGACCAGCTACGGCAGAGACATCGTGTTCACAGCCAAGCTCAAGGGGGGACTCGGGGTGATCAGGATGCAGGACGTCGTGGACGCGGTTGCGGCACGGATCTGGGACGTTCTTCTCGGCGGTTCCGGCGCGATCTGGCGAGGACTTGCGCGCGCGGCACTCCAGCGAGCTCAGCCCGACCTCGACCTGGCCACCGATCTCTGGCCACATCCATCCACTCCCATCCCCAACGACCTTCATCCCCGATGGCACGCCGCACTGGGCGTTCCGAAACATCACGACGCGCAGGTCAACCCGAGGGCCTTGACCACCGCGAACCTGCTCGCGCTGCCCACCCTGCTCGGCAGCCTCCACACCCCCATCAGAGGGAAACAGACCATCGACGCGGTTCATGTACCTGACTACCTTCGTCTCCAGGGCTACCCGAAGGTGGCGGATCTCTATCGGCGCGAGTTGTATGCGGGTGGGGGGTTTCACCTCTGGACGCCGCCGGCGGATGTGCTCGGCGACAACAGCGAGTACGATCGACGTGGGCTCCCACAGCGACTGGCAATCGCGGCCTGGTACCGGTTCACTGTCGATCGACACAAGAACACGCCCTTGGCGGCGGCGGTGGCGGCGGGACGGCTCAACGTGCCTCCCCGGATCGGCACCAGCGCACTGCTCGAGGCGATCCTCCCCAAGCCCGTGGCCCGCTTCGCAATGGAGCAGCGCCTTCCGGACCCGGTGCTTCCACAACAGGCGAGCCAGTACAAGCTGCTGAACATGGCCCGACCCTACACCATCCGTCGCATCCGCCGGGTCCTGAACGCGAAGGCCTTTACCAACACGCTCGGGCTCAAGGGACCACCGCAGCCGAACGATCTCAGGAGCTTCTGGAAGGCGGTCAACTCGAAGGCACTGACGGCGAGAGAGAGGGAAGTTTGGTTCAAGCTGATTCTCCGCTTCACCCCGACGCGCAAGCTGCAACACCAACAAAACCACGACACTTCTCCCGCGCGCCTCGTCTGCAAAGCGCCGGTGGACGACACCGACCACTACTTTTTCGACTGCGTTGACTCGCGGAACGTCTGGATCGCGGCAAGGGGCGTGCTCTGCGACGCACTCGGGTGCGACACGATCGAGGACGCCCAGTACACGACACTGCAACGGCTCTTTGGCCTGCCCAAGCTCAAGGCCAAGCTCAGCGAACAGGAAGGGGCGGGCAGGACGATCGAGATCTTCACGGGGATGGTTTTGGAGATGATCAGCAGTGGGAGATGGAGGATGCAGAAGCACGGGACGAGGATGGAAAGCGTGGAGAGGAGGAGGGTGGTACTGGAGGAGAGGATGAAGTTGAGGGCGGGAGGAGCAAGGGGCGGGCGAGGGCAGTAGAGGCTGGGTTCGATTTCCCCCCACCATCCCACACACACACACACACACACACCACATCACACTTCCTCTTCCAAAACTGTATACTAAATATCTTGCTTTCATCTTTCATCTATTACAGGTCTGCTTTCGTTGCTCATGGACCGGCTCGCGATTTGGGATTGACTCGACGGTGGCTCGCGCTCTTTGGCTTCGGGGTTCTGAGTCAAGGGAGGGATCAGCAGACACAGGCAGAAAGTCGGCTTTGAGGGGCCAGGGACTGCTGAGGTGGAGGTTTTGAGGGGCCTCCACCGCGTCTTGCTGTGACCGAGCATAGACTTGGGCTTCGTGGGTCAGGGTAGTTGCGCAGTCGCTCTCCTGTCTTTGTCTCGACCGAGTTGGGAAGTGGGTGCGGGGTGGGCCTCTTGTCGTTAGTAAACCGTTTTATTACTCTTTCTCTCCTTCTCTCTCTCTCATTCGTCTCCTGGGGGGGAGCAACCGCTTGGCTGGGGCACTTGAATCCCAAGTATCGGATTGGTGGACACCGGCCCGTTTCTCGCATCTTGCGGGCGGTTTGTGTTATCATCGTCGACTTCCATCTAGTTTTTCCGTAGGCCAATCAGGGGGAACATGAACTGGGGGCAATATGATGAACAAGTTCTACAAAAAAATAAATTACACACGTCGCGACTAGCCTGTCAACGTGTCAACCGCCGCCTTTGCTCTCCTGTGCTCGCTTCCGGCTGTTTCGGGGCCTTTCGGACTCTTCCAGCAGGCGGCTCGTCAACAAGAACGCCGAAGGAGAGGCCAATTCCTGATCAATCGCTCATTTCCGGCTCTCTCTTATCTTATAATTTGACCTGTAAACCCATAAATTATAAGGTATAAGATTGGACAGGACCTGTCAGCCAAAAAGTCGGGAGATTTAAAAGTCCATAAATTTTGACAGGTATAAGATTGGGCGATATAAATTTTCTCAGGTCTGACTGTATATCAGGGGGCTTGAAGTTAGTTGCGGCAAGTTGGAACCCGTGGGCTCGTATTTGGTGTCAGTGCAGTGCAAGAAATCAAATCTATAGCTCCGGAAGTAAGCACATTATCACCACGGGAGCACTTGAAGTAGACGCAAATGACTCAGTCGTCCAGCGGTGCCGATGCACAAGCATCAGTGTCTTTTCAGACAATCAAGGGCGGCTGCGGAAAAGTCCCGCCCGACGACCCGACGGGCGCGACCGTTGATTGAGCTTGCAACGGCCGGCAAAATTCACCGATGCCGAAGGGAAAAGGGGTCGGAACTGAATCAGAGTAGCGCCCGTGCGGTGAGACACTCACTACCTTCACTTCCTAAACATACGTCCATACACTTTGGACATCCCGCCTTGGCTCTTCTCTTCTTACTCGTCACCAAATCCATACTCCAAAAGTCTAGTCTCGACCATTCAGATGCGTGCTACACTCCTTTTCCTCGCCATTTGTTGCCTCATCGTTTCGACCATGTCGAACAAATTGCCCCCGGGCGTCCTGGGGAGGTGAGTGAGACCAAACCGCCGTGACGACGATCCGTTCACTCGAGGGATTCCCCGAATCAAGGACTGATGATGTGACCTACTTACAATGCCTGATTTTGCCATATAGCTGTGCTGCTGTTCACCATATGAACCCCACCTGCAGGTAAGATAGACCGCTTTCTCCCGGGGAGTAGGTTGGTGTTCGCGATGGACGTTACGGCAGCGGTGCTACTAGCAACACTAGTGTGTGCACCGTTCAACCCGATGAGATAAGACCTCCATACTGAGACGGACTATCTCGGCATTCTCCAGCAACTGCAAGAAACTCTGCGACGTTCAGTTCGAGAAGGGCAGCGCGTAAGGTTTCCATCGTCGGTTGATCCGAACGGGCGACTTCGTCATGAACTAACTCTTGCATACCATCCATCACCATCCAAAGCGAAGGATGCTACGCCGCTTGTAGCTTCAACAATATCCCATGCGAGAGAGTCACCATCCTTAAAACGTGTCTCAACAAATGTGCCCGTGGCGGGACGTATGCGTACACGCCCCCGTGAGTTCAAGTTAGGAAACTGCGGCAGAAAGTTGCCAATAGCCGTTCAGCTAGTCGGCTGATTCTGGGCGATCATAACCTTTCAATACCCTCGGAAAACCAGTGGAAACAGTTCCCAGCTGATGACCACTTGCAGCGACGGCGATAAGAGGAAGAGCTGCTGTACTCAAAGCTGTTGCACCATCGCCGAATCGGTGGAAGAAACGGCGTAGGAGCGCGGTGGCTGGCGAATTGGTTGGGATGAAAGGCAGGATGGGGCAGAAGGAAGCAGTGAAGACGCTTGGTCCATATTCCGAGTTCGTCTTTCATCCTTAGGCATGGAGTGCAATACATACCTCAAGGTCGTCCATCGGGGCCCGAACTCTCGTTCAACTGAGTCAGAATCAATCGGTTTCACAATCACCTTCTCCGTTGCAGCGAAACGCTCCCCTCCACTCATCTAGCAACGAACGTCCTCGACCACATGAAAGCCTCCGAGAGCAGTAACTCTGTATTCTTATCGCTCCATTGTTGCGTCGGCAACGATTGCAAGAACATGATGATGGACTGTGCGATCAGGTACCCCATGGGAATCAAGCCCCATCCTACGCCACCTCGTCTGGAGTCTATTGAGTCATCAAGAACGCACCTGAAAATCCATCTCCCTCAACCGATCGCTCCATCGCACCAAAAACGCCAAACAGACATAGAGATGAAACTCGGAGAAGGCATCCTGCCCTTCGGCGAGGTAGGTATCCCACATGCGCACGATGTTCTTGACCGACATTTCACGCATGAGCAGGCAGTTCATCCACCTGAAAGCGAATTGGATGAATTCAACCGAGTTTTCTTCCAGGTGGTGAGCGAGAGGGGCTGATGGTAGAAAATGGTCCACTGTCGGATCAGCTCAACTCCCCAACGTGTTGCCAATCTCCTTCGTGGTAAGAGACTCACCATCAACACGCGCACATAACTCCTTCATCCTCGCGACTTGTCTTGTGATCCCCGGCTGCGCAAATATATAATTGTCCTGAATCCCATCGAGCAATTTGGACAAGCACCAGAACGAATCCGCCTCAAGCGCTTCCAATACCGCCGGAGGGAGGGCCGCAACGTCGTATGCTTCGGGATCCGAGTCTGGTTGGGCCAAGGGCACCATCAGTCATGGGCAAGGCTTCTGCCGCACTCGAGAAGCATTGGCGACTTACCGATATAAGACGACAAAAAGACCTGAAAGAAGGGTGTAACGAGATCATTGATCCCCTGGACGTACCCACTCGCGGGATGGCGAATCGCCCAAACGTAAAGGATCCTCTCGAGACTCTGTCAACCCATTTCGAACACTGGTCAGCTCCTATGCGGCGAGCTGGAACGGAGTATGGATTCAACTGACCCTTTGCGTGCCTTCGCATTGCCATAACTGAATACCGGGGTTGGTCCGAGGTACGTCGATGCTGATTTGGTGCCAGATGGGTCCGTCGAGTCCTTTGACGCCACGGGAGAAGGCGAGTCGGACCGCATCGGCGTACTCTTGTCGTTTCCTCGCTAGGGTCGAGACGCGTCGAGCCGAAGGTGCGGGCATGTACCCCATCAAGAGTTGCCACGCCATCGGTCGCAGCTCATTCGGTATCCCAGCCCAGGCCAAGGTCCTCAGCGCAGCTGTGAAGAAGGTGAAAATGAGTCAGGACATCAATGCAGAGCATCTCAAGACCATGCAAACGCACCCAAATCGACCGTTTCCGCTCCGAGACATTCAACAAACTTGCGCCTCCTCCTCCGCTCCCTCCCCAGCTCCCCGTTTTCCTCCGGATCCTCAACCCTATTGAACTCAACAATCTCGGGACCCCCAGAACTGATGTTGGTAGCATCGAGCTGAATGTAACCCTTGGCAGGATCCTCCTCCTCGTCGTCGTCTTCATCGTCCCCGCCTATCTGGGGAACGGCAGCGGATCTGTCTCCGATTGAGGAGGTTGACTTGCGCGGTTGCATGGGCGAGTCTGGAGGTGGGGGTGGCGGGGGTTCGGCTAGGCGACCAAGGACGGAGATGGGATCTGGTAGGGCGACGTACCACATCAAATTAATACGAGTACAACGGCCTAAAACACAAGTGAAACCCCTCCGGCAAGAACCATACCTCGTACAATATCATCGACCTCGGGTCGGATATGCCGTCGACACTGCTCGATCCGACACGTCGAACTCTGCTTGGCCCTCGTCGCCTCCGTCTCTTCCTCTTCCTCGACGCCATCCTCTGCGACAGTCGCCCTACGTTCATCACTCGTATTCGGTGGAGCATCGACTGTTGTGGGTGGCAATGTCGATGGCGATGTTGTGGGTGGCGGTGTCAATGATGTTGAGCCGCCTTTGTGACTTGTCGCCGAAGCCTTCCGTTCCCTCGCTGCTTCGTCAATCTTCTCATCCGCCTCAGCCTGAACCTTGGAAGCCGTAGCAAGATAGCTGACCGATCTCTTGGCCCCTCTCGACCCCGGAACGGACGAAGATGAAACCGTCGTCGTTCCCATCGCCATGGGAGTTGGAGGCGGTCGACCCCTGCCTACGCTATTAAGAGCGGCGGCGACGGCGTCCGGTCCTGCACGCTGTGTTGGGGTATACGAGTCGTCCTGCGCTTGGGTATGGATCTTGCTACTTGCCCCACTGACGATACTAAAAGGATTGAAAGACCATGAACCGCCTCCTCCTCCTGATGCTCCGACCGATCCCCCACTCCCAACAGCACCAGGTGGTGAGCTCGAACGTTCCTTGTGCTTGTTGCCTCCCGTTCCCGAAGCAGAAGATACGTTCAAAGATCCCTGTACGTTCCTCCTTATCGAAGCGATCGTATCATCCTCCTCATCGGTTTGTTCCTCCCAGGGATCATTGTCCGTCGCGATCGCTTGGGCGTCACTCTTGCTCGATGAACCTACCCCAGCGCGTCGGAATTCACTCGTGGGAGGCGCAAAAGACGGCGTGCGAGTCGAGGATGAATTGCGATGGTGTTGGGCTAAGTAGGTTGAAGGTCTTGTTCCGGAAGAGGAGGAGGGTGGGTGCGATGTGGGAGCATGCGGGTACGAGTCGGACGAGGTCGAGGTCGATGTGGGGAGCACACAGGACGAGCTGCTGCTGTTGTTGTCCGGGGACGGGGAAGCAGTAGCACCTTCATCGGACGAGCTTTGACACGAGCTGGACGCTCGATTCCACGGTAGCATGGCGTGGCTGCGATCTAGATACCACCTAGCTCGCGGGGTTGGGGGCGTCGAACGCGCCGGGTGGATGTGGGAGCGAGAAGCGAGTGAGTGGCCGCCACGTCAGACCCTCTTAAGCTTGTTAGGGCTCGCTTTCGAGCTTGGACCCAGTAGTCGGGAATTAGCACTTTGAGCCAGCCAAAATACACGTTCAATTTCAATTCCTCCGTATCGCACGATTTTCTGATATTTATCGCACATCCCCACATTCTATAGCGTGTACCGAAAACCCCTATCCTCCCCATCCGTGTAATCCCTCTGTGTAATCCCTCTCCCCCCCTTGCTCCCAACTGTCCTTCTCCTCCTTCTTCTCCCCCCTACTAGCAGCCTCTCGATCCCGCTCCCTATTCTCCCTCACCATGACATACCTCAGGGTAAGAGAAAGGACTGACGTAACGCACATGCAAACGATGAGGGAGATCCAAGTTTTACGGTACTTGTGTACGCGGTCGGGCGTGAAGACGAGGTAAGGGCCGACGATGCTGTGGTCAGTCAGGGCGACCAGAGAACGGATCATTTTTTTTTTCTCCGAATGAACAGGCGGTGTATCATACGTACTTCCCGACATTGTACCCAATGAAGATGAAACCCGCCGCGATGGCCTTTTTGGTCGACCCGGCAATGTTGGCCGTCGAGGTCGCGAGCAGTAGGACGTATCTGTGTGCCAACGCAGGATAACCCGTCAATCGAGTAAAAAGGAGCTATTATCATGCTTGGCGGCTCACGGTGCGCCGAAGCATGGGATGAGATAATCTGCAGGGGAAAGAAGGCAGATTAGCAATCGACCGGACACCTCATCAACCCTCCTCACCCCCGGCTTGCCAAAACTCACATCCAAACAACGGCACCCCTCTATGTTTCCACGACGCCAACCAAATCACCAAACTTCCCACCACGATCGCCACACAACTGATCGGGATCAAATACGTGATCGAGTTCTTCCACCTCCCCGCGAGCCAAGTAAAGAGGTAAATCGTCACCATCGTAAACACGCCGCCAGGGATGAGCAATAGAATAGTATTCAATGGTGAGTATCCGAAGGAATTGACGATTCGAGCTCCGAACGCCGTTACACCACCGTTGCATACGTATATGGCGGAGGAGATGAGGAGGTAGAGGTACAACTTGACATCCGTCGCGGCTTCCCTCGCATGACTCCATTTGAACGTGCTTGGACCGATCGCCCCCGTTCTATTCTTGCGAGAACGAGTGAGCAGGATCCGACGCTCTTCTTCGTTGAACCATCGGTGAGAATCTTGAGGTGAGTCGGGAATGAAGTAGAGGACTACGAAGGCCCAGAGAATGGTCCAGGCGCCGGCGAAGAGGTACATGTACTTCCAGGGCGCGAGTGACCCTCCGGCGGATCCGAGGCCGTAGTTGATCACACCGGAGAAGACGCTGAATATTCCGGTTGCGGAGTACCAGATACCTGGAAAAGGTCAGGAAGGATGAGCATCAATATTCCAAATAGATCACAGTGTCGAGACTCACCTAATCGAGTCGTTTGTTCGGACTTGCGATACCACTGTCCCGTGATGAGCACAAAGCCAGGTGAGACCGACGACTCGAGCGCACCCAATACCACGCGCTGCGCTGCTAGACCCTCATAAGACTTGACGACGACGATGAGAATGCCTACGACACCCCACAAGAAGCTGTGAGTTGCTGAGGTGGCACTAGGTTCGTGAGCGTGCACGAGTACTATAACCACGATCGTAACGCACATGCATAGCGAGAGGATCTTGGCCGTAGGGAAACGTTGCAGCAAGAGCGCGAACGGTACGACAGCGACAATGTAACCACAGTAGAAGGCCGAGTTGGCAGTTGAGTATCGTAGTGTCGAAGTGACGCCGTTATGTGTTGTAGAGAGGTGCTGTGAAACACGAAAGGTGCTTGGGTGAGTCAAGCTTTTCTCAACTCCAGCGAGCGTCGTGAGTCCTCACCAAGTCTTTGATGATCTCAAAGAGACTGGCCGAGTTCAGCACGGCTTTATCGTAGTATTGTAACCCAATCGTCATAGTCAAGATACTGCGACATGAAAAATAATGATCAGTCCAAGGCCCCGAAGGCATACCTACCCCCACGAACCCATAACCACAACCACTTCCACCGAACAACCATCCCCGCAACTCACGGCATCAACAACAAATCGATCTTTCGCAAGACCGTCTTCTCCAGACTCTTCTCCAACGCTTGAGTGAGTTCATCCTGTTCATGCGAGGACGAAGACTCGGTTCGTTCTCGTAGTCCGCCGACTTGATGGGCTTTGTCCGCGTCGGGACCTGGAGGAAGGAACGGCGGTTGCGGTGACGGTTGCGACGTCGGACATGCTGGGTTGGATCGAAGTGTTCCTTCTTGAGTGATGACGCTTGATCCAATGCGCGATGACCGTTGTCCGACACGTGAGCCTGGCCGAGATGGGGATCGACGGAGATAGGCGAATGGGCCGTGCGTTCGCCAAAGTGGGCGGGTGCTACTAGTATTAGGGCACGGAAGGAGAATGGAGGGAACGAGTGAGCAGACCCTAAATTAGTATACACGGTCTCGGGATCCCCAAAGGTGGTGCAACAATACCACGTCGAGCAGCTCACCTAGACACGCCTACGGGAGGTTCGTCGCTTCGCAATTCCGGACTTAATTCGCGACCGATCAACTCCGAGTCCGCACGTGCACGTGAATCGGCGATAGTGCGCAGCTCAAGGGAGTGGAGGTGAGGTGTAAGGACTGAGCCGCGGAGGTAGGTATAGGCAGGTGGAAGAGATTAAAGTCAAGTCGATGGCTCGAAACGAGCTCGATCCGAGGTGAATACGAGGAGCACCCTGGTAGTAGATCCGCCCTAGAGTGGTGGGCTTGGCGAGCACCAGTGGCTCCCAAAATGATTGGCGGCGGCGAGATGAGATTCGCGAGGGAAATGCACGATCGAATCCACCTCTGGCGTGAAATCCGGACGACGAACCCAACGAGATGTCGCTTCGTTCATGTGTGTGTGTGAGGGAGAGAGAGTGTGTTGATCGGAACCTGCGACCGTTATTTCTCCCCCAACAACAAAACAAACTCAAAACCCCTCTCATCGATCTGTCCGGAGATTCGTGACTACCGTCTCCCATCCTCGTACTACCACATCATTCTACATCATCCCAAGCGCATTCATTCATTCGTCCTCCTCATCACTATCAATCACGATTCTCCTCTTCTTATAGACTTTCCCGGGACTGCTCTCCACCACCTTGATCTCTTCATCCACCACCACCACCACCTCATCCTCCTCCTCCTTTGTCGCACCCCTTTTCTTGTCCCCCTCAGTAGGCTTGACCAACCAATTTCTCATCAAACCCTGTTCGCGCTTGCTCCCTTCTCCCACGACCTCTTTCTCCTTCTTCCCAGTCCCCTTCCCCTTCCCTTTCCCCTTCCCCTTCCCCTTCCCTTCCCCTTTCCCTCCCCCACCCTTCCCTTTCTCACTCCCCTCCAAAGCCTTCAACCCCTTTTCACCGTTCATCCTCATCCCCCAAATCTTATCACTCGCCCCTCCCGTATTCGCATTCTCCACCTCCGAAGCGACGATCCACTTACTTCGACCAGGAATGGATTGCATCAATTCCGTCTTTTTTGAGTCCGCTTCTTCTTCGTCGTCGTCATCGTCGGAGGAGCACGAGGCTCCTTTCTTCTTCCTCCGCGGTAGTTTCTTGGTCATCTTCGACTTCGGCTCAACTTCGACTAGACGGGGCCTATGAGCACTCGTTATGACGATCCTGATGGGATGATACGTCCTGATCATATGCGAATAAACTTGGACAGCCGGAGGGAGGGGGTCATTTTGCTTGATAGTGAGTGGACTTGTGGAGGTCGAAGACGAGGAAGCGTTGAAAGGAAGGCTGTCGATGATGAGGGTTTGCAATAATCGTTGAAGAAGTTTACTACGCAAAGTAGATGTCGATGCTTCGGACGAGGGAAGTAGGTCAATCGAAGGAAATTCGAATAAACCCGCCAAGAGACCTATGAGGAACAAATGAAGACATTCAAGCATGAGCACTCTAATGAAAGGCGTGGGCATCCTAACAAATCTGGCACGACCCTCACCTTTCTCCGGTCTTTTACACATCAAAACCTCCTTCTCCTTCTCCGGATCCTCTGGTTGCCATTCGAGAATACACACCGCCGTCTCTTCCTCGCGTGGTTTTTTGCGTTCTTTCGCCATGGGGTACTGTATCACGTCGTGTGTTCGCGGGGAAAAGTTCTCGATCGGGGAACAGAGTTGGCAGAGGTCTTCGATGTCGCCTACGTCTTCTTTTCGAGGCGATTTGGGTTGCTGAAGTCGCTGGCTTTGGGCGTAGCGTACCTATGTCAAGAAATGCGATCGCAAACCACTTCAGTTGATACTTTAAGGAATCGCATCCAAAGCATCACTCGCAACCCACTTCGGCAAACGCAGAACATTGCCCCTTGAGCGGGCACTCCGCACATTTGGGTTGTTTCGGCGTACAAATCGTCGCCCCAAGTTCCATCAATGCCTGATTCCAACTACCGGACTTGTTGGGTCCTCCTACTGAAAGGGCTTCGTAATCTTGGGGAAGCTGAGACGTTTGCGGTGGTACGAGCGTTGCGGCGAGGGCCCAGATGTAGGTCGTCGTTGCTTTGGCTGTTGAAGGGCCGTGGAAGGCTGTAAGGCGAGAGAGGACTCGAGTGACCTATGCCATGGAGGAAGTGTGTAAGATGAGTGTAGGATTGGGACCGAGAGTGTACACGTCCGATAACTCACATTGCCATCAACCATCGCCGCCCTCTTGCCAAAAGCGATGGAAGAAATCGCTCCCGCCGAATAAGGACCAATCCCATCAATCCTCTCCAACCCCTCCGCCGTAGCGGGTATCCTCCCTTCAAACTGTTTCATCACCGTCTTTGCCCCCGCCAACAATCGACTCGCCCTCGAATAATACCCCAACCCTTTCCAAATCTCGTTCACCTTCTCGATATCCGCTTTCGCCAAATCACCCACGGTAGGGAACGCGAGAAGCCATTGGTTGAAATATGGTATTACGGTGGCGACTTGGGTTTGTTGGAGCATGATTTCCGAGACCCAGACTTCGTAGGCGCGTTGAGTCTTTTCCGAAGTCGACATAGTTTCGATGATGAGGTCTTTGCGCCAGGGCATTTGTCGCTTTTCGCGAACGGTGTCGAACCAGGCCAAGAGGTTCTGGTGTAGTGTTCGCACGGGAATCGCATCTTGCAAGAGAGCCGGAGTCGATGCACTCTGTTTTCCCTTCTTGAAAACCTTTTGGGATGACTGGGAAGTCGAACTAGAGGCAGCGGCGTAGGGCGAGTCGATGAAGCAATGGTACGACGACGGATGCGCACGCGTCTTGGACCCCAGCATAATAGCGGGTAGCAAGGGGGAGATGGGATGACTCGACGAGGTCGAAGCCGAGGGTCTCCTCTCGACCATCTTTGGTGCGTCCTGCCAGGTGAGATGTAGCCTGGAATCCAAGTGTGGGGTAGGAGTTGAACGTTTCCGACGTGCATCAAGCGCGCGACGCGCCGGGAAAGCATTTCGCACTATTTCGCACTATTTCGCCTTTGTAATCCGTGGTCTCCTGCGGCGTCGTTGAATGAGTCCTACACTACTGGCTTCTGCCAGTGTGCGTAACAGCATTCCCTCCGACTTTTCCGAAGATTTCTAGGTATTAATATAATTATGCTGTTAATGAAGTCTATCAAATAAAATAAAAAGGCTTGGCTATCTCCGCTTCCGACCAAGCTCCTTCTCTCTCTCAGATCGCTCGTCACACACGTCACGCCGTTCTCGGTGCATCCCAAGCACCTTACTCAATGCTCAACATGACTAGCGAATCAGATCCAACTCCAGACACTTTCCCAACAGCCTCATCCCCATCCGCCTCAACCCCTGCTGCTTCAACAGCTGCTCCGCCGCCTCCGTCGTCGACATCATCGTCATCTCCCCCGTCAGCACGTGACATGCCCAGTGACTCAGAGTTGGGAGCTATCGCCGCACAACTCGCAGCCGTACATACGGAGACGACGGCACGATCTGATCCTAACACGTCCATAGAGGGTGCCTCTGCTGCGGCTGTACCTGCTCTAGAGCCTCGTCCAGCGACGGCTTCAGACGCAGCACCGCCGCCCGTGCCCGCCTCACCGATCACGCACACGGTGGAGACTGCTACAGCTACAGCGCCGACACACGAGTTGAATGCTCGAGCTCACCAGGACATCGCTTCCCAACCTTACCCTGAAGAATCATACCGCGCTAGCATCGTCGCCTTGGATGCTCCGCAATCGCTATCGCAGTCGACTGAGACAGAGCCTAGGGCAGTCGCGGGGACCAGCCCCACATGCCAAGACGAGCTGCCCTCGCCGCCCCAAACGACGGACGATGAGCCGACATCGGCCGGTACACCAAGTAGTACTCCCGATCCTTCAAGCTCTGTGCAATCTGTTGCAGATCTACCAACTTCCTCGACTGAGCTCTCGGAGCGACACGTAGCACCAGGAGCAGGAGCAGCAGCAGGAGCAGCAGCAGCAGCAATCGAGCCATCTGTCATTCCTCGCATCGCGACATCCTCCCTGCCCCCTGTCGCACCTGCCTCGACCAGCATTACCCCCGCGGCGCCGATCGGGACCTCGCAGCCGAATCGAGCGTCCCCTCAAGACCAAGAGCAAGAAGAACAGTGGCTTCTCAAGACGATCGTCTGGCCACCACTCCCACCGACCCCTTCAGGATATGAGTCGTCCAACCCGCAAACAATCAAGATTATCTGCCAAAATCTCAACGGGCCGTGCTCCTTTATTGCCCTATGTGCGGCGTGCCTTTGCTGTTTGCCTCGGTGTGATACTGCACAGCATATTGACAAATTCGTTCTCGTTTGACAGGCAATGTCTTGTTACTACGCCATTCGATCAGCTTACCCTCCCACCTCGACCGAGTGTCCTATTCGGACCTCTCCTCCATACTCGCCGACCACCTTCTCCAGCGCAGCAACACCGAAGGGTTCTCGGCCTCCATCAGTTCTGCGCTCTCTACCCTACCTTCAACACGCTACGGTCTGGACCTAAATCCCCGTTTCGGCTCCATCGACGGCTTTACCCCTTCCCCCGCCGTATCGCTCTTCAAAGCCTTCGAGATACCCCTCTTACACGGCTGGTGTGTAGATCCCGACGAACGCTCGGGCGAAACGTGGAATGTCGTTGTTGAGAATGGGGAGGATTATGATTCGGTCGTGGAGAAAATCGTTCGAGGAAGGGAATTGAGTGGTGGGCAATTGGAGGGGGAGATGAGGACGCAGGATGAGGATGAGGTCGTGAAGGCGGTGGAGAGGAGCTCAAAATGGACTGTTGGGGAGGCCAAGGCTGTCAGGGAAGGTAGGTAGGGTGTCCGAGTGTTTTAAGAAAGGACAAACTTGAATCTGATCGGTGAGCGTTGTCAAACTCTCTACCCATAGCTCACATTCTGCACGCCTTCCTCTCCTCCACTTCGACCCAACTCACCTACCACGGTCTAATGCTCCTCTCTTCCTCCCTCTCCACGTCCTCGCTCTCGACCCTCTTCCGCAACTCGCACGTTTCTGTCCTTTATCGAAGACCCGAAACACCCTCCCCACCCACCCCAGACCCCACGCACCGCCCCCTCCCCCGCCTCTTCACCCTCGTCACTGATTCGGCCTTTGTTCACGAACCAGAGATTGTGTGGGAATCATTGGAGGATGTGGATGGGAGTGCATCGGAGTTTTACGATGGAGATTTAAGAAAAAGTATGTTGAGAGAAGGGGATTATGTAGGCTCTGGGTCGGGTGGGGGTGGAGGGAGGAAGGGTGCTTCGAGTATGCCTCGTGGGGAGGGGGGGATGGGTGGGAGTGGGTCAGTAGAAGGAGGGCAGGAAGGACGGACCGTGAGGATCAATCATGATGAGGATTTGGCTCGACAATTACAGTTTGAAGAAGAGAGGTGGAGGGTTGAGGATGATGAGAGGAGGGTGAGGGAGATGCAGAGGCGGGAATGGGAGGATGAACAACGACAACAACAATACCAGCACCAGCAGCAGCACCGAGCCCATGGACAATCATCATCGAATGTTCAAGCTCCTTCAACTGCCCAGTCTGCGCAGGCGGGAGGGAAGAAGGAAGCCAAGGCGAAGAAGGTGAAGACCGGTAAGGATTGTTTGATCATGTGACGAGTGTTCGAAGAGGGCTATCTAGTACAGTGTTTATCAGTAATTTTGATTTGGGAGCTTGCAATTTTTGTTTCTTTATGAGGTGGACGGTAATTTGAGATTTTGAGATTGTGCCGGCCCAAATTACCCCGTTCGGCGAAGCACAGGCCTCGTTTCACAATCGCCGCTAGTGGCACCCCTCGGCCCGGCCCCTAATCGAGCGACTTAGGAGACGTCTTAGCAACCAAATGCTACCAGAGTAGTACCAGAGTTACCCTTTGCCCTCATCCCCCCACCTACCTCAACTCTCCCCTCATCCCTCTCGCTCTAACTCCAAAACTACGCGACCCCTCCGTCACTCGCCGCTCGCGTCGAGTCCAAGAGCGATCCCTCGGCCTCTCTCCTCCACTCGCACCGCCCAACATGCACCTCGTCACCGTTCTGCCCTTCGCCCTCGTCGCCTTTCTTGGAAGCAAGGGTGTCCAAGCTTCATTCAGACCAGCTAGTGCGTTGCCCACGAATACTCTCAGATCCCTGACGGAGCAAGTCCTGAATGTTCGGTCCAACATTCGGTGCTCCGTTGTGGAGGCTGTGCCACCGCCACCGATCAAGACTGCCAAGCGCTAACGAATGCGAAGACTCCCTCCTATTCTCACCTTCCCCTTTCTCCTATCCTCGGACTCGTTCGATGTCCGTTTCGGGGATTGTAATCTCACTCAGATGCGACCCCCGAAGCCTCCTATCTGGTCGAATATGACACAGGATTCTACGGGACGCCTGACCAGGGAGCCGTCAAAAAATTCGGTCAGTTTAGTTCGATGTCTCGGAAACGACTGGTCACGTCCAGCACGAGGCACGATGCTGACCTTGCTCCCATTTTCCACTTGATTTCCCGATCATCCAGGGACGTCTTTCCACACGGTGTGCGTGGCTGCAGCCATTCAAAAAAATTCCCATCATGTACTGGCGGTGAGTAATCGTCAGAAGACGGTCGCGTCTAAAGTAGAAATGAGGTCGAAGGAGGTCCCTGCCACCGCCGGCCCACCGTTCAGAGGACTGACCCGAGTGAAAGTGCTTCCTTTCTCCCGCTTCGAAATGGATCCTTCAGCTCACTGCTTATCAGGAAATCAACACTGCCGATAACTCTACGCCTTGGGTTTATGCGGGCTGCGGTGGTCGGCTCAAGAGGCGAGGTAAAACACAGGAGCTGAAATATGGACTCCCTCAACCCCGTCGACGTATCTGGATCCAGCGTTGCTGACATCCCCTTTAACCCTTTGATCATCCCACAAGACGGCAAATGGGACAACCATGGCCCTGTAACTGATCTCGTGAGTCTTCCGCAGCCGTGGCCTCAAGTTACGACACGTGCCGCCTCTGCCGTCACTGATGTATCGCGATTTCCGACTTCCCAGATGGACCTCGCTATGAATAACACTCTGTTACTCGGTGAAAATCTCATTTTACATCGTCCCAATGGTCAGCCGTACGCACCCGCGTACCCCCCCACGACCAAGCCGACGCCCGAAACCCGTGATGCCGACGCGGCTTCCCCCGTCCCGGACTCAACCGGGCCCGTCTCCGGTACTACTCCTCCTGTCCTCGCCTCGCGTCCGACCACTCTATTGCAAGGCGGACATGGCAGGAAAGGTCGGAAAGGCGGATTCAAGCGACTACAAGTTACGGTGGACGATACGGTGGACGATTTGTTGATCAATGGTCACGTGCAGCCTCTCGGCTCGGTCGACACTTTGCTCGGCGGCATTGCTTAGAAACACCTCATCACCCGCGCCTCTTGCCTGGCTTTCTTTGACCCTACCACACTCATTTGAATTCTCTCATACGAATCTTGCATCAGATTTAGATTCTCATAAAGACACTCGAATGGGTGCTTGCTCCCCATTCTGCCGCGTTCTCAATTCTCACTCGCTTTTCTATATCTATCTCTTTCGCAAGGGATCGCAATTGGGTATTATTTAGGGGTTTCGTTCGTCGCAATACCTTTTCTCTTCAGGAAACGCCCACTTGGAATCGAACACACACGTGGAGCATGATCAATAAACAAGGATGCTCTATCGATCGGCGACGAGCGCAAGGGATCCCTGCTCGCCCGCGCACAGAGCCTCTTACGCGGCTCCGCGGTCGGAGAAGGTCCGCGCAACAGTCGTTCGGAGACGCAGGGGCCTCGCTCTCCGTCGTGGAAGCGACGCTTGCTCGGGCCCCGGCCGTCATGCGCACTGTCATTGTTCTACGGGTTTAATTCTTTCCCAAATCACTTTGTTGCCGCATCTTCCCCGTTCACACTCGTTTGGTTTGATCGTCTTCTTGCTTTCGTCTATCAGACATCATGTACTTCCAGTCGACGCTCATCGTCTTGTGCTCGCTCACTTCGGTCGCGTTCGCCGCCATGAGTCAGGGAGGTCAGTCCAAGCGTCCGCTGAGAGATTGAGGTTGCGGCGGTGTATTTTGGGGCCGGCATTTACACTGAGCGATGCGTACCACTCATAGATCTCAACTTCACACGCGACTACATGGTGGCCTACAGCCCAACCCTCTACAACAGAACCGAAGATTTCTGTCGCGCCTTCCGTGTAGTTGTGAGTTCAGTGTTCGTTCAGGCACCGCGTTCGAGGCCAGAGACTTCGGGGCCCGATCGGTGGGCAGTCGCGTGCATGATGTAATGTGCTGACGCGTAATGAATCCCTGTTCGTTTTGATTCAAAGTGTGTCAAAATTGCTGGGCCCAAAAATGAACATCACCAACTCGATTGGTGAGTTGCACTCCTTCAGAAAGCCGGGAGATCCTCGCAGCCTCGCTTGCTGACTACGGACCGCCTCCTCCTTCTTGGTGCAACAGCGTCTTTTCCCAAAAAGGTCCCCGAATCCATGCGTTCTGTGGCGGGATCGCCAAGAATCCTACCGGTGGTTGGACCAGAGGCCAACCGGTGTTCGATCATGTAAGTCGAGAGCTTTGTCAAAGTCTGGAATGTAAACTCGTTTCGATTTCTCTGTCAGCTGACAATTGGGATCGCCCTACCACCGCATTCTGATTGACGTTCTCACCAAAGACCCCGGAGGCGGTCAAGAAAATCCACGCAACGATCAAAGGACAACCTATGGGCAAGACGGCGTGCCTCAAGTTCAAGAAGAAGCACTCGGCCGTCGTCTGCTGATTTGGGTCCCGGCTCAAAGCAGACACTCGGCGATGACGACGATGAAGGGGTCCCGGCTCGATAGATCTGTATCACACTCTTTCTCCCTTTATTGTTGACTGTTCCTCATCTCTTGTTGAGAGATTAATAATGAATGTATACTCATGCTTGTGTGTCGCAGCTACTGCTCGTTATTCCCTGCTAAGGGACTGTAATCAATTAGCCCCTTCAACGACTACCTGCCATGTGCGAGCCAGGTATAGACCGCACTTTTGATTATGAGCAAGACCCTTGATTATTCTTTCGTAATTTATTCGTAAAGTGACCTCAGGACCATAATAGTGAAGATTGTCTGGCAGCACTCTTCAAGTATCTAGCGATGTCATGCGCCTGCCCCTGAGACAGTGTTTGAGTCGCTGGTCCCACGCGTTTTAGTCGATTCGAGGGTCTCCTTTCCCATGCCGGCCAGTTTGACGCGGACTCTGGTGGGACCTTGGGAATTCCCTGGGAGGTCGCAAGACTCACGTTGTTGACGAAGTCGCGCAGCCACCGCGTTTCCTCCCTCCGCCCCTTCCGTCAACCCACTCGCACTGAGACAACCAGGATCAAGATGCGATCTGCAAGCTCAGCTCTCGTCTTTGCTGCCATGGCTTCTTCAGCCATGGCAGGCACCATATTCGGCGGTGAGTTCGGTTACGAGATTCTAAACCCGAGCCCTGCGGCGAACATAGGCGTACTGAGACCACCCCCTGGCTGGACGTGGCGCTGTGCAGCTGGCAACTCCAGCACCGACCACGTCGTTGCCTTCAAGGTCGGAGAAAAAGGCGATTTCGGGACCGTGTTGGACTTCTGCAGGGAGCTTCGATTGGCATGCATCGACATCAACAGATCGATTGGCTACCACCATGGGACCAACTGCAGGCAGCTCAACCACGTAGTTAACGGTGAGTCTTGGTTGGCGGAAGGCCGGGCAACCCTCTCCTGTCCGTCGTGCATCCAGTGACGACTGCACAAGGGGACCGAAACCGAACTGATCACTGGGCATTTGAATGAGCATAAGGCACCGCTAAGGTCATAGCCGTGAGCACCTTGTCGTCAATTCTTCCTTCACTACTTTCAAAGGATGTCGGATCACACTGACGGTATTGCTGAGTTTGCAGTCGTGCACCGGTCACAAGAAGAACCCCGATGGTTCGATCAATACCCATGGTACCTTCGGGATTTTTGTCAGTCAACTTGCAAGCAGTCAGCTGGTGGATCGGATTATTTATATTGTACAGCTGAAACTGACCAAGGGTTGCTCGTACTGCCAATTCCTTTGCAGACGCGCGAGGCGATGTCAGCTTTGCCTGTCACGTAGTGAGCTTTACTTGCGCTGACGCTTCATTGAGGACTCGTAGTTTCGGGCAATTGATCTCTTTGGGCCATATTGTTTCTCAACAGCATCCAGATTCCCTGATCGGCCCCAACAAGGTCGCGGGTCACCACTCTATGGCACGCGACTACCAGGCTGCTCGATCCACCCCGAACCATCGGCGCAAGTCCATCTCGTTCCAAGGCTCCTGTCTCGAAAGCGTTCTTTATACACAGTGCTCCTCGACATCTTTTCAATCTTCCCTCGTTCGTGTGGAGAAATTGCACCTGCTTTTATTCGCTTCGGCTTTGTTCTGCAATCCTCATTCGTTTCCCATCCCTGAGCCTATCTTAGTGACGTTGAACGCTCGAAACATGGACTCGACCCTTCTCGGACCCGTCTGTGTCTCCTCGCCGCACACCTCTCTCTGGTCCCAAATATACTGAACGCAGTGTTAAGTGAGCACTACGACCTTTTAGGTTGCTTCCCATTGGCCTCAAAAGACTTTCCACCATCCATCACGAATACTTAAGGACTACCTGACAAGCAGCCAGCTCATTGCAAATCCAAATCGTGCGAAATCCAAATCGTGCGTAGGCTATGGGTGAAAGCGTACTATCATCGCTCCATCCCGCTAAGAAAGACGCTGAAAGCATATCTCACCTGATCATAAGGAGATAAGAGGTATGAGAGATAGTTTTGACGGACAAGGCCTAAGACGGGCAATCGCCTGTACCTCAAGGACACTCAAGGGTACAAGAGCTGGTCACATACAAGGGTTCTCATAGGATCAGATCGATCCTGATCCTAGCTGGGCAGGATCAAGATAGGATAGATCATGCCTCGGAGAAAAAAGAAAAAAAAAGAAGAAGAAAAAGGGGGGCGGGGGAGGCGATGTAGCGTCGTTACTTGGTAGATAGCCCTTTAACTGATACCTGCCGTTCACAAGAGCGCGCTAGGCAGGCTGACTTAGTCTGGAGAACGCGTGAGCAACGCGGGAGGCTGCCGGCTGCCGGGCGCTGTCTAGTGAGCTATCTTGACTCGTTGTGGCGCGTCTGGGTCTTCCTCACGCCATCTCATCTCGTCACAACACTGGCTCGCCCTGCTCTTCCTCACACGACCTGACAACCACCATCCCGGCTTTCACTCGAGCATCATCGTCATGGCCGTCCGCCGACCCCAAAACATTCCTTCCGCTGAGGATGACAACACTCCTACTCACTTCTCTGATGAGAAAGCCGAGTCTGCTTTCCTCAAGAAGCTCAGATACGGCAGCGCCAAGTTCCGTTGGCGCTCTCGAACTGCTGATGTCGCAAAGGCCTACCTGTTCAAGCGCAACGCGAACCTTTGGCAACATTACGACATCCACATTATCCGCAAGTTCAAGGCACCCGTCCGAGGCGAACCCGACGACGGCTTCGGCGGTAGCTTGTTCCTCCAGCCCATGTGCAAGACACGTCCGAACCAGCACGTGGTCGCCGGCGCGTACTACGAGGCTGTGACCAAGGATGGTATCAACAATTGTCTAAGGACGATGGCGAGATGCGCGGCACATTATACCGGGAAAACTGTAAGTTTGGATTTGAATGCGCCTCATGAAGTGCGATTCAAAGTGCGTCATCTGACCCGCAACCACCTCTCAGGTGCAACCATCGATCACCTCGTCTTTCTTCAACAAGATCCGCTTCGCCGCTTGCGTTGTCTTACATGTCGCAACATCCAAGGAGGCGTTCACACACTTCGATCGAGCACGCAACCCGTATTTGACGTTGGCTTTGGCGACCGCCAATGACCAGGCTTCTCTCAGTAGTAACGACACCGTGGCTCGTCATACGAAGGCCGTTCACGACGCGATGGCCGCGGAGTTTGGAGCGTTCCTCGTCAAGCGCAATCGCGGACTCCATCTGGTGCTCGATGGCTGGACTTCACCCAACTCGCTCAGCATACTCGGAGTCGTTGTCATCTACGAAGATGGAGGTGTCACACATCGCAGAGTCCTCAAATTCATCCACTGTACGTCTCGCCATACCGGTCGAGACTTGGCCAGGATTTTGCACAAGTGCTGCGAGGACTACGGAATCTCTCATCTCATCCGATCGTTGGTGATGGATAATGCCTCAAACAGCAACACATTGGCGATTGAGTACAAAAAACTCAACACGGACTGGTACGGGCCCAAGATGCGTGTTCGATGCTTCGCCCACATCATCCAACTGGTCATGGCCGCGCTTTACTCACCTTTCAGCATGACGCCCGCTCGAGTCGGTCAAGAAAAGAGGCCGAGTACCTCCTACGGCTCGCTACGCCAACTACAAGCGATCTCATTGCCGAGATTGAAGAAGACCACCCCTCCAACACCAACATCGCGCAGCTGGCGGAGCGTATGAACGAAGCACAAGATGCTGCTGATATCGCTCACCTCGCCAGCATCACTTCGGGCAACGAGGAATTATCTGCTCTTGTGATGGTCCAAGAGTCGACAAAGGGCGTCTTACGCCGGGCCTTTCAGTGGGCCGCGGTCGAAAGGATCAAAATTCCGGCGCGCGCACGAGGCGAAGCCGCCTCACTCATCCACGTCATTGCCGATTTTGCGCAACACGTCTCGGGATTCTTCGCTTCTGCGTTGAGTCAGCACAATTGGGCCACCGCTGTCAAAGCTCGCCCCGCTTTGAGCCGACCGTGTCAAACCGAGCTCACACGTCGGAACGATACTCGCTGGAATTCAACCCACGAGTGCTTGACGACCTTTGTTGACTTCGAGGAAGCAGTCGAGCACTATCTCAGCAGCACTGGTACCAGTGGGCCAACCACCGACAAATACTCGCTTTCGTCAACACAATGGGCGGATGCGGCCGCGCTCGTGGCAGTCGGTGAACCGTTCAAGCAGCTCGCGGTGTCCGTTCAGGCCGGTGATCCCCAGGGCTGGAAAACCATTCGGAACTTCGAGAAGATGGAAGCCGACCTGTTTGCAATCACCATAGACCACAAGGCAGGAAGTCTTCTCAGAGTGGGTGCAAAAGCTGCTTTGTTTGTCAGTGGTGAATACTACGCCAAGGTTGGCGATGACGCGCTTCCGGCGTTTGGCTCGGTCTTCTTCCACCCGGGCCACCATCTCGAGTTCTTCCTCCGAAAAGGCACGGCCTGGGTCGAGGAAGATTGCGATGGAAAGTTGGAGGAACTGCACGAGATGTACCTGCAGGTGTACGTGCCAGCGTACGGCTCCATCTATCCCGGATCTTCAGCACCTCAAGCCTTCGCGCCCGACGAGGAAATCTACGCGCAAAATTCCAGGTCTTTCGCGACAGCCGGTCTTGACCCTTTCCGGGTATACGCGAAGCAGGCTCGAATCTTCCATGATGATCTGGCTCAATATGGTCATAATCCGGTGATGTACTGGAAGGCCCAGCAAGGCATCCCGTCACAAGCGGCACTAGCGGAAATGGCGATCGACTTCTTGACGATCCCACCCACCGCTTGCGATGCGGAGCGAGCTTTCTCCGCGGGACGCCGCACCATCAATCACTTGCAACATGCGACCTCACCGGAAACCCTGAACGCGAAGATGTGTCTCGGAAGCTGGGCCGACGCCAGAGATCCGCTTCATGGCTCAACGGAGGCCACAATCAGAAGGGCAACAGAAGTTCTACAGGGTATGTACCACTATCTGACATGACCTTTGTTACACAAATCTAAACTGACTATAAAATCATGTTCGCATTTTGTAGATGTCATGCGAAACCCACCTACACCGGCGAGGGCAACGCGATCGGAGCTCATAGAAAAAGGCGAATCAGTGAGGTGATCATTTCGGATGATGATGATGCTAATGATTCCGACAAGGATGAGGAAGATAATTATGATGGGCACAATAGTGGTGGTAGTAGTGAGAATGATGCGCTCAACACCGATAGCGACAACTAGTGAGGTGTAGTCATCTGTTGCCATATAAGGCAATTAAATGTCTCAGATCAAATTGATCCTTCTGGATAGGATCAAGAAAGGATAGATCAACGCGGATTGGGAAAAAAAAAGATCGGATCTGATCCGATCCTCCGGTGATCTGATCCTATGAGAACCCTTGGTCACATATCAACCTTCGAGCCGGGGGCGTCTGGTTCGACGGGCGCGACGAACGCAAAGTTGCAGCCTCAGGGCGGTGATGAGCGTGGGATAGTCCGCGATAAGGGAGTCGATAGATTGGTTGACAACATACCATAACTTATCAGCTCGAAGGTTGATGAACGCACGTTGTGACCAGGCTCTTGTACCCTTGAGTGTCCTTAAGGTACAAGCGATTGCCTGACCCGATAGGGAAGTCGGATTCGCTCGCTGAGCTTATAACCTTTGACGGGCAGGGACTAAGAGGTACTCCACGACTCAGCTTCGAGATACACGAGTGAGATGATGAGAATAGCGTGGAGGAGGAAACCAAAAGGACAGAAGACGCAAAGACAGAGATAGGCGCGCGCGCAGAATAAGGATAACCAAGACTGTTAGCAATGAACTATTAGGCTCACAGACTCCACTTCTGACAATAGTTGAGAGGTATCCCTCCGACTTTTCCAAAGGTTTCTAGGTAAGAATGCAATTATACTGTTATTGGAATCCATAGAAAAAGAAGGGGGGGGGGTATTGAGGGTTGACTACGTGATGCGAGCGAAGGACGAGGGCGAGACGAGCGGAAGACAAACAAACAAATAGATGCGAGTGAGGGCGAAGACTGATGTTACGGATGGATAAAGGTATAATGAAGTCAAGAGGAATAAGTGGGGTCTTTTGAGTATTCCGCCACAGTATGCATGAGTGCGAGATAGGCTTGAAGGGACTGAGGCATAGTGGGAATCACGTTTTTTCGACCGAGCGCATCAAGCCCCAAGGATCCTCGTCATCCTTTCCTGAGGAAATCGACGGTACAGAAAGGCCCAAGCCGAATCCCTGAGGAAGATTTAGTTGAAAGTCCTGCGTCTTGCCCTCGCTCGTATCGGATCTCGAGACAATCGACGAGCCGTTCGATCGGCCCGAATCGGTCGAGTTTTTTCTCGTCGACGCGCCGCCACTTGAAAGCGAGGCGCTATGCCCCTTGTCTCTGCTACCACCGAAGAAGCCACCGCCATTGGCGACATTCCGACTGGGGAGGAATGCGGGCTTGGAAGAGTTAAACGCCGGTCCGGAGGAGAAGCCGTTCGGCGTTGGGCTTGGTAAGTCGCACGACACGGCTTTGGGCGAAGGCACCGACGAGGCTTCCTCGGGCATTGGTGAGGCTCTATATTGAGCGAATCGCTCTGCTATCGGTGTCCGGAAAGGCAGGGTCGGTGGAGTGGGAGCAACGAAAATGGGCTCAGCGGCAAAAAATGGGGAAGTCGGTGGGGTCGACGAAGGCGAAGAGGGTCTGTGAGCGTGGGGCTGCGATGATTCTGTGTGCAGAGAAAGGGACCGAATTAGCAACGCTCGACGAGAGCTTCGGTAATCTAGCCACGACGTACCGGTATGCTCCATGTGAGGAGAGGACAGGAGAGGAGGTGGCGTCGGCGAGTGGGCCGGACCGAGGATGGGCGACTGAATCGTCGGCGAAACGAAGCCTTGGTCGCGCAGTCGAGCATCTTCATTCATGCGACCAAAGATGATCTCGCGGTCCTCGACGAGTACTTGCACGAAAACGGGAGAAAGTCGGAACGTCGGGGAGAGTATCAGTCGCAGATTGCTGAGCGTCATTTTGTTTGCCGACGAGTATGACGACAAGCGAGCCAAGTGGTACCTGGGTACGATTCCGAAGTGCGTCAGCTTCGCTACACAAGAGGCGAAACGGCCTACAGTAACACCTACGACAAACCTCGTAAGAGGTAAAAGTGTTCTGCGGGCATGCCGTTGCCGAACAGCTCGCGCAGTTTCTCGAGGTAAGGTTTCGGCGCACGACCATCGATGAGCCCTCCCGTGGTAGGTGGAGCTTGCTGCTGGTACAAAAAGTTGGACGACGATGCGGAGTAGCCGATCGCTTCCTGTGTGAGCATGTCAACTGCCGCTTCCAATTGTGACGATATCAGGGACTCGGGAACTGTGAGGGCCAGAATTTTTCAGAAGTACGTGTCAGATGATTCTCATGTCGCAATAAGGCGTAAACAGACCAGCCAGAAGCACAACGCACGCTCCCGAAGCCAGAGTTTGAACAACGATGCAACAGCTGTCGGCATCTCCAATTGTCCAACGGGATCAGCTATTTCAAATTGAACATTGTTCGATAGGCTTGCACGAACTGACCATGGGGGTCGAGATCACCGGGATGAATCTCTCTCAGGTCCTTGTCCATACCTGCGTCGAACAGTGCTCGAAGTTGGTTGATCATGTTGCTTCTCCCCGGTATCCTGATGTAGGCGCGTCATCCCAGAATTCAGTCGCGGAACCAAATGTCCTAGACGACCGCTCAAAACTCACCGATAGATCCCCTCTTCTTTCTTGCCCCACTCCTCGAGATACTGCAAACACCGATACGCGACAGCCGGCAACCAACTCTTGGCCTCGTCCCCCGTGATGGGATCCTCATCACGCTTACGATGCACGTCACTCAACGTGACCGACGAGAGCTGCACTGCACGATCAAGCTTGATCCCAAACGCCATGCCCGAACGTCTCGGCACGCGTACACCGAGGATCAAGCAAGGGAGTTTGATCCCAGAGAACAATGAAGATTCACTATTTCCGTCCAAGGAATGACTGGGCGATGGCGCTCTAAAGTCCGTCCCACTCGCCGAGTTGGATCGATATGTGCCCATGGGTTCGAGGAACGAGCCACCGCTTTGGGCCGAATCCGGTCGATTGTCCATGACGAGGGGTGGCGTCGAGCGGGAGTTGATATTCGAAGCAATTGTGATTTGGTTGATCCCGTTCGCGGCTTTGCGTACCCATGCGTCGGCGATTTTGCCCTTACCCTTGCCGCTCCATTCTTTGGCCTGCTCGCCGACGGCGTGGAAGCGATCCTTGAACTTAGCCGACTGCAGCTTGGCGCCGATCGACTGGAAAGTATTGGTTGAACTGGCGAGAAACGAGGATGCCGAGGAGATCGACGAGCCTGACGTTGCATGCGAGGTCTGGGGAGACGAGGCATGGCGAAACCGCTCGGCACGTTGTGGCGTCGGGGGCGAAAGGGAGGTCAGGGGTGGGGAAGGCGAAGGCGAAGCGAAGACAGCTTCGTGGGACTGCAGAGGAGAAGAACTGCTCGATGGCGGACACGATCGAGATTGTTGGCTGGGGTGTGTCGTTCCGGGTTGATCGGCACAATGCCGCAGCGAGCCCGAAAGCAATCGCGGCGGGAAAGGCCGAAGGGAGCTTTGGGAGCCCTCGTCATGAGGGTTGGGTGCCAGAGACAAGGCTGATACCAGGTCCGGATCGACCTTCGAATAAGATGGTGCCGCTGTGGTCGAGTGCGAACCCGCCATCGTGGTATGTGGAGGAAGCTCAGCGTTGCTGCTGGCCCCCTGTCTCGGAGAGAAGGACGAAGCCGAGGTCGATTCACCTCGGGAGGCGCCGCCGTGTTGCTCGACACCTGCTCGAATCGTCGAAGTCGAGCTTGAACGGGGTAGATCGGGTCGTATCTTCGAGCTCTCTGCCCTTGCAGCAGCTCCGATCGCTCTCGCTTTCGCCGCGCCTGTCAAGGATGCCGGTGGTGGTGGCAGCGACGCGTAGGCGTGGGTCTGGGCGTAAGGGTGCTGGTGGGCGTGGTATGCGTCGCCGTCGTTCGCGCCGGCCGCGTCGCTCGCGCCGCCGCTGCTGGCGAAGTTCGTCGATTGAGAAGGCCCACTGATCGGCAGCGGAGGTGGGGGTGAAGGAGCGCACAACGATCCGTGATGATTCGTAGTAGTTACGGTGGCGAACGAGCGAACGCTTTGTGGGAACGATAGTCGATGTGGACTCGACGATCGAAGCGCAAGTCCGTGGCTGTAGTCAGCTGTATCGGCGCTGTCGTCGTCCTCGGCGTAACCAGCACGGGCTGCGTGGTCGCGGTCGCGGTGCTCGTCGTCGTCGCGGTCGTGGAGGCTGCGCGTTGTCGCTTTTGACAGGTATAAAGGCAAGTTCCGCACGTCGTGGGCCATTCCCCCCGGGTCGTCGTAGGGAGATGGGCTCCGGGGTGCAAGAAGATCGTCGACCGTGTGTCGCGGCGCTAGTCAGGCGTGACTGAGGGTGCGACAGACGGGGCGGTCTTGCGCGCTGCTTGCTGATGTGCTTCGGAAAAGGAGGCTCAGCCTGGCTCAGCGGACGCGTCGATCCATGCTACGGTGAAGTAGCGTTGGTACTCTGGGTCGGTCACGTAACTGTTGTAAACTAGCCAGGCACGAGGTCTCGACCCGGCTCGACTCCCTCCGGAGGGCCTGTGCAGGTACGGCTATACCCGGAATTTTTGTGTCGTTGCCGGAACACCGTCATTCTGATCCGATTCGCCAGCAAACAAATCTTTAAATTATACCGTTGAACTATGACTTTTTGATCCCAAACCCTATGAGTATCGGAATCTCGATCGAATGACGAAATGAGCTAAAAAGGGGTACCGGCGGCCCTGGGAGCTCGCTTGGGAAGGGGTCAATGCACGAATCCAAAGTCCACGCTTCTTTCAATGTAGATTCCTCACCTATCTGGTCCCATTGGTTCTAAAGCATCGGGGGGCGTCACTCACCCTCGACGCGACTTCGTTCGGCTCACGTGACTTCATTTACGATCGAACCTCAACCGCGCCCATATTCCTGTCCCCGTCCATAGACAAAGGGAGACGGACGACAAGACAACTTCTATGGATTGCAGCAACGGTTATATAGAAAAACACGAACATCAAGACATGTTTATAAGCCCTTGGCCCACGTTGTACGACTCTTAATAACATGTAAGAGTCGTCATACCACCTGGCTGGTAGTGGACCGTTCAGTCGGCACGGCATTTGAGACTCCCCTGGGCCATCGCCAAAGCCGCACCCAAAGCCCTGAGCAGAAATATCGAAAACGGTATCGTCAGTTCGGCAAAATCACAGATCTGCACGATATTTTCCCCACGACTCACCATCCCAATTCAATCTCGCCGACCTTCTTCCCGATCCAAACCTGCCGTTCATCCTCGAGCTCGTACCCCAACGACAAGAGCGAGTACATGAACGTCAAATCGAGGCAGTACTCGGGTCGACCATCGAGTTCCGACTTGGCCTCGGGATTGCCCTTGAAACGTGACCATGTGGGGGATTCTCGACCGGAGCACACGTCCGAAGTTAGTTTGCGCAGGTCCGAGATGGCGAAAGGGGAAGCGAGGCCAAGAGGGGCGATGCGATCGTAAAAGTACGACAGTCTGAAAAAGATTTACACAAAAACGTCAGAAATTGTCTCACGACACAGACACGACCCTGAGAAGACGAAGACTCACGCCCACACCTTGCCGGCAGCAAAGACCTCCCTAAGCGCAGGCTGGTACACCCCAGCAAAAGCACAAGGAGGTTCTACGCAAGCCGCATCCTTAGCAATCATAACATCGACCACGCGACGACATGCCTCGAACCCAGCCCCTGTCCCAACCATCGTGACATGGACTTCCTTCCGACCCGGCGGATCGAGCTTGACGACCTTGGTCTCGCCCTTGAACATACAAGGGTTCGGGATCCTCGTCTTCTCGGTCAAATCGTCCCACTCAATCGCTCTCCCCGTGGGTGCCGACAACCACACGTAGGAGAATGCGACGAGGTTGTGCACGGCGCGACGGGCCTGCATCAGACCGTAGCCAAGATGCGAGTGCTGGTACAAGGTGTGGGGCTGGCCGGCAAAGTCGAGGTCGTAGACGTGGTCCCCCGGTGCGAGCTTTTGCTTTGACGCGGGACCGAATGTCGGCTCAAAGACGATTTGCGTCGATGCACCACCCAGGTCCATGATGGCCGCTGAGCCGGCGGGGTTGACCGTCTTGGGCCCGATCAGGCCAAGCAGCTGGGGAGAGATTGGAACGAGTAAAATGAGTATGACGAGAAGAGCAAATAAGCGTCGAGGCACCCACCGAGTTGATCGTGATCCAAGCATAAACACCTGGCAAGGACCATTGTAGAGAAATTAGCTTCCCGTGCCACCCGGAACGTTAAACCAGACAGAGCCAGCAACAAACCTTCATCTCGCCCATCCATGATGACGACCCCATCATCAACAACCGAGAAGGGGAACTCCTTCCTCATCCACCTTTCAACCTCCCTCAAAATCTCATTGCTTTCCCTCTCTCCCAACAACCGCAATCCAGCCGTAGCTTTGACCGCGACGGGGGTGCAGCTCCGTTCGGACGGGGGTACTTCCGCAACGGCATGGTCCATCAACCCACGCAGAGATTCCGCCGCGTCCTGGGGTCGACCCACGTACGACGACAGCCCTGGTTTGGTAGTGTAAAAGCCCTCATGCTCAAGTTTGGGAACAGCGTGGGGCGAAGGATCGCACTGCGAAAACGTGTAGACGTGCATGCGCGAGCCGGTCGAGCCGGCATCGATCATGAGCGCGTACGAGGTCGCCGTCTTCCCTGGTGGAGGGGTGCACCGACTCGAGCCTTTCGAGGGTTGCTTTTGAGGTGATTCAGGGGGAAGGTTGGGTTCAATGTCATCAACCTTGTTGTCGTCACCACCGTTAGGAGTCGTGATGAGGTCGGTCGAGGCGTGGTTGTGCGCGGCCTCGTCTACGCCGGAGAAAGACCCTGTCCCCGTCCCCTTGCCGAACCAAAAGATGAGAAGCAGCAGCGATCCAGCGATGATGGCAATGCGTTTGGGTGTGAGCGCGCGAAACGGATGGGATCCTGGCGAGGATGATGCGCCCGGGTGTCCGAGTCGGCCGTTGTTGTGCCGGCCGTTGAGCGCGCCTCGTGCGAGGTTCATCTCGAGATCAAAGTCGTCTTCTTGGCCTGCACCGGCGTGGTCGTTCTCGTGCTCGTGGTCGTTGCCGTCTCCTTCGTCGTCTTCCTCGGTTCCAGTGGCCTGGTAGTCGCCCTTGGTCCGGGTGCGGATGGGGCTGGCGTCGTGGCGAGTCTGGGACCGAGACGTGGAGGCCAAAGACGCGGCGGTGCTCTGGCCGGGCGAGGTGATGGAGATGGTCGGAGTGCTCGGAGTGGTCGTACTGGTACTGTGGGGCGGGTACGACACCATACAGGCTGCGAAGGCTGAAAACAAAGAACGAGTAGAACAGCAAGAGCTACAGTTGAAGGGCGCCGGGGTTACACGCTGACCGTCGATAGCGACTATTAGGTGCCAACCACTTGCCAACCGCGCCACGCGACTCGAACAGAACGCGATCCTTCGCAGCACCTTGAAGCGGCGTTAAGCGGCCGGAGTGAGGGTAATAAGTGCACAACTGAAAGCTTTCTTTTAGACTTTTGCGACCGAGCATCTCCTTTCCATGCAAAAGAGAACGCAATGTATCATGGCAACAACAATACAGTACGACTCGGCGCCTGTTGTCGCACCCCTGTCCCGGCCGTCCACGCCTGACCCAGCGAGAAGTGCCTCCCTTCTATCTCCTCAATCCGAATCGCTACTCTGATCGCCGAGGAAAGCCCCGAACTTGCGTTTTGGAGCAATGGATTTGCCTTCGCCCTCAGTTTCACTACCACTCCTGGTATCGTCATCGTCATCATCGGCAGCTCGAGCGGGCAGCTTTTTCCCCGTTCGGAGTCCGGTCAAGATGGGGGCGCCGGAGAGTTCCTGTATAGCGTGCGAAGAAAGGAGGTTGGATCAGGTTGGACATAGGATATATCATGTAACGACCTGCACTACCAATGGCCGAGAGATCATTTCAAAGCACTCACCTCCATCTCCCTCGTCAACTCCCTCTTCTCGCCAACCTTCTTCGCATGGGCCAAGCTCGGCAACATCCCACGGAGCCCACTGCCACACTTGAGCCCTGCCTCTCTCAAAAGCCCTTCCAAAAGATCCATTCTCGCCTTGACCGATAATGTCCGCTCCGCTCCAGTCGAGGCATTGAAAGGCCGAGCCGTCCCTGAGGCAGCGACCAAGCCCTATGTTCGACGCTTGCCCAAGTCAGTCGTGGGGCTTCTCTGGCTTTTTGAAGCCGGAAGCGAGACTGACCTTGAGTTTATTGATCCTCGCTTCTTCTTCGTCCGTCCCCTTCTCTGCATCACCTTCCTTCCGCGCTGGCCCACTAGCCGAAGACTTCTTCAATGTCTTCCCTTTCTCTTTCGCGGACCCAGTCTTGTTCTTCGAACTCGATTCTTCCGAAGCCCTCTTCTTCTTCTTCCGAGGCTTTTCCTCGCCATCCTCTACATCGCTAGCGACAGCCCGTCGTTGTTTCCGAGGCGTAGCACTCGAATCGTCCGAATCGTCGATCGTCTCGGCCGACTTGAAACTGGTCAATGTTGAACTCTTCTTGGACGCCTTCTTCGACTGAACCTCCGAATTAGCTTTACGAGATGCAGATTTGCCCGACTTGGACTGAGCAGGACGTGTTGAAGTTTCGGATGCGGTGTTGTCGTCGTCATCGTCCGAGCCGCTGCCTCCGTTGTCGGGTCGGCCGAGCAGCCCTTCCTCAGGTTCAATAAAGTCATCCATATCATCCTCATCCTCGTCCACCTCATCATCCTCATCATCCATATCACCAAGTGCACCGTTAACACCAAAGACGGCCCCCACAAATGTCTGTACGGAAACTGTCCCTCATCAGCTCGTGACCACAAGGCAGAAATGACGCGTCGCGTCGCGCTGCTTTGAACGACATTCGGACTAACATTGAGGTTCTTGTTCGCTGCTCGGTCGTACTTGGTCGAAGCCCTGGTTTTCGACTTCTTTGTTGGTGGCTCCACTTCTTGCTCGTCTTCTTCATCATCACTTGTTTTAACCTTCGCTTTGGTTGTTGTCCCCTTCTTCCCCATGGACTTCTTGACCGGCGAGCTTGCGGGACTCGCCGTAGGCTGTGTAAATCCACCCACAATTCAAGTCATAAAGTACACACCCCAATCTCCAAACCAATGAGACACCAAGCCCTCCGAAACACTAACCATGTCTTGCTGAGCCCACCACTCCTTGATATCCCCCTTGAGTTCCTTCCACTCCTCGTCCTCGCAAGTCCAACCGTGATCCTCGTCCAGGCGTTGTCGAATCTTTTTGATTGTCATGGTTTCGAGGGTACCATTACGGTGACTAGTGGTGTGAACTCGTTCGAGTTGACGAGTTGGGATTGAGCGCATCTTGGAGGGCTCGGTCAGATGAGACGGTCCGAGTCGTGGGAAGGGAAGCGAGAGCCAGCGCAATGCTCGATCTGGACACCCCCTGGCGCCCGTGGCCCGTTGGACTTGACTGCGAAACTCAACCTCACCGTACATCGCTCTCAGCCGTAATCCAAACCTTCTTAAGGGCAATGTCCCATAGGAAAAAACAGTTGGGAAAGAAAACAGATTCGATGATTACAGTGGACTTTTAGCATAACTAGCGCACAAAAGAAAGAAGAAAGAGAAGACTCGGAGGGCAGTTTCATGTAATCGGAGAGCACACATTGAAATCAAGGTATATGGGCAACAGCTAAAACACGATTACTCAAGGGAGAAGCACACGGATGACTTGGGTGTCATCATCTACTTGGGCAACTCAACAGGGGTTGGCTGCGCGAGGTGTGCGATGCCGGGTCCACCTCCGGAAATGGCCGGTGCGGGTTCGTTGTTGAACTTGGGCGCGGTGGTGTTGTTCAGAATCGGCTTGGACGAAGTCGTTCCCGAAGGCAGACTCGATCCGCTCGAAGGGACGGGCGCGGTGGCGTTGGTCTGAATCGGCTTGGACGAAGTCGTTCTCGAAGGCAGACTCGATCCGCTCGAAGGGACGATGTCGAAAGCGGACGACTTCCACCCGTCCTCTCTCGATTCCTGCGCGCGGTCGGCCTTCTCGCCCTGCATCTCGACGATCGAGTTGGGCAAGGTGACGTTAATCAACTTGCTCTCGCGGCGAGCGGTGATGTTGAACTGCGCGTCAGAGTGCTTCTCGGCGACCTTCTCGGCCTCGCGCTTCTTGTCGCGCAAAGCGGCCTTGACGGCATCGAACTTGTTGTCAACACCCTCGGCCTCCTGGGCGGCCTCGAGGCGCTCGGCAATATCGGCGATCTGCGCGTCGAGTTGCTGCAAGCCCGAGCGGATGGCACCCTCGATGGCGGCGGCGATACCCTTCTTGATCAAACCCGAAGCCAAAGGCTTGATGAGACTGATCAGGAACGAGTGCTTGGACTCGCGAACAGCGAACTTCATCGAGTCGATCTTGATCTTGCAGTCGACGACCCTGAAGGCGTGGTGGGCCTTGCCCGTGGACTCGATGTGAATCTTGCCCGACACACCGTTGCCGGAGATCTGGACGTCGGCGATACCCGAGTCGGTGAGCTTGGGGAAGCCCTGCTTCTTCTTGATGTAAAAGGCAACGTCCTTCAAGTCGGCCTGCACCTGCGAGAACGACAGGACGAACGAGTGCTTGCTAATGTCACGGATCTGGTCGTACGGCGAGAGCTTGAAGTAGTTCTTGGCCTCGATCTCGATGATGTTGGGGATGAGGTTCTGTGACTCGAGGGTAAGGTTCTCGATGACAACGTCGAGCTCACGGTCGGTGTACTCGATGCGGGGGATGGGGACGTAGCCGACGTTCTTGGCGAGGGCGGGGAGGATGATGGAGCGGACGTCGTTCCAGAGGTGCGCCTTGTACTTGAGGCTGCCCTCGCTGTCGTACAGGAGGTCGGTCGTCAGCTTTTTGACGCCGTTGCCGAGCTCGACGTTGAGCGGATCGTCGGCGTAGGAGGTGAAGAACTGTTGGATCGAGTCAAATAGCGCGTCCTTGTGGCCGGCGTACCTGCCCGTCTTGGGGTCGTAGAACTTCTTGCTTTCCTCGAAAAGCCTGTTGCCTTCCTTGTCGCACTGTTCCTCCATGACGTAGCCGGGCTCCTGGAGGACCTGGCGGACATAGTTGTCAAGCTTGTTGAACCACGCAGCAAGCTCGTCGTCGTCCTTAGCATCCTTGTAGAGCTGGTTGACGGCATCGAACATGGGCTGCATCGACTGCCCGTTAGCGAAGCGCTCAAGCAAGGTGCGGAGCTCCTTCTCGGCCTGCTGGAAGGCCTCGTCGTTGCGGAGCGTGATGGCCTTGTCGCCGGACTGCGAGGTCGCGTCCTTGGCGACACCGTGGTAGGACTCGGCACGCTCAAGGAAGAACTCGATCGCCTCCTGGTAGTCGCGATGGCTCTGGTTCTCGACGATGATCTTCTTCAAGCGGTAGATGAAACGCTCGCGGCGCTCCTCGGGGAACTTGTCCTTGGCATAGCTCTATCAATCGAGGCCACAAAGGCTCGGGTCAGCTACTTGTACCAAAAATCGACGCCAAGAGTGAAACAAGACATACCTTGGCCTGCTCGAGCTGCTCTTTGGCCTTGTCCTTGTGCTCCTGGGGGATCCTATCCCTGAACTCGGCGACCTTATTACCGAGCTTCTCGCCCTTGGCCTTGACCTTGTCGCCCTCCTCCTGGGCCTGGTTGAGACCAGCATCCTTGGCGGCACGGGCTCGATCCTCATCACGGGCGACCTCGCCACCGGCGGCTTGTTGTCCCCGGTCGGCGGCATGAGCGACATTTTGGGCGTGGCCCTGCGCCTGGTTCGCTACGTCGTTCTTGAACTCCTCGCGCTTGGCTTGGGCATCGTGCCTGGCTTGTACGAGCTGATCACGCGTCTCGCCGAGACCAGTATCGGGGGCATATTGGTGGACGCCACGCTTCTCGCCGTTGGGGCCGACCCACTCCTTGGAAGGAGCGGTCTCGTCGATTTGCTGCAACTCGCTCTCGCTGGGTCGAGCGACCTCCGAGGCCTTGGCGGCAGCGTCGGCAGCGACGTCGCGGCCGAGGATGCCAACATCTTTCAAGAGCTTGCGGGCCTCGGAGTTGGTGAAGAGCAACTTCGCGAGCGTGCGGAGATGTTCAATGGCTTGCTCGCCATCCTTCTGGGTGTCGTCCTTGTTGACGGAGGTGCTGACCTTGGACAAATCGCCCTTAGAGTAGTCGACGTCACGGGTGCTGCGAAGGTGGCGAAGGACTTGTCAGTTGTTGAAATGCTATATTCTGACGTGCAACAACGTACTGGTAGATGAAGTTTTGCAAGAGCTCGTCGGCATTTCGCTCCTCGACCATCTGCTTGGCAGTTCGGATCAAATCTATCAAGAGAGCAGGTTCAAAGAGACCCAGTCAATTTTCAATGCTCAAAGACAAGTATGATAAAAAAACATCTTAAAAAGCGCGATGTAGGGAAATCTCGACGAGGCAAATCGATCGAGAATTCGGTGGGGCGAGACGGAGAAAAAAAAGGGGGCTCACCTCTGAAGTCCTCAATGAGTCCTCGGCCGTCCTTGGAGAGCTTCTTCTCGTCGATGGGGGAGTGGCCGATGACATAATCGAGAGTCTCGGAGATCTGCTCGGGGGCGAAAGAAAAAGAGCGAGAGCGATTGACCGAAGGCGAAGCCGAGGAGGAGGGGGGCGGAAGTGGAAGCGAGTCAGAAGCGAGAGCGCGCGCGCGGCAAAAAAAACGACGTCAGCGTCAGCGGTCGCCACGTATGTGGTCATTTCTCGGTCAAGGTCGGCAAAGCTCCTCGATGCAAAATCGCGGTTCAACGCCGGCATCGGTAGCGAACACTGGCTGGCTCAAAGAAGAGGAAGAAGAAAGACGAGAAAACATACCTGTCGGTTCGAGGGCATCTTGCCCTGTCGGAACGCCTCGATGACGCCGTAGAGGTTCATCTTTCGCTCGACATCCTTGGCCTTGAGTTTGGCGTCGGTCGGCGCCGTGACGGAGCCCGCGGCGGGGTTGGTGCTGATCTGCTTGAAAGCAGCGGGGGTTTGCGACATGATGGATGGAATATGCACGGACGCTGTTGGATCGTGGGAGAGGAAGGAGGTAGAGAAGCGCAGCGGCGAAAAGGGCGGGAAGAGAAGAGCGTAAGGGAGGGGCAAAAGGAGAGAGGTCGGACCAAAGTCAAAAGAAGAAATCAGCCAACCGTTCCAAGACTAGAGGCACCCAGAGGAAGGCTAGGGTCACAAAAAAGTGACTGGGCTCCGGAGTGGATGGAGTACTCTGAGTGCAGTAGAGCAGATTCGTGCCCCGGGTGCCAGTGCGAGACCATTTCCGAGGAGCACAATCGGTCGATTCTCGATTCCCAGACTGCGGAAACTCGACTTACTAGGTGTAGAACAGGAGGATGGGTTGATTAAGCCTAGTACTGGTGTGTGTAGTAGTAGTTCCACTAGTACTTTGAATGTTAAGAGTAAGATAGGTAGGGGGAAGAGAAGGAGGGAGAAAGAGCTGGGACGGAAAAGTGATGCTGGGTCATGCATCGGGAGAACGGGTCATTTCATCGCGCACTAATACGTCATCGCATCGCGACTCGCGCGTCGCCACCCAAATTCACATGCGCATGTCAAGCGTGCGAGAGCGCGCGCGCCTTTACGCTTCTCGGGCTAGTCTCGGCCTAGAGGTCTAGCCTTCTCACCACCCTGCGAGGCCCTTGATTGCTTTACCCTATGACGCGTTTCCTTGGGTGAGTGGCACTGCTTGAACGACTTTCCACCGCTGGTCAATCGATCGGCGTCCGGAAGTCCCTTTCTCCCCCCTTCAGGCTCGGAAATAAAAAACAGTGATCGGTCGGATCCCCAAGGAGCACCACCAGCTGGCAAATCTTAAACGGACCGGCATAGTGCCAGTCCTTCAAGCATGTGATCCACAGAAACTAGCGTCATTTGTAACAACCTATTACTAGCTGTTCGTGGTGGATGTGCTATCATTCACTAGTCTTTCAAGCAAGCGTCCCGGAGTCCGAGTGCTTGAAAAATCAATGGGCAGACTCGTCGCACTGGTCCGGCGCGCGCGCGTCACGACTGTAAGGTATGCGCCTCTGATGTGCATAAAATACAATCTGTCGTTCTTGACCGCTAGGCTAAAAGCAAGTCGTAACTAACTAGAACTCGGCAGTTCTAGCTACTCAGAGGCTACTTATAGGGCTGTTCTGTAAGGCATCCCCTTACAACGACGCCTTCCGGCCGCGCCGTGGCGGGCACGGGGGGGGGGAGGAACGCCACATCAAGAGTCGAGGGTTCAGGAGGAGTTCACATAACTACAAGACTCATATCATGTCGTCCATTCCAATGGACCATGAACCTCCCCTCCTTTTCATCGCTACAATGTACATTCCCCACTCGACCGTCCTCACTTCAAACCCTTCGCTGCCTCTTCCAACGCCTCCTTGAACGCGGTCGCTTCCGTCACGCCCTTGAAGCGGACCCTGTAGATCTTGGGATCGCTGCCTGAGAAGCCTTGAAATGTCAAGAACATCTTTTCCAACTTGACGGTAAAGCCGGAATGAAGGCGGAAGTTCTGCACACAAAGACTTGTTCGTCAGCGATTTGTTTGTTTTTGAGGACGAGGGAGAAGCATCAGAAACTCACCAAAACGACAGCTTTACTCGTCTCATTCCTCGCCAACAACCTCTTGACCACTTTACCCGCCTCGTCTTTCCTCTCCTTCACGAAAAGATTGACCACAGCAAGAAGGTTGTTCTCCCCCGCTTTACCGATCTCGTATGCTCTGCCGCGCGCTTCGGCCAACGTCGTTTCGTCCTCTTCCCCTTCGGCAGGTCCGAGATCTTTCGTCTCGAGACCATCGTCGTGTTCTGACGTGGGGATGGAATCGTCGGTGGAAGCTTCTGTAGATGCTGGAGGGGTGGGGGTGTTCGTTGCGGAGGCACCGAAAGAGAAGGAAGCTGTGGCGCTAGGAGCCGCTGACGAAGCAGCGGTAGATCCAAAGGAGAACGCGGGTGTCGTCGACGATGACCCTGTCGTCCTCGTCGCTCCAAATGCAGGTGCCCCAGCACCGAATGAGAACCCGGGTGTGGATCCAGCGCCGAAATTGAACCCTGCGCTCGATGTCGATGTCGATGCAGAGAGCGGCTTGCCCAAAGCCGCCCCGAAACCGAATGAGGGAGGGGAGCCGGCGCCAAAGGTCGTTGCTAGAGGTGGCGAGGCAGTAGGCTTGGGGAGTACGGACGCCGATGAGCCGAACTTGATGGGTGTGTTGAAGGAGAAGGCGGGAGGTGGAGCTGAAGATAAAGGGGCCGTGTTGGCTGTGATTGAAGCTGGAGCAGTGGACGAGCTCCCGAAGGAGACCGCCGGCGTACTTGTCGCGGGCTTGTCCTTGGCCACTTCGGTCCCGCTCTTTGCGATGGAACCAAACGACCCTCCAAAAGAGAAGGGTGGCGGTGGTGCGACGGTCGAGTAATCCTTCTTCGGTACCTCCGCGTCCGCGGTCTTCTTCTCCGCCTCGTTCAAGTCTTCCGCTTCGTCCCTGACGGGTGACAGCGGTGGTGAAACACTCTCGCCAAATCGCAGTGGGCTCGGAGCCGCCGGTGCGTTGGCGAGTTGGCTAACGCGCTTTGCTACAGATCCGTCCTGGGACGGTTTGGAGGCCGCTGTTAAAGAAGAGGACGAGGCGGTTGTGGCAGACGAGGTGATGGACGGAGCGGCAGCCGGAGGTGCAGTTCCGCTCGGGAACGAGAACCCACTCTTTTCGACGTCACCGTTTTTGGCCGCGTCGGGCTTGAAGACGAATCCGCCTGTAACGGGCGCAGACGGCGATGAAGTCGCAGGTGTGGGTTTGACGACATCGCCGCCCCAGGAGAACGCTGCGGGGGGAGCAGGTGGGGCGAGTGCCGAGATGGCAGGAGCAGTCGATTTTGATGTTTCCTCCGCGATCTTTGGCGTAGAAGCGACGGCAGCGGGCACCGGAGGTGATGTGAAGGATGAGAAGCTCGGAGCTGCAGCAGGGCTAGAGGCTGGAGCCGGATCGGAGGATGCGGTCGAAAAGGAGAAAGCAGGGGTCGAACTCGAAGTGGAAGAGGTCGAAGCCGCGCTGAAGCCGTTCGCGTCGGCCTTGCCGCCTGCCTTGATATAGTCGGCTTCGATCTTGGTTCGAAGGGACTCGTACTTTTGCTTCATCGCGTCGAATCCCTGGCCGGCCAAGTTCATGAAAGGATCGGCGTCGATCTCTTTGGTGAGCGCATCGAGGAGCGAGATGTTGAGACCGCGCAGGCCGAGATAATAGGTCAAAGCGGGTGTCGTCGTATCCGATCCCCCGTTGGTGGAAGCCTTCGTTGCTTCAGGTTGTTTGGGAGTCGAACCAAATGTGAACGCCGAGGTGGATCCACTGCCGAATGAAGGTGCTGTAGTCGACGGCGTCGTGGTTGAGCTCGCACCGAACGAGGAGCCGCCAAAAGAGAAGCCGGTCGACGGGGCCGCCGAAGGGGCGGGCTTGTTGGCTGTAGTATCTGAAGATGGGGCTGTGGAGCCGAACGAAAAGGTCGTGGCGGCAAATGGATTCGGGTTTGCCGGTGTCTCCTCGGTCGAGGGCGCGGTGGGAGTCGAGCCGAAGCCAGCAAACGGGTTCGAGGTAGGAATCACTGGAGCGGCGCCGAAGCCGGAGAAGCTGCCAAAAGGTGATGGTGTCTGGAGGAGTCAACCATGGTGGTGGGTGAGTGGGACTGGTCGTTTGGGGCAAGTGTCATCTGGGAGACAAACTGATGAGCTAGAACTGACCGGAGCAGCTGCCGAGGAAGTGGAGGTCGCCGTCGCTGGTGTGGGTCCCCCAGCCCCCTTCCGTTGTGGCAAACCTCGGATCCTGTGGTGAATTGATCTTGGGTGAGTATGAAGTCTTTCTTGCCTTGCACGGTGATGCATACCTTCGCCCAGCTAGAGCCTCGGGTGCGGCGGTCTTGAAGCTAGCTTCGCCAGACTTTTGGGGGGAGGGTGAGGCCACAGAAAGCAAGTCATCAGTTATGTGGAGTCAGAAACGACGAGCCAAGTCACAACTGACCCCTGTCGAGTTGTTGTCCTCGTCATCACTGGCATCTCGCTCCCAGTTCCTGTGAGCAACGCGTGGACGAGGTGAGGTGCGATTCTGGTCCGTCAGCGACGCTGTCCAAGTCTAGGTATAGTGAGACGGATACTGACTGGTCTGTCAACTGCTTGTCTGCACCTCGCTTGGCCATGTCGTGTACTACAGGAGCGTGTCGAGGCGTTTGGAGGCGAAGCAGCAGCACCCCAAAAAGTGCCTCGAGCGAAAGGACGCCGTGGCCGTGGCGATCAACGGTTCAACTCGCACGGACCTCGTGCTGGCCCTCTCCACCCGCCACAAGGTAAAACCTTTCCAAGACAGAAGTCAAGGGAATCGACTCCGAATCGCCGAGCCCCAAAAGCTCGAATCGTCGCCCAAAACAGTTCTATAAAGTATCCACCCCCCTTACATTCAATGTAGCCGACGATTCGCCCGCTCCCACTAGCTCCCACTACTGCAATTCCGCACGGCGGGACCCCCGGCGACTCGGCGAACGTTGAGCCAACAACTTGAGACAACGGCCACAGCCACGGGCCTCTCGACATACGCGCTCTCGACCTCTCTCGACTTTGACTTGGGGACCCATCGACGCGTTGCGACTCGGGGCGCTCCCCCTTCCTGGATAGCCGACGGAGTATGAAACGACGACGGAGGAAAGGGACGAGCTCTGAGCTGGGAGAAGAGCTTGACGCGCTTTCGGACGGACTTGACGTTGCAGACCTATCCCGGCGGTCGTCGTCCTCGGAGCCTCAACTTGATGACGATGACGATGAGCACGACGAGCAAGAGATTGAGCCACCTTTGGCACTACCACCGCTCCCTTCACTGGCACCCTCCGAAACTTTGTCCCCTATAGACGCAAGAAGACAGCCTCATCTTCCTACAAGAGACGTGTCGCCTTCCCTTGGCGTGCCTTCCAAGTCGCCCGTCGCTTCGACCTCGACAAGATCCGTTTCGGCGCCGGGCCGTTCCCCCGTCCCTACTCCCCCCGAGTCGGCCCCCGGCTCGGACGGCGTCTCCGAATTCGGGATCGACAGTGGTCGTCGTCCATCATCGGCAATCCAACCGGGAAGAGGTCATCATCGAAATTACTACATCGACGAAGAACTCGATCAGGAGTATCGCGCCTTTGAACGCGCTTGTCAGGTCTGGCTCAAGGCGCACCACAAATATCCGCAGTATCGCCTGTTCGAGTCCATCAAGGTGCGACTGTCGGACCTGATCAAGAACAGATGGAGGTGGTGGAAAGGCTTATCCAACTACGAGGTAGGTTGCGCAGACTCGCGCCAGGCATGTCAAGATTTGCGGGCCACTTTTCACGTCCGAGCTGAGCTGATGCTTCTTTCGCCCCCCCCCCCCCACAGAGACTCGCCTACTTTGAAGACCGTAAATGGCCCAACCAAAAACAGGTCACCGATATCAGACACCGTGTCGGACCCAAAGCGATCGATCTGACCATCGAAGACTCGGACAACGAATCGGACGCCGAAAGTCACCGGCTTCACGAGCTCGAATGGCAAGACCCGGACGAAGCATCGGCCCCGATCGAACTGAACGAGTTTGGACATGTCTACTCCGGCGATGCGTTCATCAACGATCCGCAACGGTTCATCGCGTTGCCGACGCCGCCACCTACTCTGGAGGAACGACTGGCTCGATATCAGCGGGAGACGGCGAGGGTCGAGAGGGTTCGGAAGCGCGAGAAGAAGCGCCGGCGGGTCGAACTGGAGAAAGGGACGACGCCTGGTGCTTCGGAGCCGCGGATATCACCGATCCTTGAGCCCAACTCACCGCAACAAGTTCCCAAACTGGTGGACCTTGAATACGACGTCGAAAGCAAGAGCGCGACCCCGACACGAGCAAAGGACAAGGACGCAGCTCGTGACAAGTCACTCGTCGCACGGCAGCAGGCCGCCTCTGGTGCATCCCGGACAAAACGGAGGAAGAGGATTGACAATCCGAGGCCTCGTCGGCTGTTTGGGATTGCCCGCAAAAAGAAGACCGTGCCGGGTCGAAGACCACAATCTGCTCCAGACCGAAAGGCTCTGCTGCCTCAAGCCGATCCGACGATCAACGAGTTCCATGAGTACCACCTCTTCGAGCTGTTCGAGATACCGTTACCGACGACGAGTAAGACCAAAGGCGCGTTCGCGATGCGCGATTTTGCGCTCTACTCGAAACGAGTGCATAGCAGATTAATGTCGGATTTGCTTCTGCTCGACGGCTCTAACAAGAGCCAGTTCGACCGGCTCGAATTCGAGGGCTGGGTATTGCCCGAGGTGGAGACCTTGCCCGAGTCGGGAGGGGACTCGGCCGATGACGACTGGGTGGAATTCGATAGGATCGATCTCGAATGGGAAACGCGGGGCGATCGTATCCCTCACGAGTTTGACGGCCTTCGTAAAGTCGTCATCGCGGCATCGGACATCGTCGGCCTCGTCCCTCGCCTTGAGCGCAACACTGGTCGACCTTGTCTCTACCTCGTCACAAAGCTCGGGTCATACCGCCTCGAGACGCCGGACGAGTCGTATCGGAAAGGGCGTCATCTCGATCGAGCAAGCATCTTCATCAATCTGTTTGTCTTTGGTCGAGAAAACCATGTTCTGGGGCAGAACAATCGACCGATCCGTGACCTCGTTGCCGACTTGACGGCCAAGCTCTATGATCCCAAACTTGTCAAGGCCACCATGGCAGGTACGTCATTTTGGTTTGACTCGCTTGTTTGTCCGATCACCACAGCTGACTGATATGTTCGCACTCGCAGCTCTGGAAAGACTACCACCAACCTACCAGCTGCCGAAGCCATGGTCATCCTACGTGAACCCCACCAGGGACTTTGGGATCGCCCGCTTGCTCCATCGCCACCTCGTCAACACCCCCTTCGTCACGCCCGTCGTGTACAATCTCGTCGCGCCTTTTCTCGAACCCAAATCCGTGCGCACCGATGAAAAGGCCGTGATCCTGGGACGACGAGCGCAAGCGAACTCTGCGGCGGCGGTCGAACTGCAGGAGGAGCTGGAGCAAGCGATTCTCGATTGGTGGGAGGATGATTCGGATCCCGAGATTACTTTGGAGGGTGCTGGGGTGCCGAGAGAACATCCGGATCGAGCGGATGGCATGGAGGGAGACGGCGTTGCGGGTTCGCGTATCACCGTGTACGATTGCATGAGGGTGGATGCGAACGTGTTCAAGGTCGGCGATACGGTGCTCGTCGCGGGGACTCGAACAGACAGTCAGAATGAGGCCGAGGATGCCAGTGCGATCGAACGAGCGAGGAGGGAGGCGCAATGTGATGACCAAGAAGGGGATTGGTACGACGACGGGCCACCCCCTAGCTTCCCGACCAAAGCACTACCCGCCAAGCTGTGGTACGCCAAAATCGTTTACTTCTTCGCCGATAACGATGACGCAGACCCCGAACCAGACATCAAGGCCCACGTCTCTTGGCTCATACCCTTGTGCGATACCCCTCTGGGCTCGCTGGCTCCAAAGCGTGCCCTTTACTACAATGATCACTGCAGTACGATCTCGGCCACCACAATCGCTCGAAAAATCGACATCGTCGAGCTGGATCATTGCAGTGGTGTACCACCCCCGACGGGACTCTACTACTCGCTTCACTGGGATCGGCACACGAACAACTACGTCGACTCGCATCCCGTAGAGTACCTCTCGGGGCCCAAGGCTTTCGAACGCTGCGAGATAGTCAACATCGAGCGATGCTCGAGCTGCGAACGTCGGATCGAAGAGTATGAGACGTCCTTCTTTGATCCCAAGACCGAATTATCGACCGATCGCGCGGCCTGGATCGAAGATTCGCTGGTACCCGCTTTCAAGGTGGGGCAGAATACGTACCATCTTGGGGACTATTGCTACTTAATACCGCTTAGGTCGGAGGGGTCGACGAACAAGACGAACAGGCGTGAACCTTACCTCTTAGGTCAGCTCATCGGTGTCGGCAACGTCAAACTTGGGGATCGACCGAAGCGGCTCCCACCGTTCGACAGTGAGACCTACCTCAAGGTTCGGGCCTTGCTGCGCTACGACGATGTGTCCGACAAGAATCTCGTCTTTGGGAAACGCGATTTCGATGAACGACGCCTTATCCTAACGGATATCGTGTACGATGGTTTCTATTGGTCCAACTTGGAGGGCACCTTCCGGCTCGAAACTTGGAAGGAAGTCAAGGACCAAGCGGGCGATACGTTCGTCACTGATACTGGTGAACATGATGCGATTGCTCTGGCAGCTTTGCAGCAAAGGCAAGACGTTTTCTACGCCGGTCGAGGACTGTCCTTCCTCGAGGTCGACGAGGACACGTATTGGTCCCTGGCGCGTAACTGGGTTTCATCGGCGTGCAACGACATTGAACTCGGCGAGAAGAACGTGCTGCGCACTTTGACAGCGAACGAGATTGACGACATTGCGCGATGCCCTGAATGTGATCGGCAGTACCAACTCGACCGCCAACGGCAAGCATATGTGGCCGAGACTATTGCTCGGAAACCGGTCAGATACGCGCTCGGCGCTCTGTCGGCCTATTCGGGCGTGGATCTCTTGTCGATCGGCCTTGAAAGGGGTTGTTCGGTGATCCAGACAAAGTCAGCGATCGAGCAGAACCCTTACGCCGCTGCTGCGCTCAAGGCCAATGGTCAAAAAGTCTTCAACTGTCCTACGAGCGATTACGTCGAAGCACTGTACTACAGCCAATCCGTACCGGTGCAAGATGGGGACAAGCCAACGCGACCTGCGCCGGTCAAGCGTGGCGAGGTTCACCTCATTCAGAGCGGGCCTCCATGCCAAGGCTTCAGCTCGCAGAACCAGTGCAAGACGCAGGATGACGTGCGGTGCCTCGAGCCTTTCGTATGGCTTTCGGGGGTGGAGCAGTATCGACCGCTGTTTGCGGTGTTTGAGAATGTGTCGGACATACAGCGGTTCATCCTACCCCGGGGTTCGGAAGAGGAGGCCGTGGAGAAGGGTGGACTGTTGAGGTTGCTGATGAGCGCTCTGATCCAGCTTGGGTAAGTTTCGCACGATCGAACTCGCGCGTGATGTTGTGATACCTGATTAACAATGGTTTCACCTTGGCGCAGCTATCAGGTCCGTTTGGATGTCCACCAAGCCGCAGCATTCGGAACACCCCAAGGTCGACGGCGCGTCATTCTCATGTGTGCGCGTCGTGGCCTGCTCCTGCCCGCCGCACCCCAACCGACCCATGCGTTCACGGACAACGGGCTCAAAACCTTTGCAGCTCCTTACGAGACGGGAACCAAGATCCATACGGCTCTCTCGAGTCTCCGCCGTGGTGGTCATGCCCCACACCACGCCGTCACGATCGAAGCAGCGATCAACGACCTTCCTTCGTTCGGCTTTGCCGACGCTTTCGATTTAACCCCTGCGGGTGAGGCGGATTTTGCTTGGGAGCAATATCAGCCGATCGGGTTCCGCTCACGTCAAGACGTGTTGGAGCAGGATCACAAAGCCAAGTCATTCTACGCGAGCAAGTACCCCAAGTCAAGCTTCCAGCGTTCCTTGCGCGTCCGGACAACCGAATTACACTACACAACCCTGACGCCCGAAACGAGCGAGCACGTCGTCCCAGCCGTTCCCGAGATTCACGCGTCGTATTTCGCCAACATTGCCAAACGATCGATGATGAAGAATGGTCGGGTTCCGGGTAAATCGCACAACTATCGCGACATCCCTTTGGAGGTGACGATTGAATTCGAGGACGGGGTCGAACAATCGTTCGCTTTGAGGCCGGAGTTGCCCTCTGCGATGCAGGACGAGGACAAGAGGGGAAGCCGCGATCCGGAGCATTTCTGGGCGAGGTTGGAATGGACCCAAGTCACTTCGACGCTGTTGACGCAATTGCAGCCCGTTGAGTCACATTCTGCTTCGTGGGCAAGCTTAGTTGTGTGCCTGCCACTCTTGCTGACACGAAACATGTCTGCGCATCGATAGGCTGGTTATTGGCACGGTCCTAGAATTCACCCTGTCGATAATCGTCAGCTCTCCGTCCGCGAGACCGCTCGCCTGTTCGGGTGCCCGGATCACATCAAGCTGGAAGCCGTTGGGAGGGCCGACGACGAGGACGAACGCTTCGATGAAATGTACAAGCTCGTGGGTAATGCTGTGTGAGTATTCGTGTTTGGAAGCTAATATGGTGGACTGAGAGGTCTGGGGCTAAGCAGATGTTTGCGCCTTGGTAGACCCGTTCCGCTCGCCGAGGCGATTGGCCGAGAATTACTGCGCGTGGTCGATGCGATGATCTGCGAGGCTGGAGATGCTCCCTCGGAGCCCATCGCGCTATGCGACCAAGAACGCGAAGGAAACCTCTTCTCCGCGATATGGACCAAACTGGAAGCTGCTGAGCATCGGCAGCGCCTGGATCACGATGCAACGACGTGCTCGGCTGAGAAGACGATGGTCTTTGGGGAAGAAGGTTCGGATGGTTCGGACCATGTGGTCTTGACGGTCATACCCAAGAAACAAAGCAAAACGTCTCCAAGCTCTGCTCATACTTTCACAAGCTCCAGGATTGACAAGCGGTCTATGAAAATAAGGGGAAGTGGGATTCAGAGTCGGAGCTGAGAATGCAGAATGCCGTCGCGTTCCGAGTCGGAGCGGTGCGATACTGTGTAGGAGTAGTCTTAGAGTGACGAGGGCACGAGGCTGTGATTTTTTACGGTGTTGTAGCTGCCTTAATTACGTTGTTGAATGGGACTGGGTGAGCTGCTATGCACTGCAAGTGTTTGTGCGGTCAAAGACCGCCGACGGGCGTTGTGGCTCACGAATCCGCTCCGATAGAGGTGGGCCGCAGCATGGCGGTCGCTCATAATTCAAGCGCTTCTTGAGGAAGGATATGAAGTTCTGGACTGCATGAGATCAATGCTTGAATACTTGCCCTTGTTCGGTCGACGCTTCTTTCGATTAATCGCCAGTGATGGTGGCGTTCGGCTTAAAAGGCCTCACGTCGATTAATAGTAATGGCTGGCGCAAGTTTCGGTGGCGCAATTGCGCGCCGGCTTTTGAGTCGCTCCTTTCTCCGTCTTGCCCCCGCTTTCCACCTCCTCTCCACTTATTTGACTGCATCGCCAACATGTCGTTGCGACGCCTTGCCTCGACCGTCGCTCGTGCCTCGTTGCCTCGACCGACTTTGATCGCGTCGATCAGCCGTCTCGCTGGCAACCCCGCCCACCGCTGGCAGGCTGACGCACGCCACTTGAGCTCGACTCCCTCTCGCTCGCTCGCAACCGTCTCGGACCTGTCCCTGGGCAAAGACCTCGCGATCGAATCAGACCAGACGGTCCATGTCGCCCCTTCAGCGGATATGCTCGGCTTCGAGATGACGGCCTCGCAATCGACGCACGCGGTCGAGGGTCAACCGGTCCATGTCGGCCGACCGATTTACCTCGATGCTCAAGCGACTACGCCGACCGATCCGCGCGTGCTCGACGCCATGTTGCCCTACATGACCAACCAGTACGGCAACCCGCATTCCAAGACCCATGCCTATGGCTGGGAGACGGAGAAAGCCGTCGAACAGGGCCGAGAGGTGCGTTGAACTCGGATAGCGAGCGGCGGCGGCGGCGGATCTCTAGGCAGAGTTCGCAAATCAGAGGAGCTGACCAATGTGTTGTCTATATTACAATCGCTAGTACGTCGCCGATTTGATCGGAGCTAACGCCAAGGACATCATCTTCACCTCGGGAGCGACCGAGTCCAACAACATGTCCATCAAAGGCGTCGCGCGCTTCTACAAGGGCAAGAAGAAGCACATGTCAGTATACCCATGTTCCCTACCATTGCGGGCTCATCACCATCGCACTGACCCCCATTGGCATCATCCCCATTCAACAGCATCACGACTCAGACCGAGCACAAGTGTGTGCTCGACTCGTGCCGAGTGCTGCAGGACGAGGGCTTCGACGTCACCTACTTGCCCGTACAGGCCGATGGCATCGTTGACCTCAAGCTGCTCGAAGAGTCCATCAGGCCCGACACTGTTCTCGTCTCTGTGAGTGCTAGGTTTTTTCGGCCACTGTTCTGTGCGATCTCTCGAGGCACCGGGTTCATAACCGACAGTCCCTTCGCAATCGGAGGAGCTGGTAGCTGACCTCATCAATTCGTACTACCGCAGGTTATGATGGTCAACAACGAGATCGGTACCATCCAGCCCATTAAGGAGATCGGTGCCATCGTCAAGAAGCACAAGGGTGTATTCTTCCACACCGATGCGGCCCAAGCCGTCGGCAAGAGTCAGTTCTTGTAGTTCAGACACGACAGCTGGGCCACCGCTGACATGAACTGCTTCAAATCCCAAAGTCCCCATCAATGTCGATGAGATGGGCATTGATCTCATGTCCATTTCGGGCCACAAAATTTACGGCCCCAAGGGTATCGGAGCATGCTACGTGCGCCGCAAGCCCCGAGTACGGCTCGAGCCCATCATTTCGGGTGGTGGACAAGAACGAGGACTGCGATCGGGGACTGTCGCTGCTCCCGCTGTGGTCGGCTTTGGTGAAGCATGCCGCTTGGCCAAGAAGGAAATGGCGTTCGATGACGCCCACGTGCGACGACTGTCGCAACGTCTCTACGAGGGCATCACGTCAAAGTGCGAGTTGATCGTTCGTAACGGTGACCCGAACGGGTACCCCGGGTGCCTGAATTTGTCCTTCTCCTACATCGAGGGCGAATCAATGTTGATGGCCATGAAGGACATTGCTTTGAGTTCCGGATCGGCGTGCACATCCGCTTCGTTGGAACCTTCGTATGTCTTGCGAGCGTTGGGTACGGAGGAGGATATGGCCCACTCGTCGATCAGGTTCGGGATCGGGCGCTTCACGACCGAGGAAGAGATTGATTTTGTCACCAACAAGATCGTTGCGACCGTCGAACGTGAGTTGTCGTGCGCTTGGTCTGAAGGATTTGCCCTCGAATATATGCTGACTCTGGGGCTCTTGGTGAATACAGGACTACGAGACCTGTCCCCGCTTTGGGAGATGTTCCAGGAAGGCATCGACATCAAGTCGATCAACTGGTAAGTTCAGATTCGAAATCTCGCTTGAAATCTCGCTTGAAACATCCGAATAGACTCTTAACACTCGGCCTCATCATGTTTAACAGGGCTCAACATTAGATCTGAGCCGACGCCTACGGGTTCCTGTTTGGGCTTTTCAATTTAATGACGATGTTTTCCCGGAGGATGGGTTATCTAATCCCTTTTCTTCTCTTTGAGGATACGCTTCTTCTTTCTGTCTTTGCATCTGTAGCAATGTAATATCCATGTCACTATGGGGGCACAACGCATCCAACGCGAGGTGGGAGGAGAGAAGGATTTGGACGCTTTGATCGGAATAGGCACACGATTTGGGTGAGGCAAGCTGCCGGATGCAAGTCTTGAAGTTAGGTCTTTCAACGAATCCGGTGAAATCTCGGGACACTCGAGCATCAAGTATCAATCGCGATGTCAGAAGCGGTGAGGCGTCGGATCCTCTGATGATCGTAACACGTGGTGAGCTTCAGGGGAGCCGAAGCGCGGTCCGGTTGGCACAGCATCTTGTTGCACTCGGTCCGAAGGAAAGGTCATGCAAGGTTCGACTACTTCCAACCTACCCGTGGGTTCGCAATCCTGCAGCAGAGCGTTGAATCGTAGAGGCGAAGTCGTTCGCGATTTCCTGGCCAGAACTTTGAATCCGACCGTCGCCGTCACTAGGCTGCTTCGCATATGAGGAGCGGGTTTGGATTCTGGAGGCGCAAAAAAGATTCCGAAGTCACGCCATCAACCCACTTCAGGCTGATAGACCTACGGTACGGGGATCGCACGTGGTGTCACTGCTCAAGGGTGAAGTGCCGAACGAGTCGGACATTGGGACTCGGCACGGGAATAGCAGTCGCCGTAACTCGCCGCAAGTTTTGTATGTTGATCATGATACGAATGCATTCGAGATGCTGGTATTTAAGGAATAGTGGTATCTACGGAATAGCTCAACGGGGCTGTATCTGGTTGTCAGCTGCAAGGAGAGTCGATCCGGACGGGTTCGGAACCCGCTGCAGTGCTGGTTCATGCGGCGCCCCACTTTGGCCCGTACGGGCGCTGGCTCGCGAGGCGAGACTGCCGCTCCCGATGACGTGATGGTCATGAGCTCCGATCTGAACGCCGCCGATTTGAGCTTCTCTCGCCGCTTTGAAGTGGGAGGCTTTGACTTGTGTACTCCCTCTTCCTATTTCATCTACACTTCAATCGACATGGCTACCGATCCTGATAAGGTGAGTGCGCACACGGCGTCCAAGCGCCATCAACAAAGGCTGCTACGCAGTCTGATGACGTTTGCGAGAGCTTTCATGATCCGAGATCATCAGGATCTCGATCCACGGAGAACGGGTGCTTCCACCAATGCGAGCTGCACAGACTCTTGGCATGAAAACCCGCCGCCGCGACTGATCATCACCACAATTAGCCTGCATACCATCCACATCTACTTACGCATCATCTCAATGCCCCTAACCCCAGCCTAACGCTGAATTCAACCGCGAATCCATTGCGCCGATCCCATCGGAGCAACGCAAAGACGAAAAGGAGCGTTCCAAAAATGATGCTCAAGTCCTCGAGAGGGCCGGCGGTCAACCCGATTTGACGACAAGTGGTTCTCCCGGAAGCGATAAGAAAGAACAGGGTTTTGGAAAGGTGCGTAAAAGGTGCTCGATCTGGGGTCCGGAATCTACCCTGCACGCGACAGACTCGGAGGGGGTCTCGAGTGGAACTCGGCTTCTGAGCTTGCCGTCAAGTCTGCTTGGAATCGGAGCTGCATGTTGTAGGGCTTTGCTGATCACAAGCGTTCTTGCGACTCGCATCTGCAGCCAAATTCTGGGAACAACAAGAACCTTCTCGATGCTGGAACCTCGTTCGGTGGTGATGGGTCAGCCGAGGGAGGAGTAAGCGGCCGCACCGATTTGTCTCGTCCAAGTTTTCGGAACGAGGACTGATACTCGCCATTTCATTACAGATCAACGCGGATGAAGGACCCAACCCCAAGGCGTACCGATCAAAGCTCTGAACAAACATGAGCAATCACTCTCTTGCTTTCCACTTTCAAGTAATTACCGAAAAAAAACTGTTCGGTTCTGGAGACGACGCCTTGCGGAGCGTGGAGACGATCGATCATTCTCCATCACTTGAGCGGGATCTTCGAGGTTCCTTCCGACAGCATTGGGATAGACACATCCCTGCATTTCAAAAATTCAAAATCAAATGGAGGCACGAGAAGTACGTAGCTTGGACGTCGACAAGGAAAAAGCCAGTGAACGTTTGGGGCCTTTCGAATGATTACGTCTGATTGTGGGCGCTGTCTGCACCTCAACTGCTTCGAGGGAGGAGCTCATACAGCCAGCAAACGTACACTAAAATGATGATTACAACAAGTTGCTACGACGAGAGAATACCTGCCAATGACCTGCTAGACGGCGATCGGGACCCTTTGTTGTTCCAGATCCTCGATTTCGAACGTGCTCGAGCTCGACAAAGGCAACACTTCGATCACCTGCGAAAGCAAGAAAGGAGAGAGGGTTTGGTTCAGAGTCGGGCTCCATCCTGACTCGATGAGGACGTATGAGTGACTGACCCTAGCAGCATTCAAGTTCTGCGATTCACAACTCCACTCTAGATCCAACGTCTCTTCCCCTCCGACCTCGGGCGAGCCTTCACCGTTCTTGATCGGGGTGATCACCACCGAAGGCAAGAATAAGGCTCCCGCACGAACAGGGACGAGCCAAAGTCTAATCGTCGTTGGTTCTCCAGGAACAGCCACGACTTCGCCCTTCTTCTTCCCCGCGACGAACCAATCGGATGGGTTTATGGTCAGGTCGAACATGAGGTGCAAACTCTTGGGGATCGTTTTGAGGTTGCTCCATTGGAATGTAGGACGGATCGAGAGTGTCACGGGTAGGGGTTGACCTATTTCGGTCTTGAGGTAGTCGGGGATGAAATGCACCAAGTTGAGGACGTTCAAGGAAGGGAGGTCGACGGGGATCGTCAATTGTCGCCAAGGAGGTCCAACTGTGGAACTTGCTTCGGCTGGGTTCTCATTCGAGAGTAGACCAAACACTTGACGAACGGCGGACATGACCTCTTCCTCGTTCGTGACGGCCAGAAAAGAAATCCGCGCGTTCCAGAGGACCTCGTCGAATTCGAGCGATCGGAAATTCGGGTCGATGGCGAATTCTTCGACGGAGGTAAGAGCGACGACCTCGCTCCCAATCGAATCGAGAAGCCACGGCTCGAGCGTCGACAAGGAAGGTGAGGTAGAGATGAGAGTCTCCACCACAGCTGCGACCCGAGTTCGGATATCTGGGAGACAGGGAAGAGCAAGAGTCAGCACATGGTCGCATTCGCAGAAACGCGGCACCTAGCTAGCTCACCTTCTTCGAGTGTGCAAAACGCCAAAGTCAAACGTAAAGGGTCTTCAGATTGGCGAATTATATTTGGTCAGCCCATTTTTCGTTTCTAGACGGGCCAGGAGACTATGAGCTCACCTTCGCTAGGTTCGCTCGACTCTTTCGTGATGTTGAACAGGAAGTTGGCCGTCTGAAAGGGCAGAATGGTCTGTTCATAAGGGTCATAAAAAAGGGAGGTCTTAGCACCGTTTCGCATGACTAAGAATCCTTCCCGTGGCACGGACCAGAACAGGGGCCTTGGCACTTCTACACGGTTTGGCTGTCACGCCTTCGACGTCTTCAAGGTGCGCCGACTTGATGCGCAAAGCATTGACGCCGTCCGTTGTGACCGAGAACTTTGACAACAGCCTAATAAAATCCGAGAACATCCAGTCAGTTCCGACCTCACCCAAACCACCGGATTCGAAGCCGTAGAACTTGCCTGTCTTCCCTAAAAAAATCCTGCACATTGACCGCCAACGGTAAAGCGATCTTGAACGGTAACGTTCTCTTGACCAACCTCCTTGTCGCCGGTCTCTTGACCGTCAAATATTCCGCCACAACCCCAATATCCAACGAAGGATCATTTATCCTTCCCACGAGAGGAAGTTCGACTTCGATCACCTTATCCCCACTTTGGATCGTATCGAGAGTGAGGGTATCTTCCATCCCCGAGGCGAAGGAAAGTTGAGCTTGTCCGAGTACGACTCGACTTCGATCATAAGCGAAGGTGAGCTTCTTGGACCCCGTCGTGATCTTCAATGAGATGCGAGTGACTTGGTTCCTCCCTACCGAGATCCTGATTAAGGCCGTTCGTTCTTGGTCGAGGTGGATCTCGTGGGGTACACGACACGTCACGTCAAGGGCTTGGTAGTCGCGTGGGAAGAAAGCCACAGGTTGTTTGCCGGCTTTCAAGGGCATGTTGCGTGGATCGGGGGCGAGATTGCGCGATGAGACGGGGCGGTGCGAATATTGGAAGATGATACGGGAGAAGCGGATTTGCGACAGCTCGAGGAGTAGTCGGCCAGCGACAGCGGTCTGGATGAAGGACAAGCGCAGGTGCATTGTGTCAGCTCAGGTCTTCTACTCTTCTGGAGTATCGAGAGATCCTACTGACCGGACAAAATAACTCGACCTCTGTCTGCCCCGCTGCGACCAGCGTATGTTGTCCCCCTGTGAACCACACTTGTTCCCCATCCGGTTTGGCGAACTTCAGCCGCACTTCGTCGATGTCGAGTGCGCAAGGCAATAGATTAGTGATGATCAGACGGACGTTCACCCCGTCTTCATCCTGAGCGATCGTGCCTCGGTCATTGGTGAGTCGCATCGAGAAGGTCGGGAAGGCAATCGCGGCGAAGTCTGTTCGTATACCAAATGACTCAGCGCTTCGGAAGGTGTCCTTAGAACGAAGAGTCATAAAGCGTCCTCACCTTTACTCAACCCCTTACTCAACTCATAAACATCCTTCATCAACCTCTTGGCCAGACCCTCCTCATCCTCCCCCTCCTTTTCCATCCCTCTCAAATCCCACTTCTTACTCTCAAACTCGACCCCAGCCCTAACCAAGGCCAACGTCGACAAAAGTTCCTCCTTGTCCATATCGAGCGTGCCTTGAAGGCGTGTGCATTCGGATAAAAGGGAGGCTTCGATCCTGGTCCAGCGGAGATCGATGTAATGCGCTGGGAGGTGGGAGAAGAGTTTTTGCGCGGATGCGGCTCGGTCGCGATGGCTGTCAAAATGCAAGAGCTCAGAATTCGTACAAACGAGAGCTTCTGGAGATAACGTCTGTGGGAAAACTCACTTCTCCAACGCAGCCAGACTAGCATGCAACTTCAACGAACATCGCTTCCTCCCACTCTGCGAATAAGCCTGAATGCTCCGGTTCGTCAAATCGATGAACAACTTGTCGAACGCTTCCCCATCCTTGATCGCATTGAGGAGGTCTTGGCGGGAAACGGGAGGGCGTTGATGAGTGTTGAGGTTGTTGAGGTCGGGCGAATCGAAGGTTGAAGGAATGGAGAAGGTGGGTTCGTTAAGAGACATGGAGAAGGGATGGGATGGGGGTAGATGGCCAGCTCCGATCCCGATTTTATCGAGCTGGGAAAGGTGCCATGCCGATAATTAGGCACCGCGGCACATGTAAAGAGATCGGCCGTCGGTCTTACCTGTTTGCGAGCCAATTCAAGCAACTCAGCCTTGACGGCCACAAAGCTCGCCGCCGTCTTGCGATCAATGTCCTCCCCCTCTATCCACACTTGACAATTGTCGACAATGTTGAGACAAGCCGAATACGTCCAGGCTTCGACGAAGTACCTTCCCAGTGTGTTCTATAGGCGAGGTGCCGGTTCAGCTTTCGCGTGACGCCATTGTGCGAATGAAAGGGATAACTCACTTGATGCTCCCTTAATGTCCTCGCAAACGTTGACACGAACAATGCTCCTCGTTTAGCCAGCTCCGCGATCCTACCCAACCGAGAGAGCAACGAAGCCTGTCGGGCGAATATGTAGATCCGGAAATCAAACATAGTGAGCTTGTTGGCCTGGATGAGGCTCCGGTACGGCTTGTTGGTCGTCGACAGGAGTGGCAAGGTATCGTCGCCCGAAGTAAGGCCTCCGACGGCACCAAACCAAGCCATGTCGTGAGCTACGTGGGATCAAAAAACCGGATAAGTAAGGGAAATCTCGTCGTCATCGAAAACTCTCGAACCCACTTTTGAGCGCTTGGAAAAAGGCGGCTTCGAGTTCGTCATATTGAATAAGGGCATCTTCGAGCAGGCCGATCGCTTCGAACGAGTCCGCTAGCACTTCCTGTGAGGACGAGACTTGTTCAATCAGTCCTTCCAATCATAATGCTAGATGGTACCGATGCCACTGTCGCGCACCTTTTGTAAGAAAAAGGGCTGGAACTGCCAGCCTTCCAATTGGCGTTGACTGTCGGCCTTGCGCACGTTCTCCTCGTAGAGGGACACGTTGGTGTCAAAGGTCGTGAGAACACCTTCTTTGACCTTGTTGGAGAACTCTGCCCATGCTGTTGGATCGTCCGCCGAGGCGCCTACTTGGATGCATCTGGCGGTCAGAAGGATTCCGAATAGGTGAGCGATGTGGGGGTCTGCCGAATAAGACCGAATACGCTCCTGCCCACTGACCTATCCTTCTTGCCCGTGTTGAAATCGGCCTTGATCTTATCTACGACGGCACTCTTGCGTTGGTAGAACTTGGCCATGGAGCTGCGAGCGGTGGTGACGTGCACGATGAGCCATTCCTGGTTCTGGCCCAGTCGAGGCCCTTGGATCGTGTCGAGCCATTCCCGGATTTGAGGTCTTAGCGTCGCTCTGTAGGTTTCATTGTCCTGTAAAGGGGGGCGCCCATTATCAGATTGATATAGTTCGTATTGCGGTTGCATGGTAACTGACCTCGCAGGCGACAAAGAGGACATGCAAATAAGGCCGTTCGAGCAGACTGAGCGCCTGCAGATCGCTATTCGAGTCCAACGGGCGCCATACAATAGGCAGCGACTGGATCGTACGAACTGATCGGTTCGCCCCCGTCTTGCGCACCCAATGCAAGTTGCGAAGTGGGGATTGGCGTTGGACATCCGCGCGGATGGGCTCGTAGTCGGACAGACTGGGCAAGCACGAGTACGACACCGAGACGCGGTGCCGTTCGGGCACACTCGAGTCCATCGTCAGCTTGGACGTCGAAGCTGTAGTGTCCGCCATGCCCTTCGAGTCGAGGTGGTGGGTATTGCCGTGAGGGGCGGAGTGAGGTGGGGCGAGCTGAGCCAAAAAGGAGCCAGGTCCAGTCGAGCCGAGCCGGACAGGACCGGACTTGGACCGCGGGCTAATCAGCGCTAGCTAATTGACCCGATTTCTAATGTCAGCGGGGACGAAACACGTGACCTGATTTGATCACGTGCTTGTCCTCTCCCACCTTCCGCACTCTAGAAAGTCATCTCATCCCTGACCAGCTCACCGCGCATGTGAGTCATCCGAGCAGAAGATTGCAACAGCTATCAAGCTCTCGGTCTCAAATCCTCTGATGTACCCCACTTCCTCGCTCCCCACCCAGGCGACTGCGGACCGCGTTGTGGCTCGCGTTCGGGTTGAGGCTCGTCTTGCTCTTGTGGGGTACATATCAAGACGCGACCTCGGCGATCAAGTACACCGACATCGACTATGTCGTATTTACAGATGCGTCCCGCTGTCTCGTCCACCCAACCACCACACCGGGGTGTACACTCGCCTCCGGACCGTCGGTGAACGGTGGTGATCCTACACAGTTCTCCGCCCTATTACGATGGATCGGTGACCCCTATTCACGCAAGACCTATCGTTACACACCTCTGTTGGCCCTCTTGACCTCACTCAACATCCTCGTCCACCCCATCGCCGCCAAAATCCTCTTTGTCCTCTCCGACCTCCTCATCGGTTACCTCCTCCACTCCCTCCTCGTCCTACGTCACATCCCTGCTTCTAAAGCGACCCAGTACGTCGCCTACGTCTGGCTCTTCAACCCCATCATCGCCAATATATCCACACGAGGATCGTCCGAAGCGGTCCTAGGCGTGTTGGTCATTGCGACCTTGTTCTGGGCCGAGAAGAAGAATTGGTTCAAGACGGCCCTCATGTTGGGCCTCGCAGTACACTTCAAGATATACCCCCTCGTTTACGCTTCGAGTCTGTTGGGCTATATCGCCTCGCATGATCGCTCGAGTGGGTACAATGGGTGGTTCGGGAAGAAGCAGTTCTTCTTGGCTCTCACCAGTGGCGCAACGTTCCTGCTGCTCAACCTCGCCATGTACCTCATGTGAGTTGCAAGTGTTGGCCAGTTTTTGCTGACGTTATAGGTTACTGACCCCAGCTTCACATCCATAGTTGGGGAGCACCTTTCATATCCCGTACGTTCCTCTACCACCTCCATCGCCTCGACCATCGCCACAACTTTTCCCCTTACTTCTACTCCTATTACCTCTCCTCCACCTCCACCTCCCTCCCCACATCGTCAACTCTCCTATCTCTCCGCCATCCTCTCGTCGCTTTCATCCCTCAACTAGGTTCCTCCATCACCTTGGGATTCTTCCTCTCTTCCTCCAAAGATCCGACCCGTGATCAGTCGTCCCCCTCGGACCTCCCTTTCATCTGGTTGATCCAAACCCTCGTCTTTGTGACCTTCAACAAAGTTTGCACCTCGCAATACTTTCTCTGGTACATTTGGTTCCTACCACTTGTATTACCGGACCTCAACAAACCGATCACCCCCTCTACAAAATCAACCTCAACAACGAAGCGTTCCGCCCTCCTCTCTCCAACGACAGGTTGGATCCTGGCGCAAGTCCTTTGGCTCAGTCAAGCGTATCAGTTGGAGATCTTGGGTTGGCCGACTTATTTGAGGGTTTGGGCAGCCGGCGTGGTCTTTTTGGGAATCAATTGTTGGGTCATCGTTAGTCTCATCAAGGCGTATACCTCGCCATCCGCGCCAACGACAACAACCACGACCTCCTCAACGGCCAAGTCCAAATTCCAATAATATAATAGATGCATTGCGAATGAAACAAACAAACCTCACAACCTCCAAATCCCCTCCCTTACTTCTTCCCCGACGTCTTCCTCACCTTCCTCGCCTTCTCCGATTTTTTCATCTTCTGACTCCTCTTGTCCCGATTCGCAGCTTTGACTTCGGCTCTTCGCTTCTTCTTCTCATCCTTGTCCTCGAATTTCTTCCCCTTGGGTCGAGGAGTGCCTTCATCTTCCTCCTCGTCCTCATCATCATCACTGTCCCCATCGGTATCCGAATGCTCCGAGGCACTACCACTCCCATCCCCTTCCTCACCTTCCCGACCCTCAACCCCTTGACCCCCCTCCGCGTCCGCAGCCGCCTTCTTCTCCTTCTCCCTAATCCTCGCCACCCCCGTGAGATCCGCATAAATCAAATCATCCCCTTCGCCTCTCAACACCCTCGCCACATCCCGTTCGATATCGTACACTTGATCCAGTGCTCGAGGGATGAAGGATTGCGCGAAGACGGCTTCGTCGACTTGACTTGGGTTCTGGCTCGATGCTCTATTGGAGGTAGATGTGGAGGCCAATGGTGATGAGCTGGTTAATTGATTCGATTTTTTCAACTTGAGCGCATCGAACGATGTCGGATCATTCGCCCTCGTCGTACTCTCCTCCTCTTCTTCCCTCTCCAACTGACCCTCCCGAACGCTCAATAACCTCCTTGCCTCTTCCCTCATCCCTTCCTCCGTCTCCTCACCGACCCCTTCATAACCCCTCGTCACGAACCCGAAACTTCCCCTCAGACCTAAAGTCGTTCCTACCCCCTTTCGTCCATAAAACTCCTCCACGTTCTTCAAATCCGATCGAAGGAAATCAAAAGCCGAAGGATGATCTTGTTCAACGGATTGGGAAACGTCGATGATGACCAATTGGGAACGATGGTAGAGGACGTTGTATTCGGAGAAATCGGCGTGGACGAGTTTGCATTTTTGGAAGAGGACGCGAAGGATCACGAGCGTGTCGAGGTAGAGATCGGGGAGGGCCGAAAATGGGATATCGGCATCTTTGAGACGGGGGGATGCCCTGGGTTTGGTGAAAAGAGCCATCAGATCGGACGCGGTCACCCTCTGTATCCAAAGCAAAGCTTTACGCGAACTCACTGCCACTCATCCTCCCCCTCTTGAACGCCCATGAACTCCATCACCAACACGTTCTCCCTCACCTCGATAGGTTCCGGCACGTTCAAGCCCGCATTCTTCATCCGCCTCAAATTCCTCATCTCCTTCTCTGCCCAGAGCCGAACCATCTTGCGGGGGTTGCTTCGCGCGTAGCCGGATTTGAAACGAAATTCGCCGGATACGTAACGGTCGCGATCTTTGAAGATGAGGATCGAGGTCTTGTAGATCTTGAGCGCCAAGTGACGGGGGGTGTTGGGAGGCAGTGTCGTCGTCGTCGTGGTGACGGCGGCGGAAGTCTCTTCGGCAAATCGGACCGATCCTTCGCCCTTTTCCTCTTCTACCTCCTTTTGCACCTCTCCATCCTTTCCCTCCTTCATCACCCCCGCAGCCGGAGAAACCGCATGATAAACATTCGCCTCCTTACCGGTCGAGACACACCCATCGACCCGCTCAATCAACCCCCTCCCCAACATCTTGAACAAGATCAACCTCGTCCTCGGATCCAACACCTGTTCGTTCGTAGCTCGGTCGCTCTTATCCTTGACCAAAACTTTCTCACTTCCTCCTTTTCGGGTCACGCCTACGTTCGCGGAACGGTTGAGGATTGGGTCTAGATCGAGTTTGGAAGCGAATCGATGATTGAGGGTCGCGAGTTGGTCCGAAACTTTATCGGTATGCACGCCGGGGGTCCCACTTGAGGTGGCCGAGGAAGGCGTTGATCGATCGGTGTACGAGGTCACTCGCTTCGGCCTGTTGATGGCGGGGAGGATGTTGGAGGTCGTACTACTCCCACCAGAAGAGGAAGTCACTCCTGAAGTCTTGTTCGATGCCGAGCTCGCGACCACATGTTGCTTCAACCGATTGTACCGCTTGGTGAAATCTGTATAGTCGAAATTTTCGTTCATCAGTGGGAGAAAAAGAAAATTCCCCAACACCGTTTGCTTCTACGACAAAGTTGACGTACCCCCACTCGCATCAGCCCAATCCTGATCCATTACCTGATTGATCCCACTGTCCAACTCGGTCTCCAGATCCCAATCCTCATCATAGTCATCGTACTCTTCTTCGTCGTAGTCGTCTGATTCTTCGACGGGTTCGTCTTGGTCTAGTACGATGTCCAGGGGCTCTAGAGGGGGTCCTTCGTCGGTTAAGGCGATTGAAGTCACATGTTCGGAGGAGTCGGCTGCGACGGAATCGATGCGCGCTTCGGTGGCGGGGACGGGGGAGGGTCTATGGGGTTGTTGGTCAGGTGGTAGGAGAGGCATCTTGGGTAGAGGTGAGCGTGGCTTTTGGGGAAGTCAAGGACGGAAGTAAGGGATAAGCGACGGCCGACGATGCGGAATCGCCTCGAGTGGTTCAAAGTTGGCTTCGCAGCCGCGGGCGAAACGCGCACGGACCCTCGCCTCCCCAAATGCGCCGGGAAACACGTGATGGACGCCGAGCGCCTGCCAGAGTCGCAGCTCGACCGAGATCGAGTTCGAGTTCAACAGGTTCGATGTAGGGAGCCGCAAAGAGCGTTTGGATTGAGACAACGGAATGCACACTTTCTTCTCCCATCTCCCCTCCTACCACTCTTCCCACTGGCACTGACGCTCGCACGCATCAGGCCCCATCGAACCGATACTTGAGTTTCTGCAACCCCATCAACTCATCCTGCTGAGCCTTGATAGTTCTCGACACTTCAACCCCCAAGCCGATTATCAAAAGTGGTGTAGACCATCTCCAATCGGTCCTCAAGGTGAAGAGGGAGATGAACAACGGAGGAAGCAGGAGGAGTATGTGCAGGAGAGGGAGTTGGAATTTGGGTGTTGGGGGTGAGGGTGAGGCAGAGATGGTGTATGTTGGAGATGGCGGTAGTAGGTCTGAGGATGTGGAGGGGTTGTGTTCTGTGACTAGGAGGCGGAAGGAGAGGAATGCGAGGGGGGCGATGGTGCAGAGCCGGATGAGGAGGGCGAGCAGGAAGGACCGCGTAGGACTGGGGAGAATCAATGGGACGCTGTGAAAGGGATGGAAGAAGAATTCAGTTTCCAAGTGCAGCTATGAGTGTCGGAGCCGATGCCAACTCGCATTGCAGATATGGCCAGCAAGGCCGCGACGAGACGGGACCAGATCAGCGCCGAGTGGTCCAGCGACTTCGATAGGTCCTGTACGAGACCTTCTTGTTCTGTGGCAAAGATGAAAGAGCATCAACATAAGCTCGGAGTGATCTCCTCTGCATCGAGAGGCAGTAGTAGATCTCTGAGAGACCACCGTTGATACCTCTCGCCGCTCTGCCCAGGCTCAATGTGGAGCACCATCCCCCGAGCCCCTTTCCGCCCGAACCAGTATACCGCACCCGCTGCATCACTCACCTTGATCATCCAGAATGATCTCCCTCGTCTCCTCATCCCCGGCCACCTCATCCGACTGAGCCAAGAACGGTGTCCGTTGTCGCATCAATGACGTCGTCGATTCCCTTCGACTGCTGCCCGGTGACTCATGGCAAGGGTGCGAACAGTCAGGAAACAAAAGTGAGAGCGGGCGCGCGCCAAGCTGACGCGTCTCGACGCGCGACTCGCGGTTTGACATTCGGGCACCTCGTTCGCAGGCTTGTGGCTTCCGAGCAACAGCCGCATCTTGAAGACCTCTTGATAGTCCACATCGACATGGCATCGACTTTTCACCTCCCAAAGGGCTCCTTCTCAGACCCACAGGCTCACGAACGTCTCCTCCTCGCCGCTCGCCAACTCGCCCAATCCCATCACTCGCAATACGACCCTTCGCACGACTATCACCACGTTCAAAGGGTCGTCAGAAACGCATTGGTTATTGCTCGATCCATCAACACCGCGCATCAAATTAAGGGAGAGAAAGAACAGCGTTCCGAGACGGCCGACTCGGAGCCGGTCGATCTCGCCGTCGTTGAACTGGCGGCGTTGTTTCATGACCTCTTGGATTCGAAATACCTCCTTGCGAATCAGAAAGGGATGACGGCTCAAGAACAATTGTCACCGTTTTGGAACGAGTACGCATCAAATGAAAATGGAGTTTCGGAACCGACGACGAAGAACGGCGCTTCCGTAGAGAAGGACACCGTATTCTCCACCGATCGACAACATCTAGTCGAGAGAATCATGGAACATGTCAGCTTTTCCAAGGAGGTCAAGAGGATTGCTCAATGTAGAGTGAGCGAGTGGGAGAAGGGGTGTCGGGAGTTGCATTGGTCAGTCACTTGGTCACCTGATCAGGGGAAAGAGTTTCTTCATCCGTCAGAAGAAAAACGCTGACGTCGTGTCCTTCTTCATGGTGGGTGCAGTGTGCAAGATGCGGACAAATTGGATGCGATCGGGGCGTTTGGTGAGTGCACCTTTTTGCAAGCTTCCGCGTTTGTCGATGGAGGACTTCTCCGTTTACGAACCGCTCTCCTCTTCACGTCCCTCTCCACCAGGCATCATGCGCTGCTCCGCCTACTCCGCCATGACCAACCGACCCTTATACGTCGCCCCAACGAGCACCACAAACGAAATTACCCAAGCCGCAAATGATTGTGCGATCCAACACTTCCATGACAAATTGTTCAAGCTGGAAGACATGATCAAGACGAGTAAAGGGAGGGAGATGGCGAGGAAAAGGACGGAGTTGATGAGGGTTTTCGTAAGAGGGGTGGAGGAAGAATGGATGGAAGGAGAGGGGGAGGTGTGAGCACTCGGAAAACTTGAAGGTTGGTTGAGGTAGTTGATTGGTTGTATGCGTTGGCTTTTTGTGTGGTCGGCCCGAAAAGGGAAGGCGTGGGCGATCATGAAGCAAATAGGGTCTGCTTTCCTCCCCCCCGACCTTCGGCGCTTCGGCCCTCCTATCCTTTTCCTTTCGCGGATGTGCGCCTCGGAAGCGGGCGATGATGCAATTCGTGGACAAAGATCTCAAGTCGATATTGAGATCCGTCGATGAAATCCTGTTTTATCGATGAGTCACGAGTGCCTTCGAGCATACGAGCGAACAGACGTACACACTCAAGCTCCGAGCAAACTTCGACAGTCAATGCCAGCCGAGGTTAAGAGAGCGGATCGTGAACACATGCTCGGGATGCGAGGCGTGGGGCGGCAAACTCGGGTTGAAAATCCCTCGTGGAGACGTTCAGGAGCTATAACGGAAAAAGTCCGAGAGTCAGGTCCCTCTTATCTGATAGGCGCGGGCGGGGCGAACGCACTGGGTGAGAGACTTTTGTCGAAGGTGCCGCCCCGTGCACTCTCGCCGCACCGCGCGGCTGGGCAATATTCAGCTGCTCTCTTCGAGACCGAACGCGAAAACTTTGCTTTTGTTGGAGTTAATTGCTTCCTAGTAGTCCGAGATGGCGGGACCATCATGTGCACTGCTCGGTTGGATTTCTTTGCGTGGTTGTGGAGTTCAGGAGGGGGGTTCATTTATTAAGTTATAAGCTAAGACTAGCTGGAATTTATGACTTAAAACTTAAAACTGAGACCCAGGACTGATGAGGCCTGAGGCGCCTGAGGCCTCCTGAGCGCCTGACGCCTGAGGCCTGAGGGGCTGAGTTGGCGGTGGTGGTGGGGGTCGCGAAGGCATGGCATCCGGCTACGAAATGACACCCGGCGCCGGGCCCGGGACCTCCGTCATCGCGGATCGGGTCCGAGGGTCATTTTCGAGAGATTCGTAGGATCGCTGTAGGACCCTAGTCTATTTGGTTTCCAGCTTTGGATCCCGCTTCTGTATTACTAGGTAATTTTATTTCATCGACGCAACTCCTTCCTCGGTATTTCGTGCACGGACTCGACGGCGTGCTCGGTGTCTCTTCGTGTCTCGCTTCGAACCGACCGGTTCTGGAGAGTCGTTGAGGTTTACGTTCAAGACCTCAACGTTGAGGTTTGACATTGGGGGAAACGCTTGAACCGGGGGTTTGCGAAGCCAATGGTCTCACCAAATGGAACTAGGACGGGGTATAGTTCAAAGCGACCTACACCTCCACAGGCATACCATGATCCAATCAGGTACCAGCACCAGATGTCTCGGGTCTCGTCGATGGGTGCCAGTGTTACCGGCTCGCGGTCGACTTCAATGTCACCGATACTACCGGTCCTGCCGCCTTCGACGATGGGCACAGTTGGACATGAGGGTACGACAAATCATTTCGAAGCGACAGGATCGGATTTTGGTTATCATCGACCATATCATCCTCGCACGCTGATCGGGCCAAGTAGAGGGGAAGGAGTTCACGAAAGTGGAGGAGGATTCGCAAGGGACGGCGGAGGAATTCTCGGAATGGGTGGGAATGGGATGCCGATGAACGGAGGGGGAGGGGGAGGGGGAGGAGGCGCAGTCAGACTTTATCATCCTGATTTATCAGCACTGGCGTGTGCTGCACTCGAAGTAGCCGCCGCCACGACGACCACAACGACAACGACAAGGGGTTTGACGAGCGCCGCCGGTCGGACCTCGACACGACCGACGACTTCGTCAACGACGAGCTCGATCGACGACGCCTGCGGGCGTGGGGCCGAGCAGTCTGTCTTCCGTTTAGCAATCAGAGAAAGAGCGGAAACGCCCATGGGCTCGGCTAGCGCGGCCGGGGTGCTCGGTCTGGGCCTGGGTGGCGATCCTGGCGGTGGGTGGGCTGGCGCTTCTTGCGCAGCTCCGTCAGCCGGCGCGAGTATGACTTTACCAGCGCGCCGCTCCACGTCTTCGCCCGACTTGCAGCAGCAGCACCGATCGTCGTCGTCCTCGTCGTCGTCGTGCTTGTCCTTATCTCATCAACCGTTCCAGCCCGCGGCGTTGACCTCGAGCAGGACACTGACAACGATGGCCGGAGGAAGTACGAGTAGTCTCGTCTCGAGTGGTGTCTTGCACCACAAACTCACCGGCGGTGGCACGGGGGGTCATCACCACCACCACCATTCTTCGTCCGCGGCGGTCGTACCCGGGGGTCATTCACCCCGAGCCATGGACTGGAACGCTCTTACCGTTGCGACCTCAAATGCGGCTGCGAACGGATGGAATAACAACAACAACAGCAATAGCAACGAGGGGGCTCCAGCTTCGTCCTCGTCCGTTGCTACACCTACAACGACGTCCGGCACGTCGAACCGAGTCGCTGCCGTGGTCGCGGCCGGGGGTTCGGCTAGCACCAGTCGCGGCCGGAGCAGCTCGATCCAAGTTGTCGCCTGTGCGGCCGACGAAGACGACCTCGACGACGAAGAGGATGAAGAGGACGACGACGATGAAGATGGAGCGAATGGGGGTGGAGGTGCGGGAGGAGGTGGCGATGGCGATGGGGCCAACACGCCGTTGGAGAAGAAGAAGTCGACGAGGGGGAGTCGCGCTTGTACCGTATGTCGCAAGTTGAAGATGCGTTGCGTCGGCGCCGAGAATGGTCCGCCTTGCAAGAGGTGCAAGAATGGAAAGCACGAGGTCAGTTTGGGGGGGAGAGTGTTTCGTGCCTAGCAACTGGAGCTGATCGGGCCCGGACGACATCACCCCACAGTGCATCTTTGAAGAGTCGCAGAGGGGTCGACGATCGAACCGCAAGACCGACATGATGGTCAGTGGCGAGCTACTATTCGTTTGATCTTGCGATAGACTAATGATAGCTCGATGCAATTTGTTGCGTTGGCAGGCCAAGTCACTCAAAAAAATGGAAGCGACGCTCGAGACCGTGCTCAAGTCCATTTCGCATCCTTCGATGCTCACCTCGTCTGGGTTGATGCAAATGTCGACCTCGGACCTGTCCGCCATGAACCGAGGATCGGGGCAGGGAGCGACCCCACTCGACCCGGGATCCGTCGGTGCGGCAGGAGCGAGCTCGGGCGACATCCTGACCGACGCCAGTCCGCACAACTTCCACAATAGCAGCATCTCGTCCGGCAGCCCCAACATTGGGCCCGGGGGCGAGAATAAGCCGCGAACGACGATTGAATGGAGTGGAATCCGTGGCGATCGGAATGGTCAGACGAGGGATGGGAGCCCGAGGCTGCATTCGTTGCCGGACAATACTCTGAACCCGCTCGGTTTGCTCGCCGAAGCTTCGTTGCAGAACACGCGCAAACGCACGGCCGTCTCGGTTGCGGATGTGTTGGAACCTGCTTATGGAAAGGAAGAGTCGGCGAACGAGCCACCGGCCAAGAGGGAAAAACTTGGGATGGGCAACCCTCAGTCAGTTTGCCCCGAGCAAGATTCTCCCGAAGGCTTAGAACCTGATCTGGTTACAACTTTCACAGGTACTTTATGCCTGGTCCCATGAACATCCTTCCCGTACGGCGCATCGTGATCGAACAGCGAGGTCCTCCCGCAATCCTCGAGGAGAAGATTGTCACCGTCGAGGAGGTCGTCGAGCTCTTCGCCATCTTCTTTACGCACTGCCACCGCTCAGCCCCTTTCCTCGATGCCGACATCCATACCCCTGCAGCAACAGGCAGTCGGAGTCCGTTCTTGTTCACGTGCATCTGTACGGTCGCGGCACGGTATTACACCAAGCGCAAAGATGATCTTTATCGCAAGTGTCATCGAGTCGCGATGAGGGTCGCGTTCGATGTGACGACAAAAGGTTTCAAGGTCAGCCCTTCTTCCTCCGGTCGCGTCGGTAGGGATACCGCTGCTTATTGTCTCCTTTCTTTGAACAGAGTACCGAAATTTGCCAAGGTTTCCTGCTGTTATGTAACTGGAATCAGCCCGCGGAGCGTTTCGAAGAGGAGCGGACGTGTAAGTTCTGTTTTATAAGGCAGACCACATCGAGCCTCCTCCGCTTATACTGACGAATGTCCTCTGCGCGTTCTTCAGACCAATTCTCGGGTATTGCGATCCGAATGGCGACCGACTTGAACCTCCATCGCAAGACCTTAACGAACCTCCCCGCCGACGTCAGCGAGGAGTCGAAAGCGCTCTACCAACGCGAGCTGATGAACCGCGAGCGCGCGTGGATGTACACCTACATCGCCGATCGATCCATCTCGACGCAAATGGGGAAACCGTTCTCGATTCCCAAGGAAGACTACCTCATTCGTAATGCGAGGACGTGGTTTCTGCAACCCGGGGCGCAGCCTTCGGACAGCGGCTTGTCGGCCATGGTCGAGATGCACAGGTGGGTAGAGGCAAAGATACGAAACCCATGGACCTGGTGACTGATCGACAAGGTTTTCTCTTTCCCTTGCCCCCCATTAGGATTGTCGGACGCATGCTCGACACCCTTTACAGTGACACAAGATCAGTTTCGGGACTGAACCCTAGTCTCGATTATCCCCTCTTGATGAGGTCCTTCCTTGGCCAACTCGATCAATGGCGTTCGGATTGGACCGAAGGGGTCTCGACCTTGCCTGAGTCGGCCTACACGCCAGATTCGATTCGCCATAGCATGCGCGACTTTTACCACTCCTAGTGCGTGCTGCTGCTGCGCACTCTACACACCGAAATCTTACTAATCAGCTCTCATGTTCCCAGTTACCGCCTTTTCCTCCTCTCCTTTGCGATCCAGCACGCGCTCGACAACCCCCAATCGACGATCGATCTGCCGAGCTACACCGTCATGGTCTTTGAATCGGCGTCCATCATGATCGGCATCGCTCGCGATGTGCTCGAGCCGACCGGCATCCTGCGTTACGCGATCGATTCGACGTTCGTGTACCTCTCGTACGCAGCGACATTCCTGCTCAAACTCGTATCGCCTTCCTTCACTCACATCATTGACGAGGAGTCGGCGATCCGTTTGGTACGCAACGTCGCCGAGACATTCGAACGTGCCGCGATCGATGATACGCACACCCCTGCTCTGTATGCGTCGTTCCTGCGCGCTTTGATCGACAACAAGCTCAACACGGGACGGACGGCCCCTGGCTCGAGGGCAGCAACGCGACCTTCTTCGCCTGCCCATGGCGCAGCGTCGATGAGTGGTGGTGTTGGTGTGGGGATGGAGGCCTACTTGAAATCGAGGGCCAACTCGCCTGGTGGTGAAGGGCTCGAAGGTGCGGCGGGGGGATCCGAGCACCACTCGTCGACGAACAATGAGCATTTCGATTCGTTGGCGATGGACTCGATGTTGAGCAATGGAGGGTTCTGGGACAATATGGTGAGTCTCTCGACGAGTGCCACACATCCTGCCCGGACACCCAACTAACAGTGCGTCGTCTTCCCTCCCACAGCTCATGCCCGGTTTCGGAGGACCACTCCAAGGCCTGTCAGGGGGAACAGGGACGATGTTGGGCACAATGGGGGATCATTGGAGCATCACACCGATGCATTCTCGACCTGGGTCACCGAATCCTTTCGGCCATTCGTTCCCTCATTTCGATTTCGCGAACCCACCCTCGTCTTCGTCCGGTGGGCAAGGGGGAAGTGCGAGTGGCGGTCAGGGGCATCAACACCAGGAACATGGAGCAGGGCATGGCGGAACTGGAGGGAGTACGGGTGGAGGGGGTACAGCTGGGCTGTAAAACGGTGGGTGTGTAAGAAATGTAAAAATCGACGACCGCGTACTTCGTGTGTCCCCACCGCATACCCAAGCTCGAGGATGGCGAGACATTCTTTGGGCAGGGCTTTGCTAGTTTGCTTCAATTTTTGTCTCGGTATCTTCGATGACGACCTCTTTTTCTCTCAAGTAGTGCTGTGTATTCATCTTTCTTCCATTCTAGGGTACCTAGTAGTCACAGGGGCAAATCTTGGGCCGAGCGCTTCCTTTTTTTTGTGTAAAGCAACCACGACGGAAATATCGAAAATCTCATGAGTTTGGCCCGGATGCGCGCGCGGCGCTCTCTGTCGCTTTACGCGTGGGGGTCATTCAACTTGAGGCGGCTGTCTCGGCACCGGCGGGTTCCTTCTGCCCTCATCACATCTCTGCTTACCCCCTATAACGACCCTCACGAGCTGCATTTATACGATATGAGTTTCTTTGGGACTGTTGGTGGGTTGTGAGTTCACGATGCGCCCTCCAGCCGTGGCGTGGTAAGACGTGGTAGCTGATGGACACGGTCGTCCGATTGATTGCTTCGGACTGACAGGGCTAAAGCGCGGACGACGTTCAAGCCCCGACGAGTAAGGCCGTGATGATTTCCTAGCGAGCTCGAGAGGGATGAGACCCACGGGGAAGGTGCTCGATGCTTTCACAGAACACGCAGGAGAATACAAAGTCTTATCAGCTCAAGAAGTCAGTTCTGTCGTCTCCGAGCATGGTCGCTCGTCCGTGGTCAAGCGGGTCTGGGGGCGGTGTTGCTTTTTTGGATAGTTAAGCTGACCATCGCCATTGCTCTGTACAATAGATATGCCGAAGCGACGTCAGTCATTTGAGATAGAACGAACCTGACTTATCGAGACCTGCAACTGAACCCTCGCACCCTCCCAAACAGACTCGGCTCCGGGAACTTGAGGTTGGCGGTCGTCCTGCCCGAGGGGGAGGACTTGAATGAATGGTTGGCTATTAATAGTCAGTTTGTACTCATGCCTACGATTGCCTGTTGCTGGATCTGACATTCGCCTTGAGTCACTCCACTATCAGCCGTCGATTTCTTCAACCAGATCAACATGCTCGTAAGGAGCAAGCCCCCACCCTACGCATCGTCGATTCTCAACTGATCTCACCATCTTTGGACACACCTGAGCAGTACGGGACAGTCACGGAATTCTGCACGCCTCAGGAATGCCCCGTCATGTGCGCGGGGCCGCGCTACGAGTACCATTGGCAGGACGGCGTCAACTTCAAGAAACCGACCAAGATGTCAGCACCTGGTCCGTTCGAGGGGCTTTGGCATGAAAGGATTTGTGGACCGGGGTGACAAGAGCTGACCGCGCTTGCTTCGATGGGTCGCCAGAATACGTCGATCATTTGATGAACTGGACCCAGGCTCAACTTGACGACGAGGCCGTGTTCCCGAGCAAGATCGGTGAGCTTGAGCAGAGACGATCAGACACGCACGTACCTCAGCAAGATTCATGCTCAATTTTTCCCTCTCCCTCCGTATTAGGTGTTGCTTTCCCCAAGAACTTTGTCGCGACCGTCAAGTCGATCGTCCGGCGCTTGTTCCGCGTCTACGCCCACCTTTACAACCACCATTTCGCCCAGTTATGCGCGCTCAGTATCGAAGCTCACATCAACACCAGTTATCGGCATTTCTTGTTGTTTGTCACAGAGGTACGTCCAGCTCGAGGCCTTGTTGCCTTTCCAGGAATGTTTACTGGACGTTCTTCTCCATGACGAATTCTGCGTACAGTTCAACCTGATCGACCGAAAGGAGTTGGCGCCTTTGTCGGAATTGAACGAGTCGATCATGGCTTCGTCCTGATAAGGACCACGATCAAGCATGAAATAACGCCCTTTGACGTCTGCTCCCTGTGTCCTGTGCGACGCTTATGATGTGTTTCCATTTCGTTTCGCCTTAGCTTGTCTTCTTCGAGTCCTTTTCCGACCCATGTGTGTAGTCATACTCGTCACGTCCTTCTGACACCCCTAGTCTTCTAATGCATCTGTCTTCATCACCTCCGTCGCTCTTCGCGAGCTTTGCTTTTGGTCGAACGTGGTTCAGGTTGGCCCCCTGTCAAATGATTGACTACACCAAGCTCTTACGGCACATCGCCGTGCGCTCTGCATGAATACGAACTTGTCACTTGAATATCGAGGTAGAAACACTATCTAGTCTTGGTCAGGATCTCATGAACGTAAAGCTGGTTTCGGAAAGTACTTGGAATCATGAATAACTCACAACGTGGTGGAGCAATTTGCCTCGGTTCGATCACTAAAGAGTTTTGCACTGGTGTAATGCGGGCGTTGGGGAACGAGGCGTCATGGAGTGTCAGCGCCACCACTGAGCTCGGAACTTGGAAGTTGGGTCACCTTACACACCTGCAGGTTTTTAAGTCGGGAGTTTCTTGCTTCGTACAGGCATCCTCAAGTGGCACAACGTCGAGTGAGATAGCCTCAAAAGTCAAGACCACGATGACGATGACAACCGTGGCGCGCCAATCGCCACCAACACAAGTATGGCCCGACTCTGGCAGGAACTTCAACGTAGGTGGCATAAAGCTTCACGGTCGGACCCCCGTCTCAGGGAACGATGGAGACACCACTATAGTCGAATCGCGTGAGATCGGAAACGCTCAGTATATGTTTGTGGCTGACAGAAATTTGAGAGGTGCGATGGCAGACAAGTCGACGTCGACGGTTTTTAAGTCACGATCGAGACAGGCGAACTTGAAAAGGGGCTGGGCGGTGAACGATCGTCGATTTCGCCGTCCGGCGCATCCTTCACCTACGACACTTTGCGCGGGGGAATCCAGGGGAAAGGCTACCAATCCGGAAGGATACCACCAAATCTGCAATGCGCTATTTGTAGGGGAATCGCGCGGCGAACCCATCTCGCACCGAATAGTACCGTTCTGACCTCCTTTCTGTCGCCATGTTAGCTTGAGCTCACGCTCCCTCCCGCATAAATCTGATACAGCTCTTGGGAGATGTATGAAAACAAGTTCTTGAAATCATATGTTTTTGATTCTGTAAAGTACCTGATTTGGCCGGCGCAACGTGATTTTTTTTCGCCAAACAGAACTTCGGCAATATACTAGTGTCTCAGATGGAAGTATGGAGCAGCGGGCTGCAGCGGGTTGACTGACTCAACTTGTGGCCGGACTTGCTCGCACGCTTCACACCCCTGCCCCCCTCAACCGCTTGCTCATCATTGGGGGTCATTACAATCGAGCACATCAGCGCCCCTTACATTTCACTTTGATCTACGCCCACCATGGCGCCTTCCAAGTCGAGTAAAGCCTCGTCTGCTTCGGCCGGCGCGAAACGTCGATCATCGTCGACGTCGACTGCAACCTCCTCCAAGGCCAAGACCGGCTCCACCCTCAACTCTTCGTTCACCGCGTCGAAAGCTTCAGCGGCTTCGAATGCAAAGAAGTCAGGTGTCATCAAGGTCAAGGAGGAGGTGGGATCGAGTAGCAAGACCGCTCCCTCGTCGATGACGATGACGACGGGGACGACCAAGGAGCTCGAGGAGGCCAAGGCATTGCAGGAGGAGGAGAAGAAATTGATAAAGAGCTACGGCAAGTTGATTAGGGAGAGTAGTCGGATCATGGGTACCGCGAGTGAGTCCATTGTCAGGCTACTGGCATGACACGGCTTCGGCGTGGATGACGAGGTGGCGCTCGCTCGGTTCGTTGTCCCATCCCGCGTGACGCTTGCTGCCGTCTGCCACCGCGCGGCGGGTCATTTTTGACTTCTCGCCTCAGCGATCGAGCGCACCGATGGGTTCGGAGTACTGACAGTGCAACTTTTTACACATCTGTTATGACGACAGTACATGATCAAGTAAGTCCTATCAACCTGCATCATGTCAAGTATGATATCTCAACCTGACAAATGTCAAAATCTGCCCGTGCCTCACACAGGACTGGCTCCCGCTTGAAGTCGTATTGAGGGTGTTCGATGCCGATCCAGATTACGGTCCTTGTTCAAACCATTCGTGAGTTCTGGGTGAATGAGCACGTTGATTGCAGGCGCTGATTCATCCAGCTCTCGTCGGTCACAGTCGATTGGAACGATTCGAACGAGCAGAACGTCTCGGACTTGAACCGCCAAGCGAGGTACGATTTCTCATTCGTTCGCTCAAACGAAAAGGCATCCTGCTGACTACGAAATACCACTCCTTCATTAGATCGGTGCGATTCTTCGATCCAAGGTCGGCCTGGCTCGCCCCGAGTACAGAAACTCCGTCTTCTCTGGTACGTCGGCGCTTTCCTTCGCTTCTTGCGTTCCCAGGCGATTCGAGAGCTCAGGGTTGCTGACTCTCAAGCTCTCCCTGATTTGTGTATTTCCGAATAGTCTGAGTCTCACCGCCGTCCTGCCGCCTTTTCACTATGGCCTGTTTCACGGTTTCTCCTCTTGTTTGCTACCGTCCGTTGTCATTTACTCTGTACTCGCTTTCTTCTTCCTGTGAATGTGCATACCGGTCTGTCTGTTTTCCTACTTCAGCCACTCCAGCATCTCGATTTTGGACGAGAAGGCCCTGTGGCTCGGATGGCTTTCTCCTGGCAACGGAGCCAAGAAGGGAGCGACTGGTAAAGTGGGGTATGTATGTAATCCTTGTCTCACCATTTTAGTCTACACGGCAGTTGGTCAAGCCAACGTTGAGGATGTCCGCTGCTCCGATCGCCTGATCATCGCAAGAAACGTTATCAGTCAATCTATTGAAGCCCCCTCAACATCTCATCGGGAGAGATCCAGAGAACTAACCTGCAATCGATCCATCACATCCGCCACTTCCGCTTTCAACACCATCGAACTAACGGCAACCCACTCTGGATCATCCAAAGGCGAAACCGTCGCTGCCCTTCGTCCGGGTGTGATCTTGGTCGCTTCATCGACGACGTCCCTACGGATGTTGTACTGCACCAGGACGTAACGACCTGCTGCGATCACTCCGGCGATACGGGAGGTGATGCGCGTGATGAGAGAGGTCGTAGGGCCGTCGGACGACTTGTTCGACCGGATGAGGACGGCTTGGGAGGTTAGGAGGGTAGAGATCGCTGTTAGACCGGCGGCTCGCATCGTCTCGCCGGATTCTGGTGGGGGAATGGGAGAGGAAAGGTTAGTGATCCGGATGGTAAGAATATAAAGGTCGTGGACATGAAGGCTCACCGACAAGGTCGACTGGTGGACAGTGTCAGGAGTGAGAGAACAACAACTGTTAGCGAAACCGACTCGCTTTTGCTTCGGCCTTCTCTCTTCCCAAAACTCACCAATTCCATCAGCCAACCCAAGCGCACATGCCGCCTCGACACTCCCACCGACGTACTCGATCAAGGTCTTCTTCTCCGGTGCAAGCCCAGCCTTCTGATCCAACTCGGCAAAGTACTGCCCCGCCAAGACCTCGAACGAAGTCACGATCTTCTTCCCCACCAAATCGTCGACCGTCTTGATCGGACCCTTATCGGGAACTTGGATTTGAAGTTTGCATTTCCCGAATCCGAGCGGGAGGACTTCGGTGACGAGTTTCTGGGCAGAGGCTTCGGCGACCATGTCTTGGCCGGTGATACCGAGGTGTACGTTGCCTTCGCCGACGAAACGAGGAATGTCCGCCGCGGGGAGGAAGACCCTACGCGGAAGAAAGAACAGAGTTCGGTGTAAGTAGAAGTGATCTGGATCTCATCTGGAAAAACGATGGTCCATAACGCACAGAGCCATGTTGTGGTTGCGCACGAGGCAGACGTCCAATCGGTGCGAACGTGTGAACTGGATGTCCGCACCTGCAAGGGTGAGGGGGATGGGTATGAGCATGGCGTGACACTGATTTGAAAAAGAGTATCAGAACGTAGCTCACCAGCCAAGAGTTCAAGGCATTTCTCGTACAGACGGCCTGACGGAGCGCACGACCGAGCAAGTTCACCGAGAGAAGGAGCGCACGTGAGTCAAAAGGGGAGTTGAGGAAGAATCAACATGATCAGTTCCCCCTGCAGCGGAGACGAAGACGCAGGAGGAAGAAAGTGCCATCTCTTTCCTTGACTGACCCTTTTTGGGGATGGCGAATAATGTTCGGCCCTTGAGCGACTCGTTCAGGAAATCCGACATGGCTGCTGCGTGGGAACGGAGGGACGGCTGGTGTGAGCAGCGGAGGACCGGATAGGTTCGATGTGGCCCAGCCAAGTGCGGATCCAGACGACTGGTTGAGGAATCCGATCCCAAGAGATACGTGGGTGGGTGGCCGAGGCAGAGCTATATATGGATCGGAACGAGTTCAAGAGCGGAGCGCCGGGACGGACTCGCTGCGCCTGCTTCGCAAAGAGCGAACGAGCTCCATTCAGGGGTATCGGGGAATTGTGCCATTACAAAGTCCAGTTAGGCCCAGTTAGGCCCAGTTAGGCCCAGCGCGCAAGTTGAACGTTGATCGGTTGATCGATGGCGCGCGCGCGTTTCCCCAGATTCGCCCGTCTGCCCCACTCGACCTCCTTCTCGTCTTCCTCCCCACCCCTCGTCTCTCCTTGCCAAGATGGGACTCGGCGACAAGTTGTCCGTCATCGCCGTCGCGACCTTGGCCGTATGGTCGATGCTGCTCGCCAGCAACTGGACGAACCGCACACCCCACTTGAAGGGCTTGAAGGAGGCCAAATCGATCATTTGGGTCATCGCGCATCGTACGTTCTCCATCCCGAAGAGGAACAGGATCCCGTATCGAATTTGTAGACTGACTTGACACCGTCCCGATGCTTTTGGCAGCCGACGACGAGGCCTTCTTCTTTGGACCTTCGTTGACCAACCTGCTCGCCCCACCTGGCCGGGACGAGGAGAAGAGCAAGAGGGTCTATCCGACCGGCCACATCCTCAGTCTCTCAAGTGGCAAGTCAGATATTGTGATATCGATCTGCAGCATCTTATGAACCGTCTCTCTTCGCTCTCACAGGCAACTACGAAGGCCACGGAGAGGTCCGTACGGCCGAGTTGAAAGAATCGTGTCGCATGTTCGCCGTCGACGACGACAAATGCGTCGCTGTCAATGATCCGTAAGTCTGCTAACGCCGGACACTTCTGTTGGAGCCTTGCGACTAAGGCGCTGCCGGTTAGGCCTCCATCCACAGTCGACTCGTCGATGGTCCCGATCAGACTTGGTCCGCGGATGTGATCAATTCGATCGTCGCCGAAAAAGTCAAGCAGTGGAACGCCGATGTCGTATGTTTGCTCTCGCATTAACCTAACCTTTTCTAGGCGATGGCTCAATTATGATCGTTCATTGCAGATCATCACCTTTGACCCGCTCGGTGTCTCGTCCCACCCGAACCATGCCTCCCTCGGCCAAACCCTCCTCGCGGCACCTTCGACCTTCCCTCAAATCTACCTCGTTCGGACCACACCTCTCCCTCTCAAATTCACCTCCCTCATCCTCCTGCCCCTGAAGCACCTCCAACACAACATCATCCCTTCCTCCCTCCTCCCCTTCCTACCCTCCTTACCCGGCATAGGAGCCATCGGGTCACCCTCCCCTCGAACGGTCTTCTTGACGTCCCCTCCCCCCAGCTTCATCCTGACGAGGTTGGCGTTCGATGCGCACCAGAGTCAACAGACGTGGTTTAGGACGCTGTATGCTTTGTTCAGTCATTACCTTTGGTGGATCGAGTTGGTCCCGAGGGAGGAGTATGAGCTTACCAGAGGTACGCAAGTGGGTCGGCTCAGAGGGGAGGGCAAGACGGAGTTGTAGCCATATTCGGTTCGTGGGGTTGACTTTGGGCCGAGTGCGTTGGTATAGTTGAAGGTTGTACGGCTGGGAGTGCGTTGAGAGTGTCCCTGTTATAAGCCACTCTGGTATATTATCACAGTCATTCACTTGATCGCGTGCGCAGCCGGTCGCAATACAGAAGTGCGGGTTCGCACCGACACTCGTTCAGGATGTGTCGTACCAGTGTCTTGGACGGCTAGGTACCTCCCTTGCGATCATACCGCACTTTCCAACGCTCCAAAAGACCCTGCAAGCTTTTAGTGGTTCACCATCCATTCGACGCCGTTTGATGATTCTGTACGGCGATAGGGGCCAACTTGCGACGAGCTCTCTGAGGCACCGTGATGCGCATCCGCTCTTGCGGGCAGCACTGTGCACTCATCCTCATTCCACCCTGCGAAGCAGGCGTCGCCGGAAGAATAGGGGCCTGCATTTTATAAATAGTGCAGAGTACCTCATGCACCTAGTACCTCGCTATCTTTAGCTCCTCCTGGCGATGAATCATCTTCGGGTATCACTGCATGCCGCAGTGTCACTCCCGGTCGATGGTGATCATGTCGTGCGACGAGCGGTAAGCGCACAAACCTATGCGCGGGGGCTGATTTTCATGTGCGTGGAACAGGGAAAGGAAAGCTAGTTACGGAACTAACAGAAAGGATTGATCAATGACTATGTATCGACGCTCTTCCGCCGTCCAGCTCCTCGGAGTCGAAGTGCCAGTTCAGCTTTCCTTCACCACCTATTGGCACGCCAACTTGAAGTCGTCTTAGTATATTTCGAAGAGCTCCATTCTAGGGGTGCCCGATGATATCACCCCTAATAACAACTTTGGCGAGCCGAAGTCTCTGGTACAGAATCCGTAGCATTTGTCTCCGACGTCATCGACCCGCCTTCCCGGGCCGTTGACATTAGTAAGGCGACACAAGAACACATTGAAGGTATCGAGTCAGTGATGGAAACGTCTCAATTGGTGAAAGCAATCACTGAGTCGGTCAGCGCTCGAAGTGCGAGTTTGGCTCTTCGGGAACAATCTCCTCGAACTCCGCACCTTGATGGCCAAAGCGTCGAGATCTCCTACAAGGGTCACGTTTCACCCCGCTCGAAGGCACTAGCTGTCTGGTACGATCTTGAGACTGAGCATCGGTATCATTGCTGACAAACCTGCTCAGAACCGGGAGACTGGCGATTCGACAACTCGAGTCGGGAATCGGGATGTTGTGCTCTTCAAGTTAACCGGGACATCCGTTGCGATTTCCGGACCCCCTATCTGGTCTCCTTTCCTGGGCTCGGAGACGTAGCTCCGCTTGACGGGGCATCCCGGACTCCTCCCTATAATTATGGCGGTCGATTTCGGTCGATTCACCTATCGCTGGTTTGAGTAGAGGGGACCTGAATGTTCTTGAGCGGGTCTGAGGAACACCGAATGTCATGCTTCTGGAATCTTTTCTCTCTCTCTCGGCGGAAGCTTCTGCAGTTTGCTAGAGCCCGACGAGGAGGTGCAAGACTAGCTAAGCTTAGTAAAGGGACGCAAGTTATAAGAGTATCGCGTTACGAATTGGAAAATATCGTAATTTCGACTTAGTCATACACGCTCTTCACCAATCACACCGACATTGGCGTCCCTCCCCCCTCCCTCGTAAGCTCATCTCGAGAATCAAGTCTTCAACTCCAGATCAGCCGGGCACGTCGTCCTCGTCGACTGCAATTTCGCGATCTTGGTCCCAATCACACCTTGGATCTTGAACGTTAAACTGAGGCTAATAGGGAGGAGGGTTGAGGTTGAATTGGCGGTACAGGCTCGAATGACGTCGCCGTAGGTGGTGGAGTTTGTCGAGGTGTAGGTCCCGAGGAAGGAGATGGGGATCATGACTGGGGTACGCAAGGGGAGTGAATGGGAGGAGTTGGTTTGGGTAATAAGTGGGTCTTTAGGGTTGGGGAGACTGACCATTCCTTTTCCTTCGTGCGGGAAGGGAGATTGCATTGTAGGGGAACCCTCCGGTTCCGATTATTTCGCTCGAGGACAGGTCCAAGACGGTCGCTTGTAAGGAGGTCATCTTGTTGGGAATCCAGGAGGAGGATGAGTCGACTGCCAAGGAAAGGAGTCACGTGAGCAATACTCAAACCGTGTTAATTAGAAGGTTAGGGATGCTTGGTCACCTTGGATTGAGATGTTGGCTGAAAACGCGAATGAGGCAGGCGAGGTCGAATAGTCCGCCTGGAAGCCCGCGTTGGCGGTAAAAGACGCCAGATCACTGGAAGAGAAAACAAACGCATAAGTACTGAGAGCCTTGCCTTCGCTTTGACTTCATTCGAGTCGCTTCGGTAAGTCCGAAGGACGAATATTCTCACTTTTCATTGGCCCAGTTAACGCCTGGGACGCGAGGGATAAAGAAGAATAACAGGAGGCCTAGACTGTAGGACGAATGGTTGTTTTGACGAGAACGTCAGCGATTGTCTTTTGCTTCGTGTCGCCGTGCTAGCTCGCAGCCCTGCCATGCGCAATCCGTCCGAGCTCCTGCGCAAGAGCTTCGGATCTCGGAGTCCGGACCGAGAATTGCTCATATGTCCCTCCTTTTCCAGCACCCTTTAATACTCACCAAACCAGTACCGCAAATATCCCAAAAACCCAACGCTGTTTCCGATCGCCGAAATAGGACCTCCACTTGTCTCTTTTCTCATCGGCAGCACGGCGTTGTTGCTGGCGTTGCTGCTCACGAAGTTGGTCGTGTTCGTGCTCGAGCTTGCGTTGGATGTGATGTTGTTCGAGGAGTTGTTCGTTGTGAATGAGGGAGACCGTTTGGAGGTGGTTTGACCTGGGGGTTGGGGAGGTGAAGATTAGCTTGTGCATGTACTGCTTCAGTAGCTCCCGGCGTCAGGCGTGGCCTCTGCACTGGTGGAGCGGGAGGCGGTGTCTGCTACGTCAACCCTCGCAGCAAGTGGGGGAGTCTCAAAGCGTTCGCGTTCGGATCAGGTTTCGAAAGACAGAGAAACTCACGATTGCAATGTCGCCGGGGTGGGCCTGAGAAAGTCGTCGTAGGTGTCGTAAGATTCTTCTTTGTAAGAGCTCATCGGGTCGAGTGGGATGGAACTGATGTAGACGGGAGTACGGACCATCTCGCTGCGGCGTCCGTTTCGAAGAACTCGTCGGCGTCCGTTTGGCGATCTTGGCACGTCGATTCCATTTCGGCTTTGGGAATCGCTAATCGTCCGGTCATAATGCGCGCCATTGCGCGCGGAGCTTCAAGCCGACGGCTACTCGGCTTTCCGGAAGGCCGTGCAGGCCCGTGCGAGTCGAGCAGCTGCCAAGTCGTCCGATTGCACCCACTCGCTCCCCCTCCGCACACTCACACCCCTTTCGCCCCTCGCCCACCCCCACCCTTACGCGAGCTCACCATGCGCGCCTCGCCACCTACATGGATCAAGTTGTTGGTCCCGATCAAGCGCACGGTCGATTACTCGGTCAAAGTGCGCGTCGGGCCCAAGGGCGTCGAGACCGCCGGCGTAAAGCATTCTTTGGTCAGTCGACAGCTTTGCGCGGCATATTCAGCCAGGGTTGAGAACTGCCACTAATGCTCGGTGACCTGGCTATGTAGAATCCCTTTTGCGAGATTGGTGAGTCGGCGTGCGAGGGTTCGATCGGTCGAGGAGAGGAAGCGTCATCGGCAGACATCGGGAGAACGTCGTCCGGGGCTACGAAGGCGGCAGTCCATCGTTGGCCAATGATATGCCATTGATCGACATGCCAAAGCAACGGAGCAGCTCTGTTGTCTGGAGTGTTCTTCTCTCGATGGCACAGTTCCAGACATGCAGACATGCAGGCCAGGATCTACTAAAACACAAGCGCTGACACCCCACTTCTTCCCCCCTCCCCCCCTTTGGACGACCGGACCATCCCCCAGCCGTCGAGGAAGCCGTCCGCCTGCGTGAGAAGCTCAAAGAGCAGATCGAATCCATCACGGTCGTGACGATCGGTCCTCCCAAAGCTGCCGACGTCTTGCGCACCGCATTGGCGATGGGCGCCGATGCGGCGATCCACGTCGAAGTCAAGGACGGTCAGGACGTGCAGCCTCTGGGTGTCGCGCAGGCGTTGAAGGCCATCGTCGAACAGGAGAAACCGGACCTCATCATTCTCGGCAAGCAAGCGATCGATGATGACTCGTCCCAGGTTGGAGGGATGCTCGCCGGGTTGTTGGATTGGCCCCAGGCCAACTTTGCGAGCAAGCTTGAGGTCGAGGGGGACAAGATCAAGGTGGCGAGGGAGATTGATGGTGGGTTGGAGACGTTGACGATGGCTTTGCCGGCGGTGGTGACGACCGATTTGAGGTTGAACGAGCCGCGTTATGCGAGCTTGCCGAACATCATGAAGGTTCGTTCTGCTTTCTCTTCCCGGATTTTTAATTGCGGGGTCTCGAGACAGGGCTCCGGCAGATTGTTGGTCTTATCTATACATGTGTTGACTCGTCTGAATCTCAACACGGCGTATAGGCCAAGAAGAAGCCGCTCAAGAAGATGAAGGCAGAGGACCTCAAGGTGGATCTGACGCCGCGCTTGGAGACGCTCCAGGTCGAGGCCCCGCCGGCACGACAGGGTGGTGCCAAGGTTAGTCATCAGGCAATTGCAAAAGGATTTAAAACAAAGTATTCCACTGTCCAAAATTGATGATTCCCTCTTTTTGTCGTTAGGTCGGCTCGGTGGATGAGATCGTCAGTAAACTCAAGGAGGCTGGCGTGCTGTAAAAAGTGACGGGCCACGGTGAATGACCAGTAACACTAGGAGTAATCTGAAATCATGAAATCGGCTACACACGTTTATTGATCCTACCTGGACGAAAGACGAGGCCTTGCCTGCCAAGAAGAAATGACGGCGCGGCCTAGTATGGTTCAGAGTTGAGGGAAGCGGTCCGTGCGAGGGAAACGTTCCGTCGTCTTCCTTTCTCGCGCGTCGTCGCTGCAAGTCGCTGAAGCGCTGAGGCAAGCGTTTCCCAAGGCCCTACGCCTACTGCCCTCCACCCCACGCCACCCTACCACATACACATCTCATTACTACCATGGCATTCGGAACACTTTACGGCGTAGGTCCATTCTTTCTCTCGGGAACAGCAGATGCATCGATTACGATGTGAGCTTCCGCTTGACTCGGCTAGCCGGCCACTGCTGGCGTTCGCTGGAGGTGTGCGAAACGTGGTGGTGTGGCCCCGTGAATCCACTTCAGCGTCGCATCTGCCCGCTTCACACAGCGACAGTGCAGTTCCAACGCACCCCTTTGGTTGGTGCGAGTTCATGCTGCAGGTGCACATGTTCCTCGGACTGTTGTACGCTGCCCAGGACGTGTGCTCTGCTGTGCGGAATCGTTCGCTGGATTTCTGGTTCGCCACGCAACGGCCAGCCCAGCCAGCGCCAGCACGGTCACCACCAGCAGCAGCCAGCAGCCACACTTGCTCGCTCGTGGCCTCCATCAGCTTGCAATCAAGCACTCATTCACGTCACTGACCCCCTTTCTCTACCCGCTCACTCGTCTCGCTATTCGCGCCCCTCTCACCACCAACCCAACCCATACCATACCTTCCTACATCCCCCCACGCCCATAGTTCCCCGGCAACTCCCGCACCAACGCCGCGCTCGTCGTGGCCCAGTACGAGGGCATCGAACTCGACTTTGTCGATGTGCACCCCTTCGCTGAGGGAGGCATCGATGCCGCCTACAAGGCCAAGTTCCCCTTGGGACTCGTGAGTCATGCTTCATCTGCGTTTCTCTCTCTCCCGAGCCGCCTTCTGAACAACCCCTCTCCCTTCTTCCCTCCTAGGTCCCCGGCCTTGAAGTAGGCAGCCTCTTGCTCTCCGAGACCCTCGCCATCTCGACCTACCTCGCCTCGCAGAGCAACAAGGCCAACCTCCTCGGCTCGACCAAGGAGGAGACCGCGATCGTCTACCAGTGGGCCTCGTGGGCCAACCAGGAATTGCTCCCCAAACTCGGCTCCTGGTTCGCCCCCCTCCTCGGCATGGTCCCTTACAACAAGAAGGCCGTTGACGACGCCAAGGCCGTCGTTCTTGCCCGCGGCGACTACCTCGAGAAGGTCTTGGCCAACAAGACCTTCCTCGCGACCGAGCGCATCACCATCGCCGATATTCTCCTCGCCGCCGTGCTCGCCCGTGGCTTCGAGAGGGTTCTCGACGCCGAGTACCGCGCCGCGCGACCCAACACGATGCGCTACTTCAACACGGTCGTGCACCAACCCGAGTTCCAGGCGGTCCTCAAGGGCGAGCCCACTTTGTGCGAAAAGGCGGTCCAGTACACCCCTCCCAAGAAGGAGGCCAAGCCCGCTGCCGCCGCCGCCGCCGCTGCTGCGCCCAAGGCCAAGGCCGCGCCCAAGCCCAAGGACGACGAGGAGGACGAGCCCTCGGCCCCGTCGGAGCCCAAGGCCAAGCACCCGTGCGAGGCGCTCGGCCCCGCCAAGTCGTTCCCCCTTGACGAGTGGAAGCGACAGTACTCCAACAACGACACCCCCGTCGCGTTCGAGTGGCTCGAGAAGAACTTTGACGCGCAAGAGTACTCGCTGTGGAAGTGCGAGTTCAAGTACCCCGACGAGCTGACGCAGGTGTTCATGTCGTCCAACTTGATCACTGGCTTCCACTCGCGATTGGAAGGCTCGAGGAAGTACGTCTTTGGCTCGGCCGGCGTTTACGGCACCAACAACAACTCCAAGATCGTGGGTGTCTACCTCATCCGCGGTTCGGACTACAAGGGCGTCTTTGACGTTGCCCCCGATTACGAGTCGTACGAGTTCACCCCCTTGGACCTTAAGAACGATCGTGACTTCATCCTCGGCTGCTGGGCATGGACCAACACTTACGAGGGTCTCGAATACGCCGACGGCAAGGTCATGAAGTAAACGCTTTCTATGTTCGAAAGATGGTCTCTTCATTTCCTCTTCCCCTTGTCACCTCCAACTCCTAAAAGTCGATCTCTTCTTCCCCCAACCCATCGCCACTTCTTCCGCCTTCCCGGAGTTTGCTCATGCCCTACCACCTCTTTATAGATCTCTTTTACTTCTCCCCACCACCCCTTATTTTCTAATGTCAAATCTCTGTTGAGGCAGATGATCGGACTTTGGGCGGTTGATCGACCTCCCTTTCTTCTACTACTACCTGCCGCGTTCTTTGTTCCCTTCCCCTCCCTCCTAAAAGGGTATTATTTTCTTTCAGCTTCTTTTCTCGTGTGCAATCCCCACCGAACTTGTATGTTGAAGGGAACCAAAATGATCGCAGTCGGTCGTGGAGAGTACTCGATACTATAGGGTCGTTCGATTGAACGTGGAGGACTTTCTGCGACTAGTAGGCTACAATGCACTCGGGTGAGAATGGGTACGATTGAGAGAAAGCGTTCCGCAGAATAAGCTAGTCACATCAGAGATGAAGGCTAGTTTTTAAGAAGTCAAAAAGTGTTTTGTGTCCGGTCCAGGAGGAGGCTCCCCTCGACGCGCAACTGTTTCCTGAGTTGAGGCAGTGCCAAAAGGCGGGTTGGAAGCAACGTTAAAAGCGAGAAAAATGGGTGCTACAAAACAAGTGAAAGCGTCCATTCGGAATAGCACATTGTCTACTAGCACATTGTCTACTGGGAACGCGTCGAGACCTTGTGCTGCACCATCACGGGCGGCGACGACTCCGGACTGGTCGGGTTCGACATCTTGTCCTTCATCCTTAAATCGGGCGAGGAGCGGTTGATGAAGAAGCGATGGCGGAAAGAGCTGAGATTGAACTTGGGCCTGTGCGACTATTCGACCACCATGATTTACCGCCTACGCCTGGTGAGGCCGAAGGGTTCGGTTGATGCGTGGATTGAGGAGCGGTCGTAGATGATGGTGCGTTTCGTGAGTCGTAGGAGAAGGAAACGCCTGGGAACTCGGTATTTTCTTCGACCTGCTGAATCTCTTCTTCCAGAGGGGGTAGCATCGTCGACAAGTTGCGATGGTGCGTTTTCGCTGGTGGCCCGGAAGAGTTCGATGATGCTTTAGTCGAGGTTGATCGCTGTAATGGGTGTAGCTTTGAGGCTTGAAGCGTATATTCGTATTCCTTGACGGGGTTCTTCAACATCCGATACGCTTGCGCAATACGACCGCAGCATGAAGCTTGGGCCTTGAGTTGGTTGGGTTCGGCGGCGAACAATTGTTGCGCTTCGAGGAGGTAGTCGATCGCGAGTTGGTGGTCGCCGCAGCGGAGCATGACGAGGGAAAGACGATAGAGGGACCATGCTTCGTCGACGGGTTGGCTGACTTGTCGGTAGAGCAAGGATGCTTCTTCGAGGTACGACACTGCGGCGGGGAATAGCTCCCCCTTTGCGGCGAGCTTTCCCAAAGCGTAGGAGCAATCCGCATCCGCTGCAACGAATTTGATCCAAGTCTCGCCCAACCGACGAAAGATGACTCGGGCTTGGAGGTAGTATGCGAACGAAGTGGCGTATTCCCGTTCGGTCGTGTACAGTTTCGCGACGGCGTATAGAGTTCGTGCTTCACGCACCGAGTCCGAGAGCTTGCAAAAGAGCACGAGGGCCTGCTTGTAGAAGAGGATGGCGGAGGGCGGGTCCGAGGAAGAGAGCAGGTTCGCCAATTCGCACAAGGTCGAAGCTTCTTGGGACATGTTGTCCGTTTCGATCAGGATCACGATCGCCTAGATACATGTTGATTGGAGAAGGAAGTCGGAAACGTCAGAGCTCAAGGTGAAAGACTCGATGGCTTGAAGAAGCGAGCAGACTCACGTTTTTGAGGTAGTCAGCGGCTTGCACAGGATCGCCTGAGGCAATGCAAACAAGTCCCAGTTGTTGCAAACATGTCGCTTCCTTGGCCAAATCGCCTATTCTTTGAAAGATCGATCGAGCCTGGATGGATACAGAACCGTCAGTATCGCGAAGCTCCTAGGGGCGAAAGAAAATGGAGAGTTTCTGCCCGCCCTCGAGATGCACTAAAACTTGGTCGTACCTCGAGCAACAGCTTCGCTGCACCGTGATTGTCGCCCAGCTTGGAGGCACGGTATCCGAGGTTGGCAGTCAAGTTCGCGACCTTCCAAGCCGCCTTGCTTGCTTTCTTGTCCTCGCTCGCCTGCTTAAAAGCCTCGTATGATCCGAGGAACTGCCGCCGGGCTTGGGAGACCCCATCCGTGGTCGAGATGTCTTTAAGTGTTGCTTCCTTGTACATCTTCTTTCCCTTGAGAACCAGTGAGGCAAGACGACGTTCATGCTCATCCGAAGGTCCGGCCCTGGGTTCACTCCGAGGGGACGAGTTTGGTTCAATCGTCATCGTCGGACCCCGCGGTTCTACGCGCTCCGTCGGCGGTGCGACCACGGGCTGTGAAAGGTCTTCTTCGACTGATGGAAGCTTAATACGAGGCGATGACTTTCGTCGTGGCGATACGGCAATGCTTGTTCTTGTTTTCACGTTGGTGGAAGCAGTTTGACGCCGCGTCGCAGCGAGTCTCGAATGCAGTCTCGGATGATCCGCTTCTTGCAGGCGAAGAGTTAGCGAACCGTTGACGGACTCGGACTGCGACCGTTGAGACTCGGCGTCCAGTGCGCGAGTGACGATTGACGTCGAAGAGCGGCGCAGAGTGGACGAGCCACTGCCTTCAGGGATGATGGAAAGTCGAGTAACACTTGTTGTACGTGAACCCATGTCAACCTCGTAGCACTTCAATGGTTTCGCCCGCTAAGCTGGTGACCGTGAGTCCCGAGTCCCGAGTCCCGAGATCAGAATGTGCGAGCTGACCGGTGGTCGATCACTTCGGCTCGGTGGTGTTGCGATCTACACCCAGTGCGATCGACGTTTGCGACTGACGAGCCAAGACGTACTGCAAGGCCGGTTCCCACCTACTCCCGCAGCGCTATGGCTTTAAGAATGACAAGCCAAGCTGGTCAACAAAGGCCAGTTAGGAGGTGCGTGATGTAGTGCCGTATGGCGAGGCGTGGGCGAGGTGTGAGGCCGGGGTCTGATGCGCTTTGATGGTTGCGCGACCGTTGCGATGAGCTGTCGAAACAGGGGGCGGGGCTCCCAATCGAGGGTACTTCAGTTTGTCGGCGGATCCCTGCTATTCTACCGTCGGCGATACCCAAGTTCGAAGCCCGTTAGAGCAAGGTTTCGACTCTGTTTATATACGGCAGCTAGCCGGTAGCTTCCTGAACGGGCGGGGTCTGATGACGAGGAGCTTCTCAGCGGCCAACGTCCCCAGTGTTGCACAACCCGCTCGTCAGAGCTCGGAAAATCGGACCGCTGGTGGAAAAGGTTTCAGATCCTTGCTCAAAGTGCGGCGCGTCGCGACGCGCGCGTGTGAGTTGCAGTGTTCCGCGCGGGTGGCGGGCCGGCATCCAAAGTGATCATCATACAACGCCGTGCAGCTCGAGCCATGTGGCCGTCAAAGGGTGGACAGAGCTTGTTTCTAAGTCCGCGCTTACTTCGGACCTGAAGCCTCATTTCTGAGCAGTTCTCCAGTGCTCCTGCGCCCTCCCCGTCGGACTCAGCTCGGATCTTCTAGCGATGCTGGGGTCGCACTGCACCTGCGGCTCAGACTGCTCCAGAATGCATCCGATCTCCAGCTCTGATGGATTACTAGCGCTCAAGTTTTGCGGGAGAGAACTCGGGTGCATTGCATGCGATTCAGTTATAACATCAACAACAGGGCAGAAAATGCGGGAGAGAGAGAGAGAGAGAGTCGAACAAAGTAAACGAGAGTGAAAAGAAGACTAGGTCTCATCACGTGATGCGTCTCTCGCGGCTGTTGGCCGTGGTGAGCAATTACCGCGTTTGCTGTTGTCGAGCTTTTGCTTGGCCAATTGATTGTGGTATCTATCACACAACACAGACAGAGCCTTTATCAGAGACAGCCCAAGTGTCTCGGGAAAACCTGATATTTACTCACGTGGCAGAGAGCAAGATGAGGATCTCTTCGAGCGGACTGGTCACACCGGTGTGGACCCAAGCGGGGTATCTTTCGCGTTGTACGCCGATCCATTTGAGAGGTGGCGTAGCTGTAAGAGAACAGAGACGTACATGTGTCAATCACGAAGATCTCGTCGTAGTGGGGGACAGGTCGAGAAGAGGGTAACGGGTGAAACGCAAAGCCTCACCTTCACCAAGTTGTTTGAATTGGGGCTCTTGCACCTTGATATTGGTTACGGCCACAAACTCGAGCGGTCCATGGGCACCGGTCGCAGCTTGTACCAAAGGTGTCGGCTTCATTAGGACGGGCCCCAGTTCGCCTGCCGACGGGTCCAAATTCTGGCCGCTCGACGTGCTTGTGTCGGCATCGAGTTTTGGTGTCGGCGACGCTGCAGAGAGCTGGGGCTTGAGCGGGGTGGGTCGATCAGACGTGAAGCCACTCGGGCCAGAAGACTCCTTTTCCGCCATCACTTGATCCATTCGCTCTTGGTAAAGGGTCGTTACCTTACCTAATGTCTTCAAGAGCGCGTACTACAAGGAGGGATACGACGGAAGCGCTTCTGCGGTCAGCCAAAGGTAGAAGGATCACGTCGGTAATGTCTTACGTTGAGGGTGACGTCGTACTGTCCTCCAGACGTCAATTCGAAAGTGTGCAATAGTCGGTTCGATCCGAAAGCTTGCGTCGATTTCATCAGGACTTCGGTGAGACCGATTTCGAAGATGACGCTCGGTCTCGACGTTCGGAAGAGCTCGAACCAAGCGGGCACGTCGTACTCGCCCACTTGCGTGTTCGTGAGTCGGGTGTGCGAGACTCTGCGAACGGACTGAGACGTTCGGACGCATACATTAGCGGGTGTGCTAGGAATTGATACTTACAGAAGTACTGGAGGACCTACGAATCCACCGAGGAACAGCTTGAGATGGCGATGCGTTGTCTGGTCCGCCTCGACGCTGCGCGTGAGATTGGCACGCACCCCTCCACCTGCATCAAATCGGAAGACTTGTCCCTCGTTGAAGCTATCGGGGAACACGGCAAGACGGATGCGAAGAAGCTCGAGCTTGAGTTCGTTCGAGATGCGGATCGAACATTTGGCGGCCTCATCATCGAGCGCAAGCTTGGACGCAACAGCCGACACGATGTTGGCACCACGTTGGATCGTCGACGGCCGAGGTGGAAGCCCCGAGTCGGCGAGAGATTTGTCGGCCTCGGCACTCTTCTCGGCGATGAGGAGCTCGATACGATGCAGCACACGGATCAGAGTCGGGAATGTGCCGGTCGTGAGAATGACGTTGAAGGAACCCATTTTGACATGGAACGCAAGGCCGAGCTCTGCGCTGGCTGTGGTCGTCTGAGACCAGTCATCAATGACATCGACGGCGATGGGGTCGGACTGCAGCGCCAGCATCTTTTTCGACTCGAAGTCGACCGTAGCCTTTGTTTCTCCGATGCCAATCTGGATCTGAAGCTACGCAGCCGTATCATCACAAGCTATCAGGTTAGCGCGATTTCTCACAACTTGGAAAACCGCGGTCGCAGCAATTAACATACCAGATCCGCCGTCCCCCTCTCCTTCGCGCCACTGGCTTCATCCCGAAGTCGAGTCGAGAACAGAATGCCGTCAGTTACGATCGACCCACTGGCTTTGCCTTCGCCCGTGATTCGTAGACTCTTGACGCTCGAAGAGACCAGCCTCGAGTGGCCGGGTATCCATCGAAGTCTGCCATTGAGAACATCCGCAGAAAGCTTAACCCGGCCGATTGAATGCCCGAGGTCGCAAGTAATCTCAAACCGAATGACCTCGAGCAACGCGAGTGTAGAGGTCCTTGAAACAGGAGCACTTGCGGTGGGCAAGGCCAGCGATGAAGTCGAAGGGCTGCTATCTGGAAGCGAGGCGCCAAAGTCGAGCTCCATGCGGTCCACCCAGATTGCTTTGAAACACATCCACACTTGCAGGTTCCGGAAGTTGGCGGCCGCTGACACATCGGGGACCAGCACAGTGATGGACGTGATATCAGAGCTCTCGCCCAATGATCCATCTGTGGCGGGCCGGAATGCTACCGAGGCAGCGATACCTCTGGCCTCAGCATTGAGACATCGTTCCAGTCCTCGCGCATGGTCGTGCCGGACGTCGGCCGATATTCCATCGACGGTTATCGCAAGCTCGACCCTTCTCTCGCTGGGGGTCCATGTGAGTAAGAATCCTCCGCTGTTCCAGAAGAGAGCTGCGGTCACCGGAACGACTGAGTTACAGGTGATCTTGAGCGATGACTCGTCGATCTTGAGGCTTACACCGAGCCGCAACCGTCCAAATGCACTTGGTGCGAATGCGCCGGACTGATCAGTCGCCGCTGCGACCTCGACGGGCGCTGTTCGAACCATTGCGACCTGCGTAGGAGCAGCGGACCGACTTTTCATGGCGTTGACGACACTCGTGATGAACGGGATCAGAGTAGGCTTTAGCGTGTTGCTGCTGCCGTGGATGCGGATGCCGACGTGCAAGTGCGTCAACTCGGATGGCGACGAATCCTGGGTTTCGGCCCAGACCGATACGACGGGCAGCTCTATGAGATCAGGTGCATCAGCGATATCAATGGTCCCGTAGCGGAGCGATCTCGGGGGAGACCTGATGTCGTGCAGCGACCTCGCGCTCCGAGTGTGGTTGGGCCGTGTAACGCTGGACCTCGACGTGCCGGTCGGTGTGGACGCACCACCCGTGGCGCCGCCCTTCCTCGCAGAGTGCAGGCGAATTTTGCCCGACTCGAAATTAAACGTGGCGCGGATCCGAAGCGCAATTGAGGAAGACGATGACCGGCGGCAGGGGTCGAGCTGATCCACGACAGGCGCTGCAGTCGACGATAGCGAAACCTCGGGCTGCAAAGCCAGTTTAGAAAAGCGCTCGTGACTCAGACGGTACATGTCCATCAGCGCGTATAGACAAGCGACGATCGAAGGCTCCAGATCGACTTCGAGGCCCGAGACTTCTGACTCGACAACGATTGGCTTCCCATTTGGCGCCCGCAGTGAAGAGCTCATCCTTGGCAAGTTGATACGGTTGCGAATGCTGTGGCTCGAACCGTCGAAATGCTCCTGCTTCGTCATATCAAACTCGGTTACAAATTGTAGCATTAGATCATTGACACTGGCGGAACCTGCGCTCCCTTTTTGGGCGTTGAAGTTGATCGAGGCGATGGACAGGAGGAACGCAGGTCGTAACTCGGAGTCCGATTCAACGATCGAAGGGGCGATACCTTCGCTTGCCAGAGGTACGGCGATACCGATGCTGGTGAAAGCGAGCGTTAGCACGCAAGATGCTAGCCATGAAGGGGTCATTGGGGTGTCGTCGTCCTTCTGGGTACTAAAAGGGCTTTCCATGGGCGTAGGCTCGGCGGCGCTGCCGAAGCCGTCCAATGTCTTGGTGAAGCGGTCGCGCAGGGCTTGAAGTTCGATCTGCCTAAGTCCTCGGCGTGTTTCAATCTCCAGTTTGAAGTGATCGAGCAGATCAGCGAGGGCTTCAACAGCGGCGGGCTGCATGACCGCATGAACTCGTGGAAACGTGAGTTTCAGATACGGCGTGCGTTCATCCAGGTTGTACGAAGCTTGGCGAGCATAAGAATCTTGAATTCCTTTGCTGTAATCGGCGCGTAAATCGAGCTGGAAGAAGGCCAGGCGGTGAGGATTCAAAGGTCGGCCCATGGGCACCGGGGATTGCATAGGTCTTTGCTCAAGCGAGAGCCCCAACTTTTCGACTTTGGCGTGCAGACGGGCAAAAGGCTGCGGTGGCGCACAACCGGCTTCAATTTGGATGAGTTTTGCTTGGACCCACTGCGTGGCCTGGGGACCATCGAGTCCAACTTTAACACCACTGAAGGTGATGCTGGCGTTCCACGATAGGCTTGACGAGGGGGCTGATAGGACCAGGTCCTTCTTGCTCGGGGCGGTGTCCTGTTGGGGTTCGGGTGCCAGAACTCGGGTCGTCGGTTCCCGCCTGGCATGTAGAACCTGCAGAAGCTCGTCAATGTCATGTCCAAAGTGCTGTTGCATCGATAAGATCGAGTCGATAATGCCGACTGTGAGCTTCAGCGATACCGAGTCGACCTCTGCTTCCACCCGCACGGTGCGGCAAGGAAGGCCATCGACGAAGCCCTCTGCGCGCACCACAGGGAGTGCAAAGACCGTCTCAGCTGGTAACGGTGATTCCACTTCCTCAGTCCCACGAATTGGGAGGAAGCATAGACTCTGCGCGCCAATCCTGAAGCCAAGATCCAAAGCACCGACGGCTTCTTTTCCTGCCGCGACAACGTCGCTCGAACTCGCTTCGGCGGCCACGTTCTTGACCTCGTAAATGATGTTCAGCGAGGGTATCGCGTTGATCTCGAGAAGAAGTCGGGGGAAATTGATCTTGACCGCGACTTTTGCGTTCGCCAACAGGACATGCGGGAAGGATGGCGCCGAAGCGGCCTTGGGCGTCGGATTCTTCACCGCTGGGGCTGGCATCCTTTGAGTAGCGTACGCGGCTGGCGGTAGACCCTCGAGACTAAGACGCAAGTCGATCAACAAGGAGTCGACATCGGGCAATGCAGCGACCCTCCATTTATCGACGAGCCTAATGACAACAATAAACAAATGGTCAGCGACAGAATGCCAGCACGGTAATCAGCGCAATGCGAAGTCTACTTGCACTCACTCATAGGAACGGATGACATCGCGAGGAATCTTGATGTCGACCGAGTGAACCCCGAAAGAAGCCTTGCACAGAGGCTGCACGGCGCGCGGGAGCAAGGAACGATGGCTTACAGATCCCCAATAAGTGGTATCGAAGTGGATCTGCTTCATTTCAGTCGAGAAGAGGCGCTCCACACCGTCGTCGTTGAGCACCCTTGCGTCAAAGGCAAGACGTTGGATCATCAGAGCAACTTCGAAGTCGAGCAACTGGGTCTCCGACGATGCGCCTTGAGTCGTCGTCGTGATGAGGCCGCCGAGTAGGCGGATGCTGAGGCCATGCATAACGCTTTCGGCTTCGAGATCGTCAGCCGATGCTTTGATCGAGGCGTGATTCAGCCCGAGCGTAATGCCAAACTCGAGGGATGGAAGAGACGCAAGCAGATCGCTTTGAGTCACGATGCTGGCGGCGTCACCGCTTTCCCTAGCCGATTTTTTGAACGTTTCCAGTTGCTCCGCAAAGGCCTGCAGCTTGCGCTCAAACGTGTGTCTTACGCCCACGATGTGTCGAACGAGGACCAAGAGGTCGCGGTCGACCTTGGCTTCGGTCCCATAGAGGGTGACGTGTCCTCCGAGACGCACAGGTTTACCAGGGGCTTCGTCTCCTGTGGATTTGATCGAGGCACTCAGAGGACCTATGCGCAGCCGATTACCAGAGCTGGCGCCAGTCCAGAGTCGTGTTTCGAGCTGTCCTTGATCCCATTCAAGCACGACCGGCTTGTTCCATGAGAAAGCGATCGATTGTTGCGGATCAAAGTTCGCATCAAGTGGCATGGTCGGTGACGCAGCATCGAACAAGTCGGCCAGGAAGACCGACTGACTCATATCACATGTGTCGATCCTCCAGCTCTGCCATTGCGAGACCAAGGTTGCGAGCATGTCGTAGAGCTTTTGCGACGACGGCCAAGCCTCCTCGTTACTCATCAGCCGCTGTACCTCGTCGTGCGACAGGCGCAGGCAGTGGCGCAGGTGGTGCAATGTTTTCCAGCCGTCATCCGTGCGTAGACTGGTGCCAGATATGAGCGAGGTCGCACGGTTGAGAAAGGTGGGGAAGGACGCGATTCCCTGCGTGCTGGCAGCTTCTGCGATTGCCCAGACCAGACGACGGGAGAGAAGCTTGCGTCGCAGCGTTCGCTCAGTCAGCGGTCCAGTGAAATCGTGGACTACGCGCCAACTCCACACCGTCCCGATGATCAGCTCGGCGGCCTCGTCAACAAAATCCAGTCGTGCGTCACCTCCTCTCAATATCACTTGGGCCTGGGCCGCCGAGAGGTCGACCCCAGCCGAACAGACTCCGAAGGAGAGGTCCAACGCGGTCGGCCGTAGGCGAGGCGTCTGATCGAGCGAAGGCAGGATATGACTTTTGCGAGTCGGATTCAGGTAGGTTGCGGTCTTTTCAGGGTGGAACACCTGCAGCCGCGTGCACGCCGCCGATCCGGAGAATTGCGACATGACGACGATCGGCTTGAGGGGCCTGTCCACGGACTCGGCACCTCCAAAGTGGTCCTCGACGTGTCGGTAGGCGAACACCACGTCATCGAGCGCCAGCTCCACAGTGCACAAGACGGTCGACTGGAACGTGTCCCGCAGTACTTCGTTCGGTGCCTGTGGCCGGATCGAGATCACCGCCTCCGGGCGCAGAACATCCTGAATGATCTCCATCCGGATCGACGGAGCGTGGGCTCGAACCTCGAGCTCGACGTAATGGACCGTGGGAGCTTGTTTCTGAGACGTGACGTATCCGTCGAAAAGTTCATCGAGACAGTGCTCGAAATTGGTATCCAGTTTGATGCCTTCGAGTACGTCTGCACCGACTTGAGCAGCCACTGGCGTTAATACGATACGGATTGGCTGCCGGCAAGTCAGGTCGATCGCGGTCTTGTCTCCAGGGGTCTTGGCATCGTACGCCGCAAAGGTTCGTAGCCGCGATTTGGCCCGGGTGGCGGGTGTATCGAGGTCATTAGGCGGTGCTGGCCTTGTGTCGTCGCTGGCAGCCGGCAAGCGAGCAAAGGTGGGCCGGTCAAGATAGGTTGACTCGGGATTACGCTTGCATAGGCGTAGGACGGCGCCATAAGCACTGAGGCGACCACCTCGCTCGCCACCAAACACGAACTCGTCGTGTTGCGAATCGCCGTCATCTGCCGGATCGAACGACATATCAGCTCACTGTTTTTCATACACAGCTTTGAGGGACTCACCATCAGTGCTAGCCATTGACTTCTCGCTGTCCATAGTTGAAGTCTCACTTTCGTACTCCGAGTCCCCGTCTTTCTCATTGGAAACACTTGCCATGGAACCGCAGGTTGAGCTACAAAAACGCGGGCCACCACAGAGTCAGAGAGTCAATCGACTGTTCGACAGACTTGGCCGAGTATTATGGGCTTATTATGACTGACTTGTTGTAGACGTCACCAAGCTCCGACTTGCTGCGAATGGGCCCGTGACCGCGCGCAGGTGTGTCGAGGGCGGGAACAAAGAGTCCACCGATGTGGGAGGATACTGCAGGAAAGCACACGGTGAGCTATAGGGAAGCAAAGGCAAACAAAGAAAGAAAGGCTGGTGTCTCACCTCCTGCTTCGTTCTTGCTATAAAGGAAAGGACATCGCTGTGTGGGTTCGTCTTGGGTTGCGATGAATGAGCGCTGTGTCTGCGCCTTCTGCTCCCAGCCTTTACCCGTCATGCCGACAACGACAGACAGGTCGGTATCGATCGAGGCAACTTCCATCCAAGGAGCCGCCCGCCCAAAGACCGGTGTGAGGGCACGCAGAATGATCGTTGGAATATCGACATCGACGTGCTTGAGATAGGGCGGTTCGGGCAAGTCGTCGAACTTGATGGCGATCCCGCCCGGAACGTCGAGCTGGATCGCGGTGGTTTGGCCCCGCACCGCGAGGTCGATCGAACGGAAGTCGACAGTCACAAACGTCGCATCCGGATCCACAGCGATGGTAAGGTCTGGTGGGAGCGCATTGTCGTTGTCGACAAAGTTGATGGACACAGTCGTACCCGCTCGCGAGAGAGCCTGCAGGATCGAGGGCGGGATCGAGCCGTAGACCGCACCGACGTTGATCGACCAAATACAAATATAGGTTGCCGTGCGAGGCTGAGGTCCGAAGAGGCGATCGGCCATGACCTCGAGCCCTTGGACGTGAATGCAGTCAGGGGTTCCGAGTAAGGAGGCGAAGTCACACGTCGCTAACACGGCTGCGCTGTTGACCATGTTCATGATGCGACACGGGTCCACGTTTACGGCCATCTCCATGTAGTAATCGTGATTGCGCAGATCGACCTGGAGTTGAGGAAGAACGATTGCGATCGCATCATCGCAGTCGTATATGGATTGAGGGAGGAGCATGATACCGCGCTGCAAATCGAACCGGACCGCGACCTCGAAGACATCGACTTGGCCGGGGCGCCATTTCTGCTCCAGTGGGTCGCCCTGCACGGCTCCTTCTTGTTGCATGCGGTAGCGATAGTCTTTGGGGGTCACAAAGTGGGTAAAAGACCCAAAATAGTTGTCTTTGAGGTTGAACAAGTAACGGACGACCCATCCAAGCGTTTTGAATACCACGTCATGGCAGGCGACGTCCAAGGCGAGCCGCTCGACGTGGTCAGGATGCGCGCCGGCATAGAATCGATAGGATCCGTCGACGGTGAGCTCGGGTGCGGTGGCGAACGTGGAAGTGCGCTCGGTCAGAAAAGCGCTGTGTGTGTTCCAGTTGGGCAACGACATACCGAGCGCCAGGCCGGTGAAGACAATGTGGAAAGGAATCGCCGAGCAGTCCATGCGATACTTGTCCGAAGGGATCGACGCCGTTCCCGTCAGACGGGGGCCTTTGGCAAAGAGCAAAGCGTTGTCGTCGTCGATGACGGCGCTGCTGATGATGTTGTGGTCATTGACATAGAGACGCAGCACGTAGTCGGTCAGGCCAAATTTGAGGGAGTACACGAAAGGTACGAAGTGTTCGTAGTCGCCAGGTGGCCCGCTGGTCCAGTCCTTTGCCACGTCCGTCAAGAGGGTAATATGGTCTCGTAGCAACGATATCTCGGGTTTGGCAAGCGAGATGTCGATATCCCATGTCCGCGCAGCGTTCCAGGCTAAGGGAGAGGGCATTGCCAGGAAGATGCGGCTGGATTGCGCACGAAGGAACGGTGCGTAGTTGACGCTTGACGTGATGCTGATTTCGTCCAAATGAGCTTCGACTTGTTGATCGTATCCGGTAGCAGTGGCGACCATCGGGATGACGACCGATACCGTTGAGTTTGGCCCCATTTCGATGCCCAGCCAGCCATACGCTCGCGCAGTTGCATCGGCCCCTAAGCCGGACCCGGAGTCGACAGAGTCGTGCTTCCAATCCCGAGACGGCTCGCGGGTCGGCACTTGCCACGTCGTCCCATCCGTGAACTCGACGAAGATCTTTATCGCGAGATGCATGCGATCCTGGCCAGCGCGGAGTCGGGGCGTCGGGACGGTCGTGAAGAACGTCGGCGGAAGGAAAGCTTTTTGGATTTCGGCTCGTTGTCGATCTGCCCACGGCCCGTACGTGACCGTTCCGCCTCGAATGACGACGTCGATGCCCCACTCGGGACTCAGGTCGCCATTGCCAATGTCGCATGATTCGAGCCCCGCCAAGCCCGTGACCGTCCGCGGCTCAGCTGGAACTTTGCCCGCGACGTCGCAATAGTAGTTGAGCTCCATCTCAGGGCACGTGAGGAGCGTCGTCACTTTGGCGTACTCACGGCGATCCAATGCTGGATGCTTCGCAGCACCGTCCTTGTCGACAGAGTTTTGGTACCGTGGTAATCCGGACCAGTCTTCAGCTGCATCAGAGTCCACGCTCTCCTTCGCCGCTTGTGCCTTTTCCGAAAGCTGTGGGATCTTGCGCAGCAACTCGCGAAACGAGCCCAAAGTCGCGTGATGCGCGGGACGGTTCAAAAATTGGCCGGGGAAGAAGCTCGGTGCAGTCTTGAGTTTGTCTAGCACTCCGGCGCCGTGCACGTCCAGCGGAGCGACGTAGTCGGGGTTCATCCGATAGACGATCTTGGGTTGCACAAAGACCATTCGGTATGACTCCTTGTAATGATCTAGCTCTGATCGCGACTGCGTGCGTGAGAATATCCGTGCAGTCAGCATCTCGCTTTGCTGTTCCCGGCGCCAACAGGAGCTCCTGAACGTACCTTGGATGCCGAGTAAATTCCGTCGATTCGGGTGAAACCCGCGATCAAGAGGGACGGTGTCGAGGGATTGCCCATGACGATCGAGCCTGTCTGACAGCGAAAGTCGACTGGCAATGCCTCCCTCCACCAATCGGTGCCCTTCTCGTGTCCGCTCTCGTCGCTGGCCTGCTTCTGTGCCGCGGTCTCCGCGCTGCCCAGTTCCCTCGGAAGTACTGTCGAGCTCTGCTGAGGGGTCGCTTCTTTGATCGCCTCCTCCGAGTTGGGGAGTGAGGAAGAGGACGAAGTTGAAGGGTCCACAGGAGGAAGGAGACCATCCCGGGACGTCGCTCGTTCGTGCCCGCGCGACCACACCGATTCGGGTTCGTGAATGCCAAGTTTGGACAGGATCTCGTCATAATGCGGTGTTCGGTTGTAAAGGAAGAGTTCAGCACCGTGGAGTGAAACTTGGAATCGACAAGGGAGGTTGGTCTCTGCGGGATGTTGGAAGGCGGTGGTTTGTCAGTCGTTGGCGAACAAATCTGAGCGCGTGATGCAGAATCTACCTCCGAGTGCGTGTTCCTCAGACCGGACGTTGCGTAACCAGTACTTCCATATGATGTAGCCTCTAACAACATGGAACGACTGGTTGCGACTAATGTAGCGCACGTCCGAGAAGTTGATCCTTCCGCCGAGGAGCGAGAAGGAGATGCCGCCGATCTCGAAATAGCTGTTGGTGCACTTCCAGTACCTCCGACGAAGGTACCAACCAACGACGAAGCCGAGTAGACGGTTGGAGTAGAAGAAATAAAAGACGATGAGGATGACGACGACGACACTCTCGACGAGAAACAGCCAGTTCAGCGTCGATGGTCCTGACGAGCGCAACGACGAGACGACGTCCCGTACGACGTGGGAGGACATCCTCGAGAGTTTCGCTCCGTGGATTTCACCTCACTGCTCTTATGTCGAGTACTTGGCCATAGGTGAGGGTATAGTTTGGGCTTGCGCTGTGGATCATGCGGACGATTCAATCGATCGGGCACAGGCGGGAGTCAGCATCGAGGAACATTGGAATGGCGCAGGAACCCTGTCAATCGGCCATTTTCTCGAGGAAAGACAGGTCCACATTGTTATTCGCGCTACACTGGTGCGATTGTACGCTTTTGCGGCGACGACCCGTTGTGGAGACTGGGGAGGCAACTGGCATATCCTATAGACGCATGGGCTCGTGTCGCGCGATCCGTGTAGGTTTGGACCGTGCCAGTCTGAATAAGAAGAGGCTCAAGACTCACCGGTTCCTATTAGTAATCGTCTGGGTGCGTTTTATGTGGTGGATAGTAGCCAACTGTTGGCGCGGCTGACCTTCGGGAGCAGAGACGTGTGCGTGCAGTGCAGTCACGCCCTGCCAAGCTTGGGCAAATTCACCTTCTTCAGCCGGCGCCGACTTCAAGTTCCGAGTAGGACCACGCATCCACATTGTTGAAGACTGCGACAAGGTGCTTCAAGCTCATACTGGAAGTATACAGACGATTGGTAAATTCAAGGTAGGGTGATGTCGAATTTCCACTGTTCTGACGACGAACTTGAAGTTCCCGGGATCGCGGCCTCGCGGCTTTGAACGAGTCACGTGCACCACACCAACAGACCTTGCCAGAGGGCAGAGGACAGGTCGGCAGTCCTGGCGGGCCGAGGCGCAATAGATTCCCGGCGCGCACATTCAGACGGTCGACATTGGGGTGAACATTAGGTTGCCCAGAGTGGGTGCTTTGTGCTCGTTTCTGATTCGGACATCAGAAAATTATAGCAACTGTGTCTAGGAGTCGCAGCGTAGCAGGTTGCGCAATGGCAAAGCTCGGGGGCCGGGCTTCTTTTAGGCGAGCGGGGCAATTCCGGTTTTTTTTTGTTTTCGTATCAAGCCTGATTAGATTTCACATATTCGGTTATCTACGCAAAATCAATGTTACTTGCAAAGGGGGGTTGGACTTATGTAAAGTCATAGCCACTAGATCCATGCAGCCCCCACACTCCTGAAACCACCAAAAGTGTGATTCCAATCATGTGAGCACCAACCACCCTTCCTATTCCACGGTGTTAAAGAATAGGCACAATCGAGAAAGAGAGAGAGGAGAGGGGAGGAAAATCAGGAGAGAAAACTCAGAAACTCCGTACTCATGAAAACGTCAAGTCACATCATCTGGTCCAGAAGCTCGCCGTCTGGCAGACGTCGAAGTCGGAATTTGAGATGCGAGCGGACTTCGCGAGTAAGAAAGTACGGGGTTGGTAGAGGGATTTGTTCCTTGTGCTGATGCCATCGAGCAAGGTAGAGCTTGTTGAAAGCAATCGCAAGAACGACCCGAACGACGATGTAGGTCCGAGAGTCACGACTTCCGCCACGCACCCGAGGAAGGCCAAGCATGATCTGAGGAGAGTCAACTTCGCCAGGTTCGAAATCACCTGCCTGGCCAAGTGCAACCCTCAGCAGCTGCAAGGTCAGGCGCCAGAACTCACGTGAATGGTCACATTCAAAGTAGAAGTGCATGAAGGTGTCTCGTTGGCCGCACTGTGGACACCCATCAAATGCAGTGTGACCATGGTGATGTTGCAGAACGCATGTCGGCGTCGCCCCGAAGATCAGCTTCCAGTGAACGTCCTTTTCGACCGCTGTTGCCCATTGACTGTTGAGCCAGGTCCAGAACTGTTGCTTCTGTGACTTTGTGAGATCTGTTGGCCACTTGAGTCGAGAGCCGTCGTCCAGCGAGGGATAGCGGGCCTCATTGATGAAGTGCCGCAGAGCTTTGATCGTAAAAGGACGGGTCGCGCCAAGGAAACTGTAGGATTGCAAAGGGCGGCAAGAGGCCCGTGCGCCGGGAAGGCACATACCCGCTCCTGATGCATTTGCCCCCCTTTGCGATTTGTTTCCTGGTGTGAGCACATCGTGTGCCTTGTGGGCCATAATGAAAAGGTCCGCTCCGAGAGACGCTCGGGAGTTCGCGAATAGCCCGATATCGGTTACGTCCCCTTGGACGGACCTGTCACGGATCAATGAGGTCGTGCGATTCGCGAATCGCGCATCTGGAAAGCCTTCGCGGGGCCGACGCCGACCGCGCCGCGCCGTATAGGGTGGCTCGGTTAGGTCCCAGGGGCAGCAGCCGCGAGGCACACGCGTTATGCCCTTCGCAGCCGGCTCAGCGTTCGCCAGCAGTACAACCTGCCGCGTTCATATGCTTCACAAGACGAAACCCTACGGTTCTACCTGACCGTACCTATTCAATTGCTGCTCAATTGAGCGAGGCGACAAAGACAGATGAACCAACAGCGCGTACTCAGGAGCAGATGTGTGTTACGAGTGTACAGCTTAGGTACATTGAACAACTTAGGTACTTTAAGGAGCTTTCAGGCTGATCAAAGCCACTGCACCGGGTCCGTCCGAGAGCAAGCGCCGCGGAGCGAGGGTCGAAACGTCGCCAGTTTCATATGTTTGCTCCGAGGTTGGCGCATCGGTATGTGTGAGATTTGGATCCATGCACTTATTTGTGCCCATGTCAACAGCCTAGGTCTCTCAGAAGGTCATTCGCGGCGCAATCGGACGGAAGCCTCCTGGCACCGCACCGGCGCGCAGTGGTTCAGTCGGCGTCGACGAGTGCACGCCGGGTGTGCATCAGTGTCCATGAGCGTCTACCGACCTTCTTTTGGGCCAAAACAAGGGATATACCAATCTACATGGGTATGCAGAGATCTACAAGCTGTGTAGGCCCGTGCATACTAGCCAATGGGGAAAATGGCACGACATCATTGACGACACTGCTGAGCTCGGCGCTGGGACGTAGGCCTCGAAGTCGAAATGGGAGTAATGTGTGCGGGTGCATAGACCTGCACCGTGGTGTTGGCAGCGCAGTGACATTTTAGTGGCTAAAAAATGTCCTGGAAATACTCGATCATGTGCAAGCCTTTGTTCCATTGCGTTACTTACTTATTGATCACTGCGATCCGAGAAGTACTTTCATGATGGACCCAACTCGGAGCGGACATGCATTCCGTCCTCTATGGCAAATCATGTAAGGCACGACAATATCTAGCTACTATTGCAGGTAGTGTATTAAATAAAACCCATCGAATCAGAGTCCTCTCAACCCCGCTGGCTCTTCTTCTTGCTCCTACTACCGTTGCTTTTGCCACTTTCCCACATCAGCAAAATGGGCACTCGGCGCGCACCGCTTAAAGGCGCTTAAGCCCCGCTTAAGGACACTTAAGGACGCTTAACAAGACGCGGGGCTTAAGGACGTCTTGTTAAGCGTCCTTAAGCGTCCTTAAGCGGGGCTTAAGCGCCTTTAAGCGGTGCGCGCCGAGTGCCCATTTTGCTGATGCACGTGCCTCGTCGCTCCCCAGACCCGGTCGCAAGGGGTTAGTTGTGCTGCGGTTGATCGAAGACACGGGGCCGAGTCGAGACGGTGCGCACTACGAGCTACTATTCAACCGTGTTTGTGGCGAGGTCTGGGAAGCGACCATCGAGGTTGAGGCTGCGTTCTTGTTGGCCCTTCGTTCCGAGGACGCGGCCAGCGTCGGAGCCGTGTCAAAGAGGCGGAGGTGGAGGCGGACGGTGGGAGAGGCGACGAGTGGTGAATGTTCCGCCAAAGGTAAGGTCGGGTCAGGCGATGGATGGATAGAACATCTTAAACTCTGTAGACACAACTTAACTTGAACACTGTTCGACGTGAGCGCCGAGGTGAGACGAACCGCGAAGGGCTTAGTTGGCCATTCGTAAGTTGCCCCTTGAGCCCTCGTTCACCTCTTGGTCGCGCCTCGCCACCTGGCCATCGCTCACCTCGAGGTCCAGTCTGTTGAGTTGACACGTGAGGAGTACACTCTGTAGGCTACATGAGCGCGAGCGCGCGCGGGCTTTCTCTTAGCTTCCTTCTGAAGCGAGCGTTCTAACGTATTGAACCACCTCGAATCAGACGCCGAGATTCTAGAGGTTATGAGCCCAACGAGCTACCAGCTGCTCAAAGACGCTACGGTTCACCCGAACGTTCCACCATGACTGGCGAACAGTCAACCATCGACAAGTCCGTCGACGCAGATCCTCCAACACACTCGCAAACTTCGCGTTTCCCGGCATTTGCGATTTTGAAGAACAACAACATCGACGTATGGCGCGATTACGTTCGCTTCACCGTCGACAGGCGTCAGTGGCAGCTCTCCTTTCCCAAGCAGTACTCATCCGCCAAATGCAAGGACGACGATGAACTCGATCGAGCTCATGATGCGGTGCACAGGGTAATGCATCAAACCTGTTCAGAAAGTGTGGCGCATCTCCTGGTCAGCTGCTACGACCTGACGCCGGAGCAGACGGTGGAATACCTTCGAAAGCATCTGGGTCGGTCTTCCCTTCGCGGCGTTATCACGCAAATTGGAAAGTTATTCTCGGTCGGACCGCCACCAGCACAGGAAGACGATTATCTTCCTTGGGCCGGATCCATCACTCGCCTCACAACTGACCTACGGGCTCACAAGTTGACGTTCGATCAAGTGGTTGCTTGCCACCTCATTGCGATTGTGGGGGCTCGACGACCGTCGTATCTGGATCAGTTCGACTCCAAAGACGTCGATGCGATACCAACTGTCGACACAGTGATCGCAGCAGGTCGAGCTCCAGCAAACTTGAGTCAAGATACTGGGAACGCTGCGACGGCGTTGTTGGCCACGACTGGTGCCCAACCGAAGCCACCCGGCCCCTGCTGGAACTGCGGTGAAGACACCCACTTCAAAAACTGTTCCAAGCCGAAGAAGATAAAGTTTCCACGACGCAAGACGACCAAAGGCGAGGAACCGATGGCAAATTTGGCGCTCCCTTCGGTTGAAGACATTCTGGGGACCGATTCCGTTGGCGCGTTTTTCACGCAATTACCAAAAGGACACTCTCGAGAAATGATCCTCTACGACACGGCAGCGACTCATCACGTCATCAATAATCCTGCCGCGTTCGCCGACCTGAAGGCGACAGCTCCGTCTTCGTTAAAGGGCATCAATGGTGACGGAAAGACCATTATGGGAGTAGGCACGGCCTGCGTCGAAGACAAGCACGGCAAGAGGTACAACTTGGTCAACAGCATCTTCGTCCCTAGCGCCCCCGCCAATCTCTTCGCCGGGCATCGAGCCGATCGTGATAGTCGCAAGATCACCATTCAAAACGGGCGATTCACGGTGGCCGGAAATGACGACATCCTACTCACGGGACAGAAGCTCAATTCGGGGTTGTACCGTCTGGACCTCAAGTTGGTTCAAGCTCGGAGTTCACCCCATGAATGTGCGTCAGCCACAGCTCTGACAGCAGTGCCTCTCCACATCTGGCACGGACGTTTCGCTCATCTACACTGCCGTTCCCTTCACCAGCTGTCCAAGTCTGACGCTGTGATAGGTTTGAACATGAAGTCTCGCAGTGACTTGAAATGCGAATCGTGTCTGGCCGGTAAAGCTACGCACAAGCCGTTCCCAAACTCCGAATCGCTAGCCGAAAAACCCCTCGATCTCGTCCACATCGATCTCTTGTCCTTCGACGGCGAGCTGTCACTTGCAAATCATCGCTACGCGCTAGTTATCGTCGACGATTGTACGCGGTACATGTGGGTGTTGACGATGCCGCGGAAGTCGGACTCCTTTGAAAGGTTCAAAACGTGGAAACTACGGGTCGAGCTGTCGTCAGGGCACACTTGGAAAGTTGTCCGTTCGGACCGCGGTGGCGAGTTTCTTTCGACGGAGTTCAAGCGATGGTTGGACGACACGGGTTTGTCGCGACAACTCACGATCCCCAGCACGCCCGAGCAAAACGGTGTCGCCGAACAACCGCTCGATTTCGGAAGCAGCTCGAACGATGCTGTATGAATCCGGTCTGCCCACGGTGTTTTGGGCCGAAGCCGTGGCTACATACGTGTATGTGAAGAATCGTTCCCCACATTCTGCTCTTGGTGGCAAGGTGCCATTTCGGGAATGAACCGGGAAACCTGCGCACGTTCATCACTTGCGGGTCTTCGGATGTCGAGCTTGGCACACGGCGAATACCGAACAACGTAAGAAACTCCAGCCACGGGGCCTTCCGATGATCTTCCTCGGATACGACCTAGAATCCAAAGCCTACCGACTATGGGACCCGGTGAGGGGGCGGTTAACGTTATCGCGAAGCGTGACGTTCTTCGAGGACAAGTTCCCGGCCCGTGAAGGCGCGCCAGCACCGAGGATTGAGGCGATCGAAGTAGTCGTACCTCGACCAGTTGCGACGAATCGACATGAAGCTGCGCAACAGCCGATCGCTGCGAACCAGGCCCCGGAGGTCGAGGTAGAAGCCCGGGAGGAAAACCCGGTTGACGACGTTGACCCCGCCGAGCAACACGCACCAATTGTGGAAGACGTACCAAAGGAGTTGCGTTTTGACGCCCCTGGACCTGCTTGGGCAGCACCGGTCGGAAAGCGGGATCGTAGGGCACCTGAGCGTTTCGAACCGGAGGTCTTCGTAGCCGTCGCCGATTCCGACGAGGAAGACGGTCCGTTTGTTTTGCCGACTAGTGATCCCACGACTTGGAAAGCAGCCATGGCACACCACAAGTCTCACGAATGGGCGCAAGGTGCAATCGATGAGTTCGAGTCATTGCGTGACGATTACTCAGTCTTTACGATTATGAAACGAGACGAGCTTCCCGCCGGCGCCAAGGTTCTCGGGTCCAAATTCGTTTTCCGAAAAAAACGGGACAAGGATGGTCGGCCGACTTCGTACAAAGCTCGAGTTGTTGCACGAGGCTTCACGCAACGGCCGGGAATTGACTTCAAAGAGACGTTCGCACCGACAGCGAAGTTTGTCTCAATTCGTACTCTCATCGCGTTGGCGGCCGCCCGGGGTTACGATATCATCCAAGCGGACATTGACAAAGCCTATTTGCATGGCGAACTTGAAGAGGAATTGTACATGCGCGTACCGGAGGGAGTCCGACTTCCCGACGATGTCTGTCTCAAGTTGCAACGCTCGATTTACGGTCTCAAGCAGGCCGGCCGGGTATGGAACGAGACGATCCATAAGACCCTCGTCAAGCTTGGTTACAATCGTCTTCGGAGCGAAGAATGTGTCTATCGTCGGACACTTGGCAAAGACGATTATTACATCGCGGTTCACGTCGACGACTTGCTGTTTGTCGGTCCCGACTTATCCGAAATTGATCGCGTGCTCGACGAATTGGATCGATTGTACGGAGTCAAACGTCTCGGCAATGCAGAGTACATCCTTGGCGTCCAGCTCATTCGTCAAGCGGATGGGATTGCGTTGTCGCAACGACAGTATTTGCTCGATGTACTTGCAAGGTTCGGCATGGCGGATGCTAACAAAAGTGTATTACCAATGCAACCGGGTCTTCAGCTCAAACCCTGCGACACTCCGGATCCCTCGTTACAGACACAGTACAGATCGGCCATTGGATCATTGATGTACGCCGTTGTTGCAACTCGGCCCGATCTTGCATACCCGGTGTCGTATTTGGCAAGATTCACGAACAAGGCGGGCAGTGACCATTGGGCGGCAGTTGTGAAGATTCTACGCTACATCAAGGGAACTCTCGAACTCGGCATTGTCTACAAGACGAAACGTGATTCGTTGGTTGGATACGTGGGGTACTCGGATTCGGACTGGGGTTCCTGCATCAACACGTCCCGATCTACGATGGGGCATGTCTTCAAGCTGGCTGACGGGCCAATTTCTTGGAGTTCTCGGATCCAGAGCCGAGTGGCGACGTCATCAACGGAAGCGGAATACATCGGCCTTACTCATGCGTCTCGAGAGTGTCAGTTCTTGCGGAATTTGCTCGCGGAATTGGGGGTCACGATTTGTGGCCCGATCGAGCTGAAAGGCGACAATCAAGGCGCGATAGCTCTCACAAAGAATCCGGTGTTCCACGATCGAACTAAGCACCTACGCCTGACCGAGCATTTCGTTCGAGAACGGGTACGAGAAGGTGACATCGTCGTTAACTATCTTCCAACCGCCGAGATGCTCGCCGACATGTTTACGAAGGCGTTGCCGAGACCGGCACTAGAGAAGCATAGGGCGGCCATAGGGATGGGAATTATGTAGGCCTTAGAGCGAGGGGGGGTGTTGAGTTGACACGTGAGGAGTACACTCTGTAGGCTACATGAGCGCGAGCGCGCGCGGGCTTTCTCTTAGCTTCCTTCTGATTCGAGCGTTCTAACGTATTGAACCACCTCGAATCAGGTCAGTAGTATTCACGGTATCATATTGCAATAGTTAACTGAGCGTTCTAACGTATTGAACCACCTCGAATCAGACGCCGAGATTCTAGACAGTCTACCCATCGAAGCATCGATGGCGCCTTGTCCGCGGAGCCCGTTGCACTCCTAGTCGGAACGATGGAGTGATGATTCGAGGCTCGACGTTGGTGGACCTCACCGTCACCCACGACTCGATCGTCCCAGTCTTGGCCGTCCCTCCGGATCTTTGAGCTCGAGGTGGGTCGGCGGCAATTCCTTGACGTACTTGACCGCGGGCCGGATGTATCTGTTGTCGTCCGAGTAGACGAAGAGGTTGCACTCGCGACGTTAATAAACGTCGTGAGTTTCCGCAGGCTGGAAGTCGTCACGGTTGAGATGCTTTTCCAGTTCTTCTGCTATCATGAGCACGGCTATCGGCGCGGAGGGAACGGAGCGCCAGCTCGAGCTGAGGGTGGCAGAAGTTTCCATCCCCCACTCTGGTCACCTTCGGCGACGAGTCGGGCCTCGTTGAATTCGATAGAGGGGAATCTTTTATAAGCTTCTTGTTGTAGAGCTCTTCAGCGTCAAATATTCTCTCGGTTGCTGGCTCCGTCGTAGAGGCGTGGACGGATGGTATCCATGACTGGTCTCATATCTTGGCGGATGCAGGAGACATGAGTTTGGAAGATGGATCGGGAGGTGCAGTGAGCTTTGTTGAGTTGATGTGCGGTTCGATAGAGGCTGACAGAGGCTTTGGAGTTTTTTGAGGAGAGGAAGTAGCATTCGTAAGGGCCAAAATGTATGCCTGGTCGAGTGCCCAGCGGAGCGAGTGTGATGTCACCGGCTGCCGAGTGTGCCTGCGCATTATCCACCCCGCGGCTTGACCCGCGCACCTTCGAAGAATATACGACTCACCATCAGCTGCTCGAGCACGACGGTGCATCGATGTGCGACGATATAATTTGAGCGGCTAGATTGTCGCATTTTACTGGAGGAGACAATCCGCGGTCTGACGAGGCCTTCGGAACCTTTTCTTCCCGGATCCGAATCCAAAGCTGCCCTCCTCCCCCTGGCACGTCTTCAAGCAGCGGACTCTGATATGTCAATCAGCTCAACAGGTCGAAAGCAGCCTCAATCCATTCACCCTCGAGAAGTCTACGACCATCCATGCGAGTGTGACCCTCCACTCCGTGAGTCTTCTGGCTCGCCCAGCCTGCGCGCCAAGTTGGTGAAGCGGTTTAGCGCTGACGCATGATAAGTCTTGCCCGCCAGAATACCAACCGATCTCATCAAAAGAGACTCGTGTGCAACAATGGTGGGATGGGAGGAGAAACGGGGAGTGAGTGGCGGGACACCGCTTCCCACGGTATCGTTTGTCTTTTTTGCGGGGTCTCATCGAGAAGCTGTCCTCTTTGCTCTACTATCGGCTACGGCAAAATCGCGGGACGAGTGCAATGCGAGATACCGCCAGATCCACATTCTGAGTAGCACATTCAAAGCCAGTACCAAGAAATCGGCAGGATGCCAGTATCCCTGTCCCCAATCTTGTCGTAGGCTCCTGTCGACAGGTCGAGCGAGTATTTGGAAGCGCAGGTCGGGCACGCGTCCGCGACAATCGCAACCACAGATTTACCGTTCGCCGTGTTGGTGATGTGCACATATTTACCACAGTACTTGCTCTGTGCATCTGTGTCGCCGTACTAGCGTTTGCGACAAAATGTTGTTGATCAGTAGACAGTCCGATCTCACTGCAAGAAGCGAAGGAGACGGCAAACGGACTCACCAATCTGTAATCGAGTGCAACGAGCGGCGTCGAATCCTTGTTGTAGATCCCGCATGCGCCCGCTTGTCCACCCTGGAAGAAGAAGGTGCCTTGCCCGGTGTACGTTGTAGGAGCCGGCGTAGGAATAGGTGTCACCGAGACGCTCGCCGTGGAAGTCTTCGTCGTCGTTTTGGCCTTGGCCGTGGTCGGTGCGATGGTCTTGGTCGTAGTGGACTGAGACGAGGGCGAATAGCCAATCGGCAGAAAGTACCAGGAGATGGGCAAGACTCCTGTCACTTCATCGCCGATCTGGTCAAAAGCTCCCGTACTAAGATCGAGGGAATAGTATGTCGCGCAGCCGGGGCATGCATCGGCGACGATGGCCACGACGCTCTTGCCGTTGTCTGTGTTGGTGACAGAAACGTAGCGACCGCAGTATTTGCTGACTTTCCCCGTGTCACCGTACAGAGATGCCTTGAGGGCTACGAGAGGAACCGAGTCCGCATTCCAATTGCCACATGCACCGGCCGAGTCCTGATAGAAGAACGTCGCCTGCCCTGTGTGCACCGACGGCGCGACCGCAGTCGTCGTCGTCACAACCGCCGTTGTCGTATTGGGTACCGGGGTAGTGGTCGGTGATACGGCGGGCGTAGTCGAGGCTTCCAGTGCTACAGTCTTGGCGGTCTTTGTCGCCGTAGTCGTCTTCGCAGTGGTTGATCCCCCCTTCTGCGATCGTTCAAAGGGAGGGTATCAGCCCAAATTCATTTCCGAAAACAAGTAAAAAGTAAGCGCTCACCTCAAAGTTCGGGTTCTTGGGGTTAGGCACGGCGCGTTCCTCGAGGAGGTCGTACTCGGCTGCGGTCGAGTTGCCAGAGCCATTGAAGTTTCCCGTCGGGGCCGCTTGGGCCCCCATGTACTCTGCCTTCCAATTGCCAGCAGCTTCATCGAGCTGCGGTTCCAATGTTGTGAGGGAATGGGGCATTCCGGATGCCGAAGGGGATACCAGGATCAAGAGAGGTGCGATTAAGTTGAAGACGAGCATGGTTCGAAGACCTCGAGAAGGTGGTCCGTGCGCTGAGTGCCCGAGTGGGATCCAAATTTGGAACTTTGTGAATGACGGGTAGAATCGGATCTGGCAGACGGTGCCTTGCAATAGTGTAAATTTTACCTTTTTATGTCTCTCTTCGTTTCTTGCAGCTGTTGTTGACCTGTCAAAGGCACGGGTAGTCGAAAGCCGGGTCGGCAGATCGAAAAGGTGATGGACTGAAGAGACCGGCTCTCGACGAAGGAAGGTGATGGTGTTTTCTTGATCGGACGATGCACAGCACCTTAATCTGGAGCTTGAGGGCAGGAGTGAGAAGGGGGTGAGGGGAGGGAAGCCAAGAGGCGATTCGGCTGGGAAATGGCATCTTGCCGAAGGGGCGAAATGCCCAGCTCAGTTCGCAATCGGTACATTGTACACGTCAAAGGTCGAATGCGCGATATCACATAATGGACGATCTGGTGACCGAATGTGGAACACACCAACAAAAGTGTGAGAAGGTTATGAAATCCGCCATTTGACGAATTTCATTTTTCCGCAATGGCGTTAAGACCAGTCCGGCGCGCGCCATTGAGCCCCTTTTGGCTAAACGCGCTGCCAAGGAGGCTGGTGGGCGGCGCGCGACGCCGCGATCGCACGCTTTCGAGGCGCGGCTTGTTTCGGCTTACCCCGCGCCTGACACGACGGGCTCACGCTCTGCGCTGCGCACTGCAGTTGCATCTTTTTGCTGCTGCCTGGGGCCATGACGACCCTTGGCTGCCAAGTCTACTGATTTTCTTTTCGGCTCTTCTGCGCGGTTCGAGCGCACACTTTCTTGGCCCCTGCATCAAAATTCGAATCGGAGGAATGACACAACACAGGGGTCAAAGCCTCCTCACTCCTGTTGGCCGCTAACAAGCCTAGTGCAACACTGCAACGCGCAACAGATGTAGACGGTCTTTTAGTTGATCTGTCAATGCTCGGGACATGTCTGTACTGTAGCGCACCTCCTCGCTTTTGAAGAGTGGTTCTCGTTAGAAATGGGGGCTGGTTTAGTGTCACGAGCTTTAGCGAGCTAATGCGAAATACGTCTTCCCGACACACGCGCGCTCCTCACTCGCGTTCAGTGAGGCCCTGTGAGGCTCAGCGTGCTCACGCTCTCCCCTTCGCTCAACCGTCCGCCCCTCCTCAGAACTCCTCGTCGTAACTACCGCAGGAGCTCATTGCAAGAGACCCCACCACTCCTATCTCTCCCCGAAGAACACAACACACACCCTCAGTTTACTCACAAAGATGCGAGAAGTCTTGTCCGTTCGTAAGTCAGCGGGCCATCCGTGCCGGTGGTGCGACGTGGAGTTGGGCCCACGGCCTGTTGTTTTGCGCGTCGAGGCCCTCACTCAACCCGGGTTGCTGACGCATGACTGTTGCAACGTGTCTCATTGTCACATGCTGTTCGGTGCCTTTCTGCCAACGATGAACAGACATTGGTCAGGCCGGCGCCCAGGTGCGTAGACATAGTCGTGTGGTCGCTCCTTGACATTGGGGGTGACGACGACGCAGATGGCACAGGCTCAAAGGGCGCGCGCGCTGACCTGACCCTCCGCTCCGCTTGCCCGCTGCTGTCGCTGGCGCTCATAGATCGGTAACTCGTGCTGGGAGGTGAGTGGCTCCTAAACGAAGAGCGTGCCCCTCTCTATGGCACTGACATGGTACTTTGGTGTATCGCGTGGCGCATAGCTGTACACGCTCGAGCACGGCCTCACCCCCGAGGGACTTCCCCTCGACGCGTCGACCGGTCCTCGTGGAGGTGCCGATGGCTTCTCGACCTTTTTCTCCGAGACTGGCTCGGTAAGCGAATGCCTGTGTCCGATCGTTGACTCGTACCACGCCTTGCCACATTCGCTGACTCGCTCCTTCGATGCACCACACCCTACCCGCTCCGCCTCGCCTCGCCTTGACGCACTTTGGCGACGATCTGGCCGCTCCACCTCCCACGCGCCGTATAACACCCGCAGGGCAAGTACGTCCCCCGCTCGGTCTTTGTTGATCTTGAGCCAGGAGTCATCGACGAGATCAAGACGGGCGAGTACCGTGGCTTGTTCCACCCCGAGACCCTCATCACCGGCAAGGAGGACGCCGCCAACTGCTACGCTCGCGGTCACTACACCGTAGGCAAGGAGTTGATTGACACCACGTGCGAGACCATCCGCAAGCTCGCCGACAACTGCAACGGTCTACAGGGCTTCTTTGTCTTCCACTCGTTCGGTGGCGGAACGGGCTCCGGATTCGGTGCCTTGCTCTTGGAGCGCCTCTCGCAGGACTACGGCAAAAAGTCTAAGCTCGAATTCGCTGTCTACCCCTCGCCCCGCATGAGCAACTCGGTCGTCGAGCCTTACAACGCCATCCTCACGACCCACACTACGCTCGAGCACGTCGACTGCTCGTTCCTCATCGATAACGAGGCCATCTACGACATCTGCCGCAACAAGCTCGGTGTGCAATCGCCCGGTTTGGTCAACCTCAACCGCATCATCGCCCAGGTCGTCTCGTCGATCACGGCCTCGTTGCGTTTCGCTGGTTCGCTCAACGTCGACTTGAACGAGTTCCAGACCAATTTGGTTCCCTTCCCCCGCATTCACTTCCCGATCGCGTGCTTCTCGCCCATCATCTCCGCGTCCAAGGCCTCGCACGAGGCCAACTCGGTCGCCGAGCTGACGATGAGCTGCTTCGAGCCCAACAACCAGATGGTCAAGTGCGACCCCCGCACAGGCAAGTACATGGCCTGCGCCTTGCTCTACCGTGGTGACGTCGTCCCCAAGGACGTCAATGCCGCTGTTGCGTCGATCAAGACCAAGCGCACGATCCAGTTCGTCGACTGGTGCCCGACCGGTTTCAAACTCGGTATCTGCAACGAGCCCGCGCAATGCGTCCCCGGCGGTGACCTTGCCAAGGTCTCGCGCTCGTTGTGCATGCTCTCCAACACGACCGCGATTGCCAGCGCCTGGTCCAACTTGGACCACAAGTTCGACTTGCTCTACTCGAAGCGTGCGTTCGTGCACTGGTACGTCGGTGAAGGCATGGAGGAAGGCGAGTTCTCCGAGGCGCGTGAGGATCTTGCCGCTCTTGAGAAGGATTACCAAGAGGTTGGCATGGACGGTGGTGATGAGGAGGAGCTCGGTGAGGAGTACTAGGGGATGGATTAACTTCCTTGTTTTCTCCTTTGTCCAAGCATGACCGCATCTTGTGCTCTTGTTGCTTCCCCTTCTCTCCTTTCCTTGCCCCTTTCTTTCGTAGCTCGAGCTTGAAATGCTTCTGGTAGCTTGTTTCCACCTTTACGTCCGTGCCGCGCATGCCGACGATTTGCTCGACGACGAATCGATGATTCGCTTTGAGGTCGCGAGGGGATCAGTACCGGTAGCACCGTGCGAAATGTGATCGGTGTAGCACCAACTTCATGAGCTCGGCTGGAAAGTTGGAAGTCAATCACCCAGTCCTATCTAGCCAACTATTGGGGAGGGGCCCTCGGAGGTCTGTTGATGATTCACCGAACGAAGACTAGCGCTCTTTTGTAGTCGTTTGGACGCGACGGCTTCGGGCAAGACGGCGCGCGCCGGACTCCGCAGGTTGGCTTTGGTTCAACATCGGCGTTGCCCTCTGTTTCACCATCAACGCTGCCGCCGCACTTAACTGTGCTCCAAGGTTACCTCTAAGATGGCCTACTTCTCTTCATCGGACGATAGTAACGGGCCATCACGCTACATGACACCCCCACCCCGCCCATACACGGGTATGACGAGCAGCGGCAGTCCGGCGCCGTATGACGGCACCGGCGTTGGGCCCGTCGCCGGATACTACTCCGAATCGATCAGCACCTATTCGCCTCAACAAGGCGGATCGGAGGGACACTACTCGCAGCCACCTCCGTCTTTTCACTCTCATGGATACGATCGATATGATGCTTACAACGATGCCGCTCATCGGCCGACCCGAGGGACCCGAGGGCCAGCAGGCGTCGCCGATGGGATCAATCAACAATACGATCCTTCGGTCGATCGACAACACGACCACGCAGCCGGTCGACATGCCACGAGCACATTGTATCAGAACGATCAATACGTCGAGAGCTCGATCGTTGATCTGAATGCCAACACCCAACCTCTTCGAACCAAGAGGAGCGCAGCCCGAGGCGCGGTAGTAGCGGATCCCGGAGCGAGAATGACTGGCGATGCAGGGCAGTTCGAACCCGCGGACGAGGAGACCGTTGTACAAGAGCGGGACATGGAAGATGATCAATTTGAAGACTCGTTCGAAGGAAAAGACGAATGGGAGCAGGTCAAGGAACAGGGCGAGGAAGGTGAGGTCGGCTCACCTGCAATTTCGTTCGCTGGTGGTTTCGGAGCACCCCCACCCGTCAGTTCCAGCCGGGCCCAGAAACTTCGAGTGCTTCAGGCTCCTGCTGACCACGCAGACTTTTCGTCGAATCCATACCGTTCAGACTGCTCATCTCCGTCGCAACTTGACCAATCGAAGGGTCAAGTTGACACAAGGGAATCTCGTCCTCGACTGTGCGATTCCCACCCGTCTCAGCGACTTTTTGCCTCGCAAGGGCGAGGATGAGTTCATGTTGACGCGCTACACTGCCGTCACCTGTGCAGTAGGTCAAAAAGAGAATCTCCTACGCGATTTATCCGTGTGTTGCTGATCGTGCATCCTTCGCGTGCTTTCCACAGCCTGAAGATTTCAACAAGAACAGCTATACTCTGCGCCCGACACTGTACAGTCGGCAGACCGAGCTCTTGATTGTTGTCACTCTGTACAATGAGAACGAGGTTCTGTTCTGTCGAACTATGCACGGCATCATGAGTCAGTTGGCCTTCGCGACAGTATAACATCTTTGTCGTTTGAGTCGCATAGCTCACACGCCATGGTGCGCCGGCATGCAGAAAACATCGCGCAATTGTGCAAGCGCAAGAAGTCGAACACTTGGGGGCCGGACGGCTGGAAGAGTGGGTGTGATCGAGCGGACTTCTCCGGGAAAGCTCACTGATCCTCAAATCCGTTGCTTCGAGCAGAGGTTGTCGTTTGCATCGTTGCCGATGGTCGCAAGGCTATACATCCTCGCGTCCTTGATTGGTCAGTCCGGGACAATGGCTAGTGACCTTCTGTGGTTTGCACAAGAAGCTAAAACTTGTTCTCGTATTTTGCAGCTTGTCGGCTCTCGGTGTTTACCAAGAAGGTCTGGCGACGAATCAAATCGACGAAGCGAGTGTGCAGAGCCACATCTACGAATACACCACGCAGCTCAGCATCGACCCGGACTTGAGGTTCAAAGGGCTCGAGAAAGGTATCGTGCCGACTCAGATCATGTTTTGTCTCAAGGAGAAGAAGCAAGTCGACCTGCTGAACGTGTCTTGTCGTATTTCTGTTGTTGACCCATCTCACTTTCGGCCTACCGCACGTCACAGCGCAAAGAAGCTAAACTCGCATCGCTGGGCGCTGCAAGCTTTTGCTCCTCAACTCGACCCAAACGTCGTCATGCTGATCGATGTCGGTACGCGCCCCGCTGAGCTATCCATCTACCATCTCTGGAAGTGCTTTGATCTCGACTCGAACGTCGGTGGGGCATGCGGTGAGATCTGCGCAATGAAGGGCAAATTTTGGACACATCTGTTGAACCCGCTGGTGGCTGCGCAGAACTTTGTGAGTTGGCTAAGAGGTTTGTTCTTATTTTGCAAATCTCGCCGCTAAACTGCGGGAAGTTGACAGGAATACAAAATTTCAAGTAAGAAGCTGGCCGCGGCGAGGAGCGACGAATCGGAGTACCTGATTCCGTTTCTTCACACCTTCAGATATCCTCGACAAGCCGCTCGAGTCCATGTTCGGATACATCACCGTTCTGCCAGGTGCCTTCTCAGCATACCGCTACATTGCGCTTAAGAACGACGAACTCGGACACGGTCCGCTCAACTCGTACTTCAAGGGCGAGCATCTTGCGGGACACGATGCCGATGTGTTCACTTCCAACATGTACCTTGCGGTCAGTTCTGTCACGTTAGTCTGACCCGTGAAGACGTCTTGTCTCACCCTTCTTGCCTTATTCCTTCATCCTATTTTAGGAGGACCGAATACTATGCTGGGAACTGATCGCGAAGCGAGGACACAACTGGGTGCTCAAATTCGTCAAGGTCAGTCCGCAGACAGTTTCACCGCGTAGACATGTGCCCATCCTGTTGGATCTCGACAGAGCGCTCGCGGAGAGACGGATGTACCCGATCAAATTGCCGAGTTCATCTCCCAACGTCGTCGGCAAGTTGATTTCATGCCTTGCGAGTGCAAAGGACAAGCACTTATGAATACACATGAATCATAGATGGCTCAATGGATCGTTCTTTGCTGGATGCTATGCACTGCGCCACACCTTCTCTCTCACGCACACGACGCATTCTCGCCGCAAGGTGTGTGCCCTGTACCTCCAGGCCATTTACAATTGCCTCAACTTGCTCGTCGCTTGGTTCGGCCTTGCCAACTACTGGTGCTTTTTGATGGTGAGTACTGAGCGTGGCGATGCGTCAGTGAGTTATCGCTAACAAGGGGCGACTTCTCTGGCAGATCTTGACTTCGAGTCTTGAAGACCCCACCTTCAAGCTGCGAGGGATCAAATACGTCAATCTCATCGTGCAATACGCCTACCAGGGCTCGATCATTGCTTGCTTCTTCTTGGCGATGGGCAACAAGCCCAAGTCAGCCTATTGGAAGTACCTAACGGTCATGTAAGTTTCGTCCCGCTTCCGTCACTCTTCAGACTCCTGTCCAAGAAAAGAGCTAACATCGTGACTTAACCGGCCTCAACGCAGAATCATCCTAGGCCTGACAACGGTGTACATGGTTGGCGCGACCGTATTCTGCACCATCAAAGCGATTCAGCTCATGCACAGCAACCTCATCATGTTCCAAATCGTCGTCTCGATGGTCGCGACCTACGGCTGTTTTGTCCTCTCCAGGTGAGTTGATCGTGCGAGAACTTTTCGGCTTCAAGCTTCTGGCAGCTGATGCCAACTTCTTGGCCACGTCCCTTCCGACAGTCTTATTGCCATGGACCCATGGCACCTCGTCACCTCGATGTTTCAATACATCATATTTTCGCCCGTGTCGATCAACCTGCTCAACATCTACGCGTTCTCGAATTGTAAGCCCTACCACGTGCCGCTCCTCCTTCTATTCCTGAGATAACAGATGAGCTCATACCCCACCATCGCATTGCAGTGCATGATTTCTCTTGGGGCACCAAAGAGCTGACGACGCAAGAACAAGACCTCGGCGTGACCAAGAAGATCGGCAAGGACACCGTCAACATGACTCTGCCCTCCGATCAAGCCGATATCGACGTTGCTTACGACCGCTCGTTGCATAACCTCAAGACAAGACCGATGATCGTTCCTCCGACGCTCAGTCAGAAGCAGCGTGATGAGCAGATTGTCGAATACTACCAATCGGTCCGAACCAACATCCTTTTGGTCTGGGTTCTGAGTAACGTGAGGGTCGTATTTTCATCGAGGTTGGTGATGCTCGAGGACTGACATCGTCTCCTGATCATGACTTTGTTAGGGTCTCATCATGTCGACCGTCCTCCAAGGAGATTATGCTTCCACTTTCACCGGAGGGCATGGCAACGGTCAAACGCAGATCTACATGGTTGTCGTCCTCATCCTCGTCGCCGCGATGGCGCTCATCCGTCTCGTCGGCTCTACGGCATACACCATCGACCGATTCGTTCGTATAGTCGGTGGGAGGTATCAGTCTCGATTCGGGCGCAAAGCAGCGGGGGAAAAGGGGGCACGAGGAAGCGCTAATCTGACCGAGCCGAGGGGGATTCGAAGGATCAAGAGTTCTACGACCCTCGGAGCCACGGCGATCGGTGCGATGGACGACGATCACGAGAAGACCTACTTCGAGGACGAGGAGGAGTTCATGATGGACGAAAATAACTACTAGACGGTCCAGTAGTTTTGAAGAACTTATAATTTCGCGATCTCGATTCGATGCCTCTCTTAGAGACTGCGGGCAGTCGTAGGAAAATTGCATCACTACTACTTTTGCTACTTGTACATTATTCCCAAGGAATAGTTCGATCTTATTTTGCTGCTACTTTATTTCTACACTGCGTTTGATTCCGATTGTCCGTGCGTGCACTTTCACTTAGCCGCCTTCTTGGCGTCGTTCGTCGCTTGTTCACCCACTTTCCTCGCCTCTTCGACCTTCTTGGCCAGGATTTGCTTGATCTCCTCGTAAGTCGAGTCAAGAATGTCCTTGATCTTCTCTCCATGCTTCTCCGCGAGCTTCTTTAACTCGGCAAGATCGGCGCTGTTGTAGAACTGCGAGTTCAGACGCGTCACATGCCCAGGTCAGCTACCATGGTCTCAAACCCTCTGTCGTCGAGGGCCGAGCAGCCAGCTCGCCTTGGCAGCTTCCCCCAATCCGGGGATGTTCTCGAGACCTTGCTGGGCTTGGCTGAGACCCTTCTTCTTGAGTTCGTCGAAAGAGCCGACGTGGGATTCAACGAGTTTCTTCGCCTCCTTGGCTTGCTCGTCGAGCGACTTGCCGTTCTTGGAGATTTTCTCGAGATCGGCATACAGGTCCTTCACAACGCCGACGTTCTCCTTGCCGATGTACTGCTCTACCTTTTTGAGGTTGTCTTCAAGGAGAGTCTTGACGTCGGGAAGCTTGTCAAGCAGCTGATAGTCGGGACAAAGTAGCAATGCGGCGTCAGTACTGCGCACTCGCGGCCCAAAATCGAAGGTAGAGAGCCGACTCACAGGAGATGCAGCCTCAGCACTGGCTGCGTAGGCATCACTTCCAGCTCGCTGGCCGAGGGCGGTGATTTCCTGCGTCTTGTCAGCGAGGAGCTTCTTGACGGTGTCGAGGGTCTTGGCGTTGAGACCACCGTTGGCAACAATCTTGGACGCCTCGTTATAAGTGTCGGTTGCGAGCTTCTGCGCCTCCGGGCCGTGCTTAGCCGCGAGTTTCTGGAACTCCTCGGCTTGACCACCGAGCGCCTTGCCAAGGTCAGGGAACTTGACGGCCAAACCCGCCCACACCTTGCCCCCTTCAGCTCCGACGAGGTCTTGAATCTTGGTCAGACTCTCGCTGAGGGCGTTGGCGATCGCTTCACCAGCATTTTTGCCGCTCTTGGTCGCCTTGACGACGTCGTCATAGGTTTGCTTGATGACTTCGGTCACTTTTTCGCCGTGCTCTTCGGCAAGCTTTTCCAATTGATCGAACGAAGCGTCGATCGCACCACCAGCTCCGGGGACAGCAGCGCCGTAGGATTTGGCGAGCGAGCGCAAGAGACCAAGGGCTTGACTAGGCGAGGGGGCGGCGCTGACGACCTTGTCCTTGGCCGAAGCGGCAGCGTTGATGGTGTCGCGCGCGGTGTTGACAACCTTGGCAGTGCCAGAGTAATGGTAGTATCCGTAGCTTTCGAGAAAAAATAGAATAAAATAAAATAATGAGCTACAGGCCCCTTTCACGCGGTAAATTCCGCAAGAGTTGCAAAAACTCACGTGGCTCCCAAAACGAGCAAACCACCGGCAGCTCCCGAGGCCAGGTGGGACGAAGGAGAAGGCTGGGCGGGTTGAGCTCCCTGTCATCAATGAGGAGGAATTAAGTGGTGAGTGGGTACTGAAAACCAACCCAAGAAAAGAGCAGCTGCAGGGCTTACTGGGACGGTCGAAGCGAATCGACGTCCTCCAATTCGGACAGCGGGCTGGGCTCGAGGCACCGAAGCCAGACGGACCGTCCGGGTCAAGGAGGAGCGAGCGACAGCAGACATGATGGAGAGGGCGGTTGGGGAGGTTGGTAGGTATAGAGGTAGTCAAGAAACGGTCAAGAATTCCGAAGATTGAGATGTCCGGAGAAAAAGAGAGGCGTGAAGGGAATCATGAGGTGATCGGCGTGCTCGCTCCCGAGAGGCTCTGACGACCAATGCGTTTCGCGATGACGTAACTTTGCTGAAGTCCAGATCATCGCACGTCGCCCGGGTATACCGCGCTCCGGCGGAGCCACCTTGCGTGTGCCCAAGACCCCGTGGGTTTTGCATTTTGTCGCACCCGAGTATATCAACTCAAAAGAACAAGGCGTCACCAAAGAATTGTCAAGGGCGGCGCTCACCCGGGTCGTCTCCTGACTATAGTCCCATTATAAAGGAAAATCGGAAACTCCCCGCCATCGCTGCCCCGGACGTCGCCCACCGTTGAGCTACTCCGATGATTGGCAGCTTGTAAACCTCACAATGGCGGTGAAAAACTCAATAGGTGTGTGGCTCAGTACTGGGTGGAGGTGTGAACTGCCGTCAAGACCACCGACTCAGACAGAGCTCAGACAGGAGGAGGACACCGCCGTCACATGGCCCCTGTCCGAGAGGGGATCCATGATGCGGCCTCGGCGGAATGACTTATGACAACCCAAGCTGATCACACATGTCAATGGGTCCTAAGCTGTCCTTGTATCGTCTCTACATGATTGACCGCGTTATAAAAGATCCCGGGCAAACTGTACCGGCTCTCCTTCTGCTTCACCCCGTGGCAGACGGCATTGAGGAAGGCTGCCTTTTCCGAGGGCGTACCTGCTCTGCGGTGCCCGAGATTTGGCGGCCCGCCTATGAGTGACATAATCTATCCGGGACAATAATTTATACAACTCTGCTGTGGATGACCGATTAGATTTCAGGAGCTTGGCTTGCCAATCTCCCTGGGGCAGGTGAACCTGAACTTCCAGCCCGGCCGGATCCTCTTTGACCTTTGGGTCGAGCGCGGACCGCTGCGACAGTCGCGCCAGGAGTGCGTGATACGACAGTTGGTGCAGTCGTTGATACTCTTCGATTTAGGCCTTGATCCCGGATTATGGTGCAAGGCGACGTGTTTTAGATTTTTGGTGGTGCCGGTCTTGCCGAACTTTCGGCAGCCCAACTGGCACGGCAGAATCCGATCGCGCATGGCTGAGCCGCGTGCGGAGACCCGCTCGAATCCTCGTCGCTTGTCTCCCTTTCCTCCCTCGCGCCGACAACATAATGCAAGTCATCCGCCGTCCTCCTTCAAGGGCTTTGATAATCTCCCCTCGCCTTGCTGTTCAGGCGCGGTGCGCGTCCAACAACCTCAATAAGTGCGGTCGTGCGCATCCTCTATCTCGCCCGTCGATCCCAACTCGTGGCGGCCCCACTTCGACAACTTGGTCGAGCTCGACCTTCGCGGCGAGGACTTCCAAGCAACGCGTCACGGCTTTGACGACCGTACTCCTTGCGACGCTGACGGGGACCATCAGCTATCTCATTGGTCTCAAGGCTCAAGGGCCGGCTAATCGATCCACCGGTTCGGGGCTGTCATCCTCGTGCAAGGAACCGACACGGCGAGACTTTGACGCCGCCGTCAAGGAACTGCAGGCGTTGCTACCCGAGGATTCGCTCGCCTTGGATAGAGACTCGTTGGTGGCTAGATCACATTCGGACTGGGCCTGTGAGCCATTGGGCCATCGTAACCTCGTGTTATGAACGGGAGTGAAACTGACTTTATGATTTCCCCACACGCTCACAGCCCACGACCCAAGTGGTCTCCCCGGAGCAATCCTGTACCCTCGCGACACCCAAGATGTAGTCAACATCGTCAAGCTCGCCAACAAGTACTCGATTCCCCTCATCCCAATGGCGGCCAACACCTCGTTGGAAGGCCACACCGGCGCCTTGACGTACAAGTCCAATCCTTCCGACGCCGCCTCGATCGCTAAACGAGGACGTGGTGAGCGGATCACTTTGCAAGATCTCGAACCGGGATTGGCTTGGGTCGTCGACGTTTCCGAGAATATGAATGAGATCATCAAAATCCATGAACATGATCTGCAGATTGTGGTACAGCCGGGAATCAGCTACGACGCGATTAACGAGACTTTGGCCGAGAAGAATATTCCGCTCTTCTTCCCCGTCGATCCGGCTCCGTAGGTTTTTTCCATCGGTCGTGATTGTTCAAATGTGCTCTCTGATCTGGATCTCTACCTCCATACAGGGGAGCTATGATTGGCGGTATGATTGGTAAGTTTTCTTTTTTTGACTGGCACTGGCTGGCTGCGATGTGCTCTAATTCTTATTCGGCTGCACAGGTACGGGCGCGTCTGGTACGAACGCCGTACGGCATGGAACCATGCGCGAGAACGTGTACAACCTCACTGTGGTGCTCGCCGATGGCTCAGTCATCAAGACGCGTTCGCGGGCCAAAAAGTCAAGCGCCGGGCCCAACTTGACCCAGCTCTTCATCGGGTCTGAGGGAACGCTGGGAATCGTCACTGAGGCGACGTTGAGATTGGTGCCGAAGCTGCCGCAACGTGTTGGAGTATCTGGGTTCCCGACGATCGAGGATGCGGCGAATGCGGCGAGGGATCTGGTGCAGCAAGGTCAGTGGCGAACGACGCGGCAGATGGCGTGGTGCTGACGATGATGACTTTCTTCCCGCGTATAGGCGTCGGTCTAGCGTGCATCGAGCTGTTGGATGACGTCATGATCAAGATGATCAACGCCAAAGGCGGTGGCATCACCTGGGATGAGAAACCCTCGTAAGCCTTACTTCTTGTCGTGAGCTTTGCGAGCGGGTAAAACTGAGGTCGTGGGGATCGAATACCGGCAGACTTTTCCTCAAGTTTGAGGGTACGCAGGCGCAAATGGCGGAGGATGTTGAACGGACCAAAAATATTGTCAAGAATAACCACGGGTCAAAATTCACGTTCTCGCGCAACGACAAGGAGGCGGAAAACATTTGGTATAGTCGCAAGGTGGGTGTCACTTGGCCACGGTGCCTCCCCACTCCCCCCGGATGACTGACCCTCCGTGCTCGCGCGGACAGATGGGTCTGTATGCGGTAATCGACTACGTTCCCGGCAGTAAAGTGATCGTAACAGATGTGTGCGTACCACCTTCGCAATTCCCTGCACTCGTCGCAGCGACCAAAGCCGACATCTCGACTCAAGGCCTGATCGGCCCCTTCCTCTCGCACGCTGGGGACGGTAACTTTCATGCGCTCCTATCATGGACGACGCAAGAGGAGAAGGAAAGAGGGTACGGCGTCGTTGCTCGTATGGTCGAACGTGCACAGGCGTTGGATGGGACTTGTACGGGCGAACACGGGGTCGGGATGGGCAAGATCAAGTACCTTGAGGCCGAGTTGGGGCCGGGTACGATTGATATCTTGAAGAAGATCAAGCATATTTTGGATCCGAAGGGGATCTTTAATCCGGGGAAATTGATCAAGGAGGAGCCGTGTTGTTGAGATATGCGTGGGGCTTGTATGCAGACGTGTAATCGTAACTTGGGTACTGTCATTTCGGCCTGGAGACGAGGTTGGAGGAGTGAGACGGCCCCTCACTGTGTAGTAGCGCTCTTCCAGAGGAAATTTGAGCATGTGAGACGGATCCCCACGCGTCATGAGACGAATACACCTATGGAATCTTAGTTTTCGGTCAAGCATGGGCGATAAAAAAGGGATCGCAGATGAAAGGACGATGTTGCTAGACTTTCAACATTTTCGGTGCCGGATCCGATTTGGTCACCGCTGCTGGCGGTGGCTGAGAGCGTGAACTCCACAATTGTCCTATTTGGGGGCGGGGGGCGGCGGGCGCGGCGGTTGCTCGGTCAGCGCGGTAGAGGCTGGTAAGAGGCTGTAAGAGGCTGGTAAGCGAGGGTAAGCGCGGTGCAGTGTCTTGGCCGGTGCGACGATCCCAGGGTTTGCGCGGTCGTGCTCTGTTCCGATTGCACGCCGAGACCTTTCTCGCACCACGTCCTCACTACATCTAGCCTTGATCGACGGTTGGTTCCTACGTCGACTGTAGCTCATCGCCTAGCTCCTCTCCCCCTGTTCATCGTCATCGCGCGGCCCGCAAGCAGATCGACCACCACCTCTGACTCAGCTCGGCTCACTAGCAGCTCGAAGAACGGACAGCATGTCGTCGTGGAAAATCGGAAAGAGTGCGTGCTTGGTTCCAAGCTGTCGTTGACCGTGAAGCTTCGTGTGTGAGGTGGTACAAGTGGCTGGCGTCGGCTGGGAACTGTCGGTCCATGTCCGGCGTCGGCTGGATCAACTCTGACCGACCGACCGATCATCCGTCATCCGTTATCTGTCGTGTTCCATCCCGCTCGGCCCACCTACCGGGGCGTGTGCGCACTCTTTGGCGATAGAAGCTGACCCTCCATTGATCTGTCGCTCCTCTTAGAACTCAAGGAAGCTGCTCGAGGCGCAACGTCGTCTTCGTCGGCCTCAGCGCCCGCCGTCGCCGCAGCACCGCAACAACCGGCCTCAGCAGCACCGACATCGTCATCGAGCCGTGCCCCCGCATCGTCAGGTGCTGCCTCATCCATCGCGAACCCTTCGCCCTCGACCTCGGGTCCACCCATCTCCCGTTCGGGTGTCTTGACCATCCGCGTCGTCGAGGCGAGGCATCTTGTCTTGCCCCAGGACGGACAGTTGCCGAGCGGCATCCAGAACGCCGTCGACGAGTACAAGTCGTCCTTGTCGAGGAACCGAGATAGCGCCCAGAGGAAACAGACATGGTGGCTGCCGTGAGTGGAACCCAAAACGGCTCAAGCATTGGGCTTCGTGCCGCTGACCGAGTTTCGGACAACAGATACGTTGTACTCGAATTCGACAAGAACGAAGTCTTGGTCGACGCGATGGGAGGTGAACTCACCGCTCCCGTATGGATGTTCCGGGGCCAATTGTACGTGGACAAGCGAAGCGAGGTGTCGCTCAAAGTATCGCTTACCCATGCGTACACACACTCCGTCTTTCAACAGCGATGTGTCCCGCGTCTCCGACGTCACCATTTCCGCCTACCTACGAACAGCACCGGTCGCTGCAGGCGGCAACAGGAATGACATGGGAAACGATCTCTTCCTCGGTGGCATCAAGTGAGTCTTTTACGAGGGGTCGAGATCGGAATCAAGCCGCAAGATCTGATCGCGCCGCTTTGTCCCCTAGCTTTACGCCCGTCTTTGATCCCAACCAAGCTTCGGACCAATGGTACGCCGCTTCGTCGGGCGCCGGCGAGTTTCACATCCAGGTCGCTTTCAAGCCGGGAACGAACGAGGCCATGTCGATCGATGCCTTTGACTTACTCAAAGTTATCGGGAAGGGCTCCTTTGGCAAAGTCATGCAAGTGCGCAAGAAGGACACGGGCCGTATCTACGCCCTCAAGACCCTGCGCAAGGCCCACATCGTCTCGCGATCCGAGGTGACGCATACCCTTGCCGAGCGCACCGTCCTGGCCCAGGTCAACAACCCTTTTATCGTACCCCTCAAGTTCAGTTTTCAAAACGCCGAGAAGCTCTACCTCGTCCTTGCTTTTGTCAATGGTGGCGAGCTGTTCCATCACTTGCAGCGGGAAGGTCGCTTTAGCGAGGAACGATCACGTTTCTATGCCGCCGAACTCTTGTGTGCGCTCGAGCACTTGCATTCCTTCAACGTCATCTATCGGTAAGTTTATGAACCCACTAGGAAAGCCTTCCTTGACGCGTTTTGCATCGTTCTGATTGCCTCGCCATACCGCAGAGATTTGAAACCGGAAAACATCCTGATCGACTACGTCGGCCACATCGCCTTGTGCGACTTCGGTCTCTGCAAGCTCAACATGGGTGATTCTGAAACGACCAACAGTGAGCACTGATTCTTGCATTAAGGGGGAGGAGGGGGGGAAGGGTAACGGTTCCTTGCGCGTCTACCGTGACTGATACTATACGATTTGACTTTGGCAGCTTTCTGTGGTACGCCCGAGTACCTTGCACCCGAGCTTTTGCTGGGTCATGGATATCAGAAGACCGTCGATTGGTGGACGCTCGGTGAGTTACACCAGACTGGGCCCCTGTTGAAAGCCCGTCCTGATACGAATGGTCGCGCCGGATCAGGTACATTGCTTGCCGAGATGTTGCAGGGCTTGCCGCCATACTACTCGGAGAACACGAACGAGATGTATCAAAAGGTGAGGCCGTGGTCCTAATAAGACGTGGGAATCTGGTCATTGACAGCCTTTTCATGTTTGTTCCATCACAGATCCTAACGGACCCCCTCAAGCTTGCCGACGACGTCTCCCCCGATGCCAAATCCCTCATTCAAGGCCTCCTAACCCGCGACCCTGCCCAGCGTCTCGGCTCGAACGGTGCAGAGGAGATCAAACGTCATCCCTTCTTCAGCAAGCATATCGACTTCGATCTTTTGATGGCGAAGAAGATCCAGCCGCCATTCAAGCCTAGTGTCGCTAGTGCGGCGGATACGTCCAACGTAAGTTTATTTTCTGCGACATGACATCACAGTCGGACCGGAGTGGACTCATCGACTGATCGCACTCTTTGCTTTCGGGGTTCCAACAGTTCGACGCCGAGTTCACGTCCGAAGCCCCCCTGGATTCGGTCGTCGAGGACTCACACCTTAGTGAGAGTGTACAAGCCAACTTTACGGGATTCACGTACGTCATTCTAGCGCTTATGTTGTGACATTCGACCCTGTGATCTCACTGACGGAGGGGCTTGTTGATCTGGCGTCAAAACAGATATGTGCAACCTGCCGGTGCGTTCGGCGAATCGGTGAGGTAAAGGCGTTCAATAGCGCTCCAGGAAGGGGGTTGAGCGTGTTGCATGCGAGGTGACGGGGTAGTCTACCGGGATTGTTTGCGGGCGGTTACAGAAACCCCGCTTTTCTTTACTTTCGTTGTGTTTGTGTGTGTGTAATGTTATCACCAACAAGCTTGCCCCAAGAATGTGTGCACGCTCTTTGCTCGGAGGCTGATGCGAGGACGGCCAAAGCGGAAGAGGCGCTTTCAACTTGGGGTGTTTTCCCATCCGGGGACTGCTCTCGCATGATAACGCAACAAGGATAGAGAAACCACAGCGACCCAGTCGATCGACAAACGAGAAAGATCAAATGCCTAATCTTTGGATCTACTCAAGCCACGCACCCAACTGCCTGCTGGGGGAGGTATAAAACACCCTCCCTTCTGCCACTCGCTGCGCTGTCCTACACCGTTCTTCACATCATCTTTTGCAGCCCGCTCGTATCCATTCAGGATCAAAAAGACACGGTGGGGATTTTTAAGGTGTTATTGCTCCATTTAGAACTGCGTGAGAATCAAGAGGGAAGGGTCAGCCCTGGGACCCGAAGAACTGGACGGCGGGCGATACCCGAGACTTGATAACTGACCTTGAGCAAGTGGGGGAATTGCCCCTTGGACAGACCGAAAGTGGCGGCGAGGTATTTGGCGGCGTTGGGCTTGGTGTTGACGGCCGCGAGGACAGCCTTGTCGATCGCCTTCTGGTCCGCGACCTTGTCCTCGGGGTAGGCCTTCTTCTCGGTCTTGTCGGCGAAGAACTCGCCCTCGGTACCGTTGCGCGAAGCCGACTTGGGCTTGGCGAAGTAGGCGTCGTTCAACTTGGCGTCAACCTAGAGGAGAATAGAATACGACGATGGGCGTCAGCTCCATGAGTTCAAGGACGCGAGGCGAAATAAAGCGCACGAAGCGGACTCACGGTGAGGGAAGAGATATCAAGCTTGAACGAGGTGGCGATGACGTAGGCCTGGTTCACCCTTCGTAGGGGGACACCGTTGACCTTGAAGGGACCGGTGACGAGCAAGAGACCGCTGTCGAGCTGCTTGAGCAGGACAACTCGCTTGCCGCGGAATCGGCCGGCGAGCAAGATGAGGACGGTGCCGTGAGTCAAGCTCGAGCGGAGCTTGGGGGCCTGGACCGACTTGCGCGATCGCTTGAGCTGCTTAACGTCCTCGGACGGGTAGAACTTGGCCGCTCGCGAGGTCGGGATCGTTCGCGAGGAGCCGTTGGCCTTGCCGCCGACGGTCTTGGTCTTGGTCTCGGGGGCGGGCGCAGCGGCGGCGGGGGCGGCCTTGTGCTCGCGCTTGTAGAGGCCCTTCTTGGAGTAGACCTGCGAGCGGGAGAACTTGCCAACGTAGGGCGAGACGTCCGAGTTGCGAGCCATTATAAAGTTTGGTGGGGAGAAGGGGGAAGGGGGGGAACTGTGAGGATCAGGCAGGGGCCGAGGTGGGATGTGCACAGGTCAGCGATCATTCTCGTTCTTTTTGTGGTTCATGTTGTTCCCCGTGTATGATCCCATCGTAGTTGGCTTCCCCCTCCATCAACAAGCAGGACAGGGCAAAGCGGAGCTGGGAGCTGGGCTGGGCAGGCGGGCGCAACAGTGATGGGCGCAGAGTTGAACGTGGAACATGAGCCGGGCCCAATAGTGTCGTATCGCACATAGTTGCTCGAATTTTGAAAGCAGTCAATTGGCGTGGTCATATCGAATGCGAGGGCGATCGTGCGAGTCGCGGGGTGGGTATACGTCGATGCGAAGCGGTTGCGTCGTTGGGCGCGGAGCCAGAGTCAGGGCCGGCTCTCGAGGCTTGTACGCCATCGCATCCGACTTTGTGGACCAGTTGGGTAGTGCGCATTCGAGTTGGACGAGCACGAGTCGTCCGTCCGGATTGATTAGCATGTCGAGGTCGAGGTGGTCGAGCGTCGTGCTGCGCCGAACAAATTCGAATGCGCGGGTTGTCGTTTCGCCCCCGTCGTCGCTCGTCGCTCGTTGCTCGTCGCTTGTCGCCTGCCGTTGCCCGCCGCTGCCTGCCTCACCCAGCGCCTGAGCCAGTCCACCTCGTGGGCCTGTCCTGCTCGGTACCTCCGATATGGCCTGTTCTGGGAATCCAGGCCCGATGCGTGCACTTACGTGAAAAAGTCGGTTGGCGGAGAGCAGTGGTCGACACGAACAAGATGCAAAGTGTAAGGCGAAGACGACCGACGGCCTGGGGGCAAGCGCCTGCCTTTGGCTGGCTGCCACTCGGGGGACTGGCGCACTGGCCTTTGCGTGCCGTCGTCGTCGTCTGGCGCGCGCCCGAAAAACCGAAAAAAAAAAAAAAAAAAAAAAAAAAAAAAAAAAAGGCCGGGCAGGAATAAAGTCCACCCCTTACGCGCCTTCGCGGGGCCTTTATTCGCTGTGTTCAATCGGCTGGGCTCGGCTGGGCTCGGCTGAGGCCCTGGCAGGGTCGAGCAAGAGCGAGCAGGGCCTAGCAGGGCTCTGAACCAGGCTGAACCCGCCCGCAAGCACTCGCGGCGGTCGTCGACGTCGCCTCTCACTCTTCTCCATCCGACAAGTACGTATCCGACGACCATGGTTGCCACGACTCGATCAAGTCAGTTCTCTCGTCTGTTCTACTCGCCTCTATTGGAACCTCAGTGCTGTCAGAGCGACATGGACGAGCGGATGGACGGTGCCGTCGAAGTGGCTCACCTCCCGCTCCCAAGGCCACTGTCCGGGCCATGCGCTTGATAGCACTGCAGGGGAGACCGCCGCTTCGCAAAAACGCGCCCAGAACTGACGCCCACCCATCCCATCCCACCCCCTCCCCACCCCTCGCATGCGTGTATCCTCCTCGACCACGCTCTCCAAACGATTTTTCCCATCATGACAGACTTGCCTTGGGGTATCAACAAGGGCCACCCGACGACGATCATCGCCAAGGCGCCCAAGCCGTCCAACAGGAAGGGCAAGCAATCCAACCGCCAGGCGTTCGTAAAATCGATCGTCCGAGAGGTACATTCATCGAGCGTTGCTACACGAGGACGATGTCTGGACGAGTGGCTTATTTCGACCTTGATGAATTGCATGACAGGTTGCCGGTTTCGCCCCCTACGAGCGACGAGTGATGGAATTGATTCGCAACTCCAAGGTGCGTCGTCGCTGCGAGCTCAATTGTCCGCTGGCCCCGCAGCTGGCGGCTCGCTGGCTGGCCTGGCATCAACCGTTGGCGGCAGTCCGACCCAGGCTTCACGCTCGTGCTCTTCCCCATGCGCATCATACTGACTTCTCTTACTCGTCGACGCCACCTCTAACAGGACAAGAAGGCCCGCAAGCTGACCAAGAAGCGTGTAAGTAGCCATTCCATCACACGCGCAAGGGCGGGACCGATTGCATGGCTACGACGCGCCGCGGGGTCGATCCGAGGCTGATGTCGCGGAGGGTCGTCACCAGTCGAAGCGGGCACTGGGGAAAGAGGGGATATCTATCGGAAAAGAGAGAGAGAGAATGGAACAACCGGGAAAGCAGAGCAATGCAGAAGCAGACGGACTCGTGTGGTCTCCAGGGGCGGCGAGGGGAACAGACGGCTGCCCCGACCGCAACACATCATGATCAACAACTACACCGGACAATACGATGGCTGATCATCTTGACTCTCTCCAACAGCTTGGTACACTCCGCCGCGCCAAGCGCAAGGTCGATGAGCTCACCGGTGTCATCGGTAAGCTCTCAACCGCACACCTTTCTGACCTCCATTGGCTTGCCAACTAACTCGCATTTCATTACTTACAGCTGAGCAACGTCGACACGCCGCCTAAACGTCTTCTCTTGAATCGCCTCATTGGAATCGACCCGGGCTATTTGAGGGGAAGTGCATCGGTGTGTGGGGGTGAAGGAAGGAGCGCAGTATGGTGATGATGATGATGATGATGATGACGGATGGCGTAGCAGGCTTTCTCTTTGTCCTCGTCAGCTTCCAGGAGGGAGCGCGGCGGGGCAAATGTGCGCTGCTAAAAACAATGTCCTTTTCAAGATCAACTCATTCACAACTCTGGCGGAGGGGCGTAATCAGTTCTTTTCGGAGAGAACGCGAGAAGGATGAGAGAGCATGAATGGGGCACGGTCCTCGGTTGCATCGTCTGACGCAAGTTGAGGAATCTTTCTCGCGATGCACATTTCTATCGAGTATTAGGGATCTCGTCGATCCCTCCTGTTCTTCTCCTTTCGTCGCCTCTCTGGGCCTCACCTAGCAGACACCTCTGCAAGATGTTTTCTTTTGTCATGCCACGGGAAGATACTGGTTTCAGGCCCACGTACGGCCAGAATGATCACACCAAGGATCGGGGAAATGGCATGCGTCTCTGATTCGGGTCATTAGAGGTGAATGAATTTTGGCGTGGGGAGAGCAAGCCTCTCAGAAAGAAGTAGATAGGGATCCGGGTTTCGCATCCTGCGTGGTAACTGAAGGTGCTCTCGGCACATTTGCGCCCTCCATAAATACTTTTTATTTATTTATTTAGGTAGATTTCAGTAACAGTATAATTATATTAATACCTAGAAACCTTCGGAAAAGTCGGAGGGAATGCTTTTACGCATACTCAGCTGCCGACGGCTCGGGCTGGGCTAGGCTGGGCTTGCAAGTGATCACTTCGAGCTCTCAGTGGACCCCCGGGCAGTCCCCGGGCCCCGGGACCCATCACGCTCTATCACGCTAGATCACGCTTGCCGAAGGCTCTGAACGCCGTGCGAGCGCCCAAGTCACCTCCTTCTTCGTCGTAACATTTCCTCCGACACTTCTTGATTTTCACGCATGACCATGTTCGAGCCCACCAGTGTGACCCATCATTTCGTCCTGAACCTGCGCAAAGCCGACTTGTCGACCGCCCACTGGTCCTCGTCGTTCCTCGTCGTCACTGGGTCGGGTCAAGGCTCTGAGCCCGACTACAAGACGACCTGGCGCATCAGTTGGCTTCCCGACCGTCCTGCGTTGGAATTGGTCGAGGACATGGCGGGCAGTATTCGGCCTCAGGGGTGCTCGACCCGTCTTCGCTCGTCCACCACCGTAGCGACCATGCTGATTTATGATGGCGCCGCGGATCACCAGACCGCATCACCCATTACAGGTGGTCGAGCTAGTTGGGAGCCGCACGTGTCTTTGCTGGGATGGTCAACTGAAGTGGAAAGGTGCACGCTAGACGGGAATGTCTTGACAAGGCTCGTCATGGGTTCTCAATTGCCAGAGCTTAGTTTCCGCATTTCGGTCCGGATCGGCGAACCTGCGAATCCAGAAGTCCAACTTGCTCGCGTCAGGTTGATGAAGGAACAGCGGATGATGTCTACCACACTTGAACAGGTCAGGTCAAGATACTTCAGTGCGTTCTCACTTTTCAAGCATATTCTGAGCGGGAGCTGTCTTTCTTCGCTGACTCTGAAATTCTCGCTCGGCGGCCTGCAGAAACCCATCTTGCACGAAACCCACACGATCTCCGCCTGTTATTCCTTCCATCCCGAAGGGTCCTGTACGAAAACGCTGCTTTCCTTCGATCCCGTGTACCTCGATTGGCACAGGTCTTGGCACCCTCAGGAAGCTTTTCAGATTTGGATTTTGGGTGTGTCGCCGGCGCTCGGACGTGGGCGGTCGCGGAGACCAGTGGCAACACGTACGAAGCGTACGAAGTGCTGTTGGAGTGGCTTCGGTTTGGCCGGATTCAGTTTGGGGACTATCATGCACCGGATCTGGTGCTCACTCGGGATCAGGGAACAGCGATGGAAGAGGATGATTCGCCCATTGATATCCTGGCCTCTGTCGGTCATCTTAGTCCTGCCCTTCCACCGGTCCACCTTGAGAATTTTTCTCCGTCCTCAGCGCCAAACCCAGAAGCCGTGTACCGTCTCGCAGAAAGTTTGGGCATCAAAGCACTTCGTCTCGCAGCTTTCGAAGCCTTCTCTTCCTCGTTGATCCCAACGAGCGCCTTGAACAATCTCTTTTCGCCGTTTTCTCGTGATTTCAGACCCGTTGCCGATCTGTGCATCGACTTTTGTGCCGTTCAACGGAAGAAACTGGATTTGACTCGAATCAGGAATCTGATTGATCGGAAGGAGCTTGCGATTGGCGCCGTTGAAGGTGCGGAGCTGTTGTCCAGATTGTACGTCAAGATCGTGCAACTTGAATGGCAGGATAAGAAGGGCGGGGATACTGTATGTCCACAGTGACCAGGCGGGTGGTTGTAATACGAGCAGTCCTTATTGGACCAATAACATCAACATAAATAGTCGCTGTTGGACAAGCATGAGGGAACCCGAGGGAGTCTGGTGTGACGCCAACTCTTCGTACGGTCAACAAAGGCAAAATCATCATGCTAGCTGTCAAGTCGGCGACTTTCACAATTACAGGAGAAAAAAAGATTCCATGTCCAGAATCAAAGGATGAGCAGTTATGGTGTAGCAGCATTGGGGTCTTAGTCCCTTGCTCGCTTGCGAGCAGCATCGTCCTTGACGTCCAACCCGCGTTTCGGGTTGCCCGCTTTGGCCGTCTCGAGGAACGCGTCGACACCGAAAGGATCGGCGGTGTCCTTCTCGAAAGCGACGGGGCTAGTGAGACAGAATTACACCGTGCAAAAAGTCAGTATCACCATGTCCTAGTCTCGTACTATCTTTTACCTCGTATTGAACTAACCCTTCTCGGACTTCGGCCAAGTCCGATCCTTGAAACCCACGCCCCGCAACTCCCAAACCGAAGCGGTCGTTCTGCATTGATCTCGAAATGCCGTCTTCGAGCGAGACATCGTTTCCTTCGTCGTCGATGTTGGCTCCCCGAGGTCGGTAAATCGCAGCCGCGGCCGACGACCCGGAGAAGAGGGGTTTGTCGTAGATATTGTACGAATCGTCGTCGCCGAACGAGGTGTTGAGTTGCTCCTGGTTGAAAAGGCGCGAGTCGAGCATCGCTTCTTTCGACAAAGTAGGCTTTGCGAGACCAAGTGCGATCTTCTCGGAAATATCGCGACCAGTTGCTCTGTGGGGAATTAGGGATCGACCACCCGTAAGCATCTTTTGACTGTATGTGAGTAAGTATGAATGAACCGACCTTGCCAGCACCTTGGCACGCTGCTCTGTCCCCATATTGCTCATCCTCATCTCCCTCTCGCGTTCTTTCTTGCGCTCGCGTCGGATCTGCTCGCGCTCCTTGGCGGCACGTCGATCCTCCTCCGTCTCGTTCTCGTCACCCTCGCCCTCACCCTCGCTGGCGCTGTCTTCGCCACTTCGCTCGTCCGCTGCTATTCGGCGGGGCGGCGGCGATTGTGTAGTCGAATTGGCATCCGAGTCCGAGTCACTTCCATATCCCGCCAACGCCGAAGGCATCGAGCCGCCTTCGGCACCCGCAACAACCCTCGCCGGCGCGTGGCTCGAGACGATCCCCGATCGTTCTTCCCTGGCGCGCTGGGCCAGCATCCTCAAGTGCTCCTCCTTCGCTTCCTTTTCCTTCTGCGCGATCTTCTGTTGCATCAGACTCCTCTGTCGCACTTCCTCACGCGCATGGCGATCAGCGACGTAGAGCGCTTCCGAGAACTGGGCGAATCGATCGTTGATGAGCACGTCCTGGAGGCCTCGACCATCAGCGGCCAGACGCTTGTCGAGCGGGATCGTAAAACCCTTGTTGTTCTTCCAGTTGGAAACGCAGGGAGGGATCATCCAATCCTTCTGGTCTTGGGCTGTGACCTTGCGAGGCGGGGAGCGGAGGACGGGCGGAGGAGGCGAAGGAGGGCCTCGGGGAATCTTCTTGCCTTTGAAGCGAGGCGGCTCGAGGGGATCCTCTACGACTTCGGTCTGCGCGAGAGGAAGGGATCAGACAAGATCAGCGCGTGCGCGATCGAACCTTATGTCACCGCGGCAGAACAAACCATTTTGATGATGCGCTGTTGAGTTCCATCACCCTGCTGAGGTGTGTAGCGCATGAACGACGTCTCGCCTGCAGAGACCAAGCGAGTGCGGATCAGCACGAGTACACCACCACCACCGAAGCTTACAAGACGAGCCAACTTACCCTGGGAGTTGGGCACATTCTTAGGCTGAGCGGCTTTGATCTTGCCCTGCACGAGCTTCTCGAGAGCGGCTTTGGTCCTGTCTGCCGTCGTCTGGACCTCCTCCTCCGAGGGGCGTTCCATGTCCCGAACCTTGATGTCGGTGCGGTTGGCCATGGGGATGAGATCCTTGAATGACGATTGGACAAGACGGCCGTCGCGATGACCTTGTTGCGCTGAGGAAAGGTATCGGCGATCAGAGGCTGAATTAGCACGAGTGACAGCGAGGAAAGCCAGTCTGGACGATGGTGGAGGTGCGTACCGATGGCATCGTATCTGACGTTCCCATCAGCGTCCACTTGTAACGCCAACGTGTTACCCGAGTTGCTCTGTCGTGTATCATGGGGGCGTAGAGACGTGATTGATCAGCGTGAGCCCAACCCACGAGGCAGCGATCCACACGGACGCCCTCGAGGGTCCTTGGAGCAAGAAAGAGGACGGGGCATGTGGTGGTACAAACCTTGGATTTGCGGCCCATTTCGAGCGGGTACTGGGCGACATGACATTCAGGGTAAGAGCCACCATCGCCAAAGTCGGTCATCTGCGTTGGCCGCCAGCCCTTGCGCTGGCCGTACGCCTGAATCACGCGAGCCGTCGTAGTCAGAGCCGAGCTGCTCGACGAGCCCTGGGCGCCGGACACTTTTGCAACATCATCCGCATCGTCACCGTCGGCGTTGACGAGGTGGCGAGGGGCGGGAAGGCTGTATGTCGAACGACGCGAGCAAGGAACATGGCGTCGGTCAGCTAGGTCTCGGTCACGCTCGAATCACAAAGGGTCATGGAGAGAAAGGGTGGCTCCTTCGGTCCGGAGAGGTACTTACGAGGAGAGCAGAGTTGCCATAGTGAACACGCTTAGGTGTCCGGGACGAGGAATGCAGCTGGGGACGGCGGCGATCAAGGCGGCGTCGGTGGCTAAGCCTAGATTCGACTTCACGATCTCTCGCGCCGAGCTCCGCCTTTCGAACCTTTAGAGACCCTTAGTAGCCCTTAGTGCGTCGCCCATTATGTGAGGCGCATAGGCGCTTAGAAAGTGGTTTTGGATCCGCATCAAAGCAATTTGCTCGAGCGGCAGCATTCTGTCCGGCCAGGAGCATCTCTCTCTCTCTCTCTCTCTCTTACCACATTCGAGTCGAGAGTCCAGAAGCGCTGCGCTGAGCAGAGTCGAGTTTTAATCCGTGCTGCATGCGCTTCTCGATGCGAGCACTTGACACTACAAAAGACAAAGAAAAACACTAGGGAAACGAGAAAAAGGTTCGCGAGGGAGGTTCAATGTATGTCAGATCTGGCCAGGCTGATAATGGACGAGTCGCAGGATTACCACTGCACGTAGCGCCGTTGCAGAGACAAAAAAGGGAAAAAAAACCCCCTTTGTCGACGGAAGTGGGAAATCGCTTCAAGACCGTGTGCAGCTGGAGGTACACTAGAAATAAGCTAACTTGTGCGACAGGACTAGGGTACAGGCATACTTACTGATGATGAGGGTACCGTTGACCTCCTTCAATCCGAATGTAAGATCGACCTTGAGTGTCGAGCCGACTACCGGTGACCGAACCGTGCAGTGGAGCCTGCTGGTCCGAGTCTGGTGTCGCAGTGAGAGGTGAGAGGTGAGAGGTGAGAGAATAGGTGGGGCGAAAAAATGATGGAGGTGGTGTGCTGGAGGATGGAAGGTGGAATGGGTGAACAAGAGACAAGACGGGTCTCGAAGGGTGCACGGGATCGACGACTCCGAGTCGGAGTCAGCACGATGTTTGCGGCACGAACACGCTCCGCTCGCTGGGTGGCAACCCGCACTCTGGACGATGGGTGGGATTCAAATACGACCTCTACCACACCACAGAAAGCCCCGTTTCGTATCGAAAAGGGGTCTACTGTCCGCAAGATGAAGTGGTGCGAGAACCGTAGAGCGCGTCAACGAGGGAAAGGAAGGACTCCGAGTCGGGGAGGAAGGCTGGGGATGGCAAAGTGGTCGAGGTCAAACACGAGTGAGATGAGATGACGACGATAATACGAGGTGAACGAGATGCGAGGTGGGTTCAGAGCGGGTGAGAGGCGTGAGGTGAGGTCACGGTAAAGGCGGAATCGAGGTGGGGTGAAACGATGGTCAGCCCAGATGAGGTTGAGCTGGGGTGAGACTCGGAGGAGGTGAGAGGAGTGTCGAATGAGGGTGTAATGATATGGGATGAAGACAAGACGAGGATAAGATGAGGAGGTGGATATGGAAGTGGAGGTGGAGGTGAAGGCGAGGTGAGTGGGTGGCGTGGCCACGATCAAGTCAGCATCACCGCTCGAGGCACGAACGAGCTCGCTTGAGTCGCACCAGGCATTAACTCACAGAGAGAGAAGGTGGAAGGGGAGTGATCGAACGATACTATATATCACACCCCATAGGCCACCATTTCGTCTCATCCTTAAAAGGAGGGCGATGTCGGCAATCCTAAGTAGTGCGAGAAGTGCAGAGCGCGTCGACGAGGAGCAGGAAGGAGACACAGAGAGAGAGAGAGAGACGACGAGCTCGAGGTGGTTGCTGACTTGGATGGGGGGGGGGGGGGGGGGGGGGGGATCCTGGCTGAATGAGTCATCACACGATGCCAGGCTGTAGTCACCACCTCACCAGCCTTGCCGATGCCGAGCTGAGCGCCGCGCGCGGCTGACCTGAAGCGAATTTGCGGATAGGGGACAGTGCACCCCACATTGAGGCCAGCCCCATATTGAGGCCAACGGTCTACCTTTCGGAAAGACCAAATACCTTGTCGATCAAGCTCGGTCAAGTCTGGGCAGATTGAGCGAGCTCCGAGAAGAACCACCCAGAGTTGAGATCGCCGCGATCGATACAGTGGTTGTTGCTCCACCAGTTTTGTCCGAGCGGACGACCTTGCTTGCTCCGCGAGTTACTACGAGTTCCGACGCGGAGCTGGGTTACTGGAGAGCTCTCCAACGCGGCGAAACAAAAACAAAAACAAAAAACAAAACACTAAACCGAAAAACAGAAGAGAACCAACAGGGGGGAGATAATGTACCTCTATTCAGAGGTGTGGAGGATCCGAAGCTGCTGCGTCTCAACTTGGTCAGTCGAATGAATTGGGCAGAACTCAGGAGGGTACTGGCAGCAGGACTAGCCTCTAGCCGATCAAATACATGTTGAGTTGACACTTGAGGAGTACACTCTGCAGGCTACATGAGCGCGCGGGCTTTCTCTTAGCTTCCTTCTGATTCGAGCGTTCTAACGTATTGAACCACCTCGAATCAGACGCCGAGATTCTAGAATACAGCCGTATCGAGATTGTATTTTGTGATCCAGATCAAGAGAATGTGTAAGGGAGTAACGCCCGCAGGCATCATCAATCAGTTGAGGGTCGAATTAGTAGTGTTGGCAGTTTTCTGTCAAGTCGCAAATGGCGCGACAGTTGACTGACGTGGGCATGTGTCCTTTCAAAGACACATATCGGGGAACCCGATGAATGATTCTTGAAGCGAAAAAAACAGCTCGCCATTATAATCGTAAGCGGTCACACCACAGTGGCGGGCTCGAATTTGCTTGGCGATGGCCAGAGAGTTGGAACCTCACATCGATGTACTGTGACAATCGCAGACTCGTTGGCGCCGACAAATAAGCATGGGCTACCTGCTCCTTGAATCGATGAGTATCGCAACGTACGTAGCACAAGAGACTTGGAGAGGCGTGATGATAAGCGCTCGGTCACGGATGATATCACATCGTCGAAGTCGAGGCCGGGAGATTCCGATGCAGTGAGCGCCGACGATTGAGCGAGCTGGTATCGCACTTGCACATGGGGTCGCCTTCACCTTCCATATTCAGGGCACTGCCTTCGTAACTCAAGAGGTCATCAGAGTCGGGGGTCTTCTATCCTTTCGAAGAAAAGATCGATGACGCGAAGTTGATTAGATGAGGGTGCCATTAGGGGTTCGAGTCGGCGAGAATCCACGGGGCGCGGCGGTCGCCTGGGCAATTCGAATCCGACGCATGCATTCAGAGAAGCTAATCGCGGAGTATTATACTTACTATGAGGTAGTATTGCACAAGCTCCGAACCACAACTCGCCCTAGAATTATTGCATAGCTGGATCCACGCATCTCAGCTTAAGGTCACATTATCACGTGACCGAACACGCAGCCGCTGCACTGCAGTGGCAGCGAGTCGCAATTCGGAGATGAAGGTAAGGATTGCACAATATGCTGTAGGTCCATACCTGGTACCTGCAAACGACCTGTCAAGAAAGTGTGACTACCAAGATCCCGCTCTTACGAGTAGTGAGGTCAAGCACTCGAGGACTACTCACTGCAAGACGGTGGAAACCGAGGTTTTATTTGTTGTCATCGTGGGTACCCTCACCTAGGTCGAGTCGGGTCCGCGACGTCGACGGCCGAGCTGCTCTGCTAGGGAGGGGCGCGCATGGAAGCGGGTCGGGTCGTGTCGCCTTTGCCCTCCGACTGCCATCTCGCAACCTCGAACCTCGCGTGTTAGCAGCCTTCCAACTCGCGCCAAGTCAAGCTCATCTCGTCACCCCGACCCCCACCCTTTTCAACCCCACTATATCAAATATGTCGTCTGGAGGTGCGTTCCCATGGGTCACGTGGTGCGAACGGGAACGGATGTGACATGGGGAGGACGTCTGAACTGACCGCCGACGGCTGACGGTTCACCAACCCCCCTGCTCCCCTACGCGCAGGCGCTGGAGGCAAGACCGGAGGAAAGGGCGGCAAGGGTGGCAAAGGTGGCAAGGCCGGTGGAGATCCCAAGGCTCAGTCAACCAGGTCCCAGAAGGCTGGTCTTCAAGTGAGTGCATTGTCGAATACCTACTCTACAACTCGTCTCGTTTCGTCGCGCCCGTCATGCCGGGTGGTGGTGCTCGACAATCAAGCTCGCCCGGCTCGAGCGGCAGGCGACTGCGCAGTGGCCTGCAACAACCACTCCCAACATTCTACATCTTCTCTCAACAACACGTTCGACCGCTCATCCACATCGTTGTAGTTGCCCGTGACTCGCCCTAACGCTGGGTGGGTCCGACGGCGCACGCACGGTCCAGTCTGGCAGCGGCCTTGTTTTGACCCGAGTCGAGGCGCCTCGACGCGCGCCGCGTGTCTCTGTTGTTTGGCCGATCTGCCTTTCAGCCCAGGCGCCCATTCGAGCGAGCAGAATCCGCGATCACAGAAAACAAAGCCATGTCGATGCTCCGACTTGTTTTCGCTTTGTGCAATTCGTCATGGATCGCCGCCATCGCCATAACCCGACTCTGTGCATCAACCCGAGCCACACCAGACCTCAGCAACGCCCGCTCAGGCAGACCCAGATTGGCTGATGCGCATATTTGCTCTGGTCTTTCCAATCCTTCTACAGTTCCCTGTCGGTCGTATCCATCGTTACCTCAAGGCCCGCACCCAGAACAACATGCGCGTCGGTGCCAAGGCTGCCGTGTACGCCTCGGCCATTCTGGAGTACCTCACCGCCGAAGTCCTCGAACTCGCTGGTCAGTCCACTGCGGCAATGCAAAAGCCAGCCTGACTCGCAGCAACTGACAATCTCGACTTCTTTTCCTGATCACAACCAGGTAACGCCTCGAAGGATCTCCGTGTGAAGCGTATCACTCCCCGTCACTTGCAACTCGCCATCCGAGGTGATGAAGAGCTCGACTCGCTCATCCGCGCAACCATCGCTGGTGGTGGTGTCTTGCCTCATATCCACAAGGTGCGTTTCATCTTGCCCTACAGCTGTCTGCTGTGAACCAACGACGACTGACCTGGATGTGCGTGGGCGCCCCATACAGAACTTGATCAAGGTACCCGGACAACTTCCCCCGCAGGGCATGCAGATGTCTCAGATGAAGATGGGCAAGAAGTGAGGGCTTTATGCCCTTGTTTCTTCGTCGTCCTCGCCTCTCTGTTCCCGGTCGCTTGTTTTATTCGTTGTAGGAATTTATCCCCCTCCCCCCCCCCACGCGTCCGCTTTTGTCGAATCACTTCGCCTCTGGTCGCCAGCTCAAGATCACTATCTCCCACTCTGTGACGACTTTCGTGTAATGTCTTCCCGCCGACCATCATCAACCCGCTTTCTCTCTTCCCTTCGAAAAAGTCCGTTGTTGTGCTTTTCTTTTCTTTTCGCCTTCCCACCTTCCGAGTTTGAACGACCTTGTTGTGCCTACGTGCGACGTGATCTGATCCTCACTTTTCATTGCCCTTTGCGGTGAAACTTGCAACATTGACTCGTTTCGAACGCCTACGGATTCGACCTTTGTTAGTTTCGGAACGCCTCGTAAAGGCAAAACCCTCTTTTTTCGGGTCCAGTAGCTGTGTTGCCCCTCCGGTGCTGCAAAGGTCTTCGTTCTGCTGACCAATACAAACTTTCGCTTTTCTTCTCGGCTTACACCGTGCTTCATCCCTTCCGCTAAGAGAGAGGGATAATCAAGTGGGTTACAACAAAAGGAGTGTGGGACTACGCCTTCGGGATCGATCTAGTATGCGATCTCTTCCCGTTCGTCCATCATGACGGCGCCACCTACAAGATCCCTGCGCAGCAAGCGGCGATGGCGAGACTGAGGGCGATTCATGGACCTCTTTCCTAGCTCGCCACGAACAAACCCCCCTTCGGACGCAGCAGCACTATGACCGGCATCAACTGCGACTCGGACGAGTTCAGCGTATTTCTCACGCCCGCAGCAGTCACGAAGCTAGCAGCCGCGATCGAGTCGTTCCCAGTGCAGACGCCGAGCAGGCATGCGACCCTCCGACGGTGGCGACGAATGCCAGATTCCTCGAGCTGGGCACTCAATGTGGCGCTGCAAGCTTGGCCGTGGGTCATGCCCACTCTACAACAAGACCAGGGGCAAATTCAACCCCGATGGCGGAGATCCTGTCAATAAGGACGTGACGGAGGCTTGAACGCAAGTGGCAGGGTTGATCACTCGGGGTCCCACTCTCGATCTCGCGTCGCCCATCCTCACTCGATGGTGCAGATATGGGAGTTGTCGCCTTGTGATCTATACGGATGCGTGTCTGCGGAATGCCGACAACACAGGGGCAGGGCTCGGCTATTGACTCGTCGCGACCTGCGCCCGTCACCACTTTTATTGCTGCCCCCGGCGCACCTTCCAGAGGCTCCAATTCGCAGAGTCGTTGACGGTCGTCCGAGCCCCTGACATCGCCACGGATGATCTCTTCCGGCGCGTCTTGGTTCGGACCGACTCCGCGCAGGCGGTCTACGCCTCGTCTCACGTGCACGACACAGACTTCATATCATTGCGCACACTCACTCTAGCAGCCTACGAGATCAGTTTTCTTCGCAACTTCGACCTCAAGTCGCGCACGTGGCTGGCGAGCAGAACGCCATCGTCGACGACTTATCTCGCTTCGTACATCCGCCCTCCAATCGCGCTTTGGCGCACATCTCTCCTTCGACCATACCATGCCGTCGCTTGTGGGGTGCCGCTATGAAGATCAGCCGAGGCGAGGGTGGAAGAAACGTGTTCTTCGCTTCCCGCCCTCTCATGGAGCCGGCTCGACCGGCTCAGCCGTTCCCGTCTATCGAGAAACTGATCATCGGCACAGCCGAGATGTCCTTATGCGCGCTGGAACCAAAGACTCGCTCTGATTATGCGCGAGTGTCTCGCCAGTGGAATCTATTCGTCTCGTACTACCGCTACGCCTCGTCGCTTTCGACTGTCGTATCGCTCTGTTGCTTTGTCTACTGGCGGTACCGTGCAATCGGACCGGTCCCTCAGCGATTTCAATGTGCATGCCGGCTGCCAGCTCATTGCAGTTGGAAGGCCTCCAGCGCGACTCCATCCGCGACCCACAGGGTATCCAGATCCTCCCTGGAGGTCGAAACTGGCCTTGTTTCATAGTTCGCATCATTTCCTATGGTGCCAGAGCTAAAGATTGGTGGTGGAGGGCCAAAAGCCATCGCACGAATCGGCTCCGAAAACCGCCGCGTCAGCAACGAAGTCGAGGTCGAAAGCTCGGCAGGTGCGTTGGGATCGGATACATCGGACGCGAGTATTCGTCTTCCCGTCTTGAGTGACCATATTCGAACGATACCGTCTTCTCCTGCCATGGCTACGAAGGAATTTGACGCCTCTTGACCCCTGAGGTCGCTTGGACGTCCACGGTAGGTTACTTTCGGGGAGAGCGCCAGTCCCAAATCGCGAGAGACTGTATTGACGTGCCCCTTGAGATCCATAGCAACGGAGCGAGATGAAGCTTTGTAAGGTGACGAGCGGGATTCATCCGAGAGACTCGATGTGGCGAAGCGCAGATCGTGTGCTTGGAGGTGACCGTCCAGTGTGGCGACGAGCACTCGGCGGGGATCCTCCCAAGTCGTGCCAGAGTGGCAAGAAAGTTTCCGAATGTGTGTGACGGAGCTTGTGAATGAAAGTTGAAGCTGGGTAGAAGTACACATGCATCAGCCATGTGTAATTTTCTAGTTGGAGCGCTGTCAGAAATCAACTGACCTCGGGTCTTGTAGGATCTTCTCGATTGATCTCCGCCGAGCAAGGAGACCTGACATCGAAGATCTTGACGCGACCTGATCTCGTGCCTGCGAGGACCATGTTCTACAAAGCTCTCCAACAAGTTCAGCAAACCTTGTCTCGTGATAGAACACATGGTTCACGGGTATTGGTGCAGCTCACCTCGCCGAGATCGAGGGCGAACACCGCACCATCGCCGTGCCGCCCGCCAGTCGAGTAGCCATTCATCGCTGCGTGAGACGGGTCTCGCGAGATCAAAACTTTCCGATCGCAGCCTGGGTGCAGGTGAGGAGATGAGCTTCGGCGACAGCATGGGAGAGCTGTCGTATTCTCGAACGGACTGACCCAGGGCTATTAGGGAGGGAGATAGGGCGGATGTCCAGAGCGAAGTTTTGCGGGGGGACAAAGTGACAGAGCTGGCGAGAACAGCAGCGCGAGGCCGAGCGGCATGTAAGTCCTTGGAATCGGCGATAAACGTTTGAGCGGTCGTAGCGGATGTAGCTACTCCACTCACGCTAGAGAAATGGTTTCGTTGGTTTGAGAGACCACCGCTGCAGATGGGGGACCGAGGCAAGTTGCTCTGCATCATGTGCGACCAGCGACCCGAGGTCAGTCAAGTCGGCGAATTGAAGACGACCCCCGGGTCAATTGAGAAGGGCTCAAGTGTATGTCTTTAAACTTGACTTACAGGAAACGGGATCCGCATGTAGCAAGGGAGGTGATCCGAGAGGCGAAAACCCAACTCGGCCGCCACCCCATCTCGTCATGTGGGTAATAGCCGCCGGGATCATTGAGACGAGCGAGATTCCCGGTGCTGTGCAGAGGAAGGGGGAGAAGGAATTGCGCAAGGCGTCGGGTCAGCTGAGGATGGTGGACATGACCATGGCAGTGCCTTCTTGGCCCCACGAGCGAGCGATCCCAACGCACGATATGCTTCCGCCTTGTGTTCCGATACGAACGGTGGTGGGGTTCTCGTCGTCGAAACTGATAGCGGTGATGGTGTCGTCCATCATGAGGCAGTCGGGAACGACGACCGAGCTTGAGCGGTAATGTCGCCACGAAAGGCATTTGAGATCACTGCACGAGCCATTGAGGGAGAATGCGACCGTCGTATAAGTCCTTCTGGTCAACCAGTCCTGCCGAACGGATCTCAAGGCCCATGTGCGAGCTCACGACACGGCTCTCGATTCGGCCGGCAAAGGTACATCGTGCGAAAGACTGACTGTTTCATCAGCACCTGCTGCCCAGGAGCGAGAAGGGCCATGTGCCTCAGTCTACTGGTCGATCCTGCATCCTGAATGTCTAAGGTCGGGATGCGTGGCTGCGAGGCGTGGTGCTTCTTGGCACGCTTGAGGCGCCCGCCGCTATGGTTCGATGACGAGGTGTAGCCGCGCGATTCCGTTTCGGCATGCGGCGGGGGTTGGAACGTCGCAGTCGCCCCGGGCAGGGACTTGTAGAACCGAGTGCCGTCCCAGGCATAACCGGATAGCACGAACGGTGCAGGCCCCATTCTGGCGGGCCACGTTGAGCAGTCTATACACCGATCGCGTTGAGATTCTACCGTAGCTTCATCGGAAGCAGCCATGCGCGAAGAGACGTGAAGAGGCGCCGGTCATAAATGCATCAAAATTCGCCAGACCTCGCCTAAGTCGCCTTACAGTCCCGAGATCAGGGCAGGCTGGCAGCAGAGATCAGCTACTGATCCGCTCCTCTGCAGTGGTTGAGTCGAGAGTCGTTCCAGTCGGGACTCGGCACGACATTTCAACTCGGTATTTGTGTTGCAAGTGGTGATACTTGATGTGACACGGGCGCTTGCCCCGAAATCCTCGGTGATGACCCGCTCAACCTATCTGCAGTGCTGTACCGGAACCATCGCCAATACATCCGAGAAGTTTACTCCTCTTCCAAGTTTCCGGCCGAGTAAGCCGAGTGCCAGATAGTTCTGTGACTCCCGCAGGCCTTGCAATGGCGGCGGCGGTGAGGATGGAATGGATAGTGATGCTACAGGTGATACACAATCCAAGCGCTGGACGTTTGGGACTCCGCAAATTGGGAGCCATTGCAGTAAAAAATCCGGGCCTGCCAACTCGAAGCAGAGCCTGGCGTAGCCACTGGCCGTCACTGGTCAGACGATAGTACAGCCTCGTGCAGCTTAGCGAGTGCTGAGCGAAAGCCAACCCGTGCAGATATGCAGACCCTTGCAGACCCGTGCACTACCAGGCACTACCCGTGCTGCGTGCAGCAGCGTGCAGCCGGCCGCGCCACGCCAGCCCGCGTCTTTCGCCAGCTTTCGCCAGCTTTCGCCCACCAGTCCATCACCACACCACCGTGTACGGCCTCACCGCTGCCACCGGCTCGCCCGACTCGTCGCTCGTGCGAGGGAGCACAACTCGTCCTCCTCCAAGTCTGACGTCTTCCTCTTCGTCCCTCCATCCCGCTCTCTGTCACATCTGACGTCGCGCTACTCTGTCGCGTCTCGAAGACCATGGCGAGCTCGACGTCGGCCACGGCTCGAAGGCAGTCGACCGCTTCCACGGCTGCGGTTGCAGGCGCTGCTGGCGCTGCTGGCGCTGCTGGCGCTGCTGGCGCTGCTGGGGCCTCAACTGCATCGACCCTGAACAATGGCGCGATTCCTTCCTCCTCGACGACCATAATCGGCACCGCGAGTGCTTCGACCCATGCACCTGCGCTCGGTGGATCGACCTTTGGCCCGGCCGCCGGTGCAGCGCTGGCCGGGCAGGAGTTTGAACAGGTCGCCGCCAAGCTGTCGGACCCCGGACTCGGTCAGTACATCCACCACTGGTCCCGTGGTCTGATGTGCCCTATAGGACATGTCATCGCCGTCTCCTCTTGACTGCGACTGAAGCCTTGAAACACGTTCTCATCGAGACAGATTCAAAGCACAAGATCAATATCGCAACCGAGCTGAGGGACAGCGTCGATATGTATCAACGTGACATGGATGTCGCCCGCTTTTTTGACACACTTCTACCCTGTTTCATTGACATCCTCTCCCACGGCAAGCCCTCGTTCGCCGGAGCTTCAACCGAGAATGTGAGTCGTAGGGCGCCCGTGGCCCTGGCTAAGCTGCTTCGGCCGTTTCACTGGTTGACCACTGGTTCCGATTCCGTCTCAACTACTCGTCACATCAATCCATCAAAAAGCGGCTTCGGAACCTGCTTATACAAATCCTGCATCGTCTGCCTCACGTCGAGCCACTCCGGTTCCATGCGCCTCCGCTCATGATCCTTCTCCTCAAATTACTGCGCATCGAGAACGAGGACAACGCCGTGTTGTGCATGAAAGTCATTATCGACCTGCATCGTACCTACTCTCGCGGGCCCCACCCTCTCGCGAGTGGCGCCATCCCGGGCCAGGACTCAATGCCCGATCCGACCGCCGTCAAGATCGAGGCCTCGGTCGACGAGTTCCTCGGGATCGTCGCCGACTTGTTCAAGGGCATGGGCGCCGTCGTCGACGAGACATTCTCATCCGAGACTGCTGGGTCCAAAGAGGCGAGCTCGCCCGCTGCGGCTGCACCCCCCACGATCGAGGGACCTGAAGGGGGCGGAGCCGGGGCCGTCATCCATGCCCCGGCGATGAAGTCATTCAAGCTGCTGCAAGACTGCCCAGCTGCGATCGTCTTCATCTTTCAAACGTACCGCTCCTACGTCGATAAAGCAATCACCATCTTCGTGCCCCTCGTCTTCGACTTTCTGCAGCTCCAGGCGGCGCCGCAAGCGCGGAAGCACGCCAGTATGGAGCCGGGCAAGAGTTGGGTCGGCACATGCCCCGAGATTCCCAAGGCGAAGCGCGGGGCGTTCCAGGATATGGTCTTGGCGCAGACCAAGGTAGGTAGTACACAACCCTCTCTCATTAAGTGCCACTGGATGCTTTGTGCTGATAACTTGGTCTCACGTCTCCATTACGCAGACTATGTCGTTTCTTGCCTACATGCTGCGAGTGTCGCAAAGCGCCCTTTCGTCCTATCTCAACATCCTCCCTGACATCGCCGTCCGCTTAATGAAGGATTGCCCATCCGAGGCGGTGGCGATGAAGCGTGATCTCGTTGTTGCAACCCGTCACATCCTCCAGAGCGAGCTGCGGTCCGCGTTCCTCGGTCAGATCGACACGTTGCTCGACGACCACGTCCTCGTCGGCAACTCGGTCACAGGCTACGAATCGTTGCGCCCTCTCGCCTATTCGATGCTGGCCGACTTGATCCACCATGTTCGCAGCGAGCTGTCGCTGTCGCAACTGTCGCGTATCGTCCACACTTATTCGGCCAACATCCACGATCCGACCTTGGCCGCTGCGATACAGACCATGTGCTCCAAGCTGCTGTTGAACCTCATCGAGCCAATCGCAACCAAAGAACCGAGCGAGGCCATCAAGATCCTACAGCGCATGCTCATCGCTTTCGTGTCCAAGATCGAGGCGCTCGCCGAAGTCCGGGACGAATGGAGCAAGTGGTCCAAACCGCGCGAACCGCTGCCGCACCTGTTGGCCAGGATCGAGAAGTTGCGCGACGAGCGCAAGGAGTCGATCGAAGCGAGCGCCGTGTCCAAAGCCGCGCCTCCCACGGCACTCAAGGGCAAGGGCAAGTCGAAGGGCAAGAGCAAAGGGAAGGAGAAGGAAGCCGCGCAGATCGCCGACGCTACGGATGCCATGAATTACGACGACGATGCCGCTGCTGCTCGGGCGAAGCTCGAAGGAGGTGACGATAAGGAGAAAGATGAGGACGGCGCAGGCGAGGACGTGCCGATACCAGAGCTGGACGACGTGGATATTGAGCGGTCGAAGCCGATGAAGAAGGCTATGGTCATGACAGATCCTGGGCCGGATCCTATCAAGGGTGAGTTGAGTTTGAGAGAGCAAACAATTACCTTTATTCGGCACTCGCTAACAGGCTTTCCTTCGTCGCCGCGCCTTTCGTCCCATCGCTGCTGTCCACAGACGCACGGTTTCTGTTCAGGAATCTCCTCTTCGGCTTCAAGACGATCACCAGCGCGCTCATCAAGCTCGAAGGCAAAGGCCCGGACGCAGAGATGATGTGTCGCTTCTTCCGAGCCTCCGTCAAGTGCATGGTCCTTTTCGACTCTTCTCGCGATCAAGGCCGCGAGCAGAAGGAGGTCATGGAGGTCTTCAGCTCGACGCTGATTCAGATCGAGCTTGTCATCCTCCAAGAAGTGATCGAGCATTGCATTGGCTTCTTCTTCACCGAGTTGATTCGGGTGAGTGTCCCTCAGGTTCTACTATCCGGAATAGACGTCAACCCCCAGCGAGCTCGCGGCTGACTTCGGAAGTTCTTTCAACACGCACTTTAGAACCACGAGCTTCTCGTTATACCGCAAACGCTTTTGTCGAACGAGATGGTTTCGCAGCACTTTGTCGCGATTCTCTTCCGATTCCTCGCATCGAGACTTCCAGATCTCGGCAAAGCGGGCAAGGAGTACAAAGATTACATGTCCGTCACTTTGCGGCTGTACAAGATGTCGTTCATGGCGGTCACAATTTTCCCCGAGAAGAACGAGCCCGTTCTGCTTCCGCACCTCTCGAACTTGATCATGAATTCGCTCAAGCTCGCCAGCCAGGCCGCGGAACCCCACGCCTACTACCTGTTGCTGCGCGCTCTCTTCCGCTCGATTGGAGGTGGCCGATTCGAAATCTTGTACAACGAAGTGCTGCCGTTGCTACAGGGCCTGCTCGAACAGCTGAACGCGTTGCTCAAAGCGGCGGACAAGTCGAAGAAGGATCTCTTCGCCGAGCTCATCCTGACCGTGCCCGTGCGGCTTTCGGTGCTTTTGCCGTACTTGTCTTTCCTGATGCGGCCACTCGTGCACGCACTCCGCGCGAGCTCCGAACTCGTCAGCCAAGGCCTTCGCACGCTCGAGCTGTGCGTCGACAACCTGACGCAAGAGTTTCTTAACCCTCTGATGGCACCGGTGATCGACGAAGTGATGGTCGGCCTTTGGGAACTGCTCCGCCCTTTGCCCTTCAACCACCAACACGCTCACACTACGATGCGCATCCTCGGCAAGATCGGAGGTCGTAACCGTAAAGGTTTTGGCCCTCCCAAGCTCGAGTGGAAGCCGGTTGGACCCGAAGCTCTGCTCAACGTCAAATTCGAAGGCAAGGATGCGAGCCTGCATATTGCCCCAATCGTCAATGTCGCCGTGCGCATGCTCGGCCGCGGCGATCCCTACTATCGTCGTGCTGCCTACGCATTTCTCAAGTACGCTGTCGCTATCTTCCTTCGCAACGGTCTACCTGCCGGACAACCAGAGGAAACCTTCGGTCAGATCTTGAAAGGTCTATTCGATGCAACACGGGTCGAAGAATTCGCTGTAGAGGCGAACGATTATGTCTTCAATCTTGCGCGCCACATCTTTTCTCTCGAGCTCGGAAAGGAATTGCCAGAGAATCCTGCCTACGCCAAGCAAGTGTTGCCTCTGTGCTCAGCCCTCCTCGACGGCATCATCGAAAACATCTGCGGCGTGGAGAATGCCGACCTGCCCAAGGCTGCCGAGCAGACGCAACGGATCGTCGAAGATCTCATTGCGACTCGCGACCCTGCCACGACCACGGCGGCCTCCGCCGCCGCTGCCACTGCCTCGGCGAACCCGAAGACGGGGCCGCCACCCCGCCTTGACCCGGCAACGGCGTTGCTGCATCAGCTTGGCAGTCGCCTTTCGTCCCTGTGCTACGATCCTTCGTGGCAGCGCAAGACGGGCGCCGCGATGGGTCTTTCGATCCTGACCGACAAAGTCGGGCTGGAGACACGGTGGATATTGGACCACGAGATCGAGTTCACGCGCGCTCTCCTGTTCAGTCTGAAGGATATGCCTGGCGAAGCCCCTATCAACCACGAGCTCGTGTCGGATACGCTACTGCACATTGTCCGCGTCTGTTCAGGTTCCGGCGCGCGCGAGAACACTCCGGCGTCTAACAATCAGCTGAACTATCTCGTCGGCTTGCTCCTGCTCGAGCTTTGTAGTCAGATTTCGAGTGTGCGAGAGACGGTCAAGAAGGCTCTCAAGATCTTGTCTGAACTGACTTCGACGCCGCTGACGGAGTTATTGATGCCGGTTCGGGATCGGCTGATTACGCCTATCTTCACCAAACCGTTGCGTGCGCTCGGCTTCATGATGCAGATCGGCCACATAGACGCTGTTACATTCTGCATCACTCTCGATCCTCCGTTGATCGACTTCGACGAGCAGCTATCTCGATTGCTGCACGAGGCGCTCGGCATCGCCGATGCGGAGGATGCTGCTTTGCTGGGAGGCAAGATGACGACGAAGACCACGGCGCCATTGACGCAATTGCGGGTCGTGTGCGTCGAGTTGCTTTCGGCTGCGTTGTCGAATCCCGAGTTCAACAAGCCGCAACACCAGCCCACTCGACTGAAGGCACTCTCGGTCTACTTCAAGCTGCTCTACGCCAAAGCGCCCGAGGTCGTCGACGCGGCATGCGAAAGCCTCAGGCAGGTCATGGCGCAGCAAGGCAAATTACCAAAAGACCTCTTGCAATCAGGGCTGAAGCCTGTACTGGTCAACCTGGCGGATCACAAGAAGTTGTCGGTCGCGAGTTTGCAGGTAGGTCTTGCCAGGGTTTACGAGTCTGTGTGGACTTTCCGGACTGACGATAAGGCTCGATTCTTCCCCGGGCCCGATCCTAAATGCAGGGTCTTGCTCGTCTTCTTCAGTTGTTGACGAACTACTTCAAGGTCGAGATCGGTCACAAGCTCATCGATCATTTCAAGGCACTTGCAACGCCTGCCGATCTCCAACGCCTCTCGACGAAGCAATCGTCCGAAGACGGGGTTCTGGAGATCATGGCTGCGATCATCAACATTTTTCACCTCTTGCCGCATCCGGCGGCGAACATCTTCATCGAAGCACTTGTTACCCTCGTCGCAGACGCAGAGCGGCAGCTTAAGAAGCTCAAGGCGAGCGTCTTCACGGTTCCTTTGACCAAGTACCTTCGCTTGTACCCGGGCGAAGCTGTTCAGTTCTTCTTTGCGCGACTCGCCGACGCTCGCTTCGTCACCACGTTCCGCGCCGTCATCGCCTCGGAGCTTTCGGAACCGATCCGGGACCAGATCACTTTGGGAGTCAATCAGCTGTTCATCTCATCGTTCGAATCTGAGGGCGACGTCGGGTATCATGCTGCCTCAGTCATGCGCGAACTGATCGAGATCGACCGAACGTGGATCGTCAAATGCTCGGGTGTGCTTGGCCAATTAATCACTCGCTGGGTCTCGGACATTCGACGCCAGCGGCTCGCGGCCGAGGGTGATGCACATTTCCAACAACTGCGCGAGGACGCCGTTGTTCTGGACATCTTCATCGCGTATCTTGAACAGGCGGAGCACATCGACCTTCTGTTCCATGTCGTCGACGCCTTCACTTTCTGGAACTCGGCCAACCTCACTGTCTTGACGCGATTCCTCAACCAGCACGTCGCTCTGAGCCATGATGTAAAATTCAAGCGGACAATCCTCGATCGCTTCATTGACATCTTCGAGAATCCAGCGGTGGCCAAGGCGCACAAGACGGCCGCGTTACGCATGCTCACGAATCCGATTTTGCTCATCTCCTCGTCCCGAGGTGCTGGCGAGAACGACCTGATCGACGGGGATTTCATCAACAAGGTCCACGCCAAGGTATGGCAACCGCTGTTGACGACCGTACCCGACTTGGCAACCTTTGAGGACGAAGCACTTCGGGTCGAGCTATGCCACATGTCGACGCTTTTGATCAAATCCTACTCACATTTGGTTCTTGACAACAAGAAGGACGTCATCAAATTTGGCTGGGTTACAATCAAACTCGAGGACATCACCGTGAAGCAAGCAGCATATGTGCTTATCGCGTCCTTCCTCGAGCGTTACGAGTCGCCGGGCAAGATCGTTGTCCAAATCTATGTTGCGCTTCTCAAGGCCCACCAACCCGAGGCTCGCGCCCTCGTTCGTGAAGCACTAGATATTCTCGCCCCGTCTTTGCCCAAACGGATGGGTCCCGGAGTTGGCGCCGGGCCGGCTTCCGTCGCGGCTGACTCGACATACTGGGCGAAATGGACGCGCAAGATCCTCGTCGAGGATAGTGGTAGCATGGCTCTGCTCGTCAATATTTATCAACTCATCGTCCGACATCCTGATCTGTTCTACCCTACGCGCGAGCTCTTCGTTCCACATATGGTCGCTTCGCTCGCCAAATTGACGCTCAGTTCCACGACGACCTCTGATACGCGCGTCCTCACCCTGGACGTCATTGAGCTCATTCTCAAATGGGAGAAGAAGCGGATCGAAGCGGCCAAGCTCGAAGAGATGACCAAAATGGAAGTTGATGCGGACTTGACCGATGTCGTTGCAGGCTCGCCAAAGAGGACAGGCAAGGACCGCGCGGGTTCGACTGCGCCCTCTACCACTAGCACTTCTGATCGCACAGGTGGTTATGCCGTTCCCGCTGTTCTGCGTGACCAAGTCATCAACAATCTGCTGCGATTCATCGCCAACTCGCCGGAGGCATTCCTGCGTAACAACTTTGTCGCGCGCGCGCTCGTTCTGCTCAAGGAGCTCGTTAGCCCTAATGTGTGGAACGATCTGCATGTCAAGCTCGCCTTCTTTCAACGCACCTTCGCCGGCGTACAGACCGAAGTTCCGGAGCCTACGCTCATCACGCTCTGCAACTCAGCCGAGGTGTTGAACGTCGTCTCTCTGCACAAGTCGCCCGATTGGTATATCTCGAATATCGCGACGCTGCAGCTCATCTTCGATAAGGGGTATTCGATCGTCGCTGTGCCTTCCCCAAGCAAATCCGTCCCTGGCCAGCCGTTGGGAGCACCAAGCATGGTGATCAACGAGATGCGTCTGCAGACTGCGTTGCGACCAGTTCTCGAGCGCACCTTCGACGCGCTTCCCAGGGCCGTCGGCGGCGAGGGAACCGAGGCAACGCCCGAGGTCGTCGCCTTCTTTGAGTGGGCGAGGAACATGATCAACAAAAACTTGGGCACGATCACGCAGATGCCCCCGACAATGCTTGTGCTTCAGGCCTGGGCCAAGGCATCCCCCGAGTGCGTGGATGAGTTCATCTCCCTCATCGCTCGAGCGTGTGCCAAGTACACCAAGGACCATGTCGTCAGCACTTCTACAGCACCACTTCCAGGCGACCCCACGCTTCGCCTCCTCGTCTCGAGCCTGGAGCTTCTTCGCCAGCGCGTTTCTCATCTCGGCGAGCATCGCCGTTGGTTACTTAGCTCGATCGTCCAGCTCGTTGAGAAGTCCAACAATGTCGAGCTTTGCCGATTCCTGCTCCAGATGACGCGCAAGTGGGTGACCGATCACGATGAGCCGTTTCCGACCATGAGGGAGAAAGCCGGCATCTTGCACAAGATGATGGCTTACGAGGCACGGGGGAACGAGCCATTGCACCGCGAATATCTCTCACTGATCCTAGACATCTACTCGAATCCAGCACTTGCGCGCTCCGACTTGACAATGAAACTCGAGCCCGCCTTCCTCATGGGATGCCGTGCACGTGATCCGGTCATGCGGTCCAAGTTTCTCGCCACATTCGACGGCAGCCTCGCCACATCTCTCTTCAGTCGCTTACACTACATACTTGGAGTCCAGAGTTGGGAGCCCCTAGGCGATACCTACTGGATCCATCAAGCTCTCGATTTGCTTCTCGGCAGTGTCGATCCGGACGAGCCGCTGTTCGTGTCGTCGTCTCCAAAATCGGTCCTGAACGCGATGCCCGATGCAACGATGGACACCGATGATTCGTCCCCACCGTCTTTCGTCGAAGTGTTGAGCTCCTACACTTCTGGTATGCTCCTCGGCGCCGCCCGCAAGATTCTTTATGCCGATCCGCAGGCTACGCACGCGCTTTGGATATCGACGTTCAAGACGAGCTGGGCCTGCCTTAACCGTCGCGAACATCTTGATCTCACCCGACTCATTGTTTCGCTCATCACCAAGGAGTATCATCTCAAGAGCATCGACCGCCGTCCAAACGCAATTCAGACGCTGCTAGCGGGTGTACTTGCTTGTTCGCCCGCGCCGACACTACCTCCCCATGTTGTTCGTTATCTCGCCAAAACCTTCAACGCCTGGCACACAGGTCTCGAGCTTCTTCAAGAGACGCTGGAAAATCCGAGGGAGGAGGACAGCGTGCGCGAAATGACTCTGGATGCGTTGGCCGAGACCTATAGCGAGCTAAGCGAAGATGATCTACTCTACGGACTCTGGCGTCGACGTGCGAGCTACAATGAGACCAACGCTGCAATCAGGTCAGTCAATGGTATGCGAGTATCCGAGTCTGCTGGTCAGTGACTGATCTGCCCTACTTTGTGCCTCGCAGCTGGGAGCAGATCGGCCAATGGGGACAGGCTCAGGTGCTGTACGAGTCGGCCCAGATCACCGCTCGGAGTGGAGTCCAGCCTTTCACCGAGAGCGAGATGGCTCTGTGGGAGGATCACTGGATCGTGACGGCACAAAAGCTGCAACAGGTGAGTCGACGGACTCTGTTTTTGTCGGATCAGTGCCACTTTCTGACACTTGCTCATGCCCTCTTCACGCCTTGTGACCTTGTGCGCAGTGGGATGTCCTCATGGATCTTGCCAAAAACGAGGGCAACAAGGAGCTGCTCCTCGAATGCAGCTGGCGTCTCACGGACTGGAACGTCGAGCGCGATTTCATCGAACAAACACTAAGCTCGATGTCGCCGATCGCCACGCCTCGACGTCGCGTCTTTGAGGCCTACTTGGCGCTCTTGCGCGCCTATCCCAAGGACGTCAACAACGATGGCTCGGCCAAAAAAGCGTTCGCAAAGCTGTGCGACGAGGGGATCCAGCTGTCGCTTCGCAAATGGTACTACCTGCCCGAGGCGGTGTCGCAAGCGCATGTGCCGCTGTTGACGATCTTCCAACAGTTCGTGGAGCTGCAAGAAGCGAATGCTATTTTCGCCAGCCTCTATGCTACCGACGCTGCGAACCTCGATCAACGCTCGAACGAACTCAAGACGATCCTTGGGACTTGGCGAGACCGACTTCCGAACCTCTGGGACGACATCAATGTGTGGAGCGATCTCGTTGCTTGGCGCCAACACGTGTTCCAAGCCATCAACGCGACGTACTTGCCTCTGGTTCCGCAGGCCGCCCCTGGTCAGCCGCAGAATGCGAGCTCGTTCGCTTACCGTGGCTTCCACGAGACGGCCTGGATCATTAACCGGTTTGCGCATGTCGCTCGCAAGCATCATCTCAACGAGGTCTGTATCACCTCGCTGACGAAGATCTACACCCTGCCTAACATCGAGATTCAAGAGGCTTTCCTCAAGCTTCGCGAGCAGGCCAAGTGCCACTATGCGAGTGTCTCCGAGCTCGCGTCAGGTCTCGAGGTCATCAACAACACAAATCTCATGTACTTCAACGCGTCGCAAAAAGCCGAATTTTTCACCCTCAAGGGCATGTTCTTGGCAAAGCTGCATCTGCACGAGGAAGCGAACCAAACATTCAATCTCGCCGTCTCCATGGAAATGGCCTTCCCCAAGGCCTGGGCCGAATGGGGCGAATATCACGACCGCATGTTCAAGGAGAACCCCACCGATCTCGGCATCGCCAGCAATGCCGTCTCGTGCTACCTGCAGGCCGCCGGATTGTACAAGAGCGCCAAGGTCCGCAAGTTGCTTGTGCGCATCTTGTGGCTGCTCAGCCTTGACGACGCGCAAGGTACGATCTCCAAAGCATTCGACAGCTACAAGGGCGAGGTTCCTACGTGGTACTGGATCACGTTCATCCCTCAGCTACTGCTGTCGCTGTCCCAGCGAGAGGCACGCTATTCTCGGGTGATCCTCTTGAAGATTGCGAAGGTTTTCCCACAGGTCTGTCGCTGCTGCCCTCGTTTGCCCTAGCTCGGAGATATTTGCGGATGCTGACACTTCCACTGGTACACATCCGTTGCCAGTCGCTGTTCTTTCAATTGCGTACGGTGCGAGAAGATCTTTCGATGCCGAAGCGGCAGCACATGGCCGCTCACATCCAAGCCGTTCAAGCCCAACGAATGAACGAGGCACGAGCGGCGGGTCTCGATGCCGAAGCCACCGCTGTACTTCGCAACGAGCCGATTCCAGCGCCGACGCCGTTGCCGAACGGGCCTAGGCATCCGTGGGAGTACGTCGATGAAATCATGTCTATCTTGAAGACGGCTTTCCCACTTCTGGCCCTGTCAATGGAGATGATCGTCGATCAGATCTCCACTCGATTCAAACCGACACCCGATGAAGATATTTTCCGCCTCATAAGCGCTCTCCTCGCCGACGGTCTGCAGCAGTTCCTGGCGCGTGCCGGCATGCCCAATGACGATGGAAAGCTTGCGGCGCCCACGATATCAAATGTCACTCGCTTTGCCGAGAATCTCCATCCTCCTACCATCAAAGAGAGCTTTGTACAGGATTTCCTCACCTCGGAACCGACGCTCGCTCAGTATGTGCAGAGGCTCCAGAGATGGCGCGACCGGTATGAGGGCATGCTTGACAAGAAGGCCAAGAAGGCCAATCTCGAAGCTGTTTCGCATTGGCTGGTCGAGTTCCAGTACCAGAAGTTTGACGAAATTGAGGTCCCGGGGCAGTATCTCATGGTTGGTCGCGCCCTCCTTTGCCTTGGTGTCTGCGCTTGGGACGAAAGCTCATGGGTACCGTTCTACTCATCTTTGCCATCTGTAGCACGAAGACAACAACGGCAACTTCGTGCGTATCAGCCACTTTGCTAACAAATTTGACGTCACCCGCTCTCACGGCATCTACTTCCGCCGTCTGACGATTCTCGGCCACGATGGCAGCACGCACCGCTTCGCGATCCAAGTACCCTCCGCTCGCACGTCGCGTCGAGAAGAACGCATCATGCAACTTTTCCGCATGCTCAACTGTCCTCTGGCGACGCGGAAGGAGAGCCGTAAGCGCAACCTCGCTTTCAATATCCCCATCGTGGTCCCGCTTGCGCCCAATGTACGCTTGGTCGAGAACGACGCCTCCATCACGAGTTTGCAGGACATTTTTGAGCAGCACTGCGATTTGGCCGGAATCAAGAAGGAGGACCCGATTCTTGCGCACACGGAGCGCGTAAGGGCCCTTCATCATCACGATCCTCCGCTCAGTGTGAGTATCGACGAGTGCAGTTCTGGTTTCTCGTGTTCTCGCAGACCGTTGCTGACGGACTCTCCGATGGCCATTCATTTCCACACGACAGCGAACCGAGCTGTGGAATGCGCGTCAAGAGATCGCTGAAGAGATCGCTCTCAAGATGGTCCCAGATGACATTCTTAAGAAATATATGATCCGATCGATGGCCAGCTCGAGCGAGCTGTGGCATATTCGTCGGGAGATGACGCTCCAGATGGCGGCGTTCATCTTTATGACTTATGTCATGTCGATGGGCGTGCGTTTGCCGTCGCGCATTCATATTTCTCGCTCGTCGGGCAAGCTTCTCACTTCGGACATGTTGCCCTGTGCGTTGCAGCGTGCGCTCTAGTCTTGGATGGCGGACGGAAAGAGAAACCACGAGCTGACCTCCTTCACCTCTGCAGCGATCATTCCTACCAAGCCCGAGTTCTTCAACAATGAAGCAGTGCCATTCCGCTTCACGCCAAACTTCCAGAGGTTCTTCACCCCCATCGGTACCGAGGGTCTTCTGACTAGCTCACTGATGGCGATTGCCAGGTGCTTGACCGAATCGGAGGTAAGTCAAGAGGTCATCAAAAATACTTCCAATATTCGTCCGCTACAGCCGGGTGGGCTTCTTGCTGACACTCCTATTTTTTCCCTGTGTGTTCTCTCCCAGTTCGATTTTGAACATCGCCTGAGTATCTTTGTGCGGGAGGAGATTCTAGTTTGGGCACAGATGGCGAAGAGCGATCCGCGCGGGCAGTTACGCGAGCTCGTTCTGCGCAACGTCGACGTCGTGGTGCAGCGCGCCAAGGTTATGTCTTGCAAGATGGAACGCGAGAAGGTGCGCCTCTGTTCTGTGTGTGTGCCGTCCGAGCACAAGCGACCACTCGCTGCATCTATTGATCCTCGCTGTCATTGACCTTGTCAACCCCCTCTCTCTTCATCTACAGCCGCCCTCGGCTTCGGTCCCCGTCAATCAGTCGATCCTCGAGCTCTTGTTGTCCGCGACGAGCGTCCAGAATCTATCCAAGATGGAACCTACTGTATGTTGTCATTCTCCGCGACGAGGCTGTCATCTCCCTCCACACCCGAGGGACCGTTGATCGCTGATCACGAGTTCTTGCATGTTTTAACAGTTTGCCCCTTGGCTGTAGGCGGCTCACCGCCTCAGTCTTTCTTCTTTGTGATCGTTTTTCTGTGTAGACTATGTACCTTAATTGTGTGAACAGATGCCGTTCCCTCTCTTACGAGTAGCCAATTCACTCTCGCGGCCTACTTTCCAGCTAGTCCAATGCTCTCCAATGCTGGCCGTCAGGGAAGGTCGTCCCAGGTCCTGTCTGGTCCTGTCCTTTCCTGTCCTTTCCTGTCTCAGATCGACCGAGAGCGCGCTCGTTCGGCCGAAGACCCATTCTGCTCTACTCCGCTATACTCCGCTCGTCGCGAAACGCGATGGATGCGCAACGGATACGACCCTCGCTGCGTGACTTGTCTTCTCCTGATGCCGACCCAAACTCTGCGAAGTTCCCCTCATTCAGCACCGCCGTCACAGTGACGCGCCGTCGACCTCCTCAAGTCGGCTCGTCCACGATGAGGACCAGCGCTCCTGGTAGGTTCCACTCGTGTGTGTGGCGATGCGCAGATGGTCGAACCAGTCCTGAATCTGCTCTATTTGCTCAGATCATGTCCCGGTTATCTTCGACCGTGAGCCCACCCCAGATTCGGCTGGACAGACTGCACCGACTGCTCCAACGGCTCCGATGGCAAAGCCCAAGTCTCGCTTCGCCCTGCACCGCGAGCGCGAACGCCGGGAAGAAGCCCTACGAGCCGCAGTGCACGGTCAGGTGCAGGGCGAAGCCTCCATACATCACAACGCAACTGGTGCGTACAACCTTGTCGGTCAAGTCGTCGAGCGCGCATCATCAGAGCTTTCCGTCGAGCCGCCCAGGCCCGTAACCGACTTGCTCGGAGCTGGTGCTTCTCCATCGCCAGCTGCGCTCCCGCTGGGCTTCCCCGTCTCCGTGCGACATACACCAACTCCATTGAAGGAACAAACCCAGGTGCTTCCGCAGTCGAAGCCGCAGTCTCAATCGCTTCCGTCCTCGTCTTCCACTGCCTGGATTTCGAAACTTCACTCGCCTGTGACGACGACGAGAGAGGTCGGTGACATTCACATTCCCAACTCTATGCCGGCGATCCTCGCTTCGGTGTCGGACGAAAACGATCGTCTACTGGCCGGCATGTCCGACCAAGAGATACTAAACCAGCAACGCGAGATCAAGGAATCAATGGGCTTGTCGGATGAGCTCCTCAAGATATTGGAAGCGCGCTCGCGGAAGAGCAAAGGTACAGCAACCTCCGTTTTGCCCCTGGTCGCCCCCATCCAGCGAGACTAAACCCGACCTGCAGTTTTGCCTTCCATGGAGTCAGATGTACCGACCACCTCGACAGCGCAAGTCCAGGTCGGTGGGAAAGGGCTTCTACAATCCGTGCAAGACGACACAAATGACGCTGAAAGCAGCCCCGAATTCATCCGCAAGCACTATTTTCCACAAGAGCCAGCTAGTGCGAACCTCGATTGGATGAAGCCGAATCAAATTTCTAACGCTAGAGTCGATAGCGCAGGACACTACCGACATTTGGCCTTCTCCCTTACCGGTGCCTTCATTTCGTCTGACGAGGGCATCGGCGAAGCACCGAAAGTGTCAGCGTTGCACCACGTCTCGTCCTCGTCGGCATTTACGATCACGACACTGATGAGCCTCGCGTTATCCTCTGTGCCATCACAACGCTCAAGCGCGCTACAAACCCTTTTGAGGATTTTGTCCTGTAGTCATGAGCCAAAGTTTGGGAAGGAAGCGTGGCTCCGACTGGAACTTGACATTGCCCAAAGAGCCTGCCACGCCCTCCTCGACGCGACCGTGGGTGTTCGGAGCGTCGCACTCGATCTTCTGTCCTTTCTTATCGAAACGGAGTGCCGACGGCCGCGGGTAGAGTTTTCATGGATTCGGCCTCAAGGATTGGAAAAATCTCCTCTCCTTTCGACACTTTTCACTGCGTTGCCGTTTGCTGTGCTTGAGCAGGAGTTGCTGCACGCGCGACTACCCACATCAGCATCTCGCCAAGTCCTTCGGATTCTCAAGTTGTTTATTCAGCTTACTCTTGATCGGAGTTTGGCCCCGTTCGTCGAGCTGGACGCCATTGTTGATACGCCGAACTTGCTTGAAGCGGTGACCAAGCACTTCATCGCCATCCCTTGGCCTAGACCTGCCGCTCAAGATCCGACCGTCCTTGCCACGGCAGCCGATGCGCTTGCAATGCTCTCGGATTTGGCGCGGTCTTCCAGGGCACGCACAAAATCTATCGTATCGCGTTATCTCGCCGAGCCCGCGTTGCGCTTTTTGGGTGTTCCGCCGTGGGAGCTCGACAGCGCTTCCCCCACTGCACGTCGGCTCACGTACGGACTGGTCAATGCCACGTTCGACTTGTGGCAAACATTCGCACAGTACGGACTGGGCACGAGTTTACGGACCACAGCAGCTAGTCTGCTCTCCAGCTTCTTGGACCGGACATCCTTTCTCCTTGGGGACGCTATGCCCATCGATGCATGCGAAATACACATGGTCGTCGCATTGCTGCGATTGCTCCGCATTTGGACCATCACTGCGATCGATCCTCACGTGTCCGAGCACGACATCTTATGGAGCCATATCGACGGCTGGGAAAAACTTGCCCTGCTTGCCCATCGAAGAGGCTTGCAAGACGCCTCGCCGACTCTGATAGCGGCAGCGTGGAACCTATGGACGGTCTGGCTCGAGGGCAGCAAAGTGAACTCGGCGTGGAGAGGAGAAATGGCGCGCAACTGGCTTCAGGAGCACGTCGCTACCGACTTTGAGGATGGGAAGATCGCGATTTTGGCCGTGAAGACTGCCTTCGACAGGATCAAGTGCTTGGATATCACACGTAGCATCGGCTTTGATGCCGAGCTCGTCGTTGCCGCGGTGCGGTTCTCGACAACTTTTGAAGAGGACTCGAATCCACCAACACCGGCGCTCTTTTACCTCGATGGATCATCGGTCGTCTCCTTCTTTGATTCCGTGGTCCCGAAAATGGCCGTCATGCGCTCACCGGCGCCGGACGTGTCCCTCGTGCAACTGCTCATACTCCTTCTTAGGCACATACCGACAACTTCTATTCGGTTCTCCCGCACCGTCGACACTCTACGATTTCTCCGAGCTGGCGATGAAGTCGCCGCAAGAGACCTACTGGAATGGATAATCCGGGTTGTGCACCCCTTTGCCAACCATAGCATGCCGCCGTTGGCGTCACTGGACGCCGATCTCGAATTGAGCGCCCTGTCAAACGCCGCAGTCCTTCGGCCCTTCTTGATGCACGCGCTCATCGCCAGCAGCGGAGGTCGGGTCACTGGGCCTGACCATCCGACGCCACGCGACATCAAGTTGACGGCATGCCTTCCTCCGTTCTGTCTCAAAGGCACTTTGCTTCACTCCGACTGGCCGCTTGTCGCGCTCGACGAGCTATTGCGGTCCGGCACTTCCCCTGTGTTCCAGTCGCTCCCAAAGGACTGGAATGCATCGGAGTTGGACCTTGTTCGCACCAGTTTGGCGCTTATGAGGCTTGTCGTCAATGCTGGCGAGGTCTCAGCACGCATACAACCAAGGAGGATGATTTACGATCTCATCAAAGTCTTCATGCTTGAGAAGGAGAATCCGAACACTCCTAGCACCCGGCAGTCTTACGACCCGGCGTCCACCGATCTGTATCGACATCAAGGGGTCGACTTCTCACTTCGCAATTTATTAACCCTTTGGAGCGTCGCTGTAGGTCCGCAGCAGCTCAACAAGGCAGATGCCCGATCGAGCGAAGACACATTAGAAGGACATTCAGCGACGGTCAGCTCGGCGCCGTTTTACCGAACCTACTCAGACCTGCTTGGACTGTACGATTCGATTTCCTTGGGCCATGAAGTGTTCGCCTGGATTCTTTTGCCGCCCCTAGCCATGTCCTACCCGGTCGAATACCGTCGTCTGCTCTGGAACGATTACGCTCACTTATTGCGACAGATCAGGACCCGCGTTGAGGACGCAATCTCGGACTGTGATGATCCCGAAGCTCGACTTTCGTGCTTTCTCGCGCCGGCCGAAACGGATCTGACCGTCCTCTGCGCGTACGCCAAGGCTCTCAGCCTGGGTGACGTTACCCAAGCGCAGACTCCCCTCTTGTACCTGATTGGCGTCCACCACCTGGCAAATGCGCTATTCTCGGCGTCACTGGATTCGACAACGAGGAGTAAACTCGCGGACGCAGTTGTTGTAGGGGTTTCGAATGAGGTCTTCAAGGCGCTTGCGAGGTATGATCAGGCCAAAGATGGAGCGGCCCTCAGGTGGGGCGCGACAGTTTGGCTGCAGGACGATGATGATGAGGTGAAGAGGAAATGGACCGCTCTTCGTGGTCTGGTAAGTCAGAGTAATCGGTTCAGGTTGGATAAGTCGATCTCTGTGCAGCCCTAGCCACCTCGACTGCACCATAATTACATACATCCTCAATTTCAAACGACTCCCCCTGTACCGAGCTGCCGGTGTGGGACTACTAAAGCAATATTCTCCCGCTGCTGGAGAAGAGCGGAGAAGAAAAATGCGAAGGATTTTTTGTCGATGTTGACTCTCTGAGAGAGACAGGGGAGCTGCCTAGCCGAAGTCGGATGAACCTATTTTCGCAGTTGTTTGGAGCCGGGCCCAAGGTTGAGCCACCAGATGCTGCCTGGGGTCGTGTTTGCAGCGGGTCAAAATCAGCGGTGCGCTGCAGCCGATGATCTGGTGGGGGGGATCGCAAATTGAAATGTTAGTACTCACTGTTGAGATAGGTCGCGAACGAGACCCAGGCGACGTAAGGGCCAAAGGCGAATAAGGTCCTTTGGTCCACTTTGAACGCAGCGGGCGCGAGTTTGAGCAGAGTTGCCAGGAGAAGAATGATGTCGACGTTGGCGATCGTGATCTGCCGCAAACCGAAAAAGGTCGGTGACCATAAAAGATTGAGACCGTATTGTAACCAGTACAACTTGAGAGCATGATCGGCGGCGGATCGAGCGGCACTGCCTGGCAGCGAGCTATCGTACGCGGCAACAAGGAGATGCGACGCCGCGCCCATCGAGGCGTACAAGAAGGTCCACGCCACGGGGAACGCCCAACGAGGCGGCTGCAGCGACGGTTTGCGCAGCGAAGGGTACCAAGCTTGCACGGAGGTGCGGGTGATGAGGCCTGTGAGCCAGCCGACGGTCAGGGGCAGGCCGACTGCGATCGCCGGGTTGCGCGGCAGGTCGTACAGAATCGTAGGAAGCTGCACGGGCACTGCACGATGCCGACGCGACGATCAGCGACTAGTTGGGACACATGGTGGCCATTCGAGCGCCATCCATCATGGGCGTCTGCGGCGAGACGCCTCGACTGGCGTGTCGTCGCACGGTCGGCGATCCGGTTGCGTGGTCGGCGATGGATTGGTCTATAATGACGATCAGAAGTTGCAAAGCGACACGACAATATCGGATACACTGGCGGGGACTCGAGAGGTGACCGCAACCCGCACGAGCCTATACGGAAGACCGACTACTACATAGCCCGTCAGGCCACTCACTGTTGGTCAAAGATTACTCACTAGCTGCGTACGAGCTGTCGAGGGTGATCAATGTCAGGTGGGGAAGATGGAACGGCCGGCCCACACGCGCGCTCAGTAAACAGGCCCGAGCGCGGCAGAGCGCGGCTGACAGTGGCAGTCTTTGGCAATGACGATCCTCTGGCCTGACTAGCCTGACTACCAGTTGACTAACCTTCCTCACTCATCTCAGCGATCTCAGCGCTCAACGCTCAGCTCTCAGCGATTTCAGCTCTCACCCGCTCCCGACGCCACCAACGCATGCCCGCTCGGAGTGGTGCAGCCTGACCGAGACCCGTCAGATCGGCACCTACCAGCATCGACCCCGCTCGATCGCTCTCTTCGACCATCGCCCCGCAGCATTCCCGCCCCCGCCGCTTGCGCTTGCATCCCATCTCGACCCCGACGCGGGCCCCTCCGTCCGCGATCGAGGCCATGCCGCCTCACCATCGAGCCTTCACCGATTCGCTCGAGTCGAGGCAGCGTACGGCCCACGAATCGACATTCTCTTCTTCTGCAACCCCGATCCACCTTGGTGCTCACCACGCCACGTCAAGCTCCACCCAGTCCACTGCCGCCTCGTCGGCGCAGACGCCGGCTCCAGTCCTGCCCACTGCGGCCCAGATGACCGCGCCCGCGACCGGGGCCAGGGACGAGGTGCAGCAGCCGCGAATATTGCATACGTCGCCGAAAGTTCATCTCCAGGCAACTATTACTTGCGACCACAACAACGACGATCGTTGTGCGCTACACCTGTCCCCCTCGCCGAGCACGACCCCTGCGCCATCGACCTCGAGCCCGACTCCGGCCCACGCCCTGATCGCCGACATCGACACCCGACCCGCGCCCACGAGCCGCATCGTGCGCAATCAGCTTGAGCGCGCCGTTGCAACATCACCTGTGCCCGACCGCAAAGACCACGGTGAGTTCCAACTGTCACACTGTGCCGTCCTTATTCGTCGTACGAGCCGGTGGCTCTTGTACTTGAGATCGATTCACTGACGTGCGCATCGACCGATACCCGCAGGCGCTCCTTGGACTGCTGCCGCCGACCTCTCGTCATCGACGGCGGTGCTCGACGACGCCCACGATCGGGCGGCGGTGCACATTACGCCACTGCCTTCACCACTTTTTTCGACAGCCCAGTTCGAACCGGATACCAACACTTTGGTTGCAGACCCCTTGCTGTCAGTCTTACAGCTCGACCGCCCTCATCCCGTCTCGGCGATCTCGATCTCGAGCCCTGCCGACGCCGGTCCGGTGGCTCCTGTGCAAGAGGTTGGCCCGTCTCTCGCTTCGGCGCGCGCGCGCCGATCATCGCCGCCAAGCTGGTCCATGGAACATCACCCCAGCCTGGACCAAAGGGCGCGGCCCACACGATCCACATCCCATGATCCCCTTAGCTCCCGATCTGATCGTTCATCGCGACTGAATTCACCGTTCTTGGCATCGGCATCGACAACTATGCTCGACCCCGATCAGCACTGGCTTTCAGAAGACGAAGCGCGTGGCGTTCATACCTCAGCTACTCGAAATGGCTTCACACCCTTGCAAGCTCGATCACGTAGATGTGAGGCGCGAGATCGCTCCGGTGAAGGACGCCCGACACCCGCTGATTGCGAGACTGGCCATCGTGTCGCCCCAGACACCGCGATCAGTGACGAGCACAAGAACCCGAGCAATTTGACATCATTCGTTCCGAGTACTCCACGGATCCATCATTCGATCCATCATCGTCCATCGACCATTCCACAGTCCACGAATCGCGCCTCACCGACGCCGTCGTGCTCGGCGATTGATCCACCTTTAGATCGCCTATTACCCAAGCTTCTCTCCCTTGTGTCATGTACGGCTTGCCAGAGGTTCCTCCGCGATCCGACGACTCTACCTTGCGGTCACACCGTGTGTCTGCCATGCTCGCGTCCCATCGTTCATCGCTCAGCCGATTCGATTATCCTCGCTTCGAACACTGTATCGTCGAGCGAGTCGCTTTTCACTCGCAACCCCGCCAATCCCACCTTCGGCCCAGGTCGATCTGATGCGCTGCCCCATCTGATTTCTGCGGATAGCGAGGCGCCTAATGGCGCATCGGAAGCTGGATCGCGCGGTCACGGTCGGGACGGTTTCCGTGCCATGCCAGGCATGATTCATCGCGGACGACTGCGCTGCGCCCAAGACGACTGCAAGGTGTCGAGGGAGCAACTGGGAACGTCTTCCGAGGCTAGGCCCGACTTCGTCCTTCAAAAAGTACTACACTTGTTGCGATCGGATTTCCCTCTTGTCGACCACCAGTTCGAAGTCGCTCGGATCGAATTGGCCGAGCTGGACGATCCCGCTGATGGGGAACAGTCGTCCGCGGATGGGTACAACCACTTGGGTGATGCAGCATCATCCGAGCGTCATTTTGATGAGAAACTAGCGCTCGACCGAGGCTGCGCTTCGTCTCGGAGTCCGAGCGGAAGCTCGACCAGCAGCGGTGGAGGAGGCGAAAACCCCACTTCACTCGATGATATGAAGCGAGCTTCTCGAGTGAAACCTTGGGCATCTTTCAAACGCGCTCGACGACGTCATGCAGGTTCGGCCGAGATGAAGGATCGGGATCAACAGGCGGCGATCGTGGCCAGGATTGAGCTTGACCTGGAACAAGCGTCTCCCACTTTTCTCGCTGACGTTCTGTCCGAGCTCGAATGTCAGATTTGCTTTCAGTTGCTGCACGACCCGATCACCTCGCAGTGCGGTCACACGTTCTGTCAAAAGTGCCTCGTCCGGTCCTACGATCACTCCGACAAGTGTCCGCTCTGTCGCCACGACTTTCCTTCCTCCGTCCGTTTCCGATTCCAACCGATCAATTCCACCACACAGCGTATCATTCTATCGCTCTTTCCCTCACTTGCGGCAGATCGCTTCGCCCAGATACAAGCAGAGGAGCGCGGCGCCGATGGTGGCCTCGACACGCCTCTTTTCGTGTGCACACTCGCATGGCCCAATTTGCCGACGTACATCCACATTTTCGAACCACGCTATCGCTTGATGATTCGCAGGGCAATGGAAGGAAATCGCGAGTTTGGAATGGTGCTGCCGAGCCGTGATCAAGGTGGCATCAACGAGTATGGGACCATGCTCAAGATTCAGTCGTGCAACATGATTGAAGACGGGCGCTCGATCATCGAGACGGTCGGAACCTACCGTTTTCGAATTCTTGAGAAAGGTGTGTTAGACGGCTATACGGTCGGTCGGATCGAACGCGTGTACGATATACCGCAGGATCAGGAAGCCCAGCTAGAGCGACAAGCGCTTGCGCGGAACACTCCGTCTACTGCTCCCAGCTTGACGATGACCGACACGCGTCAAATCGAACGATCGACCTCTGACTTGATGGACATATGTCTCGAATTCGTCTCGACGCTTCGCAATGGCTCGGCGCCGTGGGTGCTTCAGCGCCTCAACAACACGATCGGGCCCATGCCTGCAACGCCCGCTGATTTCTCCTTCTGGATGGCCGAAGTTATGCCTGTCGACGATCAAAACAAGGCTCTTCTCTTGCAAATCACTAGCCCACGCGAGCGTCTTCGATTGCTCGTGTTTTGGATTGAACAGTTCCGTTCAAGTTGGTGGTTCTCGCGTGGTTGTAAGTTCGGTGACAAGCTTCCTCTCATGCGCTCGCTCGTTTTCCCTGTGTCCTGACTCTTCTGAACCCTTGCCTCATATGATACCCAGGCACGCTCATGTAGCTTATTTCTTTCATGCATGCTGAAGCTCTCACTTGGGAAGGAGGTTCCGGACGATGGCTGCCGAACTTTTCCCGTTGTTCTTCATTGTTTCTCAAGTTCTGAAACTCTGTAGATGCTTGTTTGCATTCACATCCACTCGTTTCTTTCGATTACGACTGTACTCGTGCCTTCCACTCGATGCGATACTTAGCTCCCTCTCCCGATTCAGCGAAGAGCGAAGTCGGCTCGGCCTGACAGACCCTAGCATTGTTTTACATGAAGCGATGACTGAATTCGAAATCAAACTGATTTGGGACCCCGGGGAACCCGTCTTACTCTCCTGGCTTTGCCCCAACTATTCTCTGGATCTCTACGCGCCCTTCCTTGAGGTCGTCGACCTTGTAGCTGTTTTCCTCGACACCACCATTTTTCCCGACTTCAATCGTCCTGAGCTTGCGCTTCTTAGCGTCCCAAGCTTGGCACACGCTCTGCTTCGGCTGCCCGTCTGCTCCAACGCGCGTTGACGAGAGGGTCGCCCTAAATTTGCAGTCCGTCATGATGACAACTATAATAGAGCGAAAAGGAAACATATTAGTATCCTTTCTTGGCTGTCATTCCTGGGTCGTAGTAACTGACTATCACCCGCTCGTGGTTCGTCCAGATTCGCTATACGCGGATCGTTCAGCCCTTTGCCCAAAAAAGCGATCCCCCATACGGTCACTCCATACGATCCATCACCAGGCCATTGCACATCTTTCACCCGATGGAGGCAAAATCGAATGAGCTCATCGTCGTTTGAGAACTTGACCCCCTTCTCGCTCAGCTTCAAGTGGGCCGCAGCAAAAACCTGGGCGCCGAGACTGATGGAGAATTCTTCGAGGTCGCTGCGTGGAACGGCGGGCCACGAGAGCTGAGCCGACGAGGGGGATCGAACGTCACGGGAAGACTCGATGGAGCCTCGACGGAGTGAATCAGATGCCCCTGCTGGCCTTGAACCTAAGCTCGAACGTGTAGCAATTCGATCGAGCGAGGTAACGCTGTCTCGATGGCTTGACATCTGAGTCTCTGCTTCGACTTGTGGGGACGAAGGAACTGCTAGCTCACTGATATCCTCGAGGCTGGAGGTCGGCTGAGCTGGTACGGAGGGTAGGCCGCCTCGAGGTCTGGGGGGAGGGTCAGGGACAGCGTGAACGGACGGGTCCGGCACTGCCTCCTCGCGTTCGCGTAGACTGATTGCGCCGGTGTCGCTACAGGTCTCCTCTCCACGCGGATTATCGTCGAGCTGTTCGAAGTTCTGCTGCATAAACAGTTCTTCCGACGCTTGTAACCCCTTGAATGCTTGATAATCTCCAACCTCATCCGTGGGTGTCGCGGCAGAAGTATCTTCAGAGTCGACCGGAGGCGGCGCTGGCCTCACGCCAAGTCCAGGGATGGCGACCCCTCCTCTAGGAATCCCAAGGAAAGGCGAGGGGACAAAACTTTGCTCTGCGGCCGACTGGTTGCATGATACGTCGTCGCCATCTGTGGATAGGATGCGTTAGCCAGGTCGTCGAGTGGCGAAGGTTCGGCAAGCAGTGTCTCTCACCCGTTGAAAGTTGCTGCCCGGAGTTTGAATCGTCCTTGGTCATGGCCTTGACCGGTTTCTTGTATGATCGGATACCACCAATAGGCGGCATCATGGCACCTCCAGGCATGCGCATGCTGATCCCTCCCAGGCGGGCCATTCGTGCCGCCAGAGCAGCTCGACGAGCGAGTTCCGGGTCCTCTTCATCGTCGTCATTGTCCTCCCCCTCCTCCTCCTTCGCACGCCCAGGCTCCTTATCCCGTGCACCAGCCCCTCCGTGGAAGTCTCGAGGGCCTTGTGTCTCTTGGAGGACTCTTTGATCCGGGACATCATGCCATAAATGGTTGCGTACCTCGGCCTCGGTTTTTTCAGCTTCATCCTCAAGTCCCACCTCATCCGAGCCGAGCTGTTGAGTGCTGGGCTGAATCGTGGCTTCGAGATTGGATACCTTGGTAAAACTATGGTTGTCTCCATCCACAGTATTATCCTCTTGGTGCTCGATGCGATCCACTACGAATGGTTGAGGGATCGCAGGTCGCTGCGGGCTTGGGAGTTTCTGCTCGTCGTCGATTGTCGGCGCTGAAGTTGCTGCGATGGAGAGAGGACTGGAAAGGTCTCTGGTGAAAGGGTCGTCCTGATGAGATGGTGGAGAGGTGAATACATTGGTATCAAACGGCCCTTGGGTCAACGCAAGTCCCGACCCCGGCAGCGGAGTATGTTTTTCCTGTGGGCGTGGCGCAAATTCTGCGTTGAGCAGGGACCAGATTCTGCTGGCCGATAGGGAGAGGTCCGGACGGTTTCTAAACGAACTCACAGCAGGCGAATCCGATGCGACGTGGACCGTATTGGGAGGGACGGCAGGTGCATCCGAGTTGGTGCCATTGCTGGATTCCTCGGCCGCATTCTCAGACAAGATATCGTGTCCAGAGGCGACAGTGTTAGGGTCAGTCTCTGGCATGTAACTGTCATCTTGCCCATCCGACTGCCTGTCACCCGCCAGAAGCGACGGGGCTGGTATCTCCAAAGTCTCTCCGCGTGAAATGGTAGCGACTGGTCCTGCGGAGGATGCCTCGACTACGACGTCGCTAACACCATCATCCGGTGCCGGCTTAACCACCGGTGGTTTCCTCCTGGGTGGGACCGCTCGTTTCGGGAGAGCTGGCATTGCCATCGACAATTGCTGGTCGCCAATGCCCGCTGCTCGTTCGGCCACTGGAGGTCTTTGAGGGGCGTCTACATCACTTGAAGAGCGTTCGAGCTTTGCTTTGGTCGATACACGGTGCTCGTGCTGCTCGTTCTCCGGCGGAAGCGTTCGAGCCCCCGCGTGGGCATCGGGGTCCGCGACGGAGTTCGCACAGGATCCTGTTCCCGCATCAACAGGAGCCCGAACGACTTCAGATGGCTCCATCGATTTTGATTCCCTCACAGCGGCCCTTTGCGCCTCATCGGACTCAGAATATTGGAGAGCAAGCGCTGGCGAATCTGCAGCTCGCTCTAGCTCTGAGCCTGCGGCAATGTCGACACTAGTCTTCTTCCGCGGCTTAGGAGCACGTCCAGGAGCTGCAGGGGTGGACATCTGGATTCCTTGCAGTGCCTTGATACGGTCCTTGAGGCTACCCCCTCCTTTCCCGATTGCCTCTGCGGCGTCTTCGGCTGACAAGCCAACGGAAGACTTTATGCTCGAGTCCGTAGCTGAGGTGACAGGCGACAGAACTGGCGAGCCTGTCGTGGGGGATTCCGGTCTGACACCGTCTGCGAGGGGGACGGGTGCAGTGGAGCGCTTCAATTCGCGCGGCTTGGGACGGACGGGAGGAGGGGCCACGGCCCCAGCCCCGGCCGCGTTAAGAGCCGCGATCCGGTCTTTGAGGGACGTCGGCTTGGGTTGCTCCTCGGAAAAAGGATCCACAACATTTGGTACCGTGATCCTGGGCTCGGGGCGCTGAGCCGAACGGTGGGTCGTCGGTGGGGTCAGCGACAGCGTGGTGGGGCCTGGTGGATCGGACAAGCTGGGCAGCGGTGACGCAACGCTTTCAACACGTGTCGCGAGGGCTGGCGATGCAATCTCGCCGGAAGGAGCTGGGGTGTCATCTTCCAATTGCCGGACAGCTTCGACGGGGAAGTAGCCCGTTTGGCCCGAGATGGTCGTTCCCTCGTACCAGTCATCATCGCGGTTCAGCACAGTCAACTCGTCGCCCTGCAGGAAAGCAAGCTTGGGCGCGCCCGGCGCTGACTTGTACTTTGAAAGAGCGACTGCCTTGAAAGGGAACTGAGATCGGGTGACCAAGTAGGGAAATGAACCCCGACCCGAGGTTCGAAGAAGGCCATAACGGTCGACGTCAACGTCAGATATCTTCAGCCAAACCAAGATGAGCGAGCCCACGAAGCGGGGCCGGGCACATGGCACAGCCGCTGATCACGACTCACTGCTTCTGCCATACCGACAATGGCTTACGAAGGACAATTGAGTGGATTGGACCAGGCCAGGCCAAAGTGGAGGGAGGAGGATTCGGTCGAGATCTGGACTGGAGGGGACGGCACCGCCGAGTTACGTTGGATCGAATCGATCGGCGGGTGGGTGTAGGTGGGTGGCCAATGTCGATTCAAGTGGGGCCAGCCTGTTGAATTCCATACACTCTTGCTTAGGTCGATCTCCAACCCGCGCCCAGTCTGGCCAGCCGCGCGCCGCTTGGACCCCTTTTGGACTTGAGATATTTCGCGCACTCGCACCGCGAGCCTCTTTAGTCTTCCCCCAAAACGCTCCAATATACTTCCTACCACTCGTACTGTGTCTCGTGTACTTACTGGTTGCCGATCCAGTCCCCTCTCGAGACATACGACTTAACACAGCTCAGGTGTCGCGGTGACCTGCGGTGACGCACGAGCGCAGACGATCGCCCTGACAGGCCAGGACCCCCGAAAGCCCAGCCTGAGGCGCGTAGGTAAAGAGTGGACAAATTTTTTGGCCCTAGATGGGCCAAATTCGCGATTTTTAGAGATGTTGTAGAGCATCTGAAGCAATTCTAGAGCTATTGTTGGACGAGCGTAGATGGACTGGACATTTTGAGGACATTTTTGGGCGAATACACCAAAAAAAGGTGGACAAAGGAGGTCCAAAATCCGGGATTTTGGCGGATTTTACCTACGCGCCTCAGGCTGGGCTTTCGGTAAGCTCGAAACCCTCCACTCTGTGGAGGGGCTTGTACCTTATCGGCGCGTTTGGCTGAGTTGCCTATCGAAATTTTGGCCTAGAAAAGTACCACCTTGCTGTAGCATGGCAAATAAAATCAACCTGTACAATCTGTTTCAATAGGCGCATCCTTATGCTATTTTTTCGAGCATCTACCCAAGGGAAGACTCTTGCAAATCCTATTCATTGAGCTACAGCGGTGAGAAGTCGTTATTTTCGACTTGGAGCTGGCTCGCGCACGGACCCAGAGGGACGGTTCTTCGCGCCGACGTGAATCAGCCAGCCGCGCCTCACCGGTCTCACCTTTGGTCCACAACGCCAGTCCACGACGTCGCTACCGCCCTCATGATCCACCATGCCCGTACAAACGCCAACGCCTGTCAAGGGCACACCTCGTCGGTCTCCATCGATTGAGTTCAGAGAGTCGCCCTTACGATCAGCTTCGAGGGCAAAGCCAACGACATCAAGGGACCATCACTCAACCAACACAACGCCCGAACTGCCTACCCGTCGCTCTCGGGCTGCTCACTGGAGATCACAATTAACTCAAGAAGATCGAGTTGACCCGATTGAGTTACGCAAGAAGCTCAGACTCCTCTTGGTCGACAAATTTGGCGAGGACTTCGTCCCCCGGCCGGTGCAAATCGAAGCTCTCGCGGGACTTTTTCAGCTCGAGCGGTTCAAGACTCGAAATCAGTATGACGCTGTGTTCGTCATTGCTCCAACGGGTTCAGAGAAGAGCTTGATATTTCAAGCCATGTATTGGGTTTACGGACGCCGGGCCGTGACCATAGTTGTCAGTCCTCTGACTGCGCTGAGCCAACATCAGGTAGGTTTTATTCGGTTGGTCGTTGAGGCGACGCCGGTGCTGAGTCCCACGGTCTTGATACCTTTACAGGCCGACAATCTCAATCAAGAGCGAAAGAAAGCGGTTGTCATATGCAAGGAAACATGGGGTGACGGAGAGCTGTACCAGCAGTTGAGCGATCCCTCCCATACTGTCTCATTCATCTTCATCGTACGTGTCCATTCAATCTGCCGCAGGTTTTTGCATGCTCACAACCCCCGTACTGATATCTTGCTACTAAAAATCTCCGACAGTCTCCAGAGATGCACAATGGAGACAAGCGCTGGGCTGAGCTGATATCGAAGGACTCGTTCCGAGAACGAGTCCAGCTGCTTGCCTATGACGAGGCAATCAAGATCGCCGAGTGGGGATTCAGCGAAAGGGAGCGCGCCGGAGCTATGAGCCACACAATGGAAGGCTCGACTGCATTTCGTCCCGTGTATGGGCAAGTTGCGGAGCGGCGTCTCATACTTGGCTGTCAAACACTTTTCCTCACCGCCGGCGCTCCACTCTACAAAATCAACAAGATCCTAAAGGTATCCAGTCTCTCCGAATCGCGGACGTTCTTCGCCAAAGCCGACCTTTTCCGACCAAACCTACGCAATATTGTTGTCGAGATGAAACCAAGAACAAACGGTACGATGGGAAGTATCAGGGATCTCCTTAACCAGCGGTCAGATCCCAGCACCTTTCCCCAGTCCATCATGTACTTCAACAGCCGGGAAGCCACGTCAAGCGCGCTCCTCGCGGTCCACGAACAATACGGGATTCCGATTTCAGTCCACTCTCCCCTAGCGCGCAAGTATACCGCGGTTCGAGGTGAATTCGACAAGATCGAGGATGGCAAGGACTTTGTGCGAGGCAAATTCCCTTTCTGGATGACAACATCAGCCTTGGGTCTCGGCATTCACTACCCGGGCATACGCACGGTGACTCAGTACGGCCGCACTACCATTGAGGATGACGGCCAGCGCAAAGGACGAGGCGGACGCAGTGGGCAGCAATCGATCGGAATTACCTTCTTGGAGCCTCGCAAGGATACGCAGAAGAGCCGCGCGAGCAGCGATCAGGAGCAAACCGACGCCGTTCCTGACGATAATTCAGCTCTCACTTCGCCCGGAGATCGGCCTCGACCCGAACTACTTACAGATGACGAACTGTCCAATCTCTTCTTCTACGAGTCAAAAACGGGTCTGTCCGCCCTCGCCGTTGTCCTATACACGTGAGTTGAGCCCTTCAGGAACTGCGGCAATGCACCAACTGACCCCTTTATGCAATGAATGTGCACAGGCAAGGCGAGCTTCCGCTCAAACCGGATGACCCCCTCATCGTTGTTGAGAAGGAGCGTCAAGCAAACATCAGAGGCAGATCTTTCCAATGTTCTCGTTGTGACCCAGAAGGCGCCAATTACATCGTTGACAACCTAAAAGACGCAACTGAGGACAACTAAAACAGCCTCTCGACCTACGACGGAACCGTCATCAATCGAGAAGAGACCAGCCAGCCCTCTTTGGACTCGCAGGCCCAAGATTCCGAGGAGGATCCAGAGGTCTCAGGCAACGAAGGTACTCTCTCGGCGGTCAATCGACGGAAGCAAGCCCAAAATCCATGGAGAATGAAACCGGAAGAACAAGATGCGTTTGTCGAAAAGCTCCTCGACAAATACAGGCAGCATGCCGAGAGCCGGAGATCTTGCGCAACTGCACACCTCTTGTGGCGTTTCCCTCCCATCATCGCACAACGAGTCGCCAAGTCAATCTCGTCGCTCGATTCTGGGGATGCCTTTCGTCTCAATGGATTCAATGAGCCCTTGCCGGGCACGTGGGAAATCCTCTTTCCGATCGTCCGTGAAAAGAGGGAGGCTTTGATCCAACGACAGTTGGAGTCGGAGGCGGAGTTGTATAATGAGATCAAGTACATGCTTGAGCTGGGTCCAAATACTGTTGAAGAGCTTTGGCCTATGATTTTGAACACCATCGTGTTGTGTTGATGGGCTGAAATACCATGAGAGGTATTGACATAGTGAGAGCTTGTGAAGCCGAAACCGAGCGAATAGATCCGCCTGACGGCGGCGATCCTGGCGAGTCGTCGAGTCATAGCGTCTGCGGTTGCGCGTCATTCTGAGATAAGCGCGGTGTTGCACCGAGAACAAGCGAAGAGCATAGTACCGAGAAGACGAGTGATGCGGAATGGGACGGGAGAGAAACCGATGCGCACACGCCGAAGTGCGCAAGCCGGCGGCTGCAGCAGCGTGCTGCCGCTCGGACCACTCGGGACCAAATTAACCAAATTTACACACTTCAGCTCATTATAGCTTCGCCTACAGATGGGGTATCTTCTTGCCGTTCGACACAGGCCATTTTTTCTAGTAGAAGATCAATACCATCTCTGCGTTTTGGATAATGTAAGTACTTGCCACGCTACAGAGAACCACCCCAAAATGGCCCTGAAATTTCGGAGGGCAACTGGGCCAGGCGCGCCGATAAGTCCTAAGCCCCTCCCAGAGGGAGGGCTTAGTTGAGCTTAGGCTTTCGGGGGTCCTGACATGTTAAGTTGTGACCAGGGGTCGCTGGGGATTCGTGAGGCGGCACGAGCCGGATCGTTTCGAGGAGGTTGCGAGGCAGGACGGCGTGGCAAGGTACTCCGAGATCGAGAAGTCGCGAGGCGGAGCGGACGCACTCTGGCGGACGGCCGCGGCGTAGCCGAGCGATCTGTTCTCTACCGAATCTCAGCAGTCTGAATAGTGGGTGAAACGATAAAGAGGGAGAGGCGCGAGAGCGCGCGAGTCTGGCAAGGTTCTAACAAGGGCGCGCGCAAAGGATCTACTGCAAATTGGGCGCAACGCTGCGAAGCTTTAAGAACCAGACTCCAAGTGGGCCATCGTGAGGCTTCGAGAGGTGTCGTGTTGGACAACGGGCACGAGGGGAAACTCATCTGCAAGGTCGAGTGTTGGTGAGCGAGGGAGTCCGTAGCGACAAGTCCAGGTTGCGAACGGCGGGCGTCATGCATGGGCGATGCTCTGGATGGCCGATGGAACATGAGGACGGCGGCGGCAAGTTGGCGGTGACTAGGCGGAGGCATTGGCTCGGCAAGACTGGAGGGCAGATGACTGAGTCCCGGCGTGGAGACGGCGGCGCGCGAGCGTGAGTTGAACAGGCTGGCGCGGTTGCGGCGAACAAGGGGGCGGCTTGGCTGCGAAGGCGAAGGCGAAGGCGCGCGGCGGCGAAAAGGCGGCGAGGCAAAATGGTGCGGTGGCGTGCAGACAGGGCAGGCAACGGCTGGATGGACGGACCAGGATGTGGACGAGTTGACAAACGGTGCACATGGGTCGAGGGACGAGACTGGGCGCAAGTGACATGCGGCGATGCTCAAGGACGGGGCCAGCAAAGGCGCCGAGGCGAAGGGGCGGCTTGGCTGCGAAGGTGAAGGCGCCGAGGCGAAAAGCGGCGGAGGCGTGCAGAGCAAAGCAGGCAACGGCCGGGCAGACGGACCAGGATGTGGACGAGTTGACGAACGGTGCACATGGGTCGAGGAACGAGGCTGGACGCAAGCGTCATGCGGCGAGGCTCAAAGGACAGGGGGCGCGGTGGAGGCTTGCGGAGGCGAGGGCGCGCGGAGGCAAGGCGCCGAGGCGAAGGCGCGAGGCGAAAGGCGGACGAGCCCGTCAAACGGCAGCCCAAAGCACCTATGCGGGTCAAAATAAGTCTAACAAATATACTACCCCGCGCGCGGCGAGTTTAGGGAGCTTTTTGGAGATTTGGCCCAGGAAAACGTTGGTACGGGCTAGGTGCACCATTCCCCTGTCAACCCCCAGCCCCCGGAGGCAAAAGTGGTCACTAATTCGGGCACTTGCTACTTATCCCCGCTAATGGTCCATCTGCCTCAGCACCACGAGTTCCCCCCACTTCCCTCCCCCCAAGGCCTTGCAGGCTTGCACCCATCGCTTCAAGCATGGACATCCTACCACACACACCACCACCTCTACAACCTAGCTCAGCATCGCCATTCGGAACAGAGAAGGGAAAACGCAATGACAAGACCAAGCGCAAGAAGAGCACGACCGTGAGGAGGAGGAGGAAGAAGGTGACCAGCGACAAGGACACGATCGAGAATGGGGCCACGACGTCGGTGGGAACGGAGGAGGAGGCGAAGACGAAGAAGAAGAAGAGGAGGAGATTATGGACCAAGCGAGTACGGAAAAGGGAGCCATCGTTGTCCCCGGATAGCGAGCTGTTCGACAAGACGTTCGGCTTCAATTTCGGTATTTTCCGCTCTCCGACGAAGAGGCGTCCGAAACGTCAGCCGAGCCCTCCCCCATCACCATCGGTCCAGGCTGCAGGCTGGCAGACTGGCAGGCTGCAGAGGTCAACGCGTCGTCGGAAGGAGCATTCGGAGAAGTCCAGGCCTCTCCCCGCGCAAGCGTCTGGCCGACGTTTGTCCGGCATGTTTTGGGCCTCGGATCGATGAAGCCGGCAAGAGCGAGAATGACCTCGATGTCATCATTGCTGTCGACGGCAATTTTCAGCATCGACGATTCGCGCGGGCAAATGCTGATCCTCTCAAGTCACGTCCAGCGTTATTCCTGCCACCAGACAAGATTCGAAACGAGCAAGCTTTGATCGACGGATCGACTGAAGCGGGCGAGAAGGTACCTTGGTGCTGCTGGTGTCGGGTCACCCGAACCCAATAATGCATTGACCCGACTGTCTGTGATTGCTAAACGGGCTATTTTATCATACAGGACGAATGCACAGCCAACTGGAAGGCCGCAGATGGTGGTGTGACCTCCGCTTCGTCAAATGTAGTGGCCGACACAGGCCTCGTTGCTGCATTGTGCCGTCATGATCATTGCCTGCGATTTTGCAACCTTCATCAATCAGGTGAAAAGTATGTGTGGACCGGCCATCTGTGACTCCAGGCAAGGACACTAATAAGCGAGTTTGGTCTACCGCAGGTTAGTATATCCCGTGTCGTTGTTGAAATGGATTCTCGAAGAAGTTGAAGTCGGAGAAACGGATTGTACTACGGGGCCTGCGCGTACCAGTGACGCTACAAACGTCGGATCCACTGCAGCTCGGGATCGGACTCCCACCAAAGTTCGAGTCAGGATCGAAGTCGCGTCGGAGTCGCGTATGATATCGCCTGCAACTTATCGTCGCACTTACGCCGTGTGAGTTTGTTCGTGACACTCAGCCTGAGCATTGGCTTAGTCCGTAGCTGAGCAGCTCATCTCTCCCCGGTATGCGCAGCGCAATCTTCTGGCAGACCACTTACCGCGTCTAGAATTTGCTCTCTCGTCGATGCATGCCTATGCGCACAAGTGGTCCTGCCAGGTTGACTTTGATCCGCGCTTTCTACCCAATTTTTTTTGACTGATGGCGAGGAAACCGAGCGCTTGTGGTCGCAGCTTCGAGGCATGATACCCATGAATCGATCATCGAGTGCCTCCCATCGGCTGGAGAACATCAATCGTCGAGCGTCTGCTTATAACAAGCAGCATCTGGCCGATCTTGGTTTGCCTAAGCTTCCAGTCTTTCATGCACTACCTTACCATGTCGCTGATATTTGGCGTATCGATCATGCCCAGTGACCAAACTTAATTCTCGACTCAAAAACGCAATCAAGCTCAAGGCCGAAGCCGACAGAGTCATTGCTGAGGTCGTTAATCGCTCCGAATGGACGGTCGCTACCCTCCTTGAACAATGGCACACGCAACGTGCAGCGTCCAAGCAGATCCCTCTGAAAGAGCAGCGCAAAGAGGTAGCCGAGATGCACAACGTCATGTTCAAGCTTGAGCTGGTTAACAGAGACATCGCAGCATGCCGGTGGGTCTGAGCTATCGTCGTCGTTTGGGAGTGAGACACGAACCGGTAACCTAACTTCGGTATTCATTTTTCGATTGCTACAGAGAAGAACTAGCCTGCGTGAACACCATAGATACGAACAAGCTTATAGAACAGTCGACTAAACTTCAACAGCTGGTCAAACAACGGCAGGTTCTTGATGATCGACTGAACTCCTTACGCACGTCGGAAATAAACATCAGTGTCCTGGACCCTGGTACGTCACTCCCTTCTTCCATTCTGACCCTCCGGTGTGATCCCCTTTGTCCTCGCTTAAATATGTCAACACCCTTGATTGGCTCAGACTATGAATTTGCCTGCACATTGATGGTCGCATCTCGCTCGCTGTGGGACTTGGTCGTACAATATCGACAGGGAGCTGAGAGGCTGCGGCTCCCGCGCCTAGGCGGTAAAGCCCTCGGTAGGAAATCCATGGTACGAGTCTTCTGCGCCGGCAGAAGGAACACTGATGTGTAGCAATGCCTGCTCATAGGTACGAAAGCGGCTGGTCTCCTGGTCAAGAATCTTAATTCTTTGCGTCCAAGACTCATGAAGGCAGTGGCGATGTATAACGACGAGGTGAAAAAGTATGCTGCCATCCTCGCCAATTCTCAGAATTCCCATTCGATCTTGAGAACCCGAAGGGTACCGCCATCAGCCCCAGAGGATCTCAACGAACTGCTCAAACTCGACATCTTGGCGCCGCTCTGGAACAACGGATTATATAGTCATCCCACTGAGCCGTGGGCCTACGATGATGATGTTCGTGTCGGCATTCCAGCAGTATTGTCTCGCGCAAGATGCCAGCAAGAAATCAAGCGACTTGGATGGGAAGTGCGTCGCATTGGACGGTGGCTGATAAGCCGTCGCAAGCGGTTTCAGCAAGTTCGCCAGCAATCACTCCAACTAGATGAGCAGGATGACTCTGCGATGATGCTGCTCGAGCAAGAAGAAGAGCGTCTTAGAACTATTGCGCGCCGATGGTTTTCGAAGGGCGGCCTAGATCACCTGTGGGAATGCACCCGGCAAACCGGCGAACCGCAAATGGAGGAGTGGGTCGAGCTCCGAATGTGGTGCACCGACGACGTTGATGTTTTTCAACGAACCACAGCGGGTGGCTTGCCGGATCACACATGGCCAGACTACATCAATGATGGGATGGTCGGAGAGTTGGACGACATCACCACGGATCATGACGCCCTTCTTGACATCAGTGATCATTCGAGCGATGATCTGAGTCATCATTCCGTCGACACTACCGATTACGGCGCCTTCAGTGACGAGATCAACGAGAACTTTGATGAAGACGATGGCGATGTTTTTTGGGGAATTTGATATTGATCATATATAGTTGCAGTCTTTTGCCCAGTCGCTACTTGCAATAGTAAAGAGATCAATGATGCGTTCATTTCGCTAGTAGTTCTACACGTTATACGACGCTTTGCCAGGAAGTGCAACAAGAGCGATCAGACATCCAAGATCCGGCATCGCTAAATCGCTCGATCTTGCGGTGGCTCGCTTGAAAAATTTAATGTCGCTCGAGTAAAGCTGGCAGCCGGAAGCCCAACACGACGGGTAAGGTTTAGAGGAAGAGCGCGCTACACTGAGGGAGTGAACACAAGCGTCCATTGCATCTTTGCTGCGCTGACTGCGCTGAGATCTCCTACAGGTAGAACTTACCGCGCTCCCTGCCAGTCAGTCACATGCGCAGTCCGTGTCGTGCCTTGGGTGACACTTCCCGAACAGTCAGCAGGGATTGCAAAAGTACTTATTATATTCCAACACTGCCGACTACATTTTGATGTATACCTGAACGAAGTCCTGATCCGGCTCACAGTCCCAACGTCGTACAAAGGTCTTTTGTGGTGTTGCCACGGCCACTCCGAGCCTCACACTCGACCAGGTCCGTTGGGTGTTTGCCTCGGCACTTGGTTGATGACTTTTCAGACGCAAGATACAGAAGTTGATCACCCCTAACAGTCTTTTTCTGTATGATATAATGAATTGTACATTGGTGGCACGTCAATGAACTCTTTGCTAAGTTGCTAAGAGCCAGCGTACTGCTTCCTTCCTGCGCAGTTCACACGCTCACTGTAATCTCGACGCGAAGTACGTCGTCACGGGCGCTTGCGTTTCAACAGTCGAACTGCAGCAAGTCATAGTCACTCATGCCCAAAGTAATGCGCTGTATATTACTGAACGAAGCCACGAGCGAGTCAGATTCACCTTGATACACCCCTTGTTCTGTCGTTGCTCTACGTTTTCTCATCGCATTAGGCGGCTTGAGAGTTCTGCACGCTGTTGTGGCCTGGGCCTCCTTCTAATATCGACCGACCGACTGCCCCGCCGTGGTTTTCGGTGATGGCAGGTCATATAGTCTTTTGTGACACCAATCAGGGTTCAAACCCAAGGTGGACAACACGTGGTGTTGGAGTCAGACTGAAAGTACCAAAGTACCCAAACCGGGAGGGTGTTTTCAAAGTTCTTTTCGACGGGACATATCGTCTTGTCATCATTGTGATGGTCATCTTCTTGGTCTTCAGTTGGGTCTTATAGTTGCGACGATGGGTGAATTCAGGATGGGACATGAAAGGAGAGGTCGAGCTGTCGTCTGACCCCTGTATTACAGTCCCATCGAATGACCTCACAGTTATCCACCGTCCGGTTTTGCGGCGCGCAGGCAGTTGAGGGTTATGCAGTGGCAACCGGTCCGACCTGAAGGTGAAGTCAGATTGTATCTAAGGGAAGAAGACAATGGTAGGCCAAAAGGTCAAACAGACTTATGCAACGAGACACGGTCAATGGTACGGCGCCTTCGGACGAAGCATGGATATGAGGAATGATTAGGAGGGATCGGTTCCCAAGTGTGTTTGAAACGGGAGGCGCAAGAAACGGCGATGAGGTCGAAGTTGGAAAAGGTGTATGGCCATTTGCTTGTACATCACAAGTTCAGAAGAAGAAGAAGAAGAAAGAGGAGATGCGTCGGCCCGAGAGCCATTCTAATTTCGTTGACCCAAAGGTAAATAGATGCGCAGAGATGTCGCCTTGCCTGGATGCGAGCGCCACACCGTTGTGCTGCGGCCCATGCGGTGCGCCCCGAGTCCCTGTAGGACAAAGGTGCGGAACCATTGGTTGTAAAGGAAGACTCCAGCGTAATCTCTGGAAGGGGGGCCGTAGATGAACGGGATGCCGGCCGCTGACTTGGTCAGGTTCCGGCGCCCGGAGCACACAGGGGCCCCCGGGCCGTGACGTAGGAAACGGTCCGCGGGTGGGGGGGGGGGGGGGGTCGAGTATGCCCAGTGATCTTGGCAGAGCCTGACAGAATGAGCATTTTGATCATATTAATTTACAATCCTGTTAAGATTAATTGCCACATGCCACAATCAAGATGGCAGCTGAGACGCTGTATGCGTGTATGACAATCATCTGAAACTAAACTCAAGGATCTACACTGAAAGACGCGCCACAAACCACAGAGACATAACAAATATCGGTCATCTTGCAGACCTACTCAGAGCATAATATGCCCAAAGAAAGACATAAGAACGGTCTCAATCCATCGACGATGTTTTGCTTCATTCATCCTCCGGTCTCCTCCGCCACCCCCTCGGTATTTCTTTCTCTATCTTCTTCTCCGCTTTTTTCTCCGCCGCGTACCTCTCCGCCTTCGTCCCCGGCTCCACCAAATCTTGGGCTCAGGGGTCCTTCTCCGCCATTCGAGTCATCGTCGCTTGCCTCTGCCTCCGTATTGTCGTTCGGGTCCACCGAGGGTACGATAGCGAGGTGGCCGTGACGTAGGTCGTCAATGATAGCCTTGAGCTGAGCAACGGTTTGCTTGGGCGATGTCTCTGCACTATGATGCAGAGCCATTTCGTATCTACTCTTCGTTCCGGGCTTGATCCGCAATTTGACACCCAGTGCCTTCAAGCCCTGGGTTGGGTAGACCATATCATCTTCTTCTGAGGTGTGAAATCGCCTGTCGATGATCCCGTATCGGAACGGCGATGTATAGTCTCGAGAGCAGAGTCTGTAAAGACGGAAATGATTAGCACGGAGTCGAGCCCGATCAGATGCAGACTACTTACTGAGTTGGGCGCGGAACAGAGTGCCGTGCCATTTGCCAAGAACGCCGCGAGTAGCACTGTCCATCGAGCGAGTGTTTGCTGATAGATGAGACGAAAACATATGTCACATAATTGGTAACGGTAACGTGGTCTCATGCGCGCATAACTTGCGATGAAAGGCTCACCCTCTTTCAGATCTGCCGCTTCATTGGCCTTGAGTGTCTCATCCCAGCTCATCTTGGAAGCAAAATTAGACAACAAGGAATTGCCGGATGGATCCTTGAAGTCGTTGCAGTGAGCTGCAAATCTGAGCCCACCTATCGAATGCACGGTCGCCTTCGTCGCTGGCGACACGTCGTCTTGATAACGAGGGACAATAAAGGCCAGGGTTTCCACTCCGTACAGCTTGGACATGCGTTGCGCCAGGTCTCGCAATTCTGCAATGTACTTTTTGCATTGCTCCATCCGAGTTGGGGAAGGAATGTCGGATGGCGACCGTGTGATGATGGTGGGTGGTACTATCGAAGTGAAAGTCGTATTATTTCCCGCTTCTGCCGCTGCAAAAGCCGCGCGAACAAGCTCTTCATCGTCCTCGCCAAGTTGGGCAGATCCGAGGTCCCCCTGGTCTCTCAGGAAGTTCCAGAGTTGAGCGACAAGTTTGGTGATGGATTGCGATTTCGACTGATCCGATTCTGAGCACGTTTGACACACCCAGGGTATGTAAGAACAGACATTGCGGACGCAGCGGTAAGCATAAGCGAGAGCGTAGGAGAGTGGAGTGGGCATGACTGGAAGCGCCCGGAGGACCGACTCACCCTTGCTTGCTCGCTGGTGTAAAACCTTGATTACAGGGTCCGAGAGAAATCTAGACCACGCATTGCCCTTCGAAGCGAGGCTGTTGAACTTTTTGACGGCCTGAACGAGCCTTGCATGGGATATGCCGAGTTTTGCGGCCATCTTGAGCTCCGAGTAATATCTTCGAGCGGCCCAGCGCTTCAACGAGGTCCACTTTCTTTGACTCATACGACCGGTCGCGTTCCGATGCGAGCCATGTATGGCCGTCCAGAGCCTGATAGCTCTTCGATGGTCGATCGCGACATCTTCAAACTCGCTCTCACTGTCACTGTCACTGTCACTGTCGCTGTCGCTGTCGTCAGCCGAGGATTGACTGGAATCGTCCAAATTGGGCTCGTCAGAGTCGGAGTCGGACGAAGGGGTTTGGGGCACGGGCATGCGCCGCTTTCTCTTCCGAGTCGGGCGTGGAGACGGTCCATCCAGAATTGTATTGGCTTGTGAGGATGCTCGACGGCTTTGATCGTCCCTCCGACCTGCAAGAGGTGTGAGAGAACAGATAATTGTTCAGCTGTCCGTCAGGATTGAGTAGATAGAAGGATGAGGTCGATGACTGGCACTCTGCTCTCAGCCCTGCTACAAGGGATCTTAGTTGGCACACCAGACAAGAGCGCTCACTCGGATGAGCGCCAAAGGAAATGGACTCTGCTGGAGAACCTTCCCTAGATCCCACGCGTATGTCTGACGGTCGCGGCATGGTGGAGCAACACAATTAGGCCCATGAGGGAGATGTGAGGCGGGGAAACGCGTCCACATACCTCCATTCGGCAGTAGCATCGATGTTTGTTCAACAGGCGCAGGGAGGTTTCAACGTATTGAGATGCGGGGCGTGGCGTGGGTCAAGGGTGTGCGTTGTCGCGTTGACGTGAGTGTGCAGAGGTCAACGTGTTAACGCAGAGCGCTCGCCAATCTGAGCTCCGCGTGCGGCCGCAGTGGGGAGGGCATTGGTACACCCGACCTGTACCAACCTCCAACCGGGCCAAAAAACAGAAAAGCTGCATCAGCAACTTTGCCACTCGCGCTTAGTGCAATTTAGCGCACCGGAGATTATAGAAAACGAGCTAAATTTCACAAAAAGTGCGCTTCTGGCACTAAAGTGCGCTAAATTGCACTAAAGCGCGAGTGGCAAAGTTGCTGATGTGCCTTAACTCGCCCACGCGGGGGAGCTCATTTGGCTGGGTTAACGGACCTGCCGATCTGGCCCAAAGTCGAAGTGTTCGAAGGCTTGACAGAATGCAATTCAACATGACAGGCCCTGACTCGCCCTGCTCAGGCTGGCTGAACAGAACCTAGCAGGACCTCCACTGCACGCCAGCAGCGCACTCCAATGCACTTCAGCGCAGACGAGCGCGGACTTGAATCGGGTCGCACCTCATGAAAATAAAATGATTGCACATGGAGTTTACCTCGGTACGGGAGAATTGGGAACGCATTTGCTTGAGAACTGAACTGCATCTATCTCATTTAGTGGTCACTTCCATCGGCTGACTACCTAGTAGCTAGTGAGCCATGTGAAACGACGAATGTCGTACTTTACACTCAAGAGTTCAGATGGTACTGACTCGTCATCCAAACGTATCAAACTTTTGCAGCTTGGTTCCCTTCTTTTCCTGCTTGCTCTCCGTGGAAGCGGCAGCGGCTGGTGTAGTCGTTGTACTACGTTCTAAAGCTGACCCCTGCAACGCCGGCGTCGATGCGGCCGCTCGCGCGTCGTCGTAAAGCTGGTAGAGGTGCTTTTGACGCTTCGAGTCGCTGCGGCGAGCGTTGAGAGATGCCTGCACTTTGTCCTCGGGACGAACAACGACCTGTCGCGATACGAGGTGAACACGCAGTCAGATCAGCCTTGAGACCCGGGGGGGTGGGGGTACCTGGCACGCCCAATGGCCAAAATAATATAGAACTCACAACAGGTACGGGGCTACGCGCCACACAATACTTGGATATGGAGCCCATCATCGGCTTGAATAGCGATTCTTGCTTCCCACGCGTACCCACGATCAGCGAATCCGGTTCGTAGATCTCGACCATCCTGAGGAGAGAGGCATAGTATTGGTATTGGTGAGACGTTTCGTGTTTTCAAACAGGAAATCGCACCTATGAATCGTCTCCTCAATAGGACCAATGGCAAACTCTACAATGATCGAAATCTGTCCCGGAAAAATCCGCTGATCAGGATGTTAGTCGGTCTTCGGAGCAGCAATCGAGGAGGCCGGGCGGACCTGTTTCTCCTCGCCGTTCTTGCGCATCACTTCCTCCAGCACCCTTTCGGCCTCCCTCTTCGCCTTTTCTATACTCGCCCTCCAAGCGGCATGCGCTGAAGATCCGGGTTCGATGACTCGCAAGACGACAATTTCGTCGTGGTCCTCGACGAGATTGGTCAGTAGCCAGTCAAGGGCGTGGACAGAATACTCTACGACATGAGCTGTGATCAGCATTTCACGCCATCATTGAACGCAAAGGCTGAATACAGACCCACCGTTTAGATCGGTGCAGCATAGAAAGGTGCGGGTGTACCTCGCGCGGCAGTACGACGCTGATTTCGCGCCAATCGTGAACGAGTAACTCACTCCTGAGAGTGTCGATCGAATCCCCGCGAGTCGAGAGATCGTCACAAAATTTTGGGAACACGGTGGCGAGAGCCAGAATCAGCTATTAGCGATATGATACTGGTGCAGTGTTCAGATGCTCGCTGCAGCCCTTTTGATGAGACCGCGGGCCGTACCTGTTCCTCCGCCCGTGCTTCCCTCGACCTCCTCGGAGTCAAACGTGTCGAAGCCGACGCGCCGCTGAAACTTGGGGGTTAAACTAAGGCTCGACGAGCTCTTCTTTGCCTCGGCATCCGAAGGATCTAACAATGAAGTGGCGCTGCCAGACGGGGCCCCAGACGTGGGATCGCTGGGCGGGTACGAGCCGGAGGCAATTGGCGCACCACCACTTGCGTGCGGCGAAGATCCAATTGTGTTGCCGTCCAAGTGGGAGGATACCTTGGGGTGGATACCGAGCGAATCGGCCAGAATCCTTCCATTCTCGGTAGGGTCGGGCCGCGGATCAGGGTGGACGTGATCTTTCTTGAGAGCAGAGCGTAGTCCGGCCCTGTCGTGTGAGGAGCTTCGGTGCACCGATGGCGATGACATGGCGATTGCCGATGCTCACGGACAGACGATGTCAGGAGGCGTGCCCAGATCTTTCACACACGGGATGCTATGTCACGGGGAGCGAGGGGCTCTGTATTCTGGTGCCGTACGAAAGTCGAAAGGGAGTCGGAGACACGGTGGCCTGAGGCCCGTGCCCCACCAGGCCCCACCGTGCTGGGCCGTGCCACCTTGCCCCATCCTGCTCCATCCTACCACAGTAGACCAAAGCCCACCGAGGCGGAAGGCACCACGCCTCTTCCCGAGTCTCGTAAGGCTCGGCGCGCGCCGAATCGCAGGCGGCAGGCAGTTTATTTAAGCACCCAGACATAACCGTTCTAATCGCTCGTCACTCTGGGCTCACATAAGGTCGGATTTTGGGCCCACGTCGGAGGCACTCTGGTCCCACATCGGAGCGGACTTTGGGATACTTTGGGATCACGTCGATGCGGACTTTAGGATCACATCCGAAGACCATTCTTGTACCACGTTCATCGGGACTTTGGTACCACATAGTGTATACGCCTGTATCTCTTGCGATATGTGATGTATCACTCTGGGGACAGCAGTATGATATATGTACAGGTCTATAGTACTTCTGGCCGGTGAGATAAGGCGGACAAGCCAGTAGTTGCCACTACATCGGGGTTCTTCCCTGCTTGGCCGCTCCGCGCCCGTGGTGTCAGCCGGTCCCGGGACGCGGTTCCCCCCAAGTCCTCGACGTCTCGCACCTCCGACTCAGCCTCGGGGCTTTCGAGCTCTCGCAAGAACTGTTCCAGCGACTCCAAAGAGGATTCGGCAAGCGATTCATACTACGGAGTCTAAGAAGGCAGCTTAGACGAGGTATTCCCTGACAACATCGTCTGCGCACCACTCCTCGCTCGGAAAGACAAGAAGATTTGGACCGGCATACCTGCGAGCTCTCTCGGCGGAACGCAGACCGACGAGCTGTCGAACACGACGCGCGAAGCAATTTTCTCAAACAAAATCCTCACCGCTGCAGAGCACAACGAGCTCCGTCTCAGGCCGCTCGTTCCTCGCAAGCAGAAATCCAAATGGAATTTGTAAGCAAACTTCCTGTCCTGGAGCTCCCAAGGTTCATAGCTACAGAGGTGTGTCGAAGCTGCGTGCTGCGCTGCGTTTTGTTTCGTCCTGTGATCGACCTAACTCTTATTGGTGAGATACTAGGTTCGGCGGCGCGCTCCGCGCGCCACCTCACATTGAAAATCAGCAGTTCTGTTACATTATTGCAGATGGCTACGGTTCTAGTACGCTGCTTTGCAGAGCTTTTTGCTGGGCGACTCGAACTACAATTTGGGCAGCGAACGAATTGGGGAAAGACTCCCAAAGCCAAACTGTTGACAGCAATTTTGACTTGTCCATTTTCCTGAGTCTCCGGTATCTGAAGTGTAGTGTATTCAGAACTGGCGAAGCGACGTGATTTAATGCGAGCGAGAAACAGTGGCTGTGTCGTGACTTGGCCGATCATGGAAGGTCGGCGAACGTCGGCGAAACAACCTCTGGCTCCTAGCCGTCGGGAGCGCCGAGAACCGGTGGCACCATAACTAATTCTGAAACATCGCTAGCTGGGACGGGCTGGACCGAGAGCCGTGCAGAGCCGAAACTGTGACGTCACGCCACGTGAGTTGACATTGACATTGTCTTTGTCTTGGGGACGACTTTTTTATTCTGTAGTTTTACTAGGTGCGGCGGCGCGCTCCGCGCGCCACCTCACACCGTAACCGTTGACCCGCTGAAATGTGATGTACTTTGCTGCAACAGCTGCGGTACTGTTCAGTAACGGATCCGTAGTGGTTCAATGAGAAAATTTGTCCCGTAATCGTTGCAGAGCCTCCACGACGACCGCTTCGGGTGTTGCGAGCTCGAGGCCGATTTGTCGAGAGAACAGTTCGGGTCGGCTCACCCGTTCGATGTCCGCATCTCTGAGGCTGAATGGGTGGTTGGTTGACATCATGAAGGTATAGTGAAGCTTTGAGATAACTCTTCATTTCATCAACTCAAATACCATTCTAAAAACTATATTTTCTGTTACATTATCCGCTTCTTCGTTCTCAGTCTGATGAAGCAAAACTCTGACACCGTCCACATTCGTTGCTCGGGACAACGCGACGTACAACTGGCCGTGAGAAAAGACGGGTGTCTCCAGACACACTGCTACCTGCGCGAGTGACTGGCCTTGCGACTTGTTGATCGTCATAGCCATTGCGAGCCGAATCGGAAACTGCGTCCGATGCAGAGTGAACGGAAGCTCAGCCGATGACCCTGTCTTCAGCGTGATCCGTGGCAACAAAACGGGTTGTCCAGCATGATCTCCTGTGAGAATGATGGCCTCGAGCACGCGGGTGTGTAACCGAGTTAACAACAGCCTTGTGCCGTTGCACAGCCCCGTGGCCGGGTCCAAGTTTTTGAGGAGCATGACGGGACATCCCACTTTGAATTTTGCAGTGTGCAACGGCATCCCGGCGATGTTGAGACTCTGAAGGTACTCGATCGAGAATAGTGATTCGTCTTCGTTTTCGACCGAATCCGCGCTGTAGAACGTTTGAGTGTCACCCGGCAGCAGGTCGAGCACCATGTCGTTGATCTAATCCACCTGCGAGTTTTTGGGTGCCAGAATTGCTCGATCTCGGAAGTATTCGACTTTTTCGCCTATTGACATATTGTCCAGTTCGAGCGCGGGCACGGGATAAACGTGTCTGATCAACCCGGATCTGTTCCTCGTGGTCGCCGGTAGGAGAAGCTCACGTGGGAGCGCGATAGAGTCTTCTATTTTGTTCGCCGAACCGTCTCCAACTCCTAAGAGCCAATTTGCAAAGTTCTGTGCCTTTTCCCGTTCCGTTTCCGTCATGCGGTCTGCAGCGGCCAGAAGATGCATGTTTGTCTGCGCTTGCACCGTGCCGCGGTTAGTATAGGGTCTGAAAGTCAAGGAAGGACTACTACTTACAGAGAGATGCAGCACCTCAACTTCCCCCCAGAAGTCAGCATTCATGATGCAAGCGTCGACGATTTGTGCAGGGGATGACTTGGGAATAACGGGAAGGCATTGCTTCGGATCCCCTGTGATGTCACAGTCCAACCGGTCAGTTAGTCATGCTGTGCTGTGCTGTGCTGTTGAAAGATTGGCACACACCTGCCAACACGACGGTCACTCCACCGAACCGAGCCGTTGACGATCGCACATCTTGCAACATCCTGTCCACCAGCTGGAAACATCGACGGTGCTGCACCGGTGCTTCGTCCCAGACGATCAAGTCGCACATCCGAAAAAGCTCAGCGAGCTGTCCTTGTTTCGGAACATTGCATGTAGAGTTGTCGAAGATGTCGATCGGGATCTTGAACCGTGAATGTGCTGTTCTGCCTTTTGGCAGTAGCAGTGCAGCAATACCCGATGATGCAACGGCAAGAGCGTGTTTTCCCTCTGACCGAATCCGAGCAAGGATCGTTTTTTCCAAGAACGTTTTGCCTGTCCCTCCCGGAGCATCAATGAAAAAGACTTTTCCGCGGCTGTTCAGAATCGAGTCAAGAACTGTCTCGACAACAGCGCGTTGTTCGGCGTTGCACGACTCGAAGTTCTTCCTCCAGAGACCCTCCAATTCGTTGAGTTCCGCTGCTGTGGCTGATTCCTCCATGATAAGACGATTTGTTGAAGCTTCGTCATCGAACTGAATCGTTGGTAGCGGTAGGCCGTGGTCTGATAATGAGGAGTCGAGTCGTTACAGAATATTGCTGGGCTGAAGCAGCCCCCAGCTGGCTACATGCTCGGCTGTGATGATCGGCTGTCGTCTTTGGTTTCGTAGGTGGTACTCGACGTCTTGAGTGAGGTTGTCATAATGTTTTGTCCATAACTGCGCCGCGTTTGTCACTCCATCATCGGCCGTTAACAGCATGGCAAACAGGTGTCGCAGCTCGTGGCCAGTACGGAAGACCGCTGCTTCGGTCAGACATCTGTCGGCTCCAGCGTCGTTGCGTAGGAGTCCCCGTTCGACACAGGTTTCCCGGAATGTTCGAAACTCAACACCATTGAAAGTCTTCAGATCCGCAAACGATGTCGGAGAAGGCACCTTGAGAAGAAGTAGTCGCAAGTAGTATCGCTCTCCGCCTTCAGGACCGCAAAAGTAGATTCTTCCAATTGTCCGGTTGTCAACTTTTCGTGGAACCCAAGCTCGATCTTCGTTGTTCCACCTGAATCGGGTTGGCACATCGACGTAAAGCAATTCTCGTGCGTCGTGATCGGGGGGCGTCTTGGCGCACAATTTGATGAAGGCGGTTAACGTCGTTTCCGGTGGCGCCGATAAATCTGGTGGTCCGTGATCTGGGTCGAACCGAACTTCTTGCTCATTCGGGAGGTGCAGCGCAAGTCTGGCCACTGCGGGATCCCGATCGTGCATCCCGAATCGAAATATCCGGTGAATGGCTTCGGGGGCGCAAACATATCGAGCGTCAAGGAAGTCGTTGATTTCGTCTCGAGCTCCGGGTTCGTCGATCGTGAACGAAGTTCGGTCGTGGCCCTTGTAAACGTACTTGTACAGGTATTTGATCGCAGCAACACCGCTTGCGATTTCCACGTTGACATGACAGTTGTACTTGGAAGCAAGGAACGGATTTGTTGGGACAACGTTTGCATCCGCGAAAACTTCTTCTTGCGCTGTTCCCGGGAATTTGAAGTATTGGTGTATGCCGCGACGCCGGTAGTGTGGATAGCCACCGTCTTCGCTGGTCGTGCGCGGTTGGAGTCGTTTGGGAAACCCTTTGGTACATTTTCCATTGTCGTCGTGGCAGGTATGCTTGCCGGGACGATCACATCGCCGGTGTAGCATGGAGTTTGTGATGGTCTCAAACAATGCAGGGAATTTGTCGGGGTCAGGTATTTCTGCGGTCACTATCTTGTCGTAGTCGTCGTTTGTTTTTGGTTTGTCTTCTAGGATATGGGCGTGAGGCAACCCGCGCTTTTGAAATTCGACAACATAGACATATGCAATGACCTGTGCAAAGAATTGAGACTCGTGAGCATTCTATCCATTTAATATTGACCGCGCCAATTGACATACCTTTCCAAAGACTCCCGGCGCACGATGAACGCCTAATACATCCGCAAGAAGAGCTTTCAATTTGCCGTGAAAGACCCGTGTTACTATGTCGGGACGGTCGGATGCGGTTTGGCCAGGAAGCAACGCGTTGACGATTTCCGACCAGGTAGGGTTGCATGTCATTGTGATGAATATGTCCGGAGCACCAAAAACACGAACGATGGCCATAGCATCTTGGTAAAGTTGGACCATTTGGCGTGGCGATCCGGTGTGTGACGACGGTAGAATGACTCTTTTGCCAATCTGCGCGGGATCGAGTCCTTCAGCCAGGCTTGCTTGAAGGGACGAGTACTCTTTGGCTCGGAGCTTTTGCTGATTCGTTCTCATCCAATATAGCCGTTCTTGTTCAGTTAATGCCCAGGCGTCCGCAACAAATTTCTGGAACAACCGGCCCCCAAGGAAAAACGTCGGGTAACTGATATTCGGAGGACGAATGTGGAAATAAAACGCGTTGAATTGGCTTTGCGTCCACGTTTGGATCCGCCCTTTCCGGTTTGTGGGTTGGCATTGGCGTTATCCGGTGTGCGTTGCAAGATGCCGTTTTCGTCTCGCACGCGCCGAGCTGCCTCTGTAGCGATAGCGTTTTGGCTGAGCGGAATTCTGTCGTGGTACCAGTCTTCACCATACGGTAACAATAGCGGGTATGTGAGCGCTATGAGTGCAGGGTGACCATCGTGAATGAGCTGAATTCCGCGGCTGTCATTGTTTGGCGGGTGACGTAACCGAACGACGATCTCTCTTGTTGAAGATCGGTACTCGGTCTCGTCTCCGGGTAAAATGACGGCCACCTCGTCTTGCGTCGGCAAGTTGTAGGTTCTTGGGTCTCGATTGCGCGGTGCAAGTAAGCGTAGCTGGTACATGTGAGACGCTTCACTGTCCATGAATTCTTTTGCTGTCAAGAACAGTTTTACGCGCGTGTTGTGGAGTTGCAGCATGCCGTCGAGTACGGGAAGAATCTGCTGATACGCTGAGTCCAGACGTCGAACTTCTTCAGGCGGTCCGTTGAATCTTCGTCGGGCTTCAATGCGTTCCGTGGGAGCCAGGAATAGAATCTGGGCAAAGACGGGGTCGTCTGCTGGGCCTGGTGCTAGGGTGCCGATACGGTGAAATACCGTTCCGCTCAGGTAGAAAGATGGTGGTCCGGAGCCGCTGATGATCCCATGGCCTTTGCTCGTGCCGAATGATGCCATAGCTAAGTTTTCATTGAACGCAAGAATGCGGTCCCGGAAGATCTTCTCAACTGTTTCACGGATAGTCAGCAAGGCCGTTAGTCCGCTGTACTCAATCTAGCAAGTTGAACGAGTCGATGTGTACTAACCTGGGCCATCGCCAGTCAGAAGCGCAAGCAGCTCGGGCGGGGGCTTTTCAATCCCGGGCAATCGAACTTCGCCGTCCGCGCAACAGATTTTGAACGGTGTGGCGCCGCCTGGGGTCGGTGATTTTTCGAACTCCCAGTGTAGAGCCGAACAGATCGGACATTGCAACGTCATTGATCCAAGATCGTGCCGGGGAAAATGCCCTTCTGGCAACGGTAGCAGCGCAGTTGGGACGGTCTGGCTCGATCGCTCTCTTGCGCGTTGGTGTCGTTGACGCTGCTCCGCGGGTCGTCGATCGACGACAGTAGTGGCTGAAGTCGCAGTTGCGTCTGTACTTGAACCCGCGACGCGAGAGAGGTCTGGAACTGCTTCCACGCGTGGACGAACGAATCTCAAGCCCGGAGGTGAAGGACTGCGGGCCCGTCGCAGTTGCCGTGCGACATGGAGACTGTCTGCCGGTGCAGATTGACTTGACGAACCAGTTTGCGCGACGTCGTGTTGATCGATTTCGCGCTGCTGCTTCTCGCGAAGGCGTCGTTGCCGCTGAGCTTCGGATCTGCGATTGTTCGAGGCTGTTGGCGGCGCTGACTGTGTCATTAGAGCCGGAGTCGGATTGTGCGGAGCGGGGACGCGAGCAGCCTCGCTGGCGGCGCGCTCAGCTCGCTCACGTTGCCAACGACTCTGCAGCCCCTCTGCTCTCCGTGAAGGTTGTTCAACGGGAGACGGGACGTGAAAGTTTGCAGATGACATTTCGGCAGTGGCAGACGTTGTTGGCGGCGGCGTCTGTCCGATTAGAGCGGAGGTCGGGTTGTGCGGAGAAGTGCGAGCAGCCTCGCTGGCGGCACGTTCAGTCTCGCGGGCGGCGCGCTCAGCCTCGCTCAGCTCGCTCACGTTGCCGACCTCTCTGCTGCCCCTCTGCTTTCCGTGAAGATTGCGTACTGGAGAGTCTCCTGTACGTGAAAGTTTGCAGATGACATTTCGGCAGTGGCAGGAACAGGAAGATCGAAGGAACTACGCTACGATGTGGTAGACACGCAAAACAGGTCGTCTCAGTCTGCTTCGGGAAGCAGAGAGTCATGTGCCAGGCTGCTTTGATGAAAATGGAACCTCGGCGAACGTAGAGGAAACGGTCTGTCGCTGGCCGACCCAAGCTAGCTGGGACGCGCCGTTCTTTGACGTTCTCTGACTCGGACGATTCATTTATGTAGACAGTAGATAGTTTTAAGGACTAGGTTCGGCGGCGCGCTCCGCGCGCCTCCTCACCACTGTGACCGTCACCAATGACTCGGTGACCCGCTGTAACGTACCGTACTTTCGTTGCAGCCGGCAGAGTCGCGTGGGACGACAAACGAACTACAGTCTTCATTTCATGCGAGCTGCGGGATGGCGAGCCTCTGCTGACTGTCGCAGGTTCACTATGGAGTTTTGTTATAAATCTTCATTCTATTAAGCCAAAAACCCTTCTAAAAACTATGTTTTCTGTTACATTATCTGCTTCCCCATCCTCAGTAGGGTGAAGCAAAACTTTCACACCGTCCACATTCGTTGCTCGGGACGACGCGACGTACAACTGGCCGTGAGAAAAGACGGGTGTCTCCAGACACACTGCTACCTGCGCGAGTGACTGGCCTTGCGACTTGTTGATGGTCATAGCCATTGCCAGCCGAATAGGAAACTGGGTCCGGTGCAGAGTGAACGGAAGACCAGCTGATGATCCTGTTTTCAGTGTGATGCGCGGCAATAAGACGGGCTGCCCAGCATGATCTCCTGTGAGGATGATTGTCTCGAGGACGCGGGTGTGTAACCGCGTTAACAATAGTCTTGTGCCGTTGCACAGCCCCGCAGCCGGATCCAAGTTCCGGAGGAGCATAACGGGACATCCTACTTTGAATTTTGCAGCATGCAACGGCATCCCTGCGATGTTAAGACTCTGAAGGTACTCGATCGAGAACAGTGACTCGTCTTCGTCTTCGACCGAATCCGCGCTGTAGAACGTTTGAGCGTCGCCCGGTAGCAGGTCGAGCACCATATCGTTGATCTGATCCACTTCTGAGTTTTTGGGCGCCAGAATTGCTCGATTGCTGAAGTAGGCAACTTTTTCGTCTGTTGACATGTTGTCCAGCTCGAGCACGGGAACGGGGTAAACATGTCTGATCAACCCGGATCTGTTTCTCGAGGCAGCCGGTAGGAGAAGATCGGATGGGAGCGCGATGGTGTCCTCTGTCTTGTTCGCCGAGCCGTCTCCGACCCCTAAGAGCCAATCTGCAAAGCCCTGTGCCTTTGTCCGTTCCGTTTCGGTCATGCGATCTGCAGCGGCCAGAAGACGCATGTTTGTCTGAGCTCGCACCGCAGGCTGTCAGTATAGGGTTTCAAAGGCAGGTAAGGAGTCTCCACTTACAGAGAGACGCAGTACTTCGACTTCTCCCCAGAAGTCAGCATTCATGATGCAAGCGTCGACAATCTGTGCAGGCAATGCCTTGGGAATAACGGGAAGGCATTGCTTCGGATCCCCTGTGAGGTTACAGCAGAGCCGGTCAGTTCTGCCCTGCGCTGTCTTTAGAGAGAATGGAACACACCTGCCAACACGACGGTCACTCCACCGAATCGAGCCGTTGAGGATCGCACATCTTGCAACATCCTGTCCACCAGCTGGAAACATCGACGGTGCTGCATCGGTGCTTCGTCCCAGACGATCAAGTCGCACATCCGAAAAAGCTCGGCGAGCTGTCCTTGTTTCGGAACGTTGCACGTAGAGTCGTCGAAGATGTCGATCGGGATCTTGAACCGTGAATGTGCCGTTCTTCCTTTTGGCAGTAGCAGTGCAGCAATACCCGATGATGCAACGGCAAGAGCGTATTTTCCCTCGGACCGAATCCGAGCAAGGATCGTTTTTTCCAAGAACGTTTTGCCTGTCCCTCCTGGAGCATCGATGAAGAAGACCTTTCCGCGGTTGTTCAGGATTGAGTCAAGAACGGGTTCAACAACAATGCGTTGTTCGGTGTTGCACGACTCAATGTTCTTTCTCCAGAGCGCATCCATTTCGTGAAGTTCCGCTGGTGTCGCTGATTCCTCCAGAATAAGACGGTTTGTTGCAGCTTCGTCATCGAACTGGATTGTTGGCAACGGCAGACCGTGGTCTGCTAATGAGGAATCGAGCCGTTGGAGAATATTGTTGAGCTGAAGCAGCCCCCAGTTAGCGACATGCTCGGGCGTGATCATCATCTGTTGCCTTTGGTTTCGGAGGTGGTACTCGACGTCCTGGGTGAGGTTGTCATAGTGCTTCGTCCACAACTGCGCCGCGTTTGTCACTCCATCATCGGCCGTTAACAGCATGGCAAACAGGTGCCGCAGCTCGTGCCCAGTGCGGAAGATCACCGCTTCGGTCAGACATCTGTCGGCTTCAGCGTCGTTGCGTAGGAGTCCCCGTTCGACACAGGCTTCCCGGAAGGTTCGAAACTCAACACCGTTGAACGTCCTCAGATGCGCAAACGTTGTCGGTGAAGGAACCTTGAGAAGAAGCAGTCTCAGGTAGTACCGCTCGCCGCCTTCAGGACCACAAAAAAAGATTCTTCCGATTGTCCGGTTGTCCCTTTTCCGTGGCACCCAAGCTCGATCTTCGCTGTTCCACCTGAATCGGGTCGGCACGTCGGCGTAGAGCAATCCTTGCGCGTTGAGATCAGGAGGTGTCTTGGCGCACAGTTTCAGGAAGGCGGTTAACGTTGTCTCCGGTGGGGCTGATAGATCTGGAGCTCCCTTATCGGGGTCGAACCGAACTTCCTGCTCATTTCGGAGGTGCAGCGCGAGTCTGGCCACTGCGGGATCCCGATCGTGCATCTCGAATCGAAATATTCGGTGAATGGCTTCCGGAGCGCAAACATATCGAGCGTCAAGGAAGTCGTTGATTTCGTCTCGAGCTCCGGGTTCGTCGATCGTGAACGAAGTTCGGTCGTGTCCCTTGTAAACATATTTGTAGAGATATTTGACTGCTGCAACCCCGCTCGCAATTTCGACGTTGACATGACAATTGTACTTGGAAGCAAGCCACGGATTTGTAGGAACAACGTTTGCATCCGTATAAACTTCTTCTTGCGCTGTGCCCGGGAATTTGACATATTGATGTATTCCGCGACGCCGGTAGTGAGGATATCCACCGTCTTCGCTGGTCGTCCGCGGTTGGAGTCGTTTAGGAAACCTTTTGGTACACTTCCCATGGTCGTCGTGGCACGCATGTTTGCCAGGACGATCACACCGCCGGTGGAGCATGCAGTTTGTGATAGTCTCAAACAACGCAGGGAACTTTTCGGGGTCCGGTATTTCCGCAGTAACGATCTTGTCGTAGTCGTCAATTGTCTTTGGCTTGTCTTCTGGGTCCATGATTAAAAGGATGTGGGCGTGAGGCAGCCCGCGCTTTTGAAATTCGACGACATAAACATATGCGATGACCTGTGCAAAGAATTGAGGCTTGTGAGCATTCTATCAGCTCTGTTTCGACTGAGTCCCAGATTGACATACCTTCCCAAAGACTCCTGGTGCATGGCCACGGCCTAATACATCCGCAAGGAGGGCTTTCAATTTCCCGTGAAAGACCCGTGCTACTATGTCGGGACGGTCGGATGCGGCTTGCCCGGGAAGCAACGCGTTGACGATTTCCGACCAGGCAGGATTGCATGTCATCGTGATGAATATGTCCGGAGCACCGAAAACACGAACGATGGCCATAGCATCTTGGTAAAGTTGGACCATTTGGCGTGGCGATCCGGTGTGTGACGACGGTAGAATTACTCTCTTGCCAATCTGCGCGGGATCGAGTCCTTCAGCCAGGCTTGCTTGAAGGGACGAATACTCTTCGGCTCTGAGCTTTTTTTGATTTGTTCTCATTCACCGAAGCCGATCCTGTTCAGTTAGTGCCCAGGCGTCGGCAACAAATTTCTGGAACAACCGGCCTCCAAGGAACAATGTCGGGTAGCTGATATTGTTGGGACGGATATGGAAGTAGTACGCGTTGAATTGGTTTTGCGTTACGTTTCGAGCCGCTCGGCCCGGTTTGTGGGTTATTGTGAGCGTTGGTGTTATCCATTGTGTGTTGCAAGACACCGTCTTCGTCCCGCACCCGTCGAGCTGCCTCCGTTGCGGAAGTATTTTGGCTGAGGGGGATTCTGTCGTAGTACCAGTCTTCGCCGTATGGTAACAGTAGCGGATATGTCAGGGCCATGAGCGCAGGGTGCCCATCGTAAATGAATTGAATCCCGTGGCTGTTGTCGTTTGGCGGGTGACGTAATCGGACGACAATCTCTCTTCTCGAAGACCGGTATTCTGTGTCGTCCCCGGGTAGAATGACGGCAACCTCGTCTTGAGTTGGTAAGTTGTAGATTCTCGGATCTCGATTGCGCGGCGCAAGTAACCGCAGCTGGTACATATGTGATGCATCACAGTCCATGAACTCCTGTGCTGTCAAGAACAGTTTGACGCGCCTGTTGTGATGTTGCAGCATACCGTCGAGTAGTGGAACAATTTGTTGATATGCCGTGTCCAGACGTCGTACTTCTTCAGACGGTCCATTGAATCTGCGTCGCGCTTCAATGCGTTCCGTCGGAGCCAGGAATAGAATCTGCGCAAAGACTGGGTTGCTTGCTGGGGATGGTGCCAGGGTGCCGATACGATGAAATACGTTCCCGCTCAGGTAGAAAGATGGTGGCGCGGAACCGCTGATGATGCCATGACCTTTGCTTGTCCCGAATGATGCCATAGCAAAGCTTTCATTGAATGCCAGAATGCGTTCCCGAAAGATCTTCTCAACTGTTTCACGGATATTCAGCAAGGCTGTTAGTCCGCTGTACTTGATTTAGCAGGTTGAAGGAATGGACGTGTACCGACCTGGACCATCGCCAGTCAAAAGCGCGAGCAGCTCGGGGGGCGGTTTTTCGATTCCGGGTAGCCGAACTTTGCCGTCCGCGCAACAGGTTTTGAATGGTGTGACCTCGCCTGGGGTCGATGATCTTTCGAACTCCCAGTGTAAAGCCGAACAGATTGGACACTGCAATGTCATTGAGCCGAGATCGTGTCGGGCGAAAGGCCCTTCCGGCAGCGGCAGCAGAGCAGTCGGGGGGGTCCGGTTCGATCGCACTCTTTCGCGTTGGCGTCGTTGGCGCTGCTCCGCGGATCGGCGATCGACGGCAGTAGTGGTCGAAGTTGCAGTTGCGTCTGTACCTGACCCCGCGACGTGAGATAGGTCTGGAACTGGTTCATAACGTGGGCGAACGGATCTCAAGCCTGGAGGTGAAGGACTGCGGGCGCGTCGCAGTTGCCCGGCTGCCGATGCAGATTGACTCGACGATCCAATTTGCGCGACGTCGTCTTCTTCGATTCGCCGCTGCTGCCTCTCGCGAAGTCGTCGTTGTCGCTGTGCTTCGGATCTGCGATTGTTCGAGGTTGCTGTTGGCGGGTGCTGTGCGGGCGCGACGTCGTCTTCTTCGATTCGCCGCTGCTGCCTCTCGCGAAGTCGTCGTTGTCGCTGTGCTTCGGATCTGAGATTGTTCGAGGTTGCTGGCGGCGGCGTCTGTGCGATTAGAGCGGGGGCCGGGTTGTGCGGAGGAGGGAAGCGAGCAGCCTCACGGGCGGCGCGCTCAGCTCGCTCACGTTGCCGACGTCTCTGCTGCCCCTCTGCTCTCCGTGAAGGTTGTTGTAGAGGAGACGATGTCATTTCGGCAGTGGCAGGAACTGGATGACTGAAGAAAGTACGCTACGATGTGGTAGACTCGCAAAACAGGTCGTCTCAGTCTGCGTCGGGAAGCAGAGGGTCATGTGCCACGCTGCTTTGATTGAAAATGGAACCTCGGCGAACGTGGGCGAAACGGCCTGGGGCCGGCCGACCCTTTCTGAAACAGCGCTAGCTGGCTCAGGGGACACGCTGGACCGAGAGCTGTTGCAGTAGCGAAACTATTATGACGTCACGCCACATGGTTTGTCTTTTGGTTTGTCTTTCGTTCTTTGACGTTCTTTGTCTCCCGTTACGTCTTTAGTAGATAGAAGAATTACGTCTTTAGTAGATAGAATAGTAGATAGTAGATAGTAGATTCGTTCTTTGACGTTCTTTGTCTCCCGTTACGTCTTTAGTAGATAGTAGATAGTAGAAAGTAGAATTGTCTCCCGTTACGTCTTTAGTAGATAGTAGAATAGTAGAATAGAATTAGAGCTGGAGGCTCACAGAACCTGATCGTCGGAGCTCGAAATACTAATGGCAAATGCTCCATTTACAATCCTTAACTTAAAACTATCCTTAAAACCATATATAATAAAAAACGTCGTCGAGACAAAGAACGTCAAAGAACGTCAGAGAACGGGAGACAAACCACGTAGACAAACCACGTGGCGTGACGTCATAGCCAGCTCTCGGTCCACCGCGTCCCAGCTAGCTAGCGCTGTTTCAGAATGGTTCGGTCAGCCACAGGTCGTTTCGTCTACGTTCGCCGAGGTTCCATTTTCCATCAAAGCAGCCTGGCACATGACTCTCTGCTTCCCGAAGCAGACTGAAACGACCTGTCTTGCGTGTCTACCACATCGTAGCGTAGTTCCTTCAATCATCCAGTTCCTGCCACTGCCGAAATCTATGCCCGACCTCGGGTAGAGTCGGCCAGTGCGCCAATTCTGCCGTGTCACGGCTTGCCGACACTGGGCTTCACTCCACGACGTTCCGCGGCCTTCCATTCTATGAGCCCGGTTTAAACTGAGGCGCAGGCTTCTCCATCTTTCTCCCTCCTGCTCTTCACACCTTACCCATCGCACCTCATCCCATCGCTCGCGACATCCGAAGCGGTCGTCGTGGAAGCTCTGCAACGAGTACGGGACAAGTTTTCTCGAGAAATGGCTGCCGCATGCAGCATAGCTACGGATTCGAGTAAGTAACTTCATGAACTGTGCTCTTGGTGTGGGATTGTTCAGGAGCTAATGGAAAACTACCAAGCAGCAATTCCCTTCAACAGGTCCTCTTTGAATGTCAACCCTCGAGTTGTTTCTTCACCATCAGCTGGTGACACTGCATGCGTGAGTTATCCCTTGAATGGCTGTGGAGTCTTAGATATGACGGAAAAACTGATACGAAAAAAGACATTGGATGTCAGTGACACAGCGGAAGGATTGAGCGGAAGGATTGACTTCGTACGGTTGAGAATCCGGGTCATTGGGACACTAAATGTGAGTCTGCGCTGCCATTGCTACAGATGGACAACAGCAAGAATACTAATAGTTGTAACGAATCGCGCAAGAAAACAGGCTCTGGTTGCGTGAATTGCAGCTCACCATCCCGTGGCAGATCCTCAACGGTTCGGTTCGGTGGAGTGACCTTCGTGTTGGCAGGTGTGTGCCAATCTTTCAAAAGCAAAACGCAGGGCAGCATGACTAACTGACCGGTTGGACTGTAACGTCACAGGGGATTCGTGACCGAAACGGAACGGGCAAACGCACAGGACTTTGCAGATTGGCTCTGAGGAGTTGGAGACGGGTCGGCGAACGAAACAGAAGACTCTATCGCGCTCCCACGTGAGCTTCTCCTGTCGGCGACCACGAGGAACAGCTCCGGGTTGATTAGACACGTTTATCTCGGCCCCGCGCTCGAACTGGACAATATGTCGATAGGCGAAAAAGTCGAATACTTCCGAGATCGAGCAATTCTGGCGCCCAAAAATTCGCAGGTGGATCAGATCAACGACATGGTGCTCGACCTGCTGCAAGACGAATCACTGTTCTTGATCGAGTACCTTCAGAGTCTCAACAGGTAAGAGTGTGTCTGGAGACGCCCGTCTTTTCTCACGGCCAGTCGTATGTCGCGTTGTCCCGAGCAACGAATGTGGAGGGTGTCAGAGTTTTGCTTCATCAGACTGAGAACGGAGCAGCGGATAATGTTGAAATTAAGAGTTACCTCAAAGCTCCGAGCACATCATCGGGCTCCCAGAGAACAAAAAAAGAGTTCAGTGATGAAATAAAGGCTCTGTACATTTGATCGTCGTCGCGCGCTTCTCTCCCGACTTCAACCGCTACGCTTCCGTTACTCAATAGTACCGCAGCTGTTGCAGCAAAGTACATCACATTGCAGCGGGTCAACGCTTACGGTGGGATGGCGCGCGGAGCGCGCCGCCGCACCTAGTTCTATAGAATAATTTATGTGCGTTCGGGCCCCAAAAAAATGAAATGGAAGAAACTCGCGCGCGCCCGGTCGGGTTTTGGACAAAGGCTTCGCAGCCCTCCAAACTTTGAACGTGAGCTCGAGTACGTGACGTCCGGCGAGTACTCAGTACTATTGGCTAGGGATGTCAGCCCTGGGCCCCAACTGCCGCGTAGCAGGTAGAGATGGGTCTGAATGTCCAGCTCAGCTATACGACGAGCGCGGCTCCACCTCATTCGGCTTAACAGGCTTCGGCTTCACTGAGCAGTGGTAGTGTGGGGTGGGGACTCAGCCACGCCCTCGACACAGGCTCGTCCTTGTCGTCACTGACTTGGCCAATCACGTGAGAACTGGAATGTCTTCAAGTTGTATTTTTTGGGGAAGGAAGCTTCGCGCTTGCCCGGCCCTGGGAACGCGCTGAGGTTAATGCAACAATGCACGACCCCTCCTGTCGACACCCGAAGACCTGGTGGAGATGGCTAATCACGAAGGGTGATCAAGCCGAAGCGATCTGAAACGGAAGAATCAATGTTCCGGGCTTATAGGAGCTCTGTTTCGTAAGTCCAATTGGCCTCAGGATCATGGACGCCCTCACCACGTGACCGTGACCGTCGTCTGACTCGACGTCGGGGTCCGGGACCTACGCCGAAGAGCCTCTGATTTACTATGGTGACAGCGGGTTCATGAGGGGCGAGGATTGTATATGAGGATACTCGGAACCAGCACATGTAGTGGAGCGAATATATGTCATCACTGCTGCTGCTCTAGATAATTCGGTTCTGCGAAGATTTGATCCGCATCAGGCAATCGAAACCGCGGGTGGCTGCAACTCGGAGACTGGAAGTGCGGATGGATGGAGCTCGAATCATGATAGAGCCAGACCGTTTGCATGCTCCAACATGGCTTGACTGCCAAATAAGTTCCTCTCCAGTCCCTGCAAACCGCTCGGTGGAATTCTGGTTCGAAGCCGAATTTCTGGGGGACAATTCCATGAAATCGCCGAGTAGCTCAACAGAAAATGATGTACGGATCAATCGTAAAATCTGGTGAAGATCCGAACGGTCACAGTAGTGCAGGCTGAGGTTCAGCGGCTTGTGGCCGCCCCGCGGTGCGTAATTGGGCCTTATTGAGGGTTTTTGGGCCTCCCGAACAATATCGCGCCGTATCAGGCTGTATCATGCGAGGTGCTGCCTGACTGCTTGATTCGATTTCGACAAGCGTCTCTTCCTCTCCCCTTCCTACAAGCTGAGGTGACTCAATTCCGCTGCTCACACTACCTTCGCTAATCACGAATCATGGATGTCAAAGTCATTGGAGTACTTGGTAAGTCTTCGGTCTTTTCTGGGAGTCACTTGCAAGTCTCCTCTGCTCTGATTGCGCGCACCGGAGGCACGGTCAGGCCGACTGGATTGCTCCGCCGCAAGTTCGAACAGCCGGAGCCGGCTCGCGACGCACATGGCGTCTGCCCTCGGTGTCTTTCCCCGTGGTGCCGGAGTTCTATCAGAGTATACGGACTGTGTACCCTCGATCCCGCATATCTCACGATCGCCTTTCGCGTAGGTGGCTAGGTCCCATCTGACGCTCGATCGCCCCTCTGCTCTCCCATTCTAGGTGGTGGCCAACTAGGGCGAATGCTCCTTCAGGCTGCATCGCCTCTGTCTATCCCGATCATTGTGCTCGACCCAGAAGAAGGGGCACCGGCTAAGCAAGTGTCGGCGCCCGAGCGACTGCCTCTGTCGCAGCCTGCTTCGACTTCGTCACAGGCTGGCTCTGGGCCCGGTCCTCTCTCCCACCTGAATGGACCCTTCACCTCGGAGTCGCACATTCGGCAACTCGCCCAAAACGTCGATATTCTGACCATCGAGATTGAGCACGTCGACGTCGCTGCTCTGGAGCGGGTGCAACACGACTTCGCGTCTACTGGAGGGCGCTCGGGCGAAGGCGTCAGAATCTACCCCGCTCCGGCCGTCATTCGTACGATTCAGGACAAGTACACACAAAAACTCTATCTTCAAGAGCGCGGTATTGCGGTCGCCCCCTTTTTGCCCATCACGGGAACGGGCGCCGCAGCCGCCGACTCTGTGGACCCGCGGGCCGACCTGCGTGATTCGGTGCGAGATGCGGCCAAGGATTTCGGCTATCCTCTCATGCTGAAGTCCCGACACCTCGCCTACGACGGCAAGGGCAACTTCGTGCTGCGCTCGGAGAACGACATTGAACTCGCCTTGGAAGCCCTTATCCCGGATTCGTCGCTGACCATTCAAGGCGCGAGAGCTCCGACCGATCGCCTCTACGCCGAAAAGTGGGCCGCCTTCGTCAAAGAGGTCGCCGTTATGGTTGTCCGCGGTGCCGATGGAAGTACGCGTTCATATCCCGCAGTCGAGACTGTCCACCGGGATAGCATCTGCCACATCGTGTATGCCCCCCTTCGACCGCTGTGCGACGGTGATTACGGGGTGGGGTCAAAACAGAAGGGCGCGTTCAGCATATCCGCGAAGCCGGTGGACGAGCGCGCACAGGAGCTTGCTGTGCGAGCCATTGACGCCCTCGGGGAGGGGGCCGTCGGTGTGTTTGGTGTAGAGATGTTTTGGTTACCGGATGGTCAGTTTTTGCTCGTGGATTCTGGAGATTCTTGTGCGATAGCACGCCAAGCTGACCTCACCTCAATGTCAACAGGCCGCCTCTTGCTCAACGAAATCGCACCACGACCGCACAACTCGGGCCATTATACCATCGAAGCCTGCTCCATCTCGCAGTACACCGCTCACCTTTATGCGATCTTGTCACTGCCGTTGCCGCCAATCCAATTTCTCCCACGATCATCCGCCATGCTCAATCTGCTCGGGTTGTCGTCCTCAGCTCAGTCAGATTTCATGGGTCCGTCTGGCGTAGTTAGAAAGGCCATCGAGCTCGGAGCAGCTGTGCACTTGTATGGAAAGGCAGGATGTCGCAAGGGCAGGAAGATGGGTCACGTGACGATAGTCGGCGAGTCCGATGAGATCGTCCGTTCGCAGCTCGAACAACTGGTTGAACTCTTACCAGGAGAGTACGCCGAGAAGGCCCAACGGCAAGAGGCGACCCGATCGGCTCGATCACCACTTGTCTCGATTGTCATGGGTTCGGATTCGGATCTGCCTATTATGCTGAACGCCTCCAGCGTCCTTCGCCAGTTCGAGATCCCCTTCGAGCTGTCGATCGTATCAGCTCACCGGACACCTGGCCGCATGGTCGAGTTCGCTCGAACCGCCGCGAGTCGCGGGATCCGGGTCATCATCGCTGGAGCTGGGGGTGCGGCGCATCTACCGGGCATGATTGCGAGTGAAACGATTTTGCCGGTCATCGGTGTGCCTGTCAAGGGCTCCAGTTTGGACGGCGTCGACTCGCTGTACTCAATCGTACAGATGCCTCGCGGGATTCCTGTCGCGGCAATGGCCATCAACAACTCGATGAATGCTGGTCTCCTAGCTGTCAGAATCCTGGCAGCAGGGGGAATGGGCAGGCTGAACACGGCTCTGGCGGAATATGCTGCAGGACTAGAGGATGAAGTTCTCGCAAAGGTGCAGACATTGGAAAACATCGGCTGGGACGCGTATGCAACCACCAAGCTAGCCAAGAAATAGACGATGTGCCCCAAATTTCTAGATTGCAAAATAATCAGTGGGCGGATGCACTGCAAAGTATCTATGCGATTATTGCTGCGGCCCTTCCTTGAGACTACTTCTTCCGGCCTTCATCATTTCGTCAGTGATCAGCAAATTCGAAGCAATCACGGCTCTGCAACAACGAGGCGGACGGATGGCGGGGTCAGCTCGCGCGCTTGGGACCTGTGCGTGCAATGACTTACGCAGAGTGAATCATATGTCGCTTGACGCGATAGTTGTCCCAGATACCCTCACTGAAACAGAGAGAAGTCCACACCGATGAGTATACCCTCGCTATCGGCGATCACATGCATGCCAGGGTGCTCGTTCGTACGTGACAGGGTCCATTGGTTCACCAGTGCTCAGGTTCAGCCCAACGACATTCCCTTCGGCTGCCTCGTCCTGATCATCAAAAGACAAACCGTTGATGCAAAAGCTGTAAGATGAATACTTCTTTCGTTTACCAGTAGAAAAGGGCACTAACCTGCAACGCAACGATGCAGTCCTGCACGTCTAGGCCGGCGTTCACGGCCAGTGTTTTCGGGATCACGAGCATCGCATCCGCAAATGCTTGCACTCCCAGCTTTGTACGGCCCTTCGCGTTTTTCTTGACTTCCCCTGCCAGATAAGCATGGGCAGCGATCTCAAACGCTCCCGCTCCCGCAACGAGAGCACCGTCTTCAAGCGCATTCTTGACTGCGCGCAAGCCGTCCCGAACCGCGTCCGAGATCTGGGCGATCGTGTGAGCATTCGGCCCTGCGTGCAGGTGTGTGCGGGTGAAGGTCAATGACTCGGATTGAACGAAGGCAACACGTCCCTTGACTACGCTTACCTTTGATCAACAACGTCACACTCTGCGGGTCCTTGACTTCCTCCACGAATGTGTATTTTTCTTCGCCAAGAGTGTGTTCATAGACGAGACCCGCATAGCCAAGATCTTGGGGCTGAAGGTCTTCCACGGAGTTTTGAGCGGTTCCGCCACAGATGAGCTGCAACCTACGTCGAGAAAGAAGATGGGCTGTCTCAGCAGCCTGCGCAAGTGACCCCGCATCGACATTGACAGAGCACGTCTGACGCACCTCTCCATATTGCGTCGCTTGGCTCGTCGGAGTGCCATGATCCCCTGCTTCGCGAGCATGTCAAGCGACAGTGGGTCGATCCCTTTCTGGTTGATGACCACAAAATTCTTCGGTTCGCCGATGATATTCCCGTCCTTATCGAGCTGGCTGTCGCACACCATCTTTTTGAGCTCAATGATCTTGCGGACTTTGGCATCAGTGAACTTGCGTTCCGACTCGACGAGCTTTTCGCGTTGTTCCGCCGAGGAGTAGAAGAAGCCCGAATTGACCTCCCTGTAGGCCGGGAGAGGTGAAGGTCAGTTGATTCGAACAGACCGCGAAGTCCCTTTCCAATCTCTGAGGCGCCTTGCAATGGGCACGACATACGTTTTTTCGTATTCCAACGACACGTTTAAAATGAGGATTGAGCAGTTGGTTAGGCGCTTGGGCATGTCTGGGTGTCGAGGTCCATGATCGAGCACGAGGCCCTTGATGAGACGGGTGTCGGTGTCGGTCAGATGCTGCATCTTCATCAATTCGACCATGTGCAAATCGATCGGCAAGTATTTGGATGCGCTCGCGCCATCCGGCGACCTTATGAGAGACTTCGTCGCGATCTCTCCAACGGTAGAAACCCGTCGGATGGCCAGTACAGCATCGACAAGGGACTGGGACAGGGCTTTGGCCAAGGACTTGTGGACTTTAGTAGCCAATGAGGTGAAGGCAACATTGACCAAGAGCTCGTGAAATGGCGAGCCACTCATCGCGAAAGGAGTTTTGAACTTGTCCAAGAACGTCGTGAGACTGTTCTTGGCAATGTCAAGGCCATCAGCGAGGATGCGGGGATGCACTCCCTCAGAGGTGTAGCGCTCGGCTTGCTTGAGCAATTCACCTGAGAATACGGAACCTCGTCACGTCAGTGCACTCTCGGCGGCATTACAACTTTTCCCAATAAGGGTCATCAACCTACCAACGAGAAGGACTACGCTCGTGGTTCCGTCGCCGGTCATCTCGTCCTGGGCCACTGCCGTTCGCGCGATCAGAGCAGCGGTTGGGTTCTGGCACAGGGCGTGGAGTGGAAGTGGAGAGAAGCGGGTTGAGCACAGATTTTTAGACAAGCTCGTGCTCAGGTGCATCTCTAGGTGACCGCACATACCTGGATCTGCATCTCACTGAGCAGAACCTTGCCATCTTTGGTCATTTTTAGTTGACCGGCGCCGTCGACAAGCATTTTGAGTGTACCCCGGGGTCCTATGGCGATACAATCGAGGCGGTACATCAGTACAAGGTGTGGTTCATGCGGAGAATCGGCCGTATCACGAAACAGCGCGTGACCACGCCCCGAGTGCTTTGGAGCGGCATGTTCGCGGGTAAGGGGACGACGCCACGACGATCGACGTGGAACTTAAGTGAGGCTCTGCGCAGTTGCAACTCTTGCACATGCACGAAGGATGGCTTGGCTGACACCCCGGTGTAGACAGTAAGGCCGGGTCTCACTCACCCAAGTTGCTCTTGACGACATTCGCAAGGCCCATCGCTCCGGTGGCCTACCCAAAGTCGGATGCAAAGGTCAGGATTTAGCTCATCGATCTCCATTACCACTGCCACGCATGGCAAAACACTTCAGGTCGTCGATGTATGGGAAGGGGGCTCTTTCACGCACATTGATTTGGAACGCCTGATTGCGACGCACGCTCTCGGCGCGAGGGTTCAGGAGCTCGAGCGCGGACCTGCGCGCATGATTGATCGAGATACAAAGTTGATGAGCAGAGCAAGGAGCGGAATGAGCGATCGCAGCGATATACGACGAGTAATCGACGACGTACATGCTGCTGTCTATGCGGGTCAGTAGTAAGCGCAAGAGCGTGCAAGCCTGCGCGCGCCTGCCAGCGAGTGCCAGCCTGTGCCAGCAGCTGCCAGTACAGGCCAATACTCTGCCGCAGCCTGCAGTCAGCCTGCCGCGACCAAGTTCACTCGGGCTTCGATTGGCCCTCCACGCGCTGCAGCGCGCTGCCTTGCCGCCTCCTGCAGTCACGCATATCGGTCACGGATCGTCCACGTCTCAGCTCATAACCTATCGAGCGAGCATCCGCCACTGGTCATTCCTGCTGTGACCTCGAGGCGGCTCACTATCCTTGTACACTCCCGGCAAACCCACACGCGACGTGACGGGCCGCAGTTACTCCGTTGCGTGACGACAGGCGAACGAATGGCCACGACTCAGTCCGGCCTCTCGCGTCGACGAGGGGGGCCATCCCCTGGCGGCGCCCAAACAAGCCACAATGGCACCGCACCCCTAGCCCTAGGTGTTAGTTCGCCTCCAGGAGCGAGTCTGAACGGCAACTCACCCTCCCAACGCTTCGGTGGGGTGGCCGCTGCAGCGACGGGTGCAGGTGGGGCCTCGTCGCGACCGACGACTCCAGCTGGACATCGTGTCGCCTTCGACGAGCGTGACCTCGAGAGCTCCGAAGATCAGATCATGCCCAAACTGACCCTCATGGAAGAGGTGCTTTTGCTCGGGCTCAAGGACAAGCAGGTGCGTTCATGCGGTCATTCGTTCCGGTGTTTTGCATGTCGGCGTGGGGCATGTACCCCCCAACGTGACGGTGTCACTCGCGACGTCGGGCACTTCGACGCGCCTTCGGTCGTGGTTTGGCCAATGCCCACGATGGGGGGTCGGACCGACCGCGCAATTGGATCGCCAACACATTGGGACGGCACCGCTTGTATCTGAGCGCAGACCGTCGGTATCGTCACCACGCTCCTACTCGAGGTTGTGTTGGCCCAGAAAGCCTGGGCCGGGGCATCGGGTCATCCTCGTAAATTCAGGAGGACGAGCGCTGATCCTCCTCCTCCTATCCACCATGCTGTGTGTAGGGCTATCTCTCGTTTTGGAACGACAACATCTCATACACGCTCAGAGGTTGTATCGTGCTCGAGCTTGCTCTTCGCCACCGAATCGCAATGGTCCGAGACCCCAATCGGAGACGGTTCCCGCTGGCCGATCGGTAAGTTCCGGTGGTTTCCACGTATGATACGACGATCATATCTAAGGGGGCTCGTCGTTCTCATCTGTGCATCCGGAAGGGAGCGAGCGTCAGGAGGTTTCACTGCTGACATGTTGGCCTTGTTCGCTTCAGCTACATCGAGGTGGTCGACGATCGCCTCACTGGAGAAGTTTTGCTCGACGAAGCCTTGAAGATGATGAAGATCTCAGAGAGAATGAGCGTTGGCACGTGGATCGATTTGATGTCAGGTGAGCGGTTGCCCTCGTGCCGCCACATCTCGTCGATTCCTGCACCGACCATTGCCGGTCACACACTCGTTGTCGGGGCGCTGGTGGTGCCTTGCACTTGGCCGCTAACAAAACACGAACGGATCTTGTTCATAGGCGAGACATGGAACGTCATGAAGATCGGATACCAGCTCAAGCAAGTTCGAGAGAGACTGGCGAAAGGTCTCGTTGACAAGGGCGTGCTGCGGACGGAGAAACGCAATTTCCTACTTTTCGACATGGCAACGCATCCGGTTTCGGACCCGACGTTTAAAGATGATGTTCTGCGGCGTACTCTTGGCCTACTCACGGCTCGCACCGCGGCAGTACCCACCTCCGACCTCTACGGGGAGCGAGTCCGATACCGAACTATTCGAGCCGTAAGCATGGTCTGCGCCGCCTTTTCTGCCAACGTACTCGAGAACGCGCTTGTCCATCTCAGCTACGATGCACGCGAGGCCGCTTTCGCAAAATGCGACGAGTTGCTCGCCGAGTTCTCTCAGTGGCCTTTCGCCGCATTCCGACCGCCTACCGCTGGCGGGGGAGGGATCGGGGCGGGCAGCGCGTCGGCGAACGTGGAGAACGCAAATCTTGCAGAGATCAACAGGCTGGCAAGAGGGGAGATGTCAGGCGGTGAAGGTGGAGCGGAAGGTCAGACGCAACGAGAGTTGCACCTGGAAGTTGTAGCTGCCGTTCTAGAGGTGTGCAGGAGGTGCGTGGCGCGGCGTTCAATTTGATCGAGGAAACTGTCGCGATGGCTGACCCAATCCCTTCCACTCACAGAATGGATTCATTGCTGTAGTTTCCTGGACAGATTCCCTTCTGGTGGTGGGCAGGCTCTTTTATTTGGGGCACATGGGCTTCGGGGAGGTGTTCCCATTATGGCTGTAATCAGTAGCCCGCGCTGTCCTTCTCTCGGCTCTGCTTCTTCCCTGCATGATGACAACACATACAGTCTTGAAAGTCCAAACGCGGAAAGGGAATACAAGCAAGAGGTGAAGGAGGGCTCTCATCATAGCCCAGGCAAACTCCAGTCTGGATCAGTTGGCAAACTCGCGAGGCGACCATCGCCCACAGGCAGAGACCCCTCGGAGGCCAATTTGGGAAGACTTGTGCGAGGCCATGTCTGATTCCTCGTCCTTCATTCCGACCACCCATGACTATGGCTTCAACTTCGTGTCGAGTCGTATTCGGTATTCGGGAATGTTCCGGGATCCCCACAGCCCGTGCCCCGTCATCTAATACGGTCTACCTCTCTCTGATGGCGCGGGAAAATCTTCGGGTGAAAAACCAAAAAAAAAAACCCGACAGTACTACACCGCACCGAGGTTCATTTTTGGCTTCGGGTTCAAGTGTTTTTTGGGCTTCTACAGAAAAAGAAACTCCTGCCAGCTTTCGATCGCCGGGGCCAGTATTGATCTGAACCTTGAACCTCGTTGAAGGGCTGCAAGACGCTGCACAGCTCGGGCGGAGGCAGTTTGCAGGCTCGGGCCAGCACGGGTTCGCTCAGGTTCGCTTGGGTTCGCTCTCTCTCGCTCTTTCGCTGTGTACGACTCGAACACCCTTCCACCTTCGACGCCGCCCTCTCGCTCCGACCGCATCGCTCTGCGCCTCGCACACACGTTCCGACATATTTCCTTCGTCGCAGATATGTTGTCTACGGGTCGACGGCTTCTGACTCGTCGTCTTTCGGCCTGGACCAACATCCACGCCACCTCTATTGCAAGAGGTGTCGTTCGTGATCATGCCGCTGCTTTCTCCACGACCCGCGGCCCGCATGCGACCGCGACTCCATCCGACACTGCCAAAGCCCCGTCGCCAGTTGATCAGTTCGCGAACGAAAATAATGCTTACTACGCTGAGGAGATGCTCAGATGCTGGAGGCAGGTGCGTCCTCGGAGGTAGCGTGTCTCTTAGCGGATCTGGTTGGCGTCGACGCGCCGCCACCGATGTGCTCCACGCGGGCTACGTTGCACTATCCCCCGCGAACGACGATTCTGTCGCCTGGCTGCTTAGTTCTGGCACTGACCGTGGCCGCGCCTTCTGACTTGATTAACCCAGGACCCATCGTCAGTACACCCTTCGTGGGCCACGTACTTTTCCGGGTTGGACTCTGGATTGCGCTCCGAGGATGCGTTCCGACCTCCCCCGGGTCTCGTCTCGCTACCCTCAACCGACGGCAACGCTCCTTTCAGTCTGGCCGGTGGGAACGGCTCAGGCCTCGTTGAAGATCATATGAAAGTGAGTCTGTTTGATGGAAGAGGGGTCCTCTCGTTATCGGCGATGTCAACGCTGGACGGTTCTCCTTATGCGGATGGCGGGAGGATGGCCCGCACCAAGCCATCGTATCTGGCCTGACTCGACTGCACACAGTCCCAGTCAGAAGAGTCTGGAGTATGATGATGCTCACCCGGATCGAGAACGTGTTCTTCGCAGGTCCAACTTCTTGTTCGAGCTTTTCAAGTCCGTGGCCATCACATCGCAAATCTTGATCCACTTGGGATCAATCAGCCCGATCTCTCTTCGACCATGCCACCCGAACTCACAATCGAGAACTACGGCTGGACCGAAAAAGATTTGGACATGGAATTCGAACTGGGTGCCGGCATTTTGCCCCGTTTCAAAGAGCAAGGAGTGGAGAAAATGTCGCTGCGTAAGATCATCGACGCCTGCAAGCAAATTTACTGTACGTCGAGTCGCCAATGAACCTCGTTCTCGATCTCGGAGCGCGCGTGACCGATGACTGCTTAGCTAACTGTCCCGGTCCGACCACGGCGCTTTAACAGCCGGCTCTATTGGCATTCAGTACATTCACATACCGAACCGCGACGAGTGCGACTGGATCCGCGAACGAATCGAGATTCCTGAGCCCTGGAAGTACACCGTCGACGAGAAGAGAATGATTCTTGATCGGCTCATCTGGTCCGACTCATTCGAGCGCTTCATCGCGTCGAAATACCCAAACGAGAAGCGGTTCGGTCTGGAAGGTGCCGAATCGATGATCCCGGGCATGAAGGCGCTGATCGATCGCTCGGTCGAGCTGGGTGTGCAATCGATCGTTATCGGCATGCCTCATCGCGGTCGCTTAAACGTGCTCGCCAACGTTATTCGCAAACCGACGGAAGCAATTTTGGCCGAGTTCGCTCCTTCGCTCGACCCGACTCAGGAAGCAGCAGCTGATGTCAAGTATCATCTCGGCGCAAACTACGTTCGACCAACACCGAGTGGCAAGAAGGTCTCCCTTAGTTTGGTTGCGAACCCGTCCCATTTGGAGGCTGAGGACGGCGTCGTATTGGGCAAGACCAAGGGCATTCAACACTTTGAAGGCCAAGGTGACCTCTCGAGCGCGATGGGTTTGCTACTGCACGGCGACGCTGCTTTCGCCGGACAAGGCATCGTATACGAGACTATGGGCTTCCATGACTTACCGTATTACGGCACTGGTGGAACAATTCATTTGATCGTCAACAATCAAATCGGCTTTACTACCAACCCTGCTCAGGGGCGCTCGACACCGTACCCGTCCGACATTGCCAAATCGATTGATGCACCCATCTTCCACGTCAACGGTGACGACCCCGAGGCCGTAACCTTCGTTTGCCAGCTGGCCGCGGATTTCCGTGCCAAGTTCAAGAAGGACGTGGTCATTGACCTCATCTGCTACCGTCGACATGGACACAATGAAGGCGATCAGCCTATGTTCACGCAACCGAAGATGTACCAAGTAATCAAGGACAAGCCAACCACGCTCGACGTCTACACGCAAGCACTGGTGGAAGAGTCGACGTTCACAAATGAAGAGACGGAGAAGCACAAAAGCTGGGTTTGGGGGATGCTCGAGAAGTCATTTGAAGCGAGCAAGGAGTACAAGCCGACGTCCAAGGAATGGCTGTCGTCATCCTGGGACGGTTTCCCCAGTCCCCGCGAACTGAAGGAGAATGTGCTGGAGGCGCGCCCGACGGGCGTAGAGTTTGATGTGTTGAGAAAGGTCGGCAAGATCATCTCTACTTATCCAAAAGACTTCGAGGTGCATCGCAACCTTGCAAGGATTCTGAAGACGCGCGGAACGTCGGTTGAAGATGGCAAGGGCATCGATTACTCCACCGCGGAGGCACTCGCATTCGGAACTCTGGCGCTGGAAAAAACTCATGTTCGCGTATCGGGTCAGGATGTCGAGCGCGGCACGTTCTCGCAGCGCCATGCGGTGTTGCACGAGCAGAACACCGATGCGCTTTATATGCCTCTGGCCCATCTGTCTGAGGATCAAGCCACTGTGACCGTCTGCAACTCGTCTCTCTCCGAGTTCGGCGTCCTAGGGTTTGAGTTGGGCTACTCGCTGGTTGATCCGGCCCTGCTCGTCATCTGGGAAGCACAGTGTGAGCGAAGAGATTGTGATCGCGTCGATACAGCAAAGTTTGGCTCAGGCTAATGTTCTTCCTTCTCAGTCGGAGATTTCTCTAACGGCGCTCAGATTATGATCGATCAGGTCAGCGGAGTGCAGATTTTCTCCCCACTTCAGACATATGCTCAGATCATTACTCGACCTGCTACTACTACAGTTTATTGCTTCCGGTGAAAAGAAGTGGTTGCAGCGGTCTGGCCTCGTAATGTCGCTACCTCATGGCTACGATGGCCAAGGGCCGGAGCACTCCTCGGCCAGGATCGAACGATTCTTACAACTGTGCGACGACCATCCATTCTATTACCCCACTTCGGAGAAGCAAGCTCGCCAACATCAAGATTGCAACATGCAGCTAGTTTACCCCACGATCCCTGTATATATGCTTTCCGCACATCGTTTAAGGTCGTTCGTTATTTTGGGCTAACCTGCTGTTTTTGTCTACTTCGGCCATAGTCCAATATTTTCCACGCTTTGCGCCGCCAGATTCATCGTGACTACCGCAAGCCGCTCATCGTTTTCTTCTCAAAGAACTTGCTGCGTCATCCCCAAGCCCGCTCCTCGCTTGAGGAGATGGGACCCGACACGCACTTTCAGCGGTACATTCCCGAGCCGGAACCGGAAGGCTTTGGCACGGCGGAAGATGTACAGCGCCACATTGTACGTGTTTGAATGAGACGAATCCCATCTTCTCCCATTGCTTGCATATTTACCTTTGACTGCCACAGCTCTGCTCCGGTCAAATCTACTACGCTCTTTTGGCAGAGCGCGAAAAACGGGGCCTTCAAGCGATTGTGGCGATTTCGCGTGTGGAGCAACTGTCTCCGCTTCCCTACGATCTTATTACGCCGCATTTGGATAGGTATCCCAATGCAGGTGAGTTGTTCACTGCTATGCCTTGGTGAAACCCACGCTGACAGTGATTTCATCGCCTCCCTCTGCAGTGCAATACTGGGTTCAAGAAGAAGTGAGTACTTCCTGGCGGTCAGGAATGTCCTTCGCTGCTGCTTGCTGATTAGATCTTGTGGGTTACTGCTTTGCTACGCGTGTAGCCGATCAACGGAGGAGCATGGCAGTACATGCAGCCTCGACTGGAGACTGCCATGCGTGAGACTGCGCATCATGCTTCAAAGCGAATGTGAGTGGATGGTGCACTTGTAAAGTCGGACCGCCCAATGATTGACTCTGCATATCTCTCATGGTGCAGCTATGTTGCCGGACGCGAGCCTGTCTCTTCGGTTGCAACTGGTTCCAAGAAGCAACATTTCTACGAGATTGAGCAATTCATGGAGCAAGCTTTCGACCTTTCGAAGCATGCGCAATCCCATGGATCGCAGAAGGCGCATTAATTGGTTTCCTTCTTGCTGGTCACAAATCGGAATACGACAGGGGCCATTATTGGTTAGGACCGTTTTAGTCTGATCATACATCAACATCTTCCAAGATAGGTTGCTTTGACAAGCACAGACTGCTTAAAGAAACGCATAAAGAAACTAGACAGACCCTTCTGGAATGCAAAAGTTCTTTACAACTCAGCATCTCACCTGTTGTCTACTCCGGACTTGTCTTCTACCAGTGGGATCCCGTTAAATGAACGGGAGGATTGAACATTATACATGGTTTGAGGAGGGGTTCAAAGAAACAACAATACGAAGTACAAAGAAACCATTCTCCATTAGATTAAAATAAGCTGGTAACTGCTAGTCGCATTCCTCTCAAGTCGCACGCGTGGGATGAAGAGTTTGGTGCCCGCTCAATCTCCGGTCAAGATGACAGCTTAAATGACTCACAATCTTGCGTGCGAGACGACAAGGCGATTAATGTTGCGGGGCCTGTGTCTGGGTCGAGAGCGCCATTCGACCCCAAGTTTCGCCTGCCTTGACGACCTCGTCTGCGCTGCCTTACTCGACATAGTCGTCATCGAACTTCTCTGGCTGCGTGACGATGAGGTGATTGACCGTTGCTTTATGCGGAGCTAGGATCGCCTGGAGCAAGAACAGCTAAATTAGATCGTTGAGGAACCCCTTGTTCACGGTCCTTAGACCGGGGTAGATGAAGTCGATCACTGCAAACCTTCGGCGGTTCTTTGACCATCTAGAAGCAGCAGGTATTCAGGCACCTGCGAAACGAATAGGAGATAGTCTTAACGTCGGTTGGTCCGGTGAAAGAGAGGAGCCAGACGTACTGCGATTTTGTCGTATGGGTGCATGTTGCCAGTTTCATCTCCACTTCTAGTAGACATTCCGCAAAGTCGCGCGTTTGAGCCAATTGAGCCTCGTCCATCGCATCTGAGCGTTCGAGCTGAGACGCAGGTCCTCGGTAAGTCGCAAGACACGAGCGTCGCGCCAGAACTCTGCCTTGATGAGGAATGCATCGACGTTCGACCGGGAGTTCCTTTGGGAACGACAAGAATTCATTGGCGAGATTCCCCGGCAGATTGGAAACTTGTTAGCGTGCAGTCGTTCAGAACGCAGGCGAAAGTGTCCAGGACGCGGTCTGGAGGGACGGCCGCGGCGCAGCCGAGCGATCTGTTCTCTAGCGAATCTCAGCAGTCTGAATAGATGGATCTAACGATAGAGAAGTGGGAGAGAGGCGCAGGAGGGCGCGAGTCTGACAAGGTTCTAGCGCAAGGGAGCACCCAGAGGATCTCGAGCCTCACTGTTTTTTTATTTACTAGGGCTCGGGGGGCGCTCCGCGCCCACCTCCCTGCGTAAATGAAGGTTGTTGCGAGCTCCGCCCGCACCTCCAGGACCGTGGGGGGGGGGAAAGATCCGCGCGCGCGCGCACGGCTGAGAACCTTATTTAAGTCGTGCATTCTTTTATGTAGATGTAGATTTGATAGATTTCAATAACAGTATAATTATTACCCTAACTAGTAAAAAAAAAGTGTCGATCCGCGACCCATGTACCTAAAATCGCTGTTTTTGACTGTGTTGCGGCCCGGAGGGCCGCCTGTGTCCGGGCCGCCTGTGGTGAATGTGGCGCCGCGCGCAAGTAAAGCTTAGGCCGCTGAGGTTGGCTTGAGTTGTCGTGAGGCATAAGCGGAGCGGCGCCTTACACTCACCCCTTGTCCGGCTTGTGATGCAAACAATTGTTCGTCATCGTCTTCTGAATCGCTTGAGATGCCTACAAAGGCGGTTGAATCGCGGGTGTCCTCATACACTCGGATTGCTGCAACCATTCTCGGCCCTGGTGTTGGTCGTGAGGCAGAGGGTGTCGGCGTCGGCGATGTGGTGTTCAGCTTGTGCGGACAGTTTGTTGCAATGTGTCCATGAGCATTACACAGGAAGCAGCACCCTTCAAGCAGTGCCTTCTCCTTGGTTGCTGCGCGGTCAAAAACGGGTGTTCGAGTGCCCGCAGAATGTGGTGCGGCCTCGCCTTGGTTTTGGCGGACTTGGTCGTTTCGCCAATTCATACGTCGGGCCCCCGTCGTCATCCGCTCAAGGGTGATGGCTTCCCACATTGTCTGAAGGTATGTGACAAGCCCGTTGACTGTGAACTTGGAGAGCGCAAACGATGGGGAGGCGGTTGCGCGGAGGTACAGGAGCTCGTCGCATCGGTGCAGGAGTTGACACTTGAAAAGTTCGTCAGAGATGGCCGGTGTACCGTCGACGGACCCTGCTTGGCTGCATTCTTGTGTCAATGTCGCAACAAAATCGCTGAAGCGGCCGCTCTGGTGTGCGTTGAAAAAGGCATGTTCGGCGGCCAGCCCGGTCTTCTCGTTGACGAATCGGGCCTTGACCTCGTGTGCGAAGTCGGCCCAGGACTTGAGCGCCTTTAGCTTGTCACGACAATCGATGTACCAGTCCGCCCCTTCGCCCTCCATCTTGCTGCCAGCCTCACGGATGAGGTGCACTGGGGCAATCGTTCCGCCATAGTTCCATTCTGCCGACTCCTTCGCGTCTTCGCAACCTGCCAGCCAGCGCGTCACGTCCCTCGACTTGAAATCCGCCTTCAGTGACGGCATGTCAAGTTTGACTCGTCGTGCCGTACTCTCCGTGTGCGGTGGTGTATCTCGATTCTCGTTCGACATCTCTGTGATCTGATCTTCTTCGGTTCGCGGTTCGACTCGTTGTTCTGGGGCGGGGCGCGTGTTCGTGTTCTGGTTCTGTATCGGTCTCGGTGTCTTGTCTGGTCTAATTCGTGTTCGTGTTCGTTTTTTCCCTCGCAGCGGCTGAGCGGGTCTGCACCATGCGTTGCCGGGGCGGTTGCGAAGGTCGGGGTTTAACGTCTGGTGAGGACGGAGTCGTCAAAAAAAAAGTGAAAGGCACGAGATTGCTCTCAAGCCTCACTGATTCCGAATCCAAACAGAAAGGATCAAACGGTGTAATTCGCAGGCAAAGAAAGACTACCAAAAGGACTAAGGTCAAGAGGTGCCCGTGGCGCCGCGCGCAAGTAAAGCTTAGGCCGCTGAGGTTGGCTTGAGTTGTCGTGAGGCGTAAGCGGAGCGGCGCAGGACCCGGGTAAGCTCAGCCCAACGTGCGTCTCGAAAATGTACAAATTGGACCCTCTGAACCCCGAACTGCAACTCAGAAGAGGTACAAATCGAAAAATTTGGCATTCCAGATCATCAATGTACGTCCAGGATGTGGTACAAATCAATGTACCTGGACCTCGCACCTCCCCCAGCCCACCCCTGCTCGGCCATCGGCCGGGCGCGTATGAGTTGCGCGTACGCCATTTAATGGTCCATTAGTTCGCGCGCGCCAATTGTAATGCGCTTCAAGCGCACCAAGACTCGATCCGCAAGAATACAGAAAGGCGCTGGAAGTGGGCAAAATGCCATTAGACGCCCCGGATAGCCCCTGACCATCCTCACCTTGTGCCAGGTCACGATCATCCTACCTGCGCACTTCCGTGTGTGCCCTTGTTGAGGAACAAGAGGACAACATGTCATCTATAACAGTCACTCCAGAGTCACAAATTCACCTGTCCCTAGACGACGTGCTCGAGATCCCGCATTATTTGACAAAAGTCACAATTTTCGAGAATTGGTGGTATCATGCCTCCGGCTAAGCCTTCTTGAACAGGGGTTTAGCCTTGTGCAAAGTCAGAGCCACTGGATCTATGCAGCCCTACATTCACAGAATCACAAAAACGGGACCCTAAAGTGTGAGCCCCAACCACCTGTTGAATTCCATACACTCTTGCTTAGGTCGATCTCCAACCCGCGCCCAGTCTGGCCAGCCGCGCGCCGCTTGGACCACTTTTGGACTTAGAGATATTTCGCGCACTTGCACCGCGAGCCTCTTTAGTCTTCCCCCTAACACTCGTACTGTGTCTCGTGTACTTACTGGTTGCCGATCCAGTCCCCTCTCGAGACATACAACTGTCATGGTCACCAAATTGTTCAACATCCTTCAAGTACTCCACCTGCCGGTCATTCTTCTTCGATCTTCACCCATCGCTCCCGCGCGCCTTTCTTCCTGCACGCGCCGCCAAGACTTTACGCTCGGACCTCCAAGGCGCCTCGGATCAAAGGGACGATTCCCCTTCAACGCGACCTCCGGTCTTCCCATCGGCATTGGCACCACCTCATCTTCGAACCCCGTTGTAGTCCTTACATTGGGCTCCCCTCATCCGGCATACACTACACTGCCTCAGCCACTTCTCGACAAAGGAATGGCTCTCCAATAGGCACAGCCTTTGTTGCGCACGGTACAGCCTTCGGGCAATGGATTTTCCTCTGGTTGTGGTAAATTCTCTCTCTCTCTTCTTCTTCTTCAGTTGTAATATTCGATCAACAGTGTTCCTACACCTTGTCCGAATCCGATCCTTCCGACGCTCCTCTCGCGCCCTCGCTTCCGAACCGACCTCCTCGTGATCACCTCCTATCGTCTCACGCACCAGGCATACAAGTGCTATTGATGTTATACCTTTCACGGTGTGACGTTGGATCTTTGTTACCTCTACTCCTATCATTGTCTCTTCCTCTTCGGACTTGACCCTGACATAATATTACAACTCAACCCTTGTCTGCCTTCGTGCACACTCCGTCTAGACGCCCTCAACTTTCACGTCGACCTTCAACTTCCACGTTGTGAGATTGACAACCTCCTATGTTTCCTTCTCGCATCATGTCTCCTTTTCTCCGTCTTGTCTTACCTCCATTTTGACCTGCCTTTCCACACCTTAGCTCTCTCCCTTTTTCTGGCCTGGGTCCGTGCGCCTGACAGAGGCGGCTGGCCCAGCCGCGCGCTTGCCCGAGCCAACTGGCTCCGCGCTTCTCTCTCTCCTGCTCAAGCAACTTCTTGGTCTGGTCTCCTTGGTCCGTCGATCAGAGCCTTACCACCGCTTGAGCAGGCGTCACATCTTCATAGGTTATAAGCCCAACACACTACCAGCGCGGCCACCTTCGTGTCCGCCCCGCCTCGCATTTCGCACGGCCCAGCATGCCTGCGACCGACGCCGATAAATCCATCAGCACCGCCACGACGCTCGCGGTCCCCCCTCTGCGCCCACCCACGCAAGTGGCCGCCTTCGCAACCTCCGACCTGCTTCGCGACGCCAGCGGCTACCAGGACTGGGTCCTTACGCTGTGCTCCCGCCTGCCGTCCGACGTCCTCGAATATCTCAAGTCGGGCGTGCCCCATGAGTCTTGGCCCGCTATGGGATCACTACGCTCGCGCATCCATCTGCGCCGCTGTCGACCCGCGCACGGTTCTCCTGGGTCTCTCACGCTACTTCGGCGACGCTCGCAGTGGTCACAAGATTTGGGACGCTCTGCGCACGCGCTACGGTGCCGTCTCCGCTGTGGATCTCCTTCCTGTCATCGCTCGGCTCTTCAGCCCTGAGCCCATGCCCAACACCCCCGACTCGTTCCTTCAGTTGCGCGACCGATTTGAGAATGCCTCGCGCCTCCTGGACGACTCCAACGCCACCATGGACTCCCTTCTTACGTCGCACTTGCTCGCCCGGATCCCGTCATCCCTCTCCGCATGGCGCACGACTTTTGTCAATGCGCAGGGCACCTCCAGCACGCTGCCCGCCGCAACCGAGATCCTTGACCGCATCTACCGCGAGATCAAGGCTCGATCCGTCGACACCCCGGCTGTCGCCGTCGCTACTCCCCAGCGGCGCAGCCCTCCCGGGTCGTGCCCGAACCCAACCTGCCACCAATTGCACTGGCTCAACGATTGCCCCGACACTGCGTGGGCCGCCAACGGTGGATCCAAGAAGGGCTCCCAGCTCGCCGCCTCCCCAGCCATCGTCGAAACACCTGAGCCCACAACGTTCACAACGTGCCTCTTGGCCACTCCCTCGCCATTTGCCAAGTCCGCGTGGCTCCTCGACTCTGGCGCAAATCATCATATGGCCAACAACCGCGCCCTCTTCTCGACGCTACGCTTGTTTGCCGGCCCTAGTGTAGCCGGTGTCGCGGGCTCCCTCCCTTCCACCGGCTGGATTGCCTTGGGTTCCGCGTCTCCTTTGGCTCCGGTTGTGCTGATATCAGTAACCCATCCGGGACCATTGTTGCCACCGCTCAAGCCGTTGCAAACGACCTGTACGCCTTGAACGTCGCACCAGCACTCTGTACGCCCAATGCCCTCCTTGCCACCCCTGCCAGAGTGTCCTTGCTGACTCTGCACCGCCGCCTTGCGCACTTACCCATTGCGCAAATCAAGAACATCGTGCAGAATGGCTTGGTCACTGGGGTGGATTGGGTGGATTCGGACGAGGAGTTCAGGGCTTTTGATTGCAATGCTTGTCTCGCTTCAAAAGCACACAACCCTACCCTTTGCGCGTTCCAAGTCCGTTGCTTCTGGCCGCCTGGACCTCATTCATGTTGATGTTGCCCAGATGCCTCGGCCCAGTTTCAGCGGAAATTGCTACATGCTTGTGATTGTTGACGACTACTCTCGTAAACACTGGTGCATTCCCCTCAGTCACAAAAGCGACGTCTTCTATTGCCTCCGTGACTGGATCCTCAAAGTCGAGAACGCCACAGGCGATTGGGTAAAAACCGTTCGCTCTGACAACGGCGGGGAGTTCACTCTGCGCAGCTTCGTCGAATTCTGTTTGAGCAAGGGCATCCGTTGCGAACTCACAATTCCTTACACACCTCAACAAAACGGACGTGTCGAGCGCACCAATTGCACCATCAAAGAGGGTATCCTTGCATTGCTCTATTCGGCTGGCGCTGATACATGCCTCTGGGCCGAGGCCGCCAAGTACTTTGTGCACTGCAAAAACTTAATGCCCCATGCGGGTATTCACGGCGAAATCCCCGACACTCGCTGGCATGGTGTTGCGCCGGACGTCTCCTCACTGCGCGCCTTCGGCTGCCGCGCTTGGCACTGCCTTCCCTCGGTAAAGCGTACCGCCCTCGATCCCAAGGCTGTGCCCCTCATGTTTGTTGGCCTTGACAACCACGCCAAAGCTTACCGCCTCTTCGATCCGGCTACGCGCAAAATTCTCCTCAGCTGCAATGTCGTCTTTCATGAATCCGAGTTCCCGGCCCTCCAGCCCATCGCCAACACTCGCACTGGCCCCACTCCACTTCCCGTGGCTCTCGAACCCTAGCCTGACCAGGTAGACCACTCTGAGCCTTTGCTTGTTGCTTCCCCTCGCTCCCCGGCGCCTCGCGCCGAACACCCTGGACCTGAGCCCGCTGCCCCTGACCAAGGCCTGCGCCGTCCCTCCCCGGCCCGTGACGTCCCTGACCAGGACTCACGCGCGCCCCCCGCCTCTGACCAAGGTTCCCCCGTAGACCATGCTGGTGACCTCCCTGACCAGGACTCACCAGCTTCCTGCGCCTCTGACCAAGGCAGCTCCGACTCGGCCATCACCACGCGTTGTGGCTTCAGCCCTGTTACCTGCGCCACTCCCCACTTGATCCGACTCCCTGGACCCAATTGACCTCTTGTCGCGCCCAGGCGATGTTGCTTCGCTCTGCCTTGCGCAGGATTTCACTGACGATGTGGATGACGCGCTCCACTTGCCTCCGGCCATTGCCTACCTCGCCTCTGGCGCCGCCACTCTGCTCGAAACCTCGCCCGCTGACCCGATGGAACTGATTGCACCCGCCCGGGACCCACCCCACTGGCGCGCTGCAATGGCAACTCCTTCGCTGCCCGGGACAAATTTGACTCGCTCTCCAGTGATTTTTCGGCATTCATGCCAATTGATGAGTCCCTTGTGCCTGCAGACTCCAAGGTCCTCAGCTCGCGCTTTGTCTTCCGCACCAAACGCAACCAACACGGCCAAATCAAGTCTTACGAGGGCCGCCTTGTTGCCCGTGGCCACTCCCAGCGATTAGGCATTGACTTCGACGAAACTTTCGCACCTGTTGCCAAGTTCACCTAGTTGGTGTGTTGGGAATGAGGGTTAGGAATGGCGCGTTCATTGGTAATCTGTTTAGAAGCGCTCGTCTGTTTAGTGAAGCCTGGCGATGCGCACCAACCGTTGTCTTCTCTCCACGGTTGGATTACACGCTCGTCAGTCTCTTATTTGGTAGCGTCTGTATTGCTGCAAGGCACAGATTTGCACGCAGAAAAGACGCAGCGCATATCCAAGATGTCTACGACCTCGGTGGATTCCGGGTCCGCCACTCATCGCGGCCTTATGGGCGACCTGTATGGCAATGTCGACGCCACAAATTGGGGAACGGCCAAGGATCGACTCCAACGGGTGTTGGAGGGCGATGGCCGGTTCAAGCATGTCACGACCGAACTCAGCGTTGGCCCCGAGCCCGAACAGTCCGAGTTCACCCGTACGCTGGGTGGCTCCACTGTGGCCGACGTAGCCACGTTCCGTACACAACATTGGAACTACCGTCATGACGTCGACGACCTCGATCAAGCCTTGGCGCAGGCCCGCAACATCTTGTTCGTGTGCCTGGGAGAGGCCACGTTCGCGCGCATCGCAGACCAGCCAACGCACGAGCTGTGGGCGGCCCTCGATAAGGATCTCGGCGCCGCATCCCACGACTTCGCGCGGTCGGAGAAACTCGATGCTCTTTTCCAATACCAAGCCTACGTTGATGGAGACCCTCTCGACCCTTGGTTGTCGCGCTTCAACCGGCTGTTCGTCGATCTCAACGCCGCGCATGTTTCCCGCGACAAGGCCTACCAGCGCGCCAAGATTGACGGGGTCAAGTACACGCAAGCTGAGTTTGACAAGCGGGTTCCGCCGCCTGCGTTGTCGGAAGGCATCCGCATGGACCTCTTGAAGGCGAGGATGCCACGGCCTATTGTCACGGTTATCGACGCCCTCGGCCCTATCCCGTCGCTCAGTGATGTGGAGGGCGCGATTCGTCGCGCGGCGATGTCTCGCTCTTCCGGCACCGACGTCGCCGAAGCCCTCGCGGCGAAGACTCAGGGTCGTCGCAGGCGCCCCGCTCGTTCGTCAGGCAAACCGAAGTCCAGTTTTCTCTCGGCTTCGAAGGTACCGGGTCTCGTGGACAAGTGGCCGCACGGGGTTGCGCAGAACGGTCGCCTGAGGCTGGGCCCGTCGCAGTGTCGGAAATGCTACGAGCAGGGTCATCTTGGCGACGAATGTACCGTCCCCTCGACCGAACTGTGCCGTCGTCGGGTTGCCGTCTTAGCCAAGCACAACATCTCCATCGGCGCGGCCGACGCGATGGCGCTCGTGGCTGAGTACGGTCCCGACCCATCGGTTGACGACGACTCTTACGAGAACTATTTTGCCGAGGTCGCGCTTGACACCGAAGTCTCTGCGCTGTACTTGCACGACGGTCCCCGCTACCTCCTCGACTCGGGGGCGACGCGCCACATGACCACTCGTCGGGATCTCTTGGTCGACTTCCAGCCTTTCACGACGGAGCGGGTGCGCGTAGTCGGCGCATTCAAGTCCAGCGCCATGGCTGTCGGCAAGGGCACCCTTCGCTTTGACGCCAATGGCGCGCCTCTCGAGCTCCGCGACGTCCTTCTCGTCCCGGGTCTGTCCGCCGAGCTCGTCTCTCTTGCCAGTCTCATGAAGGATGGGTACCAGCTGTCTGGGATTTGCGACGCCGCGGGCGCACACTCTGGTCTCACCGTCTCGGGTCCGGCTTCGAGTCTCACCTTCGCTCTCGATCGCAACCACTACGTTCTCCAGGCGAGTCCGGCCTCACCTCCTCTGGCGGATCACCACGCGCTGACAGCCACCTCCTTGCCTACAGATGTAGTGCTTTGGCATCAGCGTTTGGGTCATCTGTCCTGGGGTCGTTTGGTAGAACTTGCTAAGTCGGGCGACATTTCCCTCGACATCTCTGCTGTAACCCGGGATCAACTTCGTCTCCTCGATCAGTGCGATGCCTGCTGCTCCGGCAAGGCCGTGTCTGCCCCCAGTCGTGAGGCTGCCCACCACCCCGCCGACGCACCTTTCGCTCGGGTCTTCGCCGACGTGTGGGGGCCTTCCCCTGTCCCTGCTCTCTCCGGCGTCCGATATCTGTGCGGTGTCACGGATGAATACTCGCGTTTCCGCTGGGCTCGCGGCATTCGGCTCAAGAGCGAGGCTTCGTCCGTACTCAAGGGCTTCGTTGCGATGTCGAAAATCCAGTATGCTGGCCCGGGAGTGGCGACCTTGCGCACGGATAGGGGGGGTGAGTTCGTCAACAACAACCTCCGGGATTGGCTTGCTGAGCGGGGCATTTTTCACGAGCTATCCACGGCATACGAGCACGGTCAGATGGGCATACAGGAGCGGAGTTGGCGTACGATTTTCAACTCTGTTCGGGCGTGGCTTCATCGTTCGGGACTGCCGTCATCGCTGTGGGAAGAGGCTGCGCAGGCGGCCATCTACGTTATCAACCTCCTCCCGTCGTCGCCTCTGCAGCAGCGCACCCCTGATGCCGTTCTTCACGCCGCTGCGAGTCCCGTTACGTCCACCCGTCGTCCCCGCATCGATCGTGTCAAAACCTGGGGCTGCGCCGCCCAGGTACCGTTCGCTCCCGAGCAACGTTCCAACAAGTGGCTCCGCGTTCGCGCCTGTGCTACTTTGTCGGGTACTCTTTGCGCTCTAAGGCCTGGCGCTTCTACGACCCGGTTGGCAACAAGGTCTTCGAGTCGTCTCAGGCCAAGTTCTTCGAAGATCGCTTCTTCCCCGCCGCGGCAAACCCTGTACCTACTGTTGTTGCGCCCGCCGTTCTGTCCTATCCGTCCGTCCCGCGCAGAGTTCCTCCGCCCGACCTTCCCCCTGACGACGACGATACTGTCAATCCTGCGGGCGTCGCACCCGCCGTCGCGGCCGCTCCCGCTGTTGCCCCCGCCGTTGCTGTCCCGCCCGCGGCTGGTCCGGTCGACGTTGTGGCCCCACCTGTCCCGCCCTCCCTTGTGTTCTCCAATCCGGGTCCGGCAAACGCCCCTCCTGTAGGTGATCGTTCCACTCGTGCTCGTCGCCCCCCTGACTACCTGGGTTTCGCCCGCGCGGCTCACGACTTGGAGTTCGCCGCGCACGCCTCCGTCTCGATCGAGGACTTTGACGAGGACGATCCCGACGTCCAGCTGTACTCGTACGAGGAAGCGACTGCCTTTCTTGCCAAAGTCGATAAGGACGACGCCCCTACCGTTCGCGCGGCACTCGCTGGTTCGTTCCGCGACTACTGGCTGGCGGCCATGGCGACCGAGGAGGGCGCACTGGCGGCGAAGCAAACATTTTCCAAGCCGCTTCGTCCCCCTCGCGGGGCTATCATAATCGGCAGTATGTGGGTCCTCATGGTGAAGCGCGACGCCGAGGGCAAAATCGTAAAGTACAAAGCTCGCCTCGTTGCGCGTGGGGACATGCAGAGGCGTCGGGGTGAGCAAATTGACTCGTTCTCGCCTACTGGCCGCGCCGCCTCCCATCGCCTGCTCCTCGCCCTTGCCGTTGAGAACGAGTGGGAGACCCGGCAATTCGACGTCTCGTCGGCATACCTCAACGGCAATCTCGGTGGGACGGAGATCTACATGCGTCTGCCCAGTGGGCAAGTCGTGCGCCTTCAGCGCGCGCTGTACGGACTCCTCCAGGCGGGTAGGGAGTGGTACAAGGTCTTCACCGAGTGGATTTTGTCGATTGGCTTCACGCGTACCGACAGCGATCATGCCGTCTTCATTCGCAGGGAAGGGGAAAAGCGCTGTTTCCTTTCCATTCATGTCGACGACGGACTGCTCACGGGTGACGGCGACCTCGACGGCGTTCTCACTCAGCTCAAGGCGCATTTTGAGGCCCGCAGCACGGACGAGGCGTCTTTCTTCCTGGGTCAGAGTATAATCCGTGAGGGCAAAACGGGCGCGGCCATTGTTACTCAATCTCATTTTGTGGATGCGATTCTCGAGGAATACAACATGGCCAACGCCTCCCCGCGTCCCACCCCGCTTGCGGCACCGTCGACGCTGAGGAACCGTGTGAGCTCTGATTTCGACCCCGCTTCCATACCGTACCGTGCCATTGTCGGCAAACTTCTGTATCTGTCCGGCACTACTCGGCCCGACATCGCTTTCGCCGTGTCCAAGGCTGCTCGTTTCTGTAACAACTTCGAGGCAGAACATTGGGAGGCGCTCAAGCACATTCTCCGGTACCTCGTCGGCACTCGTAACTTTGGCATTCGATACCAGAAAACCCATCAGCCGATGTCGGCCATTTTGGAGGGTTTTGTCGACGCGGACCATGGTGCCGACCCTGTGACCCGCCGCAGCGTCTCGGGTTACGTCTTCACGTGCGCTGGCGGGGCAATCTCCTGGATCGCCAAACGTCAGACTCTTGTCACTCTGTCGAGCACCGAGGCCGAATATGTGGCCATGTCGTACGCCGCTCGTGAGGGGATCTGGTTGCGTCGGCTGCTGGCCGATCTTGGTTTTGAGCAGACATCGCCGACTCGTCTGAGGGGTGACAACCAATCGGCTATCACTCTGGCCAAACACCCGGCTTTCCATGCTCGCACCAAACACATCGGGATCCATTTCCACTTCATCCGAGATCACATTGCGGAGGGCACAATCGAGATGGTCTGGGTGCCCACGGGCACCATGGCTGCGGACGTCCTCACCAAAGGGCTCGGAACTCAGAAGCACTATCAGTTTGTACACGCGATGGGGCTTATCGATTCATCGCGTGAAGGGGCGAGTTGGTGTGTTGGGAATGAGGGTTAGGAATGGCGCGTTCATTGGTAATCTGTTTAGAAGCGCTCGTCTGTTTAGTGAAGCCTGGCGATGCGCACCAACCGTTGTCTTCTCTCCACGGTTGGATTACACGCTCGTCAGGTACGCATGTTTAGCTTCACAGCCACTTTCGTTGCAATTAACTGACGGTTGGATTACACGCTCGTCAGTCTCTTATTCACCTCCGTTCGCGCACTCCTGGCCCTTGCGGCTGCTCATGGGTACCACGTCCACCAGGCTGATATCGACAAGGCCTACCTCCACGGCAAACTGGACAAGCCCCTTTACATTTGTGTGCCCGACAGGATTTACATGCCAGGCAAGGTCCTCCAGCTGCACCGGTCCCTCTATGGCTTGCGCCAGGCTGGACATCTGGAACGATGAGATTGACTCTGCCTTGTTGGCACTTGGCTACGTCGCCACCGAGTCCGACCACTGCGTCTACATCCGCACTGCCGGTGATGGGCGCCACTACATTGCGCTCTATGTTGACGACTTGCTCATGATCAGCCCTTCTCTCCCAGAGATTGAGCGTACTCTCCAGGGTGTTGAGCAGCGCTACGGGGTCAAACAACTTGGTGAGGTGGAATATGTCCTTGGCATCCAGATTCGGCGTTCCGACGATGGCTCCATCTCCCTCAGCCAGGAGCAATACCTCAAGGATGTCCTCGCTCGCTTTGGTATGTCCGATGCCCACCCTGTCGCCACACCCATGCAGGCCAATCTCCGCCTGGAAGTTGAGCTCCAGCCCACCCCGTTCCCGGATCGCACTCGGTATCTGCAGGCCATTGGCTCCCTCATGTACGCGTCCACTGGTACCCGCCCCAACCTGGCCTACACCATTGGCTACTTGGCTCGCTTCTCTCAGTCACCATCTGCTGCTGCCTGGGGTGCTGTCAAGCACACCTTCCGCTACCTTGCTGGCACTCTGTCCCACGGTCTACGTGTAAGGCCCGTGCACCTGGGCCTTAGAAGGAGGGGGGGCGCGCGCCTGGGCACTCTTAGTCTCTCCTCAGCGACTAATGTAGAGTGTCCAGTGTCAATCCTACATACTTTGGTCCTGTGATCTTATCGTTGTCGCTCTGGTGTGCACTCCTACGGGACATCCCAGACAGAAGAAGAGAGAGGATCGCCCTGGCCAAGACCGCACAGGAGTCGTACCGCCTCGGTGAGGAAGCCGTTGACAATGTACCGCGCTGTGGACGTCTCGCCGTTGTAGAGCATCCGCAAGACGCGCTGGAAAGATTCCGGCGCGCCGAGAGCCTCAAACACCACAAAGACCCAATCTTGCTCGACCATGTTGTAAGCCGAGCTCTGATCCAGGGAGAGGAGCACTGCTGTTGGGAACTCTGCACCACGACCCCTAATCTTGTCGATCAGGAGCCTCAGATGCAAAGCCGCGTCCGCTGGTCTTTGCCCCTTGATGAACCCATGCTGTCCGGCCGGAAGAACATCGGGGAGGATCCGGTTCAGACGAGCCACGTAGACCTTGGTGAAGATCTTGTAGTCGCATTCCCGCAAGGTGATCGGACGATACAATTTGAGGTCGCACCGCGCTGCACCAGGTTTGTTGTGTTTGAACAAGAGGCGCACATTCGCCTGGCTCTGTTGTGGAGTAAGGGAGCCTCGAGTAATCAGCTCGTTGTAGGCTCGAGTCAAGAGAGGGGCCCAAAGCAAGGGGCAGGCTCGATACATCTCATAGGGGACCCCTGAAGTGTTGAATTTCATTCTACTACAATCCTTCGAACACTTCAACCTTGCGCCGCAACTTACCCGGCCCGCCCATTTTCTTGCCTCGAGCGCCTTTCGCCTCGGCGCCTTTTTCGCCACCGCGCGCCTTCGCCTCGGCGCCTTCGCCCTCGCTGCCAAGCCGCCCCCCCAGTCTTTCGCCTCGGGCGCCTTTCGCCTTTGCGGCTAAGCCGCCCCCTTGTCTCCGACTTCCGCGCCAGCCTGCTCAACTCACGCTTGCGCGCCGCCTGTGAGGAATCCACTCTCCGCTCGGGTCAGGACTTAGGCGCGCGGAGCGAGCCGGGCGCATCGGCTCAGCCCCGAGGCTCCCTGGCTGAGGACTTGGGGCGCGCGGCTCCCTTACTGTATGTTGAAATGACATTCATCACTCTTGGCTATAACTACATCGCTGACGTAGTAGAGTTGATCGAATAGGTTATAAGCCCACGAGCTACCAGCCCCGCCGCTTGCATTTTTCCCTCGAGCCCAGCCACTCGAGCCGCCCCAGCCCATCGCACCATCGCAGCATGGACAGCTTCCCCGCCCCGCCTTCGCCTCCCAGGGACACCAGCTCCCCTGACCCTTCGATCAGCGTGCAAATCGCCACGCTACAGGCACAGCTTGCCGCTCTACAGGCCTCACAGCCCCCTGTCGCCGCCGCCGCCGCAACCCCGCCCGTCACAGCCACGCAGGCAAACACCGCCACCGCATCAAAAGTCGTGTTCCCCAAGCACGCTCGTCTTGACGGGCCTAAGTCGTTTACGAACTGGTTACGTCAACTCCGTCTCGCGCTTCCAAATCAAGTCCGTGGTTACGTTCTTGACGGTGTCATTTGTGAGGAATCCACTCTCCGCTCGGGTCAGGACTTAGGCGCGCGGAGCGAGCCGGGCGCATCGGCCCAGGACTTAGGCGCGCGGAGCGAGCCGGGCGCATCGGCCCAGGACTTAGGCGCGCGCAGCGAGCCTGGCACATTGGCTCAGCCCCGAGGCTCGCTGGCTGAGGACTTGGGGCGCGCGGCTCCCTTACTGTTAGATTCCTATTCATCACTCTTGGCTATAACTACATCGCTGACGTAGTAGAGTTGATCGAATAGGTATGTTGAAATGATATTCATCACTCTTGGCTATAACTACATCGCTGACGTAGTAGAGTTGATCGAATAGGTTATAAGCCCACGAGCTACCAGCCCCGCCGCTTGAAATTTTTCCCTCGAGCCCAGCCACTCGAGCCGCCCCAGCCCATCGCACCATCGCAGCATGGACAGCTCCCCCGCCCCGCCTTCGCCCCCCAGGGACATCAGCTCCCCTGACCCTTCGATCAGCGTGCAAATCGCCACGCTACAGGCACAGCTTGCCGCTCTACAGGCCTCACAGCCCCCTGCCGCCGCCGCCGCCTCCCCGCCCGTCACTGCCACGCAGGCAAACACCGCCACCGCATCAAAAGTCGTGTTCCCCAAGCACGCTCGCCTTGACGGCCCTAAGTCGTTTACAAACTGGTTACGTCAACTCCGTCTCGCGCTTCCAAATCAAGCCCGTGGTTACGTTCTTGACGGTGTCATTCCCCCGACGTGGACGGCCGACCAGCTTGCCGCCCGTGACGACGCCGCGCGTGAAATCATCGTTGGCTCGATCGACTCAGCCGACGTCTCAGCCACCCTCGACACCATCCCCAGCGACGACCTGTCGGCACCACGCATCTTCGCCGCACTCAAGGCTCGTTTCGCACCGGACGACGCCACTCGTACCCTCGAGTTGTTCGCCCGCCTTTGGGACTTCAGGAAGATGCCTGCCTCCGTCGAGGCGTACGACACGTGGCTCCGTGAATACATGTCGATCGCGCAGGAAATCCGCGACGCCAAAACCTCGCTCAACGACGTGCTCGCCACTCACGTGCTCGCCATGGTCCCACCCTGCCTCGACAGCTTCCGACTCACGTTCACGGACGAGCAGCGCAACCAACGCGACCTCCCGGAACTCACGACGCTGACGGATCGCATTCGCATCCAGCTTCGCTCGGCGGGACTCTCGTCATCGCACTCGGCCATGCTCGCCACCGCCTCCCCTTGTCCCGCCTGCCGCGCCCCCGGCCACCGTCTGCGCGACTGCACCTCACGGGCGACACACCCGCCCGCCGGCCCCTGCCGCCGCTGCCACAAGAAAGGTCACTGGGCCCTCGACTGCAAGCACCGGGGCGAACAGAAACACACCGGCGACGACAACCAGGACGACACGTCTCTCCCCGCCGCTCAACAGCCTAACATCGGCTATTTCGCCTCCTGCCTGTTCGCTCGCCGGCAACTCCCGACTGACGCCTTTGTAGTCGACTCGGGCGCCACGGCACACATGGTCGCCGATCGCTCTCTATTCACGGCTTATCGCCAGACGGCGCACACCAAGATCGGCGGCATCGCCGGCGGTATCACGGCCATTGGTATGGGGGACGTAGCGTTCGTTGCCAAGACCGGACATCCGATCACGCTGCGTGGCGTTCTGCACACGCCGGGCCTCCACGTCAACCTCCTCTCTGTTTCTCGCCTCTGCGACACCGACCGCGTTCGACTCGCCTTCACCAGCGACGGCATCGACATCGCCAAGGACGGCCAGGCCATTGCTCACGGTACCAGGGTTAACGACGGTCTCTACCTTTTGGACGCGGATCACACCAAGTGTCAGCAGCTTGCCCTTCTCTCGCGTTCTGAGTCTACCGTGCCCCTGCTTACCCTTCACCGCTGCCTCGGCCATCTTGCCCCATCCTCTATACAGAAGATGATCGCCGCAGGTTTGCTGGACGGGTTTGGGGCCGGGTACAGTGACAAAGACGTAGAGGAGTTTGTTTGCAATGCTTGCCTTGGTTCCAAAGGCCACCGTCTTCCTTTTCCCGACTCTGAGTCGCATTCCCCCGAGAGACTCGGCCTCGTGCACAGCGATGTCCTTTCGTTCCCCACTCCGTCCTTGACCGGGAAGCGCTACCTTGTCACATTTCTTGACGACCACTCTCGCAAACTCTGGGCATACGCGATCGATCACAAAAGCGACGTCTTCCCGACCTTCCAGACTTGGCTCGCCGAAGTGGAGTTAGAGACGAACGCGCGTTTAAAAACCCTTCGCACTGACAACGGCGGGGAGTACCGATCGAACGCATTCACGGAGTTCTGCAAGTCCAGGGGCATTCGTCGTCAATACTCTATCCCCTACACACCTCAGCAAAACGGTCGTGCCGAACGTGTCAATCTCTCCATTGTCGAGGGCATCCTCGCCCTCCTTGCTGACTCCCATCTGCCGGCCACCTTTTGGGATGAAGCGGCTGCGTACTTCGTTTATTGCAAAAACAGGTGCTCACACTCAGCTTTGGCCAAACAGACTCCAGAATCCGTTTGGAACGGCCGACGCACCACCACCACCGCCCTCCACCCGTTCGGCTGCGCGGCCTGGCTCACGGTCGCGCCGGACCTTCGCAGCAAGCTCGACCCCAAGGCCGCGCGCGTGATCTTCACCGGTTACGACCTCGCCTCCAAGGCTTTCCGTTTCTTCGACCATTATACCAACAAGGTTGTGATTGGCCGAAATGCCACCTTCCTCGACGACGACTTCCCCGGCCTCCCAATCAACACGCCCGTCGATGTGGACAACACCGAACGCCAGTTCGTCATTCCCGCCGACACGCCCGCCCCCGCCGTCAAGACGAGGACCCCACTAGTAAGGTCGGCGCACATGGACGTCTCATCCTCTCTTGATGATTCTGCCATGAGCGCCGTTGACGTGGCCCCAGGGTACACTGGCGGATCCTTACTTAATTCTACAGATATCAGCCCCTCGCCGTCCCCGTCGCTTGTCCCGCTTTCGTCGCCCGCCACGTCCTCGGCCGGAGGACCGTCCCTCGATGACTCGGACGACCCGCTTGACCTCCTCAACTCCAACACCGCGGTTCGCCTCAACCTGATGGACGTACATCGATCCGACGACGACACCCTGGTGACGCCCGCACCCGCCATTGCCCCCGCTGAACAGCCCTCCGATGACGACTCCCCTGATGAGATCGATTTCCTCTCTCGCCACCACCGCGCCTTCATCGCCACAGACGACGACGACCCCACCCTCGACGCCATCGAGCCCGTCAAGTCGATTACTAGCGATCCTCAGACCTGGCGCGAAGCAATGTCCAGCGACGAGCACGACATCTGGGCTCAGGCTGCCGCCGCCGAGTTCACCGCCATGCGCGACGACTTCAAGGTGTTCACCATCGAGCCTCGATCCTCCGTACCACCGGGCGCCACTATCGTCACCTCCAAGTTCGTCTGGAAGACCAAACGCGACGCACGCGGCGAAGTCACGGGGCACAAGGCACGTCTCGTAGCGCAAGGTAACCGACAACGCGACGGCATCGACTTCTCGGAGACTTTCGCACCCGTCGCCCGGTTCTCCTCCATTCGCTGCCTCCTTGCCCTCGCCGCTGCCAATGGTTACCACGTTCATCAGGCCGACATCGACAAGGCTTACCTCCACGGCGAGCTCGATCACGATATCTGGATGACGACGCCACGAGGTTTCGACTTCCCAAGTGATAAGATTCTCCGCCTGCGGCGCTCAATCTACGGTCTCAAGCAGGCCGGTCGCATCTGGAATCGCCACATTGACACATCACTCAGGAGTCTCGGGTACAAGGCAACGGGCACTGATCACTGCATTTACTCTCACATTGATGATCAGCAACGGCCCCATTATATCGCCTTGTATGTCGACGATCTCCTCATTGTCAGCCCCGCCCTCGACGAGATCGAACGCGTCATCTCCGGCCTCGAACAACGATACGGCGTCAAACGACTCGGCCCCGCGGAATACATCCTCGGCATCCAAATCCGCCGCCTGGACGACGGCTCCATTGCCCTATCCCAGGAACGCTACATCATGGACGTGCTCGCCCGGTTTCACTTCGACACCACGACACGCGGCGCTACGGTGCCAATGACGCCCGGCCTCTCGCTCACGGCAGTTCCGGGTCAAGGAACGGAGCGCATTCGATCGTGGTACCTACAAGCCATTGGCTCCCTCCTGTACATTTCCCTTGGCACTCGACCCGACATTGCCTTCGCCGTCTCGTACTTGTCCCGGTTCGCCAACAACCCTGGCCGCCGTCATTGGATTGCCGTCAAACACGTCCTTCGCTACCTTCGCGCCACGTACCGCGATGAGCTACTCTACGCCCGCGGTCCAGCCAAAGTTACGGGTGTGGTTGGGTATTCCGATGCGAACTGGGGTGCCTGCGTCGACACGTCCATCTCCACAATGGGCTTCGTCTTTTACTTGGCCGGCTCCGCCGTCTCTTGGTCATCGAAGCGTCAGACTCGGGTGGCGGATTCCACCACTGATGCCGAATACCTCGCCTTGTCGCACGCTGGTAAGGAAGCGATTTACCTTACGCAACTCCTCTCCGAGCTCCACGTTCGCCCGATCGATGCAGCTCACATCTTCACCGACAACGAGGCCGCGGCCGCCGTCGCTCACGACCCCGTTCGCACCTCCGGCACTCGACACATACGCCTCCGCGAGCATTTTGTCCGCGACATGGTCAACCGAGGCGATATCTCCCTCTCACACGTTGGCACAGCGGACATGGTTGCGGACCTATTCACCAAAGCGCTGGGTCCCAAGATTTTTGGTATACATTGCTATGCTCTAGGCCTCCGGACGCGGCACCCACGGCTCAAGTCTACCTCGCGTTCGCGTGGGGGGGGTGTGAGGAATCCACTCTCCGCTCGGGTCAGGACTTAGGCGCGCGGAGCGAGCCGGGCGCATCGGCCCAGGACTTAGGCGCGCGGAGCGAGCCGGGCGCATCGGCCCAGGACTTAGGCGCGCGCAGCGAGCCTGGCACATTGACTCAGCCCCGAGGCTCGCTGGCTGAGGACTTGGGGCGCGCGGCTCCCTTACTGTTAGATTCCTATTCATCACTCTTGGCTATAACTACATCGCTGACGTAGTAGAGTTGATCGAATAGGTATGTTGAAATGATATTCATCACTCTTGGCTATAACTACATCGCTGACGTAGTAGAGTTGATCGAATATCATTCCCCCGACGTGGACGGCCGACCAGCTTGCTGCCCGTGACGACGCCGCGTGGGAAATCATCGTTGGCTCGATCGACTCAGCCGACGTCTCAGCCACCCTCGACACCATCCCCAGCGACGACCTGTCGGCACCACGCATCTTCGCCGCACTCAAGGCTCGTTTCGCACCGGACGACGCCACTCGCACCCTCGAGTTGTTCGCCCGCCTTTGGGACTTCAGGAAGATGCCTGCCTCCGTCGAGGCGTACGACACCTGGCTCCGTGAATACATGTCGATCGCGCAGGAAATCCGCGACGCCAAAACCTCGCTCAACGACGTGCTCGCCACTCACGTGCTCGCCATGGTCCCACCCTGCCTTGACAGCTTCCGACTCACGTTCACGGACGAGCAGCGCAACCAACGCGACCTCCCGGAACTCACGACGCTGACGGATCGCATTCGCATCCAGCTTCGCTCGGCGGGACTCTCGTCATCACACTCGGCCATGCTCGCCACCGCCTCCCCTTGCCCCGCCTGCCGCGCCCCCGGCCACCGTCTGCGCGACTGCACCTCACGGGCGACACACCCGCCCGCCGGCCCCTGCCGCCGCTGCCACAAGAAAGGGCACTGGGCCCTCGACTGCAAGCACCAGCGCGAACAGAAACACACCGGCGACGACAACCAGGACGACATGTCTCTCCCCGCCGCTCAACAGCCTAACATCGGCTATTTCGCCTCCTGCCTGTTCGCTCGCAGGCAACTCCCGGCTGACGCTTTTGTGGTCGACTCGGGCGCCACGGCACACATGGTCGCCGATCGTTCTCTATTCACGGCTTATCGCCAGACGGCGCACACCAAGATCGGCGGCATTGCCGGCGGTATCACGGCCATCGGTATGGGGGACGTAGCGTTCGTTGCCAAGACCGGACATCCGATCACGCTGCGTGGCGTTCTGCACACGCCGGGCCTCCACGTCAACCTCCTCTCCGTCTCTCGCCTCTGCGACACCGACCGCGTTCGACTCACCTTCACCAGCGACGGCATCGACATCGCCAAGGACGGCCAGGCCATTGCTCACGGTACCAGGGTTAACGACGGTCTCTACCTTTTGGACGCGGATCACACCAAGTGTCAGCAGCTTGCCCTTCTCTCGCGTTCTGAGTCTACCGTGCCCCTGCTTACCCTTCACCGCTGCCTCGGCCATCTTGCCCCATCCTCTATACAGAAGATGATTGCCGCAGGTTTGCTGGACGGGTTTGGGGCCGGGTACAGTGACAAAGACGTAGAGGAGTTTGTTTGCAATGCTTGCCTTGGTTCCAAAGGCCACCGTCTTCCCTTTCCCGACTCTGAGTCGCATTCCCCCGAAAGACTTGGCCTCGTGCACAGCGATGTCCTTTCGTTCCCCACTCCGTCCTTGACTGGGAAGCGCTACCTTGTCACATTTCTTGACGACCACTCTCGCAAACTCTGGGCATACGCGATCGATCACAAAAGCGACGTCTTCCCGACTTTCCAGACTTGGCTCGCCGAAGTGGAGTTAGAGACGAACGCGCGTTTAAAAACCCTTCGCACCGACAACGGCGGGGAGTACCGATCGAACGCATTCACGGAGTTCTGCAAGTCCAGGGGCATTCGTCGTCAATACTCTATCCCCTACACACCTCAGCAAAACGGTCGTGCCGAACGTGTCAATCTCTCCATTGTCGAGGGCGTCCTCGCCCTCCTTGCTGACTCACATCTGCCGGCCACCTTTTGGGATGAAGCGGCTGCGTACTTCGTTTATTGCAAAAACAGGTGCTCACACTCAGCTTTGGCCAAACAGACTCCAGAATCCGTTTGGAACGGCCAACGCACCACCGCCACCGCCCTCCACCCGTTCGGCTGCGCGGCCTGGCTCACGGTCGCGCCGGACCTTCGCAGCAAGCTCGACCCCAAGGCCGCGCGCGTGATCTTCACCGGTTACGACCTCGCCTCCAAGGCTTTCCGTTTCTTCGACCATTCTACCAACAAGGTTGTGATTGGCCGAAATGCCACCTTCCTCGACGACGACTTCCCCGGCCTCCCAATCAACACGCCCGTCGATGCGGACGACACCGAACGCCAGTTCGTCATTCTCGCCGACACGCCCGCCCCCGCCGTCAAGACGAGGACCCCACTAGTAAGGTCGGCGCACATGGACGTCTCATCCTCTCTTGATGATTCTGCCATGAGCGCCGTTGACGTGGCCCCAGGGTACACTGGCGGATCCTTACTTAATTCTACAGATACCAGCCCCTCGCTTGCCCCGCTTTCGTCGCCCGCCATGTCCTCGGCCGGGGGACCGTCCCTCGATGACTCGGACGACCCGCTTGACCTCCTCAACTCCAACACCGCGGTTCGCCTCAACCTGATGAACGTACATCGATCCGACGACGACACCCTGGTGACGCCCGCACCCGCCATTGCCCCCGCTGAGCAGCCCTCCGATGACGACTCCCCCGATGAGATCGATTTCCTATCTCGTCATCACCGCGCTTTCATCGCCGCAGAAGACGACGACCCCGCCCTCGAAGCCATTGAGCCCATCAAATCGATCACTAGCGACCCTCAGACCTGGCGTGAAGCAATGTCCAGCGACGAGCACGACATCTGGGCTCAGGCTGCCGCCGCCGAGTTCACGGCCATGCGCGATGACTTCAAGGTGTTCACCATCGAACCTCGCTCATCGGTACCACCGGGCGCCACTATCGTCACCTCCAAATTCGTCTGGAAGACCAAGCGCGATGCACGCGGTGACGTCACAGGGCGGAAGGCACGCCTTGTAGCGCAAGGTAACCGCCAGCGCGACGGCATCGATTTCTCGGAGACTTTCGCACCCGTCGCCCGTTTCTCCTCCATTCGCTGCCTCCTTGCCCTTGCCGCTGCCAATGGTTACCACGTTCATCAGGCCGACATTGACAAGGCTTACCTCCACAGCGAGCTCGATCACGATATCTGGATGACGACGCCACGGGGTTTTGACTTCCCGAGCGATAAGGTTCTCCGCCTGCGGCGCTCAATCTACGGTCTCAAGCAGGCCGGTCGCATCTGGAATCGCCACATTGACACATCACTCAGGAGTCTCGGGTACAAGGCAACGGGCACTGATCACTGCATTTACTCTCACATTGATGATCAGCAACGGCCCCATTATATCGCCTTGTATGTCGACGATCTCCTCATTGTCAGCCCCGCCCTCGACGAGATCGAACGCGTCATCTCCGGCCTTGAACAGCGATACGGCGTCAAACGGCTCGGCCCCGCGGAATACATCCTCGGCATCCAAATCCGCCGCCTGGACGACGGCTCCATTGCCCTATCCCAGGAACGCTACATCGTGGACGTGCTCGCCCGGTTTCACTTCGACACCACGACACGCGGCGCTACGGTGCCAATGACGCCCGGCCTCTCGCTCACGGCAGTTCCGGGTCAGGGAACGGAGCGCATTCGATCGTGGTACCTACAAGCCATTGGCTCCCTCCTGTACATTTCCCTTGGCACTCGACCCGACATTGCCTTCGCCGTCTCGTACTTGTCCCGGTTCGCCAACAACCCTGGCCGCCGTCATTGGATTGCCGTCAAACACGTCCTTCGCTACCTTCGCGCCACGTACCGCGATGAGCTACTCTACGCCCGCGGTCCAGCCAAAGTCACGGGTGTGGTTGGTTATTCCGATGCGAACTGGGGTGCCTGCGTCGACACGTCCATCTCCACAATGGGCTTCGTCTTTTACTTGGCCGGCTCCGCCGTCTCTTGGTCATCGAAGCGTCAGACTCGGGTGGCGGATTCCACCACTGATGCCGAATACCTCGCCTTGTCGCACGCTGGTAAGGAAGCGATTTACCTTACGCAACTCCTCTCCGAGCTCCACGTTCGCCCGATCGATGCAGCTCACATCTTCACCGACAACGAGGCCGCGGCCGCCGTCGCTCAACCCCGTTCGCACCTCCGGCACTCGACACATACGCCTCCGCAAGCATTTTGTCCGTGACATGGTCAATCGAGGCGATATCTCCCTTTCACACGTTGGCACAGCGAACATGGTTGCGGACCTATTCACCAAAGCGCTGGGTCCCAAGATTTTTGGTACACATTGTTATGCTCTAGGCCTCCGGACGCGGCACCCACGGCTCAAGCCTACCTCGCGTTCGCGTGGGGGGGGTGTGAGGAATCCACTCTCCGCTCGGGTCAGGACTTAGGCGCGCGGAGCGAGCCGGGCGCATCGGCTCAGGACTTAGGCGCGCACAGCGAGCCTGGCACATTGGCTCAGCCCCGAGGCTCCCTGGCTGAGGACTTGGGGCGCGCGGCTCCCTTACTGTATGTTGAAATGACATTCATCACTCTTGGCTATAACTACATCGCTGACGTAGTAGAGTTGATCAAATACCGCCGCCTCCACGCCGGGACTTAGTCAGTCCGCACTCTCCAGCCTAGCCGAGCCTCCGCCTCCGCCTCGCCACAGCCAGTTTGCCACCGCCGACCTCATGACCCATCGGCCATGCAGAACATCGCCCACTCATGATGCCCGCGGTTCACAACCTGAAGCCTGTCGTCACGGATCGCCTCACTCAACAACTCTGGATCGTGTAGATAAGTTTCCCCTCGTGTCCGTCGTCCAACACGACACCCCTCAGAGCCTCGATGGTCCACTTGGAGTTCGGTCTTGAAGCTTCGCATTGTGTTAGCCCAGTTTGTCTTAGCGCGGCCCCTTGCTAGAACCTCACCCGACTCGCGCGCCCTCGCGCCTCTCTTCCTCTTCTCTACCGCTTCCCAACATTAGCTAGACCGCTAATCTTCGGTAGAGAACAGATCGTCCAGCCGCACCGCGTCCGTCTCGTCAGACCGCGCCTGTCCCGCCGCACGACCTCTCCGCCCGGACCGTCCGTCGCAACCCTGCCACGTCGACGCTCCTACAGTAGCCCTAGCGGTCGCTACGCCAACCTCCCAAGGTCCTGCAGCCTACATTCAACATGAAGGACCCGGAGATCGACCTTCGTGCGTGGTTCGAATCGCTGCAAGCACCTCGGCTTCGCTGATGGGCTCGGCAAGAATGTCGACGTGTGAATTCGAGAAGCGAGCGTCAGAAAGCGGGTCGTCACAAGGTCTTGCTGATCTGATGGGTCCCAAGAGCTCATCCCGCATCGTCACGACCTGTTCCGGATCCTTCGCTTCGACAAGGTAGTGCTGCTGGAAATGAGAATGGGTGTGCTCGAGCGCGCGCTCAATGTCAGTGGTGAGCTCGCCATCAGCAAGCCGGATACTCTGAAACTTCACATCCTGGGACCGAGCAGCCAGTTTGGCATGTACCGGACAACTGAGACATTCCTCGGATGCAATCTCGGGCACGTGCACCCTGATCCGAGACTGCCTTGCTCGCTTGTTCACAAGCTTGGAGAGAGTGTCGTGGGTGTTCGTCCAGTCGATGACATTGTAAGGCCCAGTCGTGGGGCCTTACGAGTAACAGGATACGAGTATGTATTCCAAAGAATAAATTGGTCAGAAGGGAAGAGAGGGTCTACTTCCCGACAAGGCTTAAGGCCAGACGCGCGTCAGGCCTTGAGTAACTACAGAGTATTACACTCTCCACCACCTAAACCAAACCCTCGTCCTCCCCTATCTTTTCTTCCCCATACCGTTCTGCCTCAAAAGCAGTGTCCAGTTCCGAGTCTGATTCCGAATCCGACAATTGGTGATACCCATGCCCCATGTAGTTTAGGTGCTCCTTGAGGTGGTCCCCAACAGTTGTACTTGGCTTCTTCTTTGGGCATTCCCGGATACTGTGGCCCATCTCAGTTGAAACAACGGCCCTCGTTGATGCACTCCTGACGCGTGTCGGCCGTCAAGGGGGTACGCCTGGCCATATTCAACTTGGGATCTGCCGTGAAACTGTTGCCAATGTTACGAGAGTTTGCGACCACCACCTGACTCTTCCACTCGTGGCCCAGCAATGAAGCTATTCGATCAACTCTACTACGTCAGCGATGTAGTTATAGCCAAGAGTGATCAATCTCATTTCAACATACCTATTCGATCAACTCTACTACGTCAGCGATGTAGTTATAGCCAAGAGTGATGAATAGGAATCTAACAGTAAGGGAGCCGCGCGCTCCAAGTCCTCAGCCAGCGAGCCTCGGGGCTGAGCCAATGTGCCAGGCTCGCTGCGCGCGCCTAAGTCCTGGGCCGATGCGCCCGGCTCGCTCCGCGCGCCTAAGCCCTGGGCCGATGCGCCCGGCTCGCTCCGCGCGCCTAAGTCCTGACCCGAGTGGAGAGTGGATTCCTCACACCCCCCCCACGCGAACGCGAGGTAGACTTGAGCCGTGGGTGCCGCGTCCGGAGGCCTAGAGCATAGCAATGTATACCAAAAATCTTGGGACCCAGCGCTTTGGTGAATAGGTCCGCAACCATGTCCGCTGTGCCAACGTGTGAGAGGGAGATATCGCCTCGGTTGACCATGTCGCGGACAAAATGCTCGCGGAGGCGTATGTGTCGAGTGCCGGAGGTGCGAACGGGGTCGTGAGCGACGGCGGCCGCGGCCTCGTTGTCGGTGAAGATGTGAGCTGCATCGATCGGGCGAACGTGGAGCTCGGAGAGGAGTTGCGTAAGGTAAATCGCTTCCTTACCAGCGTGCGACAAGGCGAGGTATTCGGCATCAGTGGTGGAATCCGCCACCCGAGTCTGACGCTTCGATGACCAAGAGACGGCGGAGCCGGCCAAGTAAAAGACGAAGCCCATTGTGGAGATGGACGTGTCGACGCAGGCACCCCAGTTCGCATCGGAATAACCAACCACACCCGTAACTTTGGCTGGACCGCGGGCGTAGAGTAACTCATCGCGGTACGTGGCGCGAAGGTAGCGAAGGACGTGTTTGACGGCAATCCAATGACGGCGGCCAGGGTTGTTGGCGAACCGGGACAAGTACGAGACGGCGAAGGCAATGTCGGGTCGAGTGCCAAGGGAAATGTACAGGAGGGAGCCAATGGCTTGTAGGTACCACGATCGAATGCGCTCCGTTCCCTGACCCGGAACTGCCGTGAGCGAGAGGCCGGGCGTCATTGGCACCGTAGCGCCGCGTGTCGTGGTGTCGAAGTGAAACCGGGCGAGCACGTCCATGATGTAGCGTTCCTGGGATAGGGCAATGGAGCCGTCGTCCAGGCGGCGGATTTGGATGCCGAGGATGTATTCCGCGGGGCCGAGTCGTTTGACGCCGTATCTGTGAGGAATCCACTCTCCGCTCGGGTCAGGACTTAGGCGCGCGGAGCGAGCCGGGCGCATCGGCCCAGGACTTAGGCGCGCGGAGCGAGCCGGGCGCATCGGCCCAGGACTTAGGCGCGCGCAGCGAGCCTGGCACATTGGCTCAGCCCCGAGGCTCGCTGGCTGAGGACTTGGGGCGCGCGGCTCCCTTACTGTTAGATTCCTATTCATCACTCTTGGCTATAACTACATCGCTGACGTAGTAGAGTTGATCGAATAGGTTATAAGCCCACGAGCTACCAGCCCCGCCGCTTGAAATTTTTCCCTCGAGCCCAGCCACTCGAGCCGCCCCAGCCCATCGCACCATCGCAGCATGGACAGCTCCCCCGCCCCGCCTTCGCCCCCCAGGGACATCAGCTCCCCTGACCCTTCGATCAGCGTGCAAATCGCCACGCTACAGGCACAGCTTGCCGCTCTACAGGCCTCACAGCCCCCTGCCGCCGCCGCCGCCTCCCCGCCCGTCACTGCCACGCAGGCAAACACCGCCACCGCATCAAAAGTCGTGTTCCCCAAGCACGCTCGCCTTGACGGCCCTAAGTCGTTTACAAACTGGTTACGTCAACTCCGTCTCGCGCTTCCAAATCAAGCCCGTGGTTACGTTCTTGACGGTGTCATTCCCCCGACGTGGACGGCCGACCAGCTTGCCGCCCGTGACGACGCCGCGCGTGAAATCATCGTTGGCTCGATCGACTCAGCCGACGTCTCAGCCACCCTCGACACCATCCCCAGCGACGACCTGTCGGCACCACGCATCTTCGCCGCACTCAAGGCTCGTTTCGCACCGGACGACGCCACTCGTACCCTCGAGTTGTTCGCCCGCCTTTGGGACTTCAGGAAGATGCCTGCCTCCGTCGAGGCGTACGACACGTGGCTCCGTGAATACATGTCGATCGCGCAGGAAATCCGCGACGCCAAAACCTCGCTCAACGACGTGCTCGCCACTCACGTGCTCGCCATGGTCCCACCCTGCCTCGACAGCTTCCGACTCACGTTCACGGACGAGCAGCGCAACCAACGCGACCTCCCGGAACTCACGACGCTGACGGATCGCATTCGCATCCAGCTTCGCTCGGCGGGACTCTCGTCATCGCACTCGGCCATGCTCGCCACCGCCTCCCTTGTCCCGCCTGCCGCGCCCCCGGCCACCGTCTGCGCGACTGCACCTCACGGGCGACACACCCGCCCGCCGGCCCCTGCCGCCGCTGCCACAAGAAAGGTCACTGGGCCCTCGACTGCAAGCACCGGGGCGAACAGAAACACACCGGCGACGACAACCAGGACGACACGTCTCTCCCCGCCGCTCAACAGCCTAACATCGGCTATTTCGCCTCCTGCCTGTTCGCTCGCCGGCAACTCCCGACTGACGCCTTTGTAGTCGACTCGGGCGCCACGGCACACATGGTCGCCGATCGCTCTCTATTCACGGCTTATCGCCAGACGGCGCACACCAAGATCGGCGGCATCGCCGGCGGTATCACGGCCATTGGTATGGGGGACGTAGCGTTCGTTGCCAAGACCGGACATCCGATCACGCTGCGTGGCGTTCTGCACACGCCGGGCCTCCACGTCAACCTCCTCTCTGTTTCTCGCCTCTGCGACACCGACCGCGTTCGACTCGCCTTCACCAGCGACGGCATCGACATCGCCAAGGACGGCCAGGCCATTGCTCACGGTACCAGGGTTAACGACGGTCTCTACCTTTTGGACGCGGATCACACCAAGTGTCAGCAGCTTGCCCTTCTCTCGCGTTCTGAGTCTACCGTGCCCCTGCTTACCCTTCACCGCTGCCTCGGCCATCTTGCCCCATCCTCTATACAGAAGATGATCGCCGCAGGTTTGCTGGACGGGTTTGGGGCCGGGTACAGTGACAAAGACGTAGAGGAGTTTGTTTGCAATGCTTGCCTTGGTTCCAAAGGCCACCGTCTTCCTTTTCCCGACTCTGAGTCGCATTCCCCCGAGAGACTCGGCCTCGTGCACAGCGATGTCCTTTCGTTCCCCACTCCGTCCTTGACCGGGAAGCGCTACCTTGTCACATTTCTTGACGACCACTCTCGCAAACTCTGGGCATACGCGATCGATCACAAAAGCGACGTCTTCCCGACCTTCCAGACTTGGCTCGCCGAAGTGGAGTTAGAGACGAACGCGCGTTTAAAAACCCTTCGCACTGACAACGGCGGGGAGTACCGATCGAACGCATTCACGGAGTTCTGCAAGTCCAGGGGCATTCGTCGTCAATACTCTATCCCCTACACACCTCAGCAAAACGGTCGTGCCGAACGTGTCAATCTCTCCATTGTCGAGGGCATCCTCGCCCTCCTTGCTGACTCCCATCTGCCGGCCACCTTTTGGGATGAAGCGGCTGCGTACTTCGTTTATTGCAAAAACAGGTGCTCACACTCAGCTTTGGCCAAACAGACTCCAGAATCCGTTTGGAACGGCCGACGCACCACCACCACCGCCCTCCACCCGTTCGGCTGCGCGGCCTGGCTCACGGTCGCGCCGGACCTTCGCAGCAAGCTCGACCCCAAGGCCGCGCGCGTGATCTTCACCGGTTACGACCTCGCCTCCAAGGCTTTCCGTTTCTTCGACCATTATACCAACAAGGTTGTGATTGGCCGAAATGCCACCTTCCTCGACGACGACTTCCCCGGCCTCCCAATCAACACGCCCGTCGATGTGGACAACACCGAACGCCAGTTCGTCATTCCCGCCGACACGCCCGCCCCGCCGTCAAGACGAGGACCCCACTAGTAAGGTCGGCGCACATGGACGTCTCATCCTCTCTTGATGATTCTGCCATGAGCGCCGTTGACGTGGCCCCAGGGTACACTGGCGGATCCTTACTTAATTCTACAGATATCAGCCCCTCGCCGTCCCCGTCGCTTGTCCCGCTTTCGTCGCCCGCCACGTCCTCGGCCGGAGGACCGTCCCTCGATGACTCGGACGACCCGCTTGACCTCCTCAACTCCAACACCGCGGTTCGCCTCAACCTGATGGACGTACATCGATCCGACGACGACACCCTGGTGACGCCCGCACCCGCCATTGCCCCCGCTGAACAGCCCTCCGATGACGACTCCCCTGATGAGATCGATTTCCTCTCTCGCCACCACCGCGCCTTCATCGCCACAGACGACGACGACCCCACCCTCGACGCCATCGAGCCCGTCAAGTCGATTACTAGCGATCCTCAGACCTGGCGCGAAGCAATGTCCAGCGACGAGCACGACATCTGGGCTCAGGCTGCCGCCGCCGAGTTCACCGCCATGCGCGACGACTTCAAGGTGTTCACCATCGAGCCTCGATCCTCCGTACCACCGGGCGCCACTATCGTCACCTCCAAGTTCGTCTGGAAGACCAAACGCGACGCACGCGGCGAAGTCACGGGGCACAAGGCACGTCTCGTAGCGCAAGGTAACCGACAACGCGACGGCATCGACTTCTCGGAGACTTTCGCACCCGTCGCCCGGTTCTCCTCCATTCGCTGCCTCCTTGCCCTCGCCGCTGCCAATGGTTACCACGTTCATCAGGCCGACATCGACAAGGCTTACCTCCACGGCGAGCTCGATCACGATATCTGGATGACGACGCCACGAGGTTTCGACTTCCCAAGTGATAAGATTCTCCGCCTGCGGCGCTCAATCTACGGTCTCAAGCAGGCCGGTCGCATCTGGAATCGCCACATTGACACATCACTCAGGAGTCTCGGGTACAAGGCAACGGGCACTGATCACTGCATTTACTCTCACATTGATGATCAGCAACGGCCCCATTATATCGCCTTGTATGTCGACGATCTCCTCATTGTCAGCCCCGCCCTCGACGAGATCGAACGCGTCATCTCCGGCCTCGAACAACGATACGGCGTCAAACGACTCGGCCCCGCGGAATACATCCTCGGCATCCAAATCCGCCGCCTGGACGACGGCTCCATTGCCCTATCCCAGGAACGCTACATCATGGACGTGCTCGCCCGGTTTCACTTCGACACCACGACACGCGGCGCTACGGTGCCAATGACGCCCGGCCTCTCGCTCACGGCAGTTCCGGGTCAAGGAACAGAGCGCATTCGATCGTGGTACCTACAAGCCATTGGCTCCCTCCTGTACATTTCCCTTGGCACTCGACCCGACATTGCCTTCGCCGTCTCGTACTTGTCCCGGTTCGCCAACAACCCTGGCCGCCGTCATTGGATTGCCGTCAAACACGTCCTTCGCTACCTTCGCGCCACGTACCGCGATGAGCTACTCTACGCCCGCGGTCCAGCCAAAGTTACGGGTGTGGTTGGGTATTCCGATGCGAACTGGGGTGCCTGCGTCGACACGTCCATCTCCACAATGGGCTTCGTCTTTTACTTGGCCGGCTCCGCCGTCTCTTGGTCATCGAAGCGTCAGACTCGGGTGGCGGATTCCACCACTGATGCCGAATACCTCGCCTTGTCGCACGCTGGTAAGGAAGCGATTTACCTTACGCAACTCCTCTCCGAGCTCCACGTTCGCCCGATCGATGCAGCTCACATCTTCACCGACAACGAGGCCGCGGCCGCCGTCGCTCACGACCCCGTTCGCACCTCCGGCACTCGACACATACGCCTCCGCGAGCATTTTGTCCGCGACATGGTCAACCGAGGCGATATCTCCCTCTCACACGTTGGCACAGCGGACATGGTTGCGGACCTATTCACCAAAGCGCTGGGTCCCAAGATTTTTGGTATACATTGCTATGCTCTAGGCCTCCGGACGCGGCACCCACGGCTCAAGTCTACCTCGCGTTCGCGTGGGGGGGGGTGTGAGGAATCCACTCTCCGCTCGGGTCAGGACTTAGGCGCGCGGAGCGAGCCGGGCGCATCGGCCCAGGACTTAGGCGCGCGGAGCGAGCCGGGCGCATCGGCCCAGGACTTAGGCGCGCGCAGCGAGCCTGGCACATTGGCTCAGCCCCGAGGCTCGCTGGCTGAGGACTTGGGGCGCGCGGCTCCCTTACTGTTAGATTCCTATTCATCACTCTTGGCTATAACTACATCGCTGACGTAGTAGAGTTGATCGAATAGTATCGCTGTTCGAGGCCGGAGATGACGCGTTCGATCTCGTCGAGGGCGGGGCTGACAATGAGGAGATCGTCGACATACAAGGCGATATAATGGGGCCGTTGCTGATCATCAATGTGAGAGTAAATGCAGTGATCAGTGCCCGTTGCCTTGTACCCGAGACTCCTGAGTGATGTGTCAATGTGGCGATTCCAGATGCGACCGGTGTGAGGAATCCACTCTCCACTCGGGTCAGGACTTAGGCGCGCGGAGCGAGCCGGGCGCATCGGCCCAGGGCTTAGGCGCGCGGAGCGAGCCGGGCGCATCGGCCCAGGACTTAGGCGCGCGCAGCGAGCCTGGCACATTGGCTCAGCCCCGAGGCTCGCTGGCTGAGGACTTGGAGCGCGCGGCTCCCTTACTGTTAGATTCCTATTCATCACTCTTGGCTATAACTACATCGCTGACGTAGTAGAGTTGATCGAATAGGTTATAAGCCCACGAGCTACCAGCCCCGCCGCTTGCAATTTTCCCTCGAGCCCAGCCACTCGAGCCGCCCAGCCCATCGCACCATCGCAGCATGGACAGCTCCCCCGCCCCGCCTTCGCCCCCCAGGGACATCAGCTCCCCTGACCCTTCGATCAGCGTGCAAATCGCCACGCTACAGGCACAGCTTGCCGCTCTACAGGCCTCACAGCCCCCTGCCGCCGCCGCCGCCGCCACCCCGCCCGTCACTGCCACGCAGGCAAACACCACCACCGCATCAAAAGTCGTGTTCCCCAAGCACGCTCGCCTTGACGGCCCTAAGTCGTTTACAAACTGGTTACGTCAACTCCGTCTCGCGCTTCCAAATCAAGCCCGTGGTTACGTTCTTGACGGTGTCATTCCCCCGACGTGGACGGCCGACCAGCTTGCCGCCCGTGACGACGCCGCGCGTGAAATCATCGTTGGCTCGATCGACTCAGCCGACGTCTCAGCCACCCTCGACACCATCCCCAGCGACGACCTGTCGGCACCACGCATCTTCGCCGCACTCAAGGCTCGTTTCGCACCGGACGACGCCACTCGCACCCTCGAGTTGTTCGCCCGCCTTTGGGACTTCAGGAAGATGCCTGCCCCCGTCGAGGCGTACGACACGTGGCTCCGTGAATACATGTTGATCGCGCAGGAAATCCGCGACGCCAAAACCTCGCTCAACGACGTGCTCGCCACTCACGTGCTCGCCATGGTCCCACCCTGCCTTGACAGCTTCCGACTCACGTTCACGGACGAGCAGCGCAACCAACGCGACCTCCCGGAACTCACGACGCTGACGGACCGCATTCGCATCCAGCTTCGCTCGGCGGGACTCTCGTCATCGCACTCGGCCATGCTCGCCACCGCCTCCCCTTGTCCCGCCTGCCGCGCCCCCGGCCACCGTCTGCGCGACTGCACCTCACGGGCGACACACCCGCCCGCCGGCCCCTGCCGCCGCTGCCACAAGAAAGGTCACTGGGCCCTCGACTGCAAGCACCGGGGCGAACAGAAACACACCGGCGACGACAACCAGGACGACATGTCTCTCCCCGCCGCTCAACAGCCTAACGTCGGCTATTTCGCCTCCTGCCTGTTCGCTCGCCGGCAACTCCCAACTGACGCCTTTGTAGTCGACTCGGGCGCCACGGCACACATGGTCGCCGATCGCTCTCTATTCACGGCTTATCGCCAGACGGCGCACACCAAGATCGGCGGCATCGCCGGCGGTATCACGGCCATTGGTATGGGGGACGTAGCGTTCGTTGCCAAGACCGGACATCCGATCACGCTGCGTGGCGTTCTGCACACGCCGGGCCTCCACGTCAACCTCCTCTCTGTCTCTCGCCTCTGCGACACCGACCGCGTTCGACTCGCCTTCACCAGCAACGGCATCGACATCGCCAAGGACGGCCAGGCCATTGCTCACGGTACCAGGGTTAACGACGGTCTCTACCTTTTGGACGCGGATCACACCAAGTGTCAGCAGCTTGCCCTTCTCTCGCGTTCTGAGTCTACCGTGCCCCTGCTTACCCTTCACCGCTGCCTCGGCCATCTTGCCCCATCCTCTATACAGAAGATGATCGCCGCAGGTTTGCTGGACGGGTTTGGGGCCGGGTACAGTGAGAAAGACGTAGAGGAGTTTGTTTGCAATGCTTGCCTTGGTTCCAAAGGCCACCGTCTTCCTTTTCCCGACTCTGAGTCGCATTCCCCCGAGAGACTTGGCCTCGTGCACAGCGATGTCCTTTCGTTCCCCACTCCGTCCTTGACCGGGAAGCGCTACCTAGTCACATTTCTTGACGACCACTCTCGCAAACTCTGGCATACGCGATCGATCACAAAAGCGACGTCTTCCCGACCTTCCAGACTTGGCTCGCCGAAGTGGAGTTAGAGACGAACGCGCGTTTAAAAACCCTTCGCACCGACAACGGCGGGGAGTACCGATCGAACGCATTCACGGAGTTCTGCAAGTCCAGGGGCATTCGTCGTCAATACTCTATTCCCTACACACCTCAGCAAAACGGTCGTGCCGAACGTGTCAATCTCTCCATTGTCGAGGGCATCCTCGCCCTCCTTGCTGACTCCCATCTGCCGGCCACCTTTTGGGATGAAGCGGCTGCGTACTTCGTTTATTGCAAAAACAGGTGCTCACACTCAGCTTTGGCCAAACAGACTCCAGAATCCGTTTGGAACGGCCGACGCACCACCACCACCGCCCTCCACCCGTTCGGCTGCGCGGCCTGGCTCACGGTCGCGCCGGACCTTCGCAGCAAGCTCGACCCCAAGGCCGCGCGCGTGATCTTCACCGGTTACGACCTCGCCTCCAAGGCTTTCCGTTTCTTCGACCATTATACCAACAAGGTTGTGATTGGCCGAAATGCCACCTTCCTCGACGACGACTTCCCCGGCCTCCCAATCAACACGCCCGTCGATGTGGACAACACCGAACGCCAGTTCGTCATTCCCGCCGACACGCCCGCCCCCGCCGTCAAGACGAGGACCCCACTAGTAAGGTCGGCGCACATGGACGTCTCATCCTCTCTTGATGATTCTGCCATGAGCGCCGTTGACGTGGCCCCAGGGTACACTGGCGGATCCTTACTTAATTCTACAGATATCAGCCCCTCGCCGTCCCCGTCGCTTGTCCCGCTTTCGTCGCCCGCCACGTCCTCGCCGGAGGACCGTCCCTAGATGACTCGGACGACCCGCTTGACCTCCTCAACTCCAACACCGCGGTTCGCCTCAACCTGATGGACGTACATCGATCCGACGACGACACCCTGGTGACGCCCGCACCCGCCATTGCCCCCGCTGAACAGCCCTCCGATGACGACTCCCTGATGAGATCGATTTCCTCTCTCGCCACCACCGCGCCTTCATCGCCACAGACGACGACGACCCCACCCTCGACGCCATCGAGCCCGTCAAGTCGATTACTAGCGATCCTCAGACCTGGCGCGAAGCAATGTCCAGCGACGAGCACGACATCTGGGCTCAGGCTGCCGCCGCCGAGTTCACCGCCATGCGCGACGACTTCAAGGTGTTCACCATCGAGCCTCGATCCTCCGTACCGCCGGGCGCCACTATCGTCACCTCCAAGTTCGTCTGGAAGACCAAACGCGACGCACGTGGCGAAGTCACGGGGCACAAGGCACGCCTTGTAGCGCAAGGTAACCGCCAACGCGACGGCATCGATTTCTCGGAGACTTTCGCACCCGTCGCCCGTTTCTCCTCCATTCGCTGCCTCCTTGCCCTCGCCGCTGCCAACGGTTACCACGTTCATCAGGCCGACATCGACAAGGCTTACCTCCACGGCGAGCTCGATCACGATATCTGGATGACGACGCCACGAGGTTTCGACTTCCCGAGCGATAAGATTCTCCGCCTGCGGCGCTCAATCTACGGTCTCAAGCAGGCCGGTTATTCCGATCAACTCTACTACGTCAGCGATGTAGTTATAGCCAAGAGTGATGAATAGGAATCTAACAGTAAGGGAGCCGCGCGCTCCAAGTCCTCAGCCAGCGAGCCTCGGGGCTGAGCCAATGTGCCAGGCTCGCTGCGCGCGCCTAAGTCCTGGGCCGATGCGCCCGGCTCGCTCCGCGCGCCTAAGTCCTGACCTGAGTGGAGAGTGGATTCCTCACACGAACCAGCCACCAACGGGGAACGATATGTTGTCACCTTCATCGACGATTTCTCCCGAAAGACGTGGGTCAGCGCGCTGAGAAACAAGAGTCAAGTCTTCGACACCTTCCAGCGTTGGCACACCATGATCGAACGCTCAACGGGCCTCAAGCTCCGCACGTTACGAACGGACAATGGCGGCGAATACACGTCCAAAGCCTTCATTGAGTACTGCTCTCACCACGGCATTACCAGGCAACTCACAATCCCGTACACCCCGGAGCAGAACGGCCGGGCCGAAAGGACAAACCGCACAATCGTCGAGGGGACGATCACCCTGCTCCAGCACTCGGGACTGCCCACAACATGTTAAACCGTATGTCTCGAGAGGGGACTGGATCGGCAACCAGTAAGTACACGAGACAGAGTACGGGTTGTAAGGGAGTAGTTTGGAGCGTTAGGGGGAAGACTAAAGATGGCGCGCAGTGCGAGTGTGCGAAATATCTCTAAGTCCAAAGAGAGGTCCAAGCGGCGCGGCTAGCTAGGCGCGGCGCGGATTGGAGATTGATCTAAGCAAGAGTGTATGGAATTCAACACCCCCCCTCGCTCGAAGCTTACTTAGCCTCGGAGACCCAGTTCTCACGATGAACCTTGAACACTAAAGGCCCAAGTGCCTTGGTGATGTTGAATGTGGACTGTAGGGCTTATCGGAATTTGGCGTAGCGACCGCTAGGGCTACTAGTGGAGCGTCGACGTGGCAAGGATGCGACGGGACGGTCGACAGGAGAAGTCGTGAGGCGGCACTGGCGCGGTCTGATGAGACGGACGCGGTGCGGCTGGACGATCTGTTCCTACCGAAGATTAGCTGTCTGGCTAATGTTGGGAAGCGGTATGATGATTGCAACTAACCTGTTCTCTACCGAAGATTAGCTGTCTGGCTAATGTTGGGAAGCGGTAGAGAAGAGGAAGAAAGGCACAGGGGCGCGCGAGTCGGGTGAGGTTCTAGCAAGGGGCCGCGCTAAGACAAACTGGGCTAGCACAATGCGAAGCTACAAGACCGAACTCCAAGCGGACCATCAAGGCTCTGAGGGGTGTCGTGTTGGACGATGTACACGAAGGGAAACTTATCTACCTTGGTCGAGTGTTGGTGAGCTGGGCAATCCGTAGCAACAAGATCCAGGTTGCGAACAACGGGCGTCATGCATGGGCGATACACTGGATGGCCGATGAGACATGAGGACGGTGGCGGCAAGCTGGCGGTGGCTAGGCGGAGGCAACGGCTTGGCAAGACAGGAGAAGTAGACCGACTAAGTTCCGATGTGGAGGCGGCGGCGCGCGAGCGTGAGTTGAACAGGCTGGCGCGGGAGCGGCGAACAAAAGGGGGCGGCTTGGCTGTGAAGGCGAAGGCGCCGAGGCGAAAGACTGGGGGGGGCTTGGCAGCGAGGGCAAAGGCGCCGAGGCGAAGGCGCGCGGCGGCGAAAGAGGCGCCGAAAACTGGGCGGTCCTGACAAACGGCGGCCCAAAGTTGAAGTGTTCGAACGCTTGTAGTAGAATGAAATTCAACAGGTGAAGATATCGGCGACCATGGTTTTCGTGTCCACATAGTCGACTCGAATGGTGCCCAGCCTGACCTGGTCGCGTACGAAATGTTCGCGAATGCGAATGTGTCGGGACCGGTGGTGAAGGGTGGGGTTCTTGGCGAGAGCCAGTGCTCCTTGGTTGTCGCCGTAAAGTTGGACGGGAGCTTGGGTGTCGATGCCCAGCTCCATAAGTAGTTCTTGGAGGTGGCCAGCTTCCTTTGAGGCATGCGAGAGGGCGAGGTACTCGGCGTCTGTGGTGGAGTCGGCCACTCGGTTTTGCACTTTGGAGGACCAGGAGATAACGGAGCCAGCCAGGTGGAAGCTGTACCCCATGGTTGACCGTGATGACGTGGTGCAGGTTCCCCAGTCCGCGTCAGAGTAACCCGTGAATCCCGAGAACTTGCCTTGCTCGGAGCTGTAGTGCAGGCCAAGGCGTGCAGTTCCGCATAAGTACCGAAAGACGGTCTTGATGGCGGTCCAGTGTTCGGGTGTGGGACTGGCAGAGAAACGTGCGAGGTATCCAACGGCGTAGGAGATGTCTGGGCGAGTACCAGTGGCGGCGTAGAGGAGGCACCCAATGGCCTGCATGTAGCGCGTCTGAGCGATCTTTGACGGTTCCGCGAGCGAATGCTCGAGCTGGCGGTTTGGGCCATGGGCGTGGAGGCGGGGCTGCTGTCTGACATTCCAAATCTGCGGAGGATACTTGTGATGTACGCCTCCTGCGACAGGATGATGGACTTGTTGGCCTGTCGTTTGATCTGGATCCCCAAGATGTATTGGGCTGGGCCAAGTCGCTTGATGCCGTTGAGGATGCGCTCGATCTCGTCCTCCGAAGGGCTGACCATCAGCAAGTCATCGACGTAGAGGGCGATGTAGTGGTAGTGGTCGCCGTCGCGTCGTACGTATACACAGTGATCCTTGGCTGTGGCGCGGTAGTTGAGGCTCTTCAGCGTCAAGTCAATGTGCTCATTCCAGACTCGGCCGGCCTGCTTGAGGCCGTAGATCGATCGATGGAGTTTGAGGACTTTACCGGGCATGTCAACACCTTGTGGGACGCGCATGTAGAGGTCTTCCTTCAGCTCGCCGTGGAGGTATGCCTTGTCAACGTCGGCCTGATGGACGTGGAGGTTCTTGGCGGCGGCCAGTGCGATGAGAGCTCGGATTGAGGTGAACTTGGCGACAGGAGCAAACGTCTCATCGTAATCGATACCTGGGCGCTGGGAGAAGCCTTGTGCAACGAGCCGGCCCTTGTGCGAAGTAATCTTGCCAAGTTGGTCGCGTTTGGTGCGGAAGATGAACCTGGATCCAAGGACTTTGGCACCGGGGGGCAGTGAGGAGGAGTTGACCGGGGTGAAGCATTTGTACTCGGTGGCAAGGGAGTGAAACTCATCGGCTGCTGCTTGCCTCCAGATCTCCTCTTTACCTGACTTGACCGCCTGCGACCAATTTTGGGGGTCCTCGGTTGGCCCTTCGAGTTCGACGACGATGAACCAGCGGTGGTGGCGGCGAAGGCAGCGGCGCGAGACGGGCATGACAAGAAGTCGATTGGGTCGGCCGAGTCATCGGTCACGTCCGACGCAGGAGTGATGGCGAGAACTGAGCCCTGGACATGTCGGACGGTGTGTCAAAGCCATCGTCGGACATGTCGATCGTTGTGTCGTCACTCGCGTTGGTCTCAAGCGCGGCAAATCGATTTTCGTGCACGACAGGTTGGAGGGACGGAGGTGGTGCCGCGCGGGAGCCATGTGCAGCGTCAACAAAGGTCCAGTCGCCAGTGGTGGACGTCATGTGAGGTTTCGGTTGGTCGATCGGGGCATCTCGAGCGGGGAAGACTTTCTCATCGAATAGGACGTCGCGGCTCTGGAAGAACGAAGTTGTGGCCGGGTCGTAAAGCGTCCAGGCCTTCGATCTGTTATCGATGCCAACGAAGATGAATGGTTTGGCCTGTGAGATTGACAAACTCTTATGTTTCCTTCTCGCATCATGCCTCCTTTTCTTGGTCTCATCTTACCTCCTTTTTGGCCTGCCTTCCACACCTAGGCTCTCTCCCTTTCCTGGGCTGGGTCCGTGCGCCTGACAAAGGTGGCAGACCCAGCCGCGCGCTCACCCGAGCCAAATGGCTCCGCGCTTCTCTCTCTCCTGCTCAAGCAACTTCTTGGTCTGGTCTCCTTGGTCCGTCGATCAGAGCCTTACCACTGCTTGAGCAGGTGAGCACTACATTTCCTTCTTCCTTTATCTTTACTAGCTATCATAACTCACTGTAGTGCTTGAGCAGGTGTGTAACAAGCAACTTCTTGGTCTGGTCTCCTTGGTCCGTCGATCAGAGCCTTACCACTGCTTGAGCAGGTGTGTAACAAGCAACTTCTTGGTCTGGTCTCCTTGGTCCGTCGATCAGAGCCTTACCACTGCTTGAGCAGTCGTCGTAACTTCATAGGTTATAAGCCCGAACGACCTACCAGCGCGGCCACTCCCGTGTCCGCCTTTGTCGAACTTTGCGTCCTTCGCACCGCCCGGCTTTGCCCGGCGCTCCGCACGACTCAGCATGTCTGCGCTTGACGACACCAAGTCCGCGCCTGCCGACAGCAAGTCCGTAGGCCCCGCCACGACGCTCGCGGTTCCTCCACCTCGCCCGCCCACGCAAGTCGCAGCCTTCGCTGCCTCCGATCTCCTCCGCGACGCCAACGGCTACCAGGACTGGGTCCTTACGCTGTGCTCCCGCCTACCCTCCGACGTCCTCGGATACCTTCAATCCGGTGTACCCCATCCATCTTGGCCCCCGTCCTACGTCCCACTATGGGATCACTACGCTCGCGCCTCCATCTGCGCCGCCGTCGACCCACGGATGGTTCTTCCCGGTCTCTCTCGTTACTTCGGCGACGCCCACAGCGGCCACAAGATTTGGGTGGCTCTCCGCATGCGATATGGCGCCGTCTCGGCTGTCGACCTCCTACCCGTCGTCGCTCGCCTCTTCAGCCCCGAGCCCATGCCCGACAGCCCCGACGCATTCCTCCAGTTTCGTGATCGCTTTGACAACGATTCTCGACTTCTCGCCGACTCCAACGTCACCACAGATTCCCTGCTTGCGTCTCACCTACTCGCGAGGATGCCATCGTCCCTCTCCGCATGGCGCACAACCTTCGTGAATGCTCAGGGCACATCCGGTACCTTACCTCCCGCGGCCGACATCCTCGACCGCATCTATCGGGAGATCAAGGCTCGTCCGGCTGAAGCTCCCGCTGTCGCTGTCGCCACCCCCCAGCACCGCGCCGTTCCCGGACCATGCCCCAACCCAACATGTCGCCAACTGCACTGGCTCAGAGATTGTCCTGACACCGCCTGGGCCGCCGCTTTCCGCGCCCGCAAGGCTTCCACCGGAGCGAGTTCGCGAGGACGTAAGAAGGGTACCCCAGCCGTCGCCTCTCCCGCCGTTGTCGAGATGCCCGAGCCCACGACGTTCACCGCCTGTCTCCTTGCCACTCCGTCACCGTTTCCCAAATCGGCATGGCTCCTCGACTCCGGTGCAAATCGTCACATGGCCAACGACCGTTCACTATTCTCGACGCTGCGCTCGTTCACCGGCCCGCCTGTTGCTGGAGTTGCCGGTTCCCTCCCCTCCACCGGTTGTGGCTCTGTCCGCATATCGACTCCAGCTGGCCCCGTCGTGGCGACCGATGTCCTCTTGGTGCCATCCCTGCCGTGCAACCTGCTGTCCGTCCGACGATTGGATCGCCTTGGGTTCAGCATCTCCTTTGGCTCCGGCTGCGCCAAGATCAGCAACTCCTCTGGCACCGTTGTTGCCACTGCTCAAGCCGTTGCAAATGACCTGTACGCGTTAAACGTCGCACCCTCACCCTGTATGCCCAATGCCCTCCTTGCCACCCCTCACAGAGTTTCCTTGCTGACTCTGCACCGTCGCTTCGCGCATTTACCCGTTGCGCAACTCAAGAACGTCGTGCAGAAAGGCTTGGTCACTGGGGTGGATTGGGTATATTCAGAGGAGGAGGTTAGGTCCTTCAATTGCAATGCTTGTCTCGCTTCCAAAGCGCACGCCCTTCCTTTCAGTCGTTCCCAGTCCATTGCGTCTGGCCGTCTGGACCTTGTCCATGTCGACGTTGCCCAAATGCCTCGAGCCAGCTTCGGCGGTCATCGCTACATGCTTGTGATTGTCGACGACTACACCCGCAAACATTGGTGCATCCTCCTCACTTACAAGAGCGACGTCTTTCACCGTCTCCGCAACTGGATTCTTGAGGTAGAGAACACCACGGGTGATCGGGTAAAAACCATTCGCTCTGACAATGGTGGCGAGTTCACTCTGCGCAACTTTGTCGACTTCTGTTTGACCAAGGGCATCCGTCGCGAACTCACTATTCCGTACACGCCTCAACAAAACGGACGTGTTGAACGCACCAATCGGACCATCAAAGAGGGTATCCTTGCTTTGCTCTACTCGGCCGGCGCCGATACACGTCTCTGGGCCGAAGCTGCCAAGTACTTCGTGCACTGCAAGAACTTGATGCCCCATGCGGGCATCCGTGGCGATATTCCCGACACTCGCTGGCATGGCGTCGCACCGGATGTCTCCTCGCTGCGTGCCTTTGGCTGCCGCGCTTGGCACTGCCTCCCCTCGGTTAAGCGCACCGACCTCGACCCCAAGGCCGTGCCACTCATCTTCGTAGGGCTCGACGACCATGCAAAGGCCTATCGCCTCTTCGACCCGGCTACACGCAAAATTATCCTCAGTCGCAACGTCGTCTTTCGTGAATCTGAGTTCCCCGCCCTGCAGCCTGTGGCCAACACCCACACCGGCGCCATTCCGCTTCCTGTGGCCGCCGACATTTACCCTGACCAGGTAGACCACTCTGAGCCTTTGCTCGTTGCTTCCCCTCGCTCTCTGGCGCCTCGCGCTGAGCTCCCTGGACCTGTGCCCGCTGCCTCTGACCAAGGCCTGCGCCGTCCCTCCCCGGCCCGTGACATCCCTGACCAGGACTCACGCGCGCCTCCTGCCTCTGACCAAGGCTCTCCCATATCCCAAACTGGTGACCACTCCGACCGGGATTCCCCAACCTCCTGCGCCTCTGACCAAGGCAGCTCCGACTCGGCCATCTCCACGCCCTGTCCATCCCCGCGACCGGTGGCTCCACGTCCATTACCCGCGCCACCCTCGCCCGCTCGATCCGAATCGCCCGATCCCATCGACCTCTTGCCACGCTCTGGTGATGTTGCGTCCCTCTGCCTTGCGCAGGAATTCCCTGACGACGTTGATGCTGCGCTTCACTCCCCCTCGCCTGTTGCCTACCTCGCCTCTGGCGCCACTGCTCTGCTCGAAACCTCGCCCGTCGACCCGACGGAACTGATCGCACCTGCCCGGGACCCTCCTCACTGGCGCGCTGCGATGGCAACCCCGCAAGCAGACGAGTGGCGTCTCGCTGCCCAGGCCGAATTCGACTCGCTCTCCCGGGATTTCTCGGCCTTCACACCAATTGATGAGTCCCTCGTGCCTGCAGACTCCAAAGTCCTCGGCTCGCGCTTTGTCTTCCGCACGAAACGCGACCAACACGGCCACATCAAGTCTTACAAAGGCCGACTGGTTGCTCGTGGTGACTCTCAGCGTTCCGGCATTGATTTCGATGAGACCTTCGCACCCGTCGCTAAGTTCACATCCATTCGCGCACTCCTGGCCCTTGCAGCCGCTCATGGGTACCACGTCCATCAGGCCGACATCGACAAGGCCTATCTCCACGGTAAACTGGACACCCCCCTGTACATTCGCGTGCCCGAAGGGATCTACATGCCCGGCAAGGTCCTCCAACTGCACCGGTCACTCTACGGCTTGCGCCAGGCCGGACGTATCTGGAACGACGAGATCGACTCTGCTTTGTCGGCTCTTGGCTACGTCGCCACGGAGTCTGATCACTGCGTTTATGTCCGAACTGTCGGTGATGAGCGCCACTATATCGCGCTCTATGTCGATGACTTGCTCATGATCAGCCCTTCCCTCCCAGAGATCGAGCGTACCCTCCAGGGCCTTGAGCAGCGCTATGGTGTCAAACGACTTGGTGAGGCGGAATACGTACTTGGTATCCAGATTCGGCGTTCTGCCGACGGCTCCATCTCCCTCAGTCAAGAGCAATACCTCAAGGACGTCCTCGCTCGTTTCGGCATGTCCGACGCCCACCCTGTCGCCACACCCATGCAGGCCGACCTTCGCCTTGAAGTCGAACTCCAGCCTACTCCCTTTCCGGATCGCACTCGGTATCTGCAAGCGATTGGCTCCCTCATGTACGCCTCGACCGGTACTCGCCCCGACCTGGCCTACACCGTCGGTTACTTGGCTCGGTTCTCTCAGTCCCCGTCTGCTGCTGCCTGGGGCGCTGTCAAGCACGCCTTTCGCTACCTCGCCGGCACTCTGTCTCACGGCCTACGCTACACCCGCGGGGATCCGGCGCCCTTGGTTGGCTACTCCGACTGCAACTGGGGTGCCTGCGCCATGTCCTCAAAGTCGACCATGGGTTACACCTTTGTCTTCGCAGGCGCGGCCGTCTCGTGGTCATCTCGCCTCCAGTCGCGGGTTGCCGACTCTACTTGTGACGCCGAGTACCTGGCCTTGTCGCACGCTGGCAAGGAGGCTATCTTCCTGCGTCAGCTCTTTGGTGAGCTTGGGCTTCCCTCCTCTCGGCCGGTTCTCATCTATGGCGACAACCAAGGTGCCAATGCCCTCACCAAGAATCCGGTCTTCCACGCTCGCACTCGGCATATTCGGCTCCGCGAACACTTCGTCCGGGATATGGTCTCCCTGGGTGACATCAGTGTACAGTACATTGCCACCGGCGAGATGACGGCCGATATCTTCACCAAGGCTTTGTCTCGCGACCTGTTCGCTCGGCACCGCGGTCGACTTGGTGTCTGCACTCCCTGATACTCGAAGTAGGGGGGGTGTGAGATTGACAAACTCTTATGTTTCCTTCTCGCATCATGCCTCCTTTTCTTGGTCTCATCTTACCTCCTTTTTGGCCTGCCTTCCACACCTAGGCTCTCTCCCTTTCCTGGGCTGGGTCCGTGCGCCTGACAAAGGTGGCAGACCCAGCCGCGCGCTCACCCGAGCCAAATGGCTCCGCGCTTCTCTCTCTCCTGCTCAAGCAACTTCTTGGTCTGGTCTCCTTGGTCCGTCGATCAGAGCCTTACCACTGCTTGAGCAGGTGAGCACTACATTTCCTTCTTCCTTTATCTTTACTAGCTATCATAACTCACTGTAGTGCTTGAGCAGGTGTGTAACAAGCAACTTCTTGGTCTGGTCTCCTTGGTCCGTCGATCAGAGCCTTACCACTGCTTGAGCAGTCGTCGTAACTTCATATGGCCTTGGGGTCGAGTTTTGCCTGCTTGTGCTGAGGGGTGGTGTGCCAGGCGCGGCATCCGAATACCCTCAGGTTTGCCGTGCTGGGAGGTTTGCCAAACCAGACAGCGTCCGGGATCTTGTGGTCGATGGCGCTGTGCGGGCTGAGGTTCTTGGTGTCAACAACGTACCGGAGGGCCTCTCGCCAGAGTGTTGTGGGCAGTCCCGAGTGCTGGAGCAGGGCGATCGTCCCCTCGACGATCGTGCGGTTTGTCCTTTCGGCTCGGCCGTTCTGCTCCGGGGTGTACGGGATTGTGAGCTGCCTGGTAATGCCGTGGTGAGAGCAGTACTCAATGAAGGCTTTGGACGTGTATTCGCCGCCATTGTCCGTTCGTAACGTGCGGAGCTTGAGGCCCGTTGAGCGTTCAATCATGGTGTGCCAACGCTGGAAGGTGTCAAAGACTTGACTCTTGTTTCTCAGCGCGCTGACCCACGTCTTTCGGGAGAAATCGTCGATGAAGGTGACAACATATCGTTCCCCGTTGGTGGCTGGTTCGGGCAGAGTGAGGACATCGGAGTGGACCAGTTCGAGTGGTTGCGAAGCGCGAGAGTCCGACGTTGGGAAAGGTTTCCTGGTTGCCTTTGCCGCTTTGCAGGTGTCGCAGGAGAAGGCCTTGCATTCGGCCGCCGAGTACGTCCATGTTTGACCTTGTAGTTGACCCGACGAGACTGCCCTTCGCAGGTTGGGAAGGGACAGGTGGCCGAATCGTTGTATGAGATGATCACCACTACTGTCAGGAGAGGTTGAGAGTCGAACAGAAGTGATCAGAAGGAAACTAAGAAACAGAAAGGGGGGCCTGCGCTGGGATAGACCCAGACGCGGGTGAAATCGCTGGCGCGCTAAGACAGTCGCGCGTGTCCAAGTCGCCACCGCAGGGGGGCGGGCTAGTGGTCGCGCGCCTGAATCCGCCGGCGCCGGCGCGCTGAGGCAGTCGCGCGCGTCTAAGTCCCCTCCGCAGGGGGCGGGCTAGCGGGCGCGCGCAACGACCGAGGCGCCCCTGTCGAGCTGAGAGTGGACTCTTCACACCCCCCCCCCACGCGAATGCGAGGCAGACCCAAGCCGCGGGTGTCGAGTGCGAAGGCCAAGTGCGTAGCAGTGCGTCGAGAAAACCTTCGGGCCGAGGGCCTTGGTGAAGATGTCGGCCACCATGTCGCTAGTTCCCACATGCGAGAGTGAGATGTCGCCCCGATTCACCATGTCCCGAACGAAGTGTTCGCGCAAGCGTATGTGTCGAGTGCCGGAGACGCGGACAGGGTCGTGGGCGACTGCTGCAGCAGCTTCGTTGTCAGTATATATGTGAGCCGGTGCAACAGGGTGGACATGGAGCTCTTCGAGCAGTTGACTGAGGTAAATCCCTTCCTTGCCAGCATGCGAGAGGGCGAGGTATTCAGCGTCGGTGGTGGAATCGGCGACTCGAGATTGACGCTTGGACGACCAGGATACGGCGGATCCGGCGATGTAAAAGACGTAACCCATGGTGGAGACCGATGTATCGACGCAGGCCCCCCAGTTCGCATCGGAGTAGCCTACCACACCCGTGATGCAAGCCTGGCCGCGAGCATATACCAGTTCGTCGCGATACGTGGCCCGGAGGTAGCGTAGGATGTGCTTGACCGCAATCCAATGACGACGTCCGGGGTTGTTGGCGAAGCGGGCCAGGTAGGACACGGCGAAGGCGATGTCGGGGCGGGTGCCAAGCGAGATGTAGAGGAGTGAGCCAATAGCCTGCAGATACCATGACCGGATCCGTTCGGTGCCTTGACCCGGGATGGCGGTGAGCGAAAGGCCAGGAGTCATCGGGACTGTAGTGCCGCGAGTTGTGGTGTCGAAGTGGAACCGAGCGAGCACGTCCATGATGTACCGCTCCTGGGACAGGGCGATAGAACCGTCGTCGAGCCGCCTGATCTGGATGCCGAGGATGTACTCTGCCGGGCCAAGGCGCTTGACTCCGTAGCGTTGTTCGAGGCCCGAGATGACACGTTCGATTTCGGCCAGGTCCGGGCTGATCATCAGAAGGTTGTCGACATACAGCGCAATATAGTGTGGGCGTTGCTGATCGTCGAGCCGAGAGTACACGCAGTGATCGGTGCCCGTCGCTGTGTAACTGAGGTCGCGAAGCGAAGCGTCGATGTGTCGATTCCAGATGCGGCCAGCCTGTTTGAGCCCGTAGATGGAACGTCGCAGGCGAAGCACTTTGTCGCCAGGAAGATCGAAGCCTCGCGGTGCCGTCATCCAGATGTCGTGGTCGAGGTCGCCGTGAAGGTAGGCTTTGTCGATGTCCGCTTGGTGCACATGCAGGCCGTTGGCGGCCGCCAGCGCGAGGAGTGAGCGTATCGAGGAGAAGCGTGCGACCGGTGCGAAGGTTTCGGTAAAGTCGATGCCGTCGCGTTGGCGGTTGCCTTGCGCCACGAGCCGTGCCTTGTGGCCGGTGATCTCGCCGAGTGCGTTCCGTTTTGTTTTCCAGACGAACTTGGACGTAACGATGGTCGCACCCGCGGGTACCGTAGAGCGTTCGTCGATGGTGAAGACCTTGAAGTCATCGCGCATGGAATTGAACTCGTCGGTGGCGGCTTTGGCCCATACCTCACGTTTGTCGCTCGACATCGCCTCGCGCCAGGTCTGTGGGTCGCTCGTGATGGACTTGACTGGCTGGATGGCCTCAGCGTCAGAGGTGTCGTCGTCGGTCGCGATGAAAGCGCGGTGGTGTCGGGTGAGGAAATCGATTTCGTCCGGCGAGTCGTCGCGAGAGTGGCGCCCAAGGAGGTCGAGTTCGTCGGGCGACTCCTCAGCCGATGTGGGCTCGCGGTACGTGCTGAAGTCCGGGCGGTGCAAGTCCAGTGGGTCGAGGCGAGCCTGGGGCCGTGAGCCGATGAGGTCGAGAGGATCGGCCGAGCCTTCAGAGTCAGTCGGTAAGGCCGAGAATGACGATGACGCCGCCAGCGATGGTGAGAGCGCAGGCGATGGTGACGAGGGCGGCGCAGGAGACGGTGACGAGGACGGCGCAGGCGACGGTGACGAGGACGATTCGGCATCTGTGGAGTTAAGTAAGGTTCCGCCAGTGTACCCTGGGGCCACGTCAACGGCGCTCATGGCAGAATCATCAAGGGGGATGAGACGTCCATGTGCGCCGACCTTACTAGTGGGGTCCATGTCTTGACAGTGTCTTGAAGGTCGACGATGGGAGCGCTGGCGAAGTGCGTGTCGACTTCGTGCTCGGTGGAGTCGCCAGGTAGCCCGGGGAATTCAGTGTCGAGGAACGTGGCATTTCTGCCCAGAACGATCTTCTTTGTCGTAGTGTCGTAGAAACGGAAGGCTTTAGAAGCCAGGTCGTAGCCGGTGAAGAGAGCGCGAACCGCTTTCGGGTCGAGTTTCGAGCGAAGTTCGGGCGCGACCGTGAGCCAAGCTGTGCAGCCGAACGGGTGAAGCGCCGAGGCGTTGGCGCGGTCGCCCTGCCAGACGGAGTTCGGTGTTGCCTTGTCCAGGGCCGAATGTTGACACAGGTTCTTGCAGTGTACGAAATAGGCTGCGGCCTCCTCCCAGAATGTCTTGGGTAAATGTGCGAGAACGCCTTCGACGATGGAACGATTGACCCGCTCCGCACGACCGTTCTGTTGAGGCGTGCGTGGGATAGAGTATTGTCGCCGTGTGCCGCGTGCCTTGCAGAACTCCGTGAACGCTCTCGAACAATATTCGCCACCGTTGTCGGTTCGGAGGACCTTCAGCGTCGCACCTGTCTCGAGCTCGACCTCGGCAAGCCAAGTCTTGAACACGCCGAAGACTTCGCTTTTGTGTCCGATCGCGTAGGCCCAGAGTTTGCGGGAGTAATCGTCGAGGAACGTGACAAGATACCGTTTGCCAGTCAAGGAACGCTCGGGGAGGGAAAGAACATCGCTGTGGACAAGGCCGAGTCTCTCGGAGGAGTGCGAATCCGAATCGGGAAAAGGAAGACGATGGCCCTTTGCGCTGAGGCAAGCATTGCAGACAAACTTCTCTACCTCTTCGTCACTATATCCGGCCCCGAGACCCTCCAGCAAACCAGCGGCAGCCATCTTCTGTATGGAGGACGGTGCGAGATGGCCGAGGCAGCGGTGGAGAGTCAGCAGGGGCACGGAAGACCGTGAGCGAGAAAGGAGAGCAAGATGCTGACATTTGGAATGATCAGCGTCCAGCAAGTAGAGCCCTTCGTCCAGCCTTGCGCCTTCAGCGATGTCGTTGCCGTCTTTGTCAATGCGTATGCCGTGTTTTGTGAAAGCGACGCGGACGTTGTCGCTGTCGCAGAGGCGTGAGACCGAGAGAAGGTTGACAGGCAGGCCCGGAGTGTGCAGCACGTCGGTAAGCGTGATCGGATGACCCGAGGCGGCAACGAAGGCGATATTTCCCGTCCCGATGGCGTTGATACCCCCTGCAATACCACCAATCTTCGTAGGAGCGATGTGACGATAGGTCGTGAACAGCGACTTGTCTGAGACCATGTGCGAGGTGGTGCCCGAATCAACGACGAAGGAGTTGTTGCGAAGCTGGCGGCGACGAGCGAGAAGACCGGTGGCGAGACATCCGACATGGTGTTGCGAGTCGACGGTCGAGTTGGCGGTGTCGGGCGTTTTCCCGTCCCCGAGAGCCTTCTTGCAGTCGAGAGACCAGTGGTCCTTCTTCTTGCAGAAGCGACAGGGCCCTGGCGGCGGGTGTTGCGCCCTCGTAGGGCACTCCGCGACACGGTGCGAAGGGCTGCGACAGGCGAGACACTTGGGACGGGTAGGACGTGACGCCGACGAGGCGAGAAGGGCCGATTGATTGCCGGGGAGGTTGGTGGACCGGAGTTGGACTCGCATGCGGTCGGCGAGCGAATCGATGCCGGGAAGAGATCGTTGTGTGCGCTGTTCATCGGTGAATGACGCCTTGAAACTCTCGAGGGACGGGTGCGCGATCGAAAGGAGGAGTGTGGCGAGAACATCATTGATAGTCGTCTTGGTGTCAATGATCTCTTGCACAACGGCTTTGAATTCCATCATCCACCCGTCGAATTCGGTGACTGTGCCGGGCATGGGGCGAAAACCCCAGAGTCGCGAGAATAGCTCGAGTGTACGGGTGGCGTCGTCAGGGGCGTACCGCGATTTCAGCGTCGAGTAAATCTTGGGCGCTGTGAGGTCGGCGGTAGGGATCTTGTCGAGGACTGCCGAGACTTCGGCCGAATCGATCGAGTTCGCAAGGATCTCGCGAGCCACAACGTCGCGGGCGGAGCGTTGCGAAGGTGTCCAGTCGTCGGGTATGACGCCGTCGAGGACATACAAGCGGATGTCGTCCGCTAGGCACAGGCGAAGCTGGCGTGTCCAGTTCGCGAATGTCTTGGGCCCGTCCAAGCGTGCGTGCTTGGGGAAGGCGGTGCGAGTGGTGCCAGTCGACGTGGCGGGTGTGGCGGTGCCAGGGGCTGCGGCGGCGAGACCCGACAGCAGCGCGACAAGGGAGGCAAGCTGGTCGGCGGGAAGTGTCGGGTTGGCTCCCGTCGCGAGGGGTGGTGTCGTGGCCATGCCAGCTGGTGGCTCGTGGGCTAATAACCTATGAGATGATCACCACTACTGTCAGGAGAGGTTGAGAGTCGAACAGAAGTGATCAGAAGGAAACTAAGAAACAGAAAGGGGGGCCTGCGCTGGGATAGACCCAGACGCGGGTGAAATCGCTGGCGCGCTAAGACTATGAAGTTACGACGACTGCTCAAGCAGTGGTAAGGCTCTGATCGACGGACCAAGGAGACCAGACCAAGAAGTTGCTTGTTACACACCTGCTCAAGCACTACAGTGAGTTATGATAGCTAGTAAAGATAAAGGAAGAAGGAAATGTAGTGCTCACCTGCTCAAGCAGTGGTAAGGCTCTGATCGACGGACCAAGGAGACCAGACCAAGAAGTTGCTTGAGCAGGAGAGAGAGAAGCGCGGAGCCATTTGGCTCGGGTGAGCGCGCGGCTGGGTCTGCCACCTTTGTCAGGCGCACGGACCCAGCCCAGGAAAGGGAGAGAGCCTAGGTGTGGAAGGCAGGCCAAAAAGGAGGTAAGATGAGACCAAGAAAAGGAGGCATGATGCGAGAAGGAAACATAAGAGTTTGTCAATCTCACACCCCCCCTACTTCGAGTATCAGGGAGTGCAGACACCAAGTCGACCGCGGTGCCGAGCGAACAGGTCGCGAGACAAAGCCTTGGTGAAGATATCGGCCGTCATCTCGCCGGTGGCAATGTACTGTACACTGATGTCACCCAGGGAGACCATATCCCGGACGAAGTGTTCGCGGAGCCGAATATGCCGAGTGCGAGCGTGGAAGACCGGATTCTTGGTGAGGGCATTGGCACCTTGGTTGTCGCCATAGATGAGAACCGGCCGAGAGGAGGGAAGCCCAAGCTCACCAAAGAGCTGACGCAGGAAGATAGCCTCCTTGCCAGCGTGCGACAAGGCCAGGTACTCGGCGTCACAAGTAGAGTCGGCAACCCGCGACTGGAGGCGAGATGACCACGAGACGGCCGCGCCTGCGAAGACAAAGGTGTAACCTGTGAGATTGACAAACTCTTATGTTTCCTTCTCGCATCATGCCTCCTTTTCTTGGTCTCATCTTACCTCCTTTTTGGCCTGCCTTCCACACCTAGGCTCTCTCCCTTTCCTGGGCTGGGTCCGTGCGCCTGACAAAGGTGGCAGACCCAGCCGCGCGCTCACCCGAGCCAAATGGCTCCGCGCTTCTCTCTCTCCTGCTCAAGCAACTTCTTGGTCTGGTCTCCTTGGTCCGTCGATCAGAGCCTTACCACTGCTTGAGCAGGTGAGCACTACATTTCCTTCTTCCTTTATCTTTACTAGCTATCATAACTCACTGTAGTGCTTGAGCAGGTGTGTATCAAGCAACTTCTTGGTCTGGTCTCCTTGGTCCGTCGATCAGAGCCTTACCACTGCTTGAGCAGGTGTGTAACAAGCAACTTCTTGGTCTGGTCTCCTTGGTCCGTCGATCAGAGCCTTACCACTGCTTGAGCAGTCGTCGTAACTTCATAGGTTATAAGCCCGAACGACCTACCAGCGCGGCCACTCCCGTGTCCGCCTTTGTCGAACTTTGCGTCCTTCGCACCGCCCGGCTTTGCCCGGCGCTCCGCACGACTCAGCATGTCTGCGCTTGACGACACCAAGTCCGCGCCTGCCGACAGCAAGTCCGTAGGCCCCGCCACGACGCTCGCGGTTCCTCCACCTCGCCCGCCCACGCAAGTCGCAGCCTTCGCTGCCTCCGATCTCCTCCGCGACGCCAACGGCTACCAGGACTGGGTCCTTACGCTGTGCTCCCGCCTACCCTCCGACGTCCTCGGATACCTTCAATCCGGTGTACCCCATCCATCTTGGCCCCCGTCCTACGTCCCACTATGGGATCACTACGCTCGCGCCTCCATCTGCGCCGCCGTCGACCCACGGATGGTTCTTCCCGGTCTCTCTCGTTACTTCGGCGACGCCCACAGCGGCCACAAGATTTGGGTGGCTCTCCGCATGCGATATGGCGCCGTCTCGGCTGTCGACCTCCTACCCGTCGTCGCTCGCCTCTTCAGCCCCGAGCCCATGCCCGACAGCCCCGACGCATTCCTCCAGTTTCGTGATCGCTTTGACAACGATTCTCGACTTCTCGCCGACTCCAACGTCACCACAGATTCCCTGCTTGCGTCTCACCTACTCGCGAGGATGCCATCGTCCCTCTCCGCATGGCGCACAACCTTCGTGAATGCTCAGGGCACATCCGGTACCTTACCTCCCGCGGCCGACATCCTCGACCGCATCTATCGGGAGATCAAGGCTCGTCCGGCTGAAGCTCCCGCTGTCGCTGTCGCCACCCCCCAGCACCGCGCCGTTCCCGGACCATGCCCCAACCCAACATGTCGCCAACTGCACTGGCTCAGAGATTGTCCTGACACCGCCTGGGCCGCCGCTTTCCGCGCCCGCAAGGCTTCCACCGGAGCGAGTTCGCGAGGACGTAAGAAGGGTACCCCAGCCGTCGCCTCTCCCGCCGTTGTCGAGATGCCCGAGCCCACGACGTTCACCGCCTGTCTCCTTGCCACTCCGTCACCGTTTCCCAAATCGGCATGGCTCCTCGACTCCGGTGCAAATCGTCACATGGCCAACGACCGTTCACTATTCTCGACGCTGCGCTCGTTCACCGGCCCGCCTGTTGCTGGAGTTGCCGGTTCCCTCCCCTCCACCGGTTGTGGCTCTGTCCGCATATCGACTCCAGCTGGCCCCGTCGTGGCGACCGATGTCCTCTTGGTGCCATCCCTGCCGTGCAACCTGCTGTCCGTCCGACGATTGGATCGCCTTGGGTTCAGCATCTCCTTTGGCTCCGGCTGCGCCAAGATCAGCAACTCCTCTGGCACCGTTGTTGCCACTGCTCAAGCCGTTGCAAATGACCTGTACGCGTTAAACGTCGCACCCTCACCCTGTATGCCCAATGCCCTCCTTGCCACCCCTCACAGAGTTTCCTTGCTGACTCTGCACCGTCGCTTCGCGCATTTACCCGTTGCGCAACTCAAGAACGTCGTGCAGAAAGGCTTGGTCACTGGGGTGGATTGGGTATATTCAGAGGAGGAGGTTAGGTCCTTCAATTGCAATGCTTGTCTCGCTTCCAAAGCGCACGCCCTTCCTTTCAGTCGTTCCCAGTCCATTGCGTCTGGCCGTCTGGACCTTGTCCATGTCGACGTTGCCCAAATGCCTCGAGCCAGCTTCGGCGGTCATCGCTACATGCTTGTGATTGTCGACGACTACACCCGCAAACATTGGTGCATCCTCCTCACTTACAAGAGCGACGTCTTTCACCGTCTCCGCAACTGGATTCTTGAGGTAGAGAACACCACGGGTGATCGGGTAAAAACCATTCGCTCTGACAATGGTGGCGAGTTCACTCTGCGCAACTTTGTCGACTTCTGTTTGACCAAGGGCATCCGTCGCGAACTCACTATTCCGTACACGCCTCAACAAAACGGACGTGTTGAACGCACCAATCGGACCATCAAAGAGGGTATCCTTGCTTTGCTCTACTCGGCCGGCGCCGATACACGTCTCTGGGCCGAAGCTGCCAAGTACTTCGTGCACTGCAAGAACTTGATGCCCCATGCGGGCATCCGTGGCGATATTCCCGACACTCGCTGGCATGGCGTCGCACCGGATGTCTCCTCGCTGCGTGCCTTTGGCTGCCGCGCTTGGCACTGCCTCCCCTCGGTTAAGCGCACCGACCTCGACCCCAAGGCCGTGCCACTCATCTTCGTAGGGCTCGACGACCATGCAAAGGCCTATCGCCTCTTCGACCCGGCTACACGCAAAATTATCCTCAGTCGCAACGTCGTCTTTCGTGAATCTGAGTTCCCCGCCCTGCAGCCTGTGGCCAACACCCACACCGGCGCCATTCCGCTTCCTGTGGCCGCCGACATTTACCCTGACCAGGTAGACCACTCTGAGCCTTTGCTCGTTGCTTCCCCTCGCTCTCTGGCGCCTCGCGCTGAGCTCCCTGGACCTGTGCCCGCTGCCTCTGACCAAGGCCTGCGCCGTCCCTCCCCGGCCCGTGACATCCCTGACCAGGACTCACGCGCGCCTCCTGCCTCTGACCAAGGCTCTCCCATATCCCAAACTGGTGACCACTCCGACCGGGATTCCCCAACCTCCTGCGCCTCTGACCAAGGCAGCTCCGACTCGGCCATCTCCACGCCCTGTCCATCCCCGCGACCGGTGGCTCCACGTCCATTACCCGCGCCACCCTCGCCCGCTCGATCCGAATCGCCCGATCCCATCGACCTCTTGCCACGCTCTGGTGATGTTGCGTCCCTCTGCCTTGCGCAGGAATTCCCTGACGACGTTGATGCTGCGCTTCACTCCCCCTCGCCTGTTGCCTACCTCGCCTCTGGCGCCACTGCTCTGCTCGAAACCTCGCCCGTCGACCCGACGGAACTGATCGCACCTGCCCGGGACCCTCCTCACTGGCGCGCTGCGATGGCAACCCCGCAAGCAGACGAGTGGCGTCTCGCTGCCCAGGCCGAATTCGACTCGCTCTCCCGGGATTTCTCGGCCTTCACACCAATTGATGAGTCCCTCGTGCCTGCAGACTCCAAAGTCCTCGGCTCGCGCTTTGTCTTCCGCACGAAACGCGACCAACACGGCCACATCAAGTCTTACAAAGGCCGACTGGTTGCTCGTGGTGACTCTCAGCGTTCCGGCATTGATTTCGATGAGACCTTCGCACCCGTCGCTAAGTTCACATCCATTCGCGCACTCCTGGCCCTTGCAGCCGCTCATGGGTACCACGTCCATCAGGCCGACATCGACAAGGCCTATCTCCACGGTAAACTGGACACCCCCCTGTACATTCGCGTGCCCGAAGGGATCTACATGCCCGGCAAGGTCCTCCAACTGCACCGGTCACTCTACGGCTTGCGCCAGGCCGGACGTATCTGGAACGACGAGATCGACTCTGCTTTGTCGGCTCTTGGCTACGTCGCCACGGAGTCTGACCACTGCGTTTATGTCCGAACTGTCGGTGATGAGCGCCACTATATCGCGCTCTATGTCGATGACTTGCTCATGATCAGCCCTTCCCTCCCAGAGATCGAGCGTACCCTCCAGGGCCTTGAGCAGCGCTATGGTGTCAAACGACTTGGTGAGGCGGAATACGTACTTGGTATCCAGATTCGGCGTTCTGCCGACGGCTCCATCTCCCTCAGTCAAGAGCAATACCTCAAGGACGTCCTCGCTCGTTTCGGCATGTCCGACGCCCACCCTGTCGCCACACCCATGCAGGCCGACCTTCGCCTTGAAGTCGAACTCCAGCCTACTCCCTTTCCGGATCGCACTCGGTATCTGCAAGCGATTGGCTCCCTCATGTACGCCTCGACCGGTACTCGCCCCGACCTGGCCTACACCGTCGGTTACTTGGCTCGGTTCTCTCAGTCCCCGTCTGCTGCTGCCTGGGGCGCTGTCAAGCACGCCTTTCGCTACCTCGCCGGCACTCTGTCTCACGGCCTACGCTACACCCGCGGGGATCCGGCGCCCTTGGTTGGCTACTCCGACTGCAACTGGGGTGCCTGCGCCATGTCCTCAAAGTCGACCATGGGTTACACCTTTGTCTTCGCAGGCGCGGCCGTCTCGTGGTCATCTCGCCTCCAGTCGCGGGTTGCCGACTCTACTTGTGACGCCGAGTACCTGGCCTTGTCGCACGCTGGCAAGGAGGCTATCTTCCTGCGTCAGCTCTTTGGTGAGCTTGGGCTTCCCTCCTCTCGGCCGGTTCTCATCTATGGCGACAACCAAGGTGCCAATGCCCTCACCAAGAATCCGGTCTTCCACGCTCGCACTCGGCATATTCGGCTCCGCGAACACTTCGTCCGGGATATGGTCTCCCTGGGTGACATCAGTGTACAGTACATTGCCACCGGCGAGATGACGGCCGATATCTTCACCAAGGCTTTGTCTCGCGACCTGTTCGCTCGGCACCGCGGTCGACTTGGTGTCTGCACTCCCTGATACTCGAAGTAGGGGGGGTGTGAGATTGACAAACTCTTATGTTTCCTTCTCGCATCATGCCTCCTTTTCTTGGTCTCATCTTACCTCCTTTTTGGCCTGCCTTCCACACCTAGGCTCTCTCCCTTTCCTGGGCTGGGTCCGTGCGCCTGACAAAGGTGGCAGACCCAGCCGCGCGCTCACCCGAGCCAAATGGCTCCGCGCTTCTCTCTCTCCTGCTCAAGCAACTTCTTGGTCTGGTCTCCTTGGTCCGTCGATCAGAGCCTTACCACTGCTTGAGCAGGTGAGCACTACATTTCCTTCTTCCTTTATCTTTACTAGCTATCATAACTCACTGTAGTGCTTGAGCAGGTGTGTAACAAGCAACTTCTTGGTCTGGTCTCCTTGGTCCGTCGATCAGAGCCTTACCACTGCTTGAGCAGGTGTGTAACAAGCAACTTCTTGGTCTGGTCTCCTTGGTCCGTCGATCAGAGCCTTACCACTGCTTGAGCAGTCGTCGTAACTTCATAGGACCACTGGTCTCTCGACTGCAAGAAGGCTCTCGGGGACGGGAAAACGCCCGACACCGCCAACTCGACCGTCGACTCGCAACACCATGTCGGATGTCTCGCCACCGGTCTTCTCGCTCGTCGCCGCCAGCTTCGCAACAACTCCTTCGTCGTTGATTCGGGCACCACCTCGCACATGGTCTCAGACAAGTCGCTGTTCACGACCTATCGTCACATCGCTCCTACGAAGATTGGTGGTATTGCAGGGGGTATCAACGCCATCGGGACGGGAAATATCGCCTTCGTTGCCGCCTCGGGTCATCCGATCACGCTTACCGACGTGCTGCACACTCCGGGCCTGCCTGTCAACCTTCTCTCGGTCTCACGCCTCTGCGACAGCGACAACGTCCGCGTCGCTTTCACAAAACACGGCATACGCATTGACAAAGACGGCAACGACATCGCTGAAGGCGCAAGGCTGGACGAAGGGCTCTACTTGCTGGACGCTGATCATTCCAAATGTCAGCATCTTGCTCTCCTTTCTCGCTCACGGTCTTCCGTGCCCCTGCTGACTCTCCACCGCTGCCTCGGCCATCTCGCACCGTCCTCCATACAGAAGATGGCTGCCGCTGGTTTGCTGGAGGGTCTCGGGGCCGGATATAGTGACGAAGAGGTAGAGAAGTTTGTCTGCAATGCTTGCCTCAGCGCAAAGGGCCATCGTCTTCCTTTTCCCGATTCGGATTCGCACTCCTCCGAGAGACTCGGCCTTGTCCACAGCGATGTTCTTTCCCTCCCCGAGCGTTCCTTGACTGGCAAACGGTATCTTGTCACGTTCCTCGACGATTACTCCCGCAAACTCTGGGCCTACGCGATCGGACACAAAAGCGAAGTCTTCGGCGTGTTCAAGACTTGGCTTGCCGAGGTCGAGCTCGAGACAGGTGCGACGCTGAAGGTCCTCCGAACCGACAACGGTGGCGAATATTGTTCGAGAGCGTTCACGGAGTTCTGCAAGGCACGCGGCACACGGCGACAATACTCTATCCCACGCACGCCTCAACAGAACGGTCGTGCGGAGCGGGTCAATCGTTCCATCGTCGAAGGCGTTCTCGCACTTCTTGCGGACGCACATTTACCCAAGACATTCTGGGAGGAGGCCGCAGCCTATTTCGTATACTGCAAGAACCTGTGTCAACATTCGGCCCTGGACAAGGCAACACCGAACTCCGTCTGGCAGGGCGACCGCGCCAACGCCTCGGCGCTTCACCCGTTCGGCTGCACAGCTTGGCTCACGGTCGCGCCCGAACTTCGCTCGAAACTCGACCCGAAAGCGGTTCGCGCTCTCTTCACCGGCTACGACCTGGCTTCTAAAGCCTTCCGTTTCTACGACACTACGACAAAGAAGATCGTTCTGGGCAGAAATGCCACGTTCCTCGACACTGAATTCCCCGGGCTACCTGGCGACTCCACCGAGCACGAAGTCGACACGCACTTCGCCAGCGCTCCCATCGTCGACCTTCAAGACACTGTCAAGACATGGACCCCACTAGTAAGGTCGGCGCACATGGACGTCTCATCCCCCCTTGATGATTCTGCCATGAGCGCCGTTGACGTGGCCCCAGGGTACACTGGCGGAACCTTACTTAACTCCACAGATGCCGAATCGTCCTCGTCACCGTCGCCTGCGCCGCCCTCGTCACCATCGCCTGCGCTCTCACCGTCGCTGGCGGCGTCATCGTCATTCTCGGCCTTACCGACTGACTCTGAAGGCTCGGCCGATCCTCTCGACCTCATCGGCTCACGGCCCCAGGCTCGCCTCGACCCACTGGACTTGCACCGCCCGGACTTCAGCACGTACCGCGAGCCCACATCGGCTGAGGAGTCGCCCGACGAACTCGACCTCCTTGGGCGCCACTCTCGCGACGACTCGCCGGACGAAATCGATTTCCTCACCCGACACCACCGCGCTTTCATCGCGACCGACGACGACACCTCTGACGCTGAGGCCATCCAGCCAGTCAAGTCCATCACGAGCGACCCACAGACCTGGCGCGAGGCGATGTCGAGCGACAAACGTGAGGTATGGGCCAAAGCCGCCACCGACGAGTTCAATTCCATGCGCGATGACTTCAAGGTCTTCACCATCGACGAACGCTCTACGGTACCCGCGGGTGCGACCATCGTTACGTCCAAGTTCGTCTGGAAAACAAAACGGAACGCACTCGGCGAGATCACCGGCCACAAGGCACGGCTCGTGGCGCAAGGCAACCGCCAACGCGACGGCATCGACTTTACCGAAACCTTCGCACCGGTCGCACGCTTCTCCTCGATACGCTCACTCCTCGCGCTGGCGGCCGCCAACGGCCTGCATGTGCACCAAGCGGACATCGACAAAGCCTACCTTCACGGCGACCTCGACCACGACATCTGGATGACGGCACCGCGAGGCTTCGATCTTCCTGGCGACAAAGTGCTTCGCCTGCGACGTTCCATCTACGGGCTCAAACAGGCTGGCCGCATCTGGAATCGACACATCGACGCTTCGCTTCGCGACCTCAGTTACACAGCGACGGGCACCGATCACTGCGTGTACTCTCGGCTCGACGATCAGCAACGCCCACACTATATTGCGCTGTATGTCGACAACCTTCTGATGATCAGCCCGGACCTGGCCGAAATCGAACGTGTCATCTCGGGCCTCGAACAACGCTACGGAGTCAAGCGCCTTGGCCCGGCAGAGTACATCCTCGGCATCCAGATCAGGCGGCTCGACGACGGTTCTATCGCCCTGTCCCAGGAGCGGTACATCATGGACGTGCTCGCTCGGTTCCACTTCGACACCACAACTCGCGGCACTACAGTCCCGATGACTCCTGGCCTTTCGCTCACCGCCATCCCGGGTCAAGGCACCGAACGGATCCGGTCATGGTATCTGCAGGCTATTGGCTCACTCCTCTACATCTCGCTTGGCACCCGCCCCGACATCGCCTTCGCCGTGTCCTACCTGGCCCGCTTCGCCAACAACCCCGGACGTCGTCATTGGATTGCGGTCAAGCACATCCTACGCTACCTCCGGGCCACGTATCGCGACGAACTGGTATATGCTCGCGGCCAGGCTTGCATCACGGGTGTGGTAGGCTACTCCGATGCGAACTGGGGGGCCTGCGTCGATACATCGGTCTCCACCATGGGTTACGTCTTTTACATCGCCGGATCCGCCGTATCCTGGTCGTCCAAGCGTCAATCTCGAGTCGCCGATTCCACCACCGACGCTGAATACCTCGCCCTCTCGCATGCTGGCAAGGAAGGGATTTACCTCAGTCAACTGCTCGAAGAGCTCCATGTCCACCCTGTTGCACCGGCTCACATATATACTGACAACGAAGCTGCTGCAGCAGTCGCCCACGACCCTGTCCGCGTCTCCGGCACTCGACACATACGCTTGCGCGAACACTTCGTTCGGGACATGGTGAATCGGGGCGACATCTCACTCTCGCATGTGGGAACTAGCGACATGGTGGCCGACATCTTCACCAAGGCCCTCGGCCCGAAGGTTTTCTCGACGCACTGCTACGCACTTGGCCTTCGCACTCGACACCCGCGGCTTGGGTCTGCCTCGCATTCGCGTGGGGGGGGGTGTGAAGAGTCCACTCTCAGCTCGACAGGGGCGCCTCGGTCGTTGCGCGCGCCCGCTAGCCCGCCCCCTGCGGAGGGGACTTAGACGCGCGCGACTGCCTCAGCGCGCCGGCGCCGGCGGATTCAGGCGCGCGACCACTAGCCCGCCCCCCTGCGGTGGCGACTTGGACACGCGCGACTGTCTTAGCGCGCCAGCGATTTCACCCGCGTCTGGGTCTATCCCAGCGCAGGCCCCCCTTTCTGTTTCTTAGTTTCCTTCTGATCACTTCTGTTCGACTCTCAACCTCTCCTGACAGTAGTGGTGATCATCTCATACCGGCTGCGCCAGGATCAGAAACTCCTCCGGCACCGTCGTTGCCACTGCTCAAGCCGTTGCAAATGACCTGTACGCGTTAAACGTCGCACCCTCACCCTGTATGCCCAATGCCCTCCTTGCCACCCCTCACAGAGTTTCCTTGCTGACTCTGCACCGTCGCTTCGCGCATTTACCCGTTGCGCAACTCAAGAACGTCGTGCAGAAAGGCTTGGTCACTGGGGTGGATTGGGTATATTCAGAGGAGGAGGTTAGGTCTTTCAATTGCAATGCTTGTCTCGCTTCCAAAGCGCACGCCCTTCCTTTTGCTCGTTCCAAGTCCATTGCCTCTGGCCGTCTGGACCTTGTCCATGTGGATGTTGCCCAAATGCCCCGACCCAGCTTTGGTGGCCATCGCTACATGCTCGTGATTGTCGACGACTACACTCGTAAACATTGGTGCATCCTCCTCACTTACAAAAGTGACGTCTTCCATCGCCTCCGCAACTGGATCCTCGAAGTCGAGAACACCACGGGTGATCGGGTGAAAACCATTCGCTCGGACAACGGCGGGGAGTTCACCCTGCGTAGTTTCGTCGATTTCTGTTTGAGCAAGGGCATCCGTCGGGAACTCACAATCCCTTACACGCCTCAACAAAACGGACGCGTCGAGCGCACCAATCGGACGATCAAAGAGGGTATCCTCGCTTTGCTCTACTCGGCTGGCGCTGATCCACGCCTCTGGGCTGAAGCTGCCAAGTACTTCGTGCACTGCAAGAACTTGATGCCCCATGCGGGCATCCGTGGCGATATTCCCGACACTTGCTGGCATGGTGTCGCACCGGATGTCTCCTCGCTGCGTGCCTTTGGCTGCCGCGCTTGGCACTGCCTCCCCTCGGTTAAGCGCACCGACCTCGACCCCAAGGCCGTGCCACTCATCTTCGTAGGGCTCGACGACCACGCAAAGGCCTATCGCCTCTTCGACCCGGCTACACGCAAAATTATCCTCAGTCGCAACGTCGTCTTTCGTGAATCTGAGTTCCCCGCCCTGCAGCCTGTGGCCAACACCCACACCGGCGCCATTCCGCTTCCTGTGGCCGCCGACATTTACCCTGACCAGGTAGACCACTCTGAGCCTTTGCTCGTTGCTTCCCCTCGCTCTCTGGCGCCTCGCGCTGAGCTCCCTGGACCTGTGCCCGCTGCCTCTGACCAAGGCCTGCGCCGTCCCTCCCCGGCCCGCGACATCCCTGACCAGGGCTCCCGCGCGCCTCCTGCCTCCGACCAAGGCTCTCCCGTAGCCCACGCTGGTGACCACCCTGACCAGGGCTCACCAACCTCCACCGCCTCTGACCAAGGCAGCTCCGACTCGGCCATCTCCACGCCTTGCCCATCACCGCGACCGGTGGCTCCACGTCCGTTGCCGGCGCCACCCTCGCCTGCTCGATCCGAATCACCAGACCCCATCGACCTCTTGCCACGTTCGGGCAACGTTGCTTCACTCTGCCTTGCGCAGGAATTCCCTGACGACATCGATGCCGCGCTCCACTCGCCTCCGGCCGTCGCCTACCTTGCCTCTGGAGCCGCTGCTCTGCTCGACACCTCACCCGCCGACCCGACGGAACTGATCGCTCCTGCTCGGGACCCTCCACACTGGCGCGCTGCGATGGCAACCCCGCAGGCAGACGAGTGGCGCCTCGCTGCCCAGGCCGAATTCGACTCGCTCTCCCGCGATTTCTCGGCCTTCACACCAATTGATGAGTCTCTCGTGCCTGCAGACTCCAAGGTTCTCGGTTCGCGCTTTGTCTTCCGCACAAAACGCGATCAACACGGCCAAATCAAGTCGTACAAAGGCCGCCTGGTTGCTCGTGGTGATTCTCAACGCTCGGGCATCGATTTCGACGAGACCTTTGCCCCCGTCGCCAAATTCACCTCCATTCGCACACTCCTGGCCCTCGCAGCCGCTCATGGGTACCACGTCCACCAGGCCGACATCGACAAGGCTTATCTTCACGGTAAACTCGACAAGCCCCTGTACATTCGCGTGCCCGAAGGGATTTACATGCCGGGCAAGGTCCTCCAGCTGCACCGGTCTCTCTACGGCTTGCGCCAGGCTGGTCGCATCTGGAACGACGAGATCGACTCTGCATTGTCGGCACTTGGCTACGTCGCCACCGAGTCCGACCACTGCGTCTATCTCCGCACTGCCGGTGATGAGCGCCACTACATCGCGCTCTATGTTGACGACTTGCTCATGATCAGCCCTTCTCTCCCAGAGATCGAGCGTACCCTCCAAGGCCTTGAGCAGCGCTACGGTGTCAAACGACTCGGTGAGGCTGAATACGTCCTTGGTATCCAGATTCGGCGTTCTGCCGACGGCTCCATCTCCCTCAGTCAGGAACAATACCTCAAGGACGTCCTCGCTCGTTTTGGTATGTCCGACGCCCATCCCGTTGCCATGCCCATGCAAGCCGATCTCCGCCTCGAAGTCGAGCTCCAGCCCACCCCGTTCCCGGATCGCACTCGGTATCTACAGGCGATTGGCTCCCTCATGTACGCATCGACCGGTACTCGCCCCGACCTGGCCTACACCGTCGGTTACTTGGCTCGGTTCTCTCAGTCACCATCCGTTGCTGCCTGGGGTGCTGTCAAGCACGCCTTTCGCTATCTCGCTGGTACTCTGTCTCACGGTCTACGCTACACTTGCGGGGATCCGGCACCCTTGGTTGGCTACTCGGACTGCAACTGGGGTGCTTGCGTCCTATCCTCAAAATCGACCATGGGTTACACCTTTGTCTTCGCAGGCGCGGCCGTCTCGTGGTCATCTCGCCTCCAGTCTCGGGTTGCCGACTCTACTTGTGACGCCGAGTACCTTGCCTTGTCACACGCCGGCAAGGAGGCTATCTTCCTACGTCAGCTGTTTGGTGAGCTCGGCCTTCCTTCATCCCAACCCGTTCTCATCTATGGCGACAACCAAGGTGCCAATGCTCTCACCAAAAACCCGGTCTTTCACGCTCGCACTCGGCACATTCGTCTTCGTGAACACTTCGTCCGAGATATGGTCTCCCTGGGTGACATCATCGTACAATATATCGCCACCAGCGAGATGACTGCCGACATTTTCACCAAGGCTTTGTCTCGCGACCTCTTTGCTCGACACCGCGGCCGACTTGGCATCTGTGTTTCCTGATACTCGAAGTAGGGGGGGTGTGAGATTGACAACCTCTTCTATTTCCTTCTCATATCATCCCTCACTTCCTTTCCTTGTCTTCTCTTGGTTTTTGGCCTGCCTTTTCCCACCTAGCTCTCTTCCTCACTGGGCTGGGTCCGTGCGCCTGACACAGGCCACGGAGCCAGCCCCGAGCTTACCTCAGCCAACTGGCTCCGCACTTCTCACTCTCCTGCTCAAGCAACTTCTTGGTCTGGTCTCCTTGGTCCGTCGATCAGAGCCTAACCACCGCTTGAGCAGGTGAGCACTACACTTCACTTTTCTCCTCTTACTAGTCATGATAGCTTACTGTAGTACTTGAGCAGGTGTGTAACAAGCAACTTCTTGGTCTGGTCTCCTTGGTCCGTCGATCAGAGCCTAACCACCGCTTGAGCAGGTGTGTAACAAGCAACTTCTTGGTCTGGTCTCCTTGGTCCGTCGATCAGAGCCTAACCACCGCTTGAGCAGTCGTCGCATCTTCATACCAACGCACCACCACCACCGCCCTCCACCCGTTCGGCTGCGCGGCCTGGCTCACGGTCGCGCCGGACCTTCGCAGCAAGCTCGACCCCAAGGCCGCGCGCGTGATCTTCACCGGTTACAACCTCGTCTCCAAGGCTTTCCGTTTCTTCGACCATTCTACCAACAAGGTTGTGATTGGCCGAAATGCCACCTTCCTCGACGACGACTTCCCCGGCCTCCCAATCAACACGCCCGTCGATGCGGACAACACCGAACGCCAGTTCGTCATTCCCGCCGACACGCCCGCCCCCGCCGTCAAGACGAGGACCCCACTAGTAAGGTCGGCGCACATGGACGTCTCATCCTCTCTTGATGATTCTGCCATGAGCGCCGTTGACGTGGCCCCAGGGTACACTGGCGGATCCTTACTTAATTCTACAGATATCAGCCCCTCGCCGTCCCCGTCGCTTGTCCCGCTTTCGTCGCCCGCCACGTCCTCGGCCGGAGGACCGTCCCTCGATGACTCGGACGACCCGCTTGACCTCCTCAACTCCAACACCGCGGTTCGCCTCAACCTGATGGACGTACATCGATCCGACGACGACACCCTGGTGACGCCCACACCCGCCATTGCCCCCGCTGAACAGCCCTCCGATGACGACTCCCCTGATGAGATCGATTTCCTCTCTCGCCACCACCGCGCCTTCATCGCCACAGACGACGACGACCCCACCCTCGACGCCATCGAGCCCGTCAAGTCGATTACTAGCGATCCTCAGACCTGGCGCGAAGCAATGTCCAGCGACGAGCACGACATCTGGGCTCAGGCTGCCGCCGCCGAGTTCACCGCCATGCGCGACGACTTCAAGGTGTTCACCATCGAGCCTCGATCCTCCGTACCGCCGGGCGCCACTATCGTCACCTCCAAGTTCGTCTGGAAGACCAAACGCGACGCACGTGGCGAAGTCACGGGGCACAAGGCACGCCTTGTAGCGCAAGGTAACCGCCAACGCGACGGCATCGATTTCTCGGAGACTTTCGCACCCGTCGCCCGTTTCTCCTCCATTCGCTGCCTCCTTGCCCTCGCCGCTGCCAACGGTTACCACGTTCATCAGGCCGACATCGACAAGGCTTACCTCCACGGCGAGCTCGATCACGATATCTGGATGACGACGCCACGAGGTTTCGACTTCCCGAGCGATAAGATTCTCCGCCTGCGGCGCTCAATCTACGGTCTCAAGCAGGCCGGTCGCATCTGGAATCGCCACATTGACACATCACTCAGGAGTCTCGGGTACAAGGCAACGGGCACTGATCACTGCATTTACTCTCACATTGATGATCAGCAACGGCCCCATTATATCGCCTTGTATGTCGACGATCTCCTCATTGTCAGCCCCGCCCTCGACGAGATCGAACGCGTCATCTCCGGCCTTGAACAGCGATACGGCGTCAAACGGCTCGGCCCCGCGGAATACATCCTCGGCATCCAAATTCGCCGCCTGGACGACGGCTCCATTGCCCTATCCCAGGAACGCTACATCATGGACGTGCTCGCCCGGTTTCACTTCGACACCACGACACGCGGCGCTACGGTACCAATGACGCCCGGCCTCTCGCTCACGGCAGTTCCGGGTCAGGGAACGGAGCGCATTCGATCGTGGTACCTACAAGCCATTGGCTCACTCCTGTACATTTCCCTTGGCACTCGACCCGACATTGCTTTCGCCGTCTCGTACTTGTCCCGGTTTGCCAACAACCCTGGCCGCCGTCATTGGATTGCCGTCAAACACGTCCTTCGCTACCTTCGCGCCACGTACCGCGATGAGTTACTCTACGCCCGCGGTCCAGCCAAAGTTACGGGTGTGGTTGGTTATTCCGATGCGAACTGGGGTGCCTGCGTCGACACGTCCATCTCCACAATGGGCTTCGTCTTTTACTTGGCCGGCTCCGCCGTCTCTTGGTCATCGAAGCGTCAGACTCGGGTGGCGGATTCCACCACTGATGCCGAATACCTCGCCTTGTCGCACGCTGGTAAGGAAGCGATTTACCTTACGCAACTCCTCTCCGAGCTCCACGTTCGCCCGATCGATGCAGCTCACATCTTCACCGACAACGAGGCCGCGGCCGCCGTCGCTCACGACCCCGTTCGCACCTCCGGCACTCGACACATACGCCTCCGCGAGCATTTTGTCCGCGACATGGTCAACCGAGGCGATATCTCCCTCTCACACGTTGGCACAGCGGACATGGTTGCGGACCTATTCACCAAAGCGCTGGGTCCCAAGATTTTTGGTATACATTGCTATGCTCTAGGCCTCCGGACGCGGCACCCACGGCTCAAGTCTACCTCGCGTTCGCGTGGGGGGGGGTGTGAGGAATCCACTCTCCACTCGGGTCAGGACTTAGGCGCGCGGAGCGAGCCGGGCGCATCGGCCCAGGACTTAGGCGCGCGCAGCGAGCCTGGCACATTGGCTCAGCCCCGAGGCTCGCTGGCTGAGGACTTGGGGCGCGCGGCTCCCTTACTGTTAGATTCCTATTCATCACTCTTGGCTATAACTACATCGCTGACGTAGTAGAGTTGATCGAATAGGTATGTTGAAATGAGATTGATCACTCTTGGCTATAACTACATCGCTGACGTAGTAGAGTTGATCGAATAGTATCCAAGATGGCTACGACCTCGGTGGATTCCGGGTCCGCCACTCATCGCGGCCTTATGGGCGACCTGTATGGCAATGTCGACGCCACAAATTGGGGAACGGCCAAGGATCGACTCCAACGGGTGTTGGAGGGCGATGGCCGGTTCAAGCATGTCACGACCGAACTCAGCGTTGGCCCCGAGCCCGAACAGTCCGAGTTCACCCGTACGCTGGGTGGCTCCACTGTGGCCGACGTAGCCACGTTCCGTACACAACATCGGAACTACCGTCATGACGTCGACGACCTCGATCAAGCCTTGGCGCAGGCCCGCAACATCTTGTTCGTGTGCCTGGGGGAGGCCACGTTCGCGCGCATCGCAGACCAGCCAACGCACGAGCTGTGGGCGGCCCTCGATAAGGATCTCGGCGCCGCATCCCACGACTTCGCGCGGTCGGAGAAACTTGATGCTCTTTTCCAATACCAAGCCTACGTCAATGGAGACCCTCTCGACCCTTGGTTGTCGCGCTTCAACCGGCTGTTCGTCGATCTCAACACCGCGCATGTTTCCCGCGACTGTCAGGATGACAGCGGTACACTGACAGCAGTACTCAAAGGAAGTCCTCCCCGAGGTTGTGTGCAGGTAGCGATGACTTGACCCAATGGCGGATTCGTTTCAAGCATCGCGGGCGTCGTGGTGTAGCCGTTATTCGATCAACTCTACTACGTCAGCGATGTAGTTATAGCCAAGAGTGATGAATATCATTTCAACATACCTATTCGATCAACTCTACTACGTCAGCGATGTAGTTATAGCCAAGAGTGATGAATAGGAAGCTAACAGTAAAGGAGCCGCGCGCCCCAAGTCCTCAGCCAGGGAGCCTCGGGGCTGAGCCAATGTGCCAGGCTCGCTGCGCGCGCCTAAGTCCCAGGCTCGCTCCGCGCGCCCAAGTCCTGGGCCGATGTGCCCGGCTCGCTCCGCGCGCCTAAGTCCTGAGCCGATGCGCCCGGCTCGCTCCGCGCGCCTAAGTCCTGACCCGAGCGGAGAGTGGATTCCTCACACCCCCCCCCACGCGAACGCGAGGTAGACTTGAGCCGTGGGTGCCGCGTCCGGAGGCCTAGAGCATAGCAATGTATACCAAAAATCTTGGGACCCAGCGCTTTGGTGAATAGGTCCGCAACCATGTCCGCTGTGCCAACGTGTGAGAGGGAGATATCGCCTCGGTTGACCATGTCGCGGACAAAATGCTCGCGGAGGCGTATGTGTCGAGTGCCGGAGGTGCGAACGGGGTCGTGAGCGACGGCGGCCGCGGCCTCGTTGTCGGTGAAGATGTGAGCTGCATCGATCGGGCGAACGTGGAGCTCGGAGAGGAGTTGCGTAAGGTAAATCGCTTCCTTACCAGCGTGCGACAAGGCGAGGTATTCGGCATCAGTGGTGGAATCCGCCACCCGAGTCTGACGTTTCGATGACCAAGAGACGGCAGAGCCAGCCAAGTAAAAAACGAAGCCCATTGTGGAGATGGACGTGTCGACGCAGGCACCCCAGTTCGCATCGGAATAACCGACCACACCCGTAACTTTGGCTGGACCGCGGGCGTAGAGTAGCTCATCGCGGTACGTGGCACGAAGGTAGCGAAGGACGTGTTTGACGGCAATCCAATGACGACGGCCAGGGTTGTTGGCGAACCGGGACAAGTACGAGACGGCGAAGGCAATGTCGGGTCGAGTGCCAAGGGAAATGTACAGGAGGGAGCCGATGGCTTGGAGGTACCACGATCGAATGCGCTCCGTTCCCTGACCCGGAACTGCTGTGAGCGAGAGGCCGGGCGTCATTGGCACTGTAGCGCCGCGTGTCGTGGTGTCGAAGTGAAACCGGGCGAGCACGTCCATGATGTAGCGTTCCTGGGATAGGGCAATGGAGCCGTCGTCCAGGCGGCGGATTTGGATGCCGAGGATGTATTCCGCGGGGCCGAGCCTTTTGACGCCGTATCGCTGTTCAAGGCCGGAGATGACGCGTTCGATCTCATCGAGGGCGGGGCTGACAATGAGGAGATCGTCGACATACAAGGCGATATAATGGGGCCGTTGCTGATCATCAATGTGAGAGTAAATGCAGTGATCAGTGCCCGTTGCCTTGTACCCGAGACTCCTGAGTGATGTGTCAATGTGGCGATTCCAGATGCGACCGGCCTGCTTGAGACCGTAGATTGAGCGCCGCAGGCGGAGAACCTTATCGCTCGGGAAGTCGAAACCTCGTGGCGTTGTCATCCAGATATCGTGATCGAGCTCGCCGTGGAGGTAAGCCTTGTCGATGTCGGCCTGATGAACGTGGTAACCGTTGGCAGCGGCGAGGGCAAGGAGGCAGCGAATGGAGGAGAAACGGGCAACGGGTGCGAAAGTCTCCGAGAAATCGATGCCGTCGCGTTGGCGGTTACCTTGCGCTACAAGGCGTGCCTTCCGCCCTGTGACGTCACCGCGTGCATCGCGCTTGGTCTTCCAGACGAATTTGGAGGTGACGATAGTGGCGCCCGGCGGTACGGAGGATCGAGGCTCGATGGTGAACACCTTGAAGTCGTCGCGCATGGCGGTGAACTCGGCGGCGGCAGCCTGAGCCCAGATGTCGTGCTCGTCGCTGGACATTGCTTCACGCCAGGTCTGAGGGTCGCTAGTGATCGATTTGATGGGCTCGATGGCTTCGAGGGCGGGGTTGTCGTCTTCTGCGGCGATGAAGGCGCGGTGGTGGCGAGAGAGGAAATCGATCTCATCAGGGGAGTCGTCATCGGAGGGCTGTTCAGCGGGGGCCATGGCGGGTGCGGGCGTCACCAGGGTGTCGTCGTCGGATTGATGTACGTCCATCAGGTTGAGGCGAACCGCGGTGTTGGAGTTGAGGAGGTCAAGCGGGTCGTCCGAGTCATCGAGGGACGGTCCCCCGGCCGAGGATGTGGCGGGCGACGAAAGCGGGGCAAGCGACGGGGACGGCGAGGGGCTGGTATCTGTAGAATTAAGTAAGGATCCGCCAGTGTACCCTGGGGCCACGTCAACGGCGCTCATGGCAGAATCATCAAGAGAGGATGAGACGTCCATGTGCGCCGACCTTACTAGTGGGGTCCTCGTCTTGACGGCTGGGGCGGGCGTGTCGGCGGGAATGACGAACTGGCGTTCGGTGTCGTCCGCATCGACGGGCGTGTTGATTGGTAGACCGGGGAAGTCGTCGTCGAGGAAGGTGGCATTTCGGCCAATCACAACCTTGTTGGTAGAATGGTCGAAGAAACGGAAAGCCTTGGAGGCGAGGTCGTAACCGGTGAAGATCACGCGCGCGGCCTTGGGGTCGAGCTTGCTGCGAAGGTTCGGCGCGACCGTGAGCCAGGCCGCGCAGCCGAACGGGTGGAGGGCGGTGGCGGTGGTGCGTTGGCCGTTCCAAACGGATTCTGGAGTCTGTTTGGCCAAAGCTGAGTGTGAGCACCTGTTTTTGCAATAAACGAAGTATGCAGCCGCTTCATCCCAAAAGGTGGCCGGCAGATGGGAGTCAGCAAGGAGGGCAAGGACGCCCTCGACGATGGAGAGATTGACACGTTCGGCACGACCGTTTTGCTGAGGTGTGTAGGGGATAGAATATTGACAACGAATACCCCTGGACTTGCAGAACTCCGTGAATGCGTTCGATTGGTACTCCCCGCCGTTGTCGGTGCGAAGGGTTTTTAAACGCTCGTTCGTCTCTAACTCCACTTCGGCGAGCCAAGTCTGGAAGGTCGGGAAGACGTCGCTTTTGTGATCGATCGCGTATGCCCAGAGTTTGCGAGAGTGGTCGTCAAGAAATGTGACAAGGTAGCGCTTCCCGGTCAAGGACGGAGTGGGGAACGAAAGGACATCGCTGTGCACGAGGCCGAGTCTTTCGGGGGAATGCGACTCAGAGTCGGGAAAAGGAAGACGGTGGCCTTTGGAACCAAGGCAAGCATTGCAAACAAACTCCTCTACGTCTTTGTCACTGTACCCGGCCCCAAACCCGTCCAGCAAACCTGCGGCGATCATCTTCTGTATAGAGGATGGGGCAAGATGGCCGAGGCAGCGGTGAAGGGTAAGCAGGGGCACGGTCGACTCAGAACGCGAGAGAAAGGCAAGCTGCTGACACTTGGTGTGGTCCGCGTCCAAAAGGTAGAGACCGTCGTTAACCCTGGTACCGTGAGCAATGGCCTGGCCGTCCTTGGCGATGTCGATGCCGTCGCTGGTGAAGGCGAGTCGAACGCGGTCGGTGTCGCAGAGGCGAGAGACGGAGAGGAGGTTGACGTGGAGGCCCGGCGTGTGCAGAACGCCACGCAGCGTGATCGGATGCCCGGTCTTGGCAACGAACGCTACGTCCCCCATGCCGATGGCCGTGATACCGCCGGCAATGCCGCCGATCTTGGTGTGCGCCGTCTGGCGATAAGCCGTGAATAGAGAACGATCGGCGACCATGTGTGCCGTGGCGCCCGAGTCGACTACAAAGGCATCAGTCGGGAGTTGCCGGCGAGCGAACAGGCAGGAGGCGAAATAGCCGACGTTAGGCTGTTGAGCGGCGGGGAGAGACATGTCGTCCTGGTTGTCGTCGCCGGTGTGTTTTTGTTCGCCCCGGTGCTTGCAGTCGAGGGCCCAGTGCCCTTTCTTGTGGCAGCGGCGGCAGGGGCCGGCGGGCGGGTGTTTCGCCCGTGAGGTGCAGTCGCGCAGGCGGTGGCCGGGGGCGCGGCAGGCGGGACAAGGGGAGGCGGTGGCGAGCATGGCCGAGTGTGATGACGAGAGTCCCGCCGAGCGAAGCTGGATGCGAATGCGATCCGTCAGCGTCGTGAGTTCCGGGAGGTCGCGTTGGTTGCGCTGCTCGTCCGTGAATGTGAGGCGGAAGCTGTCGAGGCAAGGTGGGACCATGGCGAGCACGTGAGTGGCGAGCACGTCGTTGAGCGAGGTTTTGGCGTCGCGGATTTCCTGCGCGATCGACATGTATTCGCGGAGCCAGGTGTCGTACGCCTCGACGGAGGCAGGCATCTTCCTGAAATCCCAAAGGCGGGCGAACAACTCGAGGGTGCGAGTGGCGTCGTCCGGTGCGAAACGAGCCTTGAGTGCGGCGAAGATGCGTGGTGCCGACAGGTCGTCGCTGGGGATGGTGTCGAGGGTGGCTGAGACGTCGGCGGAGTCGATTGAGCCAACGATGATTTCCCGCGCGGCGTCGTCACGGGCGGCAAGCTGGTCAGCCGTCCATGTCGGGGGGATGACACCGTCAAGAACGTAACCACGGACTTGATTTGGAAGCGCGAGACGGAGTTGACGTAACCAGTTCGTAAACGACTTAGGCCCGTCAAGACGAGCGTGCTTGGGGAACACGACTTTTGATGCGGTGGCGGTGTTTGCCTGCGTGGCAGTGACGGGCGGGGTGGCGGCGGCGGCGGCGGCAGGGGGCGGTGAGGCCTGTAGAGCGGCAAGCTGTGCCTGTAGCGTGGCGATTTGCACGCTGATCGAAGGGTCAGGGGAGCTGGTGTCCCTGGGAGGCGAGGGCGGGGCGGGGGAGCTGTCCATGCTGCGATGGTGCGATGGGCTGGGGCGGCTCGAGTGGCTGGGCTCGAGGGAAAATGCAAGCGGCGGGGCTGGTAGCTCGTGGGCTTATAACCTATTCGATCAACTCTACTACGTCAGCGATGTAGTTATAGCCAAGAGTGATGAATATCATTTCAACATACCTATTCGATCAACTCTACTACGTCAGCGATGTAGTTATAGCCAAGAGTGATGAATAGGAAGCTAACAGTAAAGGAGCCGCGCGCCCCAAGTCCTCAGCCAGGGAGCCTCGGGGCTGAGCCAATGTGCCAGGCTCGCTGCGCGCGCCTAAGTCCCAGGCTCGCTCCGCGCGCCCAAGTCCTGGGCCGATGTGCCCGGCTCGCTCCGCGCGCCTAAGTCCTGAGCCGATGCGCCCGGCTCGCTCCGCGCGCCTAAGTCCTGACCCGAGCGGAGAGTGGATTCCTCACAGCCGTTTGGCGCGTGGGTGCGCACCCGCTGGTTGCAGGTTCGATGCGCTGCGAGCGCAATCTTCTTTCGATTTGTTTTATCTTTTTGCTAGCTGAGGCGCGGCCTCAGGGTTTTTACCGGTGCTCCCGCGAGCAATCCTTTTTACCCCTGAGGCGACCTCTTGGAGTAGTTTGATTTGGCTGAGTTCCCTTGGCGCCTGGGCAGTCCCTCCCTTCGGTTTTGACACCTTCCCCCGGAGCCTGGTCCGCTCATCATCTTATTGGCCCCCCCTCTCCTTGCCGATCGTTGGAATAAAGTCCGTTATACTTGACTTCCCGCGAGCTTTTCGGTCGACACCCCTCTTCGATCGCTCCCTCGCCGACTGCCGCCACCACAGCCGATACTCCTCGACACCCCCGTCCTTCGTCGTGTAGACGACGTCATCCTCGCCGACGTCGCCTGTCACTTTTTTCAAGTACGGCATCACCAACAACGATCAGAACCCCTACAACTGCTAAGTCCCATACCCTGGACGAGCAGTCGCCCCCGCCGTCTGATCTCGAGTCGTCAGCCTCCTCCCCGTTGCCGAACTCATCCCCCATGAACGCGTCACTGTCTTTCGTGACCTCCTTCACCGAGTCCGACGGCGAACGCGTTCTTCCCTCCTACCCTTTCTTCCAGCCATCTCGCCCTCGCCACCGTTCACCCCGGAATCGCCGACCGTTGAATCGCGAGCTCGCCATGGCCGATGAACGTGACACGTCGCGCGTCTTTGCCGGAGACAGCGTCAGCCCTCTCCGCGACGACGAGGCCGGGCGCCCAGAATCCTTTAAGTCCCCACCGCCAAAACTGGCCCATACCGCCGCCGCTCTGATGTCGCTCGAAGCTCGCCTCGAAGAATCCGAAGCTCGACGCCTCGACTCCGATCATCGAGTTCAGCACTTGGAGAAATTGGTAGAGCGCCTTTTGAAGAACTCCACTGAACCGGTTGCGGCGCGGGCTGGCTTGACTGAACCAGCCGCAGCTCGGGCCGGGGAGTTCACGCCGGTGAGATCGGTCCCCCTGGACGTCCCTCCGCACCAATTTTCGGGACGCTCCAACACTACCGCTGACCCCCTTGCTCGTGCCCCTGGGGGGGAATCTCACAGCGAAATCAGGGACGGCCCTTCCCCGGCGGTGATTAGCTCTCGTTGGAGAGGGACATTGCCCGACCAGGAAGGGTTATGGACCGGGGATCACCCGGAAAGGTTGGTGACTTTCACTGCATTCGGGAACTCGTACCTCTCACTTTTGTGCGACATCGCAATCGACGAACTGTTCACCACCGACCGCGTCGTCCAGCTCGTGGCCACCCTATTCGCTCGTACGACGTCTCGCCAGCGCCGCCAGTCCCCTCACAATTGGGCCGTCGACGAGTTGAGGGACGCGATCCGGGGCAGGCGCCCTCACTGCTGGACGTCGCTCATGACGGCAGTGGGACGTCGTTGGCCGGACCCTGGGTTCGCCGACCGGGTGGCCGAAGAATTCTATGGGTGCCGCCAATCCTCATCTCGGGCGTACGACCATGTCGGCGAATGGCGCGCGCGCTACCGCACGTTCATGCACGACAACCCGAGCTTCGGTCTCCCGGCACTTCAGCTCGCCACGGCGTTCTACCAATCCTTGAACGACGTAGCCAAGCGTGAAGTCCGCGCAGGTATGTTACGCGAACATCGTGACAACTCCTTGGTGATCACAGGGAGGTTCGGTCGGACGGTCCCGTCCCTCGACGAAATCACCGAATGGGCCGCCATCGCCAACGAGATTTCGACACCGACGCCGGCTGCCACCCCTTCGACTCGCACCGCAACCTTTGGAGCGATTTCGCATGCTCCACGCACCACCCCACCCACAACAAACAACGACCAGCGCTCGCAGATCCGCCGAGCTCGATGGGTCGACCGCGCCACCAAATGGCAACAGTTGCATTTGTGGAAGGATCGACCAACGTGGTTCTCGCCCGCACCAGGAGGAGTACCTACAAGTATGGCCTGTTTCAATTGTGGCCAAGGCGGTCACTTCTCACAGCACTGTACCTCCGAGCGTCAATCTCCCGCAGTCGTCCAGCTATCCGCGATTGCCGTGGCCAACTTCGACGAGGAGGAATGGTCTTCGGGCTCAGAAGGTGCCGAGGACCCCCAGGTGAGATCTTCCCTTCCACTTGAGCCTGATCAGACTCGACCGTTGAGTTCCGATTCCGCCTCAGTGACGCACCCTTTTTGGCCCTCCGCAGACCCTGTTGGACGAGTGAAAGATGTCGCTTCTTCTTCGCTGGAAGTTGAGGTTACATCGAGTAGTTCACAGCCGACCGCCTCGGCAAATGATGCAGATTCACTTCGTTTCGACGACAGCCTGACTGACTCCGCGCTTGACGCGGTGGAAGATGTCTTGTCTTACGCTGATGCCGAGTCGCGCTTGCGTCGTTATTGGGGGCCGGAAGTGGTGTCGTCTCGCAAGGCGGAAAGGACTGCTTCGGTGAGCTCTTTCCAGATTCCTGTGCCGTCGGGTGTGTCTCTCTTGGCGTCCGCCGCACCCCTGCTCGACATCGACGAACCCGACCGACCTGTCAAGCCCGCCATTGTGCGCGCCCGTAACGTCATCGCTTGGACGTTGCCTTCTGGGAGGGTCCTGCGTTGTTTGATCGATTCTGGGTCAGAGATCGACTTGGTGGACCAGGAGGTGGTGCGAGCCGACCCGAGCTTCGCAACGGCCCGGTTGACCGCGCCGTTGCACTTGCGCCTCGGCACCAAGGATACGTCCGACCGATGTGCTGTGTTCGCCACCGCCCCTTTTCTGTCGGGCGCCCTCGACCTCGGTTCGCGAGCGTTCTTTATCTTCCGGGTGACTGGGTACGATGCCATCTTGGGGCTGCCCTTTCTTAAGGATACAGGCATGCTCGTTGGCTGGGGCGCCTTCACGGTCGCGCACCCAGGCCCTTCGCAACCCGTCGCCCTGGGCACTCATGAGTGGGATCGCGCAGTCACGGTGGCGCCCATCTTTGCCGGTTCCGCCATCGGTTACAATCACCCGGGGTTGCTTCCCGACGACGAGATTATTGGCCTCGAGCCGCACAACCCACTGCTGGATGTCGTCGATGACCCGGCGCTCGAGGATTTGTCCGAGTCCGAAGCACGAACACGATTAGCTGCCTTACTCGAGAAATACTTTGATGTGTTCGTAGATTCGCTCCCCATGGACCGACTCCCGCCGTACCGACCCGTAAATCACGAAATCCCTCTGATCGACCCAAACGAGAAGGTCAAGCCCAAGGTGTACCCCCTCGCCGACAAATATCGAAGCCAATGGGCGGAGCACTCAGCTAAGTACACTCGCGGTCGCTTCTGGGTTTCGGGTCCGATCGATTCGGCAGCCCCGGTCTTTGCCATTCCGAAAAAGAACTCGCAGACCGCTCGTTTCGTCATCGACCTCCGGGCTCGCAACAGCAACACCGCGAAGCGATTCTCGCCCATCCCCGACATGACCAGTGTGCGCTATGAAGTCGCCCGCTCGCGTTACCGGTCCAAGTTCGATGTGGCCGCAGCCTTTGAGCAGGTGCGGGTCATACCCGAGCACGTCGATCGCACCGGCTTTGCCACGGTCACGGGCACGTACACGTCGCGGGTCATGCAGTTTGGCGACACCAATGCGCCCAACACCCTGAATCTGTTAACGTCAGCGATGTTCCAGCCATGCCTTTCGTTCACCAAGATCTTTTTCGACGATGTTCACGTCCACTCCGATACTCGTCGAGCGCACTTGAGACACATCGAGATCTTGCTGATGACATTGCGACACTACCGATTCTACTTAGGATCCAACAAATCCGAGTGGTTCTCCAAGTCGTTGGATTCGTTGGGTGCCATCATCTCCGACAACGGCATCGAGGTCGACCCCGCCAAGTGGGAGCGTATCCGACAGTGGCCGATTCCGTGCAACAAGTGCGACATCCAGCGTTTCCTCGGCACCGTCAATTGGATGCAAGATCACCTATCACACCTCTCGACGATTTTGGAGCCGATCACCGCGTTGTTGGCGCAATCGACTTCGTGGCGTTGGAACGACCGCGAACAGCAGGCCTTCAACACCGTCAAGTCCTGTGAGGAATCCACTCTCCACTCGGGTCAGGACTTAGGCGCGCGGAGCGAGCCGGGCGCATCGGCCCAGGACTTAGGCGCGCGCAGCGAGCCTGGCACATTGGCTCAGCCCCGAGGCTCGCTGGCTGAGGACTTGGAGCGCGTGGCTCCCTTACTGTTAGATTCCTATTCATCACTCTTGGCTATAACTACATCGCTGACGTAGTAGAGTTGATCGAATAGGTATGTTGAAATGAGATTGATCACTCTTGGCTATAACTACATCGCTGACGTAGTAGAGTTGATCGAATAGGTTATAAGCCCACGAGCCACCAGCCCCGCCACTTGCAATTTTTCCCTCGAGCCCAGCCACTCGAGCCGCCCAGCCCATCGCACCATCGCAGCATGGACAGCTCCCCCGCCCCGCCTTCGCCCCCCAGGGACATCAGCTCCCCTGACCCTTCGATCAGCGTGCAAATCGCCACGCTACAGGCACAGCTTGCCGCTCTACAGGCCTCACAGCCCCCTGCCGCCGCCGCCGCCACCCCGCCCGTCACTGCCACGCAGGCAAACACCGCCACCGCATCAAAAGTCGTGTTCCCCAAGCACGCTCGCCTTGACGGCCCTAAGTCGTTTACAAACTGGTTACGTCAACTCCGTCTCGCGCTTCCAAATCAAGCCCGTGGTTACGTTCTTGACGGTGTCATTCCCCCGACGTGGACGGCCGACCAGCTTGCCGCCCGTGACGACGCCGCGCGTGAAATCATCGTTGGCTCGATCGACTCAGCCGACGTCTCAGCCACCCTCGACACCATCCCCAGCGACGACCTGTCGGCACCACGCATCTTCGCCGCACTCAAGGCTCGTTTCGCACCGGACGACGCCACTCGCACCCTCGAGTTGTTCGCCCGCCTTTGGGACTTCAGGAAGATGCCTGCCTCCGTCGAGGCGTACGACACGTGGCTCCGTGAATACATGTCGATTGCGCAGGAAATCCGCGACGCCAAAACCTCGCTCAACGACGTGCTCGCCACTCACGTGCTCGCCATGGTCCCACCCTGCCTCGACAGCTTCCGACTCACGTTCACGGACGAGCAGCGCAACCAACGCGACCTCCCGGAACTCACGACACTGACGGATCGCATTCGCATCCAGCTTCGCTCGGCGGGACTCTCGTCATCGCACTCGGCCATGCTCGCCACCGCCTCCCCTTGTCCCGCCTGCCGCGCCCCCGGCCACCGTCTGCGCGACTGCACCTCACGGGCGACACACCCACCCGCCGGCCCCTGCCGCCGCTGCCACAAGAAAGGTCACTGGGCCCTCGACTGCAAGCACCGGGGCGAACAGAAACACACCGGCGACGACAACCAGGACGACATGTCTCTCCCCGCCGCTCAACAGCCTAACGTCGGCTATTTCGCCTCCTGCCTGTTCGCTCGCCGGCAACTCCCAACGGACGCCACGGCACACATGGTCGCCGATCGCTCTCTATTCACGGCTTATCGCCAGACGGCGCACACCAAGATCGGCGGCATCGCCGGCGGTATCACGGCCATTGGTATGGGGGACGTAGCGTTCGTTGCCAAGACCGGACATCCGATCACGCTGCGTGGCGTTCTGCACACGCCGGGCCTCCACGTCAACCTCCTCTCTGTCTCTCGCCTCTGCGACACCGACCGCGTTCGACTCGCCTTCACCAGCGACGGCATCGACATCGCCAAGGACGGCCAGGCCATTGCTCACGGTACCAGGGTTAACGACGGTCTCTACCTTTTGGACGCGGATCACACCAAGTGTCAGCAGCTTGCCCTTCTCTCGCGTTCTGAGTCTACCGTGCCCCTGCTTACCCTTCACCGCTGCCTCGGCCATCTTGCCCCATCCTCTATACAGAAGATGATCGCCGCAGGTTTGCTGGACGGGTTTGGGGCCGGGTACAGTGAGAAAGACGTAGAGGAGTTTGTTTGCAATGCTTGCCTTGGTTCCAAAGGCCACCGTCTTCCTTTTCCCGACTCTGAGTCGCATTCCCCCGAGAGACTTGGCCTCGTGCACAGCGATGTCCTTTCGTTCCCCACTCCGTCCTTGACCGGGAAGCGCTACCTAGTCACATTTCTTGACGACCACTCTCGCAAACTCTGGGCATACGCGATCGATCACAAAAGCGACGTCTTCCCGACCTTCCAGACTTGGCTCGCCGAAGTGGAGTTAGAGACGAACGCGCGTTTAAAAACCCTTCGCACCGACAACGGCGGGGAGTACCGATCGAACGCATTCACGGAGTTCTGCAAGTCCAGGGGCATTCGTCGTCAATACTCTATTCCCTACACACCTCAGCAAAACGGTCGTGCCGAACGTGTCAATCTCTCCATTGTCGAGGGCATCCTCGCCCTCCTTGCTGACTCCCATCTGCCGGCCACCTTTTGGGATGAAGCGGCTGCGTACTTCGTTTATTGCAAAAACAGGTGCTCACACTCAGCTTTGGCCAAACAGACTCCAGAATCCGTTTGGAACGGCCAACGCACCACCACCACCGCCCTCCACCCGTTCGGCTGCGCGGCCTGGCTCACGGTCGCGCCGGACCTTCGCAGCAAGCTCGACCCCAAGGCCGCGCGCGTGATCTTCACCGGTTACGACCTCGCCTCCAAGGCTTTCCGTTTCTTCGACCATTCTACCAACAAGGTTGTGATTGGCCGAAATGCCACCTTCCTCGACGACGACTTCCCCGGCCTCCCAATCAACACGCCCGTCGATGCGGACAACACCGAACGCCAGTTCGTCATTCCCACCGACACGCCCGCCCCCGCCGTCAAGACGAGGACCCCACTAGTAAGGTCGGCGCACATGGACGTCTCATCCTCTCTTGATGATTCTGCCATGAGCGCCGTTGACGTGGCCCCAGGGTACACTGGCGGATCCTTACTTAATTCTACAGATATCAGCCCCTCGCCGTCCCCGTCGCTTGTCCCGCTTTCGTCGTCCGCCACGTCCTCGGCCGGAGGACCGTCCCTCGATGACTCGGACGACCCGCTTGACCTCCTCAACTCCAACACCGCGGTTCGCCTCAACCTGATGGACGTACATCGATCCGACGACGACACCCTGGTGACGCCCGCACCCGCCATTGCCCCCGCTGAACAGCCCTCCGATGACGACTCCCCTGATGAGATCGATTTCCTCTCTCGCCACCACCGCGCCTTCATCGCCACAGACGACGACGACCCCACCCTCGACGCCATCGAGCCCGTCAAGTCGATTACTAGCGATCCTCAGACCTGGCGCGAAGCAATGTCCAGCGACGAGCACGACATCTGGGCTCAGGCTGCCGCCGCCGAGTTCACCGCCATGCGCGACGACTTCAAGGTGTTCACCATCGAGCCTCGATCCTCCGTACCGCCGGGCGCCACTATCGTCACCTCCAAGTTCGTCTGGAAGACCAAACGCGACGCACGTGGCGAAGTCACGGGGCACAAGGCACGCCTTGTAGCGCAAGGTAACCGCCAACGCGACGGCATCGATTTCTCGGAGACTTTCGCACCCGTCGCCCGTTTCTCCTCCATTCGCTGCCTCCTTGCCCTCGCCGCTGCCAACGGTTACCACGTTCATCAGGCCGACATCGACAAGGCTTACCTCCACGGCGAGCTCGATCACGATATCTGGATGACGACGCCACGAGGTTTCGACTTCCCGAGCGATAAGATTCTCCGCCTGCGGCGCTCAATCTACGGTCTCAAGCAGGCCGGTCGCATCTGGAATCGCCACATTGACACATCACTCAGGAGTCTCGGGTACAAGGCAACGGGCACTGATCACTGCATTTACTCTCACATTGATGATCAGCAATGGCCCCATTATATCGCCTTGTATGTCGACGATCTCCTCATTGTCAGCCCCGCCCTCGACGAGATCGAACGCGTCATCTCCGGCCTCGAACAGCGATACGGCGTCAAACGACTCGGCCCCGCGGAATACATCCTCGGCATCCAAATCCGCCGCCTGGACGACGGCTCCATTGCCCTATCCCAGGAACGCTACATCATGGACGTGCTCGCCCGGTTTCACTTCGACACCACGACACGCGGCGCTACGGTGCCAATGACGCCCGGCCTCTCGCTCACGGCAGTTCCGGGTCAGGGAACGGAGCGCATTCGATCGTGGTACCTACAAGCCATTGGCTCCCTCCTGTACATTTCCCTTGGCACTCGACCCGACATTGCCTTCGCCGTCTCGTACTTGTCCCGGTTCGCCAACAACCCTGGCCGCCGTCATTGGATTGCCGTCAAACACGTCCTTCGCTACCTTCGCGCCACGTACCGCGATGAGTTACTCTACGCCCGCGGTCCAGCCAAAGTTACGGGTGTGGTTGGTTATTCCGATGCGAACTGGGGTGCCTGCGTCGACACGTCCATCTCCACAATGGGCTTCGTCTTTTACTTGGCCGGCTCCGCCGTCTCTTGGTCATCGAAGCGTCAGACTCGGGTGGCGGATTCCACCACTGATGCCGAATACCTCGCCTTGTCGCACGCTGGTAAGGAAGCGATTTACCTTACGCAACTCCTCTCCGAGCTCCACGTTCGCCCGATCGATGCAGCTCACATCTTCACCGACAACGAGGCCGCGGCCGCCGTCCCTCACGACCCCGTTCGCACCTCCGGCACTCGACACATACGCCTCCGCGAGCATTTTGTCCGCGACATGGTCAACCGAGGCGATATCTCCCTCTCACACGTTGGCACAGCGGACATGGTTGCGGACCTATTCACCAAAGCGCTGGGTCCCAAGATTTTTGGTATACATTGCTATGCTCTAGGCCTCCGGACGCGGCACCCACGGCTCAAGTCTACCTCGCGTTCGCGTGGGGGGGGGTGTGAGGAATCCACTCTCCACTCGGGTCAGGACTTAGGCGCGCGGAGCGAGCCGGGCGCATCGGCCCAGGACTTAGGCGCGCGCAGCGAGCCTGGCACATTGGCTCAGCCCCGAGGCTCGCTGGCTGAGGACTTGGAGCGCGCGGCTCCCTTACTGTTAGATTCCTATTCATCACTCTTGGCTATAACTACATCGCTGACGTAGTAGAGTTGATCGAATAGGTATGTTGAAATGAGATTGATCACTCTTGGCTATAACTACATCGCTGACGTAGTAGAGTTGATCGAATAAGTCCCTCGTCCCAGCAACGCTGCGACCGATCGACGGCGCTAAGGTCACCTCCGGCGAGCACAAGATCTACCTGTTCACCGATGCCAGTCGTGTTGGCATTGGTGCTTGCCTGGCCTCGGGGCCCACTCGTTCGCAGGCCGTCCCTACTCGATTCTTTTCCGCTAAGTTCAACGGTGCTCAGCTCAACTATCACGTAACTGATAAGGAGTTCCTAGCCGTCGTTTCGGCGTGTCGGGCGTTCGAGCAGCACTTGATCGGCTACCCCTTTGTCATCGTCACCGACCATCAAGCCCTTTGCACGATCAAAACGCAGAAGTTACGCCAAACGCCTCGGCACATCCGCATGTGTCTCGAACTCAGCCGTTTCGACTTTGAGTTTGAATTCATCGCCGGCAGGAACAACTCCCTTGCTGATTCGTTGTCGCGTTTGTGGGAGGTCAAGGAGGGATCGTACGAGGATCAGGTCAAGGAGAATGAGTTGGAGGACATGTTCTTTGATGGAGAACGCCACGGATTCACTACGCCCGGTGAGAGCCTCCCCGAGGAACGTCCTTACACCTCTCCATCTCCCGATCGGTTGCCTCCTGTTGATTTTGCCCTCGGGCCCCAACGCGACGATTGCGAGGCAGGCTCTCCCGGATACTACGCGCTCAAGGAGGAATCGCAAGACGAGGATGTGAATGGACGGGATTTGGGGAATTTGTTCTTGAAGGAAGAATGCCACGAGTTCACTACGCCCGGTGAGAGCCTCCTCGAGGAACGTCCTTACACCTCACCTTCGCACGATCGGTTGCCGGCTGTTGATTGTGCCTTCGGGCCCTGGGGACACGGTTACAATTCAGGCTCTCCCGGTTCCCATCGCCTCGCCGAGAACATAATGGACGCCGTCGACTTGTCTACCGGCCCCCTTCCTCCTCCCATCGCCGTCAATCGAGTTCACGCTATCGCTGCGGCCCCGGCCAACGACCCGCCCATTCCGGTTGATGCCGACGCTGATGAACTCGATTTGTTGGGAGTCGCTGCCGATGCAGTCAACGACGCACCTGTAGTCCATCGGCCGCCTGATCCACTGCCCCAACCCTTCCTCGACACCATCATCCGAGCATACGCCAACGATTCGCAAGCCCAGGTCATCATTACCGACCCGATATCATGGCCTATGTTTCGGATGACCGAGGAAGGGAGGATCTTGCGCGTACATCCAGATGAGTCTCTTTCCCTGTTTGTGCCTCGTGGTCTCGCTACCGGCGTCGTCGATTCCGACAAGGTCCCGTCGCTGCGCGAGCTCGTGCTTTCGGAGATACATCGGAGCGTCGGGCACGCGGGACATTGCATCACCTTGGCCGCCATACGTCCTTTGTATTGGTGGTCGTCCATGTCTGCCGATCCTGCGAAGACTGTGCCCGCGGCAAGGCGTCCACTCAAGTTCCCTATGGCCGACTGCACCCAATGCCAATCCCCTCCGGTCCTTGGGAACAAGTGGCGATCGACTTCATGACAGGACTGCCTCCGGTCGAGTTCGAAGGGATGATGGTCGCTCAAATCATGGTGGTCACTGACACTTGGGGAAAGATGGTTCACCTGATTCCCCTCCCAGCCGATGCCGACTCTGAGCTCGTTGCCGACAAGTACTACGCCACTATCTTTCGACTGCATGGGACGCCTTCCGCCATCGTTTCCGACCGCGATCCCAAGTTCACCTCGCAGTTTTGGCGGGCATTGCAGGCAAAGGTTGGCGCCGTCTTGCGAATGTCAACTGCGGCACACCCCGAGACGGACGGATCGAGCGAGAACCGAATCAAGATGGTCACCCAAACCCTGCGCATCATGGTGTCGTCAAATCACGAGGCTTGGGCATCTCGTCTAGTTGAAGCTGAGTTCGCTCTTAACTCTTCTGTTGCTGTGTCCACGTCTTTGTCGGCTTTTGAGGCGACCTACGGCTACCTTCCTCGACAATGGCCCACCGATTCCTGGCCTGTTTCGGATGTCCCTCGTGCGGAAGCGTTTGCTCGGATCCGACAATTACGGAACCTCGATGTGACGGATGCGATCATTGGAGCACGCCTCGACCAGTCATATCAGGCCAACAAGCGTCGACGCCCGGATGACCCCGCCTTTCGGACCGGCAGTTACGTCTACCTTTCGACAAAGAATCTGGCAGTTCCTGAAGGGATGAAGTCGAAGTTGTTGCCGCGCTACATCGGCCCTTTCCGTATTCGAGCGGCAATTCCGGCAACATCCAGCTACGACCTCGAGCTCCCTCCAGCGATGTCGCGAGTGCACAATCGCTTCCATGCTCGACTCCTTCGGCCTTACATTGAGAATGATGCTGAAAGGTTCCCTGGGCGTGACCCCGCAGTTCTTTTTGTCGAAGATGTAGCCGACGCGGCCGACAACTCTGCGATTCCGGAACGGATTGTTCGCGATCGGCGGAACGCTTGGGGCGCGCGTTCGTTCTTGGTTCGATGGGTAGGCCGTAACGACACCGACGATACTTGGATGTCAGAGCAGTCCCTTCGCCTGGACCATCCGTCCGTCCTCGACGCCTACTTTGCGCGCCTCGATCGCTCGAACCGCCGCCTCGCCGCACGGTAGACTTCCTTTTGGGGGGGACAGTGTCAGGATGACAGCAGTACTCAAAGGAAGTCCTCCCCGAGGTTGTGTGCAGGTAGCGATGACTTGACCCAATGGCGGATTCGTTTCAAGCATCGCGGGCGTCGTGGTGTAGCCGTTTGGTGCGTGGGTGCGCACCCGCTGGTTGCAGGTTCGATGCGCTGCGAGCGCAATCTTCTTTCGATTTGTTTTATCTTTTTTGCTAGCTGAGGCGCGGCCTCAGGGTTTTTACCGGTGCTCCCGCGAGCAATCCTTTTTACCCCTGAGGCAACCTCTTGGAGTAGTTTGATTTGGCTGAGTTCCCTCGGCGCCTGGGCAGTCCCTCCCTTCGGTTTCGACACCTTCCGCCGGAGCCTGGTCCGCTCATCATCTTATTGGCCCCCCCTCTCCTTGCCGATCGTTGGAATAAAGTCCGTTATACTTGACTTCCCGCGAGCTTTTCAGTCGACACCCCTCTTCGATCGCTCCCTCGTCGACTGCCGCCACCACAGCCGATACTCCTCGACACCCCCGTCCTTCGTCGTGTAGACGACATCATCCTCGCCGACGTCGCCTGTCAAAGCCTACCTTCACGGCGATCTCGATCACGACATCTGGATGACGGCACCGCGCGGTTTCGACCTCCCTGGCGACAAGGTGCTCCGCTTGCGACGTTCCATCTACGGGCTCAAACAGGCTGGCCGCATCTGGAATCGACACATCGACGCTTCGCTTCGCAACCTCGGTTACACGGCGACGGGCACCGATCACTGCGTGTACTCTCGGCTCGACGATCAGCAACGCCCACACTATATTGCGCTGTACGTCGACGACCTTCTGATGATCAGCCCGGACCTGGCCGAAATCGAGCGTGTCATCTCGGGCCTGGAACAACGCTACGGAGTCAAGCGCCTTGGCCCGGCAGAGTACATCCTTGGCATACAGATCAGGCGACTCGACGACGGTTCTATCGCCCTGTCCCAGGAACGGTACATCATGGACGTGCTCGCTCGGTTCCACTTCGACACCACAACTCGCGGCACTACAGTCCCGATGACTCCTGGCCTTTCGCTCACCGCCATCCCGGGTCAAGGCACCGAACGGATCCGGTCATGGTATCTGCAGGCTATCGGCTCGCTCCTCTACATCTCGCTTGGCACCCGCCCCGACATCGCCTTCGCCGTATCTTACCTGGCCCGCTTTGCCAACAACCCCGGACGCCGTCATTGGATTGCGGTCAAGCACATCCTACGCTACCTCCGGGCCACGTATCGCGACGAACTGCTCTATGCTCGCGGCGAGACACGCATCACGGGCGTGGTAGGCTACTCCGACGCGAATTGGGGGGCCTGCGTCGATACCTCGGTGTCCACCATGGGCTACGTCTTCTACATCGCGGGCTCCGCCGTGTCCTGGTCGTCCAAGCGTCAATCTCAAGTCGCCGATTCCACCACCGACGCTGAATACCTCGCCCTCTCGCATGCTGGCAAGGAAGGGATTTACCTCAGTCAGCTTCTCGAAGAGCTCCATGTCCACCCTGTTGCACCGGCTCACATATATACTGACAACGAAGCTGCTGCAGCAGTCGCCCACGACCCTGTCCGCGTCTCCGGCACTCGACACATACGCTTGCGCGAACACTTTGTTCGGGACATGGTGAATCGGGGCGACATTTCTCTCTCGCATGTGGGAACCAGCGACATGGTGGCCGACATCTTCACCAAGGCTCTCGGCCCTAAGGTGTTCTTGACGCACTGCTACGCCCTCGGCCTTCGCACTCGACACCCGCGGCTTGGGTCTGCCTCGCATTCGCGTGGGGGGGGGTGTGAAGAGTCCACGCTCAGCTCGACAGGGGCGCCTCGGTCGTTGCGCGCGCCCGCTAGCCCGCCCCCCGGCGGTGGGGACTTAGACGCGCGCGACTGCCTCAGCCCGCCGGCGATTTCGCCCGCGGCTGAATTAGGGATGTTCATTGCCACGCGCCTGGGCCTATCCCAGCGCGGCTCCTCTTTCTGTTTCTTAGTTTCCTTCTCATCACTTCTGTTCAACACTCAACCTCTCCTGACAGTAGTGGTGATCGTCTCATAGGGAGCCATGGGCAGCGTCAACAAAGGTCCAGTCGCCAGTGGTGGACATCATGGGAGGTTTCGGTTGGTTGATCGGGGCATCTCGAGCGGGGAAGACTTTCTCATCGAATAGGACGTCGCGACTCTGGAAGAACGAAGTTGTGGCCGAGTCGTACAGCGTCCAGGCCTTGGATTTGTTATCGATGCCAACGAAGATGAATGGTTTGGCCTTGGGGTCGAGTTTTGCCTGCTTGTGCTGAGGGGTGGTGTGCCAGGCGCGGCAGCCGAATACCCTCAGGTTTGCCGTGCTGGGAGGTTTGCCAAACCAGACAGCGTCCGGGATCTTGTGGTCGATGGCGCTGTGCGGGCTGAGGTTCTTGGTGTCAACAACGTACCTGAGGGCCTCTCGCCAGAGTGTCATGGGCAATCCCGAGTGCTGGAGCAGGGCGATCGTCCCCTCGATGATCGTGCGGTTTGTCCTTTCGGCTCGGCCGTTCTGCTCCGGGGTGTACGGGATTGTGAGCTGCCTGGTAATGCCGTGGTGAGAGCAGTACTCAATGAAGGCTTTGGACGTGTATTCGCCGCCATTGTCCGTTCGTAACGTGCGGAGCTTGAGGCCCGTTGAGCGTTCGATCATGGTGTGCCAACGCTGGAAGGTGTCGAAGACTTGACTCTTGTTTCTCAGCGCGCTGACCCATGTCTTTCGGGAGAAATCGTCGATGAAGGTGACAACATATCGTTCCCCGTCGGTGGCTGGTTCGGGCAGAGTGAGGACATCGGAGTGGACCAGTTCGAGTGGTTGCGAAGCGCGAGAGTCCGATGTTGGGAAAGGTGTCCTGGTTGCCTTTGCCGCTTTGCAGGTGTCGCAGGAGAAGGCCTTGCATTCGGCCGCCGAGTACGTCCATGTTTGACCTTGTAGTTGACCCGACGAGACTGCCCTTCGCAGGTTGGGGAGGGACAGGTGGCCGAATCGTTGATGCAGAGTCAGGAGAGGGATGGCGGCGGCTGCAACCGGTGACGGTGTGCAGCGGATTGGGGTGGCGTCCAGTGTCGACAATTGGTTCGCAATGAGGGATGCGACGCCTATGAGGTGACCTTGTGACCGGAGCTCGATGGTCTTGCCAAAGTGGGTGTAAATGCGCTCGCGGCGCAGCTGCATGACCGAGATCAGGTTGGCCGGAAGGTCGGGAACGTAGTAGACGTTGCAGAGCTTGATCGTTCGTTGTTTCGACGTTCGTATCATGATCGAGCCGGTGCCTTGTGCCATGAGTGATCCGCCAGCGCCATCAACAGCGATGTGCGACCGTGTGTGCCAGACGTCAAAGAGAGACGCGTCCTTGACCATGTGGTGGGAGGCGCCCGAGTCGAGTACTAGGGTGTCGTTGGGAAGGTGGAGTTCACGGTTCGGTTGTAGACGACCTGGGAGTGCGACGACGTTTACGCTGGGCCGAACTGTCACGCTCACAGTTGGGTCCAGGTGCGACGTGTCAAGTTGCGTCATGGTGCGGTAACGGCCGGTCGCATGGGCGAGGGCGGTTGCAACAGTGTGGTATAGAGCGATGATGATGACGAAGACGATCATGATGGTCGCAAGTGACGATGGTGGTGGTGGCATCGTGGAGCAGCTTTAGCTCGGGCTCATAACCTGTTAAGTCGTATGTCTTGAGAGTGGACTGGATCGGCAACCAGTAAGTACACGAGACACAGTACGAGTTGTGGGAAGTATATTGGAGCGTTAGGGGAAAGACTATAAGAGGCGCGCAGTGCGAGTGCCCGAAATATCTCTAAGTCCAAAAGGGGTCCGAGCGGCGCGCGGCTGGCTAGGCTGGGCGCGGGGTGGAGATTGACCTAAGCAAGAGTGTATGGAATTCAACAGCATCCCCTACAGACACAGTTCGGGTCACGACTTGCTTGCGTGCTTTGAACGGCTAACGCTCCCGCGTTCTTCAAGAGTTTGTCAAACTTGCCCGACAACTTCCGTTCCGTGTACTCGTCTGTAAGGCGATTGATGACATGGTCGACCGATCGATTTTCACCAAGGCGAATTGCTTGCTTCAGCATCTCGTACGACGGGGGTAATGCTTGGAGGATGTACGCGATCATTGCCTCGTCCCCAAACTTCTGACCGAGATCGTCGAGTTGATCCGCCTTGTTGATCATGCTCTTCAAGAACTCGCCCATATTCTTGTCTTTGTTGTACTTCGCATTCGAGAGTTCCATCAACAATGTTCGAATCTTGAAAGGCTTGGCATTCCCTTCATGGTGCTGGCAAAGCTTGTCCCAGATATCCTTGGCGGAGAGCATCTTGCTCTTGACCATCTTGAGATTCGCATCGTCAATACATTGAATGATCAGGGCACGGGCACTTCTGTCCTTTTTCTGCAAGTTCACGACCACTTGGGTGTCGATGACCGAGGCATCAAGACCGTGCATGGTCCTCCACTCAGCCAGGCTGACGTCGGAGGGCCGCACATGCCCATGCTCGAGGATGCTCGCGTAGCCCTTGCTCTCGAGGTACGCCTCGACTCGAATCGACCACAGCTCGTAATTATCCTTGCCGAGCTTGGCTATCTTGATCTCCCCAGAATCCTGAGCAATGGTCTCTGATGGACTCATAACCTGTTGTAAAACCATCCTGGTTGCCTTAACCAGTACACCAAAAGTGAAGGCACCTTTGAGAGATGCATGCGCTGAATCCTCTTTCAACACTCCCACTGATTCTAGTTATTGCATCCTTTGCATGTAGCACAAGGAGAGGAACTTTTTCACATCTTGGGACGCATCCCCCAAAATGGACAGCTACAGTGGGCGGGATTCAAACCACAGATGTCTTGACAACAAGAGCAGCAGGTGCTTGTTGGGCTCATAACCTGTTGTTGTAGGAGCGTCTCTAGTTACGTGGCGTCGATGGATGACCTAATGTGAGATAGTGGATTGCTAAAGGTCAATTGACCGTAACAGAGCAAATGGGCGAGATGTGATATCGAGTGCATGGTGGAGAAGAGAGAGAAAACAGCTAGGCCAAAAGACGCAATCTCATGTAAACAACCAGCTGCCTCTACCGGACCCCGCACAACACCCGCGCGCCCCGCGCCACTGCTAAGACCATAAGTCCCTCTGGACCGCCGACCCCACTAATTTCCCACAACAAGGGGGAAGGTCGGGGGGAGGAACCCTGCGTGGGGCGGACGGATAGGACAGAACGGCGGGCGCAACAACAGTAGGTACAGGGTTTGCCGCGGCGGGGAAGAAGCGATCTTCGAAGAACTTGGCCTGAGACGACTCGAAGACCTTGTTGCCAACCGGGTCGTAGAAGCGCCAGGCCTTAGAGCGCAAAGAGTACCCGACAAAGTAGCACAGGCGCGAACGCGGAGCCAACTTGTTGGAACGTTGCTCGGGAGCGAACGGTACCTGGGCAGCGCAGCCCCAGGTTTTGACACGATTGATGCGGGGACGACGGGTGGACGTAACGGGACTCGCAGCGGCGTGAAGAACGGCATCAGGGGTGCGCTGCTGCAGAGGCGACGACGGGAGGAGGTTGATAACGTAGATGGCCGCCTGCGCAGCCTCTTCCCACAGCGATGACGGCAGTCCCGAACGATGAAGCCACGCCCGAACAGAGTTGAAAATCGTACGCCAACTCCGCTCCTGTATGCCCATCTGACCGTGCTCGTATGCAGTGGATAGCTCGTGAAAAATGCCCCGCTCAGCAAGCCAATCCCGGAGGTCGTTGTTGACGAACTCACCCCCCCTATCCGTGCGCAAGGTCGCCACTCCCGGGCCAGCATACTGGATCTTCGACATCGCAACAAAACCCTTGAGTACGGACGAAGCCTCGCTCTTGAACCGAATGCCGCGAGCCCAGCTTTCGACGGAGTTCAAGCGATGGTTGGACAACACGGGTTTGTTGCGACAACTCACGATCCCCAGCACGCCCGAGCAAAACGGTGTCGCCGAAAGGGCCAACCGCTCGATTTCGGAAGCAGCTCGAACGATGCTGTATGAATCCGGTCTGCCCACGGTGTTTTGGGCCGAGGGGTTTCTCGGTTTGGTGCAGTACCTCCGCAGGTTCATTCCGGGCCTTGCCGAGCATACCGCTGCGCTGACCCTGTTGACAATCAAAGGGCTGACATCCATTGAAAACCTCTGGACAACTCCAATGGTCCGCCACTTCGAAGCCATCAAGTCCATTGTTGTCTCCCTTGATTGCCTACGCCCGCCCGACCACTCTGCTGATGCCATGCCATTCTGGGTGATGACCGACACCAGTCTTCAAGGTATCGAAGGTGTGCTCCTGCAGGGCTTGCATTGGAAGACCGCACACCCCATTGCCTACTGGTTGCGTCAATACATCCCAGCTGAACGCAACTACCCTACGCACGAACAGGAACTCCTAGCTATTGTCGAGGCTCTCAATGACAGGACCACTCCCTCGAGGTCGAGTGTTGTAGTCGAGATCGAGGCAGGGCAACCTGCACGGGGTGACACGGGCCGTGCAAAACGGTACGCAGAGCTGGCTGGGAAGACTCGACAGCAAGCAGGGAGGATGATCGACTTGAGCCGTAAGGCGAGTCGATGACCGAGAGACGACACCCAGGAGAGCACACGAGAGCTCGATACGAGGTGAGGATGCGGAGTCGAATACGTGACTCGAACGCGAGGTGAAAGCACGAGGCGCTGCTCCCAACGAAGACCCAACGGTATACGCTGTATCAGGACTACCTTGCAATCAAGAGAAGAGCAGCAATGAAGCTGGGGTCGATGAACGAGATACGAAAAACCTAGGCGATGATGATAGATGATTCTAAGCCAGAGAGGCAAGCGCGCGCAAGAGAGCCAGTCAAACCAAGCAAGGGTCCAAGCTCAATAAACTCCACTCAGCGACCAATTCCTCCGACCCAACCACCTCTCCTCTGCCGCCAGTCTCTGATCCCAATGAATCCCAAACCCAAGGCACGGAATTGATACACGACAGGGCTGATCCAGACCAAATGTGAGAGGTGTTGAACCCCTGGAAGAAGAGCGTTGTTCGAGACCAAAGGAGAGCGCCTGCAGTTGCTCGTGTCAGGAGTCGGAGGCGTCCAGATCCTTACACTCAAGGAATAGCGCATTGATCTCCTGGGTGGCCATTTTCACATCCTTACCAACCATTCCACACTTGAACACTTTCAGACGCAGCGCACGGTCATCTCGCGACGCCAGGCGCGCTGGCTTGACACCTTGGCCGAATTCGATTACGACCTCCAGTATCTCCCGGGCAGGGAGAACATTGTAGCCAACGCAATGAGCAGGTACTCCTTTCCCGAGCCACTTCCCGTCATCGTGGCCAACATCTCGCAATTCACGAGCAAGTTCTGGTCCGCCCTGCACAAGCGTCTGAACATCAAGCTGCAACTTTCCTCCGTGTTCCACCCCGAGACTGACGGGTGCAGCGAGAAGACGAACAAGACCGCATTCCAGATCCTCCGCTTGCTTGTCAACAGGGAACACTCCAATTGGGTTGAATGTCTCACCGCTTGTGAGTATGCCATCAACTCATCAGTCAATGTTTTGACAGCAAAGACCCCGTTTGAGCTTATCCTGGGGTACACACCCACCCTCGCTCCGCCCCTGTCGAGGGTGACGAGGAGCTGCTCGCACTTCGCTTCCAGTCATGCGAGGAGGCACGAGACCAACTCGCTATGTCCAAAGTTCGTCAAGCCACCCAAGCCAACAAGGACTGCGCGGATGAACCTTCATGGGCCGTTGGGGACCTTGTGCTGCTTGACTCAAGTGACCGCAGGAAGCGACTTCACACCCGCAAGCGCTGAGCAGCCAAGCTCATGGACCGTTTTGATGGCCCTTATCGCATTGTTGCGGCGCAGCCAGAGATCTCCACGTACACCTTGCAACTCAACAAGGACGATTCCGCGGTCCCGTTCTTCCACACGGGCAAGCTCAAGGCCTATCGCTCAAATGATTCAGAATTGTTCCCAAGCCAAGAACCCGCGCGCCCGGGACCGGTGGATGTAGGTGGAGAACCCGAGTGGATCATTGAGGACATCGTCGATGAAAGGATCCGAGCGGGGAAGACTCAATATTTGGTCTCGTGGGTTTCATGGCCGTCGGACAGTGATTCATGGGAGCCTGCCGAGGCATTGGACTGTTGGGAACATCGGAACAAGGAATGAGAGTGTTTTTCAGAGGGGAGAGTGCAAGGCAAGGCCTTACGACGGGCCACAGGCATTAGAAATAGATATCGCGCGCGCCAAGCTTCTTCAGCTCTCTCTTCATCGAGCTGACACCAGAAGCTAGGTGAGTACTGGTGTTTCCTATCTCAGCACTATCATATCATCGAGCTGACACCAGAAGCTAGTTGTAATCCATATAACTTGCACCTGTCATCTTCGGTCACCAGTGAGGCTCCGCTGTCCGAGACAGCGTGCCTTTCATCTTGTCGACATCTGTCTCGATCTTCTCTTTTTTAAAGTATTGTTCGTTGCGAGACCAGAAGAGTTGAAGTCCGGATAAGGTACGGTCGGCTCGGCAAAGGTAGGACGGGGCGTGCAATTTTCAGCGAGGGGGTGCGTCTTTGTGCGGTTCACTCATCCTGCGCGCGGCAGGACGGCGGCGGTCGTCGTCTGAGTTGGAGTCGGTCAGTGTCACGGTAACGGCGGATGCGGGGTCGGAGGCTTCCAAGTTGGTGCTCTCCGAGTCGCTTAACGGCAGAGGTATGAGCAGTGGATCGGGTGTGGCGAAGGCTCTAGCCAACCTGGCAGTGGCGCAAGTGACGGCGGGAATGCTGACGTGTCTTGATCGTTGTCAAAAAAAATATGGAAGCACCGCATGCAGCCGTGCTCCAGAGACAATAGACAGGATCAAAGAGTGGTAATTCACGTCTAGATCCTTGGGTCAGTGAGCTCGCAATACTACACATATGAGAAAAGGGGCACCCACCTAGAACCTCGGGTCAGTGAGCTGGTGAAAGCCAAGGGAGGTTCTAGGCGCGCACAAGCTATTCAACTAAGTCCAAAGCTCCATCGCCTTCCATAATACCTCGGGCAAAGGCCTCAGGCCTTGCAGTTTGACTCCGTACAATCGATCCAATTCGTCGAGCACGCGATCAATTTTGGATAAGTCGGGACCGACAAACAGCAAGTTGTTGACGTAAACTGTGATGTAATAATTGTCTTTGCCAAGTGTCCGACGATAGACACACTCTTCGCTCCAAAGACGATTGTAACCAAACTTGACGAGGGTCTTATGGATTGTCTTGTTCCATACCCGGTGTAAGGCGCCGCTCCGCTTACGCCTCACAACAACCTCGAGCCAACCTCTGCGGCCTCACGCTTGCCCTCGCGAGCGGCGCTGCCGCGTCTCTTGACCTTAGTCCTTTTAGTAGTCTTTCTTCGCCTGCGAATACACCGTTTGATCCTTTCTGTTTAGACTCGGAACCAGTGAGGCTCGAGAGCGATCTCGTGCCTTTCACGCAGGTTTCCCGGTCCATTCCCGAAATGGCACCTTGCCACCAAGAGCAGAGTGTGGGGAACAATTCTTCACATACACGTATGTAGCCACGGCTTCGGCCCAAAACACCGTGGGCAGACCGGATTCATACAGCATTGTTCGAGCTACTTCCAAAATCGAGCGGTTGGCCCTTTCGGCGACACCTTTTTGCTCGGGCGTGCTGGGGATTGTGAGTTGTTGCGACAAACCCGTGTCGTCCAACCATCGCTTGAACTCCGTCGAAAGAAACTTGCCACCGCGGTCCGAACGGACAACTTTCAAAGTGTGCCCTGACAACAGCTCGACCCGTAGTTTCCACGTTTTGAACCTTTCAAAGGAGTCCGACTTCCGCGGCATCGTCAACACCCACATGTACCGCGTACAATCGTCGACGATAACTAGCGCGTAGCGATGATTTGCAAATGACAGCTCGCCGTCGAAGGACAAGAGATCGATGTGGACAAGATCGAGGGGTTTTTCGGCTAGCGATTCGGAGTTTGGGAACGGCTTGTGCGTAGCTTTGCCGGCCAGACACGATTCGCATTTCAAGTCACTGCGAGACTTCATGTTCAAACCTATCACAGCGTCAGACTTGGACAGCTGGTGAAGGGAACGGCAGTGTAGATGAGCGAAACGTCCGTGCCAGATGTGGAGAGGCACTGCTGTCAGAGCTGTGGCTGACGCACATTCATGGGGTGAACTCCGAGCTTGAACCAACTTGAGGTCCAGACGGTACAACCCCGAATTGAGCTTCTGTCTCGTAAGTAGGATGTTGTCATTTCCGGCCACCGTGAATTGCCCGTTTTGAATGGTGATCTTGCAACTATCACGATTGGCTCGATGCCCGGCGAAGAGATTGGCGGGGGCGCTAGGGACGAAGATGCTGTTGACCAAGTTGTACCTCTTGCCGTTCTTGTCTTTGACGCAGGCCGTGCCTACTCCCATAATGGTCTTTCCGTCATCATTGATGCCCTTTAACGAAGACGGAGCTGTCGCCTTCAGGTCGGCGAACGCGGCAGGATCATTGATGACGTGATGAGTCGCTGCCGTGTCGTAGAGGATCATTTCTCGAGAGTGTCCTTTTGGTAATTGCGTGAAAAACGCGCCAACGGAATCGGTCCCCAGAATGTCTTCAACCGAAGGGGGCGCCAAATTTGCCATCGGTTCCTCGGCTTTGGTCGTCTTGCGTCGTGGAAACTTCTTCTTCTTCGGCTTGGAACAGTTTTTGTTGAAGTGGGTGTCTTCACCGCAGTTCCAGCAGGGGCCGGGTGGCTTCGGTTGGGCACCAGTCGTGGCCAACAACACTGTCGCAGCGTTCCCAGTATCTTGACTCAAGTTTGCTGGAGCTCGACCTGCTGCGATCACTGTGTCAACAGTTGGTATTGCATCGACGTCTTTGGAGTCAAACTGATCCAGATACGACGGTCGTCGAGCGCCCACAATCGCAATGAGGTGGCATGCAACCACTTGGTCAAAGGTCAACTTGTGAGGCGAGTGATGGATCCGGCCCAAGAAAGATAATCGTCTTCCTGTGCTGGTGGCGGTCCGACCGAGAATAACTTTCCAATTTGCGTGATAATGTCGCAAAGGGAAGACCGACCCAGATGCTTTTGAAGGTATTCCACCGTCTGCTCCGACGTCAGGTCGTAGCAGCTGACCAGGAGATGTGCCACACTTTCTGAACAGGTTTGATGCATTGCCCTGTGCACCGCATCATGAGCTCGATCGAGTTCATCGTCGTCCTTGCATTTGGCGGATGGGTACTGCTTGGGAAAGGAGAGCTGCCACTGACGCCTGTCAACGGTGAAGCGAACGTGATCGAGCCATACATCGATGTTGTTGTTCTTCAAAATCGCAAATGCCGGGAAACGCGAAGTTTGCGAGTGTGTTGGAGGGTCTGCGTCGACGGACTTGTTGATGGTTGACTGTTCGGGTGAACCGTTGCGACCTGGCAGCAGCTGTGCGAAGTTGTTGGGCTTATAACCTCTTGAATCTCGGCGTCTGATTCGAGGTGGTTCAATACGTTAGAACACTTGAATCAGAAGGAAGCTTAGAGAAAGCCCGCATGTGCTTGCGCTCATGTAGCCTGCAGAGTGTACTCCTCAAGTGTCAACTCAACAGAAGAAAGACTACTAAAAGGACTAAGGTCAAGAGACGCTGCGGCGCCGCGCGCGAGGGCAAGCGTGAGGCCACTGAGATTGGTGAAAGGCACGCTGTCTCGGACAGCGGAGCCTCACTGGTGACCAAAGATGACAGGTGCAAGTTATATGGATTACAACTAGCTTCTGGTGTCAGCTCGATAAAGATACGATAGTGCTGAGATAGGGAACACCAGTACTCACCTAGCTTCTGGTGTCAGCTCGATGAAGAGAGAGCTGATGGTCTTTTCGGCTTTTGCTGCAAGAGTTTGACGCGGAGGCCGAAGCGCGCGCTACCTCAAGTCCCTGCTGTAAGCTGTGCTCGCACGCGTTCCTCTCCTCTGCTGTAAGCCGTGCCCGCACGCATTCCTTCTCTCCGCTGTAAGCCGTGCCTTCACGCCTGCCCTTTGAGCTTTGGTCCATAAGCCGCCCCCCGCGCAGGAATTTCTACCCAAGCCTGCTCCTCCAGCCTTGTCAGTTCCGCACTGCTTGCCGCTGCTGTACCAGTTCATCGCTGTGTACCTCTGCCACCCTCCTGCCAAGGTTGGTGTCTGTCCTCGAACTCTTCCTGTCACTACGCCTCAGGCTGATAGGTTCCGAGTCTCGCACAGGACCTTCCCCAGTGATCACGGACGCACCCACATCAGTCTCTGCCAGACTGCGTGGACAAGTGCCCTCTGTGTACGCTGCTTCTTCCACTCTCCTTGTTGGATGGTTGACTAACTGCTCATACCCCTGTATGCAGCCCCCGCCCTACGCCTGCCAAGCGTAGCCGTGCCTCTTGCCATTGAGTACTGCGTCTTGCTCCTAGAGCTAAGGTACATCGCCATTCCTCTCCCGGGCTCTGCCCCAGGGTACTCCTGCTCACAGCTGTCCTTGTTGGGCATGCTGACTTACTTGGCTACCTCGCTATGCAGACAATCCTCATCACCCAACGTGCCAGCGTTCCGGGTTGATTATCTCTGTTCGTACGTGACGCGCTTTCCAAGCAAAGGTATGCCAAGTCTTCCCAGTCATTTGCAGTAATCCTAGATACTGATAGGAACCGCGCTTTCCAAGCAAAGCCGTTCCATTTTCTGAGCTCCTCCCACCCACCCAAAGAAAGAAAAAAAAAAAAACTTCCTTGTTGGTTTCCCTTTCTATATTCTTCTTCTTTTACTTTACTTTTCTCTTCTTGGTTACATCTGTGGCTCGTCCTGGTAGCACATCACCCCATGCCGTTTGTTACGGGATGCCGGGTTCAGCCCAAACCTGCAACTTGACTGGCTTCACCCGCTAACTTGGCTCCGCTCGCGCGCTCTACAAAGGAGTCGAAGAAGCTAGGCGCGCGCAATCTCTATTTCTAATGCCTGTGGCCCGTCGTAAGGCCTTGCCTTACAGTTGGCTTGAGGTTGTCGTGAGGCGTAGGTGGAGCGACACCTTACACGGACATACCAAAGCGAGCGAGGACTTCCTTGAGGTATTGCCCCTGACTCAGGGAGATTGAGCCGTCGGCGGAACGCTGAATCTGGATGCCAAGGATGTATTCCGCCTCACCAAGTCGTTTGACCCCGTAGCGCTGCTCGAGACCCCGGAGAGTACGCTTGATCTCTGGGAAAGAAGGGCTGATCATGAGCAAGTCGTTGACATAGAGCGCAATGTAGTGGCGCTGGTCACCGGCAGTTTGGACGTAGACGCAAAGGTCGGATTTGGTGGCAACGTAGCCAAGGGCTGAGAAGGCCGACAGTGACCGGTCTCAATTAGCTGCTCACAAGCTTTCTTGGAACGGAAGCTCTATGCAACAAACATTCAACTACCTTAGCTCTTACTGCATTTGACGTCTGGTTCAGAACGTGACCACCTACTGTTTCCACCATCTTAAGACGCGAACTACGATCAGTTTTTGCGCAGGGAACTTAATGGTCTGCCCATCGACAATATGCTCTTCTAGGTATTGGGGTCAAAAATTGGGACATGTCCGGGCGTGCGCTGTACATGATTGGCCTGGTCCCACAAGCCCAAACGTAGGTCTTTTCCTCATGTTGGGCTCTGCATTGGATCAGGTGTGTAACCGTATTTTCATGACTCATTGTGTCTCATAATCAAATCAATCCTGCCATTTGGCTCTGCATTGGATCAGTCCATTGTTCAACTAACAGTACAATCAAACATGCTCATTACTTGATGATCACAGGAAAGTAAGTCATTGAACTAGGCCAGTGATCTTATCCTCACAGCGAAGAGCAATAGCTTCAGCAAGCTGTAAGGTACCACGGATTTGAAGATCCCACCGCTTTGTTGCCATGTCGTCAAGCAGGAATTCGGTTTCCTCGAGCGCAGGACTTGCAGTGGCGGCGGCTGCAACATTCGACATGACACCATCACCTGCTTTGCTATCTCCAATGAAGTTCACCAGTCCAAGCACCTGGTTGATTGAGGCGCAAAGCCTGCCTTGTTGGATCATTGTGCGGACCATTGATTCCCCGGATGAGGGACGGATGCCCAGCAAATGTCCAAGTCCAGTGAAAGTTATGTTGTTGTAGACTTTTGATGCAGCAAGAATGTTGTGCTCCATCACAGCACGGTCCAGAAGTGTTTCGGGACCTCTCTTGCCCATTTCCACAGTGGTGTCATCTTCCATGACGGTGACAGCAGCTGGCGGCAAGCGAGCAAGCTGGTGAGGCGAAAGGCTTGCAGCAAATTCGGCGATCTCGGTCGGCTGAAAGGTCTGATCAAGGAACATCTTGGCCAGGACGGTCTGATGGGGGGTTTCGCTTGACCGTTCGTCACGGAACAGTGTAGAGAGAATGCGCGATCGTCTCGGTCCCGCGGGCGCCAAGATGGCACAGGTAATGGCTGCAGTACTGTAGCGAAATAAGCGCAAGACTATATCAGCTGGGGCCGTTTGCTGCGCTTAGTGGAAGGTGGGACAAAGACGAACAGACACCGCAAGCGATCTGCTTCTTCAAGGGCGGCAATGTAGCTGATCTCGTGATACCTCGAAGCAGCCTCGACGAATTTGCGGTTGAAGTCTAGCATGCGAGCCTGGCAGAGTTTGAACTGGAGTTGCGTCTCCAGGTCGTCCGTGCTGTGGCTGATCAAGGATGCGCGATTGAAATAGGTCTCGGCCGACGTCGAATCCTCTTCTTCCAAATAGAGACGCACGATGCGAATATAGATCTTGAGCTTGTACTCGACAGGTCTGGAGGTGACCCGAAAATAAGCTGTTCTTAGCTTCTAGCCAGATGTCGCTCATGCAAGTGCCACAGGTGTCCCAGGCTTACCGGTCAGAAGCGTCGGTGACTACGCCATTCAGTACTTGCGCCGCTGAGATCCACTCCTCGTCTTCCTCCAGCAGCGTTGCATAGTGCTCACGCAAAGTGGTGATCTATCAATATCCTCGCGGTCAGTGATCGTGATATTTGGCGATCTTGTTCCGCCACAGCATCAGCTCAGAGGTGGCAGCTCTCCTTGCCATGGGCTCGCAAGAGGGGCGGGTGGGGGTGAAGGGTTCTTACCTGCTCCTCATAAGTCGTGGTACGCGACTGAAGCTTTTGAAGACTTTCACCCATCGCGTTCTTTTTGACATCACGATTGGCAATATTACACAGCGTTTCGATGTACGCGGACAGCGTTGGGCGAGCGACGATAGGGGGGAAATCTGAAGCCAAAGTCGCATCGAGGAAGCGAATGAGGTCGAGTGGCAGCGATGAGGATGCAGAGACCACCTCATTGAGGAGCTGTATACATGCTGGGGCCTGCGGTGGAGCCCAATATGCAGTGCATAGTCACGTCAGTGTGGGCTCATTTGTTTGAGGCAGATCGTGCACTCGCCCTGTCTCTCTGAGGCATCGACGCGATCGTCTCGACACGTTGATCAACCTCCATCTCCGTCTGTCGAGTGTTCCCGCGCTACCGTTACCACGGTCGTTCTCGCTGCTACTACTGCTGTTGCTGTTGTCGATGAAGCTGTTGCGCGCTATCGCCGACGAGCACTGGTCGCGGTCGGCGGGGCGTGTGGGGTGAACTGGAACCGAAAGCGCTCAGGCTCACGCGCCGGGGGACTGAAGGCTTGCAAGCTCTTTCAAGCGAGCGAAGCCTAGCGAGGCCAAGCAAAGCTGGACGCAGCCAGAAGGGCCAGAGGCAGCCAGAGACTAGCCGGAGCTAGCCAGCTGCTAGCTGCTAGATCTCGCGAGATGCACGCCTTCTCACGCCTTTACTCGTCTTCATTCACTGGCAGCTGCTTGCTTTCCGCCACTAGCCTCCACTACTCCCTCGCCCGCACTCGCAAGGCAACTTGCCCTGCCCACATTCAGTCTACACGGTCCTCTTCCGTCATCAAATCCTTCATTTTCGACCACAAAGCTTCCTTATCGTGGGAGATCGTACGGTTGGTCATAGTTGCCGAGTCACGATTGAGCCTCCTTGCGACATCGTGGGGCAACAAGGGTGACGGCGTCGATTATCCCGAACATTCTTTGTTGTAGAACTCTTGACGGCGCCACGCCGGCGCCACGCCTCGCACGCTGACCCAGCCGCAACCTCGCCGCTTTCCCCACATCAGACGGCTTGCCAGCTGCGACACGGCGCGGCGGTACAGGCGATGACTGCCTTGCAGACTTACCCTGGCCAGCAGTGGTCTTCCTTCCTTGTCAAACTCTCCGAGTTCAGAGTTGAAATATGGCTAGGCCTTACCCTCGTGGTGTACGTCATCGTCTCATACCTGGGTCGCCGAGCCAATACGTGTGAGTAATAGTGACTTTCGCGGCTCACCAACCAGAAGGGCTCCGAATGGATTTAAGAGGCATTGATGGCGCACCCCCTTCCTCTTTCCTCTTCACATCGATCTAGATGTGGCGCGAAACGTCATGCTGGCTGTTGCACCAGCGCTGCGAGAGGAATTTGCCGGCGTGGGCTTCAATGACCATCTCTTCGTCCTCGATGGCGGGGATTCGGTCAAATCGTATGCGACGGGGCGTCGCGCCTTCGATCGGGCATGGATACAGGTCAAACTGCCTTCGAGGCAAGACCCACTATTTTACCTCAACCACCTGCGGGCAATTTTCGATCATTCGTCAGTTTTCTGAAGTCGCGGAGCCATGGTTTGCCGTGCTAAAAGCTTGAACGCTGCTCGCTCAGTTACCAACCGAAGACGGACCGCTTCACACTCGAATGCGAACTATCGGAACCATCCGGATCTTTTTGTTTTGCGATTTTGGACCGAAGGGTTCTCCGGACCACTCGCGAGCGCTGGGACATGGTGAGAACTGCTAGATCAGAACGGCGGCTGAAGCCGGTCAGCGGGACTGATTTACACTCTGTTTTGTACAGCTTATTTTCACCTGTGTCTCCGAACACACTAATGTGGACCCGTCTTTGATCGTCTTGACGGAATCAGGCGACATTAACTCTGCGCTGCTACGTGATCCCGCAAATAATATCTTCGGCGACTTCTTCGCGCCAGGTTCTCAGTCCCTGCAGTATTTCGAATCCCTTGTTATAACGGACAGTGGAGGGAGTGCACCTGGCGATATGTAAGTTCCAATAATCTCGGCGCCATTCCAAAACATCCGCCACGGGAGTTGAATCACCATGTTGGTACCTTGCTCATAGCGAATTCCGACTCCCTGACAAGAATCTCCGAATCGAGTTAGCTCTGCGGCTTCCTCCAACCTCTCACCTTCAAGAACTTGCTCCGTGGGTCAGTCTTGTATGCGAATTAGGGGACCTATTACATTCTAAGCAGAATCTGGTCCCAAAGATGGCGGTTACCAAGGGGGCAAGTCACCATCTTCCTAAAAGGCCTATGGGCGGTGGCTGTTTGACCCTGGAGCTGACAGCAACGGTGTTTCCCTGTTACCTAGAAAGCACGCCGTGCTGGAGTGATCAAGCAGATACACGACTTGGCTCGACAGGAGACCGTGAATGAGTCACGTAAGCAAAAAGAAGAGCTTGCTGCGCAAAAGCGCCGCCTCCAGCAGACTAAAACAGAAGCAAAACTGTAAGTTATCAGTTGCCAAGTCACGTGTTTTCAAGGCTCCAAGCTCATAGGACACGGCTGCTGTCCGTTCAGAGCCTCGATGAGCAAGTCTGAGAGGATCAAGCAGCTTGTGAAAGAGCAAGAGATCGCTCGCAAGAAATCGGCACTCAAGTTGGCAAAGTCAAAACATGGCCCCAAATGATCTTCTTATGGTGCGGGAAGCGTGGAGGGGACAAAATTATTTAAACCGTGGATTACATATGCACTTGTCTGCGCCTGAAATGCACCTTGTCTACGCCTGGAAAATACAAGCAGAGACTCAGAAGACTACTTGTAGGTGCGGGTCTCATATTGTTGTGACGAGTGCCAAGATCTGGGTCAAGGCTGGATGTAGGCTGGCCTTAATTTCGTGCGCTGTTGCGTCTTGCTTATCTCGCAGCAATTTGATTGCTTCGTTCTGCAGCTCGAGGCGCTCCTGCATCTCCTCAAGGCGAAGGGTGAAGCTCTTGCGGTGCTCGGTCAGGGTGGACTCCAGCCTTTCCAAGCGCGGTTTGTCTACGTGGGTCTCAACCTCCTCCAGCCGAGTGACGAGAGTTTGATAATCCGATGCAGTCCTCGCCAATTCGACCAGTTGACGCCCGTGATTGTGAATGATCGCCCGCATACTCTCGATCCCATCGACTCCGTCGTTTGCTGGGTGGTTCAGCTGCATATGGAGGTCTTTGATTGCGATCGCTGTGTCATCTGTTGCCTTTGACATCTCACCCAATATTCGTTCGTGCTGAGCTATCTTGGTCGTCTGGCCTTGTATGATGACATCGTTAGCACTTGTGTCCTCCGATTGCCTGTCGCTCAGCCTCGAGTGACCTTGCTGTAATCGTTCGAGGCTATCCTTCAACCCTTGGAAGCTGTTTTGAAGTTCTTCGACGCAATCAACAACCCCAGAAGACTCGAGCGCGCTTTCGATCATCTGCTCGAGCTTTTCGTCAAGCTTTCGGTCGTAGAGAACCTGGCGTGAGGATGTACAGCATATGAGCTAGCACTCGCTCACAGTGGACCACACACCCTGCGCGCTCACCGCATCTTGACGCTGCACAAAACCGGACACCGCACATCGGGATCAACCCAGATCAAGCAGCAAGAATGCAGTGCGGATCTACTCACTGAGTTGCATTCGGCACGTAAAGACGAATGCTCTCTGTTCAGCCAGCTTCGCAGTTTGTGTTCGATTTGGTGAAGCTGGGGAAAGGAAGGGGGGGGGGGGGGGTCAGAGTCAGACCTAGCCTCAACAGCAGAGGATAGGCTGGCCATACCTCTCCTTGGTAACGATCATCACTGGAGCCAAGATGCTGCCTCGCATCTGCTCCATCGTTTTTGATGCTGTCCTCTAGAGCATCGATGCGTTTTGCAACCTCACCTTGAACGTCCATCACATTGATTATTGAAGGTCGAGTATCGAGACCTGGCGCAAGCTGGTGGGACACCTCGGTGACGACTTGCCCTTGAACGCGGTCAGAAGAATCTGCCGATAGGTCAACGTAATCGCCCCGCGGACCAGAGCTTGCTCCCTGAGCGATATGGTGATCTCGGACGCGTTTGGTAGTCGTCCCTTCGGGCGGTGTCGGCAAGAACGAAGCCTCCAGAGCCTGAACCCGCGCCTCAAGCTTGATGTACTGCTTCTTGTACCATTTCGAGTGTGCGCTGAAATAACCGGCTGAAATTGGATCGGTAGGCACCGATGAGATGGTATATCTGAGTTCTTCATCTTTGCCGGCCCACCGTGCCGAGTTGTGGAAGATCCGATTGGTGTCTGCTTCGCCTGCTGAGGAAGACATAAGACGAGAGCATAACTCAGTTACCGAGGGCGGGTGAAACCAGACAGGTAATCGTGAGTCGACGCCATGCTCACTGTTCCTCCCAGCTTCAAACGCCAAACGCAGCTGCTCAGTGCATACTTGTGGGAGCCAGCTTGCGAGTTCTTCCCTCATTGCTGAGCCCGTCCGACCCGTCCATGCCAGAGGGATAGGAGTATGTTGTTCTTGTGTCGATCTCTGCAGTGAAGTTGGCTCGAGAACACGACGGCCTTTTTCGATTCCCTGGATGGCTGCGTGCTGTCGTAGTCGATCTTCATAACTCGGGATCGTCGGCGACGTCGTGCTGGCGACGAGCTGCAAAAGGGCCTGACCCGTTCTATCACGCTGCCTGGCAAGAGTCGCAATAGCTTCCTGAGGGAGAGAGGTGAAGAATCATTCTCTGGCCCTTACTTTGCCTTGAGCTTAGCCCGATTGACGTGCACGACTCTCGACGAACCTCTTCGGGAGTGTCTTCCGATGGCCGCAACGCCTTACCGAGATCGGCAAGATGACTGTGGGCGTGAGAAAAACAGATACCCTTTTCTTTGTCAATAACCGAGACTGACATGACTTTCCGTGTCCGAGGTCAGTGTTTTCGTTGTTGCTCTGTTCCCGGCTTCAGCAATGGTGACGTACATCGCTAACTGAGCTGTCAGTCGCCGAACCTCGCTATCGGCGAAGGGCGCCGAATCGGGCGGGATTATGAGGGAGAATCCAGGTCCGCTCCCCTGACAATCCTGAGGGTCATTTGGGGTGTCCTTGGGGGTCTGAAGACGGCTGTGGCTCTGCTCCTCATCTCTGACGGTAGCTGGCGGCGCTAGTCGAGGAGGCGCACTTCCAGACGCTTGTGGGGGCGGGCGGGCGTCACGGTGAAGCCCAGCTCGAGCTGGGAACGAAACGAGACAAACAGCCGTAGAACCAAGTGTCAGCTTGAAGAGTGTACCTCTTTTGCTGTTGAGTCCGCTACCGTTCCCCATGTTGCCGCCAGACGTACGACGCACGGCACACGACCCGTAAAGCGACTTACCGACGTTCGTAGGCCCAAGTTGACTCAAGGGCACCGAATTGGGTCGAGTGAGGTGCGTATCACTCATAGTCCGAGCCAAGCTGAGGTGGAACGTTCTAAAGTAGTAGAGCAATGTCCTGCATCCGAGACTAGAAACAGCCAGAGTCAGGTCCTGTGTTGTCTGGGAGTGAATGCTGGATTAAGAGGTCAACTTGAAAGCGAGAGAGTGAGGGAGTCTGAGGGTGCACGAGATGCCGTCGCGAGTCTTTGGCAGGCCCTGGCAGGCCTGACTGTCAGGTCAAGCCCACATCCATATGCATCAGCAAAATGGCCAAACGCGCGTAAGCGCGCGGAACCTCGTAAAGCAGTCGTTAAGCGGCCTAGAGCTGCTCTTAAGCGCCCTTAACCACTCGTTAAGCCGCGCGCGCGTTAAGTGTCGCTTAAGTGTACCCTAGATAAGGGACTCTTACGGCGCACTTACGGCGCGCTTAAGACTCCTCGCGCGCTTTGTTTGCATACGCAAAGCGGTCCGTAAGCCCTCTTATGCGGCGTAAAGCGGTCCTAAAGCGACTTTATCCGAACCACAGACCGTGTTTTAAGCGGCTGTTTAGGCAGTCTTATCTTCGCAGCCCCTGATCTGTTGTCATTATAAACCTATGTTACACTCATATACTACAGTCAAGTGAAGAGAGACTCTTCAAAGTCGCAAGCCCGTTGGGCTGTGATCCTCATCTCGTCACTGGTTCCCCGCCTAGAAACCCCGGGCCCTCGATACTCCTCGAGGAGTGCTACTTCCACGCTGTTCTGTACTCGATTGGTGACTCGTACCTGCATAGCTTCTGAGTAAAAAGGCCCAGAGCCTTCTCTACGACGCCTACGCAGTATGGCCATGACGGGACCCTGATAGTGAGTGGCCGAGAACTCGTGCCAGAGCGCTACGGTTTGCTTCGCCACATTCGCATTTCTGCCAGCGTCGGACGATTCGGGGAGCGATGGGGGCGGCGTAAGGACCTGCATGGCATACCAAACCTGATCCGTCATAGCAAGAATGTAACAATATGATTGGTAGTTTGAAATGAACATTGCTGAACAGTTGAGGAACTTACGCCGGCATATGCATGAGTCAAAAGAGCGAATGCAAGCTCGCGATGATCATTGTCGTTCGGGTCGAGACCTTCCTTTGGCCATTGGAAAGCAGCAGATTTTTCTTTCCTTATGCCGGCGACGATCTGAACAAAGATCTCGTATAGAAGGTCGTTCTGAAAATCATCCTCGGCCTCGAAAGAGCAATTGTTCATGTCGACCCCACCCTGAGGGAGAAAGATGTTGTAAGCAGCTTGGTGCCAAAACATATGGCCACAACGCTGAATCGCACTCGAAGGAGCTGGTAGCGGGGCTTTGGAAAGGCTTACCGTTCCCGCACCGCAACGTAACTCTTTGGCCGCCCATTTAGTAGGTTGGAGATAGAGTACGGCCTTGGCGGTCGATGCCTCACGTTGCCTGTCCGGGTCCAGTTTGTATGCTTTGTAGGTGTATTTCAGCGCCGTCCTTTTGATCAAATTCAAGACTCCCAGATTCTTCGAAACGATCTGCTTGAAGGAAACACAGGTGTTGTCAGCGCTGGCAAGGTATCACCGTAGGCGGGGAAGAATGCCGCACAAGGTCGGCGATCTTCGATGACCACTCGATAGGCCTCTCAGCGTTTTCGTTGTAGACCTCTGCTACGAGCTGAGACTGGGCGTAAAGCGATCTCTTTTTTCGCCACAGGCCTTGGCCGTCGAGAATATTCTGCATGAAAATAGTTTGAAACCAGGCGCCAGCGACCATCTTCTGCTCCAGAGTCAAGTTGGATGCTTGTCGGCGGTTGGGCTTTGAATCCAACGTCTCTTGATCTATTGGCTTGCGGTTGTGCGCCCCGTCGTAGGGGGCATTGTCATCGAGGTTCCCTTTGACCAGGGGCGACGATCTCGCAAACGACGAAGACGAGCCTGGTGTACGACTGGCAACCCTACCTTGCGGTGGATTGCGTCTTAAAGCTTGTCCGGCGATTGAGGACTGTAGAGCCTGAGCCTTGGGCTGGGGCGTCTGCAAGTGTTGATACGACCCATTGAATGCCTGCACGCAAGTACCGAAACCTGCTTGAATGCTACTCACTACGCCTGGAATGACGCTTTCGTCATCATCGTCCATGATGCTGGTCGCTACCTTGTTGACAATGGCGACAGGTGCGGCCCCATCGGCGCCATCCACAACCGTGGGTCCGACTAAGTCTTCGCCCTCGTCCTGACCGTTGTTCGAAAAGTCACAGGGGTCCTCGGCTTGTCCACCCAACACAAGGTCCTTTATAGCAGGATCGATATAGGAGTCCTCGTCGCCGCTATCTTCGTCGCTGTATGGCTCAACAGAAGTCTGCTGTGCACGGAAAAGCTGACGTGTGGTATCTGCATGAACGGTGTGAAGAGAAGAGGTGCGTGTCACCGCAAGCCTGGACGCGTGTGCAGGGGCTGCTGGGGGTGCACTGGAAACAAGGACGGGCGAGGCCTCAGTTCACCTACATTCAAGAAAAGATACAGTAGAGTTAAGAGATCACACTTGCACGTACTTCTCCTTCTGCTCCTTTGCGGCTTTGTGGCGTTGCCAAGCGTCTTGCTTCTTCGCTGCGTTGATTTGGCTCACACCGACAGCGACGTCGAGTCGCCGCCGCTTGTTGTCGGCCGCCTTTCGTTTTTGCTGGGCTTGCACCCTCTCCCGTCGGTCCGCCGGCGTGTCGCGGTCCCGCATTGTAGCAAGGCGCACAGACGCGGTGGCACTCGCTCGAGAAGGTCGAGAAGACATGTGAACAGATCGCTGGACAGGCACTGGGTGGAAGGGCTACGACCAAGACAAGACGAGAGGCGAGGAAGGGACGGTGAGTGAGTGAGGAGGAAGAGGGAGGGAGTCAAAAGGTGGTAAACAGAACGAGCGCGCGTGACACGTCGCATTTGTTGTTCGGTGTTTTTTTAGGGCGCGGTTTAGCGTGCGCCAACATATGCAGTGGCCCCTATGCTGCCACGTTGCGCTGCAACGCGCTAGCTGCGCGGCGTAGTTTTGGACAACTTAGCGCATTTCGAGAAAATACGCCTGCATTCAGGCTGTGTTTACGCGCGTCCCTTGCTTTCCTCCAGCTTCAGTCCACTCTCGCTGACAGTAGACTCGTCGTACAGGCCTTCGGGATGTCGCTTGAACATGAAGGCTCTCGTTCGCAAATGAGTCAATTCCGATGCAACATTGCTGGTTGTCAGAGATCATTCCACCATGTGCGCAATCTCGAAGCACATTTGCACGTTCACGAAAGGCCGCGACCGCTCGACCGCGTACTACCCACGTCATCGGCTGCTGAACGAAGTCACCTCCAAGTTCTTAGACAACAGCGCTCTCGCCAAGAGTTCTTTCGCCGATGCCGCAGACGACAGAAGAACCTCAGAAACGGTTGGCCCGACTGCGACGTCGATGGCTTCAACTCGAGCGGTAGCGACTACGATGACAACTCCTCGAGCGACAGTTCATCAGACTCTGAGTATGATCATACCCTCGATGACCAGCCCAAGTGGGACGCTCGCCAAAAGAGAAAGTTTCGAGTAGAACAACCTCCGCTCGCAGGCTGGGCTCGCCGAGCCGACGGACAACTTTGTGACGAACACACTCCGCCTCCAACGGTTCCGCATGCCCATTTGTTCGACCCGAACAACGTCTTTTATCCGTTCCAGGACGAAAAGGATTATCAGTATGCACTGTTGACTCGCTCAATGTCTGAGTCTCTATTCAATGTGATGGTCACTTTCAACAACACGTTTCTTCAGGCATGTTCGGCCGAAGTTGTGGACGCTGGAACGGGGTCATATCCGCCATCTAAGTCCCGAGATATCACTCCGCAGGCGGACCATGCCTTCAGCAACAGGCTTCAACTCAGATCTACAATCGAAAACATACCCTATGGTGAGCTTTGTACAAGTGTTTTGAGCTCTCCAATCTTCCACCTAACTCTAAATTGTGCTCCTCCATTACTTAGCTCATCACACTGAATGGCGCGAAGAAAAAACCATCGTAACTGCGGAGGACTTAGGGTGGTCGAATAGTGATGCTGAACTTCCATTTTTGCAGCTGGTAAGCGCTGCCAGTCCAGGACAGGGACACGAGCAGGTTCGAGCCTATTAACCTCGACACCGAGTAACCCGTGAATCCCGAGAACTTGCCTTGCTCAGAGGTGTAGTGCAGGCCAAGATGTGCGGTTCCGCGTAAGTACCGAAAGATGGTCTTGATGGCGGTCCAGTGTTCGGGTGTGGGACTGGCAGAGAAGCGTGCGAGGTATCCAACGGCGTAGGAGATGTCTGGGCGAGTACCAGTGGCGGCGTAGAGGAGGCACCCAATGGCCTGCATGTAGCGTGTCTGAGCAATCTTTGACGGTTCCGCGAGCGAATGCTCGAGCTGGCGGTTTGGGGCCATGGGCGTGGAGGCGGGGCTGCTGTCTGACATGCCAAATCTGCGGAGGATACTTGTGATGTACGCCTCCTGTGACAGGATGATGGACTTGTCGGCCTGTCGTTTGATCTGGATCCCCAAGATGTATTGGGCTGGGCCAAGTCGCTTGATGCCGTTGAGGATGCGCTCGATCTCGTCCTCCGAAGGGCTGACCATCAGCAAGTCATCGACGTAGAGGGCGATGTAGTGGTAGTGGTCGCCGTCGCGTCGTACGTATACACAGTGATCCTTGGCTGTGGCGCGGTAGTTGAGGCTCTTCAGCGTCAAGTCAATGTGCTCATTCCAGACTCGGCCGGCCTGCTTCAGGCCGTAGATGGATCGATGGAGTTTGAGGACTTTACCGGGCATGTTGACACCTTGTGGAACGCGCATGTAGAGGTCTTCTTTCAGCTCGCTGTGGAGGTACGCCTTGTCAACGTCGGCCTGATGGACGTGGAGGTTCTTGGCGGCGGCCAGGGCGATGAGAGCTCGGATGGAGGTGAACTTGGCAACAGGAGCGAAGGTTTCGTCGTAATCAATCCTTGGACGCTGGGAGAATCCCTGCGCAACGAGCCAACCTTGTGCGAAGTGATCTTGCCAAGTTGATCGCGTTTGGTGCGGAAGATGAACCTGGATCCGAGAACTTTTGCGCCCGGGGGCAGTGAGGAGGAGTCAACCGGGGTGAAGCATTTGTACTCGGTGGCAAGGGAGTGGAACTCGTCGGCTGCTGCTTGCCTCCAGATCTCCTCTTTACCTGACTTGACCACCTGCGACCAATTCTGGGGGTCCTCGGTTGGCCCTTCGAGTTCGACGACCGGTGAACTTGCAGCTGAGGCGGCGAACGCAGCGGCGCGAGTGGGGCAAGACTGGAAGTTAATCGGATCGGCCGAGTCGTCGGTCACGTCCGATGCAGGAGGTGACGGAGAGAACTGAGCCCTGGACATGTCGGACGGGGTGTCGAAACCGTTGTCGGACATGTCGATCGTCGTGTCGTCGCTTTCGTTGGTCTCAAGCGCGGCGAATCAGTTCTTGTGCACGACGGGCGGGGTGGTCGGACGTGGCGTAGCTCGCAAGGCGTGTGCAGCGTCGACAAAGGTCCAATCGCCAGTGGTGGACGTTGTGTGAGGCTTCGGTGGGCCGGTTGGGGCATTTCGAGCGGGGAAGACTTTCTCATCGAATTTGACGTCGCGGCTCAGGAAGAACGAGGTCGTGACGGGGTCGTACAACGTCCAGGCCTTGGACTTGTTGTCGAAGCCGACAAAGATGAATGGTTTGGCCTTGGGGTCGAGTTTTGCCCGCTTGTGCTGAGGGGTGGTGTGCCAGGCGCGGCAGCTGAATGCCCTCAGGTTTGCCATGCTGGGAGGTTTGCCATACCAGATAGCGTCCGGGATCTTGTGGTCGATGGCGCTGTGCGGGCTGAGGTTCTTGGTGTCAACAACGTACCGGAGGGCCTCTCGCCAGAGTGTCGTGGGCAGTCCCGAGTGCTGGAGCAGGGCGATCGTCCCCTCGACGATCGTGCGGTTCGTCCTTTCGGCTCGGCCGTTCTGCTCCGGGGTGTACGGGATTGTGAGCTGCCTGGTAATGCCGTGGTGAGAGCAGTACTCAATGAAGGCTTTGGACGTGTATTCGCCGCCATTGTCCGTTCGTAACGTGCGGAGCTTGAGGCCCGTTGAGCGTTCGATCATGGTGTGCCAACGCTGGAAGGTGTAGAAGACTTGACTCTTGTTTCTCAGCGCACTGACCCACGTCTTTCGGGAGAAATCGTCGATGAAGGTGACAACATATCGTTCCCCGTCGGTGGCTGGTTCGGGCAGAGTGAGGACATCGGAGTGGACCAGTTCGAGTGGTTGCGAAGCGCGAGAGTCCGATGTTGGGAAAGGTGTCCTGGTTGCCTTTGCCGCTTTGCAGGTGTCGCAGGAAAAGGCCTTGCACTCGGCTGCCGAGTACGTCCATGTTTGACCTTGGAGTTGACCCGACGAGACTGCCCTTCGCAGGTTGGGGAGGGACAGGTGGCCGAATCGTTGGTGCAGAGTCAGGAGAGGGATGGCGGCTGCTGCGACCGGGGATACCTTGCTGCGGATTGGGGTGGCGTCCAGTGTCGACAATTGGTTCGCAATGAGGGATGCGACGCCTATGAGGTGACCTTGTGACCGGAGCTCAATGGTCTTGCCAAAGTGGGTGTAAACGCGCTCGCGTCGCAGCTGCATGACCGAGATCAGGTTGGCCGGAAGGTCGGGAACGTAGTAGACGTTGCAGAGCTTGATCGTTCGTTGTTTCGACGTTCGTATTGTGATCGTGCCGGTTCCTTGTGCCATGAGTGATCCGCCAGCGCCATCAACAGCGACGTGCGACCGTGTGTTCCAGACGTCGAAGAGAGACGCGTCCTTGACCATGTGGTGGGAGGCGCCCGAGTCGAGTACAAGAGTGTCGTTGGGAAGGTGGAGTTCACGGTTCGGTTGTAGACGACCTAGGAGTGCGACGCGTTCACGCTGGGCTGAACTGTCACGCTCACAGTTGGGTCCAGGTGCGACGTGTCAAGTTGCGTCATGGTGCGGTAACGGCCGGTCGCATGGGCGAGGGCGGTTGCAACAGTGTGGTATAGAGCGATGATGATGACGAAGACGATCATGATGGTCGCAAGTGACGATGGTGGTGGTGGCATCGTGGAGCAGCTTTAGCTCGGGCTCATAACCTGTTAAGTCGTATGTCTCGAGAGGGGACTGGATCGGCAACCAGTAAGTACACGAGACACAGTACGAGTTGTAGGAAGTATATTGGAGCGTTAGGGGGAAGACTAAAGAGGCTCGCGGTTCGAGTGCGCGAAATATCTCTAAGTCCAAAAGGGGTCCAAGCGGCGCGCGGCTGGCCAGACTGGGCGCGGGTTGGAGATCGACCTAAGCAAGAGTGTATGGAATTCAACAGAGGACTCGTAGTTCGACAAGTCGACGTTCCGAGCGAGACACGGCTGAGAACCTTATTTAAGTCGTGCATTCTTTTATGTAGATGTAGATTCGGCATCTGCATCACCGATTACCTCTTGAAGTTTGCCGACCTACTAAGGGTGGGGGTGGACCCGCAGCTTCAGTGGCTGCACTGCAGGCGTCGATTGGCCGTCATTGCAGTGGAAGCATATGATCCTAGTCAACAGCAGCACGCATGAGCTGACAGAGCACGCTCCGATCCATGAAGTATATCGGTTTGCTCGACTTTCCGACTCTAGCACTGCTATAGAAGATTACTAGGGCTCGGGGGGGCGCTCCGCGCCCACCTCCCTGCGTAAATGAAGGTCGTCGCGAGCTCCGCCCGCACCTCCCGGACCGTGGGGGGGGGGAGGGGGAAAGATCCGCGCGCGCGCGCGCGGCTGAGAACTTTATTTAGTTGCACATTATTTTATGTAGATGTAGATTGCTGTGGTCTACTACTACTCGCGCCAAAGCACTGACCGGGGAGATACTATAAGTAGTCATGAAGCTAAGCAAGGACCTCCACGGTCACCGCTCCAGATGTAACTACCCAAGACGAATACAAGAATAGCTTGTCCCAGCGTCCAGCTCAGAAAGAAATAACGGTACGCGTCGGCACGTCGAAGACTGTGCAGCTCGACCATCAAGGTGGAAACAGTGCTGAGACTGCCACAAAATCCATCTTCGAGCCCCTGCAGGGCGCTACAAGTGATAGAGGAGCTTGTTCCACCCCTTCGCTGAAGTATGGAGACGAGTGCGAACACGAGATCACTTAGGGCGTTCGCCGACAGAGTGCCGAGAGGAAGATCCGGGGATTGCGCATTTAGATGTCTTCCCAATTCGAAGCGCAGCAAGGTGCCCGGGGGCCCGAGCACAATTGCATACGTGGCGCGGTGACGCCATTGGCGAGGGCCGAGTACAAGAAGCAGAATGGCGCCGATGTAAGACCCTACGCCTAGGACGACGGCGAAGTAATGCCGCCGCATGAGCTTTTGTTGAGCACGTTCGGATCGCCGTGTGAGCTGGAGTTGCGGCAAAGCTTGGGCAATGTGGTGACCGACGACCAGTGACATGAAAGACGCAGAGAGGGTGATAACGGTGTTGGCGAAACCCGATAGAAACTAGAATAAAAGCCATATACGAGAAGCGGCGGGGCGTGGGGGCAGGCGAGTCGGTCAGATGAACGCCCGGGTCCCAACAAGATTTGGCAGAATGGAGAACTCACGCCATGAAATCGCCCTGACGACGGGTTGTTTAGATTAGAAAATTCGGCAAAGACGTAGAACATCCATGAAGAGAACGTCGTCAACGAACCGCAAAATCCAGCCCCCACAGCACTGAACCAGGGCATGTAACTGAAGGGAGCCGAAGAAGCTGTGGTCAGGTCATGCGTCCGCGGTTTTGGGTGTGTGCCAACGAGAAAAGAGTCGATCTACTCACACATGCTCTACTTCCGACTTCCGACTGACGGCTACTCCCATGACCAGACAGCCCGCCATCTGCGCCCATATCAGAGGGAAGACTTGGCTCTGGGCCGCTCGGCCGATCCAGAGGAGGCCTAGCCGCGCCAGCACGCCCCAGATCGTCGCAAAGACAAGCAGCGCGTAGGTGGCGAGCCTGAACATGACGACATGGTACACCTTCGATTCCACCTCAACGACCGTTTCGAACTCGAGAGGAGTTGCTATTCGCCGCTCGGCCGACGCTACCGATCTCGACTCGGGAGAAGTGCCCGGGCCGTCGCTGCTTTGATCCAAGAAACGATGCTGCTGAACCATCAGAGCGGATGGAGTGGAGGGATTGCGAGTAAGCTTGCTCCGTCAGTCTCTCGATCAGACCGTTTCACGGTCTGTCCCGAACTATGCGCGTGGGCAGCTGCTACGGCCCAAGTGCCGGACGTGTGTAACCATATGTTGAAGGAGCGAAGAACTGCAGCGGGCGAGCTCAACCGAGTCTTCGGCCTGATCAGGAATCCGAATAGTATGCGAATCTATCCGAATCCATCCGAATGGCTACTTATAGCAGGCAGCGCGCTGCCAGTCATCGCACGTGACCGGGAGTTTCAAAAAACTAACACACCGCGAGGCGGCGACTCGGGCGAGTCCCGGAAACTTAGTCCAGGCTGTATTGCCATCAGATACCTACCACCTTTCACTGCTACACCAGTTTTAACTATTCGTCCTTCTCTCACCTTGGTCAACCAGGCAAGCCCTGATGTCGAACCCAAAACTTGTTGAACTACCAACTTGTGCCAAGTCCGGCCTGGGGCAAACGATCATCGAATCGGAACTTGAGTCAATCCGGCGGCGTCACGGGTGCCAGGTTTAGACACGATAGTCGCATGTCCAGCTCCCAGGCAGCACCCGAGCCTTTCAAGTGGGCCCAGGTTCTGGCATCCTCTCCTTGTACAACCATTGCCAAGCGGTCACAAGCGTTCATTGCCTTCAGATTGCGGCGAATTTTCCCAGAAGACTGAGCTCAATGTGGCGGCCGTAAGCCTCGAGAAGCCACCGTCTGTCCGTTCGTTCAGACCAGTCTCATCAATTTCCTTTTGTGATCGAATCTTATCATCTGGATGAAGATGTCATTATAGCTAGTCGCTGGAAGTGAGCTACCTATCCAGGTGCTCGCAAGTAGCCTCGGGGCAAAGTCTCGCTCCGTTCCAAACCTCAATCTGTACCCAGTAACGCACGCGGGTGAAAGGGGCAGCCAAACGTACTGTGAGTCTCGTAGAGTTCAGGATAGTGCGAAGGATCGGGTATCTCAGCCGAGATCATCTTGTCGATCGCGTCCTTCGACAAAGGATGATCGTCCGGCGCGAGGGTGATGAGAATCTGGGCATGCGGCAGGCCCCGCTTCTGATGCTCGATGACGTGTATAGCCGTCAGAACGACGCCGAAACAGCCTGCAAGTTGCTTGCTGCCAAAAACGTCGTCATAGAGTCAGTTCAACTTGGCCTCAAACACTCGTGCAATGAGATCCGGAGGGTTCCATGCTTTGTCGCTCGGCCCCAGTGCAGCCTTGATGTCCGGCCATTCGGGGTTGCAAGTCACCGTGATGAACAGTGCAGGCTTTCCATATTTGACGAAAGCCATCGCATCTTGGTAATGCTGCGTGACCTCGCGCGGTCTATTCTTGAACGTCGAGCCCAAAATCACCGAACGTCCAATTTGATACGGGGCCAGGCCATTGGCAACAGCGTCGATGATGCCTAGGGCCGTGTTGAGGCGCAGGTTTTCTTGATGCAATCGGATGTAATTGAGCCGATCAGTATCGACTTGGGAGTATCCGTAGATCTTCAAATCGAGGAAGCGAGCTGGGGACTAGGCGGGAAACGTGAGACTCGGTTTGATCCACCTCGACCCTCTTCCTCGACATTCGTCCTTAGTTGTTCAAACATCATATGACAGTCTGTGCTTGCGTCTCAACGGAATGGGACATTCCAGAAAGAGCCGAAGACGCTTACGTTCACCGTCACCATTCTCTTCGTCGGCTTCCTCGTCGTCTTCATTCTCATTGTCGCGATCTTCGTCCTCCTATTCGTTTTCATCATCCAGACCGAGACCGGCAGGAACCTCGCGTAATTGGACACCATTGTCGATCTGCTGTGGTTTTCTGGCGATCGGCGGCCCAGCTTGATTGAACCCGTAAAGAGTAAGGATGTTGTGGAAGCCATCTTCTCCTGCGGTGAATAGTAGTGTATAACGGAGAGGCATCGGGGACGGACAGAGCGAGCTGCAGTGAGGACTTGGTCCTGGGGCCGACCGTCTGGACGTCGATAATCGTGAACCTGAAAGGGACAAACCTTGCCGTCCACGGTCTCCCGTGTTGGTGTCGGAATCGCATAAGCATCGCCATTTCCGTGCTTGACGTAGGAAGGTTGTGGGTGCTTGCGGGTGCTTGTGGGTGCGTCAGTCTAGGCAGGTCCCATCCCAATCTGCGCGAGCTTTGGCCGATGCGAACTCCCTCATAAGCGATTGCCGGTATGCCACATGGACTGAGCTTGGTCAAAGTAGATCTTTGTTTGCGAATGTTTGCGCCGTCGGGTCCAAGTCGATTGCCGGTGGCCTCGGCCGGGTGACGGGTCCATGAGGTGGGCAAGGGCTGGCTTTGATTGATGGCAGGGATCAGGGCACCGAGTCGATGGTAAAAGCGACCGAACACGCGAACACGAGGGTCTGGTCAAAGTGAGCAGCGAGCGAAGTGAACAGTAGCGCGCTGTTGTACGATCGAGCGTGCTCGCGTATTCCCGGAAAGCTTTAGTTTCTGTGTGCGTGGGGATATTGTCGCACAGCTCAGCATGTGGGTTTGCTGTCGAAAAATATGGTTGGACGGAGCAACTGACCGCTATCCGAGCCTTCAAGTACTAGCTGTCGATACTCGGGATTGGGCAGAGGAGGGAGAGGTAGCTGCACCACTGCTGCACCTTGCCCTGCGAGCAGCACGTGCTTGAAAGTGTCCGGTCGACTTCGTCCTTTCGCACTCCCAGTATAGAGCCTTGCAGTGGATGCACACGGCCGTCCGGGGCCCGAGGTAGTCGCGGATGAAAACGTGGGCCTTGAGTGGTCTGAGGGCGATTCTGGCCCCGCGGGGTCTCCGTTGGCAGCCGCTGGCCTTGACCCGCAGCGCGGCAGGAGGAGCTAGGAGAAGGTGCACGCTGGTCAAGGGTTCTCATAGGATCAGATCACCGGAGGATCGGATCAGATCCGATTTTTTTTTTTCCCAATCCGCGTTGATCTATCCTTTCTTGATCCTATCCAGAAGAATCAATTTGATCTGAGACATTTAACTGCCTTATATGGCAACAGATGACTACATCTCACTAGTTGTCGCTATCGGTGTTGAGCGCATCATTTTCACTACTACCACCACTATTGTGCCCATCATAACTATCTTCCTCATCCTTGTCGGAACCATTATCATCATCATCATCCGAAATGATCACCTCACTGATTCGCCTTTTTTTATGAGCTCCGATTGCGCGCGTTGCCCTCGCCGGTGTAGGTGGGTTTCGCATGACATCTATAAAATGCGAACATAATTTTATAGTCAGTTTAGACTTGTGTAACAAAGGTCATGTCGGATAGTGATACATACCCTGTAGCGCGCTCTTGTGAACGGCAGGTATCAGTTAAAGGGCTATCTACCAAGTAACGACGCTACATCGCCTCCCGCGCCCCTTTTTTTTTTTTTTTTTTTTTTTTCTTTCTCCGAGGCATGATCTATACTATCTTGATCCTGCCCAGCTAGGATCAGGATCGATCTGATCCTATGAGAACCCTTGACGCTGGTGCACGTGATGGTGGGGCCTAGTGGGGCGAGGTGGGGCGTGGGAGGCCGTGGGACTGGCGTGGGGATTGGTTTCAGCGTGGGGACTGCGTTGGGTCGGCCATCGCGCTCACCTGCGCTAACCACGCTGTCCGCTCTGCACAGCACCTGCACAGCAGTGCACAGCTGAACGGCGGACGCGTATACGTGTCGTAATACCAGGTTCGATTGAGTTATTGTCATTACGCGCCGGGGGGTGGGCTGATTTGTTGATCGGAGCGGGACGAAGAGGAGCGGGTGAGTCGAGCAGCAGAGCGCCCAGCAGCAGGCGCTCGAGCAGGCCAGAGCAGGCCCATGGCTGCCCAAGGTCTCCAATGATAGCATATGGAAGCCCATGGTACATTGGTACGGCGCTACCGTTTCGCCCAAGACTTAGCGACGGTGCGATGGCCCACCCTTGCGACCTCGCGACCGGAGCCCGGGAGCATAGTGCCGAGGGTTTCGCCTTAAATGAGTATCACCAAAATTTGATGAGAGTGGGGAGGAGGCGGAAAGGGTTAAAGGGAGACGCATCTACAGCCCCTCGAGCCTCATGTTGTTGGAGAGCCCCTGAAAACCGGTGTCAAGATGTCAGCGGTAGGTCACGTGATTGGCGGCGCCGGCGCGTCAACGACGGGGGAACCATGCTGGCCGGTTGCCAAATGTTGAATTTCATTCTGTCACAAGCGTTCGAACACTTCAACCTTGGGCCGCCAAGCCCGCCCATTTCTCGCCTCGGCGCCTTCGCAGCCAAGCCGCCCCCTTGTCTCGCCTCGGCGCCTTTTGCCTTCGCAGCCAAGCCGCCCCCTGTTCGCCGCTTCCACGCCAGCCTGCTCAACTCACGCTCGCGCGCCGCCGCCACCACGCTGGGACTTAGTCAATCTGCCACCTCCAGCCTTGCTTAGCCGCTGCCTCCGCCTAGCTACCGCCAGCTTGCCGCCACCGTCCTCATGTTCCATCGGCCATCCAGCGCATCGCCCATGCATGACGCCCGTCGTTCGCAACCTGGATCTTGTCGCTACGGACTGCCCCGCTTCCCAACGCTGGACCTTGTAGAGTAGTTTCCCACCGCGTCTGTCGTTCAACACGACACCTCTTAGAGCCTCGATGGCTCGCTTGGAGTTCGGTCTTAGAGCTTCGCATTGTGCCCGCCCAGTTTGCCTTAGATCCTCTGTGCGCCCCTTTGCTAGAACCTCACCCGACTCGCGCGCTCCCGCGCCCTTCTTCCTCTTCTCTACCGCTTCCCAACATTAGCCAGACTGCTAATCTTCGGTAGAGAACAGATCGTCCAGCCGCACCGCGCCCGTCTCGTCAAACCGCGCCTGTGCCGCCTCACGACTTCTCCCCCTGGCCCGTCCGTCGCAACCGTAGCCACGTCGACGCTCCACCGGTAGCCCCAGCGGTCGCTACTCCCAAGTCCGAAACCTCTTCGGCATCCACTCAACACCAAAGGCGACCAACGGGCGCGCCGAGCGAGTCGAAAGGCGAGTGCGGTGTGAGTCACTCCCTCAGGCTCTTGCTAGAACCAACTGTTCTCGCTCGCAACATCACCTGTTGCTCGCTCGAAACTTCAGAATTTTTTGCTTTCCACACCTTTCCGCGCCAACAAACCTCTTTCTCCCCGCATTCTCGTTCCAACTCGAGCAGGTGTCCCACTCGCGGCGATCTCCATACCCAGTGTCGGACATCAATCTCGGAGACGGCGAGACCGTCGCCCCACCCCCCGGTGGTGCTGGTGGTGCTGGCCGAGCTGGCCGAGCTGTGGGGGCTGGCGGTCCTGTTGGTGCTGGTACTGGCGGTCCTGGTGCCAGTGCTAGTGCTCTTGGTGCCGCTGATGCGGGTGCGAATGCGTCTGGTGGTGGAGCGGGCCCGCAGGACCTAGTACTAGCCTCTTCCTGTCGCGAACTCTACATGAGTTTCCAGGCGGGAGCATCGGACTCCCACAAGAATTCTTTCAGTTCCTACAACGTCACCACGTCCCACACCCGTGCCAGTTAATTTCGGCCTACACGGACTCGCCGGTCACCGTCTCGTCGGAGTTGTTTGACATCGCGTCCAACGCGGCGACCAGAAGCGATACCATTGAGTCTGTTCACACCTGGAGCCAGCATCAAGTCTCGGCATCGTTTGCGGATTGACGTTCTTGGACCACCCACCCATTCGTCCCAGCCACGAATTCAACTCGGATGTCTTCACTCGTTCCTCGTCTGGAGCCTTGTATCACAAATTTTCCAATCGCCAGTGAGTTTATTCGCAATTCGCGCACCTTTGATACGGCCATGTTCGGCTTTACTTCCATCACACAGCCATGTTCGGCTCTACTTCTATCGTACGGTCACGTTCGGCTTTTACTTCGTATAGCCATGTTCGGCTGTACTTCTTATGTCACGAATGGAAGTTCGCCACTCCGAGTTCGGCCTCTCAGCACCATCGTCATCCGCGTGACTTCGGCCTTCCCGCGCCTCGGACCTCCTCTCCCCGCTTCGGCACCTGCACTGCTCTCTTCTCCCCCGACTACACACTCACAACCCTCTCGCCCCCGACTCTTACGTGATCCTCAACCAAGCTCTATTACGTGATCCCCAGCCTCAACACTATTACGTGATCCTCGTGCCTCGCCTCCTCAAGCTCGCCACCTCGTCCCCGACTCCTCTGGTCTAGTTCCCCATCTCCGTAGCTTACTTCTCTCCTTCCTTTCTGCAACTCGAATCTCATCAAAGGTCACATCCTTGCACTCGTCCCTCGTCCTCGCCTCTTGTGAGAAGTCCCTAGAACATCTCTCAACTCGTCACTCGCCCTTGTCCTCGTCTCGAGCCCCTACGTCCGGCTCACCTCTCCTATCTTTGTCCTTCGTGATATCTTATGGCCATGTTCGGCTTTACTGCTTATGGCCATGCTCGGCTTTATTTGGTATGGCCCCGTTCGGCTTTACTTCGTATAGCCATGTTCGGCTGTACTTCTTATGGCCATGTTCGGCTGTATTTCATATGGCCACGTTCGGCTTTATTTCGTATGGCCATGTTCGGCTTTACTTTGTATGGCCACGTTCGGCTTTACTCCTTATGGCCATGTTCGGCTTTACCTCTATGATATAGCCATGTTCGGCTGTATCTCATATGGCCACGTTCGGCTTTATTTCGTATGGCCATGTTCGGCTGTATTTCATATGGCCACGTTCGGCTTTACTTCTATCATATGGCCATGTTCGGCTTTACTTCCGTCACACAGCCATGTTCGGCTCTACTTCTATCGTACAGCCATATTGTCTGTATACTTTCTATCATCTGGCCATATTGGCTTGACTTCTATCATACGGCCGGATCCGTCCTCGAAGGTGGTCGCTTTCTCAAAGCCCCCTCTTTGCCCCGTATTTTTCGGTACCTACGTTTTCCACGCATCCAGTGTCACCCGCCCGGGTCTTAGCTGGGCATTCCACACAGACACTTCTTTTTCGACATATCTGCTACGGACCCTTCTCAACGGGACACTAGTTTTCCTGTTCATATGGTTTCAAATGCCTCTTCCGAGTCAGCGAGAGCCCCTAGGTCGGGGTTGGATAAGCTCCCCGCTCTCCGTTCCATCACAGTTTACGTGCGGCGTTGACGGATGTCGTTACCCCCCTCAACTTTAATCGATGGCAATCGGCCATGAATCGCTTTCGCGTACACTGTGGCAACACTTCTTTCGAGCAAGTCGCTTTGATCCCGACCCAGATCCGCGCGGGTTTCGACTTCGGCCTCCGTCACCTTCCCAGGGAACCTTTTGCTCCGAGCAACCACGTTTCGGACGATGACGACGCATCTCGTGAGGTAGCGGCTAGCGAAGTTCCCCGTTTCTCCATGCAAGGGTCGCATCGCGGCGCTTTTTGACTACGACTGCCTTCGCCTTCAAGTCGGCTCTCTCCGCTCGAATCCGCTGTCGGTGATCAGGAACGACGCGCACCGGGTCAATCGCGGACGCGTCTCCGGCAATGTGAAACATGGGATCTGAGGATCGCCCAGAAACTCGCTTGGTTTATGCTGGGGAGCGAGCTCTCCCTTCGACCCCCTGTTTCCCCCCTTTCGGCCTCGCTCGCGGCGGCGCAATCTGCGCCGGTTGGGTCGCCGGTTTCTTCGCGGGGCCGTGTTGTGGGGAAATTCGCCCCCAAGCCCAAACCAAGCCATTTATTATGTATTCACTATTTATATTCATCAACAGAGTTCGGCACAAATGTCGTTCGAGACTGCTCGTCGTATTACTTGGCCGACACGAGACGCTCGACAAGCGACCAAGCGCCCTGAGCTCGGTAGAAGAAGTGGCACACAAACCCACGCAAATGCTTTCACCCGTTCCACTTAACTCGATAAAATCGTACTAGGGCTGTAGCTCAATTTTTACGGTTTAGAAAACGCAGAAACAGCCGTACATGACTTCTGATCGGGACGCCCATATCACAGGCAGGTGTGGCAGACTCAACACTATGCTAGTACATTCACTACAGGCGGCACTCTGAGCCGCAACACGGTCAAAAACAGCGATTTTAGGTATATGGGTCGCGGATCGACACTTTTCAGTAAAGAATAACCAGTGGGAACCCGTTAAATTAACGGGGAGATGAGATTCAAATAGCAGGACAATTGAACAGTCTACATGATCTCAGCGCAGAGGTTAAAAAACCCAATACGAAGTAAGCAAAGAAACAAAATCCATTCATCCTACATTCATCGCCAAAACAGCCTGCATGTCGCTCGTTGCCGGACTTGGCTTCAAACACTCGTGCCGGCACACTCGTGCCGGCACACTCGTGCCGGCACACTCGTGCAATGAGATCCGGACGGTTGCATGCTTTGTCGTTCGGCCCCAGTGCAGCCTTGATTTCCGGTGATTTGGGGTCGCACGTTATCGTGATGAGCAGCGGAGGCTTTCCATGTTTGACAACGCACGCCATCGCATCCTGGTATCGCTGCATGATGTTGCGCGGTCTATTCTTGTACGTCGAGCCCAAGGTCATCGAGCGTCCATTGTGGTCCGGGGTCAAGCCGTTGATGCCTTGGGCCGTGGTGAGGCGTAGGTTTTCTTGATGCAACTGGATGTAGTTGAGTCGATCGGTCTCAACCTGGGAATATCCTTCGATCACGAACGCCGGGAACGGACGTTGAGTGCCATGCGGGCTCGTCGCGTTTGTGCAAGTAGTACGCAAATATTTGTGAACGCGAGACTCGCCACCTTGACCCCCTTTACTTGACCTTCGTCCTTGGTGTTCAAACATTCAATATCAGTCTGTGCTCGCGCCTTAACAGAATGGAACACCCGAGAAGGAGCCAAAGACGCTTACGTTAACCATCACCATTCTCTTCGTCCCCTTCCTCCTCGTCTTCACCTTTTTGTTGCGGTCTTTTGGCGAAGAGTGGCCCAACTTGATTGAACCGCAAAGAGGAATGCTGGGGTGGAAGCCATCTTCCCCCCCGGGGAAGAGCAGTGTGTACCGGAGAGGCATCGCAGACGGATGGAGTGAGCTATCGATTTGGTACTTGGGCCGACCATCGGGACATCGATCACCGTGCACCTGGAGAATCAGGTCTTGCGGTGGACGATCTCCCGTGATGGCGTCGGAATCGCAGATAAGCATCGCCATTTCCGTGCTTGACGTAGGAAGGTTGTGGGTGTGTCGGCCTCGGCCTAGTGGTATGCAGAGGCGCAAGATCCACTCTTTGGCCGTATCACAACCTGCGTGAGCTTTGGTCAATGCAAACAGCCTCACAAAGCGATTGTTGGTACGCAACTTGGACTCGAGCTTGGTCAACGTAGATCTTTGTATGCGACTGTATGGGCTGTCGGGTCCAAGTCGAGTCTCGATGGCCTCGGCGGGGTCGAAGAGCCGTGTTTTAACAAAGGCTGAGCGTTGATTCACGCTGGGATTCAGGGCGCCGAGTCGACGGTAGAGGCGACCGAACACGCGAAACACGGGGGGTCCTAAAGTGCCCAGTCGTGTCCGGTCGAAGTGAGCAGCCAGCGAAGTGAAAGACAGCGCGTTGTTGTACGACCGGGCGTTTTCGCGGAATGCGTTAGCTTCTGTGTAGGTGGGTCGCACAGTTCAGCATGTGGGCCTACTGCAGACGCATGTTGTTGGACGGAGCAACTGACCGCTATCCGAGCCTTCAAGTAGCTGTCGACACTCGAGGTGGGGCAGGGGAGGGGGAGGCAGCTGAACCTTGCCCTGCGAGCAGCACGTGCTGAAGTGTCCGGTCGACTACATCCTTTCGCACCCCCAGTGTCGAGCCTTGCAATGGGTGCACACGGCCGTCTGGGGGCCGAGGTCGTCGCGGATCGAAACGTGGGGCTTGAGGGGTTTGAGCGCGATTCGAGCCCGAGGCGGGCGAGGGCGAGCCAAGCGAGTCGAGGCGAGCACTTCGCCGAAAAGCAGGTATTCGCACACTTCAACTCAGGAAACAGTCGCGTTCAGCGTCGGGTCGGCCATCGCGCTGAGTCGCTGACCACGCTGTCCGTTCTGCACAGCTGCACGGCGGGCTCGTATATGTGTCGCAATACCAAGATCGGTTGGGCTGTTGTCATGACGCGCAGGGGGCTGATTCTGTTGATCGGAGCGGGAGTCGGGACGAAGAGGAGGGTCGAGCCGCGGGGCGCCCAGCAGCGGGGGCGCTCGAGCAGCCATGGTACGGCGCTTCCCTCGCGCCCAAGACTCGTCGAGGTTGCGATGGCCCTCCCTGGCGACCTTGGGAACAGGGCAGACCGGGGTGTAGTGCCGAGGGTTTGGCCTCGAATGAGTGTTACCAAGATTTGATGAAAGTGACAAGAAAAAGGAAAGGGTTAGAGGGGCGCGGGTTTATGTTGTTGTTGGACATTGAGCCCCTAAAACCGGTGTCGCACTGTCAGCGATACGTCACGTGATTGACGGCGCTCATCGCGCAGCGTAAGCCCCGCCCGCGCCCGCGCGTCAACGACAGCGGGACCGCGCCTGACCTCTGTAGAAGAAGTGTCATGCAAACCCACGCGCTTCCTATACATTAAATACTGCATATACCGCTCAACAGTTCCGGACCACTTCAAAACTCGAAAAAATTCGTACTCGGGCTGTAGCTCGACTTTTATGGTCCAGAAAATGCAGAAAGGGTCATACATGACTTCTGGTCGGGACACTGATACCACAGGCAGGTGTGGCAGACTCAACAGTATGCTGATACATTCACCACAGGCGGCCCTCCGGGCCGCAACACAGTCAAAAACAGCGATTTTAGGTACATGGGTCGCGGATCGACTTTTTTTTACTAGTCAGGGTAATAAATAGTACAACCTTATAATAACTGGATAGGGCCTAGATAGCACTGCAAAGCCTTCAACCATCCCGGACATACATTTGCTATTAGCAACTTGCGGCTGGGTCCCCGACAATGAGGTTCCGTGCAGCTTCTGCTCTAATGGAGCTCACTCAGGCAAGTTCGGCCATTGACCAGAATTAACCGGGATTTAAGGCGCACCAGACAGAGGGGACCGACCGCAGCCTCCGTTACGTTGACGATCGATCATCGCATGCTCGGCAACGTCGTCAGCGCAGCACCATAACAGCCACCAGGTAGATCCGGGCAGCTATCCTGTCGGCGGGCATTTCTCGCTCTACCCCATGCAGCACGATTGGGCCCGTTTGGGGCAATGGCGTCCCTCCAACGTGTCTGACCCCTCGAGTACGCCCGTGGCTTAAGCTAATTCCAAGCATTGTTCAACCTTCAGTCATCGGTTGTTCTCCACCGCTGCATCATTCATCCGGATAGTGATGTCATCGGCGCATACTTGGATCCCCAGCTCAATCGCCATCCCTTACATCACCGCCACGTTTGCCCTGCTCGTCTCGATCGTGGCGCTCATGAGCTTCCTCTGGCGTCGTCGGATTGACTTCTCCGGCAAGGTGCGTCGCCTTTGAGGCTGTGCGAGCGAGCACAAGGGGGGCCAGAGTGACATGTACGGATACTGATGCATTTCCACTGATGTCCCCTATGCATCTAGCACTGCTACATTGGCGGAGGCTCTGAAGGGCTCGGACTTGCGCTCGCCTGCTTGCTTGTGGAGCGCGGCGCCCACGTCTCGATCGTCTCGAGAAGCAAAGCAAAGTTAGATGCGGCCCTTCCGGGCATAGAGGTGGGTTTTGAGACAATGGGCTGGGTGCTGAGCGTATGGCCCGGCTTGTAGCTTTTGCCGCAGCGAGTGCTGAGTTCATTGGTGTGCACCACCAATCAACCCAGACCCACCGCCAATCACCGAGCCAGCACATCGCCTCTTACGCGTGCGACCTCACTTTGGCCGACGATGCCGCAGCGGCCCTCAATTTGGCGTGTGAAACGTTTGGATCGGCGCCAGATTTTGTCTTTGCTTGCGCTGGCGGGGCGGTCCCCGGGCTCTTTGCCGACCTCGATGCCGAGCGACACTGGCAATGTTTGCAGTGGAACTTCAAAACCGCACTTTGCACGATTCATGAGGCCACGCGACGTATGCGACAAGAAGGGAGACCGGGACAGATCGTATTGACGGCCAGTATCTTGGCTATGATGGGGTTTGCGGGCTACTCGTCTTACACGCCAAGCAAGTACGCAATTAGGGGTACGCCCCCCGCGCTACTTTTTGCCAGATCGCACCGCCGTCGCTCATGTGTTGTTGATCCGTCTTGCGTTCAGGACTGGCGGAGAGCCTTCGGAACGAACTTCAGATTTATGGCATTTCAGTCCATCTGTTCCTGCCTGCAACGATCCTGTCACCCGGCTTTGTCGAGGAGCAGAAACTCAAACCCGCCATCACCCGCAGAATCGAGGGACCTGACGAGGGCCAGACTCCCGAGGTGGTAGCAGCGCACATGGTTCGAGGTGAGCAACGCGCCGGGACTATAACTGCCCGGCTCTCCATCTGTTGGTGATCTCTTACCGCCTGCTCTCTCTCATATGATCAGGCTTGGAACGAAACGATTTTTACATCACGTATGAGCCTGTGGGGCACATGCTGCGAAATAGTCGGGGCATCACCCCACGGAACAATGCACTAATTGATACGCTGTGGGGTATTGCCGGCACGGTAGGCTTGTATTGATTGGCCGCAGCAGATAATCGAGAAGCTGATCGGGCGTTCCTTTGCCTTCGACTAATTTGCTGCAGATCGCCCTTCCAATCTGGCGCATGTTATCCCCCGACAGCGAGGTTCGAGCGGAGGCCAAGAGAGTCTTGAGTGCGCGCAAGATGCAACTGGGCTCTAGCTAGTGTATGGAGCTTGGGGATCGCCAATGCTGTGCCATTGACTGGAGCCCATGCATACCCCAGCCATGAGTGCCTGTCTTTCCCAGATCAGCGCAATCGGCTTCGCAGCCAAGCCCTCATCACTCGCTGCACAGTTTTGAGAAGAGAGGAGAGAATTTGAAATGCGATGGATTCTTACAAGTCTTGCACTGCTGTAGTGGAGTGGACCGACGCCGAGCCCCGCCGAGCCGTATCATCAGTGCTTCTGATAAGGCGAAGCTGGACCGACAGGCAGGGCCGTTTGGGTCTTAGATTTTACCGGGGGGTCCGGCGCGGCGCGACGCTGGTGGGTGGGCGTGGTAGGGGACATGCAGGCATCGAGGATCACCGCATTCGATCGTTCCGATGGCGGAGGCGGTGCTTTCCTCCTCCTGTGCAACGTCAAACTCTCAAGCGAGTCGGACCGAACGGAGGGCACCGAACGAAGATGATCCTGAGATCTTGGCTGGGTCACAATCTCTGGTAAAGCGGGCGGCATGGACGGGGGCGCTTCCGGTGGATTTGGGGCATCGGCGACGAGCTCTGCAGGATGTAATGGCGCCGTACTTGTTACGTTGAATATGCGATGACTGGAGAAATGATTCTTGGAAGTACCGCCTGCTTGCTCTGCTCGAGCGATCGCGTCAACGCTAATCGAGCTGCTATTGGCGGTCGATAGGCCACTGCGAGCATCGTCCAGTTGGTGAAAACGTGCGATCCGCGTCGCACGTCCGTGCGGGCTATGCGAGGCCTCCAAGCCAAGGCGATCCCGATCTCGTTCGAGCCCGTCACACCAGCTACCCCGGAGATTACGCTCGACTAGCCGTCGGGTGGTGGGGTCGATTTCACGATACGACGAGTTTGAAATTAAAGACAGGAGGACTCTCAGCAGCTGAGGTCTTTTGTACGGGTGATGGCGAAGCTGGGTGTTGCTGAGTAATGGATGTAATACCCTCAAGTAGGTGTGTTTAAGCTACGGTCATCCATGACGCGGAACATATTAGTTCGGTAACATGAGGCGAGGCTTTAGGGGTCACTTACCCCTTCGCTCTCCTCGTCAAGATCGCACAATTCGCGAATGAAGACGTCAACTAATACGCATAAATCGTTCGTGTAGAAGTATTCTTGCATGCCGGTTGTGGTGAAGAGGAGGTAGAGCAGCTTGAGGATGAGCAGAGACACGCACAGTGAGTCGGGAGTGCCATCTGCATGAGGATCAGCGAGCAGCAAAATGTTTCGAGTTATTTTTCTTTGTGCGCGTACGGAACCGGGCCACGAGCAAAGCGTGCAATACTGACTCGAACGGTTGAGAATGAATATGACGTTTTCGCCAAATGTTTTGCTCTCGCTTGTCCTAGCCTTGAGCGCCTCAAGCACCAAGTTCGGACCGCGCTCGGGCTTGCGGTCGCCCACAATTTGCGGCAGTATCGGAGGCGGGAGTGCCCCATTGCCTCCATTTGACTGCACTTGGGAAGAAAATGAAGCGACCATGAATTGCTCGTTGAGTGCGATGATGAGTTTGATCAAGGTGTAGTTGAACGTTTCGTCCTCGACGTCCCTGGTCCGCTCAACGAGGGCGAAAAGATGATCAATGAAGTCGTAAGAGAATACCGCTGCACGGCCAAGCGTCTTCAGTTGGGACGCACATGTACACATGTTTCTGAGAAAGGTGTGGTACGCACTCAGTTCGAAGGCTTCGAGTTTTTGTACTCGGCAGATCTCGTAGAGGACGGCTGTAGCGGCGGTCCCGACGCGTACCTCCCACCGTTGGTGACTTCCGAGGGAGCTTTGGACTTCTGCACCGTAGGGCTTGCTCACAGCATGATCATGCTCTACAACTCCCGCGTCCCAGACGGCCTTGAGGAGGATCGGAACGACTCCCTGCCATCGCGCTCGCATAGCCCGAAACACCCTCGACGTACCCGAGCGCGTCGGGTCGGCTCGCAGGATCATCGTGGAAGCGGCCAGAGGATCGGCGAGTCCGAGATGCAGGATGATCATGAGGGATATGAACAAAGACGAGTACGACGCGTCGGGCGAGATAGTTGAAATCACGTTGGCCGTCATGCGATCGAGGTGCGAGCTGAAGAAGGGGGCCTCGAGCAAGCAAAAAATGGCGTTGTCGAAGAGGCCGGGGCTGGCGAGGTATTCATCTAAACAAGTTGGTTCAGCACATGCATTCGATGATCAGCCACATGCTACGCTCTGCTGATCCCTCCCGCATCGCCCCGCCCCCCCAGCGCTGCCCAATCGTGCACTCACCGATGTACTTGGTCACCAACGCGATATAGTTGCGCAGGGACGAATCCAGCTCGGATAAGGACGACATCGGCGAGCATGCCAACAAATCTTGTAACTCTGCGCAATCGCGAGACATGGTTGAGTGTCGAGTGGAACAGTCACAAGGGGTGCGTCCGAAGACATCAGCAAGACCTCATGATCCGCCGCTGATGGGCCGGTGGTGGGACGGGAGGCCTGTGAGATACTGACCAGTCCAGAACTGGCTCGAGGTTGCGAAGTGGTACTCTGCTCCAAATTCCATTTCTCCGGTCTACGGATTTGAAGCCCACCGACCGCCCACAGCACGGACCACGCACACAGGCACGCACACACGTGAGCACGCACAGCAGATAGTTGGTGTCGTCGCGACTTCGGTCCGAATGCGGTGGGGGGGGGATCGGCCGACAAACGCGGGGGCTGGTAATGGCCGGTGATTCCAGAGTGCTGGCCGGACTACGATCGACCGACCCTGAAGATCAATGCTGCAGGATGTGCACCAGATGACCCCTTCCCCTGCGCCAGTGATGTGTGATGGCGATGCAGCTGGTGACCGAGGAGCAATCGACAAAGACGATCCGTTCGCTCACCCGGCGCGTCGACGGCCAACCTCGCCAATCTGCTTTTGATAGTTGTTGAGCTCAATCGACCAGCGTAGAAGGGGCACAGGGGCAGATGCTCCTGCTGTGCCTAGGTCTGCTCGGTCACGGATGGACTCCTGAGTGCGCCAGGGATGAAAGGCGACACAGGCTCAGGCCTAAGGCCAGAAGTAGCCATCAGGCAGGTCATGGGCTGTCTTGGGAGTGTCTTGCGCTGTCTTGGGAGACCCTGGGCAGGACCCCCAAAGCCCAGCCATAGGCGGCCCTCTAAAAACGGCCTTTTTCGAGGCAAAATGTCCAGAATTTTTCCCGGATTCTGACTGAAAATGTCCAAATATGAGGGCCGCCTAGTGTTGAATAATTTCTCAAAACTACTCTACAAGCTGTACAATGCTCATAAATCTTTCTGCGCTACGCGTAGACTGCATTCCCGCCGCGCGCCGGCGGGAAAGGTTGCGCGCGCGCACCAAGCACCAAGAGCGCTGCCAGCACGACCGCCAACGAGCCTTTTTCCTGATGAAATGGACTCGAATAGGATCTCAGCTTTGTTTATTAACTTGGCCTTTGATGGATTTAAATGACACTATAATCTACATCTACCTAAAAGAATGCACGACAAAATAAGGTTCACAGCCGCGCGCTATATCCTAATACCTAGAAATCTCTGGAAAAGTCGGAGGAGATGCAGTTGAGCACACTGGCTAGGCCAGTAGTGTAGGACTCATTGACCCTGAATCAGAATCAATCATGCCCACCAAATCCCCCTTGGGTGCTTTACAGAGACACAAGGCGAGCCTTGGACTCCTGAATTGACGCCCGAAGCTCTCCGAGTGCCATTTCGGTGATCGGTTCCAAAGAATCCGACGAGAATCGGCGCCGGCGAACCCTGTGAATCTATCGACCGACTAGGAAAAGAAAGATATTTCTCGGCGAGAGAGCTTACAGATCGAAAGGAAGAAGAGGAGACGTAGCTCGACAAGTCGGCGTTCCGAGCGAGGGACGATCAAAAAAAAACGATAAACGACTCCAATCGCAAATGTAAGGGGATGCCTTACAGGAACAGCCCCATAAGCAGCCTCTGAGTAGCTAGAACTATCAAGTTCTAGTTACGACTTGCTTTTAGCCTAGCGGTCAAGAACGACAGATTGTATTTTATGCACATCAGAGGCGCATACCGTACAGCAAATGCAGACACTAACGCGCTCCAAACGCAAACAGCGCGCCGCTGGGCCGGCTATGCCCTGCGCCTCCAGCCTCCCGCTACCCTGGTCTGCGCTTCAAAGTTCGACCGGAGGGAGGAAAATGTCCAAAAATGAGGTGAGCCTCGACCCATTTTGAGCCAAAAATGTCCAAATTTGCGGGCTGCCTAGCCGATTTTCCGGTCCCCAGAATGTCCAAATTTGCGGGCCGCCTCTGGCTGGGCTTTCGGGGTTCCTCCCTGCAGCTCCTTGGGCTACCCTGGGCCCTGGGCCTGCCGCTGGCCTAGCTGCATCTGGAACCAGGCGCTGCCACTCAGCCGGCGATTTGCGCTCGTCTTTCTACACCTATTGTATAACTAGATCTATCTATTTATCTAGCTATCTACAGCTACTCAATAGATTGCAGCACAAAACACATCCATCTAATAAAGTTCTCACGCGCGCGCGCGCCGATCCTTTCATCCCACTCAAGGTCCGACAGCAAATCCTCTTCCAGTCGCGTCTTGCTGCCGCTGCTCGAGAGTGTCATCGCCTGGATCGAGCGCTTGCGCGCCGACGGTTGGCACGCCGAGTTTCGCGAGAATATCCGGGATGACGCTGGCCGACCGACGTGGGCGGTGTTCCTGTGTTCTACATGGCAGTCACAAGTGCTTCAGCACTGCGGACGTCTCGTCATGATGGATTCAACACACAACACCTGCTATGCCATGGACGATCGACACGCAAAGATCTACTTGTTCTCGCTCGTGGTCAAACACTCGCGCGCCGGCAAAGGTGTTCCAGTCGCGTGGATGTTGACGCCTCATGAAACTCAGTCAGTAGTGTTAAGCACCCACTCAGGAGTGATCTACTGCCGATGTATGCTTTGTGTGCTCATGTGAATCCCCTACCTGTAACACTGCAGATATCCCATTATAGATTGGCTCCGATGGGTGCGAAGCTCGGTTCCGTCGTTCGCGCCGGGGACGTTTGTCTTGGACTGCTCCGACACCGAAGCTACTGCTGTTCGACTGGCATTTGCAGATGCATCAACTCAGCCGCAAATACAATTGCGTACATGGCACATGTTCAAGGCCGTCCGCAAGGCATCAGTTGAGAAGGTGAGCAATGAAAGTCAAGCAGGCCGTGGGTCCATCTGTACTGCCTTTTTGACCACGTCCCCTTGTGTATCTTCATTCAGGTGTCTTGCCCTCAGCAACCTGGCGAAAAACCCTCAGCTCTCACCGCCCGAAAGAAAGCACTCGCTGCCGAGCTCTTCAGAACGTTTCTTGCTCTTCAAGAGGCGGAGTCGCCCATCGTCTTTGAGCAACGGCTCGCAAGAATAACTCAGGCGTTCGGCACGACTCAAAAAGTTTGGATCGATTACATCACTAGTTATTGGGTGAGGAAGAAGGAAAACTGGTCTCGTGCCTGGGTGAAGGTAAGCGACGATCCCTACGGTCCGGCGCGCTGGCCTCGAGATAGTTCCCTTGGCTCATACCCTTCTGTCTGATGATTCACAGGTTACGTATCACGCGATCACCACCAATAATTACATCGAGTCGTGGCATAAGATCTTGAAGTATCGTTACATTGGCCGCGGGCAGCGACAGCGGACGGATCAGCTCATCCACACCCTCACAATGGACGCCGAGCCAGCATACCGCCAAGAGATTAGTCTCATCGTCACCGGCTTTGTTCGTCGGCGATCGAGTAAGGCCGAGACTCAGCGCCAGAACACCGCGCAATCCATTGAGTGGAGTCGAGCGAACGATATGGTCGCGGAAATGGACGACGACGGTGATGTGAGTTGAACTTAGGATTTTCTCGCGTCTCGGGGTCGAGACTTTGGCTGACTCGACCTCGGCGACTTTTTCTTCTTCTTTTTGCCAATCTTTAGATCTACGTCACGTCTTTCGGAAAGGACGAGCAGGAGGACGAAGACTCGACCTTCATCGAGACAAGCTACACCGTTGGACTCAATCCCACCGACTCGAGAGTGATCTCGACTTGCGATTGTCCGGATTTCGTTCGCCACATGTTTCCGTGCAAGCACATGTGGCTTGCCGCGCGTTTCACTCGCCGGCGCGTGGATCTTTGCACTAGCGACCATGCTCCTCTCGCATCTCAAGCATCGTCTCATGTGTCTGAAGTTTCGCCCTCGCTGCCGCCGTCGTCATTGTCGCTCCCTCCACCACTTCAAGCAATACCCAACAACACTGCCGAGCACGAAGATTGCATTCAACTCTACCGACGGCTCGCTGAGGAAGCCGGACGAGTACACAAAGCTGCTTCGGACTTTGCAGGAGTTGGAGGCTGATAAGTGCGACCCTCTCACACGGCTGGCGGACTCTGGGGTGGCCGAGGCTTTCATCGAGGCAGGCAAGTCAGTGACGGAAGGGTATTCTACATGGGGAGCTAAGCAGAGGAGAGTATGAGGAGTATGGGGAGACGGGGGCAAGCAGGGGATTTGTAGTACATTTGGGCATCCTAGCCCGCCCCCCTATTCCGAACCGAACCGGCCCAATAGGGCGGTCAAAAGCAGAGCAATTTGGCCAAAAACATTTTGGCTTGGTCGAATTGACAGTTCGGGTGTGCATATAACGGCTCGCGGCGGAGCCCACAACGACCTTGAATTACGCAGGGAGGTGGGCGCACAATGCCCCCGCCGGGCCGGGCCCTGCCCCTATAGTCGTGAATATGATTTGAGGACACGCAAGAATTGCACAACCTCTAGAAGACCAGAGGGCATCAATAGGATCTTACGGTCTGCGAAACTTTACATCTCGAGGGACAGTAGGCTATAGTCTGGTGAGGTCTGGTGACAGCTGCAGTGCCAGTGACAGGCGTACCGCCGACGGTACCGTCGCAACTTAAGCTCGCGGCTTCTTGTTTCACTTCGTCCACGTGGATGCTCTGTCGCCCCACCTCAACCGTTCGATCCTACATCCATCACGCGATACCTCGTACTCGCTCTTGCACGCGCTCGCCTCCCTGCATCCCCATGTCGACCGCACCTGTACCGAAGAAGCCTCGAACGGCCCCATTGATCGGCACTCACTCGGGTACCTTCCACGCCGACGAGGCGCTGGCTGTGTTTCTTCTGCGCCTGCTTCCCGAATATGGTCAAGCGGAGATTGTGCGATCGCGTGATCCCGCTGTGCTTGATGAATGTACCGTCGTCGTCGACGTAGGCGGAACCTACGAGCCCGAGCGACTGCGCTTCGACCATCACCAGCGCGGCTTCAACGAGACTTTTGGACATGGCTTCGTGACCAAACTTAGCTCCGCCGGGCTCGTGTACAAGCACTTTGGTCGAGCTATCCTTTCGCACGTACTAGACCTACCGCAGCAGTCGCCGTCGATCGATACGCTTTACCTCAAGCTCTACGCCGACTTCGTCGAAGCGTTCGATGGAATCGACAACGGCATCGCTGCACAGTCAGGGCCTTCTCTCTATAAGTCACGCACTGATATTTCCTCGCGAATCGGTTATCTCAATCCGCGCTGGAACGAGCCGTACTCGGATGCGATCCTTGATGAGCGCTTCCTCAAGGCGAGTCACTTGGCCGGCACTGAATTGCTCGAGCGTGTCGACTATACCGCCAAGGCATGGCTGCCAGCACGCGAGATTGTGCTCGAGGCATTGCATTCTCGCAAGGAGGTACACGGCTCTGGACGAATATTGCTCTTCTCGATGTTTGCGCCTTGGAAGGTTCGTCGTTTCAACTTACTGTCGCCCCGGCTCGAGCTTGTTAATCAGCGCCGATACTTCACCCGCTGTCATTCACCATTGTAGGAACATCTACACCTGCTTGAGCACGAGCTTTGTCTCCCAGAAAGCGAGCGTCCGTGGTACGTGCTCTACCCCGAAGGCAGCGACATGTCTGGAAAATGGCGAGTTCAGGCCGTACCGATGACACAAGAGTCATTCGAGTCACGCCATCCTCTGCCTGAGGCGTGAGTTTTGCAGCTAGGGCTGGAAGAAATGTCCCACAACTGTTCGATCGCATGCTGAGCGTCTTTAATCGAAACACACGTTGGCTCGCTTTCAGATGGCGCGGCGTTCGAGATGATGCTCTCTCCAAGTTGACTGGCATCGACGGCTGCATTTTCGTTCATGCGGCCGGCTTCATCGGAGGTGAGTGCAGCAGTGTTTTATGCACCGTATGATGGGCTAAACCTCTTGTGGAGGAATGATTAATTCTCCACAGGTAATCAATCAAAGGAAGGCGCCATGAAAATGGCCATCGAGGCTCTGCACTTTTGAGACTCGAGTAGCCTCGGGGTTGCAATTGCAAAAACCAACATTCTGAAGAACATCTCAAGCTGAACCCAGCACGCGCTTGGAACTCTTTACTCTGCGCCAGGCCAGCGATGCGGCACTCGACCTCGGAGAGGTGATACTTGCTTCGTCAACGAGGGCACTATCCGGTCATCGAGCTACCAAGGGGCCCATGATGCACGAGGACCGCCTTCTTCTTCTTCTTGGGCGGTTCGTTTGTAGTTGTATGACCTGCTTCGTTTGTTGCAGCTCGCTTGTCGCCAGGGACCTCCAAAAGCGCTGTGCCCCCGGTCATTGAAGCGAATAACGCAGGCAGCGCCGCAGGTGCTGGAGTTGTGACTGTCGCAAATTCAGAAGGTGGCTGGACAGCGATCGGACCATCGAAAGCAGCCATCGTCGCCGGCAGGGCTGGAAGCTCGTGCACACCGTCCAGGTCGTGTGGTATTCCGAGCTCGTGTTCGTCAAATGCCACGACCGTACAGTACCCATCCTCTGCGGACAGCACGAGCGTTTGACCATCGGGGGACCACGCAAGATCAGTGAAAGGAGCGTAATGCAAGTTGGCAAACATCGCGATGGGACTGGCTTGTTCAGTATCGTAAAGGTAGACGCAATCCATCGTGGCGACGGCGTAGATCATGCGGTAGGGTAAATCGAAGAGAACAACGGGCGACGGCAAGGCGTCGGAGATAGAGGCTTGCTTTGGCCCTCTTAGACCTTCTGAACCGCCTGAAAGTTGTGGCTCGATCACTACACAGTCGTCATTGTCCTCGTCCCCGTCCCCGTCCTCGGCTTTTGAAGTAGAGGCGGCAGAGGGTCTGCCAAGATCCGCATATACGGTCTCGCCGCGCCTGAGATCGATCACCACGCAGGGCTCGTTGACCTCGTGGTGGCTCTGCAGACCTTCACCGTGACGAACACCGGATTCGTCAAAGTCGCGTAGCCTCCACAGCACTGGGCAAAATCGAACAGCGATGCTCGTGGTGCGATGACCGGGCAAATGGGCGATGGGTGGCCTCGTGATGTTCGCACGGCTGTAGAGATACACAGTCGGTCGTGGACCCGACGCGTTCGCGGACGGGATCTCGTTCTCGTTCGCTTTTCGCTTAGTCGAGGAAGTGGAAGGGATGGAATTGCGGATCGGCTGGTCCTGTGTTGATGTCGACTCATTTGGTGGCTCGAATATGCCCGCAGGGGTTAGCAACAAGCTTCCGTCAGGACTCCAAGCAAGCCGTCTAAAGTAGAACGTGGCATTGGAGTCTGTATATAGCCTCAAAGTTTCCATGCGTCCTCCGCTTCCGCCGACGCTCTGGATCGTTGACGGAACGGATGAAGCAGGTGATTGAAGAATTGCTGTAGACATGGTAGGGGACGACGGAACGCGGGTCGCTGGTAAAGGCGCCGGGCTTGGCGATCGAATCGGATGGCTGGAAGTGGACGAGCGGTGCGACAGGGGACGTCCGGTAGGTACGTGCGGAGGATCCATTGCCGAGAAGGACCGTTCCCCGGGTTGGTCCTGCTCGTGTGAAGACGTGGCCGAGCTAGGTGGCCCCTGGTGAGATCTTGATGCCGCTGGTGAATGTGCTGGCATGCCTGACATCACATCGGAGACGTCCGAGGACGCATGTGAATGTCTTCGGGCGTGGAGGGACCTTGACTCGTGGGCGCCGTCACTGGCTTCATCGCTTGGCTCGCCGGCAGTCTCGTGCGTCACTGTCATTCGGTACTTCTCCATTCCAGAGCTCGAAGGACAGGGTTCAGGCGTCCACGACGTGCTGTGAGGATACTGCATCCCCATCCTTGTGTTCTTGCTGACGGAATGAACACTCAGGCGATCACCGGCCTTCGCTACCGAGTAGACGTGCATCGAGCGGTCGCTGCTTTGCGTTGCGATGAATTGATTTCGCGGGTCCCATGCGACGCCTTGCACAAATCCGGAGTGTTCGGCAATCTTGTGCAGCAGATTTCCCTGGGCCACGTCGAAGAAATAGACTGTGTGATCGATGCTTCCCACCGCAACGTGGGCGCCATTAGGGGAGAAGCACAGATCGTAGATTTCCTGCCCGGTGGGTGTACTGGCAGGGTGCGAGGAGATGGAGGAAGTCGAGCAATGTGCCGAAAGGTGGTATTTCAGTTAACCATGGATGGCACGATGCGTAGGAAGCCTTCGAGCGAGAAATGGGGACAGACGAACTCACCGACCGTAGGACGCCGCACGCCACTGCTCGCGTTCGAACACCGTGTCCTCTTCAGTATCCCCGATCATTTTGGTCGGCGCCCCAGGTACCCAGAATATGATGTTTCCGTCTGCATTCAAGCCATTAATAAAGGGAGGGGAGCTCAGCTCGGTACCAATATTTTACGTTTTGTCGGGGGACGTACCATCCGACGCAGATGCTAACATTTCTCCTGTGCGGCCCGCATCGACTATTCAGTGCTCAAACTTCCTCCAAAACAACACGCCTCCATAGCGGCCCAAGATTCGTGTTCACCGACCTTTTGGATTGAAACGGACCACATTCACCGCGGCAGTATGCCTTCGTAGCGTCGCCAAGTATTCAACGCTCGGTTCCGGTGCTGCCGTCGATGCAACTACACTAGGCCTGGGACTTGACGCAACAAACGAGACTGGTGGCGGGGGAGAGACTGGGTGTGGCTTGACGAGCCAGAGCTGGTTACCCCATATTAACGCACATCGTAGTCAGCTTCAGCTACGTTTAGTCAAGACCGAGGAGGGGTGGGACCCGCAAATTGCCAGCCGTCGAGCAGCTACGCGTGCCGCTGTGTCCAGACCGGACCGAGCGATCTTGGCATACCACCGCCCCAAGACAAAGCGGAAAAGAACCCCTTAGCAAGTGGACTGACCCTGACATGCTTGTCGCCGCCGCAGGTGGCCAGTCTCCACATCTTCTGGCCGACCGAGGGTAGGGTCTGCTCTGGACTCCCCGCTGAGTCGATGTCCCCTTGCGCAACCTTGAAAGCCTCATTTGAGGATGAGATCGTGTGTGCATACCCGTGCGTCGGCTTGCGGTGTTGATCTGGCGGCAACTGATGAAAGTCTGCCGAAAAGATGGGGCTGTGGGCGGGGAAGATAAGTGCTCGAGGCAGATGTCAGGATCACTGCGGCATAAGCGAAGAGAGGAAAAGAGTCGAGTCGACCTACGTCATGTCATGCCATCGTATCTCAACCACCTTACATCTGACCATGGCCGAATCCGAAACGACGTGATGTCAGAAGAGTAAGAGCGCGAGCATGAGCAGGCGAATGTGCAGGGCTCGATTTACGAGACGAGGCACCACGACGCGTCGACCACTCGTCGACGGGCTTTATTGTTGAATTCCATACACTCTTGCTTAGGTCGATCTCCAACCCGCGCCCAGCCTAGCCAGCCGCGCGCCGCTCGGACCCCTTTTGGACTTAGAGATATTTCGCGCACTCGCACTGCGCGCCTCTTATAGTCTTTCCCCTAACGCTCCAATATACTTCCCACAACTCGTACTGTGTCTCGTGTACTTACTGGTTGCCGATCCAGTCCCCTCCCGAGACATACGACTTAACATTTATGGCAGGGTGCCTCCTCGCGCCAGCCTGCGCCAGCTCGCGCCTCGGGTAGCGTCGCTCTTCCTGCTTCTTCCTACCCGCGCGCAGTAAGACGGGCTGGGCTTAAGCTCGACGCCCCTCCCTTTGGGATTTGGGAGGGGCTTACGAGTTATTGGCGCGCTTGGCCCAGTTGCCCTCCGAAATTTCAGGGCCATTTTGGGGTGGTTCTCTGTAACTTGGCAAGTAGGCGCATCCATGCAAAAGTGAAGGACGTTATTTTTCTTCATGTTGTAAAAATGACATATCCCAAGTGACGAGAGCTTTCATAAGCTGTGGGTGGAGCTGCAGCGATCCGAAGTCTACGATTTTTTGATTTTTTTTTGTATTTTTATCAAGCCTGATTAGATTTCACATATTCGGTTATCTACGCAAAATCAATGTTTCTTGAAAAGGGGGGTTGGACTTATGTAAAGTCATAGCCACTAGATCCATGCAGCCCCCACACTCCTGAAACCACCAAAAGTGTGATTCCAATCATGTGAGCACCAACCACCCTTCCTATTCCACGGTGTTAAAGAATAGGCACAATCGAGAAAGAGAGAGAGGAGAGGGGAGGAAAATCAGGAGAGAAAACTCAGAAACTCCGTACTCATGAAAACGTCAAGTCACATCATCTGGTCCAGAAGCTCGCCGTCTGGCAGACGTCGAAGTCGGAATTTGAGATGCGAGCGGACTTCGCGAGTAAGAAAGTACGGGGTTGGTAGGGGAATTTGATCCTTGTGCTGATGCCATCGAGCAAGGTAGAGCTTGTTGAAAGCAATCGCAAGAACGACCCGAACGACGATGTAGGTCCGAGAGTCACGACTTCCGCCACGCACCCGAGGAAGGCCAAGCATGATCTGAGGAGAGTCAACTTCGCCAGGTTGGAAGTCACCTGCCTGGCCAAGTGCAACCCTCAGCAGCTGCAAGGTCAGGCGCCAGAACTCACGTGAATGGTCACATTCAAAGTAGAAGTGCATGAAGGTGTCTCGTTGGCCGCACTGTGGACACCCATCAAATGCAGTGTGACCATGGTGATGTTGCAGAACGCATGTCGGCGTCGCCCCGAAGATCAGCTTCCAGTGAACGTCCTTTTCGACCGCTGTTGCCCATTGACTGTTGAGCCAGGTCCAGAACTGTTGCTTCTGTGACTTTGTGAGATCTGTTGGCCACTTGAGTCGAGAGCCGTCGTCCAGCGAGGGATAGCGGGCCTCATTGATGAAGTGCCGCAGAGCTTTGATCGTAAAAGGACGGGTCGCGCCAAGGAACGTGTAGGTGCAGGGTCGTAGGAAGTAGCAGTCGCCAATGGCGGTCCGGACGGCGGCGGGCTAGGGTAATGCAGAGGCTATCGGAGAGCTAGCACTCACATCGGCCCAAAGCTTTTCCAATAACGACTCTGGTTGCAGGCCTGGGTTGACGGGGTCCCCTGTCGTCTGAGGCCTCCGGTAAAGATCGATGATTGCCCCAAACTTCTTGAGCCGCTTGCGCGCATCGTCCGACAGGCCTTGTGGGTGTAAGGAAGGCAGAGTAGGTGGGATCACGAGCACCTCGGTCGACCGAAGGAGCTCGGGGAACACATGAAGCAGCATCAGTCGCGCAACGTTGATGACCTTCGTCCACCGCGCGTGGGTTGCGCGGCGAGGTGAGGCAATCAGCGTTGACCAAATCGACGTTTCTTCCGGAGATGTGCGCTCCCAGCTGATCCGTGCGAGTGTAGCCCAGATCGGCTCGAAGCCATGGGCAACGCAGTCCCAGAACTGGATCGCCATAGAGCAAACAATGTCCTCGATGCTCAGCAGGCCCAATCCACCAAGATCGCGACGGAGGAAGACCGCCTCTTTTGTCACGGGTCGGAAGGAGTCGTTGTGCCACACGAAGGAGATGAGCGCTTGTTCGAAAGCGTCGACGAAAGTGACGGGCGGGATGTCGAACGAGAGCAAGTGGATGACCCTCGAAGTGACATACGAGTTGGCGTGCATCGCGCGAGCCCGTGGGGGAACACGTCGATTCACCGCTGCCTCCAGTCGAGCCTTTGCTCGGTTGAGTGTCGTGCTCCAGAAGAGCGAGAGATTGCCGTCGATGGAAACCGGATAGCCAGCCCAAGTCATGCACTCACCAGCGCGCACAGTAGCGATCCCGCTAGCCCGCTCGTCCTGAGTCCAGCCCAAGCCGAGAGGGAGAGCAGTCGTCTTGGCCGTGTTCGAGCGTCCGTTTGTAGCTAAGCGCCAATCGACGGCGAGACCAGTCAGGAGATCGAGTGCTGCCGGTGACGAGACGAGCACGATCGCATCGTCCGCAAAGGCGAGGTGGGTGAGGATTGCAGCCCGGGTGGGAAGAAATACTGCACTGAGATCAAGGGCAATTTTTCTCCTCACTAGGGCATCGAGGTAGGGCTGAAAGCACACGTTCCAGATGGGACAACTCACGGGATCTCCTTGCCCGAGCCCGCACAGCATGCGCACAGCCTCCGTGAGGTATCCATTGATGATGTAACGAAGTGACACCGATCTGTAGATAACGTTGAGAAGGCCAAGGAAGCGTTCTGGCGCTCCCATCGCTCGAAAGACGCTCATGATCCAGTCATGATCAACTAGGTCATATGCGCTTTCCTGATCCAGCGATAGGAGAGCCGAGTCAGCAAGGTCAAGGGAGCGAATTTGTTCAAGGAGCAGGGACAAGTGACTTCCCGCGTCTGAGGCCTTTCGACCAGGCATGAAACCATGTTGTGAAGGGGGAAGAACGGATGGCAGCACTTTGTTCAGCCTTGTTACGAGGACCTTGGTCATCAACTTGTACGAGCACTCGCGAAGCGTGAGCGGGCGGTAGTACTTGAGGACGGAGTAGTCAGCGTCAGGCTTTGACTTTTTGAGGAGGCGGACAATTCCTTTGGTCATCGATTCAGGCAGAGCACCTTTCGTCCACGCCTCATTGCAAGTCGAGGCCAGTAGCTCCGCAAAGACGGTTGGGGAGGACTGATACATCTCGTACGGTAGCCCGCTCGCTCCTGGACTTCGGCCCTTGTCAGTCTTGGCAATTGCGGCTGCAAACTCGTCGGCAGTGAAAGGTTCCTCGAGCAGCTTGGCGTGTCGCGCAGTCATCGGCCTCATGAACCTTGAATCGGAGTGCTTCTTGCCTCTTGGTAAAGCGCGTCGTACGGGATCAAGAAGGGTAGAGCGAGCAGCTTCGACTCGAGCGGGATCGCGATCATCTGGCGTGTGGTGGTCTTGGAAGTATGCTCGCGCGTGGTCCAAGCACTTGGTAAGGTCCGTTGAGGGCGACCCATCCGCCAGACGAAGGGTGTCGATCTTGATGGCCGTTCGGCGAGCAGCGAGTCGTGCATGGACCGTGTGGGAGAGCTGCTCCTCCGAGCTGAGTTCCGGGATGTGCGCACGAATCCTCATTTGACGGGCTCCGTGTTGTAGTGTGCGATGAGCGCCTTTTCGACGTCGACGCGAGGGAGCGACTTGTGGGTCACAAGACTGAGGGTGATACGGATGGTTTCGGGCTGGACTACATCACGGTAATCGATTTCGGATCCTTTCAACTTCCTGGAGGCGTCTTTCATCGCCATGGCGGAGGTAGGTGGGTAAAGAGGGTGGTGGTGGTGGACATGGAACATGCGCCCCGCGTTGGGGCCAGGTACGATATTGAGCTCCTTGCAGAAGAGTAGACGTTCAGCAAGGTCTCGTTGTTGTTCTTGGATCGTCAGCTCATGGGCAGCCGTGGCAGCCATGGCGGCGGTGATGACGGTAGGGGAAGTGACCGGTGACGGGGGGCTGGCGGATGACGACGCATCTTGTTGAAGGACGGGTCTACCCGATGGCGACGGTGTAACGACTACAGCAGGCGGCAGGGTACCGCCTGGATCGTCGGCACTGCTGACATTCATCAGAAGTGTTGGCTGTTTGGTGGTGCTTGGGGTTGTGGTTCTTTTTTTTTTTTCTTTTTTTTTGTGCGTGTGTGAGGGCGATTTTGGTCGATCGGGCCTCAGTTGGTTCGAGCGCATCGTGTAAGTGACACTCTCATCATCGGCGAGGCTGCTCCGTTCGGCTTGATCCCTTTCAGTCCGCTTCGCTATTTTCCTCTTTTCACGATCATCGTCGTCCACGTCAAGCGCGACAATATCTAAAACCAAAAATGACGCGAACAAGCAGACGCCATACCTCATCAACTCGCCAGAACAACTGCCGCGAGGCGGATCTATTCGCTGAATGTCGTAGCCGCGATCTCTCGCTATGTCAATACCTGTCGTGGTACTTCAGCCCATCCACACGATTTGAAGGCGTTCAAACACACCGAGCAAAGCTGTTCAACAGCAACTGGTCCAGCCTCAAACGTGTACCTGATCTCATTCTACGACTTGCACGCGAAGATGGCGCAGAGTCAAGAAGCCGAATCAATGACTGGATCGCCGAGCAGGTGGGCAACACTTCGTACTTCTCGGATTGATTCTCCGGCCTCAATAAAGCTGCTGAATACTTGCCTTATCCGCGTGCAGGCCGACTCAATCATCATTAAAGAGACGAAGCGAACCAAGTCCGCCTTCGTCGCTAGCCATGACTTGGCTCCCGAACTCCTCGCATCCGATCACAGACGCACGGCTCGATACAATCGCCGAAAACAACCCTTTTATCAGCGGACGGATTCGTATCTTGCTATCACAATGCGGAGACTTACACCCGGCCGAGCGAATCAATTACGACAAGGACCCAACAGCTTCCACTGATGTCGAGATGGAATAAGCCACCCCGGAGAATGGTTCCGACCCAGAGCAAGAACAAGAGCCTGGTCACAAAAAAAGGCGTATCGAGTTTGTGAGTGTTTCTGAGCATAGCTCGGCTGGCTATCGCAGCGAGCTGACACCAAAAATCAACACGCTGGCCGCAGCTTTACCGCAGTGTCATGGGTCAGCTCGCATTCGCTTGCAACCGAAGGACGAAGGAACAACGTCACGCAGCATCGCAACGGTCTCATGGCTCTCGCATGTGGAGCGAACGACCGATTGACATCGTTTCTGTGCGATTGCGGCTTGACGACATCTCGCTGGGCGACTCTTCAAGCAGCTGCGAGCTTGACGAAGGCGAATTCGACGAAACTGATGGAGATTGGCTCGAACAAGTACTTCCATGTGACCGTTGACAACATTGACGTCACGCATCACGTCAAATATCAGCAGTTGGATCGACGAACCGAGCTGCTTCATGATGAAACTTTTGGTTACGCCCACATTTAGAACGGAGATATTGCCGGCGCTTACAACCTTCGAGCCTACTCTGCACATCAAGCGTCTTTACCGCGAGTCAAATTCCAGCATCTCCTCCCAACTCCCCAATCCGACTCGTCTTCTACAACCGGGATCAAAGCTCAGATGTATCGAGCGCTTGCTCGACTGGTCCCTCATCTTGGCCTCAGTCTTCGCGATTCTTGATGCACACCACCCCCTGTCCTCGTCATAGACGAGCAACTTGACGCGCTCTCGAAAGGACTCTTTAGAGATCAATTTTGCCCAATCTGCATTGTTGATATGCATTTCAGGAGACTTGACACGCAGCAAACAGGAAGGAAAATCAAGACATGTGCACTTCACTCAAACGGGAGGTCAACCGGCATATACGATCAGAATGAAGGAGATCGTGTGATTGGGGTCGTCCAACTGCCTGTACAGCTCGCCGTCTCTCCAGGTCTCCTCAGATACCACAACCGCTTTCTTTCCCTTTCGATTGAGATTGACAGCCTGAAAGAAGCATGTGACTGCGGAAATCAGCACGGATGTCGGTCCAGCAAGCCCAGTCGGCAGAAAAACTCACCTGATGATTGCTCAGTGCATTCAGTGGTGACGGCCCGGCGTCCATAAATGAGATACATTGCTTCGAAAATAACACTTTTGCCCGAACCTGTTGGCGCTGTGACGAACACAGCGTCATATCGATCCCGGTTCCCAATTTGCTCGAGTTTGAAAAGTACAGCAATGGCCTCGATCTGCACAGGCCGGGGGGTAGGTCCTCGTCAAGACTTTCGCCCAAAATAACTTTGACCTTCTTGCGTAATTCGCTGGAATCTCGTCGGTCCTCGTGAGTCAAGCGTGGCCTCCAGTGACCGAGAACGGGTCGGCCGGCAGGAAGGCAGGAAGGTCGGTTGTCGGATTGGTTGAATGATTCGGTGCTGGGGTCGTAGGACTAGCCCTTGAAGTTGATCGCAAGGGAGACGCCTTGAACTCAATTGATGGATGTCGACGGGCCGATCCCCTAACCGGCCTGGGTGTTTGTACCGACATGGCTCATCATGAGGGGAGGTGCGATGTTGAGTGGAGGAGAGAGGATCATGCGTGAGGCGCGGCCGGGCTTAAGTGACGCGGCCTGGATCTATGCAGCCTTCGTTTTGTTTTTGTTTTTGTATCAAGCCTGATTAGATTTCACATATTCGATTATCTACGCAAAATCAATGTTTCTTGAAAAGGGGGGTTGGACTTATGTAGAGTCAAAGCCACTGGTTGACGCGGACTGGACTACGACTGGTCCGTGCGCCAACCTGCGTCTCGTTCGGAATCAGTTGATTCAAGCTGTTGTAGCGAGATGATCAAGCGTTCCTAGACTTCAAGTTTCGGAGAAGCCTCATCAATAATGATCAAGTGAAGACGTATCCATCCAGTTTTCAGATAGCATCAATATATGCCATGCTACAGCAAGGGCGCACTTTTTAGGGCCAAAATTGCGGAGGGCAACTCAGCCAAGCGCGCAGATAACTCACAAGCCCCTCCCAAAGGGAAGGGCGTCGAGCTTTAGTTAGGCTGGGCTGTTCGTTCCAAATCGACTAGCTTTTGACTTCGCTAACGACCAGATGGGGTTTCAGAGAAAAGTTTAGATAAAGGACGATAACAGCAGAAGATGTAAAATGCAGGATGCGGGGTGGAAGACGAGAAATGGTAAAGTTGACTGAAAAATGATGAGGCACAGCGAAGTTGGTTCTACACAAGGGACGCCTATTCTATTCAAAGAGGGACTGGGTTAAACCGCCATTCAAAGGGAGAACCTCGGGCTTGAAAGTGGGGTAGTCCTTGAGGGTCTCCAGCTTCGACCCGCGGTGCGCAGGATCACCTTTAATGGCCACCGTAGCACGAGCGGAGGAGCCCATATCACCAGTCTTGCCAGCCACACCATCGCCGCCGTATCTCTTTATGTCTTCAATGATTTGAGAATACTTCTTGAGCGCCTCAACTTCATAGCCACCTTCGATGCAGCCGACACGCAATCGGGCAAGTACGTTGCCAGCGCCATTGCTGTGGTCGTAGTACCCGCCGTAGAACGCGGTAGTGGCGTCGCGACCAAGACGGCTTTTGATCAGGCCTCGTCCACCGGGATGCTCATCCATGAACAGCGAAACGTCATGAATGAAGCCGCCAATGACGAGCAAATCGCGCGATTTGGCCTCTTCCTGGAATGATTCCCACGTAAGAACGGGAAGATCGTTGGAGCTCTTGGGCCAAGGGAGATTCGACGCGGAGGCAGCAAGTTTCTTCAGCTTCATGTTGAATTGACCCCGCGCGAGTTCGGAATCGGGGAACGTTTGAAGATTCGACGCCAGACCAAGCTTGTACATCGTGAAGATAAACCATTTAGTCGGATCGTACTGGTACCATTTGATGGCATTGCGGAAGTCCGAGGGGAACTCGTGGTGGAAGTTATGGTATCCCTCGCCGACGGTGACGAGCGCGGTGAGGAAGTGGTCCTTGGGCGTGTGCTTGTCATCAAAAGGGGTTTCGCCAAGCCAATGCGCCAAGGAGTTGACGCAGAAGGTCGAGTGATGGACGAAGGTAAGTCGAGCCGCACCCGCAAAGAAGTAGCCTCCGCGCCAGTCTCCCCAACCCAGTCCGGCCACCACAGTGGGGAAGACAAAGCCCATGCCGACAATGAGGGGGAGGTAAAACCGATGCTGCCACTTGACGACTTCGTTCGACGACAAATCAGAAACGTCGGCAGTTCCCGGTGCACGGCGAGGCTTGAGGACCATCCAAAGCAAGTGGGCGTGAAGGAAGCCCTTCTGCGCGGAGTACGGGTCCAGGTCGGTGTCGGTGTAGCGATGATGCGCGCGGTGGCCACGTGCCCACCATTTGATTGAACCTTCGACAGCACCCGAGCCACCGAGCGCCAAAAAGTACTGCAGCGGCCTCGAGGCAGTGTAAGATCGGTGCGCCCAGAGTCGATGATAGCCCGCGGTAATGCCTTAGGTAAACGCCAACATCCAAGCGTAAGCGGGAAAGCTGATTTTAGGCCCGAAGCTTTCGGGAAGACGTCTCAGAATCGCGAGGAAGATAGAACTTACCAAGGCCGGTGAAGAAGTAGTAAACAACAGACCATACCATCGTTTGCCACTTAATCTCCGTCGTAAAGGCACCGTAGACGGCCAAGAGCGGCACTAGTGTTAACGCGAGAGTCGAAACGACTTGGATGTTCTGTGGCAAAGTCTTGAGCGTGATGGGCGGCAGAGGTCGTTCCTTGGCGAGAACCTTGCGGACATAGTTGTCCTCAGCGTACCCGTCGTCGACGGCAGTCGTTTCGCCGTCGCTGTCGGTACCATGGTCCGAGTCTGAGTCGGAAGCTTCACCCTTATCTGCGTGGATGGAAGCAGCGGTGCGGACAGGCAGGTAGGCGTCAGAAACGCAAATTTCGCGGGAACACGTTCGAAGAGAGCGAGCACAACTATTGACAGCAGCTGCATGTGGTGAGTGAGAAGGCACGGCAAGCTTACCTGGGTGGCGCATGCGAAGCGGGGCTGTCGAGCGCGCGGTGGTCGAAGCACTAACCTGACCGTCGCCATGGGGCAGCGAGGCGGCAAGCTTGTGACTAGCAGAGGCCGTGACGGACATGGTCGCAAGCGTCGAACTGACTGGGCAGATGGAACGAGGAATCCAAGGATTCGTAATTCGTGTAGTTGCGAGAAGGTCTGCGAGGCAAAAACTTGCGCAGTGGCGGCGGGTCGGCGCGAACCGAGTTGGGGACAGGGAAAAGTGAAAGGGTCACTCGGGTGATGAGGCGAGTAATGAGGTGATGAGACGAGCGCGAAGGGTGAATGCAATACTTAGTACTCGAGAGTGTGCAAACGCCACAAACAGTGATGAATGGCAGGGGAGGAAGGGAGAAAGATTGAAGGGGCATGTTCGCCGAAGACGTGGTCGATTGATTGTCCAACCGTCGGGCTACGCAGTCACCGACGGCCGTGGTTCTAGCGGGGAAAGGCCGGGGCTGCGATTGCAGTTGGGGACAGCCGCTCTGGCGACGCCACTTGCCGCCACCCGTCGCCGCTCCGCTCCGGCGCCGCGGGCACAAGTCGGCCGCGGGCAACAGTCGGCGAGGCGCGCCCGTGATGCCTGCCGCAAAACCGCTTACTAATTAATAGGCAAATGGGTCTACAAAGTGGGGGGCTGCTTTTCCGACTCCGAACTCGGATCTCCGCAAATTGTTACGGCAATTGGCAATGAAAGTAATGACGCAAGTGCCCACATCTACAATGTCGTCTTTGGCCCTTTACTCTGGCTTGAATTCCTACTTAAAATTCCCGGAGCGCGGTGAAATCAAGTCCGAGAAAGCCTGAGAGTGGGCGCGGGCAGTCGGCAGAGTAGGCAGCCCGAGTGCCGAGCCGAAGCACGATACGTGCCTCAAGTCTCTAATCCATCTCAAGTTTAAACCAGCTTTATTGATCCATCAGTGGTTCGATCACCGTGTGTAAGCTCTCCGAGATTGCTGTCTACATTTCACTACCATTGCAGGAGCCAGCAAGGAAAACAGGAGCTCCGAGGGCATGAGTGGTGATTATGACCCTGGAAGCTGTTGGCAACGTTGGCAGCTCACCCCAACGAGTGGCCTCTGTAACTCAGACGCGGCAGCTTTTATCATTGGCTCATTGATATGTGCACAAGTCATGAATCCTGCAAAATCAGACAGGACATGGCCAACTCCAGCAATAGCAAGGTAGCCTGATAACATCATGCATGGTCGAAGACACCGGTGCGACCCAGCCGCTTCATCATACGTATAAAAAGGTCTTCGAACGGTAAGCGTTTAGGGGCGTGAGGTTGCCAGGCTTACCGAAACCCGGCGACAGCGCAGAGAACCCGACCGATCGCATTATCGCCTCACTTATGTTCATGGTGAGTAGTGATGACATTCGCAATGACAGCTGAATGTGACAAAGCTGACTGATGCCTGCCGACTTGAAGCGGCCTTCGGCGTTGTCAAACCGCCGGACGCCAAAGGACGAAACACGTGACTGTTTTTCCGAATCAAATCGCGGGAACTTCCGAACGCCGACGGTGCGTACCACCTAGCTGCCTATGGGCACACCGGATAGAGGTCACATTCAGGATCAGGTCAAGGTCAAGGTAGCAGCTGCTTTGGTGATGCCGGTATGTCCGAACTTTGTGTTCCCCCGTTCCGCTGCTGCAGTAGTGCAAGCCACGTTCACTTGAAGCATCAGCAACTTGTAAGGCTCGGCAGCCAATCAGTAGGTCCAAGCTCAAACCTCGGACCGACGGACCGACTTGCCTGACCTCCCTTTCATTTCCCTGCCTCTGACTGACAACCATTGTGCATCCCTTTGTCATCCTTCCCTATTTTCCTAGTTCACCACAAAGAACCACATTGTCTACCTAGCTCCCTTTCACAACGCCAGATTCCTTAAATAGTGATCCATAGCTCTCTTCTCTCTTTTCCTCTTTTCTCATCCTTTACGGGACCCTCACTCTTGACACACTTGACAATCGACTGGTTTTGGGACTGTCCATTCGTCAAGCACCTCGAGAGAACTACCGAGGAACCCGCCTTTACTTACGCCTACCGCTGAGTAATCTGGGCTCCTTACACAACTCTGCCACTCGCGCTTTAGTGCAATTTAGTGCAATTTAGCGCACTTTAGTGCCAAAAGCGCACTTTTTGTGAAATTTGGCTCGTTTTCTATAATCTCCGGTGCGCTAAATTGCACTAAGCGCGAGTGGCAAAGTTGCTGATGAGGCCCTGTTTCAAGAAAACCGCGGGCCGAGTCCAGCGAGAGCCTAATCGGAGCTCGCTCAGCGCTTCTGCTTCATGATACTGCAGCATGCCGATGCTGCAGTCTCACTACTATCCCTGTACTCTGTAAGATATTGGAAAATGGTACTCTGTTGAGTTGGTTTCTACACTTCTTTCTATCTTTCAAGCATTGGGCAGACTGGGTGGACCACTCAGGAATTGCCAACTTGCAATTGTACACGAGAGTGGCCCGGACCGGCGGCAGAGATCAAAACGAAGCTAAATCAGGAAGAAACAAAACTCAACACTACGCAGCACGAAGTTCTAGTGATAAGTCCAGTACGGAAGTCGCGACTTGCACACGGGGCACTGCAGGGGGCGCCGCCGGACGGAGAATCAGGCTCTAGATCGGCCTCGCGCCGCGGTGCCCAACTGCCCGGATGAAGGTTGTTTCCCCTTATATTTCCACTCTATCTACGTGGAGTTCTTATCGTTACGACTTGCTTTTAGCCTAGCGGTCAAGAACGACAGATTGTATTTTATGCACACCAGTGGGAACCCGTTAAATTAACGGGGAGATGAGATTCAAATAGCAGGACAATTGAACAGTCTACATGATCTCAGCGCAGAGGTTAAAAAACCCAATACGAAGTAAGCAAAGAAACAAAATCCATTCATCCTACATTCATCGCCAAAACAGCCTGCATGTCGCTCGTTGCCGGACTTGGCTTCAAACACTCGTGCCGGCACACTCGTGCCGGCACACTCGTGCCGGCACACTCGTGCAATGAGATCCGGACGGTTGCATGCTTTGTCGTTCGGCCCCAGTGCAGCCTTGATTTCCGGTGATTTGGGGTCGCACGTTATCGTGATGAGCAGCGGAGGCTTTCCATGTTTGACAACGCACGCCATCGCATCCTGGTATCGCTGCATGATGTTGCGCGGTCTATTCTTGTACGTCGAGCCCAAGGTCATCGAGCGTCCATTGTGGTCCGGGGTCAAGCCGTTGATGCCTTGGGCCGTGGTGAGGCGTAGGTTTTCTTGATGCAACTGGATGTAGTTGAGTCGATCGGTCTCAACCTGGGAATATCCTTCGATCACGAACGCCGGGAACGGACGTTGAGTGCCATGCGGGCTCGTCGCGTTTGTGCAAGTAGTACGCAAATATTTGTGAACGCGAGACTCGCCACCTTGACCCCCTTTACTTGACCTTCGTCCTTGGTGTTCAAACATTCAATATCAGTCTGTGCTCGCGCCTTAACAGAATGGAACACCCGAGAAGGAGCCAAAGACGCTTACGTTAACCATCACCATTCTCTTCGTCCCCTTCCTCCTCGTCTTCACCTTTTTGTTGCGGTCTTTTGGCGAAGAGTGGCCCAACTTGATTGAACCGCAAAGAGGAATGCTGGGGTGGAAGCCATCTTCCCCCCCGGGGAAGAGCAGTGTGTACCGGAGAGGCATCGCAGACGGATGGAGTGAGCTATCGATTTGGTACTTGGGCCGACCATCGGGACATCGATCACCGTGCACCTGGAGAATCAGGTCTTGCGGTGGACGATCTCCCGTGATGGCGTCGGAATCGCAGATAAGCATCGCCATTTCCGTGCTTGACGTAGGAAGGTTGTGGGTGTGTCGGCCTCGGCCTAGTGGTATGCAGAGGCGCAAGATCCACTCTTTGGCCGTATCACAACCTGCGTGAGCTTTGGTCAATGCAAACAGCCTCACAAAGCGATTGTTGGTACGCAACTTGGACTCGAGCTTGGTCAACGTAGATCTTTGTATGCGACTGTATGGGCTGTCGGGTCCAAGTCGAGTCTCGATGGCCTCGGCGGGGTCGAAGAGCCGTGTTTTAACAAAGGCTGAGCGTTGATTCACGCTGGGATTCAGGGCGCCGAGTCGACGGTAGAGGCGACCGAACACGCGAAACACGGGGGGTCCTAAAGTGCCCAGTCGTGTCCGGTCGAAGTGAGCAGCCAGCGAAGTGAAAGACAGCGCGTTGTTGTACGACCGGGCGTTTTCGCGGAATGCGTTAGCTTCTGTGTAGGTGGGTCGCACAGTTCAGCATGTGGGCCTACTGCAGACGCATGTTGTTGGACGGAGCAACTGACCGCTATCCGAGCCTTCAAGTAGCTGTCGACACTCGAGGTGGGGCAGGGGAGGGGGAGGCAGCTGAACCTTGCCCTGCGAGCAGCACGTGCTGAAGTGTCCGGTCGACTACATCCTTTCGCACCCCCAGTGTCGAGCCTTGCAATGGGTGCACACGGCCGTCTGGGGGCCGAGGTCGTCGCGGATCGAAACGTGGGGCTTGAGGGGTTTGAGCGCGATTCGAGCCCGAGGCGGGCGAGGGCGAGCCAAGCGAGTCGAGGCGAGCACTTCGCCGAAAAGCAGGTATTCGCACACTTCAACTCAGGAAACAGTCGCGTTCAGCGTCGGGTCGGCCATCGCGCTGAGTCGCTGACCACGCTGTCCGTTCTGCACAGCTGCACGGCGGGCTCGTATATGTGTCGCAATACCAAGATCGGTTGGGCTGTTGTCATGACGCGCAGGGGGCTGATTCTGTTGATCGGAGCGGGAGTCGGGACGAAGAGGAGGGTCGAGCCGCGGGGCGCCCAGCAGCGGGGGCGCTCGAGCAGCCATGGTACGGCGCTTCCCTCGCGCCCAAGACTCGTCGAGGTTGCGATGGCCCTCCCTGGCGACCTTGGGAACAGGGCAGACCGGGGTGTAGTGCCGAGGGTTTGGCCTCGAATGAGTGTTACCAAGATTTGATGAAAGTGACAAGAAAAAGGAAAGGGTTAGAGGGGCGCGGGTTTATGTTGTTGTTGGACATTGAGCCCCTAAAACCGGTGTCGCACTGTCAGCGATACGTCACGTGATTGACGGCGCTCATCGCGCAGCGTAAGCCCCGCCCGCGCCCGCGCGTCAACGACAGCGGGACCGCGCCTGACCTCTGTAGAAGAAGTGTCATGCAAACCCACGCGCTTCCTATACATTAAATACTGCATATACCGCTCAACAGTTCCGGACCACTTCAAAACTCGAAAAAATTCGTACTCGGGCTGTAGCTCGACTTTTATGGTCCAGAAAATGCAGAAAGGGTCATACATGACTTCTGGTCGGGACACTGATACCACAGGCAGGTGTGGCAGACTCAACAGTATGCTGATACATTCACCACAGGCGGCCCTCCGGGCCGCAACACAGTCAAAAACAGCGATTTTAGGTACATGGGTCGCGGATCGACACTTTTTTTTTACTAGTTAGGGTAAAGGGTAATAATCAGGCATACCTTACAGAATGCCTTTGTTGCTCGATGACTCGAAGGTGAATTGAGCTCACATCCCCATACCAGCCAAAAGAAAGACCAAGGCAAATGGTTACGAGAACGAGATCCAGCAGCCAGCTTCGTCATTCGGAGGCTTATAAAGTGAGTAGAAGTAATCCGGCTCCCACGCCAGGGTCCAGGCTGCAGCTTGCGCGGGCTCGCGCCAGATAGTCGTCGCCAAAGCAATGCCAGAGCCTGCAGGCCATAGCTACCAGCAGCTACCCAAGACAGTCCAAGACTTACCCAGAGCGCGCCGAGTAGCCAACACCCCATCGATTCAACCTCCCCTCTCTTCTTTTCTGCCCCACCCCTCCGCTCACACTTATCCCTGAACTCCCCTTCCTCCTTGCCCCTTTACGTATTTCACTCATTGCTTGTCCCGCTCAAACATTCATCATGTCGGCCAAGGTGCGTGATCATCGCTTATCAAGTTTTGGCGACACGTCACGCCGACGATGTCTGCTGTGACTGGCCGGTTGGGTTGCGCGGAGTGACTGACAGCCCCAAATCGCTCCCCCCCCATCAGCCTATCCGCGAATACGATGGTCAGTGAGAATGCTTAACTCAACTATGTGCCATAGCAGCATGGTGATTGACGACTTCAAGCTCTGTCCTCTTGATATTCAGCCAAGTTGCTCTTGGCATATCATCTCAATCACGCTGCTCAGTTCGGCACGGAGTGCACGGTCAGACCCGGCTGGAAAGCCCCCAACACCCGTGTAGCCCAGGTATGTCATCGCTCGGGTTATTCTTTTGCGTGTCGAGGAATCCGTCGAATGTATCGATCACTGTCCCGGGCTTCGATACCGACAATGCTCTTCCACCCAACGCCGGTCACAGGAGTCTCCTGTCCATGCGAAGCGGGTCGGTCGGGGCCTCGTTGCTCGCATGGTCTCACAAGCGTTGAGTTGCTTCTTCGTGTGTGCATGTGCTCTCAACGCAGCATTGTGTGGGAGCACCTCACCTGATCTTGTTCGGATCGGGTTAGCTGCCTCGAGTCGGGAAGCGGGACCGGAGGAGATGTTCCCTCTCCCCAACCCGCGTCGACTCTATGATTTGCCATGAAACCGATCACGCTCTACGACCCACGATGCCGAGCGAGCTCGTGAACAACCTAGCTTTATTCGATATGCGCACCCATTACCTTACTGACCTTTTTCACTTCGTCCTCTGCACCCTCCGGATGTAGGTCCAATGGGACCCGGCCACGGGCGACGTGACTCGCGACGAGGCGCTCCCCGCGTGGGTTTTCACAGACAAGCTCGTTGTCAAGCCCGATCAACTCATTAAGCGTCGTGGCAAGGCTGGCTTGCTGTAAGTCCAATATTTTGCGCTTCCCGGTCGCAGGAAGCCCACTGCCACTGCCACTGCCGGCCAGCTGATTGGTAAGCTGGTCTTTCCTGGGATATTCGAATCAGCGCTCTGAACAAGACCTGGGCCGAAGGCAAGCAGTGGATCGCCGAGCGCGCCGGCAAGCAAGTTCAAGTGAGTTTGATCAATAATTTTCCCGCTGGGTGCTTCGCCCAGGGCTGACTGTTCGTTTTTCACGCCGCTGGCCGTGCAGGTTGAGAAGACGACGGGCACGCTCAACACGTTCATAATCGAACCCTTCTTGCCTCACCCTGCCGACTCGGAGTTCTACATCTGCATCAACTCTGTTCGTGAAGGCGACATGATACTCTTCACCCATGAAGGCGGTGTCGAGGTCGGTGACGTCGACGCAAAAGCCCTCACCCTCCTCATCCCCGTCGGCGGCGAATTGCCCGCCCGCGATACCATCAAGGCAGGCCTCCTCAAGGACGTCAAGACGGGCGAGATCAAAGAAGCGCTTATGGACTTCATCGCCAGACTCTACTCGGTTTACGTCGATCTCCACTTCGCTTATCTGGAGATCAACCCGCTCGTTGCGGTCGAGGTTGAAGGCAAGACCGAGATTTACTATCTTGACATGGCCGCCAAGCTCGATCAAACTGCGGAGTTCATCGTCGGTCCGAAGTGGGCAATCGCTCGCGATCCTTCGATCTTCAACCCCCAAGCCGTCGCGCAGAAAATCACCGGCAAGACTCTAGCCGATCGTGGACCGGCGATGGCCTGGCCGCCTCCCTTCGGCCGAGATCTGACCAAAGAAGAGGCCTACATTGCCAAGCTCGATTCGTCGACGGGCGCCTCGCTCAAGTTGACGGTTCTCAATGCCGAGGGCCGTGTGTGGACCATGGTCGCTGGTGGTGGAGCCTCAGTCGTCTACTCGGATGCGATTGCCGCTCACGGCTTCGCTCACGAACTCGCCAACTACGGCGAGTACTCCGGCGCACCCACGACGAATCAAACGTACGAGTACGCCAAGACAATTCTTGACCTCATGACCCGCGGCACGCCTCGCAGTGATGGCAAGCTCCTGTTCATTGGTGGTGGTATCGCCAACTTTACCAATGTTGCTGCCACCTTTAAGGGAATCATCGCTGCTCTCAAGGAATATCAGCACAAGCTCCAGGAACACAAAATCCGCATCTTTGTTCGTCGCGGTGGCCCCAACTACCAGGAGGGTCTCAAGGCGATGCGCCTGCTCGGTGAGACGCTAGGCGTGGAGATCCAAGTTTTTGGCCCCGAGTCCCACATCACCACTATCGTCCCTCTCGGCCTCGGCATTACCAAGACCGCCGCTTCGCTTGAGTCGCTTGCACCTGAAATCCCTGCCGCTGGCACGCTCACTCCGGTCGCCCCCAGCTCGCCTTCGGGCAAATCAGCCGCGCTCCCCGCGCAGCCTCCCCGCCAGCAAGCTGGCGCGCGTGATGGCATCGTTTCGTTCGACTCGATACCCGTCGACGGCGAGCGACCTTGGTTCCGCCCTTTCGACGAGAGGACTCGCTCGCTTGTCTATGGCCTTCAACCGCGAGCGATTCAGGGCATGCTCGACTTCGATTTTGCCTGCGGCCGCGAGACGCCTTCCGTTGCAGCCATGATCTACCCCTTCGGTGGACATCACGTTCAAAAGTTCTACTGGGGTACGCAGGAGACACTTCTACCCGTGTTCACCTCCGTCGCCGAAGCCGTCAGAAAGAGCCCCGACGCCGACGTTGTGGTCAACTTTGCCTCGTCGCGTTCCGTTTACTCGTCGACCCTCGAATGTCTCGAGTTCCCTACCATCAAGGCCATCGCTCTGATCGCGGAGGGTGTCCCTGAACGCCACGCACGTGAGATTCTACACCTCGCACAAAAGAAGAAGGTAACCATCATTGGTCCCGCTACGGTCGGTGGCATCAAGCCTGGGTGCTTCCGTATTGGAAACACCGGAGGGTGAGTCAAACGATCTCTCTGATTTGATACTGCAACCACATCTACTGATGCCGAAGCCTTTGGTTTGGTGCTATACTCTTACAGTATGATGGATAATATTCTCTCTTCCAAGCTCTTCCGAGCGGGATCGGTCGCATATGTCTCCAAGTCCGGAGGTATGTCGAATGAGCTTAACAACATTCTTTCGCTCACGACCAACGGCACCTACGAGGGCGTCGCCATCGGTGGTGATCGTTACCCCGGCACCTCCTTCATCGATCACCTCCTCCGATACGAGGCGGACCCTAACTGCAAAATGCTGGTGCTTCTCGGAGAGGTCGGTGGTATCGAGGAATACCGTGTCATTGACGCGGTCAAGAGCGGTCAGATTAAGAAGCCTATCGTCGCGTGGGCCATCGGAACTTGTGCCAAAATGTTTACAACCGACGTGCAGTTCGGCCATGCCGGCTCCATGGCCAACTCGGATCTCGAAACGGCCGAAGCCAAGAATAACGCCATGCGTGCCGCCGGCTTCATCGTTCCTCCGACCTTTGAAGATCTTCCTCGCGCACTCAAGACGACTTACGAAAAGCTAGTCGCCGACGGCACGATCGTGCCCAAGCCCGAGGTTGCGCCCCCTACGATTCCCATCGACTACAAGTGGGCACAAGAGCTCGGGATGGTTCGCAAACCGGCGGCATTCATCTCTACCATCTCTGACGAGCGCGGGCAAGAACTGCTCTACGCCGGTATGCCCATCTCGGACGTGTTCAAAGAAGACATCGGCATCGGTGGTGTCATTTCCCTGCTCTGGTTCAAGCGCCGCCTGCCCCCGTACGCGTGCAAGTTCCTCGAGATGGTGCTGATGCTCACCGCCGACCACGGACCCGCTGTTTCCGGCGCCATGAACACCGTCATTACCACTCGTGCCGGCAAGGATCTCGTGTCTTCCCTTGTGTCGGGTCTCCTGACCATCGGTGACAGATTCGGAGGTGCGCTCGATGGTGCTGCCGCCGAGTTCAGTCGAGCCATGGATCTGGGCCTCTCGCCTCGCGAATTTGTCGACTCGATGCGCAAGGCCAACAAACTTAGTAAGCATCGGTTTGTAACCCGCTCTTTTCGTATCGTCTTCGACTGACTTGGTCGTCTGTTTTTAACATGTTCAGTTCCTGGCATCGGCCACAAAATCAAGTCAGTAGCTAAATAATCTCTGTACACCCTCGCGCAAGCTGACAGAAGAAAATCTTTCGCCGTCTTAGGTCGAAGACAAACCCCGATCTTCGTGTCGAGCTGGTCAAGCGATACGTGCACGATAACTTCCCGTCCACCAAGTTCTTGGACTACGCGCTCGCGGTTGAGGAGGTCACCTCTGCCAAGAAGGATGTGAGTCAGCAGCTGTGGCCATCAATCACCTGTCAGTGCCGTCCTGACCTCGTGTTCACCGGCGTCCCGTTTTTGCGCAGAGTCTGATCCTTAACGTCGACGGAGGTACGCACTGTTTTTCCGGATTTTGAGCAAGCATCATCTGACACATCCAGTTTGCTTCCACAGCTATTGCCGTCTCATTTTGCGATTTGCTACGCTACTCCGGCGCTTTCAACTCGGAAGAGGCTGCCGAGTACATGCAGATTGGTACTTTGAACGCTCTGTTCGTGGCCGGCCGCACCCTTGGTTTCATTGGTAAGCCCCTCTGTTCCCGGTACCTCGACCTGTCGAGTCCCGGCTTAATGCTGCGCACGCTTTGCAGGTCATCACCTCGATCAAAAGCGCCTCAAGCAGCCGCTCTACAGGCATCCTGCGGACGACATTTTCATTACGCCGTTCGACCAAACGCGCGTGCTCGTCACTCAGCGTCATGCCTGATCCGTTCTCGGTTTCTTTGTCTCGTTTCTACAAGTTGTGCTTGGCATCCGATTTTCTCGTTTCCCTTTTTGAAAGCAATTACTCACTCTGCTCATTTGTTTACGGTCGTGTTACTTGGGAGTGACAGAGGCCGCGGGCGACAGAGAGAATGCAAAGCGAATTTGGGGGTGGAGCGGGGGACGAGACTCGCTGCTGCGCCGTCGCCGAACGCGTTCTCAGTTGGCGACCTGCACGGATCCGTAGCGTTTGCGAGGCATTTGGTAAAGTTCAAGCTTCAAGCTTTATCAAAACCTGTCATCGCAATTTCAGGGGGCAGTGTAGAGTGCATCAGAAAGAGTATGCGCATATCCTCGAGTAGTCTGGAGCCGTCTACTAGGCGCCCAAGCGGAGGCTGGGTGTCGCCCACCCATGGCGTGTTTTCCGGTTTTCCATTCATAGTTCGTCCTTTCCAGGTTTGCGATTCTTGATGGCCAGGAGCTCAACCTGCGAAGCAGACGCCGCTAAAGCGCGGTCACATCAGTCATCAGCAATCTCTGGAGGCAAATAGCCGCGATGAACGCACGCACCTCGAAGACCAACGTCGCCTTGGGAGGAATAACCCCACCGGCTCCTCGGTCGCCTGATGAATCCGTGCAGATCGTTCATATGGGTGTGCACCGGGTCAGATTGCGCTTGAGGATCAGGGAAGAGAGCTAGCTCACCATAGGCCAACGAGGAAGGAATCGTGAGGCGTCGCTTCTCTTGAGGACACATTTCGGTCAGACCCTGGTCCCATCCTGCAATGACTTGACCTTTGCCGAGCGTGAACTCGAACGGTTGTCCACGTTTTCGTGAGGAGTCGAACGGAGTCCCCTTGAGAAGCGTTCCATCGTCTGTGTGAGAGGCCAACGGGACAGCGCAGCGTCAGTGGTGCCAGGTTGTCTATTTTGATCGCGCCGGGTGTGCGTACAATGCATTGACAGCTTATCTCCTTTTTGTGACTTGATGAGGCACGTGCTAGGGCGGTGCATCACTTCAATTTTGAGCTGTTCTGTTGCGGCAGCGCCTGATGACGATGACGTGGCTACCGCCGGAGTAGCTGAATAGGTGAGCAGGCCAACACCCATCGTAAGCATTGCGAGATAGGCACTGTTGCTAATTCGAACCATAATGCTTCGTCGGTTGAAAGCACCAGCAGGAAGACCTGTGCGACTGTCTGCGAAGATTAGGAGAGGAGACCCCAAGCTCTATCGAGCTCGCCCGAGCTGGCGGCATGTTGATCGGTACTTCGTAACTACTTCGTACCTCTTCGTACTACGTCGTGATACATATTTTTTCGCTCACCAGTCGATAATCGGACCAAATCTTGCGTGATGTGCCTCACCGAATCTAAAATAAAAATAAATAAAATTACAGTGGCTTAATTTAATCTACTACAACTCATAATCAAAATCAGCATCTCAGGGCTAATCTATCTACATCTATCTACAATCTATCTACAATCTATCTATCTACAAACTACTAAAAACAACTGTCGTCTACACAAAGAACGTCAAAGAACGTCAGAGAACGGGAGACAAACCACGTGGCGTGACGTCATATGCAGCTCTCGGTCCAGTGCGTCCCAGCTAGCTAGCGCTGTTTCAGCATGGGTTGGCCAGCGACAGACCGTTTCGCCTAAGTTCGCCGAGGTTCCAACGTTCGCCGAGGTTCCATTTCCCATCAAAGCAGCCTGGCACATGACCCTCCGCTTCCCGAAGCAGACTGAAACGACCTGTCTTGCGTGTCTACCACATCGTAGCGTAGTTCCTTCAATCATCCAGTTCCTGCCACTGCCGAAATCTATGCCAGACCTCGGGTAGTGTCGGCCAGTGCGCCAATTCCGCCGTTAGGGGCCCCGCCAGCGTGTCACGGCTTGCCGACACTGGGCTTCACTCCACGACGTTCCGCGGCCTTCCGCGACATTCTATGAGCCCGGTTTAAACCGAGGCGCAGGCTTCTCCATCTTTCTCCCAGCTGCTCTTCATACCTTACCCATCGCACCTCATCCCATCGCCACCTCGAGCTCGCGACACCCGAAGGGGTCGTCGTGGAAGCTCTGCAACGAATACGGGACAAGTTTTCTCAAGAAATGGCTGCCGCATGCAGCATAGCTACGGATTCGAGTAAGTAACTTCCTGAACTGTGCTCTTGGTGTGGGATTGTTCAGGAGCTAATGGAAAACTACCAAGCAGCAATTCCCTTCAACAGGTCCTCTTTGAATGTCAACCCTCGAGTTGTATCTTCACCATCAGCTGGTGACACTGCATGCGTGAGTTATCCCTTGAATGGCTGTGGAGTCTTAGATATGACGGAAAAACTGATACGAAAAAAGACATTGGACGTCAGTGACACAGCGGAAGGATTGAGCGGAAGGATTGACTTCGTACGGTTGAGAATCCGGGTCATTGGGACACTAAATGTGAGTCTTCACTGCCATTGCTACAGATGGACAACAGCAAGAATACTGATAGTTGTAACGAATCACGCAGAAAAACAGGCTCTGGTTCCGTGGATTGCGGCTCACCATCCCGTGGCAGATCGTCAACGGCTCGGTTCGGTGGAGTGTGGAGTGACCGTCGTGTTGGCAGGTATGTGCCAATCTTTCAAAGCAAGGCGCAGGGCAGCATGACTGACTGACCGGTTGGACTGTAACATCACAGGATCCGAAGCAATGCCTTCCCGTTATTCCAAGTCATCGCCTGCACAAATCGTCGATGCTTGCATTATGAATGCTGACTTCTGCGGGGATCTCTCTGTAAGTAGTAGTCCTTGCCTGACCTTTAGATCCTATACTAACAACGGCACGGTGCGAGCGCAGACAAACATGCCTCTTCGGGCCGCTGCAGACCGCATGACCGAAACGGAACAGGCAAAGGCACAGGGCTTTGCAGATTGGCTCTTCGGAGTTGGAGACGGGTCAGCGAACGAAACAGAAGACTCTCGCGCTCCCACGTGAGCTTCTCCTGCCGGCGACCACGAGGAACAGCTCCGGGTTGATCAGACACGTCTATCCCGGCCTCGCGCTCGAACTGGACAATATGTTGATAGGCAAAAAAGTCGAATACTTCCGATAGCGAGCAAAATTGGCGCCCAAAAATTCGCAGGTGGATCACATCAACGACATGGTGCTCGACCTGCTGCCGGGTGACGCTCAAACGTTCTACAGCGCGGATTCGGCCGAAAACGAAGACGAATCATTGTTCTCGATCGAGTATCTTCAGAGTCTCAACGTCACCGGGATGTCGTTGCTCCACACTCGACGCGGGTCTCGACGACGGTCTGAGCCCATCATCGGGCTCCCAGAGAACAAAAAAGTAGTTCAGTGATGAAATGAAGGCTCTGTACATTTGATCGTCGTCGCGCGCTTCTCTCCCGACTTCAACCACTAGGCTTCCGTTCCTGAACAGTACCGCAGCTGTTGCAGCAAAGTACATCACATTGCAGCGGTTACGGTGGGAGGTGGCGCGCGGAGCGCGCCGCCGCACCTAGTTGAGAGATAAAACAGAAAATTAAATACAAATGGCTCACCTTATTAAGCCTAGGCCTCGGCTGCCCCACTCACTAAGACCTGTATTATAAGAGCCTGTTAGGCGGGCACCGGCTACGTTCTAAAACACCTTTGGGGCGCCGAAGGTCAGAGGCACCTTAGCATCCCACCTCGGCGACGGACCACGATCACTCAGCCACACCATCTCAAACTGTGTATGTCCACGCATCGGTTTCTGTACGGCGACTCTTTGCCCCCCCTCCTTTAGCTCCATCCCAGCTACGGTTGTCGCACCACTCCGCAGTGTCATCACCGCGGCCGTGGCCCGCGTTACCACATGCGTACCTCGCTGCGCCGATGCTCAAGGCGTACTTGTTGCTCACGCATCTTCCTATTGTGCTACAACAGGATCGCAAAGCTTGGTTCCCGGACTGCGGAGCCAGATCTGGAAGATCGCATCCGTTCATTGTCCGAAGGCGACCGGAAGCTTACCTCAGTCCGCTTCAGTGGCGGACTGGCTCAGGTCAGCTTTGGCCCGCATACCCAATCGCACGCATACCCAACAAGGTGGAGCGCTTTGATCGTTGTGAAGCGCTTTGGTCGGTGTCTGATCTTATTATATTCAAGTGAGCCATTACTTTGCTGCTGCACCTCCATTGTTGCCGCACACTCGTATTCCCCAGCGCCCAGCGCGCTAGTGTTTCATCTATGACGTCGCGCGCGTGACCACGCCGCGTGAAAGCTGCCAGTGGTGGTCGTCGGTGCCAGTACATGTGCTTGGTACTCCCCTCTCTCTTTCTCTTCTACATGTTCCTGGTCGGAGGATCCTAACTGATTTTGCCGCTTAAGCTATACTTGCCGGTTGCCCCTCGTGTGCAGATTCGCTGTCCTGGTCGTCGACGACATCCCGAATTGCGGAATCATGAGCGCCGCACCCTCGATGATAACGGGAGCCGAGCGCATGTCTGGGACCTCGGCCAATCCGGGCAGGTCAGCTTTAGATCCTCGATCGACCGTAGGCTCGGATAATTTGGTGTCCACCGTATCATTGATTGCTTCGTCTGGATCGGCTTCGGCTGCATCTTCAATCTCAAGAAGCGCTAATCCGGATTCGCGATTGTTTGACCTCGCTGCTGATGTGATGACAAGCTTAGCCGACCCTACTGGCGTACCAGTGGATTCGCCCCTTATCAATCTCTCAAACATCGAGCCAGGCGATGTTCGTCGGCAAACACCACGACAAAGGCAACCGAGTCCGGCGGCACCCTCTCGACTCGCCCCATCGTCGATGACGACGCCCAACGATGCTTCCACCTCGGCGCCGCTCAGAGATCCATTTTACAGGGGAGATAATTTGAGTCCGCAACTGCGCAATCCATTGATGCTCCCTCGAGAGCACACGCCTGTCGTGTCGACATCTGCGCTTGCCTCACCTCGTTCCTCCCCATCCCGAAGGTCCGCCCGAGCTTTGATCGAGCCGCCAGAGTATTGTGATGCCTCCCGTGCACAAGTTGCTCCCATTCCACGCACATCTTCGAACGCGAAGATTTCGGAACGCGCTGGATGCAACGACGCCGCATCGATTGGAAGCTCGCGGTCGTGGGTACGGGACGCGGACTCTTCCAGTTTTTGCTCACGCCGATCGAGCTGTTGGAGCAGTACCGACTACGAAACCGAGGATCTTGAAGACGGTGAAGTTTACAAGCCTGGCATCGACTCTGACGTTCCTGAGTGTGAGTTCGCAAATTGTCAGGCAGTTGCAAAGTGCCCACGTACCGAAATGCCGGCAAACTCACTTCGCCCGAACTTTGTGCAGTCCTTGCCCCGGCATCGACATCCTCGTCGGCGGACAGCATCAGTAGCCAGTCCACTTCTGCAACCTCAAGTGCCTCCGATGCCTCCTCGCCGTCTCGACCAGCATCGATGGGCCGTAATCTCACGCTACGCGCTCGCGAAGCACAGACTTTCGTGCAGGCTTCTGTGCTTGCAAATGGCGCGGTTGAACAACCGGAGGCATCGACACCCAAATTTGAGAAGACGCCGGAAGAGTGCGAACTACTTCGTGCTTTGTCGGTTTGACTGATATTAGAGTTGTTGTATCATAGTCTGACGAGCCAGCGACGGGTGATTGCGCCTTTGTGCACGCCCGCATCACAGTCACGATATATATTTTCGCCATGGCGAAGTTCCTGGACTCGTCTAGCAATGTGTGTAACTGTTTTCCTATTTATCTTCAAGTGTTGCAACATCACTGCCCCAAAGGCATATATCCAACGAACCAGCCCAGCAGAAAGCTTTACCAAGTCACTATCCAATTCCAACAGGGTGTACTCCCCGTCATGAGCCTGTTGCAGCGGGTGGGGCACCGGGACGGTCCTGGCGACCGTCGCCCGATTCGATCGCTCGTGTTTTGGCTTCCACGGAGTTTTGGCCCTTGAGCGGCAATGACGTGACGTAGTTGGACGGAAAGAAGCCAATCGTTCCGTCCCTCAATCGGCCCTGCCACCAACCAGCCGTGGCTCGCTCAGCTTCAGGCGTTAGCACAGCGATGATGTCGTTCTCGCCAAAGCTCAGTTCCTCGCCGTTCAAGGCATTGTAGGGGAATGTTGCACGGACGAAAGTCAGTGAAGATGGATCAAGCGGGCCGCCTGTGGCCAGGGGCTGGTCGGGAAGCGGGCGGCCGTATTGATCGAGCAAAGGCGGTAAAGCGCCTGGGTTGAGCGCACGTAGCCGCACTTCCTCCTCCTGCCGGGCGGTGATCATGCGCACGACCCTAGCCATGAGCCACGGCAGGCCCACAACGGTGAGCAAGAATACTATGAGGGGCTTCTTGGAGAGCTTGGGTGTCGAAGGCCCCGCAGTGGCGGTCCCGTTGACTCCACCGGTGGTGGCTTCGAACGCTCGGAAGCCCTCGGCGTTGAGGCCCTCGGGTCTAGCCGCCCGGCCTAACAATCGATCGACGAGAGACCGAACCCATCGGATGAGAGCGAAGATCGAAAGAACTTGCCCAAGATAGTTGCTACAATGGTCACAAGGAAGATTGGCATGCGGTGAGACGTGGCTCGGATTTGTCGGTGAGGAAAAAGCTTCGGAAGTGCCCGGAAACTGACCGAATGTGCCCAAATTGTTCGGCCACACCAATCATTGCGAAGAAGCTCGAATGCGTTGCCATAAACGTGCTCTCCAGCATTTGTGCGAACCCTCCGAATGCGCCTACGATTGACTGGATGACCTGAAAAGTTGCGGCCGTGCCGCTCTCCATCCTTTGAGTCAAGCTCGCGCCGTCGGAGCCCATCATCCCCGGGGCGCCCATCCCATAACCGCCCATCCCGTACCCACCCATACCCAGGCCATAGCCGCCCATGCCCATGCCGCCCATACTGCCCATACCACCCATACCGCCCATACCGCCCATACCATACGAGCCGTACGAGCCCATGCCGCCGTACGAGCCCATGCCGTAGCTCGAACCGTAAGAGCCGAGACGCGAGTAGGACGAGCCGTAGGGTGCCGCATTAGTGCCGTAACCAGCCGCCGTACCGTACCGCGACGCGTTACCGTACTGTGGTGGAGGGTACGAAAGCAGTAATTGTGGTTTCGCATCAGTTCTTGAGAGAGATCGGTACATTTGCCACTCGCACTCGGCCCGGAACGCTGCTCGTGCAGCTGACAATGCCGCCCGACTACTACACGAATCGAGCGCTGAGAGCAAAGACGGGACTGGTACGATTGTAGCATTTCGGCGATACCGCAGCACAACGCAGCACACAAGACTTACGGTGTTCGGGCCATAAGTAGAGCCTAAGACCGCCGCCGAGGCCGCGAGCAGAAACGGGAATGGAATGAGACCATGCAGTCAGCGGGCTAGCCAGAGCGTATGATGGGCAGATCGAGTGTGGCGGGGGCAATAAATCCAACTATATATATTGTGCACTCACCGGTAGCCATCGTAGCAGGTCGATCGGGAAGGGAGGGGGCTTCGGCCGAACCCGAGCTGGTGCCCGTGTTGGCGGCGCCGGATGAGAACGCACCGGCGGCGGACGAGGGCGTGACCGTGTTAGTGCTCGACGCATGCAGGGCCGATGCGGCCGCCTGGGGAGTTACGCCAGCTCGTTCCCAGGGCTTGGCCGGTGCTGGTCTTGAAGCCATGTTGTACCGTTCCGTTGAGGAGAGAAGGGAGGGGAGGTGGGGGAACGCGGGGACTCGGGCGACTGGGTTGGTTTGGAAAGAGTGAAGGAGGTGGAGGCGACGCCTCGGATCGGGACGTTTCAGGTCACCGAGCCCGACAGCAGGACCTAGCAGGACCCGGGAGGCGACAGCTCGCGACAGGCCTCGACAGGCCAGCCCGAGGCTGACGAACCAAGGACCTTTTGGAAATTGGAAACTGGTCCCTCTGGCCTCAGCTTGCGTGGGGTTGGGGTTAAAGGCCGCTTATCAGTCTAACACAGGCTTATCCTCCACCATGGAACTCGCACAACTGAGCTCGCAACGTGATGAGCTCAGCCTGCGAATGTCGACGTTTTCATCCATACTGGTCGCCAATGAATGCGACATGACCACCCCTCTCGTCGACCGCCAAGGCTTTCCACGCGCCGATATCGACGTCGCTGGCGTGCGGACCGCCCGAGCCAACATCATCATGCTCCGCAATGATTTGAGCCATCTACAAACCCAAATCGAACAGCTCGTGCTCCGAGAGCTGCCTCGGCTTCATGATTCGGAATCCACGAGCGCCGGCGCCATCGATATCGTTCCTGCCACGCCCAGTCGCTCGCAAGCTTTCGCCCGAATCGACCGAGTCTTTCCCGGAGGGCCAGCGCAGGCGGCCGTAAGTGAGACGAGACGGCCTAGAGGTTGATGTACCCAAGTAGCGGTCGGTCCCTGACTCGAAGTTCGCTTGACCCGTTACCATACAGGGAATCAAGACGGATGACCTTCTGCTCCGCATTGGCGACATCGATGCGACCAATCACAACAGCCTTCAGGACGTTGCCACGCTGGTCTCGGCCTCAGAAGACGTCGCCTTGGACGTTCGGATTAGGAGAGCCAATCGCGACATTTTGCTTAGCCTGGTACCACACAAGGGTTGGGATGGTAGAGGACTGCTCGGGTACGTTGTGCGCAGCACGCAACCTGAGGCTGTGCTAGTCCGATGCGATCTGACTCATACGAGGTAGACAGGTGCCATATCGTGCCTACCATAGGGTGAGCACGGAACGGTCACTCTTGAGGTCTGGAGCTAGTACTACAGGGTATGTAAAGCTTCCCGCGTATGTTCTTCCTTTTCGGCCCACGATTAAACTTTCCAGAATATGCGCCCGAGTCCGGACCCACCTACTACCTTCCTTGGGTCCGATCTTGCCTCTGGCCAAGCTTCAATCACTTTCCGTGGTCCGTTGAGCCTTAGAGTCCTGGAGCCCTTCATTGAGAACCGGTCAAAGGGCATGACGCTACGACTAGCAGCGAGGAGGCCACGTCGCATCTTGACGGTGACGGCGGATCCTTGTAAGCGCCGCTCGGAAGGGTTCGCGGTTTCAAGCATCCTACTTGATCTAATATGAGGCTTCGCCCGGAGATTTACTTCTCTATTCTCCGCATGAACTTCTCTTATCTGCACCTTCTCGGACTGTGCAAGGCTCGGGCGATGACTGACGAACCTGATCCTGGTGCGGCCCCCCGACTGAGTTCTCTAGATCGCATGCGTTTCTCCGACGAAAGAGCTGTTGTAATGATTATAATGCGGTTTGCGGCGACTTGACCCGACCTCGCCCAGTAGACTTTTCTGGCGTGTCTCGGCTCGATATCGTTTGATGTTGGCAGCTAGCTCCTGTGTTTAGGCGAAGCGTGAGGTCGGTATTTGCTGGCGCTGGTTGCTCGGGTATGAACGCATGAAAGAATCCAACGCTTTGGTGACCACCAAAATATGCTTCTTGCGCCCAATCGGCGATCAAGGGATAGGAAATCAAGCGTGGTTCATGGGACGATTCAGCAGCCGTCTCGCCGCGCTGTATGGACGGACAGGGCTCGGTCAGCCACTACGCGTGGTTCGCAAGGCAAAAAAAATGCTGGATGTCACACCAAAATTCCAGGGACGTGCTTGAGCCGATCCAACCCACCGCAAAGCCTGCTGAAATCTGCCTTGGAGTTGAGAAGGGTGGGTTCCGCCCTTTTATACTGCTCATAATGGACAAACCTTGTCTCCTCAAGTGGGAAAGCCAGAAGCTACTGGCATACTTGTCACCAAATTGATTGCTTTCGGAGGTTGAACCGCTGGCAGATTGGTCCCGTTTTACGAAAACTTTCGCCAAGATGACAGCTGGCATTGCCCCTAGGCCGAGCATCGCTTACACTGCAGTTCCGTTCCAAACGCGGTATCTACTCTGGGCGGGGATGTCCACTCATGTGACCTGGTAGCAGGAGGTAGGTACCCGCCTAGTAAATTAGATAGGTAGGTACCTCAGAATCCACTTAATGCTGGCTCCCGTGGCTCCCGTGACCCCCGTCGGTGACCGCTTATGATCGTGAGGCTTGGAATGCACGCGTCAGACCTTTGACGTCATGGGTAGCGATGCCGGCTCTTGCGCGATCGCAGTCCTCGCGTTTCTCGCCCTCCTGCTACCTCTCCCTTTGATCACCTCTTTGCCTCCCACACTACCAAAGACCAGTCACATTCCACTGACTGTTATCTGTTCACTCACCTACCCACGTGCGATCATCATGTCGCTCTCCAACACCTCGTTGTCGAATCTGCCGCTTTTGAACGAGTCCAACATCGAGCAGGCCGAAATGACGTTGACTTCGCTGACGCGTGCGGCGGCGGCGCTCAAGGAGGGCAAACTCCCGACCTCGCAGCAGTTTGCTACCCTCGTTCAAAAAGTGCTCAAGTCGAATCTGCTGCAACCCGAACTCGGCGCCCGCTTGACTGGCAAAGTTGGAGGCGGCAAGCTCTCCGTTCGGGGCCGTGAGCTCGTCGAGAGCGAACGCGCTGTGCTCGAAGGGCTCGTCCGAATCGTACTCGAGAAAAACTCTGACGACAAGGTCAGTCACTCTATCTCTTGGTGGGGTCGCCGTTTTCTCAAGGATACTAATGTTACTATAAATATCTGGCGGTACTCGGCTGATCCGATCCGATCCTACTGGCCTTCTATCCTTCCGTCCCTCGAACGTCAACACGATGTGATGTGCCAAAAGATTCAACGTTTTCTGTGGTTGGCCTCGCAGGCTGACTTGGAAGTCGATGCTGATGCCGGTGAGTACCCGCAGCGACAAGTCAGAATTTTCGCAAAAGCTCTGTGTCGGGCTCCGTTGCTGTGCCGGTAGGTGTTATTTGCTCATGCCCACCTCTCACAGCCCTCCCTGACCTCCCCGTTCCTTCCGACCGAGAGATTGGTGAAGCCACTCGCGCGTTAAAGCAACTATTCACCCTTCTCCTCACCTCGTCCCAACTACGCCGCATCGTTGGTGATGTCATCAATCTCTTCAGGGATATGTTTGCCGATGCAGCGGAACAGGCTGCAGAAGCCTCCATCTGTGCTACCAAGACCTCTAAGCAAGTTGCCAAGACGGTGCGCCCCGGCGAGGAAGAGAAGGCGGAGGGCAAGGTCAACCTCAACCTCAACGGGGACGTTTCCAGCAAGCAATTGAAAAAGAAGGTCATGCGCGGAGCTGAAGACGCCAAGGATGATGCGCTCGCCTCGATCTCGAAGAGTGGACGTCAGCTCAAATCTTACGTGGACGAAAAGCTTCCTACGGATGTCAAGGATGCTTTCATCGAGCGCTTCAAGGCAGTAAGCGCCCGCGCTCTCGGATCGCCGCCGGCCGGCGCGTGCAAGAATCGCCGGACTTACTTTCATCCTGTTTCTTACCTCACTAGGTCGTAAACGAAATTCAGTCCAACCCTGACTACGAAGAATCCCTCAACACGATTATTGGTCTCGTTCGCAAGTACGCCGCGCGCAGCAAAGATGCGCTCAAGGAAGCCGCTTCATCCGTCGAAGCCAACGTTGAGACGAACGACAAAGCCGATTCGGCAGCTTCCCTCTTCCGCGAGATCGTCGAGTCCTTTACTGGCGACTTGTTCCCAGTCTTTCAGGCCGCTGATAAGGTCGCCCGTGATCTCGAAAATGACTCCCGCATCGAGTCTCTGCTTGAGTATGCCGAATCGTTGCTTGACCGCGCCATCAACGATCCAGGTTACATCACCTCCTCGCGTGCACAGCGCCGAGCGGAGTCGCTTTATGATCAAGCACAAGAGCTCGTCAACTTGAACGCTGCATGGAAGAAGGATGCGGATAACTTTGTCGCTGAGGCGAACAAGTGTCTGCAACGCGCAGCCAATGACAAGGCACTGGTCCAGCTCGGTGATCGTTTCGAGCGTCTTGGCAAGGCCTTCACCAAGTTTACCCAGACCGGTTTCACGCTCACCGACGCTGGGTCGATGTGGTCCGACCTCACTCAGGTCTTCTTGCCGCGCATCCTAGGCGCCCTCGAGGAGATCCCTTTGCCTCGCGTTGAGTTCACGTCGGAGGAAGTTGATCTGGTCATCGACAATGTTCGCTTCACTTCGGCTTCGTTCGTGCCCGACGCTACTCATTTCAGGAACCACAACGAAATCTCAGTCAAGAAAGGGTGTAAGTTTGTATCACCTTGATCTGTGGTGACACCTAACTCACGCGGTCTCTGATGTTTCTCGTGACTGGTTGTTACCAACAGATGCGGCATACGCCTCCGAGTTCTCGACATCGACGACACTTTCCATCTCGGGGTTGCGTCTTCAAGCTAAGGACATCTCGTATTATCTCCACAAGAAGACGGGTTGGCTCACTATCGAAGACTACGGCATGCTGGATATCAAAATCGGTACCGAAGGAGAAGATGACGGACTCGATGTGACACTCACCGTGAAAAACGCAGAAGAGAGCGATCGCGAGTCATTCTTCAAGATGGCCCGAGTGGAGGTTGCCGTCACTGGGTTCTCCATTTCCATCCACGATTCACAACATCCGATCCGAAACTTCTTCGCACGCCCGGCACTTCGAGGCTATATCGAGAAACAGTTTGTCAGCACTCTCGAGGAACAGATAGGGGCGATGTTCCAGCAAGCGGACCGAGTGATATATGACCTCAATCGCAAGGCGGCCGGTGCTCGCGTCGCTTCGCCTGATCCGTTGACGTTCCTTCGAGCAGTCTTTACGCCCACGAGACCGAGTTCGATCTCCAGCGTGACCTCCACCGGCATCACCAAGGTTGGGCCCAAGGGGGAATACATCCTCGCCATCGGTGTAGAAGAGGAACTCTTGCCGGGAAAGCGCACTGGTCTCGGTCGCAAGGGCCGTGACGTCGTCGCGAAGAAGCGTGGCGCCGAAAGCCTCATGGAAGAAGGTATCAGTCAATACGAGCAAGTGCGCGATACAGTCGAAGAGGTCGGCGAGGCGATCGGCGAGGAAGCCCAGCGCATCCAGAAGGAAGCCCGTGACCAAGCCCGCAAGGAGCGTCGTGATTCCGGCTGGAAGTCGCAAGCATTCGACGTTTAAATAGGAAGAGATGGTCCGGGTATCGTCACATCAGTCTCCTGTTCTTTTCGTGAGCTCGGGTCGGTATACATGCATTCACCGCTTGTGCCCCTGTACCCGCTTGTGAGAGTCTCTCAACGTGCTAGTAGTGCTCAACTTCGTTGTGTAAAATACACGCCAGTTGCTGAAATGTGATACCGAATGAATCTGTGAACGCTTTATCGTTGGCCTTCACAAACAGGGAAAGGCAGGGCCAACAGGCGGTGATCTGGTGGGACGGCACGATAGCCTATCTCGGACTCGGTTTGGCCGATATTTGAAGCACGGCATTTGTCAGTGCACTTGCCACGCTTGATGAGCTGCCTTCACGCAGGTGAGACCCTGCGAACATTTTCCGCGTACCACGCATATTCACACTTTCCAGGTAGGAACAAGGCGTCGTCGCTATTGCATGACGTTACTTAGAGTGAAGCGAGCCTTGCGAAAGTTGCTCCCCGGGGACGCCCGCCGTCTTGACATCATCACTAGACCAAGCGGTGCTCGATCGAGATCGACCAAAGCCTAAAGTCGGTACCTCCCTGCCGAGCGTGCTGTTCGCTTTTGCATTCGTACCTGCTGTGCGAAGCCCGTGCATTTCACCGTCCTTACAGCCAACGTTAATCCGACAACATAGGAAATACCGGCCTGACACTGCAGTGCCATTAATTTGCTAATCACCCAGCCACTGCAGCGGCGTCATTTCCGGCTCCAGCCTCTTCCCGGCGCTTCAAGCCCTTTCCGCACCCGCGAGCAGCGCGCCACACGATCGGGCACCGGCAGATCGCGGCGTGACTCTCAGTGCTATCCCCAATGACGAGTCAGAGTCCTCCTCCCTCTGCCGCTACTCCCAGGCTACTCAATCATGATCTCCAACTGAGGGTAGTCATGCTCTACTTCGATAGGCCCGAACAAGGCTTCGTTCGATCCGACGACCCGAGCAGCGTCGCACGACACGACCTCTCTTGGGTTGCAGACGAGCGGCGTCGCTACGAGTCTGCCCGCCGCCCGCACCAGTCAAAGCAGCGACATTCCTTCCAGTAGGGTCAACACCACTCCCAAAAGAACTTCGTCGGTGACATTCACCCCGCCACTGCTTGACGAACCAGATCAGGTCCTCCAACGTGGGCCACGGACCGTCGAAACAGATCCGAACGACGGTGCATCCCACTTTGGGTGCACAGGCGCGGACGTTCATCTGAATGCGCTCACCGAGAAGGCAACACACGACGTCAGGACTCTGCAGACGGTCATTCGTAAGTGATCACACAGCGATAAATATACACAACGTTGCTTACCCAACATCGGGAGCCAATCCTATCAGACGACCACAAGCATCATCACGAGACCGAGTACGTGACAAAGCTGCGGGATCTGCACATTCATCACCACCACATTCAACACCATGTGCAACCACTCGTTGACGACTCGAGTTCGAAGGAGCAACACTACTACCAAAGCATGCCTGTCCAAGAAAAATTTGGTACGTCTCTCTGACGTGATGAACCAAACCGTACCTGTGAAACTGAAGGAACAATATGAATGGCAACAGAGCAAAGAACCAACTCGCCAAATGATCTCGAATTGTGGGCACTGTTGAACAAGCAGCGCCATACCGAAACACAAACTTGCCATGAGCGAATCGTTATACAGAACGGCGAACAGGTCCACGAGACGGTGCATTACCATGTGAGCGTTTCTTCTGAAACCGCGGTCCAATTGTGTTTCTTCGGAGCGCCTGATCCCACACGCAATCATTTTCCAAAAGGTCCACAACATTATTCAGCCCGTGATTTATCGGGATAGGCCCGTCCCTTCAGTGTGTACGAGCCCAAACGTTGTTCGTTGATGCACACCTTTAGTTGCTCACGTCTGACCGACGCCCGCACACTTATCGGGCCGCCGGGGCAGCGTCTGCATTTCGAACCAAAGCGATGCCGCCCAATTGAAGTTCGGGTTTCGAGCACAAGTTTACAGCGAGGGGTGTATGAGAAATTCAACTCGATTACATACAACATTATCTCCGCTTCGTGGTGTCCCTAACCGCTGCCAGTCGGCCCGCATGCCCTGGGGGCAGATTCAGCTTGCGATTTGCGATTGTACGCGCACTATCAAGGTCAAGTTGGAAGCCCGGGATCTTGATATTGTAGCTCCTCTCAAGGTGCAGAGCAAGATCTTTGACTTCGAGTCGATCTGATTTGCGATGCTTCGCCAATTGACACGAGAAGCGGGTGATAGAATCGATGAATTCGTCCGCGATCTCCAGCAGTAACTGTATGACAAGGCAGAATGCACGGCAGGAAGAGTGGTCAATCGAAGGCTCTGCGTTGCGCCAAGTACAACGTAGCTCACATCTTCGACTTCATCGCTGAGCCTTTCCTTGGGATCGACGCTTTCCACCAGCTCCCGGATCTTGCGTTTCGACACCGTCCTACCTTTCGAATCCTCTCTCAAATCTTGCATCACACCCCCAACCTTGCCCGATCCCTTTGAGGGATTCCCTGCGGTGGGCGTAGCTCCTCCAACCCCAGCCGGCTCGGTTGGCCCATCTTTCGTCGAAGAAGGGCCACCCACGGCGTCCGCAACAGCCTGAGGCGTGAGGCCAGGATGCTTGATGATCGCTGGTGCCGACACGCTCGGGCTGTTGGCCAGTCCGGACAACAAGGTGGGTCGAGGTGCGGTGAACGATTCAGGCGTGGGAGCCGGGATCGACAATTGAGAAGGAATCAGGTTTGCGCTCGCGTTCGACATCAAGTACGAGACGCTGACTTGGGCAGGAGGCGCGGCAGACGTGGCAGCGGAGGTACCCGTGGCGCCAGCGTTCGAAGTACTGGTGTTGATGGGGAGGGGTGCAACAGGATTCCCTGTTGAAGCAGCGGCGATCGCGGCTTGCTGCTGCTGCTGCTGTGTCATCTGCTGGAATTGCTGCGCCTGTGCAAGAGCTTGCTGGTGCTGGATCTGAGACAATTGGCCGATCGCAGCAGAAGGGGGGGCAGCGGCTTGCCCAGCAGCGCTAGGGCCTGCAGGGCCTGGCACCGGGGGTCGTGGCTGATGGGATTGCGCCGCAGCAGCGTCTTGAGCTTGCTGTTGCTTTTTCGTAAACTTTTTGGCCGTCTTGGTGGACGGAGGTGTTGAGCCAGCAGGTGCTGAGCTCGAGCCAGCGGAAGCTGTCGGAGGGCCAGCAGTTGAGCTTCCACCAGACGGGTTTGCGGCGTCTTGCGGGAGAGGTAGAAGCTGAGCACCACCCACAGTCGGTGACTGACGGAGACCTCCCGGTGTTTGCCCTGTTTGCTGCTGCTGGCCATATTGTAGCGGAGAAGCGGTTCGGAATTGAGAATTTAGGCCATTCTGTTGAATCTGCTGCTGCTGATGGTGTTGCTGCTGATGTTGGAGCTGCTGTTGGAGCTGCTGCTGCTGTTGCTGTTGCATTTGCAGCTCACGTTGACGCATCGCAATCCTCTGAGCTTCTTGCATCTGGGCAACACCGCCGACGCCAATCATGCCAGGATTGCTTGGACCAGCTATCGACCCCCCAGCATTGCTCGTTTGACTGGCAGCAATCAGCAGTTTGATCACTCTCGAAAGATTGGCTCGAGCCTGGTCGAGCTCGGTCTGCATTTGGCGTCGTTGCTCGTCGGTTAAGTCATTCCTATGAGCGGCAGTTCGAGTCGCAGGATCAGTGCTGGTGCGAGAAAGAACCCGAATTGCGTAACCGACCGGCAGGTCTGTATCTACCTCTTGAGCAACTCTTCGATGTTTTGAACACGCCGCTGTAGAGCCTGTACAGCTTGTTGCGGACTTTGACCGGCGTTTTGAGACTGTGACATATGTACATACACGGGATGTGAGCTGGAGCTCTGAGATTGCCCACGTTGACACTGGACCGGGTCCGTGTGTAGTCGTGCACAAACCTGATGTTGCTGTTGTGCTCCACCTTGCATTTGCTGCTGTTGCTGCTGCTGCTGCTGCTGTTGGAGTTGTTGTTGCTGCTGCTGCTTTTGTTGTTGCTGTTGTTGCTGCTGTGCGAACTGCTGCGCGAGATGCTGTTGCTGAGGCTGTGGCATTTGCTGGTAGATACTTTGTTGTGGCTGCTGTTGGTGTTGCTGCTGTTGTTGTTGTGCTGTGAGCAAATTTTCAACCAAAGGTACAGTCAGCTTTTCGGTATCTCACTCGTGCTAGCCCCGGGATCGGGTTGTAGGAACAGGGGACCCACGGTTTGATGGCCTATTTGCGGCGATCACAGCTTTGAGCAGCCCCATATGCTCGGGGGAGAGTCGGTCGCCGCGGGCCATGTTGACGAGTTGGGCGAGGAGAGGGGACTGCTGACCGCTGGGTGGATAGAGCACGCTTTGCAGATGTTGGATCGCGGCCTGCATGTTGCCTTGCAAGTGAAGTGGATACAAGTGCGCGACTGAAGGAGACAAATTGAACCAGCCACCGAACCAGCATCAGTCTCATCATCGAGGCCAACATGTAGCGCAACCCAGTGGCGCAGAGAGCGAGACGAACTGAGAGTGGCTTCGACATTCTGAGCTTGCTGTTGATGCTGCTGCTGCTGGAACTGCTGCCCCTGCTGTTGCTGTTGCTGCTGCTGCTGCTGCTGAAGCAGCCGCTGTGCGTTGAGCATAGCTTGTTGCTGCTGCTGTAGATCCATCTGCTGGTGTTGCTGCTGTTGCTGCTGCTGCTGCTGCTGAGGCGGGGGTGCGCGCAGGGGAACGGTGATGCCATTCTGTACGAGGTAATCCTGCACGGCCTGCGAGGTCGGCTCCTGGCCCGTCGATTCGCGCGTGACACGGAGAAAGTCTTGGAGGTTCTGCAGCTGTTGCGGCGTGAGCGTGCTGGCCGGCAGTGCAGAGGCTCCGCTCCCGGGTCCCAAGCGAGGCGGCATCGTACACGCTGACCGCTGAACCGCGTCCTTGAAGGTGGGGGTCGAGCTTGGGGCTGGCGCTGGGGTTGATTGAGGTTGTACAGCGATGTTAAGCGTGCTCTGCGGCTGGGAAGACCACACCAGGGGAGGTACCTAGGGTGAGCAGGAGGCAATGCGGTCCGTCGAGCCAAGTCACACGCTGGAGCTTGCGACCTGGCCGCGCCGAGAAGGATGGCAGACACCCCGATGACAAGGCCATTACAATTCTCTGGTCGGTGGTCCCACAAGTAAAGGTCCTATCGTTCCTGCCTCAAGGGGGCTCACCTGATCTGACGGAAAGTTTACGGCACGGCACGGTCACGCGTGGACTGAGCCAGAAAGACCGCGAGTAGACCGCGAGTAGACCGCGAGTAGCTGAGTAGTAGCTGCGAGTCAAGCTAGTCAAGGACCCCCGAAAGCCCAGCCATAGGCGGCCCTCTAAAAACGGCCTTTTTCGAGGCAAAATGTTCAGAATTTTTCCCGGATTCTGACTGAAAATGTCCAAATATGAGGGCCGCCTAGTGTTGAATAATTTCTCAAAACTACTCTACAAGCTGTACAATGCTCATAAATCTTTCTGCGCTACGCGTAGACTGCATTCCCGCCGCGCGCCGGCGGGAAAGGTTGCGCGCGCGCACCAAGCACCAAGAGCGCTGCCAGCACGACCGCCAACGAGCCTTTTTCCTGATGAAATGGACTCGAATAGGATCTCAGCTTTGTTTATTAACTTGGCCTTTGATGGATTTAAATGACACTATAATCTACATCTACCTAAAAGAATGCACGACAAAATAAGGTTCACAGCCGCGCGCTATATCCTAATACCTAGAAATCTCTGGAAAAGTCGGAGGAGATGCAGTTGAGCACACTGGCTAGGCCAGTAGTGTAGGACTCATTGACCCTGAATCAGAATCAATCATGCCCACCAAATCCCCCTTGGGTGCTTTACAGAGACACAAGGCGAGCCTTGGACTCCTGAATTGACGCCCGAAGCTCTCCGAGTGCCATTTCGGTGATCGGTTCCAAAGAATCCGACGAGAATCGGCGCCGGCGAACCCTGTGAATCTATCGACCGACTAGGAAAAGAAAGATATTTCTCGGCGAGAGAGCTTACAGATCGAAAGGAAGAAGAGGAGACGTAGCTCGACAAGTCGGCGTTCCGAGCGAGGGACGATCAAAAAAAAAACGATAAACGACTCCAATCGCAAATGTAAGGGGATGCCTTACAGGAACAGCCCCATAAGCAGCCTCTGAGTAGCTAGAACTATCAAGTTCTAGTTACGACTTGCTTTTAGCCTAGCGGTCAAGAACGACAGATTGTATTTTATGCACATCAGAGGCGCATACCGTACAGCAAATGCAGACACTAACGCGCTCCAAACGCAAACAGCGCGCCGCTGGGCCGGCTATGCCCTGCGCCTCCAGCCTCCCGCTACCCTGGTCTGCGCTTCAAAGTTCGACCGGAGGGAGGAAAATGTCCAAAAATGAGGTGAGCCTCGACCCATTTTGAGCCAAAAATGTCCAAATTTGCGGGCCGCCTCTGGCTGGGCTTTCGGGGGTCCTGCTAGTCATGGGAAGCTAGCGCGCGCGGAGGTCACATACCCCCCGAAGATCGGTCAACTCAAGCTTTGATCCGAGTAGTCCGCGAACCCCTCTTCCTCGAATGCAACCTCGTTTCGTTGACGTTGCTTTACTCCCTCCTATCACCTTATCCACCCGAAGTGATGGCTCCGGATCCTGAACCACTCCGAGCTACCCAAGGGTTCTCATAGGATCAGATCTGATCTGATCCTGATCCTAATTTTCAGGATCAGATCGATCCTGATCCTAGCTGGGCAGGATCAAGATAGGATAGATCATGCCTCGGAGAATGAAAAAAAAAAAAAAAAAAAAAAAAAAAAAAAAAAAAAAAAAAAAAAAAAAAAAAAAAAAAAAAAAAAAAAAAAAAAGAGGAAAGGGGGAGGCGATGTAGCGTCGTTACTTGGTAGATAGCCCTTTAACTGATACCTGCCGTTCACAAGAGCGCGCTAGGCAGGCTGACTTAGTCTGGAGAACGCGTGAGCAACGCGGGAGGCTGCCGGCTGCCGGGCGCTGTCTAGTGAGCTATCTTGACTCGTTGTGGCGCGTCTGGGTCTTCCTCACGCCATCTCATCTCGTCACAACACTGGCTCGCCCTGCTCTTCCTCACACGACCTGACAACCACCATCCCGGCTTTCACTCGAGCATCATCGTCATGGCCGTCCGCCGACCCCAAAACATTCCTTCCGCTGAGGATGACAACACTCCTACTCACTTCTCTGATGAGAAAGCCGAGTCTGCTTTCCTCAAGAAGCTCAGATACGGCAGCGCCAAGTTCCGTTGGCGCTCTCGAACTGCTGATGTCGCAAAGGCCTACCTGTTCAAGCGCAACGCGAACCTTTGGCAACATTACGACATCCACATTATCCGCAAGTTCAAGGCACCCGTCCGAGGCGAACCCGACGACGGCTTCGGCGGTAGCTTGTTCCTCCAGCCCATGTGCAAGACACGTCCGAACCAGCACGTGGTCGCCGGCGCGTACTACGAGGCTGTGACCAAGGATGGCATCAACAATTGTCTAAGGACGATGGCGAGATGCGCGGCACATTATACCGGGAAAACTGTAAGTTTGGATTTGAATGCGCCTCATGAAGTGCGATTCAAAGTGCGTCATCTGACCCGCAACCACCTCTCAGGTGCAACCATCGATCACCTCGTCCTTCTTCAACAAGATCCGCTTCGCCGCTTGCGTTGTCTTACATGTCGCAACATCCAAGGAGGCGTTCACACACTTCGATCGAGCACGCAACCCGTATTTGACGTTGGCTTTGGCGACCGCCAATGACCAGGCTTCTCTCAGTAGTAACGACACCGTGGCTCGTCATATGAAGGCCGTTCACGACGCGATGGCCGCGGAGTTTGGAGCGTTCCTCGTCAAGCGCAATCGCGGACTCCATCTGGTGCTCGATGGCTGGACTTCACCCAACTCGCTCAGCATACTCGGAGTCGTTGTCATCTACGCAGATGGAGGTGTCACACATCGCAGAGTCCTCAAATTCATCCACTGTACGTCTCGCCATACATCAGCAAAATGGGCACTCGGCGCGCACCGCTTAAAGGCGCTTAAGGACGCTTAACAAGACGTCCTTAAGCCCCGCGTCTTGTTAAGCGTCCTTAAGCGTCCTTAAGCGGGGCTTAAACGCCTTTAAGCGGTGCGCGCCGAGTGCCCATTTTGCTGATGTACCGGTCGAGACTTGGCCAGGATTTTGCACAAGTGCTGCGAGGACTACGGAATCTCTCATCTCATCCGATCGTTGGTGATGGATAATGCCTCAAACTGCAACACATTGGCGATTGAGTACAAAAAACTCAACACGGACTGGTACGGGCCCAAGATGCGTGTTCGATGCTTCGCCCACATCATCCAACTGGTCATGGCCGCGCTCTACTCACCTTTCAGCATGACGCCCATTCGAGTCGGTCAAGAAAAGAGGCCGAGTACCTCCTACGAGCCCCAAGCTTCTGCTACGCCAACTACAAGCGATCTCATTGCCGAGATTGAAGAAGACGACCCCTCCAACACCAACATCGCGCAGCTGGCGGAGCGTATGAACGAAGCACAAGATGCTGCTGATATCGCTCACCTCACCAGCGTCACTTCGGGCAACGAGGAATTATCTGCTCTTGTGATGGTCCAAGAGTCGACAAAGGGCGTCTTACGCCGGGCCTTTCAGTGGGCCGCGGTCGAAAGGATCAAAATTCCGGCGCGCGCACGAGGCGAAGCCGCCTCACTCATCCACGTCATTGCCGATTTTGCGCAACACGTCTCGGGATTCTTCGCTTCTGCGTTGAGTCAGCACAATTGGGCCACCGCTGTCAAAGCCCGCCCCGCTTTGAGCCGACCGTGTCAAACCGAGCTCACACGTCGGAACGATACTCGCTGGAATTCAACCCACGAGTGCTTGACGACCTTTGTTGACTTCGAGGAAGCAGTCGAGCACTATCTCAGCAGCACTGGTACTAGTGGGCCAACCACCGACAAATACTCGCTTTCGCCAACACAATGGGCGGATGCGGCCGCGCTCGTGGCAGTCGGTGAACCGTTCAAGCAGCTCGCGGTGTCCGTTCAGGCCGGTGATCCCCAGGGCTGGAAAACCATTCGGAACTTCGAGAAGATGGAAGCCGACCTGTTTGCAATCACCATAGACCACAAGGCAGGAAGTCTTCTCAGAGTGGGTGCAAAAGCTGCTTTGTTTGTCAGTGGTAAATACTACGCCAAGGTTGGCGATGACGCGCTTCCGGCGTTTGGCTCGGTCTTCTTCCACCCGGGCCACCATCTCGAGTTCTTCCTCCGAAAAGGCACGGCCTGGGTCGAGGAAGATTGCGATGGTAAGTTGGAGGAACTGCACGAGATGTACCTGCAGGTGTACGTGCCAGCGTACGGCTCCATCTATCCCGGATCTTCAGCACCTCAAGCCTTCGCGCCCGACGAGGAAATCTACGCGCAAAATTCCAGGTCTTTCGCGACAGCCGGTCTTGACCCTTTCCGGGTATACGCGAAGCAGGCTCGAATCTTCCATGATGATCTGGCTCAATATGGTCATAATCCGGTGATGTACTGGAAGGCCCAGCAAGGCATCCCGTCACAAGCGGCACTAGCGGAAATGGCGATCGACTTCTTGACGATCCCACCCACCGCTTGCGATGCGGAGCGAGCTTTCTCCGCGGGACGCCGCACCATCAATCACTTGCAACATGCGACCTCACCGGAAACCCTGAACGTGAAGATGTGTCTCGGAAGCTGGGCCGACGCCAGAGATCCGCTTCATGGCTCAACGGAGGCCACAATCAGAAGGGCAACAGAAGTTCTACAGGGTATGTACCACTATCTGACATGACCTCTGTTACACAAATCTAAACTGACTATAAAATCATGTTCGCATTTTGTAGATGTCATGCGAAACCCACCTACACCGGCGAGGGCAACGCGCGCGATCGGAGCTCATAGAAAAAGTAGTAGTGAGAATGATGCGCTCAACACCGATAGCGACAACTAGTGAGGTGTAGTCATCTGTTGCCATATAAGGCAATTAAATGTCTCAGATCAAATTGATCCTTCTGGATAGGAACAAGAAAGGATAGATCAACGCGGATTGGGAAAAAAAATAAATCGGATCTGATCCGATCCTCCGGTGATCTGATCCTATGAGAACCCTTGGAGCTACCGGCTCCACGTCTCTCGATGGCAACGGTCAAGACGCGAACTGGATCCGTCAACTCAGTCTCGAGTACTCAATCAACCTGCAAAAGACTCTGGACGAAGAGAAGGAGCCTGCCGAGCAGCAGTTGATGCAAGCCATCGGGCAATTAAGTTGGGTGTTCGGTGCCGACGAAAATCTGTCTCGGTTGCGAACGAGCGATCGCTGTACTGACTCGCGTATAGTCGATTGGCAACTGCTAGAAGCCGAGCGGAGTCGGTGAAGCCTGAAAGCTGACAGCAATTGTTAGAGCACCATAGATCTCGTTCTCTTTTAGAGTTCTGCTTGGCTCAGGAATGCAAACGCAAAGCTCGTTACACAACTTCGATGCCCTGGCAGCGGATGAGACGAGACTAGACAGACACCGTACCGCCGGAGAACAGCTTATATGGAAAGACGGAATGAACAACAATGTATTCGCAACAAAATGAATCCTAAACTGACAGTTGATAGAGCACGGATGTCTCCGGGTAAACACACTCACGGAACCGGGGAGTAAGAGCAAGAAGATTCGTCGCCGAGCACGAAAGATCCATGCCCTGACTGGCCAAGTCCGCCCACCCGGATAGCGCCCACCAATGCGCCCACACCGCAAAGACAATAGCGACTGTGCACCGATCCCGAAAAATATCGCTTTAGTGTCAAGGTCAAGTAAACTAAGTGCCATCCCTACTCACCATGCCAGACCTGGTGACTCGCGAAAAAGATGTCCCAGCGCCCCGGTGCCGTGCATTCCGGAAACTGATAACCATAGAATGACAGTCCAACCAGATAGGCGCTGACAGACAGCCCGACCGGCATAAGGTACTTGACCGTGTCGAACAAACCGTACAGAACCGCCATGTGCAAGACGGGCATGATTGCGCTGCCGCCCAATGACAAGAAGAACGCGATGCGTGCACTCTTGTACTCCCGTTCGTTGAACCATGCCTGCCAGGGAAAGACCATGCCCATGACACCAAGTGCCCCAGAAAAGACGATGTAGACCGTCGCGAGTTGAGGGCGGCAGTAGAAGCCGTAGTATTCGATTCCCATCACCGAAGCGGCGATGAGGCCCGAAATGCCAACGTAATCGACGCACGCGGCGCCTCGGTGCCAATGATCCGTCGCACATCCGGCCATGAGATGCCAGGCCGTAGAGCACAGAAGGCACTTCATGGCGGCACCAACGAAAACGAGCGCGATTGCTGTGTCGGCCCAGTGCGAGTTCGGCAACCAATGAGGCGAGCCCGGCATGACGTAGACGAGCAGATAGACGAGTGAAAGGAAGCCAACGAAATGGGACTGAGAGTCCACCACTACGTCAGCAAACTGTTCCAAGCTGGGAACGAGCTCATGTGGCTTTCTCACATCAGTGACTCACTTGAATGTTGATGGTCTCATTGTGAATCTCAAAGGCGGATCGTAGCAAGACACCCCAGCGTTCGATCGGATAGAATCGATAGCCCGTGATGATGTGCTCGTTATTGCGCCACGGGAATGGCAGCTCTTCGTACCTCAGCAGACGCTCCTTGCCTCGTGACAATGCGGCATGGTAGAACTTGGCGGCCTCGTCGAGTGCAGCACTGCTCGATGACGAGAGCAGCGCTGTCAGCTCGTTTGCGCCGTCCTGCAGATGCGCGACACCGGCCTGTAGGCTGTCCGAGGCCTCGTTGCGAAGGGTCCGTAGATTATTCGACACTTTATCGAACGTTGCCGTGCCAGGTCGGTACCTCTGCAACGCTCCACCGAGACGGGTCGACTCCGCAGCAAAGTAGTCGCGCATCTCGGTCAGCACAACTGCAGGGGTCGATGGCAAGGTGGGCAGTGTGGGCATGAAGGACGACACCCGCTCGGTTGTTGAAATCGAGTTGAGCACGTGCTGCAGTGCGGCCAACTCGCTGGATACGCGTGAGAGCAAAGCTGAGGCAGAGTCTGACGCACGTTGTCGGCCATTGTCGAATCGGGCGCGGAAGTTGAGTCGGGGTAGCGAGGGGATCGGATGGTCTTCGAGGAAGTGGTCGAGTGCCTGTCGGGCCTCGGGTGAAAGTTGGAACTGCACAAGCGCGGGCGAAGTCGTGCCATCGACGTAGGTTGGAGAATTGAGCGTCGACAAGGAGGGCCACCCGCTGCGAACTGCGTTGAGAAATCGCGAGGCCTTGGTGATGAAAAGCTCGAGCGCGCTGATCTCTTGCTTGACCTGCTCCCATGTCGGCTGGCCCTTTGCCGCGAGTGCGGGGTCGACGGCAGCTCTCCGCCGCCGTGACCTGACAGCGTTCACAATGACGTCGCGCTCGGATTCGCTCAGCTCGGCCAGACACTCGATCTCGTCGTCGTAGGTCTCGAGCGCTTCGTTGTCGCGCTCGTTCTCCGTCTCGGTCTCGGTTTCGGGTTCTACGCAGCTGGAATCACCGCTGCGGCAGTCCTCTGATTCGCTTTCCGCGACATAGGCTTTGAGCAGCTGTATGTTGTGCTCGACCTGGTCGACTCGACCGAGCACGTACTCGCGTAGAGTCCAGATGGAGCCGGACAAATCGAGCGAGGTGAGAAGGGCCGAGCCATAGTCGAGTGACGAGGCCGACGACGATGATGGTGGGCACATGGTGTGGTGCATCGACTTGGCCCTAGGTCGCAGGGTCGGGCGCTTGGATTGGTCTACGTCGGACAGTTCATCAACGGGAGGGTCGGCCGAGGTCGGTGATGAGGGGGGTGAGAGTGAGATCGCCGGCTGTGCGCGTGCACAGAACGGCGACGACAACGCCGGGCCCGAGGACGAAGCCGAAGTCGAAGGGCCCGAGGTTGAAACGCGGCTCGATCGACGCCGCCTCATTGTGCTGGACATGGTGGAATAGCTGTGGGCACTGAGCAGAGACTATGGGATGAACAAGGGAGGAGAGTCGGATCAGCGCCGTCGATGAGCCGGAACGGTTAATGCGCATCGTCGGTCGTCATCTAATTCGAACGCCACACACACGCGCTATTACCAGGCGGGAGGCGCCGCCACCAGGCCGGGAAGCGATGCCACATGCGTCGCAGCCGACAACGGGGGCAGCAGGGGCAACAGGCGGGACACGTGAGCACGGCACAGCAGATGGATCAAACCGGTTGATATTCTGCCGCAAACGGCACGGGGGCCTCAGCCACCCACCGCAGCCGCATCATGCGCATCCGTGGCCCGCGATTCGCAGCCGCTCCGACGGCCTCGGCCTCCACCGTACACGGCATGCAGGTTTTGTCGAATGCGGAGCAACGCACATCCGAAATTGGAATGAAGGCCCCTAGACCCAGATCGATAGCAGCCGAGGCAGTGGCGACGTTGGCGTCGACAATCCTGAAGTCGGCGTCAACGAGTGAGTGAGAACTAACCCTGCTTCGCGGGGTCGTTGCGGCACACTGGGTCGCAAGGGATGGGTTGTGGTAGATTCGGGGTATCGAGCCGCTACCGTTAGAATGTACACAGGGGCGGAGTTGCCGAGCCAGTGCGGTGTGGCACCGTAGTGATTCGCAGAGACAAAAGGTTGGGCTCGGAACAAGCCGAATCTACTGGTCTCGGGGCGTCGGAGTCGGTTATGAGGCCCAGGTACCCAGGTTCCACACCGAGTTGCCTCAATTCAGTTTTCATCGGGGGTTTATTTTGATCGCGCAAAAATTCTGGACTAATCGTTCAGCAATTGAGTAGTGTTGCGGGGTTCCCAGGTCCGCACTGGGCCCGACAAGTAGCGACAACTTGAAGTGCTCCCTACAGCCACTGGTCTCTGCCAAGTCGACCACTGTCGACCATGCTCGTGAGCTCGAGTGAATCGCCGGGCGATGGCTCGTTCACGCCCTCTACCACTCTCTCATACCGGTCCCTCGCTCGTCCCCGTCTTCCTCTGTAGCACCCAAGCCATGGCCTCCCTCCTCCCCTCGTGGACGCGCATGGCGCTTCGCACGTCGTCGCAAGCCCGCTCTCGTGCCGCTGCGGCCGCCGCCATCGCCAGACCAGCCCCAGCCGTCGGAGCCTCACGCGCCTACTCAGGTTACGGACGAGAGCTGGCCGGCTTGACCGAGGATCAGAGCGAGCTGCGGGAGTCGATTGCGAGCTTCGTTGATGCTCATGTCGCTCCCTTGGCCGACCAAACGGACAAGGTCAGTCGCACGTTGTCTCGCTCCGGATCGAGGCGGTGGCGAGGCTGTCCGACACCTGAGCTCAGCGCCCCATCCGCGGACGGGTCGGCCTGACCTGGTCGGGGTGGAGCTCATCTTTGGCTCGCTTCGGCAAACCGAGTCGACCCCCCGCTCGACTCGCGACGCGAACCGATTCATCATCAGTAACTGACTCATGTCGTCGATGTGCACAGGAGAATGCGTTCCCGATGCAGCTATGGGAAAAGTTTGGCGAGATGGGAATTCTCGGCATCACCGCACCCGAAGAGTGAGTGTCAGATTCCCTTCAGAGCAGGCCTGAACAGGCCTGAACCTGAGCATGCGAGGACCCCGGAGAGATTGACTGCACTGCATTCGGCTTCTCCTCTCGCGAGTCCAAACCAGGGCTAACGCATGATCTAGTCCACGTGGTTCAGGTATGGTGGACTGAACAAGAGCTACCTCGAACACGTTATTGTCATGGAAGAGGTGAGTGACGAGCGATGCTCGCCAGCGCTGCGCTCGCGCGTTGGCCCACGCCACAACCCTTCTGAAGCCTTCTGATCCCCACGGCACGATCGGGATCGCCGCCGTGCTGTCAATCGAACGCTCTCGCTGATCACACTCGCCTGGTGATGCTCACCCACCTCGCTTCTTTTCGGAGTGACGCAGCTCTCACGCGCATCCGGCTCGATTGCACTGTCGTATGGAGCCCACTCGAATCTCTGCATCAATCAGGTCAGTCCCGTGCCTAGCTCTCCGGGTCGCACTTCCCCTGCTGCGCCGGCTCTCGAATCTCGACGCCGTGGTACTGACCGTGCTTGGCACCCACTTGTGCCCACCTTCCCGATCATGGATAGCTCGTCCGCAATGGTAACGATGCCCAAAAGGCAAAGTACCTTCCCGACCTCATCTCGGGCAAAAAGGTCGGTTCCTTGGCCATGAGCGAACCGGGGAGTGGGTCCGACGTCGTCAGCATGAAGCTCAAGGCCGAAAAGAAGGGGGATCGATACGTCCTCAACGGCAACAAGTTTTGGATCACCAACGGACCCGATGCGTCCACTTTGCTCGTCTACGCTAAGACCGAGCCAGACAAGGGATCCAAGGGCATCACGACATTTATTATCGAAAAGGGGATGAAAGGCTTCTCGACCCATCAGAAACTCGACAAGTTCGGTATGCGCGGAAGCAATACGTGCGAACTCGTATTCGAAGACTGTGAAGTGCCTGAGGAGAACGTTCTCGGCCCCGTCAACGGGGGTGCCCGCGTCTTGATGTCGGGCCTCGACCTCGAACGACTGGTGCTGTCCGGTGGTCCGCTAGGCTTGATGCAAGCCGCTTTCGACGTCGCGATCCCCTACGTTCATGAACGGGAGCAGTTCGGACAGGCCGTCGGGACTTTCCAACTGATGCAGGGCAAGATCGCCGACATGTATACTAAGCTGTCGGCGACGCGAGCTTACGTCTATGCCGTTGGGCGGGCCTGCGATGCTGGTCATGTCAGTCGACGCGACTGCGCAGGCGTCATCTTGTATTCAAGTGACCGAGCGATGGAGGTGACCCTTGAGGCGATGCAGATGTTGGGTGGCAACGGATACATTAAGTGAGTGTCTCGATCGAGATGAGCTTCGAAATTCCTCGAGCTACATCGACTGACCTCAACGACTTGGGCCTGTGACTTTTAGCGACTACCCCACGGGACGATTGGTGCGGGATGCGCAGTTGTACCGTGTGGTGAGTTTCTGGGGGAAAGCATACAAGCTCCTTTCTCTCGATGCTATAAGGGACGCAAAGAATCTGACGGAGAGCCTGATTTTCTTGACAGGGTGCCGGTACATGCGAGGTTCGACGTTTGTTGATTGGCCGAGAGTTCAATCAGGAGTTTGGGATACGTAGCTAGAGAGGGCCGAACCCCTGGTCTTGGATCGTCAAGAGCCGGTCGTGGTCTGGAATGTGATAAATATGCCCCAGGCGAATGAGTTACGCGAGAGTATGGTCCGTAGGCTCTTGCGCCCCCCCCAGGTCCGAGTCAAACCCGTTCGCCAGGCCACCGAGAGTGTTCTTCCTTGAAACGCTGTTCTCTGGAGTGGCAGGGGAGGAATTGTCCATAGGAAAAGAGATCGTATTTCATACGACTAAATACAGATCATCGAATTATTTCCTACCAAAGCTAGGTAGTCGACCATTCAACGACAGCGCCAAAGAACAGGCCACCATTGAAGCACCTCGCGGAAAGAATCGAAACCGCCTCATTCCCTTCCAAGGAACATCGCCGACTTGTCTTTTCCTTTTTCAAAATCGACATTCGGATCCAGGATCAGATCGCTTAAGCCGACGTCAGGTTGGCCTTCCACTCCTTGGATGCCTTGACCAGAGGTTGCTTGTGGCCCGACTTCTTGGCCTTGCCTTCTTTGGCCGACTTCTCCGCCGCGAGGGCTTGACGGATCGACGTCTTGGCGTAAGGGTTTAGGCGGAACAAGACGGCTCGGTTCTTCAGCGCGTTCTTGCGCTGGACGTTGGCGCGCTTGGTTGTGGGCGCACCGGCGGCCTTGACGACGGATTGGATTTCGCTGAAGAAGAAAAGAGGGCATAGAGCTCAGAGGGTCAGCGAAGATGCCATTTTTGGGCCTGATGGCCGAGTGAGATGATCATGAGCAAGAAGACTGACTCGGAGTTGATGATGCGGGTGACATCGGGGTTAGTGATCTTGGAGATGGGGAGGGTGTAGCCCTTCTTAAGGGTCGAGGCTTTCTCGTAGGTGCCGAACACCTCGTCGAGCTGGGCGAAAGCGCCCTCGGTCCAGATGACGAATCGACCCAGGTGACCTCCGGGTGCGAGTTGGAGAAGGTTGAGGCTTCGGACGTTGGCGGTCTCGACGCCGGGAATGTTGCGGAACGCCTTGACGATGCCCTTGTCCTCGTTGTAGACGATCAGGGGGCCGCGGCGTTGGCGGTGCTTGCGGTTGCGGGCCTTACCCTTACCGGCGCGGACCTTCTTGGACACGATGACCTTCGTGACGTCAGCGTGGGCGTGGAGGCCCTGGAGCGCGGCGACGGCGGCCTTGGTCTTTTGGATCGACTCGACTGACGACGAGACGACGAGGGGGATCTCGGAAACGGCCTCGATGCGGTGGCCACGGGCGAGGACGAGCGAGGGGAGAGCGGTGGCCGCGACGGCCGAGACGACGGCGAATCGCTTCTGGTTCAAGTTGACCTTGACCTGCCACTTGCGCCAGGTCTTGGTGGGCGCGAACATGCGACCGCCTCGGCACATGTTACCGAACGCAGCTTGGCCCGAACGGTGCGTTCCTCCACCACCGACACGGGGGATACGCGCGACGGCACGACCGGTTCCCCACGACTCGGCCGAGGTCTGGTGACCAGCATTCTCGGCGACGGAGTAGGCCTGGCGACGGTTCTTGGCGACCGACTTGTGGATCTGCGCCACGACGTCGTTACGGATCGGCGCGGTGAAGACGGCGGGCAAAGGGAGCGTGCTCGTCGACTCGCCTTCGAGCGAGCGCACTTGAACAACGGGACGCGAGGCCATGATAGAGCTGGAGAAAGGAGGAAGCCCCCATAAGAAAGCAGAGGACATGCATCAGCTTACGATCCCTGTTCGCAGTGTGCAGGTACGATGAACATGGCGCGGACAAGAGCGCTACCACAATTTGGCTCAGCGAAGGCCAATCGCGGCTCCGCGCCAGCACGCGGGCGGTTGGCGTCGCAGCGTCAAGCTACCTTGTGTTGCCGGGCCACGCGAGTCGCACCACGGCAACGGCAGATCGAACACAGGTGTGTGTGCACAAGTACCGTCGAGCGAAGAGGTGGAGACGAGTAGCCCCACAGTGACAGTGAACGAAGTCCACTCTCTGCACGTCGGGCGTATTGTACACGTCGAGCTTGATCGCACCGGCGCACCGCCCGCCCCTCACGCAGCTTTTTTCCTCCGCGCAAGTTCCCGCTCGCTCGCACTCGCACCTACGTCGGCCGGCCATACCCGTTCCAACGCCAGTGACAGAACATGACCCTAGTCGTCGAAGCGTCCAAGAAACGTGGCTCGGGCGGCCAAGAGACTCACAAGTTCCTGTGGTGGGGAGGGTGGGGAAAGGCGTGAGTATGGAAGCGGAGGAAATTCAGCGCTCGCCTCGAGACTGCCTCGAGGTAGTCACGACAGCCTCGCGCTCGGACCACCTCAGACCCCTCCTTAGGTGCAACCAAAAACTACTTGGCTGCACTTTGACGGCAACCAGGCAAAATTTACACGCGGATCTCGACTTGAGGTAAGACGATGCAGTAGTACGACTTCATCTTTCAATCTCTTTTTTTGCTATTAGTACTCTGACAGCCCAAGTCACCGCTCGCTCCAAGTCAATTCTTCGACCCTACATGATAGTGAAGCACGCCCCGGGTGTGCCCAGATTCTTCCATACTATCACAACTATCAACTTACCGCTTTACCCTATGTAAGCTTTCGGCTCGAAACGGCGACGGCGGCTCCCCAGCGTTGATAGAGTCCTGTCCGATTCGCCATTTCCCGATTCGTCGAATGCCCGGTCGGCCGCAGCTATAGCACCCACCCAAACACCATTCATTCCTGATCGACTTTCTTCAGACGCAGATACTGGTGATTTTGCCGCCATGGGCCTCGGCGGAGCCAGTCTGACGATCTTAGGTCGATTGCCAGGGGTAGTAGACGCCTCACCCTTGTTGGCTCTTGGAGTCCGCGGTAACAACTTGAAGAGTTTCTACGCAGTTTGATCCGTTTGGCGTCGAACTAGAGGTTCAATATTATATGAATTCGAATAATGGACCATCTCGCCCCTGAGATACAAGTGAAGCGAAATAGCCAAGGGGGTAGAAGAGCCCGGGATGTCAACCCTGGTTGGAACTCTCACCGGTGAAGCGCGCGATTGGCTCCAAGCGCCGGGTGCTTGAAGCCATTCCCAAGACCAAATTTATTAGCAATGGTTGGGTGAACACTAGCCCGGGGTCGCTCGGGTTCGCACTTAGTTCGCTCCGCAGCACGAACTCGAACCATGGTTTACTTCTACAGTTGCACGGCGCTTGGGGAGGGTAAAACGGTGACAATATACGCAGGCAGAGACAAAGTAAGGCTTCCCTCATACATCTGAATGTGCTTGGCCGCGAGCTGATCGTTTGGGTCGGTCCGACCGGTCGTCCGTCTTGCAGATTGAAAGTAAGCCGTGCATCTGGACAATGTCCTCCACCACACTGCTCACGATCGCATCAGCTCTAATTGATTGTTCGCAGACGAAGACCTTATACGTTATGCGCTACCGCAGGGTACGTGAGCACCTGGACGCCTCACCCGCCGGTATTCGATCACGTGTTCAAGCTGTCGACGAGCATCACTGCAATCCGCCCGACGTAGCGTTGACCAGCCACTGACGGGTCTGCTCTTACCAGCAGACGTTTGGGTCCACGTCGACAAGCTCTCCTCGCCACACATCTATATCCGTCTCCCCACGTGGATTCCGTCGTGGGAAGCGATCCCAAAATCGGTACTTGACGATGCCGCCCAGCTGGTGAAAGCCGGGTCGATCCAGGTGGGCTGACATGGCGCAACGAGTCGGAAACGTTGGATTCGATCACAGATCTGATGAACAACATATCCTTTACGGGTCTTTGTGAGTCAGGGTAAAAAGAAAGACAACATCACCGTGATCTATACGCCAGCGAGCAATCTTCTCAAGACCGGGGAGATGGATGTGGGGACAGGTCAGTGGTTTTCCCAAAGTCGTCACATCACATAACAGCTCCTTCGGTGGCTCAAACGTGACAACCGAAGTCGTCGTCGTCGTCTTCTTCGTGGAGAAGGCTAAGACACTATATCACCGCACTCTTACCTCAGTCTCGTTCAAAAACGATCGACTCGTTCGACGGGTCTACGTCGCTGAGCGCATCAACGCCATCGCCAACCGGCTGAACAAAACACGGGTTGAAAGAGTCGTCGATCATGAGGCTGATAAGATTGAAAGGGAACAGAAGGAGGCAAAGGAGAGGAGACTGGAGTCGAATGAAAGGGTACGTTGCGTGTACTGCCTTTTCGCAGGTCTAGGCATGGCGAACATCAAGCTTTGTCGCAAATTCGTTTTGACGACGCCAACTATTCGACTGACTCTTCGTTGCTGCGATTGACAGAGGAACAGGGAGCTGGAATTAAGCCGACTGAGAAAGGCCGAGTCCGAGTCTAGGGACTATTCAAGGCTACACGAGACGAAAGCCGCGCTGAGCTACGAGGAGGAGGAAGCCGAATGGAACAGTCGCCAGAAAGATGGCGAATTTGATCCCGATGAGGATTTCATGTAGTCCTACTAAGTTGAGACCGCAACGCAAGTATATCTTTGTTCAAGCGCAAATACCACCAACCTCCGACTATGATTGCAGAGCCCAGGCCAGCATGTCCAAAATGTCGTGCAAGGGTCGGAGTTCCCCCGTGTCCCTCTCCCCCCCGAGAGGGCTTTTTATCGGCTCCCGCACGCGAGATCGACGTGCCCCACGTGCTAGCTGCTCGTCCCGAACACGATGAAGCGACTTATCATACTCTATGTCGTGTCCTTTGGAGTCGCAGTCACAAGCTTCTCGCTTGCGCTCGCAGGCCTGCTGCAGCCAAAATGGTCAGTCGCAATGTGCAATATGCCTCGCGTGATGGATCGCATCGACCGTCCTCGAGTGGTAGCCAGCTCGGACGGGCTTTCGCATCGAGTCACCCGGTGTACTGAACAAGCAGCCTGGGCGACCACTGGAAGCTGTTCCACGTCAAGTTAGATGGAATGTGCGAGGCATCACGACAGCTCACAAACCCGTCTCCTCCATCGGAAGGCTGGTGCGCTGCTGGCTGCCCGCGATGACATCATCATCAGATCGGAACCGAAGAATCTCGCCCGTAGCTTATCGGGGAACTTCGTCTGCCTCGTCCTATTCCCTGTGTACAGGATCCACTTTGCTACGCCGCACAATAGTCCTCTCGAGCTGTCGACCAATTATGGACTCTTCCAGCGGTGCGACTCCTCACAGTGGACCGGCGATCGAGTCACGTGTCGACGCTTTCCTACGCGCCGTCAAGACTGTCAGGCTCCGGGCCTGAATGCAGTAGACAAGGCGACCTTGCACTCCCTATTTCATGATCCTGCCTCGACCCCCGAGAGCACAAGTGGGTTATCCATCCGCCCGAGCGCGCTTGAGCTCCAGGCCCTTCTCGGAGCAGTCCCCGCCGACACCAACGATGCATGGGGCTTTTGCGATAGCTGGATTAGTGCCGGGTAGGTTGAGTACACTTCCGCCTGAAGAAATCGGCGTCGGCGTGTGATGATGCACTTGAGAAGTGCTGATCCACCTCTGTGCAACCTTTGCCGATACGCCTTTGCCATTCGGACCCATCCGACTCGGACACTTTCTCGGACGACACAGGTATTTTCAGCAGCTAAGCCTCGTGCTTGGATTCGCCGCTGTCATCGCGTGCTTTGCTGCGATCTTGACACCTCTGCACTCACGGCGCAAGCCGTACCGGTTGATCCCCTCACTCCTGTTTGGACACGGGGTCGCGCTCATCGCCTCGACCTCCCTCGTCGCACACGAGTTCAACACATCCGACCGCTTCATCTATGGCTCGAGGCTAGCACAATCCTTCATCATGAGCACTACGGCTTGGTCATTGGACGTGGTCGTGGTCGCCGCGCTCGTCTTGGTGATTGGGGTTCTCAAGGTCGGGGATGAGGGAGGCTACGAGCGGATTCAGGATTGAGAGGCCCATGTGATACCCGGTCCGACGTGTCGTGTTGCCTTCATGTGCTCGGTGGATTATGAGATGTGTGCAGTGTATGAAAACCATGTTTTTGTTTCTTGATATGCTCATGCTATTTGCTGCAGATGGTGAAGCAAGAGTCTATATCAAAAGTCTCAGTCGTTGGAGGTCGTTGGTCGTGGGGCAACTCTCCCCAGGTGACGTAGTCTGCCGGTCCCTCCTCTCTCAGGCTATCCGCACCACCTCACGCGTCGCGAGAGTCGCGACGGTCACGTTCCCCATGAGTCGTATGGATTTTCCTTTGTTAAACCCGGTCTCGAGCTGGTCTCGAGTCTTGGTACCCTCTCAAGCGTAGTGCCACTGCATTCTCATCAGCAACTTTGCCACTCGCGCTTTAGTGCAATTTAGTGCAATTTAGCGCACTTTAGTGCCAAAAGCGCACTTTTTGTGAAATTTGGCTCGTTTTCTATAATCTCCGGTGCGCTAAATTGCACTAAGCGCGAGTGGCAAAGTTGCTGATGCTCGCGCGCTACCGCTGAGCCCACCTCGATCAACTCCCAGCCGCGTCATCAGATCCTTTGATACGCTCTTCGTCGAGATCAGCGATTCATGAGCAGGCTAGTATTCCACCATTAGGTACAAATCTTGGGGGTCACGTCTGCCACATGTGAGTTGTCCTGCTACGTACGGATCCGGCCATCGACGCCACTAGGGCAGAGTCCTCTTGCCAACCTTCTGTTGCATTCCCCCTCAGTCTCATTTTGGACCACGATCTTGAGGTTCTTCTATCTAAAATTTTGGAGGATCTTGTTGGCGGAGATTTGAGTGGCCAAGGCCTCGTGCAAACCCTTAGCTAGATTCGTACCACATGGACTCGTCCTCCGGCGAAAGCTCAGTGGGAGTAACAAGTCGCTAATCGCAAGCTCTGACATAGTACCCGTAGCCGTGACATTACAGGGCATAGACGGCTGCGACTAGGGTTCTTTTCTTCAAGATCGTCGTCGAGCTGCCCCTTGTCCAGGTCCTCAATCTAGTACGTTCGTCGTTTTTGACGTCGCATCGAGACTCGTGTTCCAGCCATGGTGCCGGCTTTTACATGGTCGTGGTCTACCCCTGGGTCGCAGGGCTTTCAATTGGAGCCCTGGCCATCGAACACTGTTCTTCGGTCGACTTCGGGGTCAACTTCCCCGCTCGCGCCGGGCTGTATCTCGTCAGTGGCGTCATTGCTCGTGAGCCTTCTCGGCGCTTCTCGGGTCCAAAGTTGAGGACTTCAAGCTGAAGGAGGTGCGACCCACGCCGACAGTCTTGGGTCACCAAACTGTTGACGCGGACCTCTTCTACCCCATCACTGCGTTGGTCTATGCTATCGCTGCAGCGTAGTGTCACTGGAGACCCCGGTGTACATCCTGCCCATGTACGCCGAATCGGCGAGTGTTTGCCTCACACGAGCGCAGCAACGCTAAACATGAGGTTTATGGCATCTTTCACCTGCAGCAAGAGGCAAAACTTCGACGGCGGAAAAAATCAAGCTGTTCAGCAACCCCGAGTTCATCGCGTTTGATGCATGCTGGGGGGGCGTAGGTCGTAAACTTGCTTGACCAATTCAACTTTATCAGAGGTCACAGGTTGCGCATCCTCAAAATTCGCTATGCTGCACACAGTGGACAATTAAATGACTCGAGTAATCAGATCGATCCGGGCGATTAGGTGAATTCGGGTTCCAGCAGCGCCGGCGTGCCGTCTTGTGTAAAGTAAGGAGAAGATAGGAGTATCTGAAGAAGACCAAGCCCTCCCAGCGACCGAAGCCTCGCCACTAGATAGATTGGCCCCTGGCATTTCACTCCCTCCCTCGACAAAATGTAGACCGATGTCGTCCATATCATAGCCAATGCGTAAACCTCACTTTCGGAAAAAATCACGCAGAGCCTTTGTGCCGACGGGTCTCGATTAGCTTTGGTGAGCTTTTCAGCATGTATGGTATGCTTTCAGCACGATGCGGGGTGGAATTACGCCAAGGGTACCATAAGTGTGATCAACAAATAAGCGAAACCCAGGATCCGACATTACGTAGAGCTCTGCGGCACTGTGGTGGTGTTGTCTCCAGCAGCCGCACTGTGGGGAAGGAAGGACAAGGAATGCTCAGTCGCGCAGGACTGTGACGCTCCGCGTTTAGATGCATGCGACTGCGAACGCGTACAAGTGACGTACGTGGGCACGATTTGACCGCCGGTCGTTGTCAGAGCAGGCCCGGTGGTAGTGATTGCCGCCGCCGGAGTCGTAGTTGCGGCCGGAGTCGTGGTTGCGACTGTCGCTGGGGTCGTTGTTATAGGAATCGTTGTCGAGGTTGTTGTGCTTGTCACCAAGGGTGTGGTAGTCGGAGCGGCGGCCGAGCTGGGAGTAGTGGTGGAAGGGGCTGCAGGAGTGGTGGTCGCTGTGGCCGAAGGGGGGGATGATGAGATGATGATTGCAGAAGAGGTAGCAGAAGGAGGGAGAGGAGACGAACTGCTGGTGGTTGTGGGGACGATTGACCGCGTGGTTGTTGAAGAAGCAGCTGCAGTGGTGGCTGCAGGGGTCATCGAGGACGTCGCGGGCGTAGTCGCCGCCGATGCCGTGACGGTGCCAACGCTCAAACTGGTCTGTGTGACTGCGATGACAGTCGTCTGTGCCGCACTCCTTGAAGCAGCCTCATCGGCACTACTCTTGCTCGATGCACTTGCGATCGAGCTTAATCTAGCTTCGTCGCTCTGCGTCGCCGACGAGTTTTTTTTTAGTCCAACCCCAAGTCCAACGCCCAATGCGACCCCCAACCCGACGAGAGCAAGCAGGACGAGGCCAATGATGGTCCGTTTCCGTTGCAGGAAAGGCTTGTTCTCGTCGTATCCTCCCTCCCATGCCGCCTCGTCGAGATGCGAGCCAGGTGATCGCTCGCCGCCGTGAGGCGACCAGTAGGTGCCCGAGGTAGCGGCGGCACCGACTGCGGCACCGGACGCCGTACTCAACGGCCGTTGGTAGTGGTTCGCTTCAGACATGTCGGTAGGGTGCGTCTCGTAAGTGTTGTGGGCATGTTCCGGGTAGTTGTCGGTATGGGAGAGCGGGACCGAGTTGTATGCTTGCTGCGGCTCGTAAGGGTCGTAGAATTGCTGTTGAGGTTGCGAATGGACAGGGCTCACGTTGCCATAAGCGTCCGGATATTGGTAATGGCCGGATTGAGACATCGCGAAATGAGTGCAGCAGAGTGTCCTAGGGGGTGTCCTATGTCCGTGCTCGTCTCAAAGTGGAGGCGGCTGTGCTGTGCACTGAGCGCTCCGCAATCTGAACGCCTGAGCCGCCGGCCGAAGCTCGAAGGGTCACCGGAGCGGTTGGTCGGACTCCGAAGTAGTACGCGATGGGGCGAGGGCTCGATGAACGGCCTCGGTAGCCGGAGTTGCCGTCTGTGGATCAAGGAAGACAACAAGGGATGTGTGCTAGAGGTTTGAGCGCCAAACGTCGAGTTGTACGGTCAGAAGGGCAGGGCAGTAATTGGGCAGCAGCAGTCGGCGCTGCGATGCCTCTGCGTCCGCCAGAGCTTGCCAGAGTCTGCCAGAGTCTGCCAGAGTCTGCCAAAGTGCGCACTTCTGCACTCCGCCAGGTCCGCGAGCGCTAGACTCTGAAGTCTGCCGGATCTGCCAGGTAACAGCCAATTTGACCGTTGCGGCAGGCGATCGCCACCTGATGGAGCTGCAGCTGCGGCAGAAGACTGCCTGGCTCGGTAATTGGAGTCTGTGGATCATATCGGAAGCTTCATAATTTGTCCCAGCACAGAAATCATTGAGACTCTTACACAAAGATGAAAAATGGGAAAACATACGTAGGCGCCGCGGCTGATAGTGCACATACTCACCCTCTACTCGCAGCTCCGGTTTCAGCGACTCGATCTCGGCGACTTCAGTGGCTTCAGCGATTCAGCTCTCAGTTCGCGCTCCGGATCCGTCCTCGCTCGCGACTTGCTCGCCCTGACCTCGGCGGATTCAATGTCACCCGGAATGGCGACTGTAGCACCAAATGCTTCTCTGTTGCGCTTCTCACTCGTGCCGCCGCTATCGACGTCGACCTCTCCGACGGCATGTCTCGTCGCTCGTCTAGATCTACGTCAACGGTCTACGATCGTAGAATCCGGGCTTGACCGTCTTCGGAGCACGGCGAGCTCAGCGTCTACTTCAGCAATCTTGGTGGAAGACCTGCGTTTCGCGAGCGAGCTGGGCTCGGTGGAGGTCTATAGAATTCTGGACCCTGGAAACAAGTCAGTCCTCGAGCTCCATCTGCACCAGCAAAGTGTCGCCGTCGATGATCTGTGGACTATGCCAAGCACTGCAGCGCTGACGAGTGGGCTTTGTGCGTCGATCGATCTTGCTCCCCATTCCAGAGAACCCTTTGTTTCCCTTTCGCGAATCTTTCTGGCGTGCCAGATATCTCCCATTGAGGGACTCATGCGATTCAAGCTTGTCCGGCCGACTGATTACGATTCCAGCTTGGGTGGGATAGCGCCGTGTAAGTACCCGAACTGTACTCGAAAGGGACTGATAATTGACGCGACGCCATTCCGGGCCGCTAGTTCGAGACATTTGGGTCCCTTTGAAACTCGCTGCGTCAATCGCGAACGAGCTGCATGTGGCCGACGAACTTTCGGCGTTGCTTGAATGGAGCACTAGAAAGGCCTTCACTGTCGAGGACAAGGAGGAGGGCGGAATCGTGCACAAGTGAGTGTTGAAAATCTCATGCTTAATTTTCACTTACCCCGGTGATTTTTGAATTTGGTGCCGGCCTCAGTTGGAAGATTCCGAGTGATCGCATTGATCCTGCTCACTACAGTACATCCACGATGCTCAGGTGAGTGAACCACTCATGGTGCCGCGGGGTATTTGACCTAACCTGCTCCATTCGTCTTCCCCTGACACGTGTCGGTGTTTTGATGCAGCACTCGTTTCCCACGTGTTCACCTCCTTCCCTCGGGTAATCAAGTTCGAACATTGATGCCTTCTTCGCTTCCTTACAAAGCCCCGCCGGGATCCTTCCCCTCGTCCTTCGACGAGCTCTGGTCCCATAACGTCACTTGGTCAATCCAGCTGTACGAAGAATACCTCGAAGTCTTCGAAATTGAGCACGATGACTCTGTACTTGGATCCGTCTCTTCCGGCAGTTCAACAGCGAAGAAGGCCGTCGACCGCGGTCCTCCTGATCTGACTCCGTCGTTTGTCTTCAGTTCACTCTTCACGCTGTTATCTCTGATGGACGAGCTGCCGACGGCAACGCGGAATGTGCGGCAACGGATAGGGAATTCATATGAACTTCCAAACGGGTTCAAGTTGAGCAAGGGCGACCTACTCGGAGCCACAGGATCGAGTGCCGCATCAACAAACTTGAGATCAAAACTTGCGTTGGTTGATGCGATTTCAAGGTTGGTCGCGAGGGAATGGAGACTGAGTTTCTGCAAACGAGCTGCAGCCAAGAGGAATCACCGAAGTCAGAAACTAGGTGATGGCTCTGATAGTGACGATGGTGTTTCAGAGGATCGGGATTGGGTGGCTATGCGACACAAGGTGGACAAGATCGAAAGAGAACTGGCTGCGCTGTCAGACCGGGCGATAGGTGTCGTATCACCGCTGCGGCGGGGTGATGTCGACATAACAGCCCTTCAGGAAGGATTTCACGCTCTATCGTCACAGGTTTCGCAGCTCGAGCATGGCCTACGCATTCTGACTAGTCTGACGTCGTCTCCGAGTTCTGCATCGGCCCCTTCAGTTCCAGCGCCGCTACCGGCGCTTGAGGGGGAGGGACATGAGGCGAGTCGGACGAAGAACTCGTCCCAAAATCCCAAATCTGGTGTTGCTCCTTTGCGGCACCAAAGCAGCGAAGGTTCGGTGGGGCACGTGGTGCCGTGGCTCGTTCTCGGCGCCGTCGGAGCGTGGACTGCGTACTCCTATCTAGCAGCGGCGCTCTGAGCGAAGCTCCTACGCGGAGGCCCGTCCGCCATTTTGAGATGCCCACCTACAGGGGAAACAGAACCGTTCTAGCAATCAACACACATAGCTGCTTTGCTCCATGATAGTTGAAACGACGATCTTCGCGGCCACCGTTCGGGGTACTGCTCACTGTTCAGCCCAACCGCGTCTGCGCTTATGACGTAATTGACCGACCAATAAATTCGCGAGACGGAACGCCGCTAGCCTGCCGTCTGACTTTGCTTCGCTTGTCATCTTTGCAGCTCCCATCGCAACACTCACGACCCCACTAGCCACCATGTTTGCCCGCCAAGCCTTGCGCACCGCTGTTCGAGCCCGAGCCCCGTATCGATTTGCCCCTTTGGTTGTTCCCTCGGCGTCGTTCTCGAGCGCTGCTTCGCTGTCCAAGTCGTCCGTCACTCGCCGCGGAGCCAAACGTGGCATCTCGTCCACACCTGCGCTCGAAGGCGCACAAGAGCCAACTCAGTCAGTACTGACTCCAACCACAGCCAGAACGTTTGAAACATACCCTCCGAGGTCCTCCTCCGCTGATCTAGTACTGAAATCGTTATCCTCCGGAAAATTCCATGCAGCGCTGCCGTCGACCCCGAGAGTCAGTCCTTCACCACTACTCGAGCTCGAGCTTGACGTCAGGCTCATCGTCGATGCGGGGTTTTCGGCCTGCTGTACTAATGAACCATCTCCCCTCTATCCGATCTTACTCGATTTGATCATCGCTTCCTGGCCACTCCTTCTGTAGTTGTGCACGAGTACCCGGAGGAGCACGAGTTCGTCGAGGGCGATCTCGGCCATTCCACCGACGGGCCCGAAGTCGATGTCGGCAAGCACAACCAACGAACTCTCGCGTCCTTCTCCATGACCAACAAGGTCAGCTATTCCCCACGTCTCTCATTGCTTTTACCGGTTGCAGAAGTCCTAGCTTGGTTCAACGACATCGCTCTCTTGGGCGCCTCTCATGGCCTGCCCGAGCGCGGGCAGCCGGCCCGGCCGATGATCACCACAAGAAGAAACGCAGGGCTGACCCATGCCGTGCCCTCGTTTGAGCTCACAGGTTTGCGTCATCACAGGAGCTGCTCGCGGTGTACGTACATCATGAACCGTGCAGTGGTAGAAGTAGAGCTCCTAGACGTACGTAGACCTCAACTAACACTCGGCGAGTCCCACCTCCGGTCTCTCCAGCTTGGCAACTTGTTTGCCCGAACATTCGCCGAATCAGGCTCCAACGCCATCGTCATCCTTGATCTGGACCAGGGTCTCGCCGAAACTGCCGCAAAGGACCTCGTCGACTGGTTCGAGGAACACGGTCAAGCCGAAAAAGGCGAGATCTCTGCCATTGGTCTTGGATGCGACGTTGCCGACGAGAAGAACGTGCAGGATTGCTTCGCCAAGGTCGTCGAAAAGTATGGCAGGATTGATGTCTTGGTCACAGCTGCCGGTATCGTCGGTTAGTTTGAAGCAACCTCTTGTCGCCCGGATTGACGATCTGATCTGATCTAATCGTCCGAACGATTGCGCCCCGGTTCTCAGAAAATTTCCCCGCTCAAGATTACCCTACCGAGAAGTTCCGCAAGTTGATGGCCATCAACGTCGATGGGCAAGCAACTCTTTTGCTCTTGGTATCAGGCAATCTTGCGACTAATGCGTGTCTCTGGTGACTTGTGCAGATCCTTCTTCTGTGCTCGTGAGGCAGCCAAGGACATGATGAGGCGAGACGGTGAGTGCCCAATCGCTGCCGGAAGCGCGCTTCTCCCGCTGATCGGCAAGTCCATCGTTATCCCATCAGCCCCCGGATCAATCGTTATGATAGGTTCCATGTCCGGCGCTTGTGTGAACGTTCCCCAACCTCAGGCGCCTTACAACGCGTCCAAGGCGGCGGTGCGACACATGGCGTCTTCCCTCGCTGTCGAATGGGCAACACGAAACATTCGCGTTAACGTCATCTCCCCCGGGTACATGGCGACAGCTTTAACGAGGGTCATCCTCGATCGAGACCCCGTTTTGAAGGAAACGTGGGAGAACCTGACCCCGATGGGCAGAATCGGTGAACCAGAGGACCTCAAGGGTGAGCATTGCTGACGAGCACTATCTGGGAGCGAGCATGGCCGTCGTCACATCGATTGACTAGTCCGTTCCGTTCTTGTACAGGTGCCGTCATCTATCTCGCATCGGATGCTTCGGGCTTTACAACGGGCACGGACCTCCGCGTCGATGGTGGTTACACTCTTGTGCGTCATAGGCCACCCAAAGAACCCTTCGTTATCACTCTACCTCATCATTGACACTTCTCCCGATCTTTACCCTCATGCAACAGACCTAAACGTCACCCCGATTGCTTCGTCCGCCTCGAATCCTAACCTCAAGAGTACCTCGAGGTCACCAACATTTGCGTTTCCCTTACCCAATTGAGAGATCGCGATTATCCGATCAGACTTGAATCGAAACCAAGCATACAAACCTTTGCAGAATATGAAGTCTTAAGATACAGATTTACTGCCGTGCGCGGTTACCGAGAGCCCCGGCCGGTATTTGGGGAAACTCCAGTGACGGTCATGATGTCGCTCCGACTTGGGCATTGCAGGATCAGCCTACCCGTCTACTATAATCGACGATCTCAACCCGAACCTTGCACGAAAACCTCCTTCCAGACCTGTCGCAGATCTGAAAACAGAGAACGGGGGGCAAAGGGTTTCAGCATTGGTTACTCTTTACCAGGCCAAAAAAATGTTCATCGGAACTGCAGGGCTTTTGCTCACCTGTAAACCTTCCAACCACCCTAACGCTCTGTTGGAAGTCAGACCCCGTACCTGTCGGCGTCGTTGATGTTGCTTGCTCATCGATCCCGCCTAATTTCGGCCTCTGATCACCATGTTCATCGAACAACACACACTTGCCCCACCCCAGCGCATGAGCACCTTTGATATTCAGCGCCGAGTCATCGACGAAGTAGCATTGGTCCGGCGTCGCGTTCGCGGCGGCCAGAGCTTCTCTATAGTAAGCTGTTTGAGCCAGAGGTCACCAAATGAAAGCGTCAGTCATGGGACGGTCCCGACTTGAGGTACGACGTGGGAGAAGACTCAACCTGGTTCGGGTTTACAGGAGAAGGTGCCGGCAGTGGCGGTGTAGTCGCACGAGACGACGCCTTCGAAATATTCGGCAAGGCCGAGCAGGCGCAAAACCCTTGTGGCGTGCTGAGGAGGGCGGCGTGGAGAGGAGTTCAGTATGACCGGGTGATATCAGTGATGAAAGAAGAACTGTTTGCTTACGTTGACATAGGCTGATCAGAGAAAGGTTATGCGATGCAAACGACACGTGCGATCAGCTCTCGAGGCCACCGAACTGCTCAGCAACTGCAGCAGAAGCGGACTGACCGTTTGTGAGGGCCCACACCCTGAATCTGGACCGATCGATATCGCGCAACAGATGCTGCCGTTCTGGATCCGGTTTAAGAACGTTTTCCAATGGCAGCGCGGCGTCGCATTGCGCATCGTAATCGAGCGCTGAGCGGGTGAAGAGCAGAACAGATCAGAATCTTCGCAAGACGAGCTACAAAGGTGTGTACGCACGATCAACTTTGTGGTGCCGGACCAATCCTCTTATAGCGAGTCCATACTCGGTGTAGTATCGCTGTGAGCGTGGAATCGGGAAGCTGGTGACTAGTCAGCGTACGACCGAGGGGCTCGAGTGGGAAGTGGGGGTCGGCCGAGTGACGCACGTGTCGGAGTATCCTCGACTCGTCCGAGGGAATGCCGATCTTCTCAAAGTAGTCTGTGGCAGCCGGTCAAGCTCGAGCGGATCAGTACAGGAGTTGAGGATAGTTGAGCTCGACCTCAGGGCTGAGACTGACTCTCGATCTTCTCCTTCATCAGATCGTCGACGCCGGCATCCTTGGAGTCTGCACCGTCGACGGTGAGGGCAAGTCAGTCAGTCCCGAGTCCCGACTGGCACATCTGCGGCGTGTGAGTAGACTTACAGAGACAGTTATCGATGTCGAACCATATGATGGGTCTTGGATCGCGGTTGCTGGGGTCGCTGGGGTTGCTGAGGTTGTTTGGTGAGTCACCGACTGGACTCGGGTGTAGACGTGGCCGCGGTGATCCGTCGGGGTCGGTGACTAGTACTGTGCAAGCGCGTAGCGTGGGTGAAGATGAGCTCGAGGTCAGAATACGTAGAGCCATGGCAAGAGATGGTGTACTTGCTCGACATTCGTGTGCGATTATTTTATGTGGCGCGCGTACTGTCAGTTGAAGCCGAGTGTGGACTGAAGTAAAGCCGACGGTGTGGACGTCGAAGCCGGCGCCGAGCAGCGCCGAGCCGTGACGTCGATTCGCGCGCGCACGGACCCCCACGCGGACCGAGCTCCGCCTTCGCAACGAAACGGCTCGCAATCGCGGCGGCGGCGACCATGGGCTTTCGTTTCGTTTCCCTGAAACCATCGAACGACTCGCATCTGACCCCCTCATGGCTGGTTCTAGCGCATCCACACCTCGGGCACCTCCCTCCTCCTCCGGCTCGAGCTCGACAGGGATCGACTCGTCCGAGGAACAGAGCTGGGACGACTGGCAGGACGAGCAGCCGACACTGGCCGAGTCGCTCTTCAGCGCCGAGCAGTTCGACTCGGCCACCGCTGCGCTCCAGCATGACCGACAGCGTTTTGGCGTCGACGTACTCCTCCTGGCTTCCACACTGGGTGAGCAACACCGTCTACGACGACGACGGGAAGGAGTCCACTCGGAACGCCTGGCTCATTTTGATCGGCGGCGGAACGATCCCTCCTATCTCTCTGGATGCAGACTTCTTCGAACGGATCCGACTCATCAATTGGATTAGGGCGACAGTGGGTCATACCCTCAATTTGGAGCTCAACCAGGTCGTTCCATCACTCAACAGCCTGCTTCTCGCCCGCAGAAACCCGAGCCCTCGTCTCTTAAGCGACTCGACCGAAACGCCGACTTTCTCCAGGACGATCAATACCTCAAGCCCGTCCTTCAAGACGATGCATTGTTGCGTCAGTCGAATCCCAGTCAATTCTATACCAGGCACAATTCTTAAAAGTCTTCTGATCCTGATACAGAATACGACTTCGATCAACTTTCTCTCGCCGACGAGGCACCGTCGACCTCGGAGCAGCCATCCTACACCGTCCAATCCATCGGAGGCTCGAACGACTCCAAATTGCCGACGACATCAACCGGCCCCACAAATAGAGATATGGCGGACCTGATTGATCACTTGCGCGCGCAGCTGTACGACTCGAGTCAGGCCATCGACACACTTAAGGGCATCATCAGGGAACGACTCGGACCTTTGATGGGTCTTGATTCGATCGCCCTTGAGGAGGAGGCAGGCAAGGGAAGCAAGATCGTGCCCGATACCGGTGCCGATCCTCAGAGGGATGATGATACTCATTACTTTGATGTGGGTCTGAGTTCCCCCTAACGCAACTGCAAATGATCAAGCACTGATTTCTCATTGCCGAAATCCTCCACGCAGAGCTATGCCTACAACGGTCCGTTCTTTGGCCCTTGTTTAATGCTTCTTGTGAACTCAATCTCACCTGCTCATATTTAACTTGTTCATAGACATCCACGAAGTCATGTTGAAGGGTACGCGAAGCACACGCGATGAACGATAGGCCTTGGAGCTGACGCCGCTATCTATGCCCACTCGGCTCACAGACAAGGTCCGAACAGACTCGTACCGAGACTTTATCATGTCCAATCCGCAGCTCTTCAAGGATGCTGTCGTACTCGACGTCGGTTGCGGAACGGGTACGCACTGTTCGCAGGGCCCGGCTTCATGAACCGAGCGAAGTACTGAGTGTCCTGCGCTCTTCTATCCCCGGTAGGTATCCTGTCTATGTTTGCGGCCAAGTCGGGCGCCAAAAAAGTCTACGCCGTTGATGCTAGCAACGTCGTTTACAAGGCCCAGCGGAACATCAAGGCCAACGGGTTAAGCGAGGTCATCACGTAAGTTCCGGGGTTTTGTCTTGCTGCTCCCGTGAAGACTGGGTACTGACGCCCCAGGTGAATAAATTAGCGTCATCCGAGGCAAGATTGAAGACCTCGAGATCCCGGAAAAGGTCGACATCATCGTCTCCGAGTGGATGGTGGGTTTCCTCCCTCCTCTTTCTTGGGTGTAGGTGTGTCAGTAGCTGACCCGATTTGCTTGGTTCAGGGGTACTGCCTTCTGTACGAATGCATGCTCGACTCGGTCCTCTCGGCCCGTGACCGCTTCATGAAGCCGACGGGGTTGATGGTGCCCTCACAAACGTCCATCATGTTGGCCTTGTTCTCTGGCTCGACGATGGTCGACGACCGCGTCAAATTCTGGGACAACGTGTACGGATTCGACATGAGTGCAATGAAGGAGGAGATCAAGGATGATGCGTTGATCGATGTCGTCGATGGGAAGGAGGTCGTCAGTGATACGATCTCAATTTCGGTATGTTCCATCGAACTGTAGGGCTACTTCAACAGAGGCTTTTGATCAATGTCGACTTTGTCGGAGCGTTTCTAGGACATCGTGACCCAAACCACGACCGTTGCGGATCTGTCCTTCACAAGCCCGTTCAAACTCACCGCGAATCGATCTACGACTGTGAATGCTTTCCTTGCGCACTTTGACACCTTCTTCACCTCGAACGCTCGCTTGATGCATTCGCAATCCGAGCTCAAGCAAGGCGAGGTATATTTCACGACGGGGGCTCACGATCCGCCGACGCATTGGAAGCAGACGATGTTCTTGCTCAAGGAACCGATCCAGGTCGAAGCAGATACGGTCATTGAGGGCTCGTTCAAATGCAGCAAGAACCCGGAGAACTCGCGCGAGTTGGTCGTCGAAGTGACTTGGACCGTTCACGCGAAGGCCGAGGAGCCAAAACGGTCCGTCAAGGCGCAAGTCTGGAAAGTGAGGTGATGAGAATGCAATGTGCCATACACCATTTCACCAGTCATGTTGATCGGCGGAAGAGTGTTCGGGTGAGCGCTCGGAAGTACCTAGCTTGAACCAGGGAGTATGCAGTTGTTTAGGAACAGGGACCCATTTTTTGTAGACCCAATAATTCGATTCCAGCGGATGGTCCGTGCGAGTCGTTTTTGAGCAACATGGACAACAGCACGAACACCAACAACGCCAGCCCTGCTGCTATACCACCTCTTCGCCCTGACCCTCCCGATCCTCCCGGCCAAGCCCCCGCCACCACCACCAAATCTTACTCCGCCGCGGTCGGCGCCCGCTCCGCTGCGAAGCACGGCAACGCCACTGCCAACGCTTCGACTGCCGTCGCCGCCCATCCCCTGATGCACAACATCGAGAACTGTGTCATCATCAACACCCCACCCTCAACCTCGGTCGAGCAAGTCCTCCTCGCGCTCGACAAACACTACCCTGCCCTTACCGGCGCAATGCCATGCGTCATCAAGGGTCAGCGCGGCCTCCGCTTTCCCAAGGCCGCCGATCTCGACACCCTGGTTGCCAACGGCCTTACTGTTGGCAAGACTCTGTGCAAAGTCGAGAAGCTGTACAGCTCTACTAAAGGAGGTGTTGTACAATGCACCCTTACGGGCTTTTTCTCCGACCCCGAGGGCCTCCGCCTATTCGATGAGCAGATCAAGATCAATATTAGGTGTGTAATGCATCGCAAGAGTAATACCTGTTACGATTTGGATAACTAAACAGACACTGCCTATGGCACGGTCCTCCGTCGTCGCATCCAATACATTGGAAAGACGAAACACATCTCTGGGGTGTACGACTTTATCCTTGCCCTTAAGGATGTAGATGTTTTGCCCCCTGCCTCACTTTCTATTGCTCGTGACGGTGTCACTGAGCGAATCCCACTGAGGATCACCGGTGGCATGCGCCACTGCGTCTTCTGCCGTTCCGCGGCTCACGTCCGTAAGGATTGCCCCGTCGCCCCGGCGTGCAAGTCCTGCGCGAGCACCTCGCACGCCACCCAGCACTGCCCGGGCCGTCACGCGTCGAGCCCCCAGGGTCCCCCCACGTCACGTGCCCTGCAAGCCTCCGCCGTTACCACCGCCGCTCCCGCCGCCGGGTCCAAGTCGATCCCCGCGGCCTCCGCCCCCGACCGCACGACCAAAAAACGTCGAGTGGAACAGGATCTGGCTACCCAGACTGAAGATCTGTCCAACAGGGCTCAGCCCGAATCTCTGTCGAAGACTGCCCGCCCCGAGTTCTCCTTCAATTTCCCTTCCAATACTGCCACTCAAACTGCCCCCCAGCCTGCCTCCAACCAGGGAACTGCCTCTTCCCTCGTTGAAAAATCCTCCGAGTCCCCCAGCTCAGAGACCACCTCTCCATCCCCAAGCCCTCCTCCGGCCACGCCAAAGTCGATCATAACTCGATCCAAGTCGATTGCCGCCCTCTCCACGCCAGCCACTCGTGAAGCCCCTCCCACTGCGCCTGCCCTCGAAGCCTCCGAGCCGACCCCCGAGCCCTCTTCGCCCACGCCGTTGCCCTCAGCCGCGCCCAAAGCCCGACCCGATGACGCCGACGCCGACGACGAGGCCGACGAAGAAGCCGAAGACCAAGAAGCACCTCCCAAGGACGTGGAAAACGCTATGGACCAAGATGATGAGCACAACTAAGATCCCAAACGTGTCTTTTGTTGCTGCCAACGTGCAGTCAATCAATGAAGACCGTAAGCGTGCCTCTCTTTTCTCCACTCTCCGCTCCCATAACGCCGACGTCTTTCTCCTGAGCGAAACTGGCCGACCTTCTCCCGAAAGGGTGGCCCAGTGGACTCAGGAGTGCCAAGACTTAAAGCTCTCCGCTCTCTTCACTCCTTTCAACAACACTGCCATACTCTGGAAGAGCGACTCCGTGGTCATTACTATTGATCCCGAGTCGCCTCCCAACACTCTTCGTGCCTCTTTTTCTTTCCCGGACCGAGTCACCGACGCCACTTTTCGTGTGGGTGATTCAAAGGTCCGGGTTGTATCAATATACGCGCCTTCCTCCGACAAGCCAGACAAAAAGCGCTTCCTCTCACATCTCAGCACCGCCCTCCGACAAGTCGTGCGTGACGAACCCTCGCCGCCTGCGCTCCTAGTCGGGGGGGGACTGGAATTGTGTTGAGTCCCAACCCCTCGATTCGGAGAACTAAAACGGAACGAATTATGGGGGTCAGGAGATGCGCGACCTTGCCACGGCCAACAATCTTTTCGACGCCTATCGGCTCCACCATCCCAAAGGACGAGCCACGACGAATCGCTCAGCGCCCGGCACATGCCGTCGCCTTGACCGCATCTATGTCTCGCCTGATTGGGTCGACCTCTTCCATGATCACAAAATTTGGGCTCCTGTCCTCAAATCGACGCACTCAATGGTTGTGGCACGGTTCCAAGTGCTGGGCGCAATCGACATCGGTCCGGGCAAATTCAAGCTGGGTTTGCACGTGATCGAGGGCGACGCGACCTGCGAGTACCTCACTTCCATTGTCCGCACCCTTTACAACGAAGCCCTCCTCCAGACGCCCAACGATCCACCAGCAGCTTGGACGTCCACCAAACACCGCCTGCTGCCCGAGCTGCAGGCTCTGGCCCGGACGTTCGCTCGGTTCCGACGTGGAGGCTCGGAGCAAGAGAGGGCTGACCACTCGCGCTACGGCGCGGCGCTGCGGTCCCGCCTCGACCCATCTCTGGCGGGTCCCTCTTCCATCTTCATCCGCCTGCGCAAAGTGCGAGCATCCGACCTCATCCCTTCGCTCACGGTCAACGATGTTGTTCATTCCGACCCTGATTCGATGCTTGGAGCGGCCAACGACTACTTCGAGCGGGTCTATGAGGACCGCCCCATCGATGACGCGGCCCTGAAGGTGAAGGCGATCATCGACGGCCTCGCTTCAACTCGCCTCTCCCCCGCGGACTCACTCAAGCTCGAGGAAGCGTACCCGTTGGAGGAGATGACAAAGGCTCAAGAGGCGTGTAAGTCGAACTCTTCGCCAGGGCCTGACGGCCTCCCGGTTGAGTTTGCGGGAACAGGAATTCGGATTCGGCACCGGACGGTGCGGAAACAAGAATCTGGTTTCGGCACCGGCCTATCGCGCTACGTGGCCGGCCACTGGCCCGATTCTTCGAAACGTCATCAACTCGATCCCCACCGAGGCCCGTCAGCCTGGACCTCTTCCCCGCAACACCGCCCACATCCATCTCATCCACAAACGCGGCGAGAGGGATCAGCTCTCGAACAAACGCCCCATATCGCTCATCAATGCGGACGAGCGCATCATCTCGCAAGCCCACAACCAGCGCCTCGCTCCCTTGCTCGAGTCCCTGATCGGCCCAACCCAACGTGGCTTTGTTCCGAACCGTTGGATCGGCACGAACATCGCTGAGGTCCAGTGTCTCATGGACCCTGGACTTCCGGGCTCAACACCCGTGTCCGGCATGCTAGCGGTGATGGACTTTGAAAAGGCTTACGATCGTCTTTCCCACGCGTTTCCCACGCGTACCTTGATGCAGTCCTCTGCGCCGTTGGCCTCGGCCCCAAAGCCCGCCAATGGTACCGAGCCACCTACACCAACCAATCCGCCTCGATCTTCCTCAACGGTTGGCTCTCGGCCGCTTTCGACGTCCTGTCGGGTGTTCGGCAAGGCGATTCTCTGGCTCCGTCTCTCTTCGTTCTGGCGATCGAGGGTTTTGCCTGTCAGATTCGATTGAGAGTTAAAGGCATCGAGATTGCGGGCCTCCAAAACATTCGAGAACTCCTCTTTGCCGACGACGCTTGTTGCGCACTCCACAACCTCTCGGACCTCGACCACCTCAATCGGGCGATCGAGCTTTACGAACGGGCAAGTGCCAGCAAGCTCAGCAACGCCAAATCTTTCCCCTACCCCCTCGGAGCTTTTCGGGATCGGCCGATCGCCCCAGATCTCGGGACCTGGCGTCTCAGCGATTCGCAGTTTCGCTACCTTGGTATTCAGGTCGGGGTGGAGATCGCCGAGGATGCGGGCTGGGAAGATGTCAAGGCCTCGACCATCGCTCGGATACGCTCAATTCCGATGTACGATCTCCCATATGCAGCCAAGTGTTCGATCATCAACATCTACTGCTACACAAAGATCCTGTACTACAGCCGATTCCTCCCCGCCCCCAAGAGCGTTGTCAAGGAGATCGAGGAGGCCGCCATGCTCGCCATTCACGGTCGAGCTTCGGATGGTACTCAGCGACGTCCGAAGGTCTCCCGGTCGCGCCTCTGCACCCCTCTCGATCACGGCGGCTTCGGCTTGATTGATCTGCCTCGGCGTCTAGCGATCGATCACGCGAAGTGGGTCTTCCAGCTCCGGGCCCCGGACGGCTGCTTCACACGCCACCTCTTCGACATCCGCATTCGCCTCCAGGCACCGAACCAACCAACCCCTTTCACCTTGTCCAGACCGGCCCCCAACCAGCATCGTCGCCCTTGGATCTGGATCTGGTGGGCATACTTTTGCCATCCTCCCCCTAAGTGGGACCATGCGGTGAGAAAGACGAGAAAACTTATTCCTGCACGTTGGGTCCGATACTTCGAAGCCTGGGCGTCGGTGACCACGCTCAATCCCCCGGAACTCTCCAAGAGCCAGAACCTCGAGCAATGGGCGACGCACGTACTCTACTTCCCAGCGGGCCACGGAATACAACTCTCGGTAAACCCGACGCTTTTTCGAGGGCCCGATGGCGAGGTGATGACGCCGCCTTCGTTCGTGAACGCGTCCAAACGCCACCAAGTCTTCATCTTCCCTCCTATCTTCCCCAAGGGACACCAGAAGGTATTCGATCTGCCTGAGCAACGTTGGAACGCTTGGTGGAAGGCTTTGCGCAAGGTTCGCCGGGTTCACTCGGACGCCGAGGATACCGGCCACCTTCTCTCCTTGGGGTCCCTCCATCCGGGCAGCCAAGTCGCCTCCCCAACCAGCCCTCACCCCAACAATCGATCTGCCTCCTGTGTGATGTGCCTCTCGGAAGCACCCGAGTGCCTGGCCCACCTCGCGGTCGGCTGCCCATTTGCCCGGCGTCTCTGGTCTGCTCTGTCCCCGACCCCCCACCCAGTCTTTGTGGACTTTGTATGTCCGGTCGTGTCTCGCTCGGAACGTCGACTTGTCGAACTACGAGTCCTCTTCTTTCACTCGATCTGGAAGCTCTGTCGCCGTCGCCGATTCTCGTCGGATCTTTTGGAACCGATCGCCGAAACGGACTTCGAGGGGCTTCGAGCCTCTATTCAGGAGTCCAAGGGTCGCCTAGTGTCTCTGTAAGCCACCAAAGTGGGTTTTAGTGGGTATGGTTGATCCTGGTTCAGGGTCAATGAGTCCTGCACTACTGGCTTCTGCCAATGTGCGTAACAGCATTCCCTCCGACTTTTCCGAAGATTTCTAGGTATTAATATAATTATGCTGTTGATGAAGTCTATCAAATAAATAAAAAAGAGTCGGAGCAATTCGGCACGGCTCGGTATGGTGCCGTCAGCTTGCGACTCAAGCTCACTTCGGGCTTGAACCTATTCTTGAATCTATTCCAACCCACTACCCACGGCAACTCAACTGGTCGTGCACGAACAGCATTACTCGGATCCAATCTTTCCCGCTTTACCTCCAGTCACAGTGAGTTGACCTGGGACACAGCGCCTGCCACTGTCGTATGTTCGTTGCCTCGGGCTCTGACGTATGCTCATTGCCCTCGCCCCTGCTTGCCGGTCGGTCCCTCCTGTTATCAAACCGTCCTTATCCCTGGCAGCCGCACAGAGAGAAACGCTCAAACTCGTAGCTCGCTTGAAACATGGTTCTGGGTCGTCTAGCCCATTACACGTTCGACGTGGTTCTGCTTGCGACGGTCGCGGCCGGCGTCAAAAGGAGCACCGGATTCCAGTCAGTCCACACCATTCCTCCGTACCTACAATGCAGCTTCAATAATGGGGCACTGACGATCGATTTCCTTCCTTATTCTTACCGCACCCGTTCATCCCCCACTCCTACTTGGGCTCCATCTACGCACGACACGCTGTTCCCCCCCACTTCCCCTTCCCCTCTGCGGCCCCCTCCTCATACCCCACCTGCCCCCCTGCAGAGTCTCGACCCGAGGTCTCCCCGAAGGCCCTGTACAACAAACGGCGGAAACGGTGCTCGGCGTCGGGGAGAAGGTGTTCGACTACACTGCCGCGCTGAGTTATTCGAGTGGGTGGTTTGAGCGCGAGTTGCCGACGGCCGCGTCGAGCTTGCCCAAGAAGTGAAGTGGGGACGATAGGACGATCTAGGAAGGAGGCGATGTAATCAGATGGGGTGAGACGGAGAAAGATGATTATACTGTTTGGGTGTACGTGTAGCTGTAATAACTGGGCTTGCTTAATCTTGGTCGCGTCACCACTGTTGAGGACCAAGTTGGAGGAATCTTCACCACCAGAGTCCGGATGGATAATCATGGGTAGGATGGAGCGCTGGAACTGTACGATTAGATAAGGTTTCTGGAGTCTACCCAGTTCCCGATGGACTGAATGGTCATCGTATCTTGCCATCGACAACGACTCCGATTCGACGACTCGGAGGGCGCCGGCGTAACTGAAAGGCTTTGAACCGGTCACCCAGTATTCTGGGAAATACAGGGCCGGTTTTATTGACATGTGACAATGTGGAGCAGAGTCTAGGTATGCGGTTGCAAAAGCCGGATCCGTTTTCCGAGCGTTTTCGTCAGACTCGGCCTGGATGGTGCTCCTGACGATCACGGGTCACCTGACGCTGCCGCGAGACGCGGCGCGTGAGACGACGAGGCCACTCTGAACCACATCTTCCTATCACCACACCACCCACCACACCACCCTCGGGTGGACGCATCGGATTGGGCGCACCGTTCAAGTGAGTACGCACCCATGTCATCCCACAAGCTAGCTCGTGGCGCGTGCTATCGTCGCTGCTCGAATTTCGACCTCGACTTGACCGCCGTCGACGTCGTACGAATCACGACCGATCGGCCCACCGGCCCACATCCAATTTGAACGGCCTAAATTCGATGAGGCCAGTAGCAGCAGCAGCCCGCACCACTTGTCATGAGATGATCCTCGCTGGCTGCCACGCCAAGGGCCCTTTGCCTTTGCCTCGAATGACCTCGCAGTTGCTCGGACGGGTAACCCCCACTCGATGGACCCACCCGCCTCGCCACGCCCGCACATCGCACATGACCTCGCTTGCAGATCGACTCGTGCTGGGATCACTGGACTCGCATTTCAAACCGTTACTGACCAACCTGAATGCCTGGATGTGGTCGCTCTCCTCGCAGCCTTGTCCTGCTTAGGGTTCGGGCACCATGTCGATGAGCGTCTCGACCGCCTCGGCGTCACCCCCCACCCGCACCAAATCGTCCGCCTCCGTCGCGACGACGCACAAGCCCAAACGCAACAAGTCGTCGTCCTCGCTTCACAGCGCAGGAGGGCACTACTCGATTCACCACCATGTCCAGATGCCTCAGCACGTGCGCAAGAGCTCCCATGAGTCGACCGGTGTCACGCGACCTCGTCTCACCTCGAGTGGCTCGTCCTCCACTTCGGCCAAGAAGGCCCATTTCGGCGCAGGTCTGGGCATGATGACCTCTATATCGAATGCACCTTCCCAACCGGCGACCAACGCGGTCGCCCAAGCCGGACCCTCAGCTCGGGCCACCGGCGCAGCTTCTCCTCAAGCGGCGCACACCGAGGCCGCGACAGAGGTGCAGCCTGACACCGAGGAGTTGGACGCTTCACCCCAGGACGAGCTCGGTGACCTCGATGATTCAAGAGCTTCACGAGACCAAAGGCCATCCGACCCGGTCGCGTCGACGCAAGAACCTGAACGAGGTCGATCCCGATCGCGCTCGATGGATCGCCGCTCTGCGCAATCGACCGAACGCCACCATGCAAACGCTCAAGGTAGGGATCGAACGTTGCCACCGGGACCTGGAGGGCGAGGAGACAGGTCCAACGGCTCTCCCAAGAGACAAAGGGCCCCTGCGGTCTCGCAGACGAGGCAAGCGCAGCCACCGGCGAAGAAGATGCAAAAGTCAGAAAACCCGTCCGATGCGGTGGGCGCCAACCAAACTCCGGCCGCGCCCATACCTACACCCGCACCCACACTTGCCCCAGCACCGACAGTACAGGTCAAGGAGAAGCACTCGAGGGCCAAATTCAACTTTGCTGATGACGAGGATGACGGCGATGACGACGAAGAGGAAGAGAGGCAGGAAAGGAAATTCGATTACGAGCGAGCTACCGAGACCTCAGGTCAGTCTGTAACGGCCTGCTTTCAACGATCAGAGCTCTTCTCATGCTGGCTTGGATTGGCCGATTGTAGCCGTAGCGGCGCCTCGTGTGACCACCTTCTCTGTCGAAAAGGCCGCAGCTGCGCCTCCGCCCCTTGAGTCACCTCCTTCTCCGGAGCTCCAAGCGACGAAAGAGGTGCCCACGCGACCACCAATGCACAACAAGTCATCGTCCAACCTCTCGACCCACACCGTCCGTCCAAAGCGCAACAAGTCATCGTCATCGCTGCACTATGCCCACCACGGTCCTGGCCACCACAACGTGCAATTCGCTGGCGCAGCCAAGAAACGATCCGGCAGTTCGAGCGGGAGGGCCAAACCCGCCTTTGGTTTCGGGATGACGACACTACCTGCAGAGAACCACGATGATCGACGTGGAAGCGATGCGAGCTCGACGAAAGGAGCGGGGAGCAGCAACAGACCTACCATTGATCGCAGGGGTAGTTCAACGAGCACTCTCGTCAATGACCGCATCGATGACCGGTCAGCAGGGGGCCGAACAGATTCGCGAGGACGGACCGAGGTGGCGAGGATTGAGCCTGATCCAAAGGCAAGTACCCCCGTACTTTCCCCGTCGACTTCCCGTTCACGGCCGAGCAAGAAACATACCGCCACCAAAGACACTCAAGAGGTGGCTGGCAGTCAATCGTCGGCCAGCGGATGGGAATCCGCTACAAATTCACCGTTTGCGATTGCAAAGACCCTCCCGTCGACAAGCTACCGGCCCGAAGCGGTTTCGGGCTTGGCCCAGGTCATGGGACGTGGCGATGAGGTGGCCGGCATCGTTGCGGACGGTGATGACGACGAGAGTGCCGACGAGGGGGCCAAAGAGAGCCGGAAGGTCGATGTCGCTCCGATGTCCCCTCCGGCTACCGGCCGGTCCACTGCTACTGAGCCTACGACTCAGTCGCCCCCCCGGAGTACCTCTCAACCAGGGCCATCCTCATCCCGGCACCCATCTGGCTCGTTCAAGGCACCTACAGCTCCCGCTACGAACACGATCGCCTTCCCAAGCACTTCGGGCGAACCGCCTTCGCCGCCTCGGGTGCACGCGCGACCGGCAGCTGCAAACGTCCGAAAAGGTTCCAACGTCTCACTCATGTCGAACGCTTCCGCTCGCTCCGTTGCGTTGTCCTTTGCGGGGCGAATGGGCCCTCCCGCGCTCATGTTTCGCCGATCGGGGACCGCGACCGCTCCTGCCTTGGTTGATCGTGGTCACGTCGGCGCTGAATTGATAGGAACCGACGCCCCAGTAGGTTCGTTCGACAGTCGACGTCGCACGAGCGGTGGCCGGAACCCTTCCATGCCTGCAGGTCGCCAGCTCGTGACTCATGGTCGCACGGACAGCATCAACAGCGTGCGTTCTCTTCGTGTAGCGGCCGATACGAGTCCTCAGACGAGACGCCCAGCTCCAGCCGATAGTCGGCAGAGCGCGGACGGAGGACGACGAAGCATTGGGCCTAGAACTTCGAGCGAGTACGCCTCATCGGGAAGCACCGCACTCGCTGCACTCGGCAGTATTGCCAGCCAGGCTGGCTCGACGCAGCCACCTCCGACCCCGGAGAGCTCGGGAGGGACGTTCCGGAGGAGCGCCAGCGGCTACTTCTCCTCCGCTCTCCGAGGTCTGACGGGACTGCAAGCGCTCACCCCGCCTTTGTCACCCTCGGCCAGTTCTAGAGGCGGCCCCATGGCAGGATACGGCGCAACGACGGCCGGTTCCACGCAGCACCCCGCTTCGACCATCGCCAAGAACAAGTCGCGTTCGACTCCGTCCCCCGCGCACTTCATCCAACCCGTCGTGTCCAAGTTCGTTGAAACGCCGCCTCCGGTGCCATCCGTGCTCTTGTCACGATCGCCCGCTCCGATGAACGCGATGGACTCTGCCGCCGCGGCCAAGCGATCCCAATCCTCGGCCAGTCTGAACGGAATGGGTGCGATGTCGCGTACGCAGCAAAAGGCCTTCCTCGCTCGTGACGCCCCTTATTTTGCGTCTGGCGGGGGTGGGAACACCCTTTCAGCTGCCCATGGGAAAGACACCCAGGTCGCAGACGCTACTTTTTGGGCCTTGGCAGCGCAAATTCCGTCGGGGGCTTCTCACCCTCCATCAGTGGCATCGACGCGATCCATGACCCCGGCGGCGGTACACTCGTCCTCGACGGCCTTAGCCAGCGACGAGATGCAGAACTGGGCCCGGAGGTTCATCGTCGAAGCCGAGCGAATTGAGCGACAATATCGCGCCGTGGAGAAGTGGAGGGACCCTTTGGGTGAGAGCTTGGAGAGGGTCTGGACCAAGAGGACAAATGGGACGAGTGCGGGTACGGTCAGCTCGGCGATGGCCAATCCTTCGAATGGGGTCACGCGAGCAATAAGGGCATAGAAATTCACTTGAAGAGATATGGAGGTGCTCGTTGTAAAACTATGAGAGTAGGCGTGCTCGCCTTTGTCGTCAGCGTAACTCGGCAGAGTACCCAAATTGAGAAGAAGTTACTGAAGATCGATTACAATCCGAAACGCCCATTATAAGATTAAGAGCCTGTTGTGAGGCCGAAGAGGGATCCCAATAGAGGAGAGAGGTAAAGAAGGAGATGGCACGTCGAGCGATAACCACTCGCAGCAAAGATGAGGGGGGATACAACACGTGAATCGAAAGAACTAACGTGGTCGAAAAGGGTGGCGAGCGAGGGAGGAGATAAATGATAAGGGTAGCGGATGGGAGTTGAGGGAAACTACTGCGTGAAAGACCGGCGCAAAGTATTGCATCGCGGTAAAACCCTATTTACACAAGAGACAGGGGAAGTTGGGAGACGAGATATCCGTGAAGGCGACGAGCTGGTCGAGTATACCGACGCGCCTAGGAGGCAGAGTGATAGGGAATCGAAGGTTTGACCGAGGTTCGATTCGGAATAGGTACAGTTCGGCTTCGAGAAGATGCGAATGGGTTGCAGGGTAGGGAAAGAGGTCCAAGTCCGCACGGCGAGGTTGTCCATCGAAAAAGAGAAAGAGAAGAGACTGCTCCATCGTTTTTCAGACTCGTGACTGCCTTCGCCGATGCCTCTGCTCGTACCCGTAGTACTCCTCATTTGTCTCCTCGGCATCGTCGACGACGTTGTCAAAGTCGGTGCCTTCATGTTCCTCATCGCGCGAATAACGACCTCCTGCCATCGGGCCCCCTCGACCGCTTGAGTTTTCCGTCATCGTAGGCGCAAGACGCGAGGTCGCTACACCACCCGCCATGGGTCCGGGACCATTCAGCGATCGTTGAGACGACATGGGCCCAGCGCGACCAAGACCTTGAATGTCGGCGGCAGCCACGGCGCGGCGGGAGGCGAGAGCTTGTTGACGAGCTCGGTGAGCACGGCCACCCATGTCGTTGGTGCGTTCCGTGAGAACCTGATTAGACGAACCCGTGAATGCGACAGTCAGCAACGGAGATAGCGTAAGCACTGTTAACAGACACGAGAGGCACGTCGACTGACCTCTTGATCCAAGTAGAGCAGGATGTACCCGGCAATGCCCGAGATAACGACGAGTTGAACGCAGGTCAATCCAAAGGTTGTGTAGGCGAGCGCGACGTCGACGTTGATGAGCGTGCAAACGGAGTCGAAATCTGCCGGCTTGGGGAAGTGGTAGTACCCGTCCCACAAACAGTTCTCGCGGCCTCGAAGATCGCATGCAAGCGCTAATGCACCCGAGATCCAAACGGCCGAGACGGCGAAGAGGGTGAGCAATTCGATTCGAGTTTGCAAGAGAATACCGGTGAAGGTGCGCTCCTTGAACATGTATGGGAAGAAGAGCATCGGGATGTAGAGCACGCCGGGCGTGCCGATGCCAAAGACGATAATGGCGATGAGCGACCCCCAGGAAGGTGCAATCACGTTTGGCCGCAGGGAATTGTAGTAGTGGACGACGCCGATCGCCACTCCGGCCGTGGTCAGCGATGCGAGTGAAGTCAGTCCAAATCTGCATCCGGGGAAAGGAGAAGTCATGTCAGCGCCATCACATTTTGCGTGATATTCGGGGTAGTTTCAGGTATGACTGTTGCAATGCCTGAAGATGGCCTGACTGGTGAAGCGGCTGGCGCGGCTGCTGCTGCTGTGGCGCCCGAGCGCGTGCGCGCGCTAAACGTCAGCGAGCGCTGTCGCCTGCTGTGGCTACGGCTGCGCTAGAGCCTAGCGCGCGCCCGCCGGGCTGGCCGATTTCGATTCGCCGTTCGCCGCCGACCTAGCCTAGCCGCCGCTCGCCTGCAGAAGCCCCTGCACAGTGCACAGCCCGAGCACAAACGGACGGCCCCGACCACGAGCGTACCGAGAGGAAAACCACAACTCACAGGAGAAATCGGAGTACGCGGATGAAGGTCGGGTTGGGTGCATAGGCGCCGATATAGCGGTCCCGGGAGGACGGGTCAGCTGTTCGCCGCCGGCGGACCGGCGATGAGCTAACGCGCGCGGCGTCGTTCTCGTAGGCATACGCCTTCTCATCGTCATCGAGCAGCGTCGCGTTCTTGTTCTTCTTGCCGGTGAACTTGGAGAACATGATGCTGGCTGGATATCGGTCACCAGTAGGGGTTGACTCGGTGCGGCAGGGGGGCAAGACGAATGACGGCGGTCGACGGCCTTCACTCAGAAGGTAGCGTTCAACGTGAACGGCAGGCGAGGTGAGCGAGCGACAAGCGGCGGTAGCGCAAGGGAGGGGCTACGGTGCACTCCAAATTCCAAGATGGCTTGTGTGTAGAAACACCAAGGCGTGTGTCGAATCGGCAAAGTAACGAGTGAAGGGCGGCGAATGCTGGGGAAGGAGAAAACCCGCACCTACCGCTTTGGACCGAGTGCCCGCTAGGCCCGGCTTGGCTCGGCGAACCGACTCGAACGCGGAGCACCAGGCGAGATTTCCAATCCCCGCTCACCCGGCGTCCGGCCTTTCGAGCTCCTTCGCGGGCTGCGCTTTTAATTTTCGATCGGGTTTACGTGCCTATTCCTCTTCTCGTGAGCTCTCGGCCGAGGTCCCACTTCTCAGACCAATGACCGTATACACCTGCAATCACATGTTCTGCGAGCTACCCATTAGCTGAAAGGAGTCGACCCGGCACAGGCTCCAACAGGGGTTCTGATCCCTCAAAAAGGGCACCACGTGATGACCCGCGCGCGCCGTCGCCGGGACGGCCGGGGCGCCCTGACGTCGTCGACCCTGAGCTGGCCCCAGCTAAAACCTTCACAAATGACGCTAATTTGTTGACCGAGACAATGGCCCCTCTCCCCTTTCGTCCCTGGGCCATCTCAACCGTGCGAAGGCAGCCGGTCCCAAATGGACTTGGGTCTTTCGAACTCCTGGGCCGTTAGATTACTATCACATGATTTATCACGATTTATGCTGCCTCCTCTTTGCTAATCTGCACGCTCCATGTACAAAACCCATGCAGAACCCAATGCGGGGTCCCCGGTCACGTAGATGATCATCGGCTCGCCCGAGGGCGCGCTAGAAGTGGAGTTCCACGGTGATCTGGCGGGGATCCCGACCACGGTCGCACAGCACGTGACTTGAGAAGAAAAGTGAGCGGTGTATCGGAAGCATCAAGATCACAGAGAGAAAAAACCCGTCTCCCGAGCCTCCAAGCTGTTCCAAACTTTAGTGTTCCAAACTTCAGATGTTCAGGCCACGACATTCCCTAGGGTCGAGGCGCGGGCGCTCAATTTGTGAATTTCGGAGAGAGAACTTGGGGGCCTTCTGCTGCCGTACGGCATAGAGAAGTCGCCCACTCAAGGCTGCAGAGGTGACCAGTAGCATATATCATCAAACTCGATGACACGCATTGCGGTTCGGGCTGTACTGTGCTAGTGAACTCTTATTCAGCTCCGCATGGTGAAGCGTGTGCGCGAGGCTTTCAAATCGTGCTCCGAGCGCTTACTACTCCTGTCACTACGGCCCTAAGACGCTGGAGCTATAGGGTTAAGAGTTGGGCTCCCCGTAAGCTCAACTAAGCCCTCCCTCTGGGGGCGTCGAGCTTAGGCTCCCAGTAAACCCAACCTGATACTGCAGCACTTCTTTCGGTGTGTCTGTGTGTTCGAGATGAATTTGCGCGGTAGCCTCGACGACATCAAGTATGGTGCAGCGTGCCAGTGGCAAACGGCAAGCGGCGGCCACACACATATCTCACCTGATGCACGAGGATGCCGGATGCAAGGTGGTCCAATGGTCCAGACCCCGCAGCCCGACATCAAACCTGACCCCTTGCACCATCATGTCGTGCAATCCTATAGCCGGTGAAAAGATTCCAGGGGCAGGGCACCTCTCTTGAACAGCGATCACCTCTTAATGAAAAACGTGATGGGAGGGCGCGTCTACATTGAAGCAGCTCGAGCCGAATCTCGACCCGCGATCGATGCATTGTCTGGAATGTTTTACCCTGTTTATCTGGGGTAATGAAGTGTCGCGAGGACATGTCGCGATCAAGCGAGATCAGGGCACCTACTTGTAAGTTCTATTGATGCAAAGTGACCTCCGGCGAGGCTCAATCATGCCAATGAAGCATCCCACACCTCGCCCGGCCGTTGTAAGTTGTTAGCCGAGGCCCGTGGGTCAGGCTGGTCAGGTTCGCTGTCCGCGCTCAGCTCGCGCTCGCGACTGGGATTATGTGTTCGCGTCGAGCCCCAACAGCGTCGATGAGGGGAAGTACGCTATTCAAGAAAAGGATGTCGAGTAGTGAAGTATCACCGCGCTTGCTTCGCAAGGTGACCCTGGGATTGGCGCCCATCATACTGAAAACTGACAGGTTTTTGGGCAAACATCCTTTTTACGCGACTGGATGCACGAGTGGCTCGGCAGAAGCATGCTCTCGCGTCTTTTAAAAAAATGGAAGAAAGGCATTGCAATGACAAACCCATCAAATTATCTAGCGAATGCATAGACGTTTTACTACAAAGAAGGAGAGGCGAACCCTCCTTCGCTCCACCGCGCCCATCATCTGAACGCATTGTCGCTTCCTCCGGCACCGATCAATAGTCTTCCGGCAGCTCGTACTCCGTGCCTCGCCTGACACCGCCCCATCCAATCAACCGCCAGTGCTTGTCGATACGACGCGACAGGGCCACCTTCTCGCCAATTTCGGTCGCGGCGGGGGTGTTGAGCAAGATCTTGGCCAAATCGGCCTTGACCGAGACGACGCGACCACCTTCCGAGGTCGATCCAATGTTGACCATCAAGATCTCGTTCTTGGCCAACTTTTGCACCTTGGTTTGCTTCTTGTCGTCGGTCTTTACACCGAGCAGTCGTCGCAGCAAGAAGTAGTTGATTTCGATCTCGGTGTAAATGGAGGGCAGTGAGCCCTTGGATCCAAGGACTTGGCCGACAAGTCGATCACCTCGCGTCAGCTGGGGATCAATCACTGTGATACGAGGAGGAGGTTGATGATTTATCAGCTTCTCGCGTTGAGTCGTATCGTAACCGAAATGAAAGACAACTGACAAGTTCCGACACCGATCAAGCCACCGGGGACGGCGAACTTGAGTTCGTTCTTTTCGGCGAGCAGCGTCACGATCTTGCTCCGGATCGGCTTGCAATTGATCTTGCCATCGGCATCCTTGGAAACGACACCCGGTCGTACCTCGATCTCTTGCCCCAGCTTGAGGACACCCTTGAGCAACGAACCACCGGCAACACCACCTTTGAGGTCCTGCACCTCGGCACCGGGCTTATTGACATCGAACGATCGAATAACAATAAGCTTGGGCGAGGTTGTGAAGTCACGGACGGGGACGGGGATCTTGGTGACGATGTATTCGACCAACGCCTCGATGTTGTACCGAAGTTGAGCCGAGATGGGGACAATCGGGGCCGAGTCGGCAACCGTGCCCTTGACGAAGGTGAGGATCGATTGGTGGTGCTCGTCAGCCTGTTGTTCGCGGATGAGATCAACCTTGTTTTGCAGGACAAGGATGTGCTTGAGTTTCATGATCTCGATGGCGGCAAGATGCTCGGACGTCTGGGGTTGGGGGCAGGGTTCGTTGGCGGCAATCAGGAGTAATGCGGCGTCCATGACGGCGGCACCGTTCAGCATGGTAGCCATGAGAATGTCGTGACCGGGGCAATCGACGAACGAGACATGTCTGCAGGGCGAAGAAGCGGACCAGGACCGGTCACGAGCGGCGCACAGTCAGCGGACTGGATCGTCGCTTCTCTCGGCCTAGCTTATCCGATCCACTCACCTCAGCAACTCCATCGTTCCACCACACCCTCTAACCTCGCACGGCGGATTGTCCTCCTTTTCTGACGAGTAAGACTTGTACGATCCTGGCCGCTCGCATTTGGGGTTTTTGCACTTGTAGATCTGCTCAGTCACAATGAGCGACCGTCAGCCTTCGAGCCCTCAGGAGGCAACCAGATCTAGATTGAATTGCATGAAAGGACTAACTTTGGCATTGGCGTAACCGAGCTTGATAGTGATGTTTCGCTCGAGCTCGTTCTTGAATCGGACGGTGTGAACCCCCGAAATTGCCTTGACCGTTTGCGATTTGCCGTGGGCGACATGTCCGATGGTACCTGGAAAACAGATGAAGAGTTACTAGCCAGTGTCAGCCATCCATGTGGGACATGCTTGCTTGAGTAGTCATTGGTCGCAAGCCTCTCTTGAGGGATCGGCGCAAAGTCGCATCACATCGACAAGACCGTGCCACGCTGGGCCGACCAACCTGACCCCCCCGCGCACTCGTCACCGCATAAAGCAAGCCTCTACAGTGACGATGTGTCGACAAACCAGCTCGTCATGTGGAACGGCCACTCGAGCGCAGCGCCGTGACCGCCCTGCCTTTGCCTTGCCTTGGTCGCGCCTTCAAGGATGAAATGCAAACCTACCAATGTTGATGGTCGCCTGCTTGGAGATGACCTCGGGACTCAAAGGGTGCAGCTTGGACACGTCGACCTGCACTTCGGGCATGAGCGACAGTCGAGCCAAGGCTTCGGTGACACCGTAGGTCGGCTTGTCTTGCGTCGCACCACCGGTCGTCGTCGCACCGGCATCGTCACCCGATTCCGATCCCGAGTCGTGGTCCGAGTGGTCCGGGTTGAGGTGTGATTGCTGCAATGGCGAGGGGGAGGCGGCCATGGTGCAAAAGAAGCGTCGAGCTGAGCGTAACAGTCGACTAGAGGCGGAGGCTGAGGCTGAGGCTGAGTGAGCTCTGGGCTTGCGAGGCGAAGGTGCGCTCGGTGCGACGCGGCACAGTCGCGGCACAGCGTGGCAAGGGCGCGATCAAGAAATCGAGTCAAGCCTTTCGAAATTATAATTACCACGAACCCAGTCCGCCCCTCCGAGTAAGCGCGCCGCCGCGCGGTAAACACTGCTAATGATGTATTGCCAGGAAAGCAAAAAAATAAAAATAAAAAAGAAATAATGCGCCCAATTGAGGAAGAAAAATAGACCAAGACCATACGTTGCAATAAAGCGGGGTCATAGTACTAAGGCCCCGGAAGTCTTCGAGCAGTGATAGGAGGTGAAGTAAATGGTGGCGCGCGCGACTCAGATTCTGTCTTTGAGCAAGACTAGCTGGAATGTTTAGTCTTGAAATAATATGGCTTAGTACTCGACGTCGCCCTCCTCTTCGCCATCGGCTTCTTGGCCGAGCTCCTCCTGTTTGACATCAGAACATGTCAGCAAATCCTCTCTCAGAATAGAGATGATGTTAGTGAGAGAAGACCACTGGCAACGTACATAATCCTTCTCGAGAGCAGCCAAGTCTTCACGAGCCTCGGAGAATTCGCCTTCCTCCATGCCTTCTCCGACGTACCAGTGCACGAAGGCGCGCTATTGAGATGGGGAGGGGAAAAAGACCACACAACGAATCAGCTGGCGCGGTCGAAGAGGGAGCTTACCAGGACACGCCCTACCTTGGAGTAGAGAAGATCGAACTTGCGGTCACTGTTGCGGGTCAAAGATGAAATGGGATTAGTAGTAATCCTGCGGTACGAACTACTTGAAAGGATTTCACGGCAATGCTTACAGTCGAGCCCAGGCACTCGCCTCCAAGCGTTTACGACATCAAGGGGTCAGGAGTCAGCTGGGGAGGGGACACGCGCAGGGCCAAGAGGTCCACTCACGATGGCCGTCGTGTTGGACAGCATACAGAGCGAGCGCGAGACCTTGGCAAGATCACTGTCGGGCACACACTGGGCGGGCTCGTTGCAGATACCGAGCTTGAAGCCGGTAGGGCACCAATCGACGAATTGGATCGTGCGCTACGGAAGACACAGTTGGCCGACGTCAGTCAGCTAGCGTCCACATTCGGCTTGCTCTAGAGGTGTGACGACTCACTTTGGTCTTGATTGACGCCACAGCGGCGTTGACATCCTTGGGCACGACATCTCCACGGTACAACAGCGCGCAGGCCATGTACTTGCCCGTCCTAGGATCGCACTTGACCATCTGGTTGCTAGGCTCGAAGCAAGCGTTGGTCAACTCGGCGACCGTGTTTGCTTCATGCGATGCCTTCGAAGCGGCAGTGAGCGGAGTATAGGCCGCCACAGGGTAGTGAACACGCTTGAAGGGGACCAGGTTGGTCTGGAACTCGTTGAGATCCACATTTAAGGATCCGCTGAAACGCAACGAGGCGGTGATCGAAGAGACGACCTGAGCGACGATGCGGTTGAGGTTGACGAACCCGGGGGACTGCACCCCGAGTCGCTGGCGACAAATATCATAGATCGCCTCGTTGTCGACTAAAAAGGAACAATCGACATGTTCAAGTGTCGTATGAGTCGTCAGAATGGCGTTGTAGGGCTCAACGACCGAGCTACTCAGATTAGGAGCGGGGTAGCAGGCGAACTCGAGCTTGGCCTTCTTGCCGTAATCGGTCGCCAACCGCTCCAGGAGGAGAGCACCAAAACCCGATCCCGTTCCACCTCCGAAGCTGCCAAGCGGGTTCAGACGAGAGTAAGTCACAGATTCGCCGCTTATTAAGGAGTGTGGTCCTGCTCACGAGTGGAAGACGAAAAAGCCTTGCAAGCCTGAGCAGGCATCGGCGAGGCGGCGGATACGATCGCAGGTGACGTCGATCACTTCTTTGCCGGCCTGATTTCATTCAATGAAAATATGGATTACATGAATGACAAGTCAAGACGTTTTAATGTAACGACAACTCACGGTGTAATGTCCACGGGCATAGTTGTTGGCCGCATCCTCCATGCCGGTGATCAGGGTCTCGGCTAGAGACAACCGAGGTGGAGGACAGAGACGAGTGAGATCAGATCCGGCAGGTGACCCTCTTCTTCCACTGTTGAGCGACTCACGATGAAACAACGACTTGTACTTCCCCGTCTTGACCTCATCAACCACGCTGGGTTCGAGGTCGACGTAAATCGACCTGGGCACATACTTACCCGAGCCCGTCTCGGAGAAGAAAGTCGAAAACCCGCCTTGCTCGTTGGGGTTGACCTTTTCTTCGTCGGCAATACGGCCGTCGGGACTGAGACCGTGCTCGAGGGCGTAAAGCTCCCAGCTATCAAAGATCATACCAAATGCGGCTACCTCAGCATCTGTGCATATCTGGTCGAGCGCGGTGACGCCTTCGTACTCACCATGAGTTGCCGATCTGAACACCCGCTTGGCCGACCGAAATAGAAATGATTTCTGCCGATTCAGGAGCGGTAAGTCATTCAGTGGGTAGTTACTCGCTCCCAATAACTACCGTGTTTGTATCAGAGTGGGCCATCCAGTCGAGGGGCGTGCACAGAGCCTGTGGGATCAGGCGATCCATGCGCAATTGGCCTTCCCCCGCATATCTGCTGTGCGCCTCCCGATGCACGGCCGGGCAATAGCATTCCGGGGTGTGACAGGCATGGCAAGCACGGACTCACCTCGCATGATGATCAGTTGAAGCGAGGCTTGGAGGGTGATGTTCTATTGGGCATGGAGAGAGAGGAAGGCGCACGTTGAGCCCGAGCCCGAATGTGTGAGTGAGGTGCCACGACGCCGCCGGGTGTCGGGGCATGCGCTTGGATCGACCTACAGTGTGAAGCAGTACTGCTAAGAGGCGACTCGATTCTCGTTGGAAACTTGTGTGAGTTACGAGCCAAGTAAACTCGAGAGCTCGCGTCGACGGAGAGTGCGTGGTCGGAAGGAAAAAAGCACCCGGCGTCGGCAGAAGTCGGGTAAGCGCTCCTGACTTTAGCTTGCGACAAGCCGACAGGAGGCCATATCCTGCGGCCCCAGCCGCCTTTCCTGGCGGAAACGTTTCACATATGTGACTCTCTGGGACAAGCGACGAAAGTCTTGAATGGTACAATGGCAGAATGACATTCCACGGGGTATGTCAACCTCCAGACAAGCGACGGACAACACAAACTAGTACAGAGGGACGGTTTCATCCTGTTAAAGGCGACCACCAGTAGAGAGGACCGGGATAGGCTCGGCGGAGTCAGTTGGGCCCGATCCACAAGATGTGAAACGAGTTGCACACTTACCAGCTGCTTTACCTCGGTCTCGACTTCGCCATAGGACTCCTGAAACTCGGCCTCTGCCTCCTTCGCGCCCTCCTTCTCCGACTCGCCGGCCTTGAGCTTCTTCTTCATCCCGAGTTTGGCGACCATGACGCACGATGTTGGTCGCTTTGTTGACGATGCAGCACCGAGAGCCTCCTTCGACGTAACCCACTGTTCGAGGGAAACCAGGAAGGCTAGACTTGTCAGCTCAATGAAGGCAGGAATACGTAGGGGGTTGAGGGCATGGCTAGGGGCACGCCATGCCGGTCCGGAGAAGACAGACGCGGCGTCGACAATGACTTGTATGCCGTTCACGTACCACGTAAGGGCAGCTTGCCTCTTCGGCGAGCAGAGGAAGATGGGTGAGGATGTCGAGCGGCGAAATGTCGGCCGCCAGCACGACAATACTGTAAGATATGGCGTTAAAATACAAGCGTAAGCTCTCAAGCGTCGGTAATTGAATCCAAACAGCACGATATGCTGGGTTTACCCCTTCTCTCCCTTTCGGATCGACTTAACGACCTCCTTGACGCCTCGCTTGAGGTGCCGTGACTTTGAGGCTGCGAATAAGACGAGGGCGCAAGCAAGAGGTGTACGCCACCTATTGTCAGTTGTCGGTTGTTAAGAATTACTTGAGCCAACAAAGCATAAGCGTGGCAACGCGAACGCCTGAGGAGATTGCTCAGACGAGGCCACGACTAGCAGTCGGTGTGGCCAGCGAGCTTCGCAATGGCGCCAGCGTTCCCCCCAAAGTGCACCCAGGAATGAACGGACGACGTACCCTTCTTGACGAGCTTGAGCACGTGCTTGCCCGCCTTCTTCTGCGCGAGGGGTCGCGCGATCGGTGACAGCAACTCGACCGCAACTTCCTTGTCATCGTCCTTGGACGACTCCTTGTCCTTCTTGCTCTTCTTGGACTTGCGCGGCGAGGCAGCAGCGTCGACGTCCATCGAAACATCCCCCGCAGCAGGCGCAGCGACCGCTCCTTCCTCGAGCACTTTGGCAGATCGCTTTCCCATCCTGTGTGTTGTAAGGAACCGGTGCAGGTGTGGGTGATATGGCGCTGTGGTGGACCGTGTGCTGGTCTGTCGGGGCGTGTCGTCGAGCCAGACGCGGGCAGTCTCGCTGCTTCCCGAAACTGCTCAATACGAAGCCCATATCCTCCACTACCAATTCTGATCGTGCCGCTTTACTGTTACTGTTAGTCGCTGAGTCCGGCTCGTGTCCAAATTAATAACCCGTCTCCCGCTGGCAAAATCACAATCGCTACGGGAGAATTCCAGGCAAAAAATGCAGCACTTTTCGGAAACGGTGTGCATGCATCACTAACTTAGCAAGTTTCGCGATGTTTTCACAGGCTCAGCGATCACATCTGCGGCGGCGCTCGATATGCGTAGTAGCGAGGCACGAGCGCAACGGCACAGACTCGTTTTGTGGACTGCAAAAGTGCTGTGAAGTGTTCTTCGATTCTCTTTTACGACCGAAATATCTCCTATGATTTTCGGCAAAGCCCGGTAGAGTGGTTACTCGTGTGGAGGCGGCGTGCGGCAGCGCCTCATTAGTAATTACGTCAATTACGTCAACCCTAATGCGGAAAGGGCGCTTGGGCCCGAGCCCGACGGGCACAGGCAGTGCAAGTCTCACTTTGGCACTCGGCCATTGTGAGTCGTGACCTTTCGCGGCACCGCCCATGAGATAGGGAGTCCTTCGCAGCCTCCGAGTCGGCAGGAAGTGGGGCAGGTGCGTGGGGACGAGGGCTACAAAGAGAACAGTCTAACGGGCAGGTAGTACCGCCCATGTGGATTCTCCGATCCTTCCCTCCACCTGTCGACGACTCGCACTAAAATCCACTACTCAAGCTTTGCCGACCGTTGCCCCTTTAGGCTTCCGCACGCTCCTAAGACTCATCTCGATCAGAGTTCCTAGGGTGCACCGCCTGCTCCACAGGAAACCCCCAAAGAACCCCATCCTGCACCACCCTTGTTTCCCTCCTTCACGTTACTTCCAACTCCTCGAACCTCCTACCGTATCTCTTGCCTGTCACTTACCCTCGCCAAGCCCTGCACCTCAAATAAATCGACGATCTCGGCTCGCGAGTCGCTTCCGCTCAACCACCCAGCTTCTCCCCCACGGGCTCGCACGAACACGATGCGCTTCGTCTCATCTTTCGTCTCAACCGTGGCCGCGGCTGCACTGGTCTCGGCGGCCCCCGTCCGTCGTGACAACGAGCAAGACTTTTTGTCTTGTCTCGCATCCAACCCGTCGCTCAACTTTGTCAGCTCGTCGTCGAACCCATCGCAGTTTACCAGCTTGACAGGTGAGTTCGGGCTTGTGGCCGCTTCGGAATTGCACCGCCGACGGAATACCGAGCTGCCAAATCTCAATTCGGGTGTCCTCTTCCGATTATTCTCACAGCGGCATTCAACCAACGTCTCTCATCGTCGGCAGCGGCAGTCGTGAGCCCCAACGATGCACAAGGTGTTGCAGCAGCGGTCACTTGCGCTCGAAACTCCAACAAACCCGTGACCGCTCGAGGCGGCGGTCACTCCTACGCGGCATATGGCGTAGGCAACGGCAACGCCCAAGGCCTCGTCGTCTATCTTAGCAACTTCCAGAACATCGCGCTGGATCAGGACAACTTCACGGTCATCGTGGGCGGGGGCGCTCATCTCGGCGACATTGCGGTCCAGCTCGACAAATGGGGTCTCGGTCTGGCCCATGGCGTCTGTCCCTTCGTCGGAGTTGGTGGGCACGCCGCGTTTGGTGGCTTCGGATATGCATCTCGTGCCTGGGGCCTCACTCTTGATGCGATCACCGCCTTCGACGTCGTCTTGGCGAACGGTACCTACATCGCGGGCCTAACAAGGGACCAAGATCCCGATCTCTTCTGGTCCTTGTCGGGTGCCGCGCCGAACTATGGCATTGTGACCGCGTACCATTTCCTCGCACACCGGAAACCCGACAACGCAGTCCGCTTCAAGTACGACTACTCGGGAGCGTCGGCTGAGACGATGACACAAGCTTTCCTCGCGTACCAACAGTGGGGCAAATCGTCTTCGCCACCCAACCTCGGCATCACTTACGCTGTACACCCTGGAGGCTCGCTTGAGATCTCGGGTGTCTACTATGGCAGTGGGGACGCGTTCACTCAGCTTATGACACCGTTCGAAGCGACTTTGCCCAGCGGCGCGTCGAAAAGCATAAACTACACGATGTCGTGGATCGACTCGTTACAGGCGCTCGCGGGATCGCAAGCTTTATCTACGCAAGGTCAGAACGATTACGTAAGTTTGATTCCCGGCGCAACCGTCTCAGAAGTGGAGCTCTTGGCTGATCTTTGGTGCCCGTCTCCTTTCACAGCGAGATTCTTTCTATGCCAAGTCGCTCATGACGCCCGATTCGGATCAGCTCATCACTGAAGACGCCGCGAGGGCCTACTTCACCTACCTTCGAAACACGCAGACGAGTACAATGTGGTTCGTCGAGGTCAATCTCTATGGTGGCGTCGGCTCAGCGATCAATGCCGTATCACTCGATCAAAGCTCGTTCGCACATCGCTCGATGCTTTTGACCTTTCAGATGTATGCCTCATCATCGACATACAGCAATCCCTACCCAGAGGAAGGGTTTTCGTTTGTTTCTGGGTGAGTGGGCTCCACCATCCAGATCGGATCGTCCTCGTCGTCCGTCTTCTTACACACACACGACATTTTATGTACCTCTAGCATGTACGACGCCCTGCTCAATCCGATGAAGGATGCTTGGGGTAACACATACGGATCATATGTCAACTATGGTAAGTTTCGACGACTGGCATCCCCATTCATGTCCATGCACGTCCTCCTTCTGACGACTGGTTGGCTCTTTCTCCTATCAGCCGATCCGGCATTATCCTTTGACGAGGTCAAGACGCTGTACTGGGGCTCGCAATACGACCGACTGTCGGCCATGCGAGCGAAATACGACCCGACACAGGTTTTCATGAACCCCCAAGCCATTCAGCCGTACGACCAAGCCAAGGTCAACAAGCTGGCGGAATGATACCTGGAAACACTTTCTCCACAGGCTCCACACATAGACACTTATAGTACTACTTTGACGATATCGCATCTTCGCATTTCAATTATCCCTTATTCGCTTTTCTATTAGCAATCTTGCACTCTCTTACTTGTAGCTTCTTGATGATTATATATATATGTGTGTGTTGCAACTTATGAAACCGATGAGATCATCCGGAACATTAACTTATGTGAGAAGTTCGATGATGTCAAAAGTTCAACGAATTTGCGAGCGGAGCGATTAGCGAATCTTGTCGGCTCGAGGAAGCCTTGAACGACATGTTCGTTGTTAGGCGCTGGGATAAAGATGAGATCGAAGAGACGGGTCGAGCTACATTCAAAGATCATAGTTATGATCAGAGGAGCACCCCCGGACTCCCGATCTTCTTAAAGAAAGGGGCAAAAAAATCCAGGGGGCTTGCCTCGATTAAATGCTTCCCGGGCTGGGCTGTTGCATGTGGCACGACTTTTTGTTGGCATTCGGAGCTTCGAGCCATTATCATGGAGCGGACTCCTTATTTATTTCCATTATGTCAGCTTTACACTGCAATTTTATCCAAGCGGCGGTGGAAGGACTATAGATTGGGACATTCAAACAGGCAGCGCCGGTGCCAGTGCCGTCGGCCTTCTCAATTGGGTCATCCTCCCTTCGGCGTTCGCTTCGGGCAGTGCACGCACAAATAACCCCCGTTGGAGGCGGCTCTACAATTGCGAGGCTGGGCGTCCCTGAGCCCGAACACTCGTCTTAGACGGTTCTTTCTCTTCTTCCCGACAACACTAATTTTTTTTTCTCACAGCTTCCATCGTTCGTGTCTTTCCCTCTCGCTTGACTCCGATCGAGCGTCAAGTTGATCGGCTCGTTGAGCAACCGACACGGCATCCGACGGCACGTTCAGGGCAACTCGCAGCCTCAATGATGCTTCGCCTCTTGGCCTGCCTCGTCGTCGTCGTCGGCCTGGCGTCCATCGTCTCTGCAGTGCCCGTCAACAGTAGCAGCCAAGCAGGAACTTTTTTATCATGTCTGTCGTCTCAACCTTCGCTCAACCTTGCCACCTGGCACAAGGACCGTCGAGAGTTTACGAACCTCACCGGTGAGCTTCCCGCCACTGCCAGCACAGCTCGAGCGATCGACGCGCCACCTGCGCTGTACTGACGCACGATCACGACCCTCTTCCACAGCTGCATTTAATCAGCGACTCTACTCATCGGCATCGGCAGTCGTTTCGCCCAAGGATGCCAACGCGGTCGCTGCTGCGGTCACGTGTGCCCAAAAGTTCAACCGACCTGTCACCGCTCGGGGAGGCGGTCACTCGTACGCCGGCTATGGCATCGGCAGCGGACTCGATGCGGGGCTCGTCGTTTACCTTAGCAATCTCCAGAATATTGAACTGAAGGAGGACAATTTCACAGTTATTGTTGGCGGCGGCGCTCTTCTCGGCGATATCGCACTCCAGCTCAATGAATGGGGTCTCGCAGTGGCCCACGGCACGTGCCCTATGGTCGGCGTGGGGGGACATGCCGGGTTCGGTGGCTTTGGTTTCATTTCCAGAAAGTGGGGCCTGACACTCGATGCCATTTCCGCTTTTGATATCGTCCTTGCGAACGGCACCTACGTCCAAGGCCTCACTCGCGAACAGGATCCAGATCTCTTCTGGGCCCTATCGGGCGCGGCGCCGAACTACGGCATAGTAACGGCATACCACTTCGTCGCCCATCAGAAACCAACCAACGTCGTCCAGTTCGACTATGGGTTCAGCGGGCTATCGCCAGCAGCGATGACGCAGGCTTTCCTGGCCTTTCAGGCCTGGGGCAAGAATTCTTCGCCGCCCGAGCTCGGTATCCAAGCTGTCATCGGGGCCAACGGCTCGCTCGACCTCTCGGGTCTCTACTATGGGTCTGGGGAGAATTTCACCAACCTGATGGCTCCGTTTGTGGCGAGTCTCCCGAGCGGCGTCTCGCCCGCAATAAATTATACGATGTCGTGGATCGATTCTCTGGTCATTGCGGCCCAGGGACAAGCGCTGTCGTCCAAAGGCCAGCAGGACACCGTGAGTGCATGTCCCCAATTGAGGCACATGCGCAGGATTCGAGTACTCACCCGTAGGCCTCCTCATCGACGCCCATCCAGAGGGATTGTTTCTACGCCAAGTCGTTGATGACGCCGGACTCGGACCAGCTCATCACTGAGGAAGCAGCGAACGCCTTCTCGTACCTGCAAAACACCGAGACGACTACGCAGTGGTTCGTCGAGATCGATCTCTATGGCGGTGCCGGGTCTTACATCAACTCAGTCCCATTGAACCAGAGTTCATTCGCGCACCGGTCGTCGTTGTTGACGTTCCAAATGTACGCTTCATCGCCGACGCTCAACAACCCCTTCCCCGACTATGGGTTCTCTTATGTCGACGGTATGTACAATGCTCTCGTCGACCCCATGAAGGCTGCCTGGAGTACCACATACGGATCATACGTGAACTACAGTGAGTTGTGTTCCGGAGGCCGTACCACCGTCAGCTTTCCGCTCATCACCCCCCGATACATTCCCAGTCGATCCCATGTTGTCTCCCAGCGAGGTCAAGGCTCTGTATTGGAGCTCGCAGTACGACCGCCTCTCACAATTGAGGGCAAAGTACGATCCCGACCAAACGCTGTGGAACCCGCAGGCAATCCAACCCACAGTCTCGTCGGTCGTCTCGCGCCGCTCAGTAGGCGAGCTTTGATGGGAAGCGACGCCTTGGTACCTCGATGCGTCATGGTCCCTTTTTTATATGATACTGCTTAGCCAGTCTTGTACACCAATATATTGCGTCCTTTGCGCGCACTTGTAGCCCCTCTGCATTTCAGTCTTAATTCGAAGTCTTCTTCAGCTCGAACAAGTCGACGCGCGATCGCGCGGGCCGAATTACACGCCGAGCTCAATTCGCGAACTTGACGCTCGTCGGGCTTGGGGCCTCGCGCCAAGGAGCGCGTAGTGACTGATACGACTCGACAAAGTTGAGGTTCATATATAGTCATCCAAAAGTTGCTGGTGCCGGCCTATGTGCATCATTTGTACATTAATTTACACTCGGCGCCGACTTGATGAGGGGCCATTGAGGGCATCGGTTTGGACACTCATCGGGGAAACTCAACGATGACAAACCTGACTAACGGGACGGAGCTTGGCGAGACTCCCCGGCCGAGAGGTCATCTACAGATGTTGCCATGAGACAGCGCTCACTGTTTTTGGATCGCTTCCATCATCCATTATCAGCACTTGACCTATCTACTTACAAGCCCGCGACCGCATTCGCACTCGAGGAAGCTCACGTCTACGAAGGATCAGATTATCAGCAGATCAGGTTGTTACGCCGGAACCTGAACGGCCTGAACCCCCGGACTCAAGCCTCGGCTCGTTGCTCGGCTCAGCGGCTGGCCTGCTGCGAAGCGCGTCACCAGATTGAATGAACTCGCACCCGTCTCTGTCTCGTCCATCCCGACCATTCGAAACGATGCCACCCCCTTCACGACCCAGTTCGGCTGGACCCATACCCCAGTCGACTCCTTCGACCTGGATCGATCACCACGAGGCCCGGCCGTCGTCCTACTCGGTGCGGCCTCAGCTGGCCGTGCAAACAAGGCTTCGCGCGCGCAGCATCACCTCCACCACCGCCGCCACCAACAGTAACTCCACCTCGGGCTCGGGTTCGGCCTCGCCGAGATTGGCAACGGCACCGGCACCGACAAACGCAGGGTCATACGATGGATCATCGCAGGCGTCCACATCCACATCGACGCTGGCCTCAACCTTGACCTCGTTGTCATCCTCTACCTTGACGGTCACGCCGGCTCTGACAAGGCGCCAAACCGATCCCACGGGCCTTGTTCCGCTTCGACCCATCGCCAGTCGCTCGAGGCTGAGTGAGCTTCCTCTCAACAGGGAAGACACCGGCAGCGATGAAGACGACGACGAGGGCACCTCGGTCTATGACGACGCTATGTCCGAGGGAGTGCCCGATCTGCACGAGCACGAGGGTTCGTCGTCAACGTCCGATTCCGAAGAGACGCCGAGCACTCCAGCGAACGATGCCATGTCCCCATTCCCGACCTGGAATGTCGTCTCGCCCAAGGAACAGCAGCGCGCATTCGCAGCGTCTCAGGTCGACGATGATGTCGATCGATACACACCTGCGAGGTCCAAGTTCGAAGGCTCGACTCGTCACGACCTCCGGAGAGGCAAGAGCTTCACGAGCCTGATCGTGCAACCCGTCACGCCCTCGCCCGCGGCTGTCGAGCGACCCGATCCGATCGCGGAACACGTGCAGCATGACCACGACGTTAGCCACGAGGAGCACTACCCACCGACTCCGAATGATCTGGAAGCCGGGCGGGCCAGTTTTGATGGCACAACTGAAGCGACCGACGCTTTCCCGCCCTCGACCAAAAGCCTGCGTGACTTTGTGCCGCAGATCGCAACGCTCGCGGCTCTGTTCTTTTGCTCGTTCGTCTGTATTGCCCTCTTGGTCTCGAGCCTGCCGGGCCTTTTCATTCCTCACTCCGTCGCCGACCTGCCTCAGTTGACGGTCGCCCTGTCGGCATATCGGTCCATGTCGTGGTTCGCCGAGCTGCACCTTTTCGTCGTCTTGGCAACGGTCTTCTTGTGGAAGCAGTGCTTCAGCATCCCCGGCTCCATCTTAACCAACATCCTCTGCGGCGCATTGTACGGCACAACGATTGGCACCTTTTGGGCCTGCATCTGGACCGCACTGGGCTCGACTGGCGCCTACGGAATTGCTCTGGTGGTCGCACCATTGGTGAGTGCAGCCAGATTCCATTGATTACCTCATTTCGACGAGATCTGATGCGGTCTACCCCATCTCTGCAAATCAGATCGAGTACTATTTTGCCAAGCCGCTCAAACTTACCCGCCGGACGCTGAAAATTGCGCCGGACTCGCTCGGCAAGGAAGAGCCCGCCATCACCCCGTTGTCTCCCGGCGACCTCTTTATCCACCTGTTGCTCGCTCGGTTCTTCCCCCTGCTGCCGTACTCGGTCCTCAACATCATTTCTGGCGTACTCCGACTGCCCTTACCGACTTTCTTCGTCACGCTCGTTCTCGGCTCATTCCCATTCAACTTTGCGACCGTATCGATCGGATCGGTCGTCGCGCTCGCCGCATCGGACCCCTCGACGCCGCTCTCGAACAAGATCTGGTCGCCGGAGGTGTTCACCAAGCTCATAGCCGTGACCATCGTTTCGGTCCTGCCCGTCGTCTTCAAGAAGCAACTCAAAGAAATCTTGTCGTCGGCTCGGATCAGCCACCTCGCAACGCAAGCCTCGGCGATTCCTTCGATGCTGACTTACATCGGTTCGATCTACAAGGATGCGATCGTAAGGCGCGTTTTCGGCTTCGGTGCACTGATGCCTTCGTCCGCAATGGCTTCGACGTCCGGGACCGCGAACGGTAACGCAAGTCGGGATTGGAGACGACAGCAGAACGCTCAAGAGTGGAGGAGGAAGTTGTCCAAACCCGGGTACGAGGAAGTGTCGACCATGGATCCTGACGGATCGATCCATGATGCGTTGGAGGGAGGGAATTGGGTTCCTTTGGGTGCATGAGCCGTTTTCTTTTGCACGGCTTGCATCTTGATTATACGTTTTTCCTCCCTGCAGTAAGGTTATCGAACCCCTCCTCTCTCGTTTCTATCACATATACAGGAGGCCCATTGTTGTATCCCTAATCCAAGGCTCGCTTCTTGCACTTTTAACGATGTATCTAGTACCTCCGTCATTATCGTAATTCTTCCTAATCTCTAATCGATCGTCATGCTTCGTGATGAGGTATTTACAGAAGAGGGACTCCAACCATGTCTGGCATATAGCTCGAGGCAATTCTAAACGCGCAGTCTTCCTGAGCGACGGTGCATACTTTGTCCTACGAATTCAACGTCGACCATGCCGAGAACTTGCGGTTCCTTCTTGACGCAGAGCTTGGGGCCGACCAAGCGTGGTTGTGCCGACTACGAGCGGGTGTGAGCATGCTGGATCATTGCCGCACCGGCTTGATCCCCCGGGGGCCGAAGCTTACGAAGCATCGAACGCAGCTTTCCTCTCCGTCCCGCACAGCTCATCTTCAACTTCCCCCGTTCGCGCCTACGACGACCTCACCCCCCAAGGCGGCCGCCACAGCCGCCGCGACGCCGGCTTCGATATCCAGATCGATGCTCGTCAATGTCGCGAGGGGGTCGATATCGACGTTCATCGCGTCGGTAGTGTCTTCTTTGCTGATGGGCTCGGGTACTTCTGTGTTGATGACTGGAACGGCGTCTTGAGGTATGGTGAATGTTGTTGTAGTCGTTGCTGCTGGTGTGGAGGTCGCTTCGGTCGTAGGGATGGAAGGGAGTATGGCCAAAGGCGTAGAGGGGACGCCGAGTCCTGTTTCTGCTGCTGGTGGTGCCGTTGTAGGCTCGAGTTCGACGGACACCTTTCTCTTCTTGGCTCGACGGTCTTGTTCACTTTGCACCTTCATGGGCTCGGAGTTGAATATTGTTGGGAGTGATGGCACCGCATCAGATACGCCCGTTGGCTGAGTTTCCGAAGCTGCAGGGGTCGATGTCGGTGGTGGTGGCGTGGTGGAAGGGACCGCTGCTGGTGCTGCTTGCACGACGGCGTTTGAGTTTGCTTGCACCTCTGCGAGCCGTTCCGGATCGGTCAATTTCCAATCCATTTCACCGGCCTTGAGCGCCTCGAGTTCCTTGTACGCATCTCTGAATCAAGAGACAAAAGGAGGACTGTATAAGCGCGAATGCTCCGGGTGTCGTGATGGGAACGGTCGCTGAAACACACTTGAAGCGATCGACATGTTGCTGCATCACGCCTCTGAGTTCGTACACCCTTTCGAGGTACCACTTGCGAGCAACTTGGAGCAGTTGCGCCGAGTGTTGCGGTTGCGGTTGCTCGCTGCAGTGAGTGAATGTTGAGCGTCAGCTTGAAAGTGGGGGTGGGCCGATTTGGGAGGGAGGGGAGGGAGGACACTGACGGTGCTAGACCTAGTTGTTTGCTCAGAGCCGCATGAACGGTAGCCATTTTCTGTAAGAGTAGCCGCAGAATGGCATGAGCTCGTCGAAACAAGAACTCATGCAGTCGTCGGGTCTGGGACTGACCTCGGCGGAGAAGAAGTGCTTTGGGCGATGGACCAACAACGGATGGCCTTGCAACAGCTTGGACGCGGCCTTGAATTCTGCTGTGCCCGTCTCGTACACTGGAAATTGGAACCAATCGGCTCAGAACATGGAGCTCATCTGCGCCGATGCACGAGTGACTGACCTGCTTGGACGACGAGGGTCTTTTCGGTGATGGACAGGCCTTGCAGCGCTTGCTCTTGCTTGGGCGTGAGGGGTAGAGGAGGTAAAGGTGGCGCCTTGGCTTTGGGTGGCATCGTGGCAAGGGACACCGGACTGGATGGACGCTGACACTGATATCGAGAACGGGAGAGACGAGCAGGTGAAGGGCAGAAGGTAGCAGAAGCGCGAAGGAGCGCCGAGACGGCAACGCGCCTCCAGTCGGTGAACCGGCCCGGGCTTGGCTTGCTGACGACTTGCTGACGGCTTGCTGTCACCTTCTCTCACCAGCTCGCACAAGCAGCCAAAGTGGAACAAAGCAAAATGATCAGGACCGTTGCCTCACGCACCCGCTTCACGCAGCTCAGTCGCACCCCGCTCGGAGTCAGTGCACGCAACCACTCGAACTCGTCTTCGCACTCGTCGTCATCCTCGAAGACGTCAGCGGGCAAGTCCAAGACGACCGAGCACGAGACGGCTTCATCGCACCTAGCACCCACTACTACTTCCTCGACCAAGTCCTCCGTCATTCAAACTACCTCTTCCTCTACATCACCAGGCTACTCGGCGACGATCCTCTCCTCTCCTCGCAGACGACCCCAAACTCCGCCACCTCAAACTCTGCCTCGGCTATTACTGCCCCTCCCCGTCGACCTCCGACGATCGCGGAGAAGGAAGCCGAAGCGCTACGTCGACTGAAAGAACGGTTCGGTGGCGCGCAGGAGGCCCAACTGGGTGAACTGGATGAACATGGTCGACCGAGGGGAATGGCCAAGCATGTCAGTGGTAACCTTTTCAGGTTGATCTGAAAGGCAAAAAGTGGGGGCTATTGCAGTGAGTTTGAGCTTGTAAAGGGCTCGGCCGGGGTTCTGCATGCATCCTTTGTACAGTCGTGGATTCATGTTTTAATCAAGGTTCGGTATGCGTCGGGTACTAGGTCTAGCGCGACCGAGTCGCCAAATGTGAATTGCCTGTCTCAGCCCGTCTACTGCGGGCCGTCTCAGGCTAAGCTCGAAACCCTCCACAGAGGGAGGGCTTAGTTGAGCTTAGTCTCAGGCCGTCTCGGTGTTCAGGCGCTCGGGCTCTCTGCCCGAACGGCGCCACCACGGCTCTCCATCCTACTTAAACCTCAACCACTCCCGCGATTACCATGGCGAGACCCACCACGGCTTGGGCTTCCGAGCTCGATCTTCAACCTGGGATCGGTCTAGGACCTTTCCACATCGGTGAGCACGTTTAAGCCCTTCCAGTGATGACCGAGCGGTGACGTTCACGTACGCGTCACTTCACGACGTCACGGCGTGTTGTGGGGGCGGGCCGCCCCACACGCGTACGGGCTCGACCGTAATCACGGCGAACGGCGACAAAAACAGCTCTGGGCGGTCTAGTACCCACTACAGAGTTGTAGAGACTGATTCAATCTTATCGGATCGCCCCACTCGAACCCAGGCATGACCTTGTTCGACGTCATCAACTTACTGCGGAGCCATCGCTCGACCTACCCGACCGTGCACCTCGCCTGGGATGACAAGGTTAGCCATCACTCGGACTAGAGAGGCATAATCTCGGACGCAGAACTGACACCACATCTTACTCGGACCAGGCTCCCTCAACCAGCTCAATCCACATTCAGCTACTCAAGCCCAGCCCACTTGCGCTCCTCTTCGACGCGACGACCCAACGACTCTTACGCATCCAACTCGAAGGGCAAGCCACGCCAAGTCTGATCTATCGAGGTAAACCCTTCACTCATCCTTCGGAAGATTCCGATCACCAAGATGCCAAGACCTTGATTCGGAGGTTGTTGGGCCCGACGTATTCTTCCCCTTCGACCGAGACTTCGAGCTCGGGGCCCAACGGGCAGTCGAGTGCCGCCTCCAATTCGACGGCCAAGAAGACGATGATGACTTATCCGGGAGTGTCCTTTGAGCTGGAAGAAAGAAACAAGCGAGGCAAGTCCATCGCAGTCTGACCCTGCTGCCTGCTTGGGTTTCTGACGTTCACAAATGCCTCCGTTCGACAGGCTCAACCGTGTCGAGAGCCATGGTCACACCACTCCTCGGACCAGAATCCAACATCCCCATCGACACGGCGTGGCTGCACCCTAGCTTGCCCGACGATCATCCCAAGAAACAAGGACATCTAGACCAAGTTGAGATCATGGTGCGTCGTTTTGAGCTCACGTTCCCTTCCCTGCACACTCTCACTCTGGACCCCGTTCTGCAAACTTAGCTCGATGCGCAGAACTGTCCAACATCCGTCAAGCTCGTGTTCTATCCGCACGAGTCACCATCAACATCACATGATGCCGTCGAGTTCAAGATTGGCGAGTCGACGAGTGAGGACATCATGTGTGATCTCGGGAGTGCGGTCAGGTCGTTTTGGAAGGAGGATGTGAGTGAACCCGTCGATCCTCAAGCGCTGTTCGCCCGGCATTAAATCACTTATCTGGCATCGATGTACGCTTCGCTCCACAGGATCGCATGTCAATTCATTCTTCGCCCGATGCAACAGCTTTAGCAGCGCTAGATCGTATGTCCCAGGTACACAAGCTTGTTTGGCCTGGGAGCACTTTCTGACCGAGCTGTGGATATGTCCTGCACACTCAGCGAACCCTTACTTCCTCTCCTACCCATCCCTCGGTATCACATTCCTCGTCCATGGCTCGAAGAACCACCTTCTCAAAGTCATACTGCATTCGAACCTACCCGGCGAAGTCAACTTTGGCCGAACGCATCGATGTCGCTGGGCCTTGGTCGACAGCTCGGGTGCTCGCATCGGGTGTGAACAACCCTTCACCAAAGTCAAGACCAGGCTTGTAGGAGGGAGTCCTAGACCTGGGTCTCCGAAGGGCGAGTCGAAGGGTGAGAAAGATGATTTGATGGCCGAGAAGGACGTGAAGGGGTTCTCGATGGAGAAACCGATGATTTTGGATCGGACCGCTGATGGTGGGGAAGGGTCCGAGGTCAAGGGCAAGACGACCGGTGAGTTGGATTATTATCACGGATCGCTCTACCTGAAACCGAAACCGATCTTCAAATGGATGGTGTTGGCGAGACTATCGCTGACGTGAGCGGTGACCTCCGTCCGCTGACTCTGACCATCTCGCTCGTGCAATGGGTCGTTGTTTCACCGTTTCACCAGAGATCCATGGATTTCCGGGCGTCGCGTTCGAGGTGACGATTTCCGGCGACGTCGAGACCGTTTGGCTATTTTAGTTCTTCGGTCTCAAGTGCTCGAGCAAGCCAGTGCGAGGAACGCCAAGACATGGGTGTCTGGCAACTCCAAGGCCGAGAAACAAGCTGTTGAAACTGAGATAGTGGTGGTTCGAGACTTACCGATCATCAGCCGGGGCCCCTCGCCACGTTTTAGCGCGTCGGTCCATGAATTCCTGATCGCTCGTCCGCGGATTTAAGCGAACGTCACGACAACTCGGCGATTTACGGTGTCCTTACAGCTATCTAGCTATTTTTTGCTCATGATCTATTTATTTTTTTGCCGTTTTTGTGATTTATTAACGCTGCACTGCAATGCATTTCGCAGAGAACCAGCTATAAGGAAGTAAGATTAGCATTTCACAACTAATCACAAATCATCAAAGTACAATGCAACGTACATTTGTTCGGTCTTTATTCACCACCTGGAAGATCAAACGAAGTGATACCATGCATTAGCTTTTGTTTTGTTATGTAACACAAAAACGTCCGTATCCATACCGCGATCACCGCAGCGAGCCGGAGTCTGGGGATCCGAAACCGAATTGACCGGCGGCAAAATGCGCCGGTGGGGCTCCTCCCCCTTGGCGGAAGTTTACGATCGCTTCTTGTTGAACAAACCATGAGAAGTTGTAAAACAGAACAGGTCCGACCCAACAAAAAATGTGGGGCCCGCGAATAATGATCCGCTGGGATTCTTGAAGGAAGCGTGAGGGAGGAATCGCGGGGTTGTTCCCGATCCTTCTCTTTCGAAATCCACCGAAGTTGCCCAGATCCTGGCGAGTGCTGGCACGACTCCTTCTTGCTCTGCCTACACACCTACACCGCCGATTTGGGTGCACTACTGCCGGAGTTTGATCTCGTTGACCGCAAGGACCCAATCTCAATACGCCCCCTGTACGTGCGACTGCCTCAAAATCCCACTATTCGAATTGCTCCGAGCCCCTAGTTTCCGATCACTTGCACGCGGTCGACTCCTCGTCAGCCGGCAAGCAGCGCCGACCAAGCCGACCACTCATTTTCCTCCGACTCGATATTTTTCTCTTCAAGTCCCAAGATGTCGCACACCAGTCCCAATGACGCTTTCCTACAGCTCTTTGGTGCGCCCTACGACCGTGTGCAAGTGACAGCCACCGCCGCGTCGACCCTTCCTCGCGAACGCGGCAGCGTCTCCGGTCTCGCGTCGGCGGGATCGGCTCTGGCGCGCCGCTCTCCCGGCCCGAGGCTCGGAGTGACCAAATTGTCCTCCTCGTCGTCTCTACAGACCTCGATCGCTCGATGGGAAGAATCCGTCCACGCGTTCCATTTCGATGATCTTGACTTTCATCATGATCACGATCACCATCAACCAAACGCTACGAATTTGATGGAGGAGGTCGCTTCCTCGTCGTCGTGTTGCTCTGGGACGGCAGTGTCGGAACACAGACCAGCCGACGAGGCCTGTGCGTTTCGAGCGAGGAGCGCTTCGCTCGATTTCTGGGGGATGGATCTCAATGCTCCGATGTCGCTTCATGACGAAGGTCAAGTGTACAGAGCCTCGAGTGTCGAACCGATTGAACGACATGAACTGGCTTCATCAGTCATCAAAACCACCGCCCCCAAAAGGAAACGACCGTCCGTGACGACTTCGGGGGAGCCTTCGAATTCGACCTCGGATTCGACAGCGCCGAAGCGAGCGTGGCGTCAACCCGCTCGAAGCTGTCTACCCTGTCGACAAAAAAAGAGTCGGTGCGATCGTAGGGAACAATGCAACAGCTGTACTACTCGTGGGATGCAGTGCGTTTGGACGGGAGTTGCGTGAGTTTGCCGTGGACCTCTGTCGTAGTGGAGGAACGAAAAGCGGATAACTAATGCTTCTCGGACTGTGGCGCATAGCCGACCGTTGACGGACGAAGAGCTGTTGGCCGAGGCGGAAGGTGCGGTCGTGCCAGCACCGACAGCGGCTTCGGCGCTGACATCCTCGTCAACCGGGCCCAAGTCTGTAGGAGCCGCGAAGAAAGCGGCGCGCGTTGCGGCCGTCGCTCCACCTCGACTTCCCTCTGCGCCTCCTGTCGTGGCTACCGCCGCCGCCGCCGCGCATGTTCCCGCATCTATGGCGTCGGCGACAGTGCCGACGATGATCGCCTCTTCCCCTGAGCAAGTCGAAATTACGCGACTTCGATCGATCATCAAGTCCCTTGCTCAACAACTCCAGCTTGATCCGACGACCTTACTCGACCCTGCCTTCGTGCCTGAGCCCTTGACAGCTACCGCCGTCCCACCACCCTCGACGAGGGAGGCAACGACCTCCACCACCTTCAAAAAGCGACGACGCTCCAATCTTGGTCCGCTCACCCTCCCTTCACCACCTGCACTTTCATACGGCTCATCATCCGATTCAAGTTCTTCCTCTTCCTCCATTCTAGGCCAGATTTCTCCCGAGCTTCCCTTCATCTCCCCCACCTTACTCCCCGCTCATCGAACTGAACCCTCGTTGACAAAACATGCCCGGAGATCAAGTTACGGTTTTGATCATCCAATGGAGGTGTTCGCGGGTCAGAACGAAGAACCTTCAGACGCTTGGCTGAATCCGAGTAGTTGGTTGACGGCGATCCCCAAGACGTTGATGCACTGAACAGGCTTAGGTCATGATCCGCAGCATTTCTACATTGCCTAGCTAGCGCTCTACCTACTCGCGTCTCAACTCGCAATTTCTTAGGCTCATTCTTTGTGTGCTTATACTGTCTGCTTTGGTGTTGAAACCTTGATTTACGACATTTCACTGTTCTACGGTTTGGTATCGGCCTCTCTAATACAAGGCGCTTCTAATGCGAATAATCATACCTGCAGCCCAATGAAAGATCCTATCCATCAGTTTCCGGGCGCGACTCAAATCCGAACCTACTCGCGAGACTCACTTTCTGTAAAACGCTTCACTCTCCGTCACTTCTTTAGCTCCGCGTTTCCTCATCCCATCCCTCGCGATCTCGCCACTTTCGCGCTTCTGACGATCCTGTTGTAACCACGCCAAAGCCAATTCCAACATCTTGGACCCATTCCTCCCCGGATCTTCCATCCGTTCCCTCACGCCCTTCGGAACTCCAGCTACGGTCGCTCCTTCCTCGGAAGGGAATTGAATCGGCCATGCGAGAGGTGAAGGAGGGACGGTCGATCCGAGTTGAATGTGGCAGAGATGCGTGGGGAAGGCGTCAAGTCCGTCGAAGATGTGCGTCGCGTAGAGGATCGAGGCGTTGCGTTGTTGCGTTTCTTCGATCAAGAATGACAAGAGGCGAGAACGGACAAGCACATCGAGATCGACGGTAACCTGGAGAAGATAATGGGAGTAATCGGGGGTTCATTAAAGGATCTGATGAAGAGGAGAATCGAGTGAAGGCGCACTTCGTCGAGCAAGAGGAGATCCCACGGAGCCATCAATCCAGCAACGATTTGAACTCGCCTCCGTTCGCCGTCCGAGACTTCATGCATTCGCCATGCCAAGTCAACATCCCTGCAAGAGGCACAGAGTCTGTATAAGCGATCTCATTCAAAGATATACAGCCAACTCGAGCTGGACTTACATGATGTCCAAGAGGTGATCTCTTCGCTCGGCATTTCGGTACCCTCCGACCGAGTCGCTAAAGAGTTTTCAAGTCAAGCCCAGGATGTGGGGGCTCCGCCTCAGATGCTGAGTAATACAGCAGAATGCCAATGATGCATAGATTCGACGCACAGAAAGTGAGAAACCTTGAGGTCGGACCGAACTACAGGGTTCGCGGCCCATTCGGTTCCTGTTGAAGCAGTGCAGTGGGGAGAGCAGGATGAGATTCGGTCAGCTGAGCCGCAGGGTAGCATCGACCCTCATTTCAAACTGACCGAGGTATGTGACACCTTTAGGGGTCGAGAAGAAGACGTCTTGGCCGAGGACTTTGGCACCGGATCGGGTCAAACGCTTTCCGGCCAAGATTTGCAGGAGCGTCGATTTACCTGCCAGCCCAGATGTAGTCAAATGACTATGGTCAGCAAGTGTATGGCAAAGACTTTTGTTTATGGCATTGGGGGGTATGGCGCTGGGAGGATGCAAAGCTCTTCAGGGAATTGTCACGTGCGCGCATTGGAGTCAGAGATCAACCCCTCTCGCGACGTCATCAAGGATCCGTCGGCGCCCTCGACGATCGTCAAAGGCAGCGCCGACGAGGTGCAGCACCCATTCCAGCCGCTGCCTGGGAAGCTCACCAGCACCGTTGGCGCCCACGAGGATGCACCTCGCTCCTTTGGGGAGGTTCAAGTTGACATGCTCGAGCACGGGTTCAAGTTCGGGTGCGTCAACGGGGCGATACGCGAAGCGCAGGTCCTCGACGTGAATCGCGAGTTCGGAAGACGAAGCGGCGTTGGAGTCGCCGTTGGTGGTAGTCATGATCGTTGACGAGCACTCGACTGGCGTAGGATCCGTTCCGGATTGAAGTAGGATCGACTTTTCCGGACGGTGAGGTCTGCGCTGACAGCGAGTCGAGAAAGGTGAGCAACTCTGGGAGAGCTGCGAAATAGAATCGGTTGACGGCTTACGGGGCCAGTCGTCGGTGGTCGGTTAGGATCGGATGCGCACGCCCGCCCGGCCCGGCGCATGTGGAGGGAAAGAGGTCCGAGCGCACCGGACCGCGTGCAAGACCAAAACCCGTAAAACCCGACACGTCTCCTCGCGAGGGCGTCGGTCAGTTCACGGTCGACACCCCACACCTGGGCACGGCGGAGGAGCGCAACCGAGAAATTGCTATTGCCTGGAACATGGCCACCTCATCTGCTGCTTCGAACATGGCTTCCACGTCGACACTGAGCCCACCTCTCGCGTCGACTTCGACTTCGACCTCGAACCAGACCCAGACCCAGACCCAGACCCAGGCGCTCAAACCACCGCTCAGCACTCCGGCTCGACCGGATCCAGTCCAGGGTCAGTCCCAGTCGTCGCGTGCAGACCACAGAAGAGGACTAATTCAGCTTCGATTTTCATGTCTCAGAATACGCCACATTCGTGCACCCCAACTTTGACCCGAACCAATTCGCGCATTCGATCGTCAACGACCAACCTTACGTTCCTCCGCCGCTCGACGGCGCGTCCGAGGCCGACACCCTCGAGGATGGTGCCCATGCCGCGTCATCCTTGTTTATGAAGGCGCTTGAAAGGGATGGGTCCGCGTTGAAGCGTGCAGGTGGGGTCGCTGGGGGTGGAGTAGGCGGGGCGTTGGCCCATCTGAGCTTTGGCGTCGAGGAGCTCAATCGCCAGCTCAAGGCCGAGGTGAGCTACCACAGCGCAGCAATCTTGGGGGAAAATGAGGTCCATGATTAATCCCGTGCTATCTCATGGCCACAGATCACAAAACACCACTCGAGCCTTCTGCTCCAAGCCGCGTCGCTCGGTGGTCTCGAAGGAGATCTGAAAGAGGTCCGACACGGCCTCAAAGAGGTCGAAGCAGGCGTTACAAGGTCAGCTACCCCACATCCTACTCTGAAACAAGCGAAATAGCGACGAGACTGACGTTGGAACGGTGCTCTTGGTGACCCTAGACTGCGGCGAAAAATCGCCACCCCCCACTCGTCCCTCTCGGCCTCGCTACAGCTTCTCACTCGACTCCGACGAACCTCGTCGCTCGCTCGAAGGAGTCATCGCTTCATTGTTCTCGCCAAGCGGTTGGAAGCTCAAATGAACGAGATCGATGGGGTCGTCGTTGAGGATGCCGACAAGGTCCTGTCCAAGTCATCGACAAATGGTGGTACCCACTCGGGCACCGGTGGGGAAAGGACAGAGCGTGTGATGGCCGAAGCGGCATTAACACTCGCAGAGATTGGTGAGTGACTGCGCATCGAGCTTGTCTCAGCTAGCTTCGCAGCAACTCAAGGTCTGCGTCTCGTCTCGAGTTTGTTTCCGGACAGAGCTGCTTCTCAACGAAGGATCTGAAAACGACTCGGAGCTCATCTCGATCCGCTCTGTGCCGCTCATCGCGGCCCAAGTACCTGCTGTTTCATCGTCCCGAGAGCGAGTGGTTTTGTCGATGGAGTCGACAGTCCAGCGCGGTCTATCGACTCTCGACCATCCCTTGCTCGCCTCGAGCCTTCAAACGGCTCACAATCTCAGCGTACTGCCACAACTCGTCGATGCTTTGCTCGCCAGCTTGAACGATGTCGTGTCGAGGGAGGTCAGAAGGGCATTCGACATGGCCAGTTTGGCAAAAGAAGTCAATGCCAAAGGTGCGGGTGATACAGTGCGCTGTCTGTGTCGGAACTCATGCTAAATCAGAGGCTTTAAACCTGGCATGTCACCAGATCCCTCCCAATCCTCAGGTCCGACCTCGTTCGTGTACAAATCGAGGGCCCGAACGGAACCGACCACGGTGACGCTGCCATTGTGGCAGTCCACACTATGGGCACGGATGGAGACGCTTGTTTCCGAGATGGGCGCGATCTGCATCAAGGTGTACACGCTCGAGAAAGTCCTCAAGCTCAAGCGAGACCAGATGACGCAGACTTCGTTCTTGGACGAAGCAATGACGGTGAGCAATGCCTCGACTCAGCTGCCTATGACCTTTCGCCACCCAAAGGCAAATGACTCAACAGCGATTGCTCAATGTAGGCCCTCGATGATCGGCCTTCGGCCATGTTTTGGACAACGTTCGCATCAACTCTGGAGCAGCACACCAAAGAGACGGCACGGTCGTCGGCTTTCGTGCAGACCACACTCGCATCGAGCTACCCAAGGCTACTCCGACTGCTGCACGAATTCTTCACCAAGATCGCCGTGCACACCGACACCGTCTATTCGTCAACTCAGCAGAGTTCTGAAGCCGTTCAAATCCTCCGAGCCATTCAGCCGTTCGAGACGCTATACTTGACTCGTTCGTCCAATCGGCTTTTGGAGAGTGTGGGATCCGCTTTTTCACTGTCGTCGGCGTCCTCAAACGCGTCGAGGACGATTCCGACCGCCAACGAAGGGCTGGGCACCGCACGAGCAATCGTCAACGAACTCGATGCCGCACGCTTCGATCCTTTGCTGGTGAAGAACGTTGCCAAGGGTGCAGCCAGAGCCGTCGACACATTCGTGGGGACAGCCGAAAGTCTCGTGGGTCGTTTTGATTTCCCTACGAGCTTCAGCCCTTTACTCAGGGTCACAACTATGTCATGCCCACAGATTGCTCGAGATCATTCCTCCACGACTCTTCTCGGACCTCTGGCCACGCCTTCTCAGCACTCGAACGCCGAGTTGGCCTCATCGCTCTATCATCTTTGGTCGCCTCTTCACCGCGCGCTGCTGGGCGAGCAATACGGGATCGAGCCCGTCCAGGCTGCACTGAGACCGTCGATTGACCGGATACGACATGTATATCTCAACATCTCCAAACCACTGATCATGGCCATTCGCCGCGAGTTCTCCACCATCCTCGCTCGTATGCATCGCACCGACTATTCCAAGTCCAACGAAGAAGGCACTGCGCCCAACTCACAGAGCGCTTACATGACCGACCTCACCGACAAGCTTTCGCTTGTCAGGGATGAAATCTTGGGCACATATAGGGTCGGAGACTTGGCCAAGGAGTGGTTAGTTTCGAAGGACCCTGACGACTCAATTATTCATGCTAACGACGGTTCATGACTGGCACGCTTGTTCGATTATAGGGCCCTGGATCTGTCGCGTTTCATTGTACAAACCTTCCTCTTACACGCATCGCTCATCACTCCGCTGGGCGAGTCGGGCAAGCTCAAGCTCGTTGCCGACACGGCGTCTCTCGAGTTCAGCGTCTCGGCCTACTTGTCGTCCCATGCCCTCGCCCTTGCCGCAATGGGTGATCAGTTCAAAGCGTTGCGCGCTTGGCGACCGTTGTTGTTCCTGCCTGACAAGGATCTTGTCGAAAGGGCGACAACAGGGGACGTACCGACGTTAATCCTCCTACACCATGCCTTGGGTCGGGCCGCTTCGGCCTGTCGCGAAGGTCGGATCCAAGTCAAGTTACCACATCAAGTCCAAGGCTGGACCGAAGGCGACTACGTAAGGTGGCTGAACGAGCACGGCGAGACCGATCGGCTCGCCATGGTGAGCATGACTGTCGACGCGTGGAATAAGGAAAGGGAGGTCTTGGCGAGGGATGAGGAGGATGAGATGATTGGTCAGGAAGGGCAGGCGGTCATCGCTATTGTTTCGGAGATCTTGGCGCGAACGAGCTCGACTGCTTGATCGCTTGAACATATTGCAATACCCTCCCGATTGTTAGGAACGTGCAGCTCATACCTATCGGTCGATGTCTGAACACATTAATCTATCTCCTGTTGCGTTCTCAACCCCCCATGATCTGTGCCAACTGTGCCCTGTGTAGTCCTAAGTGTTGACTCCGTGGACTCTCGTCTCCTGGCTGAGTTCGGACTCCGACGTCGCACTCGGATAGGAGTGCCGGCCTGTGTGCAAAGGCACCTTGGTATCTGGGGATGAAATGTATGGACCTACCATAGGTATAGGTACGATATCGTAATTGACAGGTAGGCTATCGCTTGGGCTAAAGGTCTGCACTTTCAGATCGACATAGGGCCCGCCTAAACACGACCTTGTAGACCCAAGCCTTTTCTGGAGGGCCCCCGTCATTTCATCAGGCGTGAAGTTGATGAATCTTTCTTATACCTGGCACCAGCTAGAACCTTGCTTGTTTCGTTTTGAATGACTGACAGGCCGAATTTGAGCCTCCGCCAGTTTGGATATAGTGGCATGACGGGTTGATCTGGTGCCCCCTATTCATGGCCACCAGTTAATCACGAGCCGCCACTTTCACTATGCAGTTGTCCCACTCTCCCAGCTTACAGAAGGCGGGGTGATGTAAAAACGCACATCCAACACTCGTCACTCGAGAGTCGAGACGCGGCAGTCCGTGGAAGTTCGGGCTCAGAACCGAAAGTGCGGATCCGTGCCTATTCGGCGGCGATTTCATCTGCTTCGGTGCCGCAAACCGACTTCACCCACTCTCTTTTGGTGAGCTGGTTAGGTCGAAGACTGACTTCCACCAGATTTCGATCCTAGGTGACGGTCACCGCAGTGTCACCAATTCCTAGTCCATGCCTGGCCTTGCATGGCCGCCCATGATCTTTTGTTTATAAGTGTAAGGCCGGCCCCCTTGAGACCAGGCCTTCGACCCCGTAGCCGACGTCAAGACTGACACTGGCGCACGGACCCTCGGCCTCCCTCAATAGGGACGCCCTTCCCCATATCTCTCTTTCTCTCTTGCCTCTCTCTGGGTAGTTAACTTCTAGCTGAAACCCAGTAAAGACGATCGCCGAAACGGACTTCGAGGGGCTTCGAGCCTCTATTCAGGAGTCCAAGGGTCGCCTAGTGTCTCTGTAAGCCACCAAAGGGGGTTTTAGTGGGTATGGTTGATCCTGGTTCAGGGTCAATGAGTCCTACACTACTGGCTTCTGCCAGTGTGCGTAACAGCATTCCCTCCGACTTTTCCGAAGATTTCTAGGTATTAATATAATTATGCTGTTTAATGAAGTCTATCAAATAAAAATAAAAAAAGACGTTTAACAAGTATCCTCTCTCGGCCGTTACTACATCGACTTCGATCTACAACCGTCCTCGCGACCTTCTGTAGGGCGAAACCCTTACATCTTTTTACTTGTTACTTCAGTCGAAACCAACTTCGCTGGAGGACTTGTACATCGACCTCGACAAAGTCAGTGTCAGGGTGCCACTTGTAGTCCCTGTATCTGAAGACCCGAAGAGGGACAGGCCCGAAAGGGACAGAGCGAGCTTAGCCTCGATTGAATTGCGAAGGGGCTTTGGCACCTTCCCGATTCGGATCACAAAAGAACAAAGGCGTGTGCAGGGATCTTCTCTCAGCACAACGGATCAAACGACGACAAGTTACTTCGCTGGTCGAAGTATCGTGTAGTTGAGTAGCTGGACGTAATTAACCCATCTGCAATCAATTGCAATGTCGTCAGACCAGTCCGAAGTCCAGCTTGCTGGAATGAAGAGAGCTCGTGGGGGACTCCCACACGCGCAAGGCTCTCCGGAAACTTCGGAACCACAGAAGCCAAGACAGGCAAATACCCCAGCGACACAACTGACAGGCAGTCAGGAGCTGGAGTCCAAGGAACAAGACAATGATGGGCCGGACGCGACGCCATCAAAGTCACTGGGAAAACACTCCTTAGACACGGGAGGCGCCAGTGGCGAGGATTCGGCGGAGAGACACTCCGCGGATGAAAAGGAGCTCAAGCAAAAGACATTGCAACAGCTTGTAGATGAAGTGAGAGAATTCACTGAACTACGCCGTAAGGCCCAAGAGAAATTGGACCTTGCAATGGCCAGTATCGAGGGACTCTCGACTACTGGTACGGATGTCCGTGCGCAAGACAGCGCCGGCGCCGAAGGCAGTCAGACACTTGGGGCTCAGGTACCCCTGACTGAACTCGATGACAATTCGAGGGAGATGACAGAAACCCCTAAGGCTCGCGTGTTATTACGACCTCGAAGCCTTTCCGACTTGGGAACAACGGACTTGAAGGAGGCTCGTAATCGTGTGGTTGCTATGCAAAATGACCCACAATTTTTCCCAGGAAGTACGGATGTTAATGTGCACTACGCCAAGCAGCCGTACTCAGATCAAGAAAAGACCTCAAAGGTGCGAATCGAGATTAAAACACCGAAGACTTCGCGCCCACGAGCGAACTCAATTTCGGGGGATGAGAATCAGTCCCCTGAAACAAGGACCGAGCGGAGGGGCCGAGCCACGCAGGCGGCCTTCACACCGAAGGTTGGAGCTCGAGTGGCAGCTCCTCAAGGAGGCGATCCGCCGTCATCTGACGATGATTCGTCTGACGACGACTTTCGCATTCCATACCATCCACAACCCGTCCCGCAACGAGGTGGTGGTGGCGATCCACCTGATGGAGGCCCTTCGCCTTCCAACAGTGGAGCTCCTGATGTCGGGCCTGAACGACCCGATAGGGGGGGAGGGAACGCGGTGCAATTCCAACCGACTGCGCCGCGCCCCAAGATTGAAGCTCCTAAGAAGTACGATGGCACGGACGACCGCCCAGCCACGTTACGAACTTGGACACGGGACGTTGATGCCTATCTGAGTACGATGGGGATCAATCCCGAGACCTACATGGCTGTGCCGTACATTCAGATGTGTTTGGATGGAATGGCCAAGGAAATGTATGCAGACTGGAGGCAGGCGATGCGTTGGCCAGAACGTGATGCAAACGTTATTGTGTGCCCGTACCCCTTCAGCAAGGTGATTCGTCGTTTCGAGAAAGAATACGTCTCACCTACTGCGCATCGAGAAGCGGAAACGAAGTGGAACAAAATCTATCAGGAACGACCCGATGGGAGCCTGAAGAGAGTTACTGAAGTTGTCCGCGAGATCAACCAAGTCTCGAAAGATCGCGCAGCAACGAGCGAACACGAGATGACACGCAAGCTTTACGACTCGCTGCACCCAGGACTGATCCAGAATATACAGTTGATGCGGGGAGATCCCGATCGTGTTACTTGGTCGCGGATGCAACGATTGGCCAGGGAGGCTGAGATCATGTTCAATGTGCAAGAGGCAAGCAAATTGGCGGCGAAGCTACCAGTTGGTCAGCGTATCTCGAACTACGAGGCTGCGACGAGTGGCTCGATGATGAACAAAATGCTTCGCAAGGCAGCGAAGTCAGTGGAAACCAAAGCTGAAGGGAAAGAGTCGAACGGCTCTCAGAGGAAGAATTGGAAAAAGGACAAGCAGCAAGCAAAGCCAAACTCCGATGCTAAGCAGTCGTCTGACCAGGCAAAGTCCGAGGGTACCTCGAGCAGGACCGCTAAGAAGAAGTGGAACAAAGGAGACGCCGAAAAACGGGCCGACCAGTTCGCCCCCGGCGCGTGTTTCAAATGCGACAAGACAGGACATTTGAAAGCAGATTGCCCTGTTGGATCATCAATGGGCATGATGTTAGTCGATTCCGACACCTCCGACGAGGAGGAAGACTCGCCAGCTGAGAAAGAAGAACCTGCCCTGCAGGTCATGGGTGTCGTGGCCCGCCGGATTGCTCAGTTGTGAAAGGAAGCCGTATCAGGGACAGATCTCGCTGAACTCGGAGAAGGCATCACCGACGATGGCGACGACTTAACTGAGTGGACCCGTCTACCGTACGTTGACCGCCAAATCGTGGTGGCAAAGTACAAATGGGATCCTTACCTCGATTGGAAAAAGTTGAGGATGGTGCGCAAGGGACATGGGCTGGAGGCTCAGACCACAACCGACTTTTCCGTGTCGCGACAACAGTTGTTGAATCATCGTTGCACCAATGATTGTCTGTTCAATACGCGCCACCTTGACGATCTTCACGATGCAATCGACTGGAAAAACGTCAAATTGTTGACGAAAAAGGAATTCCGCAGGGTCAAGATGGACCTGTTGGACAAGCGCGACGCCAGGCAGGCTCGCAAGAATGCGAAGACAGCCTTGGCAAAGATGACTGTGCGCAATCCGCCGAAGGACAGTGCGCAGCAGCACGAACGTCGTCCTCACAAAATCAAGTTGAACAATCGAGACAACTTCCACGCATGTGTGGATACGGGTAGCGATCTCTGCTTCGTAGCGCCGTATATTCCTAGACAGCTCGGCGCAAGGATTGAAGTATACGAGAAACCCAAGTCTCTCAAGTTAGGAACGAAAGGCTCTCGTTCCATGATCAATGCACACTGCACGCTTAACATTGAGTTTGCAGGTGTGAAGAAGGCACAACGATTTGAGATTGCGAATGTGTTTTACGATGTCATCATTGGCGAAAATTTCTTACGCTCGCACAAATGCGTGATATCGTACGACCCTGATCGAGTCGTTGCGGAGATCCCGACTCTGACTCCTGAGGGGAAATCGTCAGGGAGTCGGCAACGTCGAAAGAGAGGGAACCGATCTCGGAAAGGGATTGGACGAGCCCTCGACTTTGACCAGAACAGTTGGGATGAAAATGAGGAGGATACGGTTCTTCACCTTGGAAGCATGACTTCAGGGAACACTGCCTTGACCCTCAAAAGCAATGATATCCGAAACAAAGAGATGAACGCGAAGCTTCCGCGTTACAGAGCCACACCCGCTGAAGACGATGCGGACTATGTGCCAACCGAAAAAGACAAGCACCGCTTCAAACTATGGGTTCTCCTCAAGTTCGGGAAACAGTTTATCAACGAAGGGGACAAGTTGCCCTTCCCACCGTTGAGAGAAGTCTTGCATGAGATACCGTATCTGGATGAGACAGACCCCCCTCGACCGCGACGGCATTACAAAGTCGCGGATGCAATGATGTCTCAGTGGGTCAAGTTGAAAGACGAGCATGTGGAGGCCGGACTCTGGATTCCGACTTCTACTCGCAACGCAGACCCAATGATGCCAGTCCTGAAGAAGGATGGCAAGGCTCGACCAGTAGTGGACCTTCGGGCCCGCAATTCCAACACTGTCAAGCTTTCGATACCACCAGTGGATGCAGATTATATCCGCAGTCGAGTGGCGAATAACAAATTCCACCTGGAGTTGGATTTGAAAGGGGCGTTTCAACAGTTGCGAATCAAACCGTCGGATATCTGGAAGACAGCTTTTACGACGATACATGGGACGTACATGACGCCTGTCGCTCAACAGGGCGACACGAACTCACCTGCGACTCTTGCACGCACGATGGCGTATGTGTATCAGGGTTTGCTCGGTAACGAGATGGAGGCATATGCCGACAACCTTTTCGTGCTGGGAATGACCTGGAAGGAGCTGCGCGACAACACGATCAAGGTGTTGGTCCGGTCGCGTATCCACTACATGTACTTCAGTGCGTCGAGCCTGAAGGTGTGCCCAGAATGGGTGGAGGTGCTCGGGATGGATTGTCGTTTTGGATGTGTCAAAATGAGTCAATCCCACAAGGACGCGATCATGACGATGGCAAAGCCGTCGACTAAGAAACAATTGCAACGATTCCTTGGGAGTGTTGAATGGCTAAGCCGTTTCATTCCGCACCTAGCCGAGATGGCCGCGCCACTCACGAACCTCGTGGGGGAGACCCCATGGACTTGGTCTGCTGCGCAGGACTTAGCGTTCGAAGAAACGCAACGTGCGATCGATCAAGCGAGACAACTGACGGTGATCCGTCAGGAGGAGCTTGCACCGAGAGAGTCGGAACCGATTCACTTCGGGCACCCTCCGACTACCGCAGTGAGAAACCCGGTTTCGGGCAAGTACATCTTCTTGCAGTGCGACGCATCGACGGTGGGAACATCGGCGTGCGTTATGTACAGCGAGAATTGGTGGAACGCGCAGCCGGTCTACCATCGCTCACGGAAATTGACAGGGGCACAGTTGAATTACCCTGTCCATGAGATTGAACTTCTGGCGATCTACGAAGGTTTCCAGAAGTACAGAAACATCCTGTTTGGACGCAAAGTCATTGTACTTACGGACAACAATTCTTTGACATCGTTTTTGACAGCCAAGGAGATGAACGATCGACAAGCGCGAGCGTACGCGTTCATGTCGCGTTTCGACTTCTCGATTCGGCATATTGACGGGGAGTGTAACCATGTACCGGATATGCTCTCACGCCAGTACGAAGACGATAATCTCGCGGAGGGATATGTCGAAGATGGAAGACTGGATGATCTCGACACTGAGCGTGACGACGGACCATTGCTGTTCGATCGATCACTTGGTGCGATGAAGGCGTCGACGAAAGCCAAGGGTAAGGGGAAAACCCCTGATCAGCCCGCACCAAAGGCGAAGACGACGCGAAGATCCTCGGGAAAGCGAGCGGCGAAAGCCAAAGCGGCGCGTCTCGAAGAAGAAGGTGGAGTACCTTCGGAAGATGCCGATTATCACCGACGATTCATGAAAGCTCTGACGAGCTACGGTGACGATACATTCTTCCAAAAGATTGTTTCACAGATTGGGGACTTTGATCGATACGAGCTTATCGACGACGTTCTCTGGCAGAAGGATGAAGTTTTTGGGGACCGTAATCCATTTCCACTTCATCCGAGATCACATTGCAGAGGGCACAATCGAGATGGTCTGGGTGCCCACGGGCACCATGGCTGCGGACGTCCTCACCAAAGGGCTCGGGACTCAGAAGCACTATCAGTTTGTACACGTGATGGGGCTTATAGACTCATCGAGTGAAGGGGCGAGTTGGTGTGTTGTGAATGAGGATTAGCAGGAAGGCGGCTATCGGTTATTTGATTAGAAGCGCGCGTTTGTTTAGTGAAGCCTGGCGATGCGCACCAACCGTTGTCTTCTCTCCACGGTTGGATTACACGCTCGTCAGGTACGTACATCTAGCATTACGGCTACCATCATATGAAATTAACTGACGGTTGGATTACACGCTCGTCAGTCTGTTATTCGGCGTACTCCGGTCCATCGTCTCGTCTGTGATCCTGTTGGCTTCGTACACCAACCCATCGCCTCTCTTTTACGATTGTTCCCCGGCGTACTCCGGTCCATCGTCTCGTCTGCGATCCTGTTGGCTTCGTACACCAACCCATCGCCTCTCTTCAACGATATTCCCCGGCGTACTCCGGTCTGTCGTCTCTCGTCTTCGGTCTTACCCAGCGCCTTTCGCTTTGGTCCACCGTTCCTCATCTTTCAACCTCAAGTCAAGTTCAACCTCGTCTTTACCTCGTGTACCTAGTCACTTCATCTTTGGACCTTTCAACCGGGGGAGTGTCATTCGTATATGGTCATATGGGTTGTCCCGTCCTTCATCTGATTATTGTTCCTATTATGGTACTTGGGATTGAGCCTAGCGGCGTGTCATTCACTCCTTAGTCGCTCAATCTCCCTACTTTACTAGTCTCTAATCTCTCTCCTTATTAGCTTTACGCTTCACTTTCTAGCCTTCCGCGAGTCTGTCCCTTAGTCTCTGGCCACTCTGTTCTCGTCCCTGTTCATTGGACTGAGTCGTGGTCATCATCAGTTACCACTCGAGAACATTTCTGCGACACGGGTTATTCCCCTGCCACTTCGTCGTACACCCTGCAGCTTGGCGCTCGATACTCGAACCGGAACATTCATCCTGTATTTCACGCAACTCAAGTGAAAAGGTGGGTAGCGAACGATGAGGAGCGGTTTCCAAACCGTCTTTTCAATCCAAAGCCCTTGTTCCCGATCGACGGGGTCACGTTATTGATGACTGATCCCGCATTGGGTCGCGAACAGATGTCAACCATGACCGGCGACGTCATCATCGACTACGACGAAGATTACAACGCCATGCAAGGTGTCGAGAACCGTGCTATGACTCCGAGACCGGAGCAAGATCCGTGCGGGGACGCGAACCAGCAGCAGGAAGCCCAAGTCACCGCGTCGACCGAGACCAGTGTCCCAGACGTGATGACGACAGCTGGCGACGAACAACTCACTTCGGCCGCTGCTCCTCCTGTGATACCTACAACGAATGCGGAAGAGAAGGGGAAGACCCAGAAGCAGGCCGAGCAAGTAAAAAGATGTAAGGGTTTCGCCCTACAGAAGGTCGCGAGGACGGTTGTAGATCGAAGTCGATGTAGTAACGGCCGAGAGAGGATACTTGTTAAACGTCTTTACTGGGTTTCAGCTAGAAGTTAACTACCCAGAGAGAGGCAAGAGAGAAAGAGAGATATGGGGAAGGGCGTCCCTATTGAGGGAGGCCGAGGGTCCGTGCGCCAGTGTCAGTCTTGACGTCGGCTACGGGGTCGAAGGCCTGGTCTCAAGGGGGTCGGCCTTACACCCTCCCCTCCGAAGTCCTGTCTGGGCTTCTTTGATGTGTTATCCCCTTCTGGGAAATGGACGGTAGACCCCCAGGTTTCCAAGCGGGCCTGCGTAGTCGCGGATCCGTCCGTTGGCCTCGAGCCAGCGTTGGGTGAGCTCTTGCGTCTCGACTTCGAGTTGTAAGAGCGCGTTGGTTCGACGACTATCGTCGGCTCTTTGTTCAATCGCTCGCGAACGAGCCTGTCGCTCCTTCCGAGTGAGATGGTTTGGGTCGAGACGTTGTTGCTCCGCTTTGGCGCGCTGTCAGCCAAAACTTTGGTGGAGTTAGCTCTACTCTTTTGACCACCTTCTTTGCATGCGCTTGAACCGACCAGCGCATCTCGGAGCTCCAGTTCCGACTCGGCATGATTTTCCATCATAAACCGGTTCAGGATGTTCCTCGCTCCGTTGTAGTATTCGTCCCAAAGGGGTTTCATCTCCGGCGAGGAAGATTTGACGTATTCCGTTTTGTTCTTGCCTTGCCCTTTGAAGGCTACCCTGAATTCTAGGGGACCTCGGTCGGCAAACGCGTCGTAGATGTGCGTGATCTCGCGCACACGAGCGCCGCCTCCCCCGTCTCCTCGTGCACCGAAGCCGTACGATCGTGTGCGCGAGATCACGCACATCTACGACGCGTTTGCCGACCGAGGTCCCCTAGAATTCAGGGTAGCCTTCAAAGGGCAAGGCAAGAACAAAACGGAATACGTCAAATCTTCCTCGCCGGAGATGAAACCCCTTTGGGACGAATACTACAACGGAGCGAGGAACATCCTGAACCGGTTTATGATGGAAAATCATGCCGAGTCGGAACTGGAGCTCCGAGATGCGCTGGTCGGTTCAAGCGCATGCAAAGAAGGTGGTCAAAAGAGTAGAGCTAACTCCACCAAAGTTTTGGCTGACAGCGCGCCAAAGCGGAGCAACAACGTCTCGACCCAAACCATCTCACTCGGAAGGAGCGACAGGCTCGTTCGCGAGCGATTGAACAAAGAGCCGACGATAGTCGTCGAACCAACGCGCTCTTACAACTCGAAGTCGAGACGCAAGAGCTCACCCAACGCTGGCTCGAGGCCAACGGACGGATCCGCGACTACGCAGGCCCGCTTGGAAACCTGGGGGTCTACCGTCCATTTCCCAGAAGGGGATAACACATCAAAGAAGCCCAGACAGGACTTCGGAGGGGAGGGTGTAAGGCCGACCCCCTTGAGACCAGGCCTTCGACCCCGTAGCCGACGTCAAGACTGACACTGGCGCACGGACCCTCGGCCTCCCTCAATAGGGACGCCCTTCCCCATATCTCTCTTTCTCTCTTGCCTCTCTCTGGGTAGTTAACTTCTAGCTGAAACCCAGTAAAGACGTTTAACAAGTATCCTCTCTCGGCCGTTACTACATCGACTTCGATCTACAACCGTCCTCGCGACCTTCTGTAGGGCGAAACCCTTACAATAAGCCCTCAATCTGCTGACTCTGAGCCCTGGCCTTCCTCCAGAATTAAAGAGTCCGTCAAAAGAAAAGCTGGAGTAGACCTCGACAAGGGCGACTCTAGTAGGTAAGGGATAGATTTGGTCAGTGATCAGATGTTCTGATGTTAGTGCTCAGCATGGTTGGTGTCAGCGGAAGCTGTGCCGAAGTACACGGTACACCATCAGGCTGATGCGAAAGCCGGATCCGACCCGACCCGTGATCGACATCCGAGAGTAGTGATCGAGCAACAACTCCGACGAGTCGATGAGGCTCGTGATTTTGAAACCATCGCTGCCGGTCGGCGGAGTCCTCTCAGTAGTATTTAATTGACCGCTGACAGGTTCGAGTCGCCCTGCCACTGCAGTCGCTACCCGCTATAAGAGTGTCGCACATGGCAAACACAAACCGGTGAGATTCCGCCGATTGTCGTATGGGGCAGGAAAATAACTACCTATCTAGGTACCTATGGGTAGGTAGGCGAACCACATCCTGAGAATCAAGCAACCCAGTCGCCATTACTTCTCTGAACGTTTAAGTAAGCATCCATACATAATGCCGCGAGTAAATGGTGCATTTACCAATTACGCGCGCGCGTCTACCCCCGAAGCTTGACGCATCTACCCCGGTAGTAAGGTGCAAAGTTCACTTACAAATGGTGCATTCTTCGCGCAAGTTGGTGCGTTTGCTCCCGAAAAAAGGTGCGTTTACCAATTAAGGATGGTGCATCTACCACCGACGTAGCTGGGCAATCCGCTGTATCTCGTGTAGTATGCCATGTATCACACTGAAACTTGACGAGCCCTCTTACAATATCACCAAGTACGTCCACCCTTGGTAAGAAGCACTCTCACCCGGATCTCATGTAGTTGAAAATCGTGCCCGTACTTCCTCCCCCCCCCCGGGCTCGACGAAGACCCCCAGGCATCGAAATATTCACTCTTTCTTTTACTGGGTACTACAACGGGTCAAGTGATCCGATAATGTGTGTCACTGCCCAAGCAAAGAAAGGCCCTGCATCCACTCCATCAGCAAAATGGCCACGCGCGCGAACCCGCTTAAGGATTCGCCCGAGATTACGCGCGCTTAACAGCGCTTAACGGTGCATAAGATGTGCATAAGGACGCATACGCGCGCGGCTGAATTGGGCGAACCTCATAATCCGCGCATAGCCAGCGCTGCGATGACTCGCCCTGCTTAAGGATCGCTTAACGCGCGCTTAACGTTTGACCTCGCTTACACTTCGCATACGTAACTGCGAAGCCTGTACTTGCACACGAGCGGACGGATTGCTTTCTTGACCCCAACAAGTTTCTGTGCTAAAATCCCATCAAAAGGCGCTTCACTTGATTTTATTCAAGGAGGCTAAGGAGCATATATTCAGGAAGTAGTTGGTCCATATAACACCGTAATTTCTACAAAAATAACTTTCCAGCAAAATCTATGAGTCCGCCACTGGAGGCCGTCGAGCAGGCCGCAATGTGCCCTGCAATGCTTCACGTAATAGGTTTATGGTGAAATGACGCCCAAGGTGACGAAAAACATGTTGATCCTGGGCGAGATTCACCACAAACTCCCCATTCCATTGATCCATCACATTCCGAAAATCCAGGTCGGGTGCCAATTCCGCATGGCCTAACAACGGCTGAACAAATGCGGGGCGCAATACGTCCTGAACACGGAAGATTTGTTGCACACACTGCCCATCACTTTTCAATCGCTTTTTCAGCACCGGCTGTAGGATTACCAGATTTTGTTCACTGTTTGGGCACTGCAAAGGCGGGGATTAGGACAGATTCGTAATGGTGTTCGAACTTAGCGACCATGATCACCACACGGTAGTAGTACTCACCCACTCAAATTCATCTCCAATGCAAAGCTCGTGGCAAGTGCCACCTATGTCCAAGGTAAAAATACCTCTCAAGCGGAAGATCGTGAAACGGAGGACGAAGTGCCAGGCTCTGTCCTTGAAAGTCGCATGGTTGTGGTATTTGCCGATTGGACCGTAGTTCAAGTTGTGCACAAAGACACAGTCAAAGCGAGTACAGTATCCATCCTGATTGCCGTGCTTGTAACGAAAGGTTGCTCGTATGACGTGTTTGATGATATCTGAGCGTACATGAGACAAATCAGTATGCTGAGGAGACCAGTGCAGCGTTCTCCTAGTACCAGCTCACCTGCGTCATCCCTCGTCTGTTCCGGTGTGTTCTGATATATGCGGTTGGAGACTTTGAAGCTGTGATACCACTTTGCTTTCTCATCGTCCAAGGATTCGACCTCTTCACTTGAGTGTCCAAATTCGAGGAGGTAGCATGTTGTCTACGAGGCCAGGTGCCACATACGTCAGTTTGACGCCTGTTGAACACTCAAAGAAGAGAAGTGGACAGTGGACCGCACGAGCTGAAGAAGGCGAGGCGGTTGGAGAGAGACCTGGAGTTCGTTCATCGTGATCATGCATCGATTGTTGCCGGCTGAATGGGATGGCAGATGGGTTCAAAGTCAGCCAAAGGCTAGGCAAGACTTGCAGTTACAGGCCGGAAACTCACAAGGTCGCGCAGAAAGGTGGAACTCATGTGGAACTGGATCAGGTATGGGTAATATGATTCGATCTCCAGTAGATCTCACAAGCTTGTCAAGATCTATCACATTCTCCAAAGATCTGATTTTATCGGCTCGTCTTGAGTAGTTGATGAGTTGCGAAGCGGTGTTGCACTTGTTGCTGGCTCTATACGCGACCTTGACCGAGTCAATATGGGCACGCTTGGGTCGATACAGTAGGTCAGTGTAACGTTCGCTCAAGAATTCTATCAGATCAGAGACTGACCTCCGATGTGTTTGTATCGGAGTGTACAGGAACGCCCCACTTCTTGGTCCATTCCGCGTAGTGCGATACGGAGTGAAGGCGGGGCCAATTGAACCCCAATTTTTCGACCTGTCCGTCGACAATTCAAAATCGATCATACGTGTTTCTCGCAAGCTGAAATCCGAAGGCACGGAAAGTCACGTAAGTTGAAGCATGCAAAAATTCGTTCAGAGGGCATTGACTCACAAACATGTAAGCATCATACGCAAAATCCATATCGTCTACGTCATCGGCCGTGGCCTCTAGGGACGTGGCGTACATAATTAGCACGGAAAGCAGTGTCATAATTTGGGCGTTTTCGTCGACGAGGGTTCGTGATTCGTAGTCGTCTCCGATGATCTGAACATCTGCTTAGAAGCATGTGAATGAATCAGTCAGCACAAGCATTGCGGTCCGAAGATGTAGTATTTTGGAGGCGCGACTTACCCCACACACCGGCAGGAAAAATCTGCGTGATCCTGGCAGAAGATATCAGGATCGACGCTACTATTAAAAACGCATGAAGTTGAAAGAATTCACTCACTTTCATCAAGTCGCGCGTATGTTTACCGGTCCAGTTGGAATGCTGAAACCCGTCCTTGAAGCGACGCAGTTGTGAATGAAGGGGCATCAAACGCATACTGTTGTACAATATTCGACATCTCAGATCGCATGCTTGTTCTTGATTGATTCAATCAAACTTACTTCAGCTCGATTCTGCCAATTAGTTTGTCGAGTTTTTGCTTGTTTCTCCTGGGATGAGCATCAGCGGCGATTTGTGCGCATGTCTCAATGAACAAGTCGTCAATAGTGATGTCTTTCACCATGCCTGATGAGAGAGGACGAGGAGAGAAAGAAAGGATCAATGAAAAGGAGAAGCCGTCTATAGCTAGCAACACTGACCTTTGATCAGCTGGTGGAGAGGATCAGCCACCATGAGCTCATGCCCATTGACCCCTAAATAATCCCAGACGGTCTGAGCCTCAGGAAGGGACTGATTCAGTGAACAGGAGCTGAGGGGGAAATCCTGCAAAATTTACCCTGCCAAGGTGATAGCCTTCTTCTTTGGCCGCCTTTGTCTGCGCTGTGATTGTCCTGAGCTGGCTTGCTGCCCTTCTGACTTCGTAGGCATTGGCACTCGTACGAGGGGCGGCAGGGCCTTCTTGAAGCTTGAGTGGCTCTTGTACACAGCTAGCAGCGCAAACAGAGTGAGCCCATGTAAGTCAACTCTGCAGGCGATCAAACGCTAGCTGTCGTCCACCTACCAAGGAACGTAGCCCTGAACAAGGGATGTAAGCCAACACGCCTCCAGATAGTCAACAGATACCGGTCCAAAGTACACCCTGACGTATCGATAGTGGCCATCCGCAAATTGGAAGAGGTGTCGGCCTGAAAGAAGGTGTCTGATCGGAGCCCACAATATCCTGTAGGATTCGAGCTATTCTATCAGAGCTCTCCGCTACGTCGACCGAGCCGAGACAGCTTACTCTAGAGCTCGATGAAGCACCCTGCGTTTGTATATACGGAACATCTCGTCATTGCCTTTGTCCGCCCCTTGGATTTGAGTGGGAGGCGGATGCCACAGCATTAGTAACAGCCAGCCCACCGTTGGCAAAATAGAAGCCCCGGGCGATACTCACTTTCCACTTTAGGAAGGAAAGCTATAATGACCAAACCGCCATGGTTTTCACGTTTGAGGAATCCGGCGTTGACCCCTAGAGACATATACACAGGATGGGTCGAGGCAGTCCCAGTTCCGATCGACAAGACAGTTGAATGCGAGCTGGTGTCAATGCGAACGGCCACATCGGTCGGGTCGTCGAGAGTGTCCTGCGGGCGGCTACTAGTCAGTTCTCTTGATGGACTTTGCGCCGGGCGATTTCAACATCCATCCAGCGCTTACTTGCATCTCCCACGCTTTGTCTGCGGTATGGGGCGCCCCATATACCCGTTGCTCCTGACCGTTTGATTTGACCTCGAACACCTTCATGGGCCGCAGATGCTGGTGACCGCAGAATACGGGATTGGAGAGAAGATGTTGGAGCACATGATGCGCGTCCCGACATCGGAACGTATGTTCCTGTGAATAGAGGTGTCGAGGTTAATCGGCTCGAACCTGCTCGTGTCCCTGTCCTGGACTGGCAGCGCTTACCAGCTGCAAAAATGGAAGTTCAGCATCACTATTCGACCACCCTAAGTCCTCCGCAGTTACGATGATTTTTTCTTCGCGCCATTCAGTGTGATGAGCTAAGTAATGGAGGAGCACGATTTAGAGTTAGGTGGAAGATTGGAGAGCTCAAAACACTTGTACAAAGCTCACCATAGGGTATTTTTTCGATTGTAGATCTGAGTTGAAGCCTGTTGCTGAAGGCATGGTCCGCCTGCGGAGTGATATCTCGGGACTTAGATGGCGGATATGACCCCGTTCCAGCGTCCACAACTTCGGCCGAACATACCTGAAGAAACGTGTTGTTGAAAGTGACCATCGCATTGAATAGAGACTCAGACATTGAGCGAGTCAACAGTGCATACTGATAATCCTTTTCGTCCTGGAACGGATAAAAGACGTTGTTCGGGTCGAACAAATGGGCATGCGGAACCGTTGGAGGCGGAGTGTGTTCGTCACAAAGTTGTCCGTCGGCTCGGCGAGCCCAGCCTGCGAGCGGAGGTTGTTCTACTCGAAACTTTCTCTTTTGGCGAGCGTCCCACTCGGGCTGGTCATCGAGGGTATGATCATACTCAGAGTCTGATGAACTGTCGCTCGAGGAGTCGTCATCGTAGTCGCTACCGCTCGAGTTGAAGCCATCGACGTCGCAGTCGGGCCAACCGTTTCTGAGGTTCTTCTGTCGTCTGCGGCGTCGGCGAAAGAACTCTTGGCGAGAGCGCTGTTGTCTAAGAACTTGGAGGTGACTTCGTTCAGCAGCCGATGACGTGGGTAGTACGCGGTCGAGCGGTCGGGGCCTTTCGCGAACGTGCAAATGTGCTTCGAGATTGCGCACATGGTGGAATGATCTCTGACAACCAGCAATGTTGCATCGGAATTGACTCATTTGCGAACGAGAGCCTTCATGTTCAAGCGACATCCCGAAGGCCTGTACGACGAGTCTACTGTCAGCGAGAGTGGACTGAAGCTGGAGGAAGGCAAGGGACGCGCGTAAACACAGCCTGAATGCAGGCGTATTTTCTCGAAATGCGCTAAGTTGTCCAAAACTACGCCGCGCAGCTAGCGCGTTGCGGCGCGACGTGGCAGCATAGGGGCCACTGCATATGTTGGCGCACGCTAAACCGCGCCCTAAAAAAACACCGAACAACAAATGCGACGTGTCACGCGCGCTCGTTCTGTTTACCACCTTTTGACTCCCTCCCTCTTCCTCCTCACTCACTCACAGTCCCTTCCTCGCCTCTCGTCTTGTCTCGGTCGTAGCCCTTCCACCCAGTGCCTGTCCAGCGATCTGTTCACATGTCTTCTCGACCTTCTCGAGCGAGTGCCACCGCGTCTGTGCGCCTTGCTACAATGCGGGACCGCGACACGCCGGCGGACCGACGGGAGAGGGCGCAAGCCCAGCAAAAACGAAAGGCGGCGAACACGAAGGCCGCCGACAACAAGCGGCGGCGACTCGACGTCGCTGTCGGTGTGAGCCAAATCAACGCAGCGAAGAAGCAAGACGCTTGGCAACGCCACAAAGCCGCAAAGGAGCAGAAGGAGAAGTACGTGCAAGTGTGATCTCTTAACTCTACTGTATCTTTTCTTGAATGTAGGTGAACTGAGGCCTCGCCCGTCCTTGTTTCCAGTGCACCCCCAGCAGCCCCTACACACGCGTCCAGGCTTGCGGTGACACGCACCTCTTCTCTTCACACCGTTCATGCAGATACCACACGTCAGCTTTTCCGTGCACAGCAGACTTCTGTTGAGCCATACAGCGACGAAGATAGCGGCGACGAGGACTCCTATATCGATCCTGCTATAAAGGACCTTGTGTTGGGTGGACAAGCCGAGGACCCCTGTGACTTTTCGGACAACGGTCAGGACGAGGCAGACTCGGACGAGGGCGAAGACTTAGTCGGACCCACGGTTGTGGATGGCGCCGATGGGGCCGCACCTGTCGCCATTGTCAACAAGGTAGCGACCAGCATCATGGACGATGATGACGAAAGCGTCATTCCAGGCGTAGTGAGTAGCATTCAAGCAGGTTTCGGTACTTGCGTGCAAGCATTCAATGGGTCGTATCAACACTTGCAGACGCCCCAGCCCAAGGCTCAGGCTCTACAGTCCTCAATCGCCGGACAAGCTTTAAGACGCAATCCACCGCAAGGTAGGGTTGCCAGTCGTACACCAGGCTCGTCTTCGTCGTTTGCGAGATCGTCGCCCCTGGTCAAAGGGAACCTCGATGACAATGCCCCCTACGACGGGGCGCACAACCGCAAGCCAATAGATCAAGAGACGTTGGATTCAAAGCCCAACCGCCGACAAGCATCCGACTTGACTCTAGAGCAGAAGATGGTCGCTGGCGCCTGGTTTCAAACTATTTTCATGCAGAATATTCTCGACGGCCAAGGCCTGTGGCGAACAAAGAGATCGCTTTACGCCCAGTCTCAGCTCGTAACGGAGGTCTACAACGAAAACGCTGAGAGGCCTATCGAGTGGTCATCGAAGATCGCCGACCTTGTGCGGCATTCTTCCCCGCCTACGGTGATACCTTGCCAGCGCTGACAACACCTGTGTTTCCTTCAAGCAGATCGTTTCGAAGAATCTGGGAGTCTTGAATTTGATCAAAAGGACGGCGCTGAAATACACCTACAAAGCATACAAACTGGACCCGGACAGGCAACGTGAGGCATCGACCGCCAAGGCCGTACTCTATCTCCAACCTACTAAATGGGCGGCCAAAGAGTTACGTTGCGGTGCGGGAACGGTAAGCCTTTCCAAAGCCCCGCTACCAGCTCCTTCGAGTGCGATTCAGCGTTGTGGCCATATGTTTTGGCACCAAGCTGCTTACAACATCTTTCTCCCTCAGGGTGGGGTCGACATGAACGATTGCTCCTTCGAGGCCGAGGATGATTTTCAGAACGACCTTCTATACGAGATCTTTGTTCAGATCGTCGCCGGCATAAGGAAAGAAAAAACTGCTGCTTTCCAATGGCCAAAGGAAGGTCTCGACCCGAACGACAATGATCATCGCGAGCTTGCATTCGCTCTTTTGACTCATGCATATGCCGGCGTAAGTTCCTCAACTGTTCAGCAATGTCCATTTCAAACTACCAGTCATATCGTTACATTCTTGCTATGACGGATCAGGTTCGGTATGCCATGCAGGTCCTTACGCCGCCCCCATCGCTCCCCGAATCGTCCGACGCTGGCAGAAATGCGAATGTGGCGAAGCAAACCGTAGCGCTCTGGCACGAGTTCTCGGCGACTCACTATCAGGGTCCCGTCATGGCCATACTGCGTAGGCGTCGTAGAGAAGGCTCTGGGCCTTTTTACTCAGAAGCTATGCAGGTACGAGTCACCAATCGAGTACAGAACAGCGTGGAAGTAGCACTCCTCGAGGAGTATCGAGGGCCCGGGGTTTCTAGGCGGGGAACCAGTGACGAGATGAGAATCACAGCCCAACGGGCTTGCGACTTTGAAGAGTCTCTCTTCACTTGACTGTAGTATATGAGTGTAACATAGGTTTATAATGACAACAGATCAGGGGCTGCGAAGATAAGACTGCCTAAACAGCCGCTTAAAACACGGTCTGTGGTTCGGATAAAGTCGCTTCAGGACCGCTTTACGCCGCATAAGAGGGCTTACGGACCGCTTTGCGTATGCAAACAAAGCGCGCGAGGAGTCTTAAGCGCGCCGCAAGCGCGCCGTATGCGCGCCGCATGCGCGCCGTAAGTGCGCCGTAAGAGTCCCTTATCTAGGGTACACTTAAGCGACACTTAACGCGCGCGCGGCTTAATTTTTTTTTGTTTGACTGGGGCTCATAAATTGCTATCCTTCGGGTTGGCTGGGACCGCTACAAAAAGAGCTAAAGGAGGTTATAAAGCAACGACGGCGAGCAGTTGGGTGAAAGTCAAACCCCTGCGCGCAAAGGGCGCTGCGCAGATCAAAGCCCGCCGAGCACCTAACGCGGACTCCAACGGGCGGTGAGTACTGCTGCCGCTTCACGTCCCAAGAGCGGGAGCGAAGATACTCGAAAACCAGGCAAGAGCGCCTAGAGAAAGAAGGGGGAGAGTATACAGAAAGTCACGACTGGGGATAGGGAGAACCAGGAATACTAAGACAGAGAGGAGGGGAACACACCCGAGGGGCCAAGGGAGGGGGTCGAAGCCGGAGGTAGAGGTCCCCAGGGACTAACAGGCCGCAGCCAAGCCCCAGCTACTCGTCACCCCGACAGCGCCTGATGTCCTCCCTTGGCTGAGTCTCGAGTGCTGGCTGTTGAGCCGTCGGGGCCGAGCGAAAAGCGATCCAATACAACAAAACGAGCCTCGCCTTGACGCGAGGATATTGACCAAGAACGAGCGACCTTTCTTCCCGAGCCATGCCGTAGATCTTGACCAACGCGAACGAACGAACCATTCGACGGAATCCAACACACGGCTTAGGAATAAAAGGGGAAGTGGCTGAAGCGTAGTCAACAACCGAGCAACAGGAACGAGAAGAGGAAGGGAAGGGAAAAAGGGGGGACAGGAGAGGGGAAACTTCACAAAGCCTCCAACGCAAAGACGATCGACCCGGCTTGCCGATCCATCCAATAACGAAAACCGCTACTGCGCAAAGTAGAGAGAGAGAGAGAGAGGTGCGCAGCCTTCTACTGCGCAACAAGTTTCAAGACAGTCAGCTTCTAAAAGGGAAGTCAACGTCCGAAAAAGAAGGGAGGAAAATAGGAAGGAAGGACTTAACTCGGTCATCATACCTCCCAATCTCGAGCCCCAGGCACAAAGCCCGCTCGAGAGAGAAAATCTCGCTCGAACGCTCTGAGTGCACTGGGCAGCGAGGGAGGGGCCACGACCTTGTCCAGCTCGAACCGCTGATGAACGCGCCAGCGGAGCAGGTGCAGCCGCTGGAAGCCGATCGCGCAAGCCAGCCGAACCCACATCCATTTCGAGGTCGTTCTCCCACGACCCCGCAAAAGGGGGAGCCCCATAGTCAGCTGCTCCGGAGTGAACGTCGACGGATCGACGTCGGTATCCTCGATGCCGAGCTTGTCGAACAGAATGCGAAGCACCCCGCCCCAGAAGCTGGTCGAGTACGCGCACTCGAAAAAGTAGTGCGACACCGTCTCGATGACCGCTGCATCGTTGCCGCAGAATAGACACGTCGGCGAAGAGGCATGACCCTGAGTATGCTGCCTCTTGCGCGTCGGCGTCACGTCGTACATGAGCCGCCAGTGGGTGTCCTGCTCCACAGCAGACGCGAACCGGTCATAAAGCCATCTCCAGAAGCGCTTCCTATCGCTCTGAGAAGTCCCATCAGGGAAACGCTTGACACGATCCTCCCTCCCTGGGAACCGAACCACGTTCACAAGCCGACGAAGCTTGCGAATAGTGAACGGTCGGGTGAGCCCAAAGAAGTTGAAGCACCGGGGACGGGGAGCCTCCTTGAGAGGTATCCGAGCAGGTCGCAACGCGGTCTTGGGCAGCAAGGCTTTCGCCTTGAGCAACTGACCCACGCGCGACCACACGTGCTCGTGCGCCAGGGCGGGTTCCTTAGAGTGCTGCCAGAACCCGCGTCGATGACCAACCAGAGCCCAGCCCTTCCCTTCGTCCCTCCAGTACAGGTCCGCGATCTGCGCAAACTTCGCCACTGCGTCCGCATCGTCATATGCGTGCTTGGCACCTTCAGCATAGAGTGAAGGGAGGCGAGGCGGAAGCGAGAGCAATTCGGGGAGCGTAAGGAGTTCGGACTTGATGGTTGGAACTGTGACCCTGGCCGCTGCAACGACTGCCCCCCAGCGCGTCGAGTGGTTAAGGGCGCTTAAGAGCAGCTCTAGGCCGCTTAACGACTGCTTTACGAGGTTTCGCGCGCTTACGCGCGTTTGGCCATTTTGCTGATGTGCACAGCCGCGCATCGCCGCCAGCGACCTTGCTCAATTTTGTCTGGGTGCACGTATCCTGCTTGACGCGTCGCGTCGCGCCAAACGCCTACTTCTACTTTCGACTCATGTTCACCGCGCCACGCCAGTTCCTGCCATCCGCTGCCATCGACCGATACTCGCCTTGGTTCCAAAACTCGTTTCGCATACGTCATGTCCAGTCAGCAGATGAATGCAACGCTCCAGAACAAGGGTGGCCGACCCCGCAATGGGACCCGACCAACGACATGACCAGCCCACCTGCACGTGGCACCTCCCAGATGTCCTCGACTACGTCTACCCAGAAGAAAGACTTGTGTCAGCCGTCACCCGATCTCATTGACCAATATCCCTCAGTGACGCACTCCAATCAAACCTCAATGACTCCTGAGGGCTGCTCCGACGATGTCGACTCGAACGCTGACTCAGACCCCGCCGTCGACGACTCCGAAGCCAGCTCCTCCGATGGCGGCGAAGAAGCCATGGATCGACTGCGCCAAGTCGTCAACCTCCTCGAAAATTGTGCGCCCAACCATCTACAGCTGGATTATGACACAATGCAAGCCAAACGTCAAGCGATCATGTCGTCGAACCGCCTCTGGTCGGCGGAAGAGAAAGCCGACCATGGCAATGGCCGCTGATTCTTGGCGACCGAAGGAAAGCAGACGAATGTAAGCTCAAGGACACCAGACCAATTCTCAAGCTTCCTTTGTACATGAACACCGAAGTATGTCGATAGTGGTTCCAGGCATAAGCAGTCATTGGTGGCTAGTCGAAGTTGCCGAGTGGAAAGCAGAATTGACAACATTCTTCCTCAACAATTCCCCTCCTATCCTTCATTGAACCAACCGGAACAGGAGCACGAATGGACAGCGTGCAGATAGGGAAGTTGTGTCGCCGTAGTAGAAATTCGTCACGGTGCTCCATCGATCTCTTTCCATCAGCATCCGGCGGATCACCTGACATTGTGCCCGGTCATTGGGTGCTTGTTGAGGCCCGTCTGTCCGACCACACCTTCCGCTTCTATGACTCGCTGCGGCGATCTAAAGAAAGCGTAGACGACCCGAACATTCCATCGCCGGAACAAAACTTTGCCAATTGTTTGAAGGTGAGAGGGAGAAGCGACTTGTGTGGATCCCGCTTACCTGATAGGCTGACTATAATCCGCCGAGCTGATGATCGCAGAACATCGTTCCTTTCCTCACGGCTCGGGCAGAAGGACCCATCCCTCGTGTCACCGGAGGCAGCGACCGGCCCACAATCCCGTACGCAGAGTGGGAGCGAGTGATCGTGAAACCGCGAGTACCAAAGAAGGGAGACTTGATGCCTAGGACAGAGTTTACGCGACAGCCCGATGGCAACGCTTGCGGCGTCTTTGTTTGTCGAACGATGGAAACGTTGGTCGCGGCGGTTGCGTTTCAGTCTGAATTAGACTGGAGCTGGAGCCCACTCAAGCCACTACAGGACAGCTTATATGCTGACCAACTCGCATACATGTCAGACGTTGTTGTTCATGCTCGCTTGCGGTGTGACACGGAGTTGGAAGCAAATTCTGAACCCCCTCCCCTCGATTTGCGAGAGGGGACTGGAGTTCCTCCGCCGCTTCCCGGTCAGTCATTCTACTGTTGATCTCAACGATCTGATCTTAGTGATAGTTCAAGCTTGCTTGATATTGAGGCTGACACTCTTGTGTATGCAGAATCTGTCCCACTCGCGCTCAAGGAGAGTTCGCCGGAGCTCGAAGAGAAGCCCTTGGGATTGCCCGGCATTGAAATTTCCGCGCCTACCCTCATTCTGATTGACCCTTCGATCGGCACAATGTACACCTCTGAGTCCAATCCCGACGCTCAATGTACCCGTTGATTTCGCGAAGCCCGCGGCCCAACCCGGCACCGTCAATTGCAACGATTGGTTCGATGCCAGATGCGCCGGCAATGAGACTCCAGAGAGTCGTAAGGTTCGACCCTGCTCCCCCTCTGCCGGTGTCTGAGGCACTCGAGGTCGTTGCTTGCTTGCCAAGGTATCAAACACGTACATTGGCCGTTCGGTCAATTGCCGCTATATCCACAAGCGCCCCAAGCCCTCGCCGATCGAAGCGCAAGAGGGAAGCATCCTTTTTCAAAGCTGCGCGGCTTCGCTGAAGCCTTGCACTCAATGCCGGGCTCGCAATACAAATCTGATGTTGGAGTCAATCGCTCAAGGTATGGGCTCTCCCAAACTGCATCGGACCCTTCCTTGTCACCAGAACACTCACATTGGTCATGGTTTATTTTGAGCAGCTGCAAGAAGAGGAGTGAGGTCGTCGATCCTAAGCCGTGCCATTATGAGTAGAACGGAAAGATGTATATACATATAATGAGATAATGATCGCGGCTAGTGACATTTGCGAGAACACTTGGTGATGTGCTACTAGCTTTGTTAGGACAGGTTCACGGATGGTTTGGAAAGGCAGTCAATGATCTTCCTTGTCCGAGTTGCTGAGGCAGGAAATACGGCGAGGAATGCTATACAAGGTGTCCCACCCCATAGGGACACATCCAGCAGCTCCGAGATGATTGATCGTCTTAGTCATTGTATTGCAGCCTAGGGTATGGGGGGGGGGGGGGGGGGTGATTACTCGGTCCGGGGTCCGGACGATGGCCGCGGCTGGGACGAGAGCCGGGGGTGCAGGCACGATTTCCAACTACATGAGGTCCTGGTGAGAGTGCTTCTTACTGAAGGTGGACGTACTTGGTAATCATGTAGGAGGGTTCGTCAAGTTTCAGTGTGATACATGGCATACTACACGAGATACAGCGGATTGCCCAGCTACGTCGGTGGTAGATGCACCATCCTTAATTGGTAAACGCACCTTTTTTCGGGAGCAAACGCACCAACTTGCGCGAAGAATGCACCATTTGTAAGTGAACTTTGCACCTTACTACCGGGGTAGATGCGTCAAGCTTCGGGGGTAGACGCGCGCGCGTAATTGGTAATTGCACCATTTGCTCGCGGCATTAACCCATTTTCCTTTACAAATTACGCGCGCGCGTCTACCCCCGAAGCTTGACCCATCTACCCCGGTAGTAAGGTGCAAAGTTCACCTACAAATGGTGCATTCTTCGCGCAAGTTGGTGCGTTTGCTCCCGAAAAAAGGTGCGTTTACCAATTAAGGATGGTGCATCTACCACCGACGTAGCTGGGCAATCCGCTGTATCTCGTGTAGTATGCCATGTATCACACTGAAACTTGACGAGCCCTCTTACAATATCACCAAGTACGTCCACCCTTGGTAAGAAGCACTCTCACCCGGATCTCATGTAGTTGAAAATCGTGCCCGTACAGGCTGGCAGGGCCGGCCCTCGTCCGGCCGCGGCCATGGTCCGGACCGAGTAAACGTTCGGCGAAGGCCCCCGGATTCAGTTCAGCTACCCTTTCTTCTTACCGAACTAAGAGCACCAATCATTTTGGTGCTGCTGGATCTGTCCATCTGGGGTGGGACACCTTGTAGTATAGTATTCCTTGCCGTATTTCCAGCCCCAGCAACTTGGACAACGAAGATCATTGATTGCCTCTTCATATCATCGAGCCTGTCCTAGTTTATCTAGCACATCACCAAGAGCTCTCGCAATGGTCACTAGCTGCAACTATCACCTCATTATGTACATTTCCTGCAGTTCTACTCATCATGGCACGGCTAAGGATCGACGATCTCACTCCTCTTCTTGCAGCTGCTCAAGAAGTCTCTAAACCATGACCAATGTGAGTGTGAGTGTTCTGGTAACAAGGATCCGCTGCAGTTTGGGAGAACCCTATACCTTTAGCAAGTGACTTCAACATCGAATTCGCCTTGCGAGCCCGACATTGAGTGCAAGGCTTGAGCAAAACCGCGCAGCTTAGAAAGAGGGTTCTTCCCTCTTGCGCTTCGATTGGCAAGGACTTGGGCGCTTGCGGATATAGGGATAGTTGACCGGGCGGCTAGTGTACGTCTTTGATACCTTGACAAGGAGCCAACGACCTCGAGTGGCTCGGACACCGGCAGGGAGGGAGTAGATTCGACCTTTTACGACCCTTTGGTGGCGTAGCTGGCATCAGACCAATCGTTGCGCTTGACGGTGCTGGGGAGCTTCGCGGATTTCGCGAAACCAACGGAATGGTACGTTGAGGATCGAAATTGGAATGAGAGGGGTTCATCGTGCCGATGGAAGGATCAATTAGGACGGGGGCAGGCGCGGAATTTTCAACCTCGGGCGATCACAGGGGTTTTACTTCAAGCTCCAGCAAACTCTCCCTGAGCGCGAGTGGGACAGATTCTGCATACACATGGGTGTCAGCCTCAATATAAAGCAAGTTTGAACTGTCATTAAGATCAGATCATTGAGATCAACAGTAGAATGACTGACCGCAAAGCGGAGGAGGAGCTTCAGTCCCCTCCGTCAAACCGAGGGGAGGGGGGGTCAGAGTTTGCTTCCGACTCCATGTCACACCGCAAGCGAGTATGTATAACAACGTCCAGCATGTGCGCGCGTCTTTGGATTTGCTTGGCCCAAATGGCCCGGTTAGGATGGCGAGTGACTTGGTGGATCTTTTCCCACTTCTTGCAATAGTCGGACAACACCTTCTCGCGTAAATTGTGAACGAACCCGAGTCAGCGATGCGATCAGCAGACAAGTACAGGTTTCTCTTGGACACATCATGATGATTGAGATTTACCTTGGAACGCAGTGCTACGGGTGCTGCCACAACGAAGCACTATCTGACGAGCGATAGTCCGCATAACCGTGGCCGGTTTCCTGACCGATTCTAGAGTCACCCGGCCCTCATGATCGCCAAGTGTGTAGATCAAGGCGACCGAGACATTGCTGGCTGAGATCACAATCTTAAAAAAGCAGAGTGCAGATAACGAAATGGGTGTCAGCGCATGCGCAAAAGCCACGAACCCAAAGACAGCAAACAAAGGATCTCTGAGTCGGAAGTTTTGGCCAACTCACCTTCAAGTGTGAAGAGCATTCGCGCTCGATATATTTGTCCTTCGGCCGCACATTGTAGTATATTTTCCCATCTTCTCAAGTGTAGCGCATGCAGGCGCCCGAGCACTGGTGCAATATGCGAAGCACTTCTTTGCGTGATTCATTCCAAGTGGATTGCAAATTTTCGCCGATCAGCGGGTGCCATTCGATCAATGCCATGTGATTCGCCGGATGCTGAAGGAAAGAGATCGATGGAGCACCGTGACGAATTTCTACTACGGCGACACAACTTCCCTATCTGCACGCTGTCCATTCGTGCTCCTGTTCCGGTTGGTTCAATGAAGGATAGGAGGGGAATTGTTGAGGAAGAATGTTGTCAATTCTGCTTTCCACTCGGCAACTTCGACTAGCCACCAATGACTGCTTATGCCTGGAACCACTATCGACATACTTCGGTGTTCATGTACAAAGGAAGCTTGAGAATTGGTCTGGTGTCCTTGAGCTTACATTCGTCTGCTTTCCTTCGGTCGCCAAGAATCAGCGGCCATTGCCATGGTCGGCTTTCTCTTCCGCCGACCAGAGGCGGTTCGACGACATGATCGCTTGACGTTTGGCTTGCATTGTGTCATAATCCAGCTGTAGATGGTTGGGCGCACAATTTTCGAGGAGGTTGACGACTTGGCGCAGTCGATCCATGGCTTCTTCGCCGCCATCGGAGGAGCTGGCTTCGGAGTCGTCGACGGCGGGGTCTGAGTCAGCGTTCGAGTCGACATCGTCGGAGCAGCCCTCAGGAGTCATTGAGGTTTGATTGGAGTGCGTCACTGAGGGATATTGGTCAATGAGATCGGGTGACGGCTGACACAAGTCTTTCTTCTGGGTAGACGTTGGTCGAGGACGTCACGGAGGCGCCACGTGCAGGTGGGTCACGTCGATTGCAGTGGTCGCGGTCCGGATCCATGAACCCGCGGGCGATATCACTATGCTCACTCAGTTTAGGCGAATCGCGAATCAATCCTCAGATTGAGCGGTCAGAGTCAGACAACCTAACCTGTTGGATAGCATAGCATCCAAATTGCGGCAAGAGGGTTGAGTCGGATGGAGTGACTCCCCGGAGACGTGAGTCACGTGACAGATCATTGCAGTGAGTCCGCGTCACTGCATGCACTGCACCCCGACAAATTGGCCAACTTGAAAGTCGCATGCGGCGATGCGCAGCTGTGCAGTGGATGCAGGGCCTACTTTGCATGGCCAGTGGCACGCATGATCGGATCACTTGACCCGTTGTAGTACCCAGTAAAAGGAAGAGTGAATATTTCGATGCCTGGGGGTCTTCAACGCCGAGCCCGGGGGAGCGACTCGAGTACGGGCACGATTTTCAACTACATGAGATCCGGGTGAGAGTGCTTCTTACCAAGGGTGGACGTACTTGGTGATATTGTAAGAGGGCTCGTCAAGTTTCAGTGTGATACATGGCATACTACACGAGATACAGCGGATTGCCCAGCTACGTGGTAGATGCACCATCCTTAATTAGTAAACGCACCTTTTTTCGGGAGCAAACGCACCAACTTGCGCGAAGAATGCACCATTTGTAGGTGAACTTTGCACCTTACTACCGGGGTAGATGGGTCAAGCTTCGGGGGTAAACGCGCGCGCGTAATTGGTAATTCCACCATTTGCTCGCGGCATTAACCCATTTTCCTTTAAGTAACTCCGCGGGAAGTCAACCGGCGACTGCGCACGCGCGCCCGTCACAAGTCACTGGACGAGAAAGGATCGATAGGCTGCAGCGGAAGACGACGCGCGATTACGACTTTAAAGTGCCACAAGTGTCGAAATTAGTATTAGAGGTCTGTAAACTCAAATTCAATTATGGTATCCGAGCCAATCATGGAGACTCTCGTGGTAGATATCCATGGTACCTAGGTGAACTCTTACGTAAGCTATTGTGTTGACTTGTGAAGACCGCACCAGGGTGTACAGAGCTGAGGATATAGGAGCCCCGAGGGTATTCCATAGAGGTGTCTGTCGGAGAAGTACCTTTTACGCGGTTCGGAGCCGGGGTTTTCCGTGCAATGTCCGCCCAGCCGATCGCTGAGCAAGTGCTCGAAAACTGTGCCTTTCAGCACTGAGAAAAAGGTCATTTCGGGAGGTAAATTCTGATATGTAGTATCGTCAAGTGACAACCAAAAAAGCTGCAGATTTCAGTTTCCACCTGAATTAAGTAGATACCTGTAGCGTTAAAGCAGGCTGGCAGTCCAAGTTATCTGTTTGCAATCGAGAGACGCGGTTGGCGAGGTCTCAGATGGTGCCCCTCCCTCGTGACGACGAAAGCGTCGGGCCTTTTTTTCGTGCGCCTCTATACCAACAGGGCCGAACGGAGCGTGGTCATTGGTCTTCACTGCTCCGAGCCCGGCTCATTGTACCGCCCTTCGAGGCTTGCTACTACAGATCATCCACCAACCTATCCACCCCTCGACATTCACATACACCCGTAGCAGCTCAAAGCGACCCCTCCGCACTCGACTCGAGGCTCCTCTCCTCATGGGAGACCGCAGACCATACTTGGTCAACGATCCGGGATCGGCGGTGCCGGTCTGGCGGGAGACGATCACGGCCCGATCAGATCACTCTGAGTTGCGCGACTCGTCGGACGCCGGTTTGATGACGGACGCAAACCGTGCACCATCATCTACAGTAGCTCCTCCAGCGATGGTCGAGCAATCTCAGGGCATGTTCATGCCCAGCGGAGAGGGTGGTGTGTCGACTCGACTCCCCGATCCCACTGTGGGCCTCGTCGACGCTGGCGCGTCGACATCCACTGGGGCCAACCGGAGGCAGTCGGTCGCTTCAACGGGGACACACTCGACTCGACCTTCTTACGCTGAGTCATTGAATCGGTTCAACAGTGCTCGTGATCAGGTGAGCGCTAACCACTCATGGTAGTCCACGGTTAACCGCAAGCGTGGTGAGGGCCGCCCGCCCGCGTCGCGACCTCGGGGTCCGGTGTATCATCAGACTGTGCCTACCGCAATGGACATATTCTGCTACGCTTGGTCACATGCGGGCTCCACGGCTTGAAGGATTTGTCAACATCCTGGATGACGGGATTCGGCGCGTCAATCGTTGACAATCCAAGAAACTGATCTGTCTCCGTTACGGCCAACCTTCAGGCTCAACACGCCTACCCATCGCAACGCGGCGGCCAGGCGTTTCAACATTTTCCACCCCATTATCCCGGTCCGGAAGTCTACTCCACAGATGCCAGATCGAACCAAAATGAACATGGACTCGCCCGGCACCCTCATGCTCAGCATATCAACGGCAAAGGAGGGGCTGCGCGCAGCAGCAATCAGGCTCACGAAACGCCGAACTCGGCGGCTTTGGCACCCGCGTCGTGGTCGTCCCTTCCGCCTGGAAATCTTTTTGCACCCTCTACGACGCTATCGAATGGCCTTTCCAACAATGCATGGGATTCCGTCACACCGGCCTCGTACCATTCCGACCCGAGCCATCAAACTCACCTCCCGCCTCCACGCCCAGGAGCCTACTATCCGTCGGGGCCCCAACATAACATGCGACCCATCTTCAGCAATAATATTAGCTACGTTCAACAGCTTGAGAATATTACAGTGCACTACCGACCGGCCACTGGTACTGAACAGTACCAAAGCGGTCAACTGCATCGGCAGAGCCTCTCAGGGGATACCAATTCCGGAGTCTTCTACCCTTCCAACCTGGGGGATACCACCTTCGGCCACATGACCAACACAGCGGCACCACGACAAGAGCGCTTGCAGTATGAGCAACACCCTCCGCTCATGAGCTACCCGCACGGGATGGGGGTCCGAACATCTTTGACCACGGCTGTGCCTGCCGACGATCACGTTCGCGGCTCAGATGACCGAGTGACATACCTGGACCATCGTACTATGCAACTCGACCGGTTCGGCGCAAGCTCCCGGGGATCTCAGTACGACGCGGTCAACCACCTCTCGGCGTCCAATATTTCGAACGTTGCAGAACACGAGCGGCGTCTTCTCAAGCGCAAGGAGATGCACGCCCTGGAGCCGACTTCGATGGTGAGCTGGATCCTCTTTTCACCGACCCAATCCATGGGTTGCTGACCCAGGACTATTTACGGCGTGTCAGTCGAACATGGACCCCCCTACGACTGGTCTGCCCGGTCTGACTGGGACCTTGGTGGCTCCCTCGTTCTCTCAAGAGATGCACATGTCCCGAGACCCAGTCCATGCCGCAGCACCAGATGGCTCAGATTTGGCGGACGTGCTCGCCAAAGCGATGCGGATGCGTGCGAAATTGCGTGCTGCTCCACCGGTCCTCCAGTATAACCCCGCCCGGGAGCCTTCAGCTTCTGCAAAGCCGATCGTGCAGCGTGATGGAGTCAAGTACGCACTCATGATGAGTCCGGCTACCAATGGCGACGGCACGAGCAGGCTCTCAAAGGCGCGGCAGGCCGAAGTACCGGCAACGTGTCAGACTTGCGACAAATCGATCGCGAACTTGATGCTGCGCGGGAAGGATGTCGAATTTGCGCCTCAGGTCGAGTTCAAATGTTTTCCCTGCCTTTCGAGCAAAGTGGACGAGCCCCTTGCGGAAACGTTCATTTCGGTCAATAGCCAGAGTACGACACCCAGCGGAACACCACCGGTGCAAACGGAAGTTGGGAAATCCACGCCGGTGGAAGCAAAGATCACATATGCCGATACGATGAGCGCCGAGATCGATCGCATGGAAGGACGCGAGGTCGCTGCCGTAGCGATCGAGCCGCCTGTCGAGGTGGGCCGAAACCTTCCGCCCCACATCAAGAAGCAAGCGTTCACGTGCGACATCTGTGATCGAATCATCGGGGCGGGACAGATCACATCAGCGACGATGCAGACTCTGCCAAGCTTTACGGTGGAAGTTCTTTGTCTCAACTGCATCGCCAAATACAAGCCTTGCTCCGATTGCGGCGGCGGCGGTGGGCGCTTGACACCCGGACGATGGAGGTGCAAGGAGTTGTTCCCCGCGGGCCGTCGCACGTGCCAGCTGTCGCATGCGCGCAACCCACCCCTGTCGGACATGGAGTTTGAGACCCTTTCGATCGTGGACATTCATCCGGACAAGTTGGATCAGCTCGAGGCGCGATGTCGTCTGGTGTACTTTGATACGAGGCTACGTTCGACCGCTCGACCGGAAGTACTGGAAACGGGAGATAGCTTAGCGTAAGTTGACAGTCACCTACAGGCCGCTTGACCCGCGCCAATGCTGAATTGGCTATTTGCATCTGTGTTGCTCACCAGGCTTACGTTCCGGGAGGCCGAGAACCAATGCATCGACCAATGGAACCTGCTGTCTTCGCTGCTACGCGAGGACGTTGAGGAGTCAAGACTTATCCGCCGCTATGTCGCCTTGCATTCGGCCACACCCCATCGACGCCGGGCCAAGTCCAAGGTCAAGACGCGGGATGATGGCACGGACGTCAGTCCTTCGTCCGCATCTCAGCCCGACGAGGAGGATTCACCAGCCCGGGAGAAGGAGGTGACGGGGTTCACGCTCATCGAGCACGACCTTGTAAAGGGCGTTCTCTTCTACGCGGTCATCATGCCCTGGGCGGTGTCTGGTGAGGCCTTCGAGGCGACGTCAATCCTGGTCGGCAACTCGACGCGCAAAATCCAAGGGGATCTCGAGTACCTCAACGCTCTGCGACGACGACATGGTCTCGCCGAGTACCCCAAATTGTCGGCCATGTGGAGTTTGACGCCTTTCCAGAAGGTATCGCGGATGAGTCAATCCGTCACGCGGCGCCACTTCATGTTCTTCCACGACTACATGGCGGCCCATCCCGAGACGGACAAGACTGCTTTCCCACCGTACCGAAAGACTCATATTCCGAATCAATGTGAGAAACGGCCTCTCTTTTTGCCCACTGCCTTGCCTGCTCAGGACTCGTTCCGGATCTCATATTGACCTTCCCTCCGTCTTCTATCACCAGTCCTCAAAGCGTTCAACATCTTCGTCCGTCCCATTACATACGGCGACGAGCCCGCCGACATGAGCGCCAAAGAGGTCGACCACCAGAACCGACCCCGCATGCCAAAGCGAATCCGTTCCAACACTTAGATTTCGAGACTGCTGCCCAAAGGTTTCATGCACTCCGACATGACATTTCGCTCCCACCAGATTGCTTCTCCTGTTGTTGTATACTTTGATTTGATCAATGCCATAATGTTCAAAAAGGGGTTTATTCACGATTGGCGAGCTATGACATGGCTCGAGGACTTTTGGGCTTGGGCTCAGCGCGAGCGGGCTGTACCGTCGCCGGCTCGCCTCAAGGAGTGATACTGAATCCGGGGAGGCGAAAGTCCGAACGCTTGAAGGGTGTTAAGGTAGAAGGAATGAGCCGATGCCGCAAAATCGGCGCTGAGATCGTCAAGATTTGACCCTGGCCAAGCGAGCTGGCTTCCATGGTCGTTGGACGTGCTATCGTCTGAGTTTTCCTCGTCACCCACCCGCTGCTTCTTTTCGACAGGAGGGAGGGAGGTGACTCGAGTGGCGTCTGGCTCAGACGAAAACTCTAGTATTTCCGTCGAAACCGAGGTGCCTTGCGACCTGTGTGTAGCAAATGCACTCTCTTGCATCGAAACATCCGAACCGCCGACGACACTTCGCATTCGCGACTGGCGACTCCAGCTTGGGTTGGAAGGAGTCTCGACCTCATCAACCGACGATGTGCGACGCGATGAGGGGTCGGAGGTGTCGAGATCCGAATTGTCCCTCACCGTGGTCGTCGTTGGGGATGAGGACACGCCAGACTTCTCTTCACTTGGCTCAGAGTCGGCCATCGATTCTACCTGAGCCCAATCGAGCTGCGCCAGCAAGGCCTGTCGTAAAGCGCCGAGGTCGGCTGTGGCGGAAACTTGCAGGTGAAGTGACGACCTTCTTGGGGGAAAAGCGGAGGGGGGAAATGCTTTATGGAGCCTCTTATTGGTGGAGCTGGAGGTGCGCATGTGCTCCTGTTTGCTCGGTCCCACCTCAGCCTGCCGCGCGAACGCGAAGTCAAATTGAGGCATGGCGTTCGTCCGGGAACCGTTGACCTGTTCACCTATCCATCGCGATTTGATTCGTGACGAACTCGACATGCGATGAGTACCATACGGTGTGGTCGAGGTTTTACGTCTCTTCAGTCGACGGGCTTGCAAAGAAGGTGTTCCCGTGGCATCGATTTGCCTGAGTGATGCCGTGAGGAATGAGACCGTCGATCGCCGTCCGTCAGCGATGCCACTGCTCGAGCCAGCAGTGAGTTCGGCTGACAAACCTTTTGCTGGTATGCAGCACGTTACGATTCCTCCCTCCTCCAGTGTAATTGACCGGCATTGACGAAGATGGGGGCGAGTCGATGCAGCTGCTGGCGTGTGGAGGGGATGCAGACTGCAATGTCAGACGTCAGTCGGCGCAGCCCGCTCCCCGGAGTCGAGCTCCTCGTCTCCTTTCCGACTCATCGGCTTCCTTCTCCGCCGCCCATGCGGGGAAATCGAGCGACGATGCCCAGACGCTGAGGCTGTATGATCATCTATTTTTCACTCGACCCAAACAACTTGCACCGAAAATTGTTATTTTGACTCAGCTTGCGCAGCCAGCAGGCTAGTTGAATAAAGAAGAAGTCGAGCGTCGTACCTGTGAAACACGTCAGAGATTTTTCCCAAGATTCCTTCCAATTTCGACTTAACATACCGCCACGTGCTCCTGCACTCAATAATTGTAATTATATGCAGCGGTATCAACCAGTGCGCCAGGCTAGCGCATTCGCTGTGGCCTGACAAATCAGCGCAGATTGGAGCGACCGACGTCTGATATCTGATGCTCAGTCAATCTCCTTGCCTCAATCCATCTCGATCGACTTACTCACCCACTTCGTCGAGACTCCAGTCCTTCCTTCCGACAGCTCATTCTTCCTCTCCCTCTCACACCTCACCTCAATCCACCTCACCCAAGCAACAGCATGTCCAAGGAGACCACGGGTGACATCCCCTCGGCGGGCCGCTCGGGCGAGCACAGTCTCGAGACCAACACGGTCATCGTCGTACTCGGTGCCAGTGGTGATCTTGCCAAGAAGAAGGTGCGCTCCAAGCCATGCATGGATGAACTGAACCTGGAAGCCGAAAATAGGGAGTGATCTAGCGTATCCGCGGTGTGGCCGTCGTTGCTCATTCCCGCGCCCCGGATGATGACGATGACGATGACGGTCACGGCTCGGGCGGGGTGTGCAGCCCACACCGAGGGACGCCGATCGGTCAGAGAGGCAGTCGAGCTACTTCGCCCACCTTGCGCCCTGATGCATGCAAACATGGTATTCCTCGAAGAGTATAGCTAACCTCGCATGGTACTATCTCATAGACCTTCCCCGCCCTTTTCGGCCTGTACAACAACGGCTTCTTGCCCAAGGGCATCCGCATCGTCGGCTATGCCCGCACAAAGATGGACGAGGAGGTCAGTGTTCAAACCCCGCCAGTCCTTCACATTGCTCCTATGGCTCGAGACAGCCTCTTGTATCTCCCGTTGCGACGCATGCTGCGCTTCAGCTTGGATGCGGCCAACTTCGAATTGCCGCGGAGTCTACGGCGCCTGTTCCCGCCATTCGTTGATTAGCCGCCGCGGTCACTTGCTCGGGTCGCAAGTGCCAAAGGATGGTCGGACATCGCTTGCTGTCGATAATATGCCTCCCTTCAACTGAGATCGCCCGGAGGACCTGTCATCAGCCACTCGGTGATATGCCGCCGCACGCGGCGAACGGCGCTTCGGACCGCGCCAGTCCGGGCATACCGGCAACCCACCCGAGCTGGGACTTGTCGTCGCCAACAGCTGTCAGGCATCGCAGTACGATAGGACTGAGCTGACACATGAAATTGACCCGCCATTCACAGGAGTACCACAAGCGAGTTGTTCAGTACATCAAGACCCCAATTCCGGCCATGAAGAAGAAGCTCGAGGAATTCGTCGGCCTCTGCACCTACGTCTCGGGCCAGTACGACGACGATGAGAGTTTCCAAGGCCTCGAGAAGGAGCTCAAACGCATCGAAAGCGAATACGAGGACAAGGGTTCCAAGAACCGCGTCTTTTACATGGCCCTGCCCCCGAGTGTGTTCACGACCGTCGCACAGCACCTCAAGACCAACAATTACTCGGAGGGTGGCATCAACCGAATCATTGTCGAGAAGCCGTTCGGCAAGGACTTGGAGAGCTCGCGTGAAATGCAGGAGGCGCTTAAGAAACAGTGGAAGGAAGACGAGGTGAGTCGAATGGATGCTAGAAGTATACGTGGACCGCACCGTTGTCTGACGACGATGGCGACCTGGCACCCCGTGGCATTTCGTGACAGATCTACCGAATCGACCACTACCTCGGAAAGGAGATGGTCAAAAACTTACTTGTTCTTCGATTCGCCAACGTCATGCTTGATGCTTCTTTCAACAAGTCGCTCATCTCGAATGTGCAAATCACGTTCAAGGAACCTTTCGGTACCGAGGGTCGCGGCGGTTACTTTGACGAGTTCGGAATCATCCGTGATGTTATGCAGAACCGTAAGCATTCAGTGATCTCTGCATTCATTTTTCTAGAAAGGCCTTGCAGCTCATACAGTCGTCGTACTCTCCCTCACAGACTTGTTCCAAGTTCTCAGTATCCTTACCATGGAGCGACCTGTGTCATTCTCGTCCGAGGACATCCGAGATGAGAAGGTGCGTTCTTGTGGTCGATGTGGCTATATTTTGAACGGGGTTCTAAGCGAGCATCTACGGCTTCGTGTTGCAGGTCAAGGTGCTTCGCTATATCCCTCCTCTTTCCGTCGACGAGTGCTTGCTCGGGCAATACACTGGCGCCGAGACCAAGGACGGAAAGAAGCCCGGCTACCTTGAGGATGAGACCGTACCCAAGGGATCCATCTGCCCTACTTTTGCTGCTATTGTCGTCCACGTCAACAACCCGCGCTGGGAAGGTGTCCCCTTCATCCTCAAGGCCGGTAAAGGTGAGTGCGCCGAGTAGGACAGGTTCTTCGTTACATTGCTCATACTCCTCGACTTGCCTGCTCGCACTCCAGCCCTCAACGAACAAAAAACGGAGATTCGAATTCAGTACAAGGACGTGACCGACGGTATCTTCGCCGAGATTACGCGCAATGAGCTCGTGATCCGAGTGCAGCCCAACGAGGCGCTGTACCTCAAACTCAACGCCAAGGCCCCAGGGTTGGCGATGCGCACGGTGCCGACCGAGATGGACTTGACGTACAAGCGCCGCTTCTCGGACCTCAAGATCCCCGAGGCGTACGAGGCGCTGATCCTCGATGCGTTCAAGGGCGACTCGGCCAACTTTGTGCGCGACGACGAGCTCGATATTGCGTGGAAGGTTTTCACACCGTTGTTGCACTACATTGACGAGAAGAAGCCCAAGCCCGAGCCGTACGAGTACGGATCGCGCGGGCCGGCATCGTTGGAGGACTTTGTCAACAAGCACGGTGGCTACACCCGCAGTGAGAAGCCTTACACGTGAGTTTTGCAACGCTTGTTGGCCCCAGTCACGGTGTGTTCAGCCCACTCATGGAGACTTGTTGACGAATGCAGGTGGCCCTCAACGTCGGTCCTGTAAGGGTGCGAGGAATGCTACTATATCGGGTCCCTGTGTTTTTGCTCGGCAAATTGTGCCAATATATAGTCAGAAGACGTTTATTCTGGGCTCCACTTATTTGGTTTGCTCGTCGCCCTCTCGAACTTGATACTTCAATGATCGTATAAACTGCAGTGCGAAACAATGTCCAAGTTGTACCCCATTCGGTGCACCAGTGACCGACGGGGGCGCCTGTCTGACTTGGGCGAGGCAATTTTGTCCAGTTTTGTCCAGGCGCGCGCGCGTGGGAGGTGGCTTCGCAAACGCCCTGCGCCGCGAGCTCCACCCCCGATCCCCATCCACGACACATCCAAGCCAACTACGCTAGTTCACTGAATCGACTTTTTGGTCACCTTCTGACTTCATCTTTGCCCACCACCTTCTCCCTCCAATCCCACTCGCCAAAACAAGATGAGTTACGTCGCCAAAAAGGAAGAGTTCGACTCGTCCGCGCCCGCGGTCAAGAGCCACAAGATCCGCATCACCCTCACCAGCAGGAACGTCAAGAACCTCGAGAAGGGTGAGTGCTCTTTGCTGGATATCAGAGCCTGGCCTCTTGGAGTGAAGAGCGTAGAGCTGGCTTTGGGTTAGCTGCGGTAGTGTTGGGTGTGTGGTACGCGGCGGGCCGGCGGTGCGATCAAAAATCGATGGCTGGTCCTGGCGCCTACATGAGCGTACATCGCGGATGTCCGGGCATCTGCACTGCACGCGTGAACCCTCTCGTATGCGTTCGAGTGCAGTACGCGTCCTTGCGGCGTGTCTGTGCCCCGTGGATCTCGATCGAGTCGAATGGGCCCACCCAGCGCCCACCCGCGACCCAACAGCACGCACCTGCAGCTTTGAGCCCGGGGCCCCCGACTAGCGACTCACTCGTCCACTCACTCGCTGATCTCCCCTTGTTCTCTCTCTTTCTAGTCTGCTCGGACTTGGTCAACCGCTCCAAGGACAAGCAATTGCGCGTCAAGGGCCCCGTCCGTCTCCCCACCAAGATCCTTCACATCACCACCCGCAAGTCGGTAAGTGATTATTGGCCCATTTGGGGACCGGCTTGGCATGTTGCCAATCGCTGATGTACAATCCCTCTTTCTATTGCATCACAGCCTTGCGGTGAAGGATCCAAGACCTGGGACCACCTCGAGATGAAGATCCACAAGCGCCTCATCGACCTCGAGTCCCCCGCCGAGGTCGTCAAGCAGATCGTACGTTCTTCTCCGCTTCCACGACTGCCCTTGCATCTCAGCATCTCAGCAGCTGACCGCTACCTCCATCACTGTGATTCAGACTTCGATGTCGATCGACTCTGGCGTCGAGGTCGAGGTCACCATTGCCGCTTAATTGCTTCGATGGTTGATGCATACAAGGACAAGGCTCGTTCCGTCCGGTTGGAACTTCTACCCGTGTTCTGCGGGGACGAGGTCTCCACGGCGAATCGAACTTCTTCTCTGCCTTTTTTTGAAGTTGTTTGTAGACGCTTCGGTTCCTTTCATGTTACAAATTGCAAGGCATCATGCTCTTCTTCACTTCTGCTACCACGGGATGCCCAGATACCTTGCTCAAGCGAGAAGAAGTAACCTACAGTCAATCAAAGTCCCTCGGGGTACAATTTGCTACTTGTCCCATCACTACGGACTGGAGAACCAGTTCGGATCCCAGTCCCTCGTGACAGGAATATCTTGCGCACGACAAAACTCTCTTGCCCACGCTATCCGTTCCCCCTCATCGACGATGGCCGTCCTTTTCAATCCACCGTTACGGATGAAACCCGCAATGTTGCTCTGCTCTCGCAGTTGTTCAAGGAGGTAGATGGTCGATAAGAGCGCTTCGTCTTGGCCGCAGGGGTGAGTGGAAGCGATCTCGGTCGCTGAGGCTCGAGGGAGATCGACGGAAGGGGCTCGAAATCCTCGGGGTAAAGAGGCCCAGCGAGGAGGACTCGAAGGTGGGAGACTCGAGGGATCGAGCAGGAAGGGTTCGATGGGGAGGTGGTTGTAGGGTTGAGTCGCCTGTTGAAGTCGAAATTGAAAAAAAAAAGTTCAGTTGCCGCAATACCTCCACCCCATTGTCCCTCGGAAGGACTTACAGCTTTGCCCTCTTCGTCATCCAATAATACCGTTCTTCTCGGTCCCAGCTCACCCCCCAGCACGCGCCAAAGCGGATCCAAATCCTTGGACGTCTCGACGTCGAGATCGAACTCTTTCGGCGTCAACCCCATCTTTTCCCTCGACCAAACCAACGCCAGCGCATCCCCCTCTTCCGCTTCCCACGATTGACCACCTTGCACCGAGTTTGCCCGCTCGTGGTCGACGAGTCCGACGGCCGCGAGCAGGGCCAGGACGTTCTTGGCCCTTGCCGACGAGTAGACCGCCAGGATCCATCTCGGTGACCCATCGGTGGTTTGACTGACGAGGTAGTTGAGGAACGTGGCGAGGTAAGGTCGTGCGATCGGAGATCGTGAACCAGACGCATCTCGCTTCTTGCGAAACAGCAACGTGTTATTGAGGTCGAGGACGAGGCAAGGCGGTGAGATCGGTTCGGGGAGGACGGACGAAGGCTCTTGAGCAATCGCGAGGTAGGCCTCGGTCGGTTCGGGAGGTGGCGCATCGCGCGCCCGCTTGACTCGACGTTGCGGTCGGACGTATGGGCCACTACCACTGGTAGGTGCAGGCGGGGATCTGGCCCTTGGGCGAGCATGCGGTCGTGCATCACCCTGCCCGCGACCATGCGCCGGAGCCGGGTGGGTCGGAGCATTCTGATAGTTTGGGGGCTGGGACTGAGGGTATGGCTGATTGGCTTGCGGGTACTGCTGTTGGTAGTCTTGGTGATTCTGGGCATAGGGGAAAGGCGGGTACGGTGCTCCCCAGCGCTGGTGTTGATCCCACACGGGGGGTGTCGGCTCGAAGAAACCTCTTTGGAGCTGGGGCAGGAAGGCTGGGTTGTAGTGAACCCCATTGAATGACACAATGCCATTGATCAAGGGTTGATGCGGAGAATAACCTCTGAGTGGATTGGAGTCAAAGCTGAGGTAGTTCAGGTCGGTGTAGCCCGTGCACTCTCCAATCCACACGCGCGGTCTCGGCAGAACTAACTCGGTCTGGCCCCCGATCGAAGCTGAATTGAACGCCGGCGGTGCGTAAGGTGACTGATTAAACTGAGGCGGTGGGGATGCCATCGGGGCGTAGGGCGGTATCGGCATTCCATTCGGGTAAAATCGTGTGTGGGGCATGAACGGCATGTATTGCTGCTGTATCGGCTGCTGCTGCTGATGCTGGTGTGACACCTGCCATCTGCCGGCATCCCGTTCTGGAACCAACCTCCCACTCGGAGCAGCTCCTACAGCCCCCGGTCGTCGGTCCATGCGCTTCGCCTCTTGTCTCTGCTTTCGTATTAGCCTGGGTGATCCTTTCTTCTTCTTGCCGGCCATCGTATCGATGAGGCTGGCACACCACACGCGTCGCATTCAACTGCTCAGTGCTCGCCGAGGTTGTCAGGCGCTCGGACCACCCTGCGACGAAATGGGATGGTCCGCTGGCGGGAGCTGCAGTCGCCGAGCGGAGAAGATGTCAGTCAAAAGCGTTACCATCCCTGGGACCCAGCTAAACCCTTACCGAGACAAGTTCGTACTTTCAGTGTAGGGCGAGTCGGTCTCCGGGTCGCTGTCTGGAGGCAGCGACACAAGTGGAAGAGATGAGCTGGCCAACCTCCGCACGCGCCTCTCAGAGCGACGGCCCACCAAGGCCTACCAAGGCCCACCAAAGCCCACCAGGCTGGCAGGGCCGACCGCGGACGCCCATCCGGCGCGCCGCTCCCCTGGCGGGAGCTCGACGTCCAGCAGCCAGCAGAGCTAGCAGAGCAAATGACTGAGTTTTCAGGCTCGCTCTCCTTCAAGGATTGAAGTCACGGCATTGTACATATTATATCCGAGGTGGTACTGATGGTAAAGCTTTGGGATACTGATGGGGAACTCCTACTACTGAGGCGGGGACAGCGTGAATTCACGGAAAAACGGTCTCTAGACCAGCTAGAGAAGATATGACACGAGCGAACAGTATGGCGCCTCGAGCTCAAATTATTTGGGGATAGCACCGAATCTTCGTCGCAGGCGGGGCTGGGATTTGAATTTGGGCTGGGCGATGCTTGCGAGCGCGAGCGGCGCCGACGACCGAAGCCGTTTCGTGTTGGAACGTCATGGATGAAATGTGCGGTGCTCGACCGAAGATGATCGCATTTGGTAGTACCGGTGACTCGGGTGGTGAGAGCGGTACGTACTCGGTAGGCACCGTCAGGGACTTCTCGAAGCTCTCCGGTGGCGGCACCGGAAGCAGGACCGAGGGGAACGGCACAGCGGCACAGGGGCTCTGGAGTGCGGGGGTGGCGGAGGTGGGTTTGACCTTGCGTCTCCTCGGGGCTCGGGTCTTCGAACGTCGCGAGGAACCTTCGAACGTATCCGTCCATTGTAGTCTTCGGTCGTCGAGAATTTCATCGGCCATGGATGTTCCAGGCCGGCTCAAGGTGAAGGACCCGTTCGCGGCCCGGTGGCGGCTCGCGACGAACGGCTTCAAGACCAATCGAGGAGTAGATGTCGCCGGTGAAAGATGTGGACTGGAGGGGGATGACGGCAGCGAAGGTGTCGAGCGTGCGAAGGCCATATTGTCGTCCGTCTCGAAGACACAAGGCTTGGCTGATGATTGGTTCAACGGGTTGCTGAGGCGTCGATAGGGGAAGAAGGGTGACGTTCGCGACCGCTTCTGCGATATCGTGGCATGTGTGGGCGCAGGGGCCACAAAGGTGGGTTTGATCTATTACCGCAGTGGTGAACAAAACTTTCAGTTCAGCATTCACGCTCAAGAGCAGGCGAAGATACCGAAGATCAAGCAGCAACGTGATCTGAGGACTTACTCACTCCTCCAGTACCATCGGCGGCTCGGCGACGCAGTCTAGACCCCTCGACGGGCTACAGGCAGCGGCATGGGCGACGACGCTCGAGTAGGAATGGAGCGAGTCCATGTTGTAGCACATGATGTAATTGTAATCAAACATGCCTTGCTCGATCGTGGGTGACGGAGGAATACTGCCGCACGTGAGCGATGACATGATGCCCGACGCGTTGGCCTCGGAGTCGAGGGCGGCTGTCGGAGACTCCAGCACTTGGAAGACGGCTGTCGGAGCCGTCACAAAGTGGTCGTAGTCGCTGGACATGTATTGGCTGTAGTTTTCGTGACCAGGCGTTTTGAAGGTTTTGCAGTCTGGAGTTTGTGGGGTCAGCGGCCAATCGTTGGAGGGTGTGATGGGAGCCGAATATTCGCACTGAGTCGGCGACGAGGCGAATGCGTAAGTGCCGAGCGACTCAGCAAGGTGGACAGAGTCGTAATAGTCGATGTCGGGTGAGCCAGAGCCTTCAAGCGATGGTATACTGATGTTCATACTGTTCACTTGGATGGAAAAGAGAAAAGAGCGAAAGATGGAGTTTTGCAGGGTGATGGCGCCGAAGTCGCATCGCCGGCGACCCCGATCGCAAATGAGAGCGGAGCCCGGAGCCAATCTCGATCAGGGCGGCCGAGGCGTCGTAGGTGTCACCAGCGCCTTCGCCGCGAGACTCATTTCAAATAGCTCGCTTCGCGCTGTGGCTCGCGCTCGACGCTCGAAGTGTGTCGGTACCTGGCCGTAGGCACCGGTTCCACGACCCCGACCGGCACCGTCATGCCGAGTGGCGGGCCAGCATTGATTTATCGTTCCCTGCCAGATGCTCGGACCCTCCTGTTCGAAAACGCTGCTTGTAGTCCACGATGTTCGATGAACAAATCCTGACTAACTGGCTACTTTTCGCAAGTGGTGACCTGCAGCTGCCGGAATGCTTGCAAGATATCATGCCAACAGCTGTCAGCCTTTCTAGCCGACGAGCCCAACAATGTATATGCACATGATCCTGTTCAGCACGCTGCTGCAAGATCTAAGCCACATTTGCGAGTACCGTGCCGCCACGACTGCGGTCGGAGGAATAATGCACGCCTATAATGTAGGTATCAGGTAAGGCTTAAAACATGAGCCAAATGTCATTGTTTGACGTGATCTCTCACTGCAGTATAGTCAGGTTGGTAGATATCTAGATGTGGACATCGTCTTGTATCGCCTCCGAGTCGACGCTGCACCTGAGATCAGACTACTTGGGCACTTCAATTAAAAGGCGGTCGGGTGAGCTTTGCATCTTGGTCGCATGCACGTCCATTGCCCAGCGCTGAGCGTCATCCAGCCCGGCATGACGAGACCCTATCGCCACCGTCCGTGCACCCTTGGTGGGTAGCTACTTCAGCGGGCGTACCCAGCCTACTCAAGCATCTTGGCGCGCTAATTTTCATTTTTTCACTCGACGCCCTCGTGCTATTGCACAGCCTACGTTGGCTTGTACCCCACGATACCAATATCCAGGCTTCTCGCGATCTCATGGCTCTCGTTTCATTCGTCCCCGTAGCCTGTCGCTGGACTTGGGGAATATTATCTACCTGGCTGATCCCAAGAGCCAGCCGCCGGTCATTCCGGCGCTCAGTACTGACCGGGTCATGCTGCCTGCCTAATGAAACGGAGAACTGCCGCAGTGCGATTAGCATCCAGCGTTGCCGGCCCAACCACTTCGCCCATGCTGAAAGGTGTTGAGAGGTAATGCCACTGCAGGACAGGCTCCAAGCTCCGCCGCACGATTTTTCAAAGTTGCTCAGCGCATGTTGCATCGGCGGTGATTGCCCGTACGAAAATGTGATGGCTAATTACCACCTTATCTCGTCAGACGGCTTCAAGCGTAGGCCACCTATGTATGCGACTCTGAAGTGAGCGTCAGGCCGATTGGCTGGCATCACGCGAACTTCTTATTACAAGCTCGACCATTCGACTCTTCTGGCATATCACGTGGTACCAGGCCCGCCAATTTCATTATCTCACGAAGATAGGTGGTGTTACCATGCGCTGATCTTGATGCACCCGTCACGATTAGGAAGTTCGCGGTCAAACCCTCGGACTGCGAGTGCGAAAAGATAAGTGAGACATAAGGCTCATACTGCAACTTGACTCGTTCCCGCTACTTGGTCCGCACCGCGCTTCCTACGAAGGATTCGAAAGGGCCTTCCGTCATTTATCTCCACGATTCGCCATGCGCGTCGACGGCAAGGGTCGGTCGCATGCAAGGCCGTGCTCCCTGCGCTTTAAAGTTCTGTGTGATCAACCTTCACCTATCTGGGTAATCGAAGAACACGGTACTCAAAGAAGCTATTAAGCTTGGCTCACTTTTACCACCGTCATTTATTTGACGACCTGGGCCCGCGGTGACGCCAGCGTGGCCGCCGAATCCCGATCCCCGCCTTCGGAGGCTGTCTCACCTCGGCCATACATCAGCAACTTTGCCACTCGCGCTTAGTGCAATTTAGCGCACCGGAGATTATAGAAAACGAGCTAAATTTCACAAAAAGTGCGCTTTTGGCACTAAAGTGCGCTAAATTGCACTAAATTGCACTAAAGCGCGAGTGGCAAAGTTGCTGATGTATCAGCCGTGGGAGCACAGAGATAGTAATGAGAAGGGGTCGCTCTCTCAGGTGGCCTCACTGCCGTTGCAGTCGACAACTGCGTACCTAGGCAAGTCCGATGTGAGCAGCCACGCAGGCAGTTCATGCACCTCCACTCGGCGTACGAGAGCTCCGGCAACCTATAGACCGAGCAAATTTGAGGGTCCGAAGCCCATTGAGCGAAAATCAAATAAAGCCTCGGCGCCCCGATCTCAGTCTGACGGTGCATCAACTTCGGCTCCATTAATAGTCGCGAGCCTACACTGGTTTCGTTGTACGTTCTTGTATCGGGGTTTGTTCTAGAACGCTCTACGACATGAGCTATAGGTACTTACCTGGAACGAAGCCATTCGGTTCTGAAATACTTTAGTAGATGCGCATTCTTCGATCAGCTCAAGGGTGGGAAGCTTCGGTCAGAGCTAAGACGTGGAATGGCGGGACTGGATATCTTTGCTCTCCTTCGATCTACCTACCAAATCCCAACCGCGAAAGAAGCTTGGTAGGGCCTAAATTGGCTCACGGAGTACTTCTGCGGCTATAGGTGAATGCGCAGTCGCCAGCTGCCGTGAAGCGAAGCGCGTGACGTCGCCTCGATCTGAGAGCCGAGAACTTTTCCGCACCGAGGATGATATTGAACTAGACCTTGGGTAGGGCCAGCGTTGTGTGAACGTGAGGTCTATTGGATTGGTCCATTGCTGCGTCACTACCTAGATTGTAGCTGTCCAACGGCCTCTCACTGAGATGACACTGCCTACTGCAGATACCGAGCACTAGGTGCTAATGACGCCGTTTTCACCGGCGATCGATCGATGATCTGCGCTCGAAGGAGCTCGCTTCGTTACGTCTGGGTATATGACGTTCGGCAGGCAGAACGATATTCCAGTTGTACCAGTAATTCCAGCCCATGGCGAAAGAGAATGCGGGGTTGACGAAGCGTTGAGCGAGCGAGATGTGGCCACCAGGGATGGGGAGCGCGGCAATCATTTCACCGAGCGAGACCATGACACCGAAGGTGATGGATCCCATAGCGGCAAAACCCATCAGCAGACCCAAAGGTCCACCGTGTCGGAGAGCGTTGGCCGTTCCCAAGAAGAGACCGGTTCCGATGACACCACCTGGTACGGCAGAGCGAGACACAGCGCACGGTCAGTGGCAGAATTTTCGCTTTCTACATGTCACAGAACGGTGTCCGTTGAGAGACAACATAAAAAGCACAACCTGAGTGTTGAACACCTAGGACGGTCTACAAGACATGACTCAGAGAACTATCTGACCATACTGAAAACAGCATTGTGACGAGGTCGACAGCCTGAAAGGCAAAAGTCGGCTTTTTCTTTCGATCGGGGTCAGCCATTCTATCGTGAGTAGCGGGGTTTGCCGACACAGTACATATTCACGTCCATTCGCAGAGACATTGGCACCATCATCCAACCGGGGCGCAAGGGCAGGGGCAGGGGGTAACATCGCTTACTCGATTCTTACTCGTGCCCCTGTTCCCCTGGGAGCGAGGTCAGAATATCCCGCCGCGGAGGTCCGCTGAGGCGGCGGCATCATGAAGCAACGAACATGGTTTACCACAGATTCCTCTCGCGCGGCAGCAGAGGTGTGTGGATGACAAATTGACATTCCCACTCCCATTACTACCGAATATTATAAAGCGTGACGCTCTCGGGTGTCAAATATCCGAAAGTTTTCCCCACGAGAACCAACCGGGCAAGCTTTCGCCCCTACATCTTCACATGATGAAGGCCCAGACCTTCATGATGAAGTTCTTGGGTTTCTTCTCCACCTCCTCCTCCTCCTCGGGTCGCGATCCCGAGATCAAGTCGGACTCGCCGTAAGGAACGAGGGGACCGCCCTTGGTGAAGCGGTAGCCGAAGTAGAGGACGGGGAAGAAGAGGATGGGGAAGTACGAGGTGATGAAGGTCGCTTTGTCAAAGTGGCCGTCGATGTGCACGAAGACCTCCCATCCGTTAAAGAAGAGGACAATCGACGAGAAGATGAGGGCGTAGTAGGCCAAGAAGGGTTGCAGGGGTGCCTTGTAAACCAGGGTGTCGCGCGACAGGCCCTGCGCCTTCATCGCCCTGTTGAAACGGATGCTGTTCGGGTGAAGAGCGCGCGAATCAATAACTCGTGTTCCTTCGGTGTCACTTAGACGCATCAGCTCAGATCAACTTACTAAGTGAAGCAGATTCCGGTCCAGGTCAACAATCCGCACACCGAAGTCATGTTCGCGAACCATCCGAAAACCTCTCCCGCGGACGAGGAGCCGACCGACATGAACGAAAGGAACGAGAACAAAATACCGATGATGACGCAGATGTAAGGAAGACCCCATCGGTTGGTTTTGCGAAGAAACTTGGGCGCGTTGCCGTTTAAGGCAAGTCCATAGAGTGCGCGCGAACTGACGTACAAGTCCGACGATGCGGCCGACCAGGCGGAGGTCAACAAGCAGGCGTTGATGATCGAAGGAAGGGCGGGGATACCAGCGTTGTTGATGGCGATAACGAACGGCGACCGGGCGGCGGTGCTCACTTTGAGGTTCAGGCGAGGGTCCTGGGGGATGAGAACACGGCATAACAGAGTCAGATTCAGAACGCTTTCAGTGGTGGCAGGACGTTCCGCCTGTCGTAAGAGACTCACGTTGGAAGCGACCAAAAGACCGATGACGAAGACACCGAGAATGTAGAAGAGCAAGATTCGGACGTAGACTCGGCGGATGGCCTTGGGAAGCGTCTTCTTGGGGTTCTTGGCCTCACCAGCGGTGATGGCGACGATCTCCGTACCGATGTAGGAGAAGGCGGCTTGGATGAGGACAGCCCAGAAACCGAGGAAACGACCTTTGGCGCCTTCGACACCGAGATACTGGACGAACGCTCCAGGGTTGCGCCAGTACCTGAAACCGATAGGGTCACCAGTTACTCCGCCGGCGTCCAAGATGATGCCCAAGATGATCAAGCCGACGATGGTCAAAACCTTGATGATGGCAAACCAGAACTCGCACTCTCCGTACATCTTGGTACCACCAACGTTAATAGCAGCAGCCTGATTGTGCGGAAACAAACATCAAGAAACCGGAAGTCAGGACAGCCGAGCAAAAAGGACAGGGCGCTTGTTTCGCACGATGGCGCTGCGAACTTACGACAACGAGGCAGACGGCGATCCAGACACCGGGGTTGACCTTGTTGTTCCAGTAACCAATAAGAACCGCAGCAGCATTGAGCTCGGCAGGCAGAACGATAGTCCAGTTGTACCAGTAATTCCAGCCCATGGCGAAAGAGAATGCGGGGTTGACGAAGCGTTGAGCGAGCGAGATGTGGCCACCAGGGATGGGGAGCGCGGCAATCATTTCACCGAGCGAGACCATGACACCGAAGGTGATGGATCCCATAGCGGCAAAACCCATCAGCAGACCCAAAGGTCCACCGTGTCGGAGAGCGTTGGCCGTTCCCAAGAAGAGACCGGTTCCGATGACACCACCTGGTACGACGGGGCGACACAACGCACGGTCAGGACAGACTCTTCTTGCAGATTCAACGCTTGCTCTTCGCGTGCACGTAGGCACGTAGCGAGCATGTTTCGTCACTCACCAATCGAAATCATCTGGATGTGCCTCGACTTGAGTCTGATTGGGTGGCGAACGCGATAAATGGACAGGAGGCGCGAGTAGGGAGGGGTAAAATCAAGTCAGCGTATGCCTTCGAAGATCGACTTTGGCAGAGGACTATGCCGCTGTACCACGGCTACCCGTGTTACTCGGGCAAAGACGAATGCAAATGGTAGCACGGTAAATCCGCGTCACATGGGCGGGAGTAACCTCCGCAAAGTGCAAACCACCGCGGGCAAGCGTTCACGCGATCTGCCCGTTGAGGCCGTATCGTTCGCCCCCGATTCTCCGAAGAGCACGGTATAGCAGAGCAGGCTATGGGCATGATGCCGCGAAGATGGCGCCAAAAGCCGCCTCGAACTGTAGTGTGTTAAGAAAGGTGGGTATGGTGACTCACTGTCGTTGCAGGGGCGCATTGTCTCCGGTCATTTGGTCCAGGGGCTGGCCGCCCTGGGGGTAGGCGGTGGCAGTGGGTCCATCGATCGACTCGCCCTTCTCGTAGTCGGTGTTATCCTTGAATTGATTCGACATGCTATATACGGTCAAGTTCAATCGAGACGGAACGAGATCAGATCCGCCAAGTGGGCGACGGGGCGGAGCAGCCATAGAAACAAGGGAGAGTCAAGGGGATCAGTTCAGGGCTCGTGTTGTCTCACACAGAAGGGAGCTGAAGGGAAGGATCGCCTGGTCGGGAAAAGCCAACCAAGATCACTCTTGCTCAGGCGCGCGCCAGATGTACCACTTACCTGACGGAGGCCGGATGTCGATGCGGAGGATGATATGCAAAGGAAGGAGACAAAAGGCAAGAGGGAATCCACCACGAAGCGGGGTGAGATACGACCGCGAAAAAGGAGAGACCGGGCCGCTCTCGCGTTTTTCCTTAGATCGCGAGAGTTGTCTGGAAACGCGGGGACTATCGCGACGAGTCTCGCACTGCGAGAGCCAATGGCATCGGAGCTTTGGAATTCGGCCATTTGGGCCCTGGGTCGTTGACCAATTTAACTTAACTGAGATTGGCCCCATCAGCAACTTTGCCACTCGCGCTTTAGTACAATTTAGTGCAATTTAGCGCACTTTAGTGCCAAAAGCGCACTTTTTGTGAAATTTAGCTCGTTTTCTATAATCTCCGGTGCGCTAAATTGCACTAAGCGCGAGTGGCAAAGTTGCTGATGCCAGCGATCGCAGCTGGGAAGGCGTTGTTTGAATTGAGAGGCCAGCCTCGACGCGAGGTTCTCCGAGCGATTGCGCAATGTGATTGATCGGACCCTATTTAGCAGCCGAACAGCACCGCTCCGGGGTCGACCAATTGGAGCGGCCTAATCACCCACAGGGGAATCTAGAACCCGCTCGGGTCAAGGCCTGTGGAGTCGAACTCGTTGCAACTTTCATGAATCTGCCAGTCTTGGTAGGTCACTGAGACATTTTCTGACTATCCCAAGACAAGGTCTCGCCCTTGGGGGTTAACTTTGTATGGAGTTGCTCACATGCAACTTTCATGACTCTGCCAGTCTTGGTTGCCAATTGAGGACAATTGCCCTGAGGGGGGGATACTGTCATGAACCAGTAATCCTGCAATTCCTTGCTTGCGTCACTGGGGGTTGGCCATACATAGTACCAAGCTGTCCACTCCTTTCAGAGTGGATATTGTACCTTTTTGAGATCAGCGTAGGCTAGTGGTAAAGCTTGGAACCGCTCCTGACACTCCCGGACTCCGGTGCCTGCGCTTGCTGACATAGAAGACCTTCAAAGCAGGAAGGCTTGCCCGCGGCATGGGATCGTCGTCGAGTGCTGAGCCGGTGGCAGGGGCTGCTGAGCAGGACTGCCGGGTGTGCATCAAAACAAATTGGTCATAGGTAGGCAGGCGCCATGTAGAAAGGGGGGGGCTACCCTTATCTACATCTGCATAAATCTACATCTACATAAAAGAATGCACGACTAAATGAGGGGGGCTACCCTTATTATACATAACTTATCTTCCTGCGATCGCACAGTATTGTGTCGAGCGCCGGACGTGGTCGCGCACTTTCTGGAACCCTTGGCAGGGACCGCGAATGTGAGCTGCTTCGTATGTGTAGATGCGTCTCACAGTCGGAGCTCGCTGGATTTTCAACGAACCTGCTACCAGCCTGCCGCTTCGATACTCTAGATGGTACCTCCTAAGGGGCCTCTACAGAAACGATCAATTTGCTAGCTACCTTCCAATAGTATGTGGCGCCCGAACGAAGAATTGGCCTTTTGCCTATCGTCCCCGGATTCTCCCCCGGACGGCCTGTCGACCCGCCGGTCCGTAGGACGGCGGAAATTAAAAAGCTGGGCCTACCCAGGTACCAAGGTCTGTGGAGGAGCGCGATATAAGTCGGAGGTAGGCACTTTGGAACCTCGCCTGCCACCGACCTAGGTATGCGGGCAATCGGATTGAAGTGTCGGGAGTCTGGACGTCTACAGCCTATCAGTCCCGAAGCTGCGTTCTGCATACAGATACTCACCTACGTAGGTACATGAACGCTCCGTTCGGCGGCTTTGCCAATACGTCCTCATACCTGTGAGATCTCGAGACGTTGTTTCGCATCAACGTAGCTTCCGGCTTGAAGCGAGATTCAGCAGGCGCGAAGATTTCGCCATGCCCGGCCCGATGATCTTCTCACCAGTGGCGAGCGTAGTTTTAGCCCCTTCACTTCTTGGAACTCTTCCCTTGCATCGCGTGTGAATCGCCACTTTTCTCGCTGCTCTTTCTGCGGGTGAGAGCTCTTAGTCCGCCGGCTCAACAGGGCTTAACTCGATGGAGTGACATATCGAAGTACACTGCGGTGCAAATCCAACTAGTACTCTCTTCGCTGAACGTGATTTCACTGCAGACGATCGGTCCCATCTCCACCTCAGCTCACTCACGATACATGCCAGTAGTGAGAGGTGACCACTGAGTACTGAGTGCTGAAGAAACCTGAAAGTTGTTCGGCTGATCCCACTCGTGCACCGCTGGACCATGTACTAGGGCGAGCGCACGCCTGCCGGAGCCTGGCGGCACACTGCGGCGCCAAGTGTGCCGCCGCCTTTCGGCCGAGAATGGCAGGGAAGGCTTGAGCTCGAGCGGTTCGGCCAGTACGGGAAGGTTCAACTGTGTTGCAGGCGGTGGAGACGATTGTTGACGAACGAGAAACGGCAGCGGCAGAAGCAAGGGACAACATGGCAATTGCAAAGATCCGACAAGCCGAACAGAGCAACAAGATGCGGAAAGCGGACCCGGTGTTTGTCGTCGGGGACTTGAAGGTCTTCCAGTGCAGTGGTCGACTCTCGGGATCGACGCCTGCGGTACAAGGCGGATGGGGAAGCACGGTCAACCAAGTTCTTCCCACGGTTTGACGGGCCTTATGAAGTTCTCGCAGCACGGCCGGAAACGTCAAACTACAAGCTCAAGCTGACCCCGGGCGCCTTGAAGACGACAATGTTTTTCATGTGTCCCTGCGGCGTTGGGTGGCAAACGATGGAGAGGCCTTCTCGGGACGCCATGCAGCCGAACCAGCGGCAGTCATAGTGCAGGGAAACGGGAAGTGGGACGCATTGTGGACGAAAAGGGGAAAGGCGGAAAAGGAGGAGACTTTTGGTGAAATGGAAGGGATGGGCGGACAGCGACAACACTTGGGAGCCTCCCGGTCATCGCATCTGGAGGAAACGGCAGCGTTAGATTGGTGGGAGAAGGAGAATTGGGAAGGGGGACAAGGACAGGAAGGGGAGGGTGTAAGGACGGGAGAGGGTTTGGAATAGGTGGTGGAGAGTGTAAGGATGTGTAAGGCAGTTGTAAAGAGTTGTAAAGTGCGTGCGCCTAACCCTTAGGAGGAGAGGACGCGCGCATGGGCAACGTTAGTCTCTCCTTAGCGACTAATAACGTGAAGTGTCCAGGTGAGGTCAGGTGGATCAGGAAGTATTGCCATAGCAGCGACTAACGTAGAGTGTCCAGTGTCAATCCTACATACTTTGGTCCTGTTCTTATTCGGCTCGAGCGGTTCCACTGCGCCCAGCGACCTGCCCCTGCGACAGTCTCCTGCACCTATCCAGCGACCTGTGCACCTACGACTGCGGACCTCACACCTACACGGAATTCACCATGAACAAGCGTAAAGGCAAAGGACGAGAGGCCGATCCGCCGTTGGCGTCCGCGGCATCGCCAAGCCGGACCGGCGGTGGCATCGACGCCACGATGGGCGTAGACGCCGCGCCATCAGCGACTCTGATCCCCAAGTCCCACCACAACAACGTACGACACGGACGCGGACCTCTGATCCGCGACTCGGACGATGACATGGCCATCGATGATGAGCAGGACAGTACACGTCGTCGCGGCGCTGACTACGACCACGACATCGAGCACGACCTCAACGAGGGGACTCGCTTGTTGGTGGACCGTGCACGTGAGGAGGCGGAACGGGGTGCCCTGCGTCAAGACTCTGGCCTCGATTCCGATCGACGACGGCTCATGCCCTCGCCAGGGCCAGTCGTTCGATCCTCCAGCAACAAACTCAAAAGGCGTAGAGGAGATTCGGCAGCCCAATCACAGCCGCAGCCGGAGTCACTGCACCGTTACCGCAGTCGCCCCGCCTTCGGAGCGCGCGAAATTGGGTGCTATCTGCTCGGGATCCTCGCCTTCACCAGCTTGCTTACGCTCGCTGTCGCCCATCTGTGGATTGGTCACCTCGTCTCGGAGCAGTCTAAGAAGGGCGATCTGCAGCAGATGATGCAGCGTGGGCTTATCGTCCAAGGGCCTACCGCTGTGCGTCTGACCGATGGCGATCCCAGTGACGGCTCAGCGTTTGTACTCGAGTTGGATCTGCTCGCCGGCGTCGACGTACGGAGAATGATCGGCTGGGACGATAAGCAGCACAACAAGAACTGGGTCCGGCGATTGGAGGATCGTATGGCCTCCTGGGTGACGAGACGACTCGACACGGTCAACGTCGATGTGGGTCGAATCGCAATCCGAGAATCGTACAAGATTGAGCACCATCGAGGTGCCGCGCAGGCAAGACAGGGCTCGGCTTTGGTTGTCCTTGATCACCTCGCGCCCCTTTTCGTTCCGTTGACCTATTCCCGAGATTCGAGTGAACCTAGGCTGGGTACACTCGCTCTGCAGCTCCCTGTCACCTTGCCGAACCCCGACGACCTGAAGGAGGTAGCGCACAAGATTTGGGATCACCGCAAGTATGATTTGGAGGTTCAAGTCGACAATATAGCCGTCATCTTTGACGGCACCCGTGGAAGCGGCCTCTTCGGAGAAATCATGCGTCGCTTCAGTGGCAAAATGAACATCGCAACCGTTTCGCGACAAGTTGCGGGCACTGGTAAGTGCGCACTCTCCGTAGCTGCCAACAGCTAAGCGACGGCCGAGCTGAGGCTGATGCTTCCGGTGTGACTCCTTAGTGCCCGTTCTCCCTGCCGCTTCAGACCCTGCATCATTCATCGAGGTGCTCTTTTACGATATCGCCGAGCAACCTGGTCCGGACCCCAACACGACCGTAATGGGCCTCACCGCCAGAGCACGGCTGACGAACCCAGTGGCGAACGCGACAGAGGGAGGGGAAATTCCAGCTTTCGCGTGGGGCATGCCCTTCCGTTTCCCCATGGATGTCCTGCTGCCGACTCCTCCGGCAATGGTTCCTCCGCTTGCCCCCGGCGCCAAGTACGCGGAACGGGACGAAGGCATCTTGCTCGCCAAGGTTGAGGTCGCCCCTTTCCATTTCGCGGCAGGGCAAGAAACGTCCATTGTTTCTTTATCTGGTCATCTCATCCGAGCCGACAGTCGTATCGAACGATCAGATAAGGACAAGGAACTCTCGGGCGCTCTCAGTCGGTTCTTGGCGCGCTACCTGGATGGCAAGAAGAATCAAGTTCTGGTTCGTTACGATGTGAAGGCAAACGACTGCAACTCGCGCGACGGCAAGCTGGCGCCTTTTCCACCCAGGATTGTCGCTGGCTTGGTCGAGGACGTGAGGGTGCCGTTGATCTTCCCAGGCTCGCAAGGGAAAATGCAGCTGTTCAAGAACCTCAAGATCGAAGACATGAAGATCAAGCTTTCTGGCATGTATCGTCCCCTCGCCCACGCCCTGTGGGGAAATGAAGGCGACGGACCCGAGGGCGATTTGCTTTGTTCCGGCAGGGTGGTGGGCGAGATCGACTTACCGCCGCAGTTCAAGAAGGTCGAGATGTCCCTCGACGTCAATGGTATCTGGCCAGACGTGTACGTGTATGATGGAGACCTGCCCCAATCGGTTAGGCTCAGGCGACGCGATCAGGTCATCTTTGGCGCGCACGATCTTGTGGGGCAAGAGTTCGCAGTCAAAGCTTCTCGATACCCTCCGAACCCGACGCCTGCAAACGCCTTTGCACGTCTCCATCCTTCCTCGCTGATCGTCGCCTCGACGATCCACGTACCTGTGACCCGAACGCACAATGCGACGACGCTGATCTCGGCCAATTTCACTGATGCACCGTTGTTCCTTCTTCCTGGCCGAGGCGACGTTTTCCGACGGTTCGTCGGCAAGATCATTTTTGGTGGTCCTGGCGCCAAGGCGAGAGCGGGAGTTAGAGGCGTCAGCGCTGCAACGCTTGGTGTGGGTGGGCTAGGATCGATTGCTGTGGAAGGATTGCCGGTCGAGGGGGAGTTCTGGGTCGGCAGCGGGGGAGCCGGATTGGCCGAGTGAGCCCGTAATCGGCTTTGTACTATTAGAGGACATGCAAAATTCTGCGTGTTGTAGGGTTTCGATTATTTCGGTAGACATGTGTGTGTAGAAGTACCCCTTGTGACATTTTGTTCGGCATTCCAGTACGGTTAATCCTCGGACTCTGTTCTAGCCAAACAATGAGAAAACAAAGAAGAGAACACCAGACGGAGCCGCTGTGCAACGTGGTCTGATACGTGCACGTGAGAAAAAGAGAGAAAAAGCAAACACAGCGAACCCCCACACATCCCCACTTCATCTCCATCATCCCCATGATCCCATCCCTGTCCCGCCGCGTTGCCTGATTTCGGCCGAGCCAGAAATTCGAAGCTCAGCTCATAACAACGCCATTCTCTGTCGGTATTCTGAGCACCTGATAGGTGTTATTAGGTAAGTACACCACCTGACGCCCTGCCTGCAGTGCCTAGTACTCCTGCAGGGGCGGAGCTTTGATCACACGCGCGCTAGAATAGCAACGTCCCAACGCCGCGGAGAAACGATCCAGACTCCAAACCGCGCTACGGAGATCGAGGCCCGGCCGACACCGCAATCAAGCTCGTGGCAAAGGCCCCGACAGTTCGAACGCGATGGCTCAGAGTTTAGGACCTGGACATATCTCGGCTTCGCACAGAACGGCATCCGAAAATGCTTGGGTCTGGTGCCTTGGGTCGGTAGTAGGGTAGGTATTGATTCTGGACCACTTCCCTGCAGGGAACGCCACGGCCTCTTGGCGGGTCCATCGCAGTTCGAAATCGCAGACGACGTTCAAAACGCCGATTTAGCTCGAGACTGGCCTGAAGCCAGCGCGCCCGCGGCGTTGCGGCGTTGCGCGCAAACTCCGATATTGCGGTCTAGTCTTTCGCTCCTTCACACGAGGCTCTCGCACACGAGGCTCTCGCAATTCAACACATCGGTTACCAGCCCGCTTGCCCAAGATGCCCATCTACCACTCCGCTTGCCAGTGCGGCTTACTCCTACCAGGTCCTACCTTCTCCTCCCTCTTCATTCCCGGCATAATTTTTAGTTGTCATCATCGTGAGTGTTCAGCTTCGACCGGGCGACGGTGCTAGTCAGGTTCACAGTGGGCGTCTGCAACTCCTCGCGCTGACTCCGACGGTTCTCATTCAGTCGACGGGACGCGATACCGAACCCAAACTCCCACAACAGGCCCCGCCTCGATTCCACACAACGACACACTTGCCCTTCGCACAACATGGTCATCAGTACTATTCCCATCGCGGCATCGATCTCACGCTCGCCCTTGGACCCCTTACTCCGACGAGAAAGCTTCGCGAGCACGCCCGCACGGGCAGGCCCCTCAACGGCAGCTCGGCCCGAAGTTGTGCCGGGGTCGGCCTCGTACCCAGGCGCCTATACCGACTCCACCTCGGAACCTCATCAAATTTACCGACGCCAATCCACTTTGAACTCGTTCCCCACATTGCCTTCGAGATTCGAATCGGACTTACCTTCGCGTCGAACGCAGTCCATGTCCGGCCCGTCCGGTGGGCTCCGTCCGGGTTCTTCGATGACGACGCCCGCGACCTCCGCGCAGGTCTATGCTCGATTGTACGAGACGTTGGTAGAAAGGTGGTCCGAACGTGCAAGGTCGATCGCTGCTAGCTCTCCTCGTGACCAGGCGGACCAAAGGCTGCCCAGCGTCGAGGGTGAGAACTCGCCAACGAGGAAACGCCGCCAAATGGAGGAGGATACCGTCGACAGCGACTCGACAGCGGAGGCGAACTCTTCAGCAAAGAAGACACGACTCGAGGAAGAGGAAGAAAAATTGGATGCGATCAAGGAGGAAGAGGAGGAGATAGTCATGGGCGGGGCCTCGGGCCAACCGAAGGCAGAAGTTCAAGAGCGACCCTGCTCGGCACCACCATTGTTGCCCTCCCCCATGACGAGGTCAAAGACGAAGCTCGCCGACTCTTCTGCATCGGACGACGCTTTTAGAAGGTCCATCTCACCTCTGGGTAAATCCCACAAGTTTGCACCCCCTCGAGCTGCGTCACCACACGTTCTCTGCCGTCGCATCATCGCTTCTCGTCGTGGCTCCGCAACAGGGGTCAAGTCCACGCGGCACCAGCCCGTGGTAGAAGGTCCTCGCCACTGCACTAGCACAAGACCGTGTCGCTCTGAGGCTCTCTTAGGTGTTCTTAAGAGCTTCGAACTTGTCTTGCAGACTCGGGCCCAAGGATGGAGGTTGCTAGCTGTAGAAGGGGACAAGATTGAGCTGCGCCGAGGCGGACCGTGATTTTAGTCGCCGAAGCAACGTGTATCTGCTGTAATACATCTGTGGATACCCTTTCCACACTCTTCCTTAGCGCAACAACACTTATGGGGCATATTCGTCAAGGGTGACGGAGCCCTCGAGTTGGAGTTTGTCAGAGTGTATATTGCTGTTTCATCCCACTTGTCTTCCTGATTATAAATAGTTACTAGTTGTTGATATTAGTCGCCTCGCGCGGCTCGTGCCTGCCTCGCGCGCGCTCCCTTAGCGCCTCTCTTCTTTCTCCAACTATCTTTACTATCATCTTCGGCTCTCGTACTTACGTATCTCGTGCCTCGGCTTCAGGTTCCTAAAAGGTTATGAGCCCAACGAGCTACCAGCTGCTCAGCTTGTGGTCAAGGCAAACACTGGCTCGACAAGTGTTCGGAATCGCGCAAGCGAACCAAGTACCTCGAGCTCAAGAACGCCATGAAGGAACTCCAAGGCTCATCATCGCCTGCGTCCACGTTCGTGGCCACCGAGGAAGCATCCAAGGATTAACACCTGTCCGTCTTTTCTTCTGCTACGTTTGTCAACATCGGGCCACCGGCGGAAATCCTTCTGCTAGACTCGGCGTCGGCGTGCCACGTCGTCAACGATGCGTCCTTCTTTGACGGCCCCCTTTCGCCTACCCCGCAAGTCCTGCAAGGTCTAGGGGGAACGGTGAAGGCCTCGGGAATCGGCTCGGTCAAGCTCGTCTCCGATAATGGTACCAAGTTCACCCTCAACGACGTGATCTACGCCCCCGAGAGCCCTGCCAACCTCATCTCGGTCCGGGCCTTCGACCGCAAAGGCGTTCGCATCACCTTCGAACACGGAGAAGTCGAGCTCCGCACGCCGCAAGGGTGCATCGCCACAGCATCAGCCATCGCGTCCAGCGTTTACAAACTCAACGCTTCGGTCCAAGCTGCCAGCAAAGGTGCGCTACACACGCTCGTCGCCACCAAGTCCAATAGGCTACCTCTACTTACCCTTCACCGGCGCTACGGCCACGCCTCTGTCCAGACACTTAAAAAACTGGCGGCCTCTGGCCAGGTGGAGGGTTTGGATTGGCCCTATAGTGACTTCGAGTGTGAAGACTTCACCTGCAACGCGTGCCTTGCCTCCAAAGCGCATCGTTTGCCTTTCCCCTCTTCGTCGTCGCATGCCGCGGAACCGCTTGCATTGGTGCACTCGGATGTCTTATCTTTCCCCGAGGAGTCCTTCGGCCATAAGCGGTACCTCGTCACGTTCATCGACGACTTCTCGAGGAAGACTTGGGTTTACCCCATCGGGCACAAAAGCGAGGTCCTTCCGACATTCAAGGATTGGCTTCTGGAGATCGAAAACGCCACGGGTCGCAAGGTCAAAACGCTTCGCTCGGACAACGGGGGCGAGTATGTCTCTACCGCCTTCAACGGCTATTACGTGGCTCGCGGAGTTCGTCGCGAATTGACCACACCGTACACGCCCGAGCAAAACGGTCGAGCCGAGCGAGTCAACCGGTCGATCGTGGAGGCACCCTGGCTCTTCTGTCTCACTCGGGACTCCCACGATCATGCTGGGACAAGGCTGCCATGTGTTACATCCACGTCAGGAACCTATCGCCTCACGCGGCTCTCGGTGGAGGCATCCCAAACAGTCGTTGGTCGGGCGCCACACCAGGCGTGGAGGGTCTTCGGGCATTCGGTTGTCGCGCCTGGGCCACCGTGCCGGCTCACCGACGGGACAAACTTGACCCAAAAGGGATCGCTCGGGTCTTCGTGGGTTACGATCGACACGCGAAAGCCTGGCGTCTTCTTGACCCCTCCTCGATGCGTGTGAGTCTGAGCCGAAATGTGACGTTCGTTGAAACCGAGTTCCCCTTCACGACCGCACCAACCCGCGTGGCGCAGCCACGCATCCCGGGTTACTGCCCCCAGCCGCCACCTGTCGAAGCTCCAGCACCGTCGTCGGCTCCAACGCTTGTCGACCCTCCCCCGCGGCCACCTTCCCCAACGCCTGACGAGACACCCGCGTCGCCGGTTTCGACCAACTCGGCCGACAAAGACGACACCTCGTCGACCACGAGCGCGACGACGGAGCCAGCCGTGAACTTGCCGCAGCCACCTCCGGATCCAGCTCCACTCGCCAAAGTCAAGCCAACTTGGGAGTACGGCGACGTCGCCAAGGTTGGTCCCGATCCGGGGAAGTACGGTGAAGTCGACACTCAAAACATCATAGTTGGCCCCCGGACACGCCGCCAGCTCGTTCCCACCATGATCACGCGGGAACAGCTCGTCGACGGCCCCGACGGACCCACCGCCTCCTTCAAGAGCCTGCTCCTCGCCTTCGCAGATCACGACTTGACAGTTGTTCGCGATCCGGCCAATTGGGGCGACGTCATCCGATCGGGACAAGAGGACATTTGGGGCGCACTGGCACAGGATGAATTCGATTCGCTTCTTAACGATTACGAGGTCTTCGAAATCATTGAATCCGGTGAGCTCCCCGCGGGTGAGATCCTCCTGCGATCGGGCTGGGTGTTCCGGACTAAACGCAACCAGCATGGCGACATCACCGATTACAAGGCGCGTCTCGTCGCTCACGGATGTGCCCAACGTCCTGGCCTTGACTTCGAGAAGAACTACGCCCCCGTTGTCAAATTCACGTCCATTCGAGCCCTCATCGCACTCGCCGCGGCCAACGGCTATCACGTCCATCAGGCCGACGTCAACGAAGTGTACCTCCACGGCAAACTTGACAAGCCTCTGTACATGCGCGTCCCTCAGGGCATTGACCTGCCCGGCAAGATCCTCAAGCTGTCCAAATCCATCTACGGCCTTCGCCAGGCCGGCACCATCTGGAACGCTGAGATTGACTCGACTCTGCGGTCCCTCGGATACGTGCCCACCCGGTCCGACATCTGCATCTACCGCCGCGAACACAACGGGCACTCTCATTACATTGCCTTGTACGTCGACGACTTGCTTTTGGTTGGCCCCTCTACCGCCGAGATCGACCGGGTGCTCGACGCGTTGGAACTCGCGTATGGCATCAAATGTCTCGGACCTGCCAAATACATCCTAGGCATCCAAGTCAAGCGTGGACAAGACGGATCTATCACGCTCTCGCAAGAGCGCTACCTTCGGGACATCCTGGCTAGGTTCCAGTTCACCGATGCCAAGCTGGCGAGTATTCCAATGCAGCCAGGTGTCGTCCTTGACTTCGAGGACTTGTCGGCCACTCCTCAGGATCGTACGCGCTACTTGCAGGCCATCGGTTCGTTGATGTACGCCGCCGTAGGAACTCGTCCGGACCTTGCCTTCGTGGTCAGCTACCTCGCTCGCTTCTTGCAGCAGCCCGGCCCGGAGCATTGAACAGCCATCAAGCAGGTCCTCCGCTACATCAAAGACACGCTGGGCTTGGGGCTCACCTATCGTAAGACCAGCCAACCACTCCATGGCTACTCGGACGCGAACTGGGGAGCCTGTCTAACGACCTCGCGATCGACCATGGGCTACGCGTTCATCTTGTCTGGAGCCGCGATCGCTTGGTGCTCCAAACGCGAGCACAGGGTCGCCAAGTCTACTACCGACGCGGAGTACCTCTCTCTTTCGTACACAAGCGGTGATGCCATCCACCTGAGCGAACTCCTGGCTGAACTTGGCGCTCCGGTCTCTGGCCCAGTCGTGCTCTACGGTGACAACCAAGGTTCGCTGGCTCTTGCGCAGCACCCGACCAACCATCAGGGGTCTCATCACGTTCGCATCTTGGAACACTACGTCTGCAAAAGGGTTGCTGAGAAGGAGATCGAGGTCCGCTACATCGCCACTGGTGACATGTTTGCCGATATCTTCACCAAAGCCTTGGGTCCCAAGCCGTTCATCTTCCATCGGGCGAATTTGGGTTTACGAGGTGCAGTGGTATGACAGCACGGGGGGGTGTCAGAGTGTATATTGCTGTTTCATCCCACTTGTCTTCCTGATTATAAATAGTTACTAGTTGTTGATATTAGTCACCTCGCGCGGCTCGTGCCTGCCTCGCGCGCGCTCCCTTAGTGCCTCTCTTCTTTCTCCAACTATCTTTACTATCATCTTCGGCTCTCGTACTTACGTATCTCGTGCCTCGGCTTCAGGTTCCTAAAAGAGTTGATGTTGTTATTAAGATGATACGGCACATCAACGGAACAACCAAGCTACGAATGGCCCCCAAGACACAAGAATCACATGAACATATACGATTACACAACATTTGAAGTCACCACAACCGACATGAGCCTATTCATCATTGAGCCTCCTTGATCTCGGCGTCGTTCGCTGATCGCACGGGAGAGGTCTTCTTCCCAGCCTCCATCGATTCCTCTTCGTCGCCTTCCTCGTCCGCCTGGTCGACGGGCGCATCGGGATCAGCAGGGAGGAGCGCGTTGAGGATGGATGCAATAATACCAGCGATCAAGAAGGGAGTCGACAAGATCTGCAAGAGGAAGGAAGCACCAAGTCAGTATAGTCCAAGTGGAGAGCGTCTGAGTGAAAGAACAACCCACAATGATCAAGGAGTTCTCGAAACCCGTCAAGCTTGGCTTGGTGGTGGTGGACGTGAAGATGTACGAACTCCAATCCGGGACCAAAAGGTTACCAAGACCGAGCGACAAGGCGGAGGCGAGGATCATGCGATCTCGGCGCGTGAAGGACATGTAGGACAAGACCCTGAAACCCGAGACGGCGACCGAAGCAAAGAGGAAGGTCGTCACTCCTCCGAGTACGGGCGCGGGAATGGCGAGGAAGATGCCACTGATCTTGGCGAGGATGCCGATGACAATCAGTGTTGCGGCACAGAAGTAGCCCGCTGTTCGGTTCGCGCAGCGTGTGATAGAAATGACGCCGTTGTTTTGGGCAAAGATGGAAACGGGCGCGTTCATCATCAAGCCCGAGAGGAGACCGTTGAAGCCGTCGGCGAGGATACCACCTTGGACACGACTATCGAACAAAGGTCCCGTCACCGGTTGACGAGATGCCTCCGAGGATGCAGTGATGTCGCCTGTCGCTTCCATTGCCAAAGAGATGTAGACGGCCATGAGAGGCAGGATGGAAGGTCCATGCACCTTAAGGGGGAAGGTTCTGGGGGCGCAGAAGCGGGAAATATTTGTCAGATTGCGCTAATACGCTAGACATCCCGAGATCCAGCCCCCAAAAAACTCACTCTCTCCACAAGAACGTGGCAACGGGGGCTTGAGTGATAGAACTGCCGTCGATGTAGCCAAGGGGTCCGGCAACAATGCAACCGACAACCAAGCCGAGGATGATACTTCCGCTTCGCATCGCAGGCGAGCCGAAGAACTCGAGGAAGATGATAGTCAGGAAAGAGAGAAGGCCGAGACCCAAAAAGCGAGGATTTCCCCATTGATAGGCGCGCGGGGCAGTGATGTCGGGGCAAAGAGCGAAGAACCCGGTCTCCGGTCGAGTGTGGCAGTTACCACTTCCGCCTCCCCAGTTCAAAAAGCCAGAATCACTGTAAAACATGGTCGCATGAAAAGATCAGTTACGTCCCCCACCTTTCTCCGCGATAGGAGCAGGACGTGGACTGACCCGATAAGGCTGGCACCAATGAGCAAGATGACGGTGCCGGTGACGACAGGGGGGAAGATCCGTTTCAAAATTTTGGGCGGCACAAACGCCATGCCCATCTCCAAAAGAGAGGTCAGACACGATGTGCCGAGGCTAACGAAGCAAAGTTCAAATCATCAGTTCGATGAATCTCGGTACCGACGCGGTGAGACGGCACTTACAGGTAGCCGTACGCCTGAGGGCAGTAACCTCGGACGGTGACACCATTTGCGACCGTCGATGGGCAGGTGCCATCAGCGTAGAGGGTGTTGAAGATGGCCGATGCGGTCGAGAGCGTGGCGAACGAGGTACCGACGACGGTGATCAACCCTGTGCCGAGCCAGTACTTGCGCTTGGTGAAGGGGATGGCGAAACGAGACATTTGGAGCGCCGACAAGAAACCCGAGGCGATAAGCGAGACGGCGACGGCCTGGTTCTGCTGCGCGGGATTGAACCCGAGCTGGTTGGCGAAGATGATGGGTGGTGTGACAAGACCAGCGAGCATGGCGAGCGCATGCTGGAATCCGCAGATGAGTGCCAGGAGGATTGGCATTTCCTGATAGAGTGAAAAGAAGTTGGCAAAATCAGGGATCAGCCAAAGGTCCCTCCTGGTGCAACAAAGGCTGCTCGTGGCACGTACCTGGTCAAGAGCGTAAAAGGGCACGGCACTACACGACCAACGGAAGTGGAAAGCGACGCTTAGTGCCTTGTACTATTATGCAGGGCCGCAATCTGTCGAGCACCAAGAGGAAACAGACCTACCGGGCCCGACGCTTCCTGCCTCGACCGACGGAGAATGGCAGCGTTGGCATGCACAGGAAACCGCTGTGATGAAGTGATGAAAGCAGGTTCGAGGTTTCTGTCAACTGGAGGAGCGTGGTATGCATTGGGTAGGCTCCTTTTCCGAGAAATGGAAAGAGATAACTCACAAATCTGCGAGTCACACCCGACATCGGAGAAACGTCGCGTGAAATGGGAGCACCATGTCAGCCCTTGCTCGAAAGCGAATCGCTAGTCGCGTGCCGGATCCGGAGCCGGTGTGGCCAAGAAAGACGAGCGACGCTGCGTAGACAGGGAGTGGTAGGTAGACTGACCATAGTCGCCCATCCATCCTTCCTTGGTCGTGAGCTTCTTCTTGATCTGTTGTAGCGAAGGCAGGTGCGCCGCTCCATCACCTTCGTGGGCGTCAAAGTGGTGTTCGTCCTCGGCCGCGGAGGGTAGCACCCTCGCCGTCGACGGCATCTCCTTGGCTGAAGGCTGCGAACTCAGAGACATGCGGTTGCGCTCGACAGGCGGTCAGGTGCTGGGGTGGGGGAGAAAGGGGAGGAGAGGGGAAGACACTGAGTGGGGGTAAGGGTCAAAGAAAGATCGGAGGGCCAAGACAGTGAGGAGGAAGCAAGATTAGCCCAGATAATAGATAGGTGCTCATCGGACTGCGGGCTCCACAATCGGAGCGCGAGACTCGCCGAGATAAGCGGCTCCCTTGGGGCTCTAGACGGGCTCCGGCTTGGACCTCGGAGTCGGGACCCACTCGGGTGCAAAGTCTACAAAGTCGTGGTGACGTGGTTGCGTCCCGTACTGTCTGCTCAGTCGGCCCCAAATTACCTATTCGGCCCCAGCGTCTGAGAGGATAAGCTAATTTTTGCGTCCCCCGACTCCTTGTAGTGGCTGCCTCGAGTTTTCAACTTGAAGCAACCCGCAAATGTACTCTTCCTGATCTCAAGTGTCTACAATGCGTAGCTGAGGTACCTATAACACTATGTGACAGCAGGGATATTCTACGCGAACCTTTTGCAATCGGCCACAGTAGTAGGTACTCGGTGATATGCCTTTACCCGGTGAGCCGCGGGTCGAGTCGTCACGACGTTTTTAGACCTTGGCCGAGGGACGGACAGCGTCTCCGCGATGGCCGCACCCCCGTCATCCCCGGAGGAGCGACAGGCAAAAGCCGCTGATAGATCGTAGGGACCGGGGACCTACACCTCCGCATATTCCATATCAGATCTCGGTGGGTATCTAACGCTTTCCAAAGCTCCCAGGGCTGGAGGCCATGTTCTCGATCTCTTGGCGATCTAACCCCCTGTCAGAGGCTTCAGGGATGGTCTCGGATCCGACCTGTTACGCTCCGGCTGACGAGTCTCATAGGTAGGGGCCCCAGTCTACGGCAAAGCTTGTGAGATCAAATATCACGGTGGGTTGAGAGATCTCTTCCATAGTCAATAATGACCGTGGCCGACACCTTCTATCAGACGCCCGGCAAAAAAGTAAGCCCATCTCCGAGGCTCAGGAAAGGCACGTGATCTCGATATGGATCAAACAATCTCAATTACACATCTGTAAATTCAGCGCGGAACTTCAAAGACCATTACTTCTTCGCTTCTACGACCTTCTTGGTAAGTTCAGGGACGGCTTCGAAGAGATCGGCAACGAGCCCGTGGTCGGCGACTTGAAAGATCGGAGCATCCGGGTCCTGACAAAGGCGCGAAGAAATGAAAGGACTTGTCAGTCATGAGGCACTTCCATCTAGTAGAAGGTCTCACCATACCTTGTTGATGGCGACAATTGTCTTCGAGTCCTTCATTCCCGCCAAATGCTGCAGAGCACCACTGATCCCGACGGCGACGTAAAGGCTAGGAGCGACGACTTTCCCCGTCTGCCCGACCTGCTGCGAGTTGTCGGCGTAGCCCGAGTCGACGGCGGCTCGAGAAGCTCCGACGGCGGCTCCGAGCGCATCGGCGAGAGGGAAGATCATCGAGTCGAAGCTTTCCTTCGACTTCACCCCTCGACCACCGGAGACCACGGCTTGTGCCGAGCCGAGATCGGGACGCTCCGACTTTGTTAATTCTTCCGAGACCCATACGGCTTGTTCTGCAAACCATCGTGAGGTAACAGAGTAAGTTCCTGTGAGCCTCGATGCACTCCTTCAGCACCTCGCGACTTGCCTTTCCCAACCTCCTCGGCAGCCTTGGCATCGACTTCGGTCGCACCCTCGCCACTAACTGCGGCATCCCAAGAGGCCGATCGGACGGTGAAGATCTTGATGTCGTCCGAAGACTTGACGGTTGCGATGGCGTTACCGGCATAGATTGGTCGTACAAAGGTGTCGGGCGACTCGATCGCCATTACATCCGAGATCTGCGTGCATTCAGGGTTGTCTCGCGCTTCGGTCAGATCTTTCGACTATCGTAGAAAGCGAGAGGCGAGGCGCCGACCCCTCCGACTCACCTGCTGGACACCCAAAATACCCGCTACTCGAGGGAAGATATTCTTGCCCTGTGCCGAGTGAGCGGTGGCGAGATGGGTAAAGTTGCCCGACTTGACGAGGGCGGCGAGGACGGGCGCCAACGGTTCGGCGAGAGCGTGGGCCAAAGCAGGCGATGTTCGGTGCAAGAGGGCATCGAGGCCAAGCCTGGTGTTAGAGAGAGACGTAGATAAAGTGATATCGGTGAGTCTGTCATTCGGGCGTGCTGAAGTGGCCACTGCACTGTGAAGCACCACATCCGATCCGATCACCGAGCGCCGCGAGGCCAGGATGCGCCGGGGGTTGTCTACTTCATTCCCGTGATGGGAATTGGTAGTGTTCCAGTTTCTTCCGAACCCACGCATTTCCTATGCCACGTGGCCCTGCTGTGACAGGGTGTGCTGTACACCGAGCTGCTTCCGGTCCGGACCGACGGCTGCTGGAAGCACTCCCACGACAGCTCACGACAGACGATGCGGTCCTTATGAGATTGCACCGGCCCAAGAGCGCAAGATCCTCTTGCGATGATACAACGACAATCACTTGGTGACGTGCACTCGCAGCTGCACTACGACCGTTGATTTGGTTACCGACCGCCCGGCGTCGTTGTCGCCGTCTCGCGCGTCCGAATCGTCATCGAGTGGTGGACTGCCCGCTCTGCGTCGAGTAGCGAGCGAGCGTGCTCTTCCCCAAAAAAGAGCGGACGTCGAATGTTGGGACTCACTTTTGAGCACCCTCCACGACGGCCTTGGTCGAGGCCTCCTCACCCACGACGAGACCCGTGACGGTGCCGCCAAGCTTCCTCGCGGCGGTGATGGCATTCAGAGAAGCCGGAACGATCTTGTCGTCCTTGTGCTCGATCAGCACCAACGCCGAGGGGGATGGCGACGTGGCGTACGAGCGACGCGCCAAGGTGAAGGCTCGAGGAGCGGAGGCGAAGCGCTGCATGTTGTGAGTGGAGGTAGGGTGGGCGGTGGGTGGGTGGGTAAGCAAGACAGCCGAGTCGCGGCGGACGGGTGTGTCGGCTGCCCAGTTTCCTGAGCGGCGAGGGCTTTGGCTGATTCGATCGCGATGTATGAGCAGCATTGGTAGTGCTCAGGCAGCCACTTTGAAACGATGTTAGTCTGAATGGGCTGGTCACCAGTACTATCGAGTCCCCTCTCATGGTGCCTACAGCTAGTGCTAACAGTCTGCCGTTATGAAAAGCTGATCTGTGCGGGTCGGCGACCGACTCCTACACACCAAAAAACACGGCGAAACCATTCGGTGGAACCCGCAACCGCTTTCCCACGAACTCCATCTGCAAGCGGACGGCTCAGCAGATCCCAGCTTTCTGCGTTCAGCTCGCCGAGCGCTCCTTTTCGGGGACGCCAGGATTCGCCGAACGGCAGCTGCTGGCGCTATTACCCCACAGCACGCCCCGGATGCCGGGTGCTCGTGAAGGCCGGCCCCACCTCGCTGATCGCAGAGTCAGGCAGAGCAGAGGCAGAGCCGCGCCAGGGCCGCTGGAGCGCGCCAGTCGGTTGACAGTCGATGCTCAGGTGGCTCCAAGTTCCAAACAGTTGCGCCAATACTCCTCACCCTTCCTTCCTCTCCACCCTTCTTTTGCTCAACTAGCCAACCGTCACACCCAAATCTTACTCGCTCAGGTCATGTCGTCCAACTCGTCCACCGCCTCGATCGAGGGCCCGCAGGGTCTGTCGTTCTTCACCAAGACCTGGACTCCTCCGCAGGGAACGGCCACCGTCGCCACTGTCTGCTTCGTTCACGGGTTGAGTTTTTTGGCCTCTTCAGCACGGTACTTCGAACATCATCACTGACCGCGACGTGTCCATCTCCCACGCCAGCTTCGTCGAGCATTTGCGCCGCTACGATCACGTGTTTGATCGGTTCGCTCAGCAAGGCCTTGCCGTCTTTGCCTACGATCAGCGTGGTCAGTTTTTGTTCACGGGGAAGGGTGGAATGAGTCATCATAGTTACTGACTTTGAACGCTCTATCCCCAACCTGCGATCCCCATCTCGTCCCTCCCCGTGCTCCAATTGCCTCATCCGCTTGGGCTTCTGGTGCTCGGCTTCCTTGACCACGGACGGTTCTGGTGTCCGGCCCGGCTCGCTCCATCTCCCTATTCTCTCTCGACACATTGCGGACCATCTTCACCACGTATTGCTTTCATCTGATCAACTCGTCGTGTTCGTGTTCGCGTTCATCTTTGTTTGCATATCACGAACTTCGTCTGCACATCGCCACGTCACCGTTATGACTGGACCTCAACGCCTTGCCCCTGACGTCGAACGACCGTTGGCCCCGCGATGATAGGCTTCGGACAAACGGCCGTGGATCTCGGAGGCAACAATCAAGGCGTCACCTCGTGGCCGCAGCAACTCGCCGACCTCACCTTCTTCGTCGACCATGCTTCCAAGCTCAACCCCGATAAGCCACTCTTCTTGTATGGTCACTCCATGGGTATGTTCACGCTCAAATCCACCCCAAATTCGCGGAGATCGTTCCGCCGGGCTAACCATTACCGAGTGACTTGCTCCGACCAGGCGGCGGATTAGCACTGGCTTTCCCGACGCGTGTCCCTCCCTCAGTTGGACTCGAAAAGATCAAAGGTGTGATTGCTGGTTCACCCTTGATCGAGCAATCCCCTGGCGTCAAGGCCTCGGCGATCGTCGTCACGCTCGGTGGTCTGGTCGGCAAATTGAGCGGATCGCTCACGATGCCCGTTCAAGTCAAGCCGGAGGTGGGTCTATGCTTCATGCAGCGCCGAGGCGATGTTTCCTGCTGTACTGACGGAGTGTGGCCCTTTAAAAGGATGTGTCAAGGGATCCCGAGGTGGCCAAGGTGTATGCTGCTGATCCTCTCTGCAAGCAACAAGGATCGTTCAGGGGACTGTCGGATATGCTCAAAGGGGTCCGTCGCAGCTTCGCCTTGACGAGTGCGTACTTGCTTATCTGACGATGAGAACTTTAATACCATCTTTGATCTGGACAGGGTGAAGCGTTGTTGAACAAGGATTACAAGAACTGGCCCAAGGACTTGCCTCTCTTGGTCATCCACGGTGAAGATGACAAGGTTAATCCCCCAATAATCGTAATTCTCGACTAATCAGCCGAGCTGACCCTGCGCGGGTGACTGACTCTCTACAGGTCACTTGGTGCGAATCGAGCAAGAAGTTTGTCGAAAAAGTCCAGAAAGCAAGCGGCAACGCCGAGTACAAGGGGTACCCAGGATTCTACGTAAGCCTCAGCCTCGATCGGCACGCGGTGAAGTCGAACAAATCTGACCCGCCGCCCCTCCCGATTCACGTATCGGGCCACTTCATACTGACGTAGCACGAGTTGCACAACGAGGTGAGTCTCTCATTTCAGCGACATCCCAGGATGCTCGAACACTGATTCGGTCGCATGTCTTCTTGTGTTTCACAGCCCGGAGAAGACAAGTGGATCGTCGTGAAGGACGTGACCGATTGGATCAAGGCCAAGCTCTAGATTCGAGGCACCGCACTCAGAGCTTGGTTTCCTCGAGAGAGGTGTTCGTCTCGGTCTTTAAACGTATAATCCAACGCATGCTTATGTCCTGTGCTGCCTGGTCTACGACGCGAGTTGAAAGAGAGAGGGGAGGGGGCTGTATTTTGCATTCTGTGTCTTTTTTATGCCACGAGTCGTTTGTGCTTTACCAGAGTCCACGCTCGTATGAGAGGAAGAGACGTATTTGCAAGACCGCGACATTGCGGAGAATCAATAAACCGGATGGACTGCAGCGGCACCTTGCGACCTGTTGCCTTGACCCCGGACACCCCTGTCTCGAACTCGGACATGGCCGATGTCTATCTCAGCCAACTTCCTAACTACATGGTCCTGACGACCTCTTAATTCAAGTCTAAAAGTGTTCATATTCTTTGTTTGTGTTCGAGTGGAAAAGAGTTGCTTTTTCTACGTCGTTTGTCCACAGCTTTACAGCCAGCCATCGACACCGACCCGAAGATTTGCGCGTCCGCTCTCATCTCGCACGACACCGTCCTCGGGATCCTCCACGCTTGCGACCTGGCTAACGGTAAACTTCCAAGAAACGATTTTGGCGTCCGGCCCTCGGTTAACCACGATATCTTTCATCCCAACTAAAAGCGGCTGTTTAGGACTGGTCTAAATTCACTTGAACAAGAGGTGATCACAGTTCGATATTGGTTTATTTTCCTAGGACTACGGGGGTCCAGGTGGCCTATTCCCTCTCTATCGGTTTCTTCCCTTGATTCCCGGAGCGTAAGTTGGCTTCTCTGCTGAACTTTCCACATGTTAACAGTCGTCTCTGCAATCCTCACCTCATACCAAAAGCATTCATTGCGGTACTTCCTTTTCGCGTCACATTGCAAGATCCCCCACCTTCCTAGCTCAAGAAGACGTCATCAACACCTTACGACTCCTCGTACCCTCGCCTGTCCCACTACAGGTCGTTGCTTGCGCCGAAGGTGAGGTCTGATAAGGGCTATGCGAGGCGGTCCTCTTTCCCGGAGTGGTCGTCGTCGTGGTCGTCGTTGTTGTTGTTCTTTCTTCCAAAGGTTTCGAAGGGACTGCTTCGATCCGACTTGTTGGATAGGTCATATCGGGGGAAGAGGACGTCGAAGTTGGAGAGGTGTTGTTGAAAGAGGTCATGTAAGAATCGATAGGTGTACCCGGAGGGAAATTGTTGTCCTCTCCTTCGATCACTCCCTCCCCGTCATCCAGCTCATCATTCAGCTCCTCATCACTCTCCCCCCGATTCTCATCATCCACCGACATCCTCTCATCCCCCCCTCCCCTCACTCCCTCATCATCCGGAGTAGTCGGCGCCATAACCACCGCCTTCGCCGTACTCGCTTCCAACCTCTTCAACAACTCCCTCGTACCCGTATCCCCCACCGTTCCCAAAATCTCCTGATCCGGAGGTGGGTGATCCATCGAGATCGTCGCTGATCTTACTGGGCTAGGTAGGTTCGATGCGGTAGCTTTGCTTCTCTTATCCTTTGGTGCGGGGATCAAGGCAGGTGAAGGACCTACGACGGGTGCGTCGTATGAGGTAGATGAGGGAATGGAGTGGGAGGGATCGACTAAAGCGCTCGCTGCGGAGGCGGAACGCTCGTTGAGAAGATGTCGTGCGAGGCCTTGCGGTAGGAGGACCCTAGATGGTGCTGCGACAGAGGTTGAATCGACGGGGGATGGAGTGAGAGATGAGAGGGAGGCGGGGACGGTAGAAGAAGCTGCTGTGGTGGTTGTGGCGACGGAGGAAGGGGTGGTCGAGTGGTCGATGGGTCGGAGGGGTGAGGAGGACCCGTCTTGGTCCATTGGGGTAGGTACGATGGAGGAGTGGACACCACGGGATGAAGGGGCAGGAGAGTTGATCATGGGCGGTGATGTAATTCCGTGTGAGGGAAGAGAAGTGGATGGCGGGGTGGAGCCTGATTGGACCGAGGCTTGGTGTGCCGGTGTCGGTGTTGAGGCCATAGGTGTTGGTAAAGGTGACGCCAAGCGGTACTGTGGGTGCGAAGTGACGAGCGATGTGTAATATTGCGCCAAGACGGTCCCCGTGGTCTGCTCATCATTTGAACAAGAGCCGAGCCCCCATCAGTCACGTGAGCGGGACCCCCCCTTGCGACGATCACCTCGATCCACTAAGCACACACGCACCGTTAACCGCCAATCGATGGCTTCACATAGTTCCTTCTCCAACAGGTTCATCTCGGCGATACCGACGCCACCAACGCGGGCATAGCGACCATTGGTGCAGAAACTGTCGCTGAGCGCTTTGGAACCGACGCTGACGCCGGCGATGATGAACCGATGCACGGTCAGGGATGAGATGGTGAAGGTCGTCATTCTCGCACAAACTGGGTATCAGGAGAGAGAAAGAAAGGATATTCGGTATGAGCCTTTCGTGCCAAAGTGACGAACATGGGAAGAAGGTTGCGGCTGCGCCCGCATTGGCTGATGCGCACCTTTATCGACGTAGGGTAATAGGATCAACAGACAGCACGGTTCAACATTCGTGTACCTGGCTATCCGCACGAGGTAGTCCTTGACGTTGATCGAAGGTGGGGCCCTCGAATGGAACCGCGTGAGCGAGGAAGGCGTCAACGGGATCCGGTCGTTGTGCTGGATCAGGCGGTCCAGCATGGAAGCTGTGGGGGACACTGCAGCATTAGAATCGAGGGAAAAGAGGGGGCAGGATGAAGAACACTGACCTATTAGCCTGATGAGATCGTTGACCTGACAGAGCTCAAACAGATTAGGCACGACCCTGAGTCCGTCCGAATCGATGACGGTCGGCACGATCTTGGGCCCTCTACTGCTGCTGCTGGGATTACTCTCGGGCGCAGTTGTGGTCGCTGTGGTGACCGCTGGATCGGAAGTTGTGGATGCTGGGGTGGGTACATCGTCCTGCTGGACGGGTAGGCGAGACGGACCTGCGACGGCATTCGCATTCGTCGGATCCATGCCGGCGTACAAGGTGCTGTCACAGCGCAGACCGTATGACGATCCAGAGTGGTTGCGTCAAAATGCACGTTGTTAGGCAAGAACAAAGTCGTGTCGAACCCAGCCTACGACGCCGATAGCGAAAGAACGGACTCACGACGACTCACGACGACTCACGACGACTCGTGATCGACTGATGTCCCACTCGGCCCAAGGCAACGGAGCGAGACGGAGCGGGCGGGGGCGACGACTGCGACGGGCGACGGGGATGGCGGTCGAGCGATGCAAACCCGTCTGGTTCAGTTGAGATGCACAAGGACTAGACGTCGGAGAGGCAGGCGAGCCCGAGTTTCAGCAGACCTGTCCCGTTGTGAGTGTGGGGCGTCAAGGCGTGATCGGTCGAGCGGTTCGGAAGGCGCCGACATAAAGGGAGAGAGCGAGCAAGCGCGGGGGGACGAGAGGTGCTCGGCGAAAGAGGTGCACGTTCCTAAAATTCCCATCCAGCCCCGAGGAGCTGCTGCTGCTGCGAGCGGCCACGAACTGCGGAAAGAGAAACGACCAAGTTTACAGTACACTCTCAGGGAATCAGACACAGAAAAACTCGCGAGATTCCAATGGCTCAGATCTTGATGCGGTTCGAGATTGAACCAATCAGTTCGCCCTCGGAGGGGGGGTCATCTCGCCTGTCGACCTCAACAAAGGCCTCTCGAGTTCTCGAATTAATCGAGACCGGCCCACGCAGTCACCGAGGCAGGCAGGTACGACCATATTCATTGCAAGCTCATCATCACCCTTCTCGATGCAATAGAACTGCTCCTCCGAGGACTGTCAAATGTAGAGTATTTCGAGTGATCAGCTCAATTGATTCAATTGCTCAATGCAAACAGCTCGTCGACGATCACCTACTCGCAAGCAAGGCGTACTTGAGCTTGGGAAAGTCGTTCTGCAGAATCGGGAACCACCACGATGTTCAGTCAGTTCAGTGCGTTTTTGAACGAGACAAACTAAATCCCATCCGTACCATCATAATCGTCACGTATCCAACATAAGGCACGTAGCTGTGTCGCACAAACCGCATCAGCACCCACACGACCACCTCAAGACGACAGCCGTCCAGACCGAGAACTAACCCTTGTACCTTCCCGACGATATGACTTCGTTGGAGGTACTTGATCCCATTGTATAGATCGACATCATCGGCCATGTTGTTGTCCCCCTTGGTCAGGATCCATTGCTCGGTCGTATTCCTCCTGCTCGGGATATCAAAAACTCCAGCATCGGTCATCCTCCCCCTTCGAAAACCCCATCGGTGGTGAAAAAGACTGACTGATCATGCACCTCAATCACACGATGCACGATCGGGATCGGGGTGCCGGGGATTTTGTAGACGGTGATATCGCCGAGCTTGAGCGGGGCTTTGCGTGGCATCGTCAGGAATAGGAGATCGCCTCGCTTTTTTGGGGGGAAACGAGGTGTGTGCGCGGGGGAGTGGGTGGTCAGGTCAGCATTGCTCAAAGGACCGTAGCGTGATTCGTCCCTTGGAAACACACCTGAATAGCCGGTTCCATAGATTCACTGCACACGCACACCGAATTCGAATGAAAGGCGGACACGTCAATCACCGACAAGCGCGGTGGCGGATGGGCCCTCTGTTAAACACTGACCTCAACACGACGACGATCGGACTTTCGGTATTGCAGATCACTCCCAAGCCTTTCCACATCATCAACGCCGTCGAGAGGACGGTGGCGAAGTTGAGGGCTTGGAGCAGGACCTGGCATGATGGACGAGAGGAGGTTCGTCCGTGAATCGGGCGAGTCAGTTCGATGTGTGCCCAGCGCATAGAGGTAGTTCGAGGGGCTAGACTCACATGTCGAAATCCCAGCCTCCGTAATGTGGCAATCTCATCCGTGAACATGGTGTTGGTTCAGGGCGCGAGACGAGAGCTTGAGCAACTGCGAGGGTGGACGTGTCGTGTCGTGTCGTATCGTGTCGTGGCGTGAGAGCGGTGGCAGTGGTACCACAGTCGAGACGACTAGGCAATTGATCTGAAGTGATGCCAAAGACGCCTTGAGGGTCAATCCAAACCTTGAAAGTGCTCCGAGGGGGTGCAATGCGTCGACTGAGCTTGCAGAGGTCCGAGGGGGTGGGGGCAGCCGGGCTGGAAGAAGGACTAGCTGGCCCGCCGTCCGAGTCGGTCAGCAGATTCTTCAAGCTTGTCCAACTTTCATTGAGGCCCGTTAATGCGGGCTGACAGAATGCAAACGACAAGGAGTAATTATATTAAAGAAAGTTTATTTCTATCACACGCCCCCGTCTGGTGTACTATATCTTGCCTTCCTCCTCCGGAGCTACTCAGAATCGAGTGATACTCCTGCCGAAAATCCAGTTGGCGAACCAGTAGAACGCGAGCGTGCATCGATTACGCCACGACATGGCCTTGACCCAGTATGCACTCCGCCAGAGTAACCCTAAAAAAAGGAATATCGTATTATCAGTCAGCATCGAAGATGTACGATAGCCTCAGCATCATCGAGGGCTTACAAGCAAAGCGACCGCCTTCTTTGAATCCGTCCTGGGTCGCACCGCTGCGATCGAATAACGCTTTCCAGTTGCCAATGTACGTCATGATACCTTGGTTGTGGAATTCGAACGGTCCGGGTAACGGTAGATCTCGTACTCGCGCATTGAGAATCTTGGCGAGATGAACCGCTTCCTGCGAGCAGCTCGAAACGGGCGATTCGTCAGATATTTGCAACATCGTAAGTACCATCGAGAAGCTTTACGGACCTGATTGGCTACTTGAGCTGTAGCGGGTAGCTTTTGTTCAAGCATGGCCGCATCACCGATCGCGTAGACATCCTTGAGCTCCTTGCCGTCGACGGTTTTGGGGTTGAAGTGCCCGTTGACTCGCAGACTGCGGATGAAGGAGGCGACGAGGGTCAACACAGGTAATCGGTACGAGATGGAACCGAAAGCGCATACCTGTGAGTCTTCTCATCATGTTCCAACTCCTTGAGGGATGCAATGAGCGGGTTGGGCGCGAGCCCGGTTGACCAGACGAGCATTCCGAATGGTACTGCAGGCCGAGCGAGATTCCAGTCAGGTCCTTCGGGTTGCAGGATATCAGGATCTAAAACGTACCGGTGCCCTCCTCTTTAATCTCGATACTGGCTTCGTTGACCTTGACGACATGTCGCTCCGTCTTGATCTGTACACCCTGCCTCTGGAACTGCGCCATCGCATACTCGACCAGACTCTTGTCAAACGCGCCTAAAATGGTCGGCGAGACATCATAGATGGTGATGCGACAGAACTTGGAGACGTGGGGATAATGCCGCTTCATGTCTTCTTCGATCAGATCGTGCAACTCTGCGGCGAACTCGATACCTGTTGGACCACCGCCGACAACGACGAAATGAAGGAGGTTGGCTCGCTCGACGTCGGTCACGGTCGGGGAGGCTGCGAGCTCGAAGCACTCGAGGATTCGGGAACGGATCCTCCGGGCATCCTTGATGTCCTTGAGGAAATGACCGAACTCCTTGACTCCGGGGGTGTTGAACGTCTGCGAGTAGCATCCGACACTGATCGTGAGGATGTCGTAGTCCAGTGCGAAAGGCTTCACACCGGGGTACAGCGCCGAATGCTCAAAGTCCCGACTTGAGCCGACCTCGGTGCCCAGGGATTCTGATCCGTTCTTAAGCTTGCTAGCGCTCCCTCCAACGGTAGGGAGACAGTTAATCTAAAAGTTTGAGGAGTAGACATGAACCGTCAGTAAATGTTAACTCAACCTTGTTCTTGAGATCGATCGAAGTCGCTTGAGCCTGAAAGCTGACGACCTGCGGGTATCGTCGGGCGGGCTCAAGTGCACAGCGGAACTCGATCGTACCCACCGCTGTCGAGGCTAAGAGAGGTGTCATAGCAAAGTAGGTCTGTCATGTCAAAAAAGTAGTCGGTGGGACTGGGAGCGGTTGATATGGCTCGAGCTCTGGTACGACTCGGTGACCGAGGCCGGCGTTCGGACCAGCTTGGACTGACGTTCGGTGAGACCATCACGACGTCATAGCTGCGCTTGTCGACTTTCCCTGTTACGAAATGCAGGTGGAAGGGGAGTCAGCGTGAGATGGATCTTCCATACTATCTACCTTTAGCTTGTCAATTCACTCATAAGATCGTAGCCTCCCCAACCCGAACCGAGGATCACGACGCGCTGCTTGGCCCATCGAGAGCTATGTGAGAACGATCGACGCGATCCGGCGAGAACGGGTGCAGCGACCTTGAACTTGGGCACCATGACGGCACCGCTTGCTGTGCTAGTCGTAAATCCATATCGAAACATGGCTGTGGAGCGCCCCCTTGTCCGGACGCTGTATTCCAGGTTTGCTTTGGCGGTTCGCGGTGGGAGATCGAGCCATGACCGCGGCGCACCCTCCGATCAAAAGCACTTCGCACAGCAAGAACCCATCTCCGAGCTGCACACGGTCGTACCACACCGCACACCCATGGGTTGCCGGAGTTGGGGGGAAGACTAGTATTTCAGGCACATCGTGAGCTCAACAACTTCTGTTCCCATACTCACCCAATATGAAAGCGCCTGGATAAGTCCTTTCTTCCGCATCGGACGCGCCATCAACCGTCTGCCCCGGAGATGTACCTTCGGCGGTCGGACGCGACAACTTCAATCAGCTCTTACTACGTAGCCTAGTAAAAGTTCAGACCTATCAAGCGGTACCATATTCAACCTACGAACACCCAGGTCTTCGCATAACATGGAGTCGAATCTTTTTATTAGGTACTCCGACCTCCGCGCCGTCGCGAGGCTCCCACAGACGCGCTTCACGACGGCGGAGCTCCGGCAGTCCGCTGCGCCGGAGGATCCTGCAACTTCTCCGCCGTTCATAATTGATAGCCGCTCGGGCCTGAGAGGACATTGCAGATAAGGCAATTCTAGTTAAGATGGTATGTTGGGCATTTACTACCTTTCCTATTGATTTTCCCAAAACCCCTTTGGGCCCGAAGATAGCTGCCTAGGTACTATCTCTGCCCGGCGCTGGGTGACGGGATCTCCCACCCACCACTAAAATTGAGTCGATGTATGTGTCGGAAGAGAGAAGGAAAAAAAGTTCCGGTCTGTACGCTCGATGGTGGCTGTCGTGGTTCCGTCCTGTCCCGTCGATTTCGGTCGACCCGAAGTACTTATAAAGTGCCGGCGTGACGCGCTCAATCAACATTCCGATCGCCCGCCGCCCGGAGTCCGCGCCATCTCGCGCCATGGGATCGGCGAGCTGGACCGGCCGATCAGGTACCTGTACACGTCTTTTCGCTCCTTGCCACTCTCAAAAAATTGCATACTTATATCGATCGACTCTTACTGCTGCATCCAAGACTAATGCTTGGGATACTCTCACACTTGCTGACCGCAAAAAACTCGCCGAAAGGAGATTTTGGCAGCAGAGGCAGAAGAGTAAGGTGGCCTATGGGTCTCTGCGGCAAGTCTCAAGGCGTGCATTTCTAGCGACTTGCGAGCCACTACTGTACGCCAGCCAATAGCGCGTGCCATGAGCTGGCGCAGTGGCGAGCGCAGACCGTGGCGCGCGGGGCGCCCTCCTGAAAATAGAGCGGTCGGGCATGCGACCTGCGCGGACCCTGTTGTTGTGGTGGTACGTTCGCGTGCCAATTTGCCAGCTGATGGATCGGTGGGCGGGGCCTGTGCCCTTCACCTGAGGCCTTTGCTCTTTGTCTTCCTCCCTTGCCATCCCAATACCAACGTCTTACTGCCTCAAGCCCTAGGTTCGCCTTACGGTCTTCCCTTCCGGTCCTTATCTTCTCGACGCCCTCAACGCCTCAACGCGACCGACGCGCCCTCGTCGACGAACCGAATCTCACTCAACTCCTTCCCGTCGCCCTCCGCCTGACCAACCACCGCCGATCGCCCCAAGTTTATTTTCTTCCCCGCCCTCCGCTTCGACCAATACCCGAGGCCGATCTCCAACCCAAATCCAAAGTAGTCCATCAACATGCGTTCCATCAGCTTGATCAGTCTTCTCCTCGCCGTCACTTCGGTGCTCGCGCTTTCCGCCGACTCCGTTGTCGAGTCTAGCCTCTTTGAGCGATCGACGATCGAGGGCGCGCAATTCGACCGTCGCACCGGTATGCTCACGTGGGACGATGCAGAGGCACCGCTTGCCAAGCGTGATGGAGAGATCTCCTTCATGGCCTCGTTCGAAGTGACGAAGCGTGACACGTCCGAAGCTGGTTCCAGCCTTGAGAAGCGTGGCCGCCGGTGAGTTGCCGACCAATAGGGGTTTCCTCGCCTGGGGAACAAAGAACATGCTGACTGACCCTCATGGTCTTGCAATTCCTGCATGCGTATTTTTCCTCGTCCACAGCAACCACCACAAGAAGTCGAAGAGCAAGAAGTCGAAGAAGTCGAGCAAGAAGAGCAAGAGCAAGAAGAAGAAGGCTTCGACGAGCTCGTCCGGCGGAGACGTGTAAGTCTTTTACGTTGAGATCTTCTCTCGATTTGTTCGTTTGGTGTGATAGAAATCGCTTGCGGGCTGATCCTGCAGGTGATTGACACCATACCACATCTATGGCATGTGCAAGACTGCCCGAGTTGGGGCTGCTCTGGCTGGCTATTGTTTTTCGACCCCCAAAACGATGCTCTCCCCTACAGTCGAGCTGACTCTAACCGCTTTCGTTGGCTCTCGTTCACAGTGCTACCTGGTACACCAAGAAGGACTTGCTGAACCCCTCGTGCGGCCGCAAGTCGCACTGGACCCCCACCGACCGCTCGCTCGTTGTCGCCCCTACCGAGCGTTGGGCCCACCGCCCCGCGTGCGGCTCGTTCTTGCGCATCACCGCCCCCGGTAGCAACAAGTCCGTCGTCGTCCGAGTTTGGGATACCTGCGGTGGCTGCGCGCCCAACGTGCCTCACGTCGACCTCACCATTGGTGCCTTCACCAAGCTCTGGCGCCAGGACGTCGGTTTGGTCAAGGGCGTTCACGTTCAGGTTCTTTCCGGCCCTCCTTTCAACCCCAACAAGTGGGACTCGCACATGGTCGCCCTTTACGGTCCCAAGACCCAGTAAATCAGTCTTTGGAGCTCGATAAGGGTGTTGCTACCCGTGGCCACCTTTTCTGAATCACCGTCTGGAAAACCCCCTGTGTGGCGCTAGCGCTGTCAAACTGAACGCTCGATGCGTTTCTTCTCTTTCCTCTCGTCTCTCCAATTCGGCGTTTTCATTTTCCTCAAGTTTCGGAATGTTTTTATCATGATACCCCTTGAGGTCTCCCAGTTGGCGCTCGATGTTGATCCTCCCCGCTGCGTGAGGGAGAGTGTGCAAGTATGCTCGAGCTTTTTTTTAGCTCTCTATTGTTACTAGCCCCTTTCTCGTAAAAGTTTCGTGGCCGAGTCTTGATCTCTCTTCGTGGCAATTGCCTTTTTGGGGAACGATGCGCGTCCTCACTCTTGTTCACATGCCCGCGAGCCATAATTCGCCGAGAGAAGGGTTCTACCACAGTGCGTGAGATCGTGGTCTCTCAAAGCTTGTCTGAGATGCCTACTCCCATTGGACGAGCCATAAGCATGAAAGTGACTTGGCTGGGGGCTTCCCGCGGCCGGCCGGCTGCCCACTTCCCCGCAACGAGGTCCGTGCGCCAAGCTTCGTTCATTTCATACCCCCTTTTTTCGCTGTTTCGGATCTGGGCGACTTTTCTGCTGGTCGGGTCAGCGTAGCCCCGCATGCTCACCTTGACAACAGCGGTACTGTTATGAGTCTCAAGTTCCCTCTGCTTACATGCCTCAAAAATGCAGTGTTGCCAGAAGTGGCAGCGCTCTAGTCTCAAACAGGGCGACATCGACGGCTTGCCTCTTTTGGCAGGGGTGCTCGCCCTCGGCATACGCTTTTTGGGGGTTTTCGCACGGCAAGCGCGAGCGGTCCCGCAGCTTTCCCGCGCGGCCGAAATTGTCTCGGCCGCGGTTGCCAAACCTTTTGAGACGATTGAGACAAGAGCCTCTTTCCCTCCTCACCCTCTCAGACCTCGGACACTGCAGTCACTGTCGTTCTCGCTCTTTCACCACTCCTGCTCGATCAATACTCTTTCTATCCACATTTTCGACTTGGCTGTCTAGTTCTTCGATTGTCTCAAGGCTACATCAATCGACTATAAACTCGCATACACGCCCCTCCCGCGCCGGGACTTGTCACTCTTCGCATCCATCCCACTCAGCTCGTCTCGCCACGCGGTAACGCCGCGCATAGCACACACGCACACGCACACGCACACGCACACGCACACAGCACCATTATGTCGTTCGGATCATCCGCTTTCAAGCGTGGACGCGATGAGGAGGTGACGGGCAACAAGCGAGCCAGGGTCAGTGTTCCTTCTCTGTGTTGTATCGGCCTCAGCGATTTCCGTTTCGGCGTGCCGTGGCCGTGCCCGCCGCCGGAAGTCGTTCGTCCAAGTCGCGTGCCCGAGTCGCGTCCCCCGTTCAGCTTCGGCCGACCGGACAGACCAAGAGCGCGTCTTCCGTCCTTTACGGCGCACAGCTGACTCACGGAGCTCACTTCTGAAAGCAGACCGTCTTTGCCGCGTTCGGTGACTCGGAATTGAACCAACACATGACGCCGCAGCAGTGGCCGCCCGCCGCGCCGCAGCCAATGTCAATGCCCACCGGCTCCGCGTACCACACTCCTCAAGCAGCGTACGGCATGGAGATGGACATGGTCGATGACAACATGCTCGAGGACGAGGAAGATGAGGATGAGGAGTCCCCCGCGTGTGGCGCTGCTTTGGCCGCACGTTTGGCCGGCGACTATCGCGAGTCCAACTCGAACCCGGTTCATCCTTGGAACCAGAACGCACCGCGCATGGCGCATCAACGTGAGTCTCTTGAATGGGAGCTATCGTACAACTTGCAAAAAATTGACTCCCGCGATCTTCCCAACTTGCTCAGTTTCGGCCTCGTCGCTTTCGTCGGGAGCTTCTTCGGCTGCACCCGGCACGCCTCTCGACTTCCCCGATCAATACTGCGCCACCTTTGTCGACAGCAACGGCCAGAGTCGTCAGTTTGCGAGCTCAGCTCCGTCGACGTCTTCCTCGCTGTCCGTGTACCCCTCGATCCCCGCGCCCTCGGGTATGATGGACGAGAGCGCCGCTTTTGCCAACTACGCGATGCAGCACGGCTTCAACCACCCTTCGCAAAAGACCCAAGTCGGGTCGATCCACATCTCGCAACCCGGCATGACCCAATTGAGCAGCGACGGGTCAGTCTTGTACCCCTCCTCCGCCTCGGCCGCGCATGCTCTTTGGATGAGCGAAAAGGCCGAAGCGATGAAACGGGCTGAAGCTCATTTCCTGTGGTCCTCCTCCGCTTCCTCCACTTTCTCCCACCTCGCGTGAACTCTTGTATTATTCCGACATACCTCGCACGCTCGACATCCCCAGCTTTGGGTGGGACGTCCCTAGTCAAAGCTCCCGCAACGGTTCTCATTTCGGCTGAGATGGCCGGCCACACGTCCCTTCTTTTCAGTTTCACCAACTCCGGCAGTGTTGTATCGACTACTCCTTCCCGAACCTGTACACTCCCTTAGTTCAATTCCGCTCCGTTCCAATCAAAAACCGAGGGCCGACCTCCCTCACTGGACTCCGGATCCAGTCACCCCTGCCATGAACCCTTTTGTTGTACTCATACACCCTCTCTTGTAGAATCCGTTCATCGCCACCACCCAGGTCCATATAACTCTTGTAACTGATTATGTTTGTTCACATGACCATCTTCTGCGCCCTTGTACGGAGATGGGCGCTGGACTGTGGGCACCGAGGCACAAATAGATCGAACCGCTTCCTTTCCTCCATCCCCTCCTCCCCACATCACCTACTCGACGACGATACATCCACCGACGACATGCGATTCACTTCCTTGGCATTCTGGGGCCAAAGAGGCCGAAGCCCAATCCTGCGGCCGTGAGTTTCTGTGGCTGTGGCGAAGGCGGAGGACTAGGTGGAGATCCCTCGGATGGGTTCTGCGTATCAACACGATAATATCAGCGTGCTGCAACACCCCCATTGAAAGGGACTGGTCGACTCGACACGCACCTGCTTGTCCGGACTACTCGGCTCAAAAAGCTTGCCAGTCTTGCTCGTCGGCGCCATCGGTCTTGGACCCCGACTCGTCGAGGGATCGGCGACTCCGAGACTTTGCTTGGCATTGAAGGCCATCAGGTCGGCAATCTCACTTTGGAGGTTGCGTCTTTCATCTCGGAGTTCCTCCACCTGGAAGGGATTAGTGCTGGTGTGTCAGTTCGGTTCGACCTGTACGGAGCAGGATGTGAGGACTTACCTCTTTAAGTATGCGCTGGACCTGTCGACGAATAGAGCAGAGTCAGTAGAGGGCAAAATTTGAGGGAGAAGCGCTTGACCTACCTCTTGCGTAAGCTCTCCCTTGACCTCCTGAATGTGATCATCGACGCCCGCTTTGACCGAACTGCGCTCGAGAAAATTCGATCAGCTGGGCCTCGTCAAGTACGCCTCTTGGCAACGTACCCCAACAGCTTCTGCACTTCTTCTGTCAAAGCAGGATGCAATGTCGTCGACTTGGTCGAGTGGATGTGCTTGACCATCTGAGTCAGCAGATTTTGCGTTTTCGCCTCGTTCGCCGCGAGCGTGTCGATCGCATAACGAACGCCTACGCGAAGGATCGAAGCCTTCAATTACATCACTCTACGTCCCGATGATGGTAATAGATGGCACTCACTTTTGAACTCGTCAGCGGTCTTGACCCTATCCGCTTCGAACCGAGCCATTTCTGCCCGCTTGGATTGGATCTCATGGCGCTCTTTGGCCGTTAGACCTCCGTTGACTTGACGTTCGAGCTGACGTTTGTGAGCCTCGCGAATCTCGCGGTTCTTCGTCTCGCGAACCATTTGTAGGAGCTCGAATATGGCGGCTAATTAAGAGGTTAGGTAAGGTCAGCATGTGTTCAAACTCGGGAGAATCTCTTTAATAAAAGCCGCTCACCCGAAACTGCGCCGTAATCAAAGTCGGGTTCTCGTGCAACAGCGCCCGAAAGCTGTTCCACCGTCTGCGTGACATCCGCCGCCGTCCTGATTATTTCACCGGGAGCTGCCCTAGTTGCGACGGGATCAACGGGGCGAGTGTAGCCCTCGGTCTGCGGGGCGATCGTTCCTGGTGGTCGCGATGTGCCCCATCGCTGGGCGTGCATCGACTCGTCGGCTTTCACCACACCCCCTGTTAACCGAAGAACGTCGTCAGCGTACCCTAGGCCATCAATACGCGGCCAATCTTGATGACCACTGACCCCAAAACTTCTTCCTCTCCACGATCGGTCGAGGTGGTGTTGGAGCTCCAGGGTTCATCGAGCCATTATCCTTCGCACGCGCTTTGGCATACTCAACGAGTTTGCGATCGTTCTCGAGGAAGGCGTTGACTGGATTAGGCGCGAGCGGATCCGATCTCGCAGGCGAGTGATCGAAGGGAACCGGGTTGGCTGGGGATCCCCAGGTCACTTTAGGTGAACCTTGTTTGTGGTCCGGGGTGGTGGGATTGCGAGACGTAAGCCCATTCGCTAACACCGGCTGTACGGGCGATGATTTGTCGCGAACGGCCCGATCGGTGGGGGCAAAGTCTCCCATTCGGGTCACAAGAGGGCGTGCATCGTATTGGCCTCTGTGACCGCGTCCGATGATACGACTCGGAGTGACCGGTTGAGTTTCCGACGGCGATGGCTGCATCGACCAATCGCTCCCGAACACCTCTGAGGATTTGGACGCCTTCTTGACCAGGGGCTTGTCTCGTGCTGCGTTGATACCACGGAGTGGCGAGCTGGGGAGCTTGATGTGCGTAGTTGAGACTTTTGTAGGTGAGATCTCCTTGCCTTTCATGTCCTTGGATATCTTGATATTGGTGTCCTTGACGGGCAATAGCGAAGTGTTGGGCAATTGATCAAGACGATCTTGATCCAGAACGGCGAATTTGGACCTGGAGGTTCGCGCGAATCGGGCTTCGTGAGAGCTGCGCACGGTTCCGAGAGGGTGCATGCACGCTTCGTACGCTCTGAAGTTCCTGGCTTCTTTCTGAAGAACGAAACAAAATGGTGTCAGCTGAGATTCTCCACGAACCTTCTGATTCGTATGTAGTCACCGAATACGCCTCCTTCGCCTGGTTCCACGCGAGGCGATCCGCGGGCGTTTCCATGGCATGACGAGTCGTCGTCGTTTGGTTGTCGTCGTCCGCCACCTTTCGTTGTTCAAAGGGAATGAGACGACGGCCGAACGCGTCGATGTGGCTCATTCGCGAGTCATCAACGTTGGGTAGATTTTTGACAGCCTCAGGTTGAGGCCCTATCGGTGGAATTTTGAAGCAAGATCTCATAAGCAGATGGTACGCGAAAGTCTTCCCCATTAAATACTTACGCTGTTGTGGATATTCTCCCCGTAGTATGCGCTCAACCTCGGATCTGGTACAAAGCAGAACGCCAGTGGTCCCCGTCGAGCCCGAGTTGGACCGACGCCCCCGATTCCCCGCCACAGTAGCAGGCTTCGAGAGCTGACTCACATCACTGCAGCTACCCACTCGACGACGCATCGACCCCGTCAAGGGCTTCATGGAGCCTAGAGACTCAGGTCGATGACCTCCGGTGGTCGAAGAAGCGATTACGGAATTCTCGTGTTGAGAAGTCGAGCGTACAGGGCCGTCGATAGCTTCGTCCTTCAACGACTTTTGAGAGCCGCCAAAGACGTCCCCTTTGCCTAGGAATGGGGTCGCTTGATATACGAATGACCTTTTCTTGGTGATGCCTGACGGAGTCGATTTACCCGAGCCAGGCGAGGCGGGAGTGGGTTTCGTCGATCCAACTCGAGAACTCGGCGTGCTACGATCAGCGGACTTGATGGGTGACTCTCGAGATGATCGGGAGGGAGGGTCGATCTTGGATGAAGTTTCGGTAATCCGAAGGGGAACTTGCGCTTGAGACGGAACGGCGTTTGAAGTTTCTTGGCGACTGGTTCCGGGAGAATGTTTTACGACACTGGCGCCGGACGCAGCCACAGGTATTGTCCGAGGCGGAGTCTCAACCGTTTCCTCCAAGGGTTTTGACGAGCTGGGACCCCGAACAGGTGAAGCGGGAGGAGGAGTTGACAACGCTTCGAAACGCGACATGCGAATTGCGAGTTCGGGTGAGACAGTACGTTTGGCCGGACTTGGACTGCGCGATTGAGCCTGGGAACCTTTGGGCGGATTTGCAAAGATCTCGCCCGAAGCAGGTCGACCTGTCGCCTTGAAGAGACTCTGGCTCCAGCTTGTCGAAAGAGGTATCAGAGCTGGGATGACGGGAAGACCAGTAGAAGCAAGCCCCGTCGCTTCTTGCGGCGCCTCTTGGAGCGAAATCCCTTTGGACTGTCGATCTGCTCCCTTCTGACCATCAACTTCCGAGCTAGGTTCGTCGAGATCGGGACATTAGGGGAGGTAATTTGTATTTAGGCTATCAATATAAGATCATGTTGAAGATCCGGCTCACCTAGTAAGTTCTTGAGATGACTGATACTCTTGCCTGATTCTTTGCGACTCGGTCATGCTGGCAGCTCGTTCCGGTTCTTTCTTTTTGTCAATGTTCTCTTGCGTCAAGTGAACGGGAGATGGGGTCGGACCCTCGAACAAACACGGATCATCTCCTAGGAGTATCGCAATGTCTCGAGCAACCTTGCGATCCCTTTCGGAAGGGATTCGGCTGGCCGCGCTCGAGGTATTTGACGCCGCTTTTAGAGGAGGCTCCGTACGAGATGCCGTCACGATGGAGCCGGTACTATGGGCGACCGATCGACCAGGAGTGACTGTCGGGTCCCGGTTGACAGAATCAGACTTGACCGAAGGTGGACCGGTGTAAATTGGAGAGAGTCCTGTTGCGGATCTTGTGCGAATCCCCACCGAAGGAGTCTTGGGCAATTCGAAAATGTTGCGGCCGGTCGAGTCCTCTCGAATCGGAGTGGTAAGCGTACTTCCACTGTGCCTTCCAGCCGCGGCGTTAACAGCTCGCATCTTGGCGAGTACCTCATCATTCGACAGTCTTGGTCCCTTGTGCTCAGTGATCGAGAGCTTTTCGGGTGGGGGCGTTGATGTGGTGTCCCGCACGCCCGGTGTTTCGATGGGCGCTGATAAAGTCGATCCGCTTTTCGATGCCACTTCAACGATAGCAGCAGACCCGGTTGACTTGATTGACGCCGATTTGTCCGACTTGACACTTGATCCTGAAGAGGACTCAATCGTTGCCCGCTTGGCAGCAAGTTGGGCCTGTAGTCGCAGCTTGACCGAGTTCTTCACGGGTAGAGCGGCTGGGACAGGCGACGATCCTTTGACGTCGCCGGATGCTGTTCGATCTTGGAATTTCATCGAGCCAGCTTTGCCTTTTTCTGACTCTAAAACCGATGAGAAGCGAGGTCGAGCGGTCGAACGGGAACTAGATCGAATAATGCTCACTGGCGCATCTCGACTGGGCGTAGGGTCTGCGGTGTCCCAGTCGTCGACTTCGAGCAGCCTAGATGGCGGATGTTTCGGTGAAGGCGAGGCAGGGGCTTCGTGCCAGCCATAAGGGGTGTCGAAAGAAGCCGAACCAGGGATGGGAGAGAGAACGCTAGTTCTCCAGAGCTCAGGTACAGTCGCAGCCGGAGGGGACAGATCCTGATGCGTCGGGGATGCGTCAACGAACTCGTCATCGTCATCGTCTGATTCGTGCGACGTGCCACTGGTCCTGCGATGAGCCTCCGAGTCCATCTTTGGAAGGAGTAGACTGTGTCGTTTCGATTTTCGTCCCTCCTTTTCGGTAGGGAAACGATGAGTGGCATCGTTGGTGGGTCCTTCGACCACGGTATCAGTCCCCACCCTGGCCGTGAACGAGCGAAGCAAATCACAAGTCGACACCGGCGACGACGAGAAAGGTGTCGAGCGCGCCTCGACCTGATCGACGGCGGTCGTAGGAATGGTACGAAGATGTGCACCCATTCCAACCACAGGCTCGTAAGGGCACATCAAGGAAAGCGCTCACCGCCTACGGGCGAGGTGGTGAATGGGCATGGGGGAACGAACAAAGGTGCGTTGAGTGATTTTTTCCGGATAGGGGGTGGTGGGGTCGGTGGCTGTTTCAGACTTGGGAGGGGCGACTCAGCCAGTGACGCCGACCGCGCTAGTCCGAGTTGATACGACCTAAGTTAGGGGCCCTAAGTTAGGGGCGGAAACACGTTTTACTTTGAGCCGGTCGATAGCCGATCGAATTGCTCAGTCTACTTGATACACGCCATACATCACGGTGTGCCATTGATCGATGCACGTCTGAGAAGGAGAGCCGGGCGGGGTCTATTTCTGCCAGTCTCGGATGGAGATGTTTCTTGGTAATGGCGACTTGCGCCGATCTAAGTGCAATTCGAGGTCTCAAATGGGCGGCGCACCTGCTGCCCGGCGCGCTCGCAAGCGCTTACTCCCTTTGATCCTCGCCCCACCCCACCCACAGTCACCCCATTCGACACCCCCCCCCCTCCCTCTACGCCAACAACAAGACCATGGCCGCCCGCCCGACTTTCGCCGAACTGGCAGCTCGCTTCGTGCAGCAACGTGCCAAGGCTGGCTTCTCAGCTGGAGGAGGCGCTGGAGGGCCGGGACGCGGTGGCCCGAGCCTCGGTACAGCCCTGGGTGGAGCAGGTGGTATCCTCCTCTTGGCTGCGGCTGGCTTGACCGTCAACTCTGCTCTTTTCAACGGTGCGTTCATCGTTTTTGATCGGTCATGCGTCTCAAGGCCACAGCGCGGGGTCGATCGAGCGTTCAAAGAGCCTGACATGGCCTTCTTCTTCCCTCCCTGGCCCCGTCCCCGTTACACCTCGTTCCTACAGTCGATGGTGGTCACCGTGCGATCAAGTACACCCGTCTGAATGGTGTCACTTCCGAGGTCTACGCTGAAGGGACCCACTTTCTCGTACGTTTCATCCGCTCTCTCCCCTTGCTCCCCCTCGCGAACCATGCTTAATCATCCCTGATCGCTGCAGATCCCCTGGTTCGAGACCCCGATCTTGTACGACGTCCGAGCCAAGCCGAGAAACATCGCCTCTTTGACCGGTACAAAAGGTGAGTTCGGCACTCTTTGCTGAGGCACGGGTCATGCGATGATGCACAGAGCTGACTCGGCCCCGGTCCCCTCTCGATCGAACTGCTGTTACCCCTGTTACCCCTCGTGCAGATCTTCAAATGGTCAATATCACCTGTCGTGTGCTGTGCCGACCCCGTGTCGATGCCTTGGCGACCATCTACCGCGAGTTGGGCACCGACTACGATGAGCGAGTCTTGCCCTCGATCGTCAACGAGGTGCTCAAGAGTGTCGTTGCCCAATTCAACGCTAGGTTCGTCTGTACTCACCGTGCACCGTTTCTTGCGTACTTCAGCTGACCTGTTCTTTTTTTTTCCTGTTCTCAGTCAATTGGTGACACAGCGAGAGATGGTCTCCAAGCTCGTGCGCGACAACTTGCAACGCCGCGCCGCGCGCTTCAATCTCGTGCTCGACGACGTCTCCATCACGCACGTCACCTTCTCCCCCGCCTTCTCGGAAGCGGTCGAAGCCAAGCAGATTGCGCAACAGACGGCCCAACGAGCCGCCTATCTTGTCGACCAGGCCTTGCAGGAGAAGCAGAGCATCATCGTCAAGGCGCAAGGAGAGGCCCGTTCGGCCGAGTTGATCGGTGAGGCCGTCAAGCAGAACAAGGGTTTCTTGCAGCTCAGGAAGATGGAGGCCGCGAGGGAGATTGCGCAAATGGTCGCCAACTCCAACAACAAGCTCATGCTCGACTCGGACAGTCTCCTTCTCGATGGTTAGTTTCTGGCCTCGTCCCTTTTGGCGTATTGGCTGGCTGCGATAGGGTTGCTGACGATGAACATCGGGTCGTTGCTGCAGTGAACGAGCACTCTGAAAACAAGAAGCGGGCGTAGGATGGAAATCGGTGATCTCTGACTTTGTGTAACGCATGTACGAGTACAACGAAAACTGTGTCCCAGTGACCTCAGGGATGCAATATCACTTCGACCCTCCTCTCATCCTTTAGAAGCGCGTTCAAACGCTCGCGAGAAACGACGTCGACCCGGTCGGTCTTCGCAAAGATGAAACCTATGGACTGCATGTATCATCCAAGAGTACGTGGCCACCATAAAGCTACACAATAATGAAACGACGACACCCTAAAAATTCAACTTGCCGTACTCCGACACCATCACTTAGCGATTCCGCTTCCTGTTGTCCTTCCCACTCGATGATGCTGCCGACCCACCTCCAGTCGCATCATCCCACATCTTCTTGGCCTGGTTCATCGCGAACTTGATCGCCCACCCGCCGGGGATGTCGTTCGAAGGAGGGGAGGCTTGAGTCCGAGTTTTCGCCTTGGGCTTGGTCGACTGCTTCTTCTTGTGCTTCGAAGCCGATGGCGCATCATTCGTTGAACCCATAAAAGAGAAGAGCGTATCCCTCGCCGTATTCCAAACGTTCTCCCCCCTCTCGTCGGCTCCTTTTCTTCGAGGAACGCCATATTCTTCACCCAGATCAACTTCGGCCGGATCGTCCCATCCCCCCTCATCAGTCGTCGTAGCCCAAGTTCTCTTCCTTCCACTCGCACTTTTCCTCTTATTCTTCTTCCCGACCGAATTCGCGTTAAACCTCTTCCTCGATCTTGATGTAGACCCTGACTCCTCCCCTTGACCGAACCACCATTGAGCGCCAGTCTTACCGACCCCCCAAGTCGTTTTAACAAAGCCTTGCATCTTATCGAGTGATTCGGTCGTACCTGACCATCCATTCGTGTACGCGTTCCAACCTACGGCGATCGCGCCGATTAAGGTTGACCATTTCGTGAGGAACCAGCTTAGACGAAAGGCGAAACGGGTCGTGTTGTACATCGACAGGAAGGCGGTGTAGATTGCGAAAAGGGAGAGGAGGAGGGAGAGGAGGAGGGAGAGGAGGGACGTAGGGGAGGAGAGGAGGGAGGTCCAGGGGAGGGTGAGGAGTTGGTGTAGGGGCCGGAGGAGGGAGGAGGGGAGGTAGGGTTCGAGCACGTCTAGGATCGAGTCGATGAGGTTCCCGGCCGTCGAATCGTCTTGGTAGTAAGGCATTATGCCGGGTAAGAGGTGTGTTGAAGATGGGCCTTTGGCGCGTGTTGGGTTGTTCGAGTCGGAATGGAGTTAGAAGGGGAAGAGGCGCAGACAACGAGAGCCGGCCCCCCCACTTCGACGTCATCACGCCACGCAAGGCCACGCACGCGCAACGAGACTGCACTGCAGTGACGCCACTCGTTGCCGATGTAGGGAGAAGTAAATGTCGAACGAGTCGACGCAAAGTAAATCAAAATTCACCAGGTATGATTTTCTGAAAGTTGCTTCGATGAACAAGACACACGACACTGTTTTTACGATTTACTTCAATCTCACTAACCCCTTTCTAATGACCTATTTCGACCGCTTCCCAACGAACAAGATCGACTTCGCAAGCGCTGCTCGAAACGGTTCTTGTCTCTTCTCCAGAAACTTTGCTAGCCGCACCAATACCAAGTCGAGCGAACGATTCCACTCCCACGTTCGTATACACCAAAAAAGGAAAGGGGGGCGGGGTTCGTAAAGCAACCACCTTTTTCCTTTTGTATATCACCTGACTCGACATGGAGGTCGGCCTAAATCGAATGTAGAATCAATACCCTTTTAATAATCTCAGCAGTCGTCGTACCTTTCTAAGGACTGGTGGATTCGCTATGGGTCGACATTTCTTTCTCTCTTTCTCCTCTTTGTTCTTTGTTTTGTCGTAGCCTACTACCTACCTCTGTCCGAATCTCATCCTTTCTGTTCAAAACTCATCCCACCAGAATCATATCAGAGATCCTATAAAGACCGTGGTTCCCGTCAGACACGATGACGACGACGCCCACGTACTCGCACCCCTTCACACTTTCGCAAGCGATCCAACTCGAACCAGCGTTGATCACACAAGGTCAGTACACTCAAACAAACAGAGCTCTTTCGTTCGAAGAAGCACCCTGTTGGCATCAAATCCACTCGACCCACTTCCCCCTCCCTCCCCGCTCTACGCTCCTCGCTTCGCAGAGATAACGAGGCTACAACATTCGATCCAACACCTCGAACGATCGAACACAGAACTATCACAGTACCTCGAAGAAGAAGGTCCGGAAGACGAGTTCGAATTATCGATCAAGGAGAATGAAGTGACCATGCGAGTAGTACCATCCTTCCTCCCCAACTTTCTCCTTCGAACGGTTCGAATCAAACTCAAAAAAGAGCTGATTAGGGTTCCCTCCCTCCTCCTCATGGATTGGAGAATAGTGCTACTCAGGAGGAAAGGATTTTGATCCTTCGCCATGCGTTGCAAGAGCAAATCGGGGTCGATCGATCGAATGGGCATTATGAATTGGCCAGTGGGAGGTCAGATAATGGGACATTGGGGTCGGGAACAAGTTTGGTTTTGGATACGAACGCGGTCGTCAGTGCAGCTGCAGCAACGGGCTCAGGGCAGGAGGACGAGGAGGTGGTGGAAGGGGTATATCTGTGATCTTGTATTTGTATCACGCAGGTTGTTGTGCAAATTGTCATTCATACGTCTCTCTCGAACCCACACAAGTAAACCTGCCCCCAAGTGCTCAGAAGAGCCGAGCCCAAGCTCGAAAAAAGTGGAAACTTGCTATTGTCACCCCAGCAACAGACACTTAATAGTCGTTCTACAACTGCGCAACCCATTTATCAAGTGCCCTTACCCCCTTTTCTTGCCATTCAGCCTTGGAGATCCTGTTTTCTCCCACCACCAGTCATGATCAGCACTCGTCGGCAACCACCTCCCGATCCGGGAAAAAGGAAAGATGTGAGCCCGAACTGAACTTACCAGCGTACGTTCGACACGTCCTTCTCGTGCAAATCCTTGGCCAACGAAGCACCTCCCACGAATACAGAGTGCTTACGTTCTGGTGGATCTTCGATACGTAATTGGAAGTCCTGTCAAAAGTCATACCCCCCCCCCCTTCCCCCCAAGTCAGTTCCCCCCTTCGCCGAACGAGGATTCGGACGACCTACATTCAAGCGCGCCGGGTTACCCATCAACTTTCTCGCCAAATACAACTGTTTCAATTCCTTGCCCAAACGACTCGGCAAACCAGGGTACATGGTCGAACCTCCGGAAAGAACGATATGTTTGAACAGGTCGGCACGGTTATCGAGGGGTGCGGCTTGGATGGTATTGTAGAGCATTTCGGCGACGCCTTCTTGTTCTACGTCGACGAGGTGAGGTTGGAACATGCATTCCGGAGCTTCGTAGCGCTCCGAACCGACTTTGATGACGCGACCGTCGGGGAGCTGGGGGAAAGGATTGGGAGGGTAGGAGTCAGTTCGGAGTTTCGGATCGACGTTGAAGGACCCAATCGTGGGGAGGGACCGACGGTATAGTTCTCGATTAGCGTCGTTGTCTCGTCCGACAGCCGCTTGTCAAGGTCGAGATCGTAGCTGAACACCCGAGTGACTACAATCATCAGTCATGGAAGTGATAGATTATCGATAGGGCTGGCCCGGCCGCGCACCTGGTGTAACAAAGCTTCTCCTTGATCTGTCGAACGGTCTCAAAGTCGGCAGTACGGTTGAACGCGTACCCACGCATAAGCAACAGTTTGATGAGGTAGCGCGTGACGTCTCGGCCGGCGACGTCGAGACGTTTCATCCAGTTGGGACTGATCGCGCCGTGGATGACGGCAACGATGTGGGTTACTCCGTCACCCGAGTCGACGACGACTCCCGTGTCGAGACCTGCGACAGAAAAAAGTATAGCTCGGTGTCAGTGAGAGCAATGCATTCGATCGCGCGACCGCGCAACAGAGCACGTGCCAAACTCACCCTTGGCATACAAAGTCAAGACGGCCTGAACGGAGATGTAGACCTTGTCGAATCCATAGTGATCAAACATGATCTCGCACATCTTTTCCCTGTTCTTGACCGGGTTCATCGGCGGATCAGTAAGCAGGATACTCTTCCCCCTCGGGTCGATCTGCAATTTGTCGTAAAAGGCATGGTCCCAGATGAGTTTCATGTCGTCCCAGTTGCGCACGATGCCGTGTTCCATCGGTTGGGTCAGTTGGAGGTAGGAGCGGTACTCGGACGCGGCGTCGCCGACCATGATGTCGGTGATGTTGGCCGTTTCGGTCGTCGAGCCGCGTTCCTCGGTACGGAGGATCGGTCGACCGATCAAGGATGGGAACGTGTGGGAGGGGAAGTCTGCGCGCGCGAGGAGGGACAGGCTCGGGTCGTGTGTTAGCTTGTTAGCTGGGGGAGGGGGCTGATCCGGATGGGGAAACTGACTTGATCCTGCATAACCGCATTTAACAAACTGTGGAATATCACGACTCAGTGCGTCGTCATAGCGATCAAGCGGGGCGTTCCGAGCTCACTCCTGTTCCATTGTCGATGACGATTGGAACGTCCGAGTCGGCCATGGTCGACTGTCTATTAGGGGCTGGTCAGATTTTGCGGTGCTGTGAAAGGTGTGTGATGTTGGGGGTTTCGGTTAGCCGTAGAGCGCCGAATGAATAGGATGATGGGCGGTGTCGTGCCGCTGTGCGCTCGACCGCGGGGAGACAGACGGAGGTAGCTCGGCCTCGGAGTATGCTGACAGAGCAACGGGTTCATCCAGCAGCTCGACATTCCTCTGCCATGCCTTCGCATCCCTCCCAGCCCACCGACGTGGACGTGGACGTGGACGTGGACGAGGACGAGGACGAGGACGAGGACGAGGCGAGGACGATGCCGACTCGGACAAGCTGCGCACGTCACCGCGCTTCCGTTGCTGGAGCGCTGGAGAGGGGGTCGAAGAGCCTGGCGAGGAATGGGTCCAAGCAGGCTGAACAGCTTTGCGTTCTAGTCAAAAGGTCGGAGCTGAGGGCGACTGGTGAGGTCCGAGTGGGTCGAGCTCACTGACCTTGTGGCTTTGACCGTGTTGCCAAACGACGAGGGAGAGGTGTGCGATGCTGTGGCGGGTTTGGGTCAAGAGCGGGAGCGGGATCGCACCCACCGACGCGGGAGTGACTAACCCTTGCCCATTAGCTGGCGAGTTTGTAATCTCGAAAGGAAAGCCGCATATTAATATTATAATATATATATATAATATATAATAACCCGGCGCGCGGTCTCGGCCCAAGCTCGCTCGCTTCTTAGCCTGCACCGGTACGACCTCACCCAAACAACTGCCGACATCATGTGAGGGCAACTGTGCCTGTGCTCATCGGTGCTGGTACTGACCCTGACCCTGACCCTTGCCTGATTGTTGCTTTCCCTAGGGATGACTATGGTAAGCCGCTTTCGTCGTCGCGCCACACACGGGAACGGACCCGACTCCCACCCATCCGCACCTCCCCACCATACCCATACCCATACCTAAAGGATACTGACCACATGACCCCCATTCCCCCCCACAGATGAATTCGGAAACTACATCGGCGCCGACCTCGATTCAGGCTCGGAATCCGGCTCTGATGCCCCCCCTTTCCACGACGACGAGCACTCACCGCGCCATTCAACAGAGGCCACAACTTGCGCACCGCTCAAGGCATACGATGAGGATGAGCAGGAGCTTGTACCGGCGATGGAAGTCGACGGTGAGTACTCGTTTGCTCTTTGGCCCTGGAATCGAATCCGCAACGGTCGCGACCGGCACGTAAAGGCCAAGTGACCTTGGACATCTCACCACCGCCAGCTGGTGGTCGACCTCCATCCCTGAGCCCTCATCGACCCTACAGCGATCCGTGTTCAAGCTTACATAGCTGACACGCACCAACCTACCCCCACTGCGGTGCACGATCCCCTCGCAGATATCCCCTCGTCGAACGCCGTCATTCTCCACGACGACAAGACCTACTACCCCTCCGCATCGGCCATTTACGGCGAAGCCGTCGAAACCATGGTCCAGGAAGAAGATGCCCAGCCCTTGTCGAAACCCATCATCGAGCCGATCAAGATCCGAACCTTTCGCGCCGGCACCACCGAAGGACCCGAGCGCAGATGGGACGACGAGTCAGTACACCCAACCCAACCCGGTCATGTCCGTCTTTTCGAGACTTTTGAGGCTGAACCGAACGATACACTCTCCGACAGCTTCATGTTGATGCTCGCTTCCAACGCCGACATGATCCGCAACGTCGCCGTCGTCGGTCACCTCCACCACGGCAAAACCTCGCTCATCGACATGCTCGTCACCGAATCGCACAAGATCGACATCGAGGCCGACCGACCGTTGCGCTTCACCGACACCCACTCGTTGGCCGAGGCGAGGAACATCTCGATCAAATCCAGCCCCGTTTCGCTCGTCTTACCCAACTCGAGGGGCAAGCACTACCTCGTCAACATGATCGATACCCCCGGCCATGTCAACTTTATCGACGAGGTCGCGAGTGGGATCAGGATAGCCGACGCCGCGGTCGTGGTCGTTGATGCGGTCGAGGGGGTCATGTTAACAACCACGACCGCGGTGCAACACCTCGTCGCGGCCGGGGTACCCATCACGTGCGTCGCGCGCGTCCAGATCAAGGTTGACCTTTCGACCGAGCGAAAGCTGACTAACCCCAAAACCGGCTTGCACAGTCTCGTCGTCAACAAGGTCGACCGACTGATCCTCGAACTGCGACTACCACCGGGCGACGCCTACTTCAAATTGAAGCAAACGATCGAAGAGGTCAACACCGTGATCAGCGAGATCAACCCGGATCCGAAACTACGCGTCTCGCCCGAATTGGGTAACGTTTCGTTCGCTTCTGCTCAGATGGGTTGGTGCTTCACCCTCAAATCGTTTGCCAAACTCTACGCCGATACCTATGGCCCCTTTGCATCGAAATCGACTGCGCGCGAAGAACCGTTCGACCCGAGTCGACCCCCGCAAATTCCCTTTGATTTGGACCAATTCGCGGCGCGCTTATGGGGCAATATTTACTTTGACCCCGAAACACGAAAGTTTCATCGCCAGGCCGGGCGGGGTGAATCGAGGCGCGCGTTCGAGTATTTCATCCTCGAGCCTTTGTACAAACTCTATTCGCAGGTCTTGGGGGAAGACGTCGAGACTTTGAAGGCGACGTTGAAGGGCTTGGGGATCGTGTTGAAGGAGGCTGTGTACAAGATGGACGTCAGACCCTTGTTGAGGATGGTCATGAGTCAATTCTTTGGCAAGTCGACGGGCTTGGTTGATATGCTGGTCGATCATGTGCCGAGTCCGATCGAGGGGGCACGGCTAAAGGTGGGTGAGAAACAGACGCTTGGCTGTAGATACGAGGCTGACAGATTTCGGTCATATGTCGTTGCACCAGGTCGAGACGACATACACAGGGTCGATCGAATCAACACTGGCCAAGGCCATGCTGACATGCGATCCCAAAGGCCCTCTGGCAATTCAGATCGTCAAACTGTACCCGACACCGGACGCGAGCGAGTTCCGAGCGTTCGGTCGCATCATGTCGGGCACGGTCACATCGGGAATGGAGGTCAAAGTGCTTGGAGAAGGGTATTCACCCGAGGACGAAGAGGATATGGTCACGCAAAAAGTCTCGGGAGTCTACGTCTGCGAGTCGCGCTACGACATCCCCGTCGACGGCCTACCCGCCGGTAACTTCGTCTTGCTCTCTGGGGTCGACCATTCCATCACCAAGACGGCGACTTTGGTTGATGCCGACCCGAACGATGACGAGGTTCGCATCTTGGCGCCGATCAAACATCTCACTCAATCGGTCCTCAAAATCGCCGTCGAACCCATGGTCCCTTCCGAACTCCCTAAAATGCTCGACGGTCTACGCAAGATCAACAAGACGTACCCCTTGATCGAGACCCGTGTCGAAGAATCGGGCGAACACATCCTCTTGGGTACAGGTGAACTGTACCTCGATTGCGTGATGCACGACTTGCGCAAGATCTTTGCCGAGATCGATATCAAGGTCTCGGACCCGGTCGTCAAGTTTTGCGAAACGGTCGTCGAAACCTCGGCGCTCAAATGCTATGCCGATACCCCTAACAAAAAGTGAGTGAGAGGGTTGACCATCCAGTCAGGTTTTCGCCGCTGAGCTAATGGCTCGCGCACTCGACTCTTTACAGAAACAAAATCACCATGATCGCCGAGCCTTTGGAGAAGGGGATCGCGGAGGATATTGAATCGGGGCGGGTGTCGATCCGTATGCCACCGAAGCAATTGGGCGCCCATTTCCAAAAAGAGTATGGGTGGGACTTGCTCGCCTCGCGCTCGATCTGGGCCTTCGGACCGGACGAACAAGGCCCCAACATCCTCATGGACGATACCTTGCCTTCGGACGTGGACAAGAAGCTCTTGTACAGCGTCAAGGAATCGATCAAGCAAGGTTTCCAATGGGGTTGTCGCGAGGGACCTTTGTGCGACGAACCGATAAGGAACGTCAAGTTCAGGTTGTTGGGGGCCGATTTGGCGCAGGAACCGATTTATCGAGGTGGGGGTCAGATCATCCCTAGTGCGAGGAGGGTGTGCTATTCTTCTTTCTTGATGGCCACACCGAGGTTGCAGGAGGTGAGTTGTTCTCACTGGTCCTCCCTTTGAGCACAGCAACTGTGCTGACCTTTTCTCTCCTTCGTCCCTGCAGCCGGTTTACTTTGTCGAGATCCAAGCGCCACAAGACTGCGTCCCAGCAATCTACGAAGTCCTCGCGCGTCGTCGAGGCCACGTGACCAAGGACCTACCCAAACCCGGATCACCGCTCTACACCGTACAAGCCTACATCCCCGTCGTCGATGCGAACGGTTTCGAAACCGATTTACGAACCCATACGTTGGGTCAAGCGTTCTGTCTCCAAACTTTTGACCATTGGTCCGTTTGCCCCGGTGATCCATTGGACAAGACGATCGTTCTCAGACCTTTAGAACCGGCCCCACCTCAACATTTGGCGAGGGATTTCGTCCTAAAAACGAGACGTCGTAAAGGGTTGAACGATCAGGTTTCGTTGACCAAATATTTGGAGAATGAGATGGTCGTCGCGTTGAGCGCTTCGGGCGTGTTGGATCCTTTGTTACTTTAGAAAGAAAAGAAAAAAACCCCAAGAGGGAGAGCTTGCTTCCCAGGTTGGTCCTTGGGAGCTTCTTGGGTGGAATCTGAAACAGATTATTGCTGTATTTGTAGTTGTTATTTCATTTTTGGACTCGAACGAAAGTCCGGGGCTTGGTGCCGAAGTTGGTAGAGGGAATCACGTCTTCATCCGATCCGGAGAAAAGAACAGCATTTTTTTTATTTTTTTATTTCTCATTTCAGAAAATCACTCTTCTTCCTGTTGATGATGAAAAGGTGGCTACTTGGAAACGACGGCGATCGCCTCGATCTCGAACAAGACGTCGAGAGGCAGCCTCGCGACCTGGGGTTGGACACGAACGAACAGAAGGTCAGGTCAAAGATGAGCGAGGAGGAGGAAGATGTGAAGGAAACGAACCTCGACGCAGGATCGGGCGGGTTTGTGATCACCGAAGTGAGCGGCGTAGACGGCGTTGATCTGAGCGTGAGTAGGAGAAAAGAGGAAAGGTCGTGAGTGGTCCATGGGGTTACAGAGTGAATAGGGTACAAGTCGGAACGCACCTTGCCAAAGTCGTTCTGTGTGGGGTTGGGGAACGGTGGAGTGGGGGGGGGGGGGAGGGGGCCAATCAAGAGGGGTCAGTCTGTGAAACCATACCATGCAGACTCATTGCGAAGCTAGGTGTATTACTGACCATATCCTTGATGACTATTTGCTTAAAATCGATACCCCCCACTCGAGGTGATCAGCGACAGCGATCTCCAAGTCTGACTCGGAGGACGGAGAGAGATGCGGACTTACAAACGGTGGTCTTGACGATGCTCGTCAAAGGCACACCCGAAGCCTCAGCGACGGCACTCATGTTCTTCAAAGCTTGTTTCTACCCCAGTTCGAGCAAGACATATTTTCAGACGGGGAGAACATCAGCCCCTTTCCGTCCGCTCACCCCTCTCTCTTCGCACGGAAGCTTGGAAGGAATCAGCAACTCACCGCTTGTTCCTCCACACCCCCGTCAACGACCTTTTTGGTCTCGGGATCGACGGGGATCGAACCGGAGAAGAAGACGAATTGTTCAGTCTTGATCGCTTGCGAGTAAGGGCCAACCGCGGCGGGCGCGTGCGGGGTCGAGACGGTGGTGAAGGACATGTTGCGACGGGTGAGCAGAGGGACTTGGGTTGACTGGTAAATTTGAGAGGGGGAAGGGTGAGTGAGGTATTAGTGAGACTGTTGGTTTGGATTGGGGAGAAGGTGCTTACAACGCGGCGCAACATGCACGGTGCAGCGCAAGACTGAGAGGGTCCTCGTGTGGGGCCGCCCGGGAGCGCTCGCCGAGTTGCCAAACGAAAGAGGCTCAGGGGGCATACTTCATTTCATCTACCTCACAAAAAGGATCTTGGGGTCTCCAACAGGCTTGCGAGGAATTTTTTGAATGCAGTGTGCACCTCTGATAGCTGTGTCATTCACTGCGCGTAATCCCATGTCGGGCATATATCGATCGCCGCACATTCGTGATCGCCCCGGAGTGACGAGATATCTTACGGTGTTGAATGAAAGTCGGCGAGGTTTACCGAGCTTGATTGAGTAGTTGTGATTATCCTTGATTACGCACAGACAATATCTATAAATCTTTAGAAGTGTTCAAGTGCTCCCGGCCCTAGGACCGAGGACTCGTATCCACTGCTATTGGAAAACCTGGGCCTCCTCTTCTCGCAGATCCGGCGCAGCAACCGGTGGTGCGAGGCGGCTCTTTTCACCAAGAATTTTAGTAAGAGTGACCCCCAGCAGCAGCCTCTTCGGCTTTGGCCTGCTTCATGGAGACCGTGCAGCCGTTAGGGGCAAAAGCGACGTCGCGAGCGTACGCGTCCAGAGCGCTGCGCAAAAAAAGTGAGTACAAGCGTCGAGTCAGTCTCTTGACCCTAGACGGAGGAGTTTTGCACAGTGTGGATGACTTACAAGAATTGCAAAGTGTCAGAATTGAATGCAGCGAGGGAGTTGTTCGTCGAAGCTAGCTTAAGGGTTTCGACGTAGCCCTCCGCTGAAGGATCGAGTTTGAGGAGGGTCGTGATTAGCCGAGCAAGGCCCGAACACGGGAGCTTCACTTTGCCTTCTCAGACTCACCAGTGTGGACGACGTGGCCGAAGGTGACGGAAGGTACATGGGTCAAGCGATGCACTGTGATCGTCAGAGTCTCAGCAAGCTCAGTGAGGCTCTCCCCAAACCACAGCGATAGAAGACTGACTGAGGTCTGCACCGAGGTAACGGCTGGGATTGCCACTGCCGATCAGCCTACCGTCCCAGCAGAGCTCGGAGAGGGAGACGCGATTCGACACGTTAACTTTACACTCATACAAACACACTCGGAAAATCAGTACGACCGAATGCTGGGCGGTGTCAACGCTTCCAGACCGGCGTGGAAGTACTCACAAGAAGGTGGGCAGATGACGGTCTCGTGCGACGCGTTATTTCCGCGGTAGTGACCGGCTGGCATTGCAAAAAAACCACACCACAACGTCAGCTCTGGCAGAACCATGCTGAAGCTACTGAGAGTCGTCCTCTCTCACCCCAAGGTCCCTCAGCAGTAGTCTGAGTGGCACAGTTTTTATCGGGGTCGTCGCAGCGCAAGATGACTCCTGCCTTGTTGCCGAGAGCGATTTGCGAATAATATCCAATCACCGAAGATGCAGGAGCGTTGCCGAAGTAGGTACTGTCCGACAGGAAAAGACAACTCTGAATTTTGTAAGCATTCTCAATCGCAATAGCGGGGAAGGGGATGAGACATATATAGACCTACACATAAAGTTCATCCGTCTCGCCCCTTTCCAACAACCTCCCCTTGGCATGATTCGCTAGCTCGAGCATCTCCTCCAATCCCTGACGCAAATGATGAGTCTGCGCGACGGAGCAACTTTCAAGAATCGTCACTTCCGTCGTGAAAGAAGTGCTGGTTGAGGTGTTTTGGGAAGAATGTTTGTTGGAAGTCGAGTGATGGGCGTGGCGCTTGATGAAAGCGGGGGAAGGAGCTGGCGCGGCGGACAGGACGGGAGCTCCACTCACTCCCAGGGAGAGGAGGACGCTCGAGAGGAGGAATGAAAGACGCATTGCGGAGCAGAACGGGTTGAATACCAAATATGAGCACAAAGCTCGAAGTGCGTTGAAGTGATGTACAAAAGATCAAGAAACCTTCTTCCTCCCACTATCGAGGTATTTCTCTGCGAAACTCGCGTGAGGAGGCCCGTGAACCGAGATCCAGCTCCAAAACATTCTTTGGGTCGTTCAACGTTGACCGCCAGGGTACTCGTGACGAGGAAGTGTTTGGCCAAGACTTGGTCGGCCAGGGCTCCATGTAAAGAGCTGAGGGGGTTGGTCAATCGATGGGACCGGTCTATGAGCTTCGAACATCAATCAGGAGGTACGAGGACCTTCCTGGTCGCAGCTGTGCGCTGAGTACTAGCGCTGAGTCGTACATCCGTTCGCCTCGTCCCCGGTTTGCGGGTCTCCAAGGGCAGATCTCAAGTCACTCGGCCTCGGGCCGCATGCAAAAAAACGCATTTTGCACCAACAAAGAACAAACTCAAATTTCTAAAACTAATATATATATATATATATATACCTACTTGCACCTTCCACACCAATCACACGTATAGACAGACAAAGCTGCAAGCTACAACTTGAAGATGGTGGAAGTAAGAAAGAAAAGACCAACACATATACACGCATAGTTGAAGTAGAAACAGCACCCAACACTGGAACCTACAGAAAGGGTGTCTAAATAGGTACGTAGCTCGATGAGAAGATGGAAGAAGACAAGGAAAGACTGAAATGAAACCCCACAACCGAACACCTTCTGCGACTCAATACGGCTGCCCCCTCGCGCTCCTCTCCTCGACCCTCCCCAAAGCCCGACTCTGACTCCTACTCTGACTCCTCAGCCCTTCTCTACTCCCCGTCCGATTCCGACTCGATTCCCTAACTCGACTTCTACCCCTCGCTTCAGCTCCACTCGTCCCCGTCGTATCGACGCTGGTCTCCCTCCCTCGACTCGCACTGCGCGAGGAACAGACACTTCCATTCTGCGTTTGCGTCTGACTCTGACTCTGACTCTGTCGTCGTTCTTCCCTTCCTCGTTCCCACCTCATCTTCCGATCCTCCTTCTCGAGGTTCGACCTCTCGACCGATCGCGTACGAGCCGAGATACCTAAATGCTTAACCGCCGCCGACGAACGACTGGTCGATCTCGTCGCCTTCCTTACAGCCGAAGGTGACCTCGATGAAGATGACGTCGATTCCTGATCGGTCTTACCGAGGGGTAACAAACTTCTTCTCCCACTCTGTCGTCCTCTCGAAGGTGTAGGAGGAGGGTCGTAAAACGCTCGCAACCATCTCGATTCCCTGATCCTCCCGACGTCCCAACGTTGCGTAGGATCGAAACATAAACAACCTCGCAAGACTTCGATGACGTCCTCGTCCAACTTGGGGCTCGAAGGGGGTATTTCCCAAATCCCTTTCATGATCTTGCTTCTCAATCGAGGTTCATACTCATCGATGAAGGGGAGCGAGCCGAAGAGGAGGGCGTAGAGGACGCAGCCTAGGGCCCAAATATCGATCGAGGGGGAGAGAATCGGGGTTGGTGAAGCCATTTGTTCGGGTGAACAATATGGTAACGATCCGGCGGGATGGAGGTGTTCGGCAATGGCGTCAAAGAGTGGGGCGGCTGCTCCATGGTTCAAGGAGGCCGATCGATCCGAGGCGTGGGCGTGATGATGGTGGTGATGATGATGATCGGGCCTCGAGACGGAGTTGGCACGAGACAGACTGGCGAGCGATTGTCCCGGCGTGATTGATCCATACCCATGCGTCGAAAGTCCCCCTCCTTTGGTAGGTGATGCTGGTCTAGGCGGTTCGGGTAAAGTCGGATAAGCCGAAAGCAGCGATTCGGCCAAGCCGAAATCCGCGATCTTCCAAGCTTGATCCTTTTCGTCGAACAAGATGTTCTCCAACTTGATGTCGCGGTGAAGCACGCGCGCATCGACGTGGAGGTAGTACAAGCCTTCGACGAGTTGCGCAAAGATGGGCAAGACGACGCGTGGTGATAGACCGACTCGTGTCGGGGTAGTATCCTCGTTCTGTGCATTACCAAACCCTGGGCCGATCGATGATCTCGACTTGGGCTTGTTGCGCTCTCCCCTAACCGCGGCAGTGACCCCTCCAGCATTCAAGTACCCCAACAGTGTCCCACCCTCACAGATTGGCATAAAGATGTATGTGAAATCGTCGGTCCTCGTCGTCGTCAACAAGTTGAGCAAATTCGGATGGCGTGCCAGTTGTTGCCACAGGTGAATTTCCCTCGCCAAGAGCGACTCGATGAAAGAGGTCTTCGGTTCCATCTCTGGCTCCGGGGTCGGTTTCGGTGAATCGTTCAGTTGGAGGGATGCGAAAGCCGATTGATTCGCTGCGCTTTGTTTATCGGGCGAAGGGACCGGCGACGAGGTCGATCGATGACGTTCCCTTTCGAAATTGGACAACCTACGATCCCTAGCTGGGAGTCGATACCCACTCGCGCTTCTTCTCAAAGCCTCTCCGACGATCGACACCGGTTCCTGCACGAACGCTCCCGCCGACTGCGCATGCCCCAGCAACTGGTGTCGAATGATCTTGACGGCGACTTTTTCAGGCTCGCCCGTACTCGACCCCTTGACGCGAGTCGCTTCACGAACGACGCCGAAAGCGCCTTGACCGAGTTCTTGTCCGAGCGTATAGCCACCAATGACGAACCCTTCCTCGTCCCCCGCTCTGAGCATGCCGAAGCTCGTCGAAGGTCCATTGACGGATGCGCTGGGTGAGAAGGACGAAAGCCAAGATGCAGCGGGAGAGACGGGTCCCGTGCCCGTCGTGGTCGTGGTCGAGGTCGAAGAGGCGCGGGATCGAGAGATGGGAATTCCACGTGCGCTCGCTGGGATGGCGACCTCGGAAGAATGACCTGGCAACGGTGACGTTTGGATCAAGCCGATTTCAGCCGTAGTTGTAGGGGGAGCGGGTGCGGGTGCGCCCGATGATCCAACCCTAAGCCGGTTGAACGAGGCCTTGGTACGGGTCGTCGGATGAAGCGGGACTGATCGGGAGGACGATGCCCCTAGCTCTTCGCCCTGAGTGATGGTGACGAGTGCAGTAGGAGCTGGTGGCAAGGTAGTTGAACTAGGCGCGGAAGATGTGGAAGTCTGGGAGCCAAGCGCAGAATTGGCTCAGTGTACGGCCTCCCTCTCAAGTCACGTGCCCGAACCCAACGCCGAGTGACGAACCTGATGATCCTGCATCATGACATCCCCATCATCGTCCCTACTCGGACTGAAACCCCTGCCGACAAACATCGAAGGAGGACTGGTGGCCATCACACTACTACTGCCCTGATCGACCAGGCTGCCTTCCCTGGACCTCTCGCTCGTGCCTTGACTACTCGCTCCCGTACTCGCCTTCCTCGTCCGGACCATCAAACCTCTGGGGTCGTACAGAGGAACGTCGTCGTCGTTTTGTTGTAGTCGGTCGGGCAGGTTGGAAAGCGGCTTCCTGCCTCCGCCTGTGGATCGACTGAGTTGGGAAGACGTCGAAGCGGCGGAAGGGGACGAAGGCGGAGGTGGGGAGGAGAAGGCCGTGCGAGATGCCGAAGGTTCATGGTGCTGGTTGTTGTTGCTGCTGCTGTTGTTGTTGTGGAAGTAGACGGTCGGCGTATCTTGCCATGCCATGGACCCTGTGCGTGGCAAATGGAACTGCTGACCTCAAAGCTGTGGTCGTCGTAAGCGGCGGAGGTGGTGGGGTAAAGAGGAGAAGCGACCGGTGCGACCAGTTTCGGGGTCAGCTGACAATTGCCCGAAACGAGACGCGCTCTCTTAACGCGAGCGAGCGCCGACCGGTGACGGACGGACATAGCGCGATGACCGTTCAGACTGCCACTGCAGGTGGAGGTGATCGTGCTGCGGCAACTCACCTTCTGCAAGTAGGCTTAGCAGGAACAAGAAGTTGGTAGTGGTGTAAAAGAAGCCGAACTTGGTCGCGTCAAACTGTTCGCAAGTGAAGTGGCACAGTCGAAGGTAGTGAAAGGCCTGAAAAGGGAGCTAAGGCGCACCGCTCCACAGAGTCCGGGGGCGGAACAAAAGCTCCAAACGCGAGGGGATCATCATTTACGGGGGAAGGTCAGCAAAGCTTACCTAGTAAGATGGAAAGGAGACTTTTTTTTGACGTGGTCTGGATGACATTCCCAATGGTGGTTTCTGAGATATACCGAGGCTAGTGTCATCAATCATGACAAGGAGACCCCTCCTAGTCACTCCTTCGTAGGAAATTAGGTGGTACAGCGTTCCACCCCGGGGGTTTCAATCCCAACTCCTCAATGCGTGGCACGATCCACTTGATTGCACCATCCTGGCACCCTACCCTAACGTCTTCATAGCCCATCTCATCAACAACCCCAAATCACCCGTCAGATCCAACACCTCTTTCGCCTTGCTCACGTCCACTTCCAAGCCTTCGAAACGGAGGTGATAACCCTCCTCTCCCTCCTCCGACGATGGGGACGATATATGAAGCGCCGTAGGTTTCGCCAGTTCGGCTGGACCAGAAGGGTGTGGGAACGAGAGCGAGATAGAAGAGTCGCTTTTTATTTGAACAAAGATCGGCAAGGTCGATCGCGTTGATTCTTCGATGAGGCCGATGACAGAACGTGTCAGCACCTGTGCTCCATCCGTCAAGCTACACGCCTTCGTTCGATGACCTCACCCAAGACATCCTCCAACGTTATCGGAACCTCCACTTCGAGTTTCCTCCTCTTCGTTCGAAGGGCCCCATCTAACACTTCATTGTTCATCCCAGACCTCGGAACAAGGTACCGAGGATGGAAAACGCTCCGCACAAGCGCGTTGATCCTCGCCTGAGCTTGGATGATCTGTCGAAGGCGAGCGTAGTGGGGTTTTCAGTCCGTGCGCCTTGAAGAACAAAAACCAAGACCGACCAGATGGCTTACTTTGAGGGCTTTGAACAGCTGCTCGGGCGCTTGGAACCGGAGACTCGTGAGGAGGTAACCGGGGACTCGGGTCGAGGTATCGAGAGCGCATTCTTGCACCATTGGGAGGTCGTCGAATGACTGTCATCACAAAAAAGAGAGAGAAATGGCATAAAGAGCAGAGCGGCGTACGCGAACGTTGATTGGGGGGACATACAACTTTGTACCGAGCACTAGGGTCAAGGGCGTCCACTCGCTCCATGGGATGCTGCGACAGCTGCGCATCTCATCCCATCCACTCATCAGCTTTTTGCCTACCCTCAAACACGTCCCACCCCCCCCCCCCCCCTACAAACAACACTCACCAACACCGCATCAAGCGTACACGCCTCCTCCATCCCCTTCCTCTCCATTCCCATTCCCTTCCCCTTCCCCACTCCCACCCCCACCTCCCCAAGGACCTCCCTAAGCCTCCTCCCCACCTCTTTCGTAATCCCCACGCCTCCATCAAACCTCGCCACAAACCAAGGAGCCGTACCTTTATCCAAGACTCTGTATCTAACCTTCTTTACAGCAGGGGGATCGAACATCGTCGTCGTCGAATCCCCTTGCGTCTCCTCCTCGACGAGGTCGACGTAGGATGAGGGGATCAGGGTGGTCTTGTTGGGTTTCTCAAGGTAGATCGAGACGGTGCTGATACCGTCGAGGGAGAGGAGGTCGGAGAGATCTTGTTCAAAGTTGCTCGTCGATGCTTGGGTCCATGTGTTGGTCATTTGTACCAATGGTGTGGCGTGGTAGATAATGCGAGGGAGATGGTCTGGCGTTCGAGGGAGCAGGAGTCCTCTTCTTGTCGGATCGACGGGCTTTGATGTTGTTTGACTGCATGCTTGCCCAATCGCATCAGCTAATCTTCTCCCCATATAGCCCAGCAATCCACAGCAACGAGATCAAACCACTCACCCCTCGGCTTGCCCCGGAGAAAGCACAAGCCTACAAGCCATCTCAATTCTCTCCACCGCCACGAACGCATCCACCCCACTCTGTTCCGTCATCGTGTCCAAGCTCGTCAACTCCCTCAAGATCCTCCTACACCCTCTCAAACCTCCCTGTAAAGCCTTCCCATCTCCTTCTTCGTGCGCGTCCCCCTCCTCGTCTCCGAGTAGTGACACACACTTCTGCAAGCTCCCCGCCACCTCCGTAAGATCGACTTGCCCCGCATCCATGACATAAGATACGTTGACTTTGTCGACGTTCCCTCGCTTGGTCGAGATGATAAAATCGACGACCATGACTTTGCCTCCCAAACTCAACGTCTCCGTCTCGGCCCTCGGCATCGGCATCGTCATCGCCAACTTTTCCCCTTCCTCCTGACCGCCTTCTCTGAACGAAACCAATCCCAACCCTTTCGCAATCCCTTGAAGTACTTGCACAGTCCTTTCCAACCCAATCGATCCCAACTCGTTCGGAATCGCCACGGGTACCGAATCCTCATTCGTATGAGCGTCTACTACGCGTTTAGCGATATCGAGTTCGGTTGAGAGCCAATGATTCAAAGCGCCTTGATGCGTCGAAGCTTCTTTGAGCACACTAAGGTATTTGTCTAATTGGGCGTGCGGTTTCGTATTGGATGCGTTCGGAGCCACGGCGGTTGCTTGGTTCGAGGTGGAGTGGTCCGAGGTTGGGGTAGGTGGGGGTGGAAGGAGCGAATTGAACGATTGGATCGCTTGGCGTAGTTGCGTTAGGGTCGTAGAGACGTGTTGTCGAGTACTACTTAGCTGTTGGGGATCCAAGGGACCATAAGGATGGAGGAACCTAGTCGACGACGATGGCGTTGAGGAGGAGGAGGTGGAGGTGGACGAGCATACGCGGTCGAACGTCGCGTTGATCGACGTGGACAAGCTGTGCGCCAAGCTGAGGATCGTAGGCGGTGCGGAATCAACCACATTCAACAAGCGTGATGTTGAGGCGAGAGGGGTGGAAGCCATGTCGAAACGCAGTTGTGGACCAGTAAGGGGCCGAGCTGATGGGAGGTGACTCGAAACCACGTCGACAGGCGCGCGCAAGTCGACCGGTATTAGTCCGACATCACGTGACGCGAGACGAGTTGAGCGGATAGACCAAATTGAAACGAAGGGGGTATCTATTGCGGTGGAACGTAGTAGTATCGACAAGTAGGCTCAACCTAGAAACTGATAAAACGAACCAAGACTGTCTTCTGGCACTGATAAAACGAACGAAGACTGTCTTCCCGCAGCGACTCAATGCAGAACGAAAAACGCCGATCCCGTGAAAGAACCGTCAGACCAAACCCGTAACCTGCCCCAGAACCTTTCCAGAAGGCCAGAAGGCCCCATCTCCCCTCCTAAATCTGCTCCACCTCCCTTAACAAATCCTTCGTCAAAGTCTGCCTCGCACTCAACGCCCCATTCCCTCCCCGTCCCCGTCCCCCACCAGCAACAAGTTTATTCGTCTTCCTCGTCTCCAGCAGCCTCTTGGTCCTGAACGGTTCATACTTGTCCAACCTCGTCGTTTCCTTCAACGTCTTCATCTTGATAAAGATGGCTTCCTTCAAGGGAGTGAAGTCGCAATGCGACGGATCGAGGACGTTGAGGGAGCCGTATTTGAAACGACGTTCGTAGGTCTCCTCCGTGAGATCGTCGTCGCCCTCATTTCGTGACGGACCCTTCTTACCCCTCGTCGATTCCTCAGGAGCGACCACAGCGAAAGGTAGGAAATCATCAAAGGTCGGCGTCTCGATCGGTTCTTCGAATTCCGCAGCTTCGGCAGCGGCACTCATCCTCCTCCTCGAAGGGGGAAGAGTTGATAACCTTCCTCGGGCTATGCGGATCACCTTGACCGGCGCTTCGTTTTCCTCGACTTTGCTCGCATCCGCCGCCCCTTCGGTCTTGGAAGATCCACGTCGAGTTCTGGTATTCGGTAGCGTAGACTCTCCCTCGTCATCTGTCTCCTCGTCGTTCTCATTCTCGTCATCATCCTCATCCACGGACAAAACGCTAGCCGACGAAAAAGCGCCAAACGAAACACCCGATCGAGTCAAATCGCGTCGTACAGCTTCCTTGACTTCCTCAAGTCGGCGAACCGTCAGTTCGTCCGCTCGAGCGATAATCTACGAACAGGCGCAAAGCGTAAAGTTCAGTTTTCCCCTTTGACAGCGCGCTAACAGGCAAGAGAGGAAGAACATACGGGAAGGACGTGTACGCGCTGCGAAAGCTTCTTGATGCACTTGAGGTCCGTCTCCGTCATCCCCATCTCATCATCGTACTCATCATCCTCGTCGGGGAACACATTCTGCTCACGCCCATCCATGGCAGCTCCTCGCTTTGCTTCCTCCGAAGTAGCTGTCGAATGACCATTCGCCCTAACCTGAGGTCGGACCGAGTCGGGGTGAATGAAATAGAGGCACAGATGAAAGTGTGAATCCGGCGATCTTGCCGAGGGTCGAACGACTTGACTTTCCCTATGAGAATCAGCGCCTTTGAGCAACAATGAGTCTCTTTTGGTTTTAGACTCCAGATCACTTTCTCTCGAGCCGCACTCACGCCTTGAGCGTCTCATCGAACCTCTCTTCGACGATCCTCAAAATCTTCCCCAACTGTCTCTCTACCTTCATCTCGTCCAAGGCATTCCAACCTCTCGAAAGAGGTGACAACCCCTTCACCCCTTCTTCCTCATCCGATCGATCCAGAGCGACCGTATCGACGCAGGTTAAGGCGATCTTCTCATTGTGGGGACCGATCACTTCGATCGAGATCGTTTGCGTTTGCCTCGTCGGAACGATCTTTCCTTTCCTCTTTGCACCCTTTCGAGATGACGGATCACCGATTCCAAAATTCCTAATCGACTCGCGACTCTTTGGCGCATCAGATCCCAATTCAAGGTTACCCAAGAAGGTACGAATCCAACCCGTCTTGCCCGTTGATTTGGCACCTACGACGATCAGGTTCAAAGGTGGTGCGACGCGATGACTCCTTCGAACGAAATTCGACGTGCTCGAACTTTTGGTCACACGTGAACGAATTGGTGCAACGAACCCAGCGCCGCCGCGGCCGCTCGGTCCGAGACCATTGGCGAGCGCTTGGGGTGTTTGGAGCAGACTAAAGGAGTCAAAATCGACGCCGATGTTCGGGGAGGGGTACAAGGAGGCGATCGATTGGCGAGAGGCCGATCCCCTTGCGACGTTTTGAGGATAGGAACTAGATCGTGTCATCGTCGTCTTTGTGGGAGAATGGCCATTGGCGAGAGACTTCGCTTCGGTTGCCGAGATCGGAAGTGGGGGTGGTTCGTCTTTTCGGTTGTACGACTTGGTCCTCGAATAAGTACTGGTCGGACGGGGGATAGGGACCATCGAGACCTTCCTTACGGGAACGGGAGGACTGGAAGGTTCGGAAGAAGCGTCCTCTTTCGACGTCGGTGAGACGGGTTTGCCCACCGACGACATCACCGAGGTGGGACCTGCGCCGAGTCCTGCTACAGCTCCGAGAAGTGCTGTTCCGGAGAAGATGCCTCCATTGGGAAGTGAGGGCTCGATCACTGTTTGGAGTTCACATTGAAATGTCAGCTCGATGAGATTGGAATGTTTAAAAATCGGCGCGACGGTAAAGATCAAAGCACGCTCTGAGGGGGTCCCGGCGCGCGATCGACTGCAAATGAACCTCGGCGAACGAGGGGGAGGATCCGCGTCACGGCGGCCCACAAGGGCTCGGCCCCACACGTCAGAAGGAAGACCACTTACCGGGTAGGGTAAGTTCGACAGGCGATCCTGAAGGTTCGGGACGGGTCTTGGACGATGATTTACGCCGAAGGAAGGTCATGGCGCTGACCGGTCCCGAGAGCTGCCTGCTGCGATTAGACTGCAGTGCGTGTCCCGCTCAACGGTCGCGCGGCGGTGGAGGCTGGCTGGCAGATGCCACGACCGGCAATGTGTCTCAGCGCTGGCGCGAAGGCGAGCTGAGCTGGTCGGGACCAGTGCGGTCACGATCGGGGCTGGTCGAGCTCGCACTGGGAGAAGACGAGTACAAGTATAAAGAAGGGATTCAACGTTTTAAAGGTTCGGGAAGGTAAGGGAGCGAGCAAGCGTCGAGCGACGACGATGGTGCACGGGCGCAATTTATTAGCTGGCGACATCCGCCAAAGCGGTCTGTGCGGGGCGCGTGAGGCGCGTGAGGCGCGTCATTAGCCTCATGGCGCTTTTTCCGCATTGAAACGGTTTACTAAACCAATTCGGGGACCAAGCACCCACGCGTCGCTCCTCGCAAGCCGCCACAGAAGAGGTGTTCGCTCTCCTGTTTGCCAAACTTGGTGTTGTTTTTGGGCTCTCTCTCTCTCTCTCGTTCTCACCTCGTGGTGCCCAGACGACGCCTCACAAGCTGCTGTACATCCGTTCTTACCGCGAGCTACCACTCCTTCGTCACCGGTCGTCTCCGTCTGTCGTCATCCTCGTCGTCGTCGCACGACCCTGGCCCACCCCGACTTGCTTAACTCTGCCGGAACATCTGACCAACGGATCACACCATGTCAGCCGGAGCAAGGATGAAGCGTCTCACACGTGAAGTGTCGGACATCCACAAAGAATCCGTACGTACTCAATCTCGTCCTCGTTCTCCAACATTAAAACTGACACATGTTCCTCCCCCTCTACCGATATGCCGCCTGTCCAGTCCAAAAGCGGCATCACGGTCCGATCCCTTTCCCCCGATTCCTACGACCACCTTGTTGGTTCCTTCCCCGGGCCCACGGGGACACCCTATGAAGGAGGCGTGTTCGAGGTCGATATCCAACCTCCGCCGAATTACCCATTCGCACCGCTCAAAATGAAGTTCATTACTAAGGTACGCAGCCGGGGCGAGAGCAGATAAGAAAACAGTCATCACTGAAGAAAGCTAACTCTTTCTTTTTGTCTTCTTCATGCAGGTCTATCATCCCAGTAAGTCCTCCTCGAGGCACGCCACGCTCACAACTTCACCGCTGACCACACCTCCCCCACATTGCCACCCGCAGACGTCTCCAGCTCGACCGGTTTCATCTGCCTCGATATTCTCAAAACGTCTTGGTCACCGTCAGTTTGTCGCCCGTACGACCTTGCGAGATCGATCGTACTAACCCTCTGGTCCCCCCCTGATGGGTTGTAGTGTCTACACGCTCCGGACTTGCCTCGTCTCTTTACAATCACTGCTGAGCACACCCGAGCCTAACGATCCTCAAGGTAAGAGCAAAAATGACGCTGCTCTCCTTGCCGAGCGAAGAACCCAAGCTCATCTTCACCTCCTACCCCTCCCCCTTAGACGCCGAAGTTGCGAAACACTACCTCTCCTCACGCACGAGTTTCGACTCGACCGCGCAATACTGGACCCAAGTCTACGCCAAACCCAACACCAACTCCTCCGCCCCCTCCATCCCGTCAAACGATCCGCAAACCCAAGCCACTTTAGCAGGTCTAGAATGGTCCGATGTTCGACTGTTCGCGCAAATGGGTTTCGAAGAGAGGGACGTGATTGAGGTTCTTCAGAGGTTGAATTATCGTAATGGGAATAAGGAGAACGTCGGTCACGAGGCGGTGTTGGAAAAGTTGTTCGTTTGAGTAGGTGAAAAGGATGGTGTGGTGTGTGGTGGTGGGATTTGGGGTCAAGAGTGGAGTGTACTTTTTAGGCAATGCAGAGAATATCTTCGTTAACATTGGAAATGTCCCCGAGGCATGGTCAATTCGTATCGAGGTGGCAGAAAGTTTGGAAAGGTGATCTCCGACTTGTATATTTGTATACCCAAAAGTGTAAAAAAAAACCCAACGTGCAACCCTATGAGCAAAGACAAACAAAGAGTCGAAAACTGGAGAGGAGAAACGTGTGCGCAACAGGAGAGGCGAAAAACAAAAGTTGGTGAGTGGTCGTGGGTGGCAGGGGTCGTGAAAGGAGATGAATGATCGGCGAGAGAGCGGATGCGCTACCGCTTCGCAGGGCATGCCAAGGTCGAGTTTACGCCGCGCCGCGAATCTAAGCGTATCGGTTGATGAAATCCGACAACTGCACAAATCACAAAGCATCCGTCAGCAACCACCCTTTTCCCTCCCCTCACCACTCTGTGCAAGCTCACCTTCGAAGCCCCCTGCCTCAACGCCAAATGCACATCATCCGCGCTCTCGATACCCGTCGTCTCCATAAAGTTGCGTACCGCATCCCGCGCACTCGCTTCCAAGCCTCCGAGTCCGTTGGCCTGTAGGATCGATTCCTCACCCTCGTTATCCTCATCTTCGTTGCGACCGTAGTACATGCTGCGGGGAGAGAGGAGACACAAAGATGCGTCAATGGACTGTAGCACGCCTCGGGCTCCCGTGAGAAAAAAAAACTGACCTCGATGAAATCGCGGTCGCACCATTGAACTGCTGCAACCTCTCCTTCGCCTCCTTGGCCGAATTCGCATCATACGCCCCCGTCTGATGGTACATATCCGACGAAATACCCTTTTGCGCGCCGAACGTCTTTCGCGCGTAATTGTTGACCGGTTCTTGATAATCATCGCCGAACCCGCGAGCCCTTCGTTCGGCGAGTTTCCTTTCCTTCTCGGCCAGCGCGGCCGCTTCGGATCCGGACATGCCCATCGTTTGACCGAAGCCGAGGCGTTTGATCCCCATTCCCAACCGTTCCGTATCGACGCTCTCCTTCCTCTCCTCGGCTTTGGCACCGACCCCCGTACCGGACGTCGTTCCATTCCTCGACCCTCTCGTAGCGGCAGAAGAAGCGGCCGCGCTCGCCGCAGCGGCTTTTTGAGCCGCTTCAGCCTCGGCCCTCGAATCGTAACCCAATTGTTTGATCCTTTGATCCTCTTCCCGGGCTTTGCGCTCCGCCTCTTCAAAGTTCACGGTCCCACCGACCTTTTTGACCCCTCCGAATTTGCCCTTGGCAGCACCACCACCGAGACTGGACCCACCGGACAAACCGGAGGATGAGGTCGTTCGCGTTGCGCCGAGAGTTGTTCTCGGGCGAGACGCACCGGCCGCGGTTGCGCTCGTCGTACGTAATGCTGAAGAGGTCACCGTTCGCGGAGGAGCGGCAGCGGCAGGTGTGGCGCTCGCAGTTGGCGAGGTCCCCGAGGCAGGCGACCCAGTACGTAGCAGAGGTGTGCCCGAGCGTGAGCCGTTGCCAGCAGCGGTGACGGCGGGCGAGCCGGGACGAGAGTTAAGAGGGGTATTGCCAGGTGAGAGGCCAAAAGAGATGAGGTTGGGTTGCACGGGGGCCAAAGTCGCTTTCGGCTTCGGCGCGGCGTCCCACGTGTCAAAGAAATCACCGGCGGCCGCACCTCCGGCTTGAGCGCTCGCAGCGGCGTCGATGTTCGCGCCTTCGACGTTCACGAGGTGGGGACCAAAGATCCGTTCGTCCTCGGCGGCCCGCTTGGCTAGCTCGTCCTTATACAGCGTTGCAGCGCGGGACGTGTACTTGGCGGTCGTGTCTTGAGAGTTCTGCACCGAACCGGGGTGACGCGCACAAAAGTCGTTGAAGGCGGCGTTGCCACCGACCTTCATCACCCGCAGTTGCTTCCATGACCATACATCGAGGTTGGTAGATCTACGCCGGGGGGACGTTCGCAAAAAATGTCAGATATTGACCGGTTCTTTTGCGGCAGAGCCCACTCCGATCAAGGCGAAGGGCCGGCCTACGCACCGAACAAAAGTAACGTGTACACCGGCATTTCGGTGACCGCTGTAACCCGAACAAGAGTTGAAATGGGTGGTGTACATGCATGTAAATCAGCAAAGTGTTGCTCGCCGTCGCGAAAGGACGCGATGCCCCGCTCGGGCAAGAAGCGCACCTAGAGCAGTCGAGGCAGATGTAGACGCCAAAGGTGACGGATGACCAAGTCGGATTCTGTATTTGAGTTAGAAGACGGCGTAGCGCATCATCAGCCATCGCCAAGGCAAGGAGAAGCGGGAGGCGCGTCGGTCGTCGAGGCACGAGGCACGCCACGGGGTCGGACGACTGGACGGACAGCCCTCGCGCGCCGCGCTCGGACACGTACCTTGGCACGACAGTCGGCGCACATCTGAGTGGGGGAACCGGAGAGAGCGCCGACGAGGAATGATGGCGTCGCGTGGCAGGTGAGCACGACATCCAATCCGATCGAACGATCATCGAGGAAGGCACGGTCGACGGCGACAGGCACAGCGCGAGGAGGAGAACACGGGTGTCAGCGAACGTGTCGTGACAGATGTTATCCCACCATCCTCGACAACCGAAACTAGGTCGCGAATTGATCCTCCTCTATGACCTCATCACCAACAGTACGTACCTTGTTGGCCTTTTGGGCACGCAAGACGGCAAAGATGCTGTCGCGTTCTTTTGACGTGGCGCTCATCGACATGGCTGCGGCGGGCTGACGGCTGACGGCTGACGCGCTGACGGGGGATGCGCTGGGGGGGGAGGTGACTACGAGTCGAGTGGGGGGTGTCTAGGTGTTGGTGGGTATTTGTGCTCACTCGTCTCCAATCAATTGACTGCGTGTGGTCGCGTGGACGATGACGATGACAGCGACGAGGGCGTGGCGCGACAGTGCAGAGGCATACCCCGAGTCGACGTCGAGATGCCCAGCGGCAAGAGCCTCGACCTAATAGCAGCGATTTGGGCTTGTACCCCGGGCCGGCGACTCGTGCGAGTGAGAGATCCTTTTAGGCCACATTCCCGAGCTTCTTGCGACAGTTTGTTTCCTATCATCCCTTCGTAGCTCAATGAACACACTTCACGAAATATTGGACCGGCAGATTGGCAGCTGGTTCGGCCGACAATTTGGTTAATCTGCGCGGGCGAGAACGAGTGCCAGTGCCCGTTGAAGGGCTGGCGCTGCGCACATGTTTTGTGACCGGGCGCCCTCAGCTGACGTCTCTTTCTCCCACTGCTTTGCCCTCTCGTAGAAGCTCCACATTTACGCCCAAGGCGGGAATAGCGAACCCCCCATGCGAAGCTCTGGTCGAGGACAACATCACGGTCCAAACCTCCTGTAAGTTGCCCCCCGTATTTCTCGCCTTTATTCCGCTCGGCCCAAGTTCACCCTCATCAGTCTCATCCGGCGTTGATACCCATTGATCGCTAGGGGTCGTTCACTTTTCTTGTTTCCTCTGCTTTGGCTGCATCGACTTGACGAACTTTGCACGGTCGTCTCTCGCCTTTTTAGGCTTGTGATCCATACCATTGCCAGCTGGCAGGCTACACCAAATCTCAGCGGCACGCACATGAACATTTCGCATCATCATAAATCCTGCAATACACATGCTACCATATGTTCCTTGCAGATTCCAAGTGAGTATACTCAATTTTTTTGCTCTACAGCACCGAGATTGCATAATTTAGTCGTGCAATGACCACATGTCCGTTCATCTATGTAAGCCGCGCGGCCAGCCGCTGCTCGGATGCGCCATCGGCTACAGCCCGGTGGCAATTGATCACTCGGCCAGTGGGGCTCGGAGTCCGACAAAATTACGGGAGCTACAAAGAGTAGCCGGCCCCTGCAAATAATTTTCAGCTGATTAACTTACTTGAGAACTATGAAGGCACCAACCCATTGGACAGAGCTCAGCTCGGTGTCCAAGACAGCTTTTTCAGTGACTCGGGCCATGATCGACTTTAGCGAGCCCAAAATGGCCCAACATGGGCGGTCAGTGGCTGTCGGCTACCAGCTGCGCACGTGCACACGGGGAGCGACGTCGATTTGCCTCCGCCTTCTACATCCGTCCCTCGCTAGTCAACGCACCGTCACACGACCAGGCGGCTCAAGGGCGTGGTGTCTTTGGATCATCCCAACTCGACACTGATTCTACGGAGAACGCGGATGGCTTCCCCGGAAGGCTCACAAGATAGACGAGGACGTCGATCGCAGTGTCGTCCTCGTCGTCAAGCGATCACTCTCGCCGCCCTGGCGCCTCTGCTGCTCTCGTCTTGGTTCCTTTCGACCCATGCCTCACCAACACCAGCGCCCTCAACACCATTCACTTCCGAATCGATGACTTTGGAGGGCCCCGTAGTCAAACTGCATGGTCGCTTCCTGCATCTGACCGACATGCACCCGGACCCGTTCTACTTGTTCAACTCGTCCGAAGCTACGAGCTGTCACACTCATGCACCCTCCAAGGGAAGCAGAGCTGGATACTGGGGAACGAGTGTTAGGTAAGCTAGCCTTCGATCCTCGTACCTGACGAGTATGTGATGACGACTATAGCGGCTCCGCAAAGCTGGCTGAGTGACGAAGTGGGGGGTTCTCCAACGCCGAGCGGAGCGGCTGCAAATTGACACACCATCTCATTGGATAAAAGACAAGGACCGCACTGACTGGTGATCAGTAACCTTTCAGCGACTGCGATGCCCCCTTGACTTTGCTCAACTCGACCTTTGATTGGCTCGAACAAAACTTCAAGGGCAAGGTCGATTTTGTTGTATGGACCGGCGATAATGCACGCCATGGTTCGTCAATGTAGTTTTCACGTGATGCGAGAGAAGAAATTCTGAACCAATGCTCTGTTCAAATTGTCATTTGATCAGACATCGATACTCGATTCCCTAGGTCTATGCCCGAAATTTACGAATTGAATCGATATATCAGTTCGCGGATGCGTCAAACTTTTGGCAACAAAGTGCCGATTGTAACAAGCTTTGGCAACAACGGTCAGTCACTCTCCAGACCTCTGTCCTTCACCTTCGTAGAGCTGACCCCTTGCGACCCATCCGTAGACATCTTTCCGCACAACATCATGTTCGGCGGCCCCAGCGCCATCACGAGCGAGTTCCTCAAATTGTGGAAGCACTACATCCCCGAAGAGCATCTGCACACCTTTGCTCGAGGCGGCTACTACTCGGTCGAGGCGATCCCGAACCAACTCGTGCTCGTCTCGCTCAACACGCTTTACTTTTACGAGAACAATAAAGGCGTCGACGGCTGTCCTTCGTTCTCGCTCAGGTCTTCCTCATCGTCTTCTTTCAAGCGAAAGAAGGACGATGATCCGGGGACAGAGGAGCTGTTGTGGCTGGAACAGCAACTGTTGCTCGCTAGGATGAGGGGCATGCAGGTTTGGCTGACGGGTCATGTCCCGCCGACGCAATCGAATTACTACGAGGGGTGCTATTCGAGGTATGGGGAGTTGATGTTGGCGTATCAGGATACCATCTTGGGGTGGGTGCTTTTATTCACTGCTTCCTCACCTTTGTCAAACAAGCGGCTCAATTCGCGGACCCAATCTGTCCACAGGGGCCTGTTCGGCCACATGAACGTCGACCACTTTTCCCTGATACAAGCCGACGATGTCTTACCGCCCCCACGCAAGTCCAAGCAGCACAAGAAGACGAAAAAGCAAGATCGAGTCTTACACACCACGGGAAGTTCCACGACACTTGTCAACAATTTGCTGCAACAGTTTCAGGGCTTGCCGAAGAGAAAGCACCTCAGGGAGAAGGATTATAGTGTCGTTCATATCAATCCGAGCGTCATCCCCACGTATTTACCGACTTTTCGGGTTTGGGAGTACAACACGACAGTTGGGGAGGGCAGTTTCCGGCCGACAGAATGGGCTACAGATGGTGTTAACGAATTTAACAGCTGGACGAACGGGGACGAGGACGTCGAGGACAAAGACGAGGAGAAAGACGAATTGACGTGGGAAGGAGAGGAAAGGGACGCCGTCCCGACGATTCCGCGGCTACTCGAAGTCGTCGCGTCACAGCTCAGAATCGGGTACAAGTTCTTCCGACGGTCGATGTCATCCGACGCCTCCCTTCCCGACATGGAGAACACTAGGAAGAAGAAGAAGAAGCACCGCAAACAACAACCGCGGCGACGCCTGCCGCGGTACTCGTCTCCCAACGCCCCAGGTCGATCGAACCGATTCCTCACTCCTCTCGGTTTCACTCAATACTACCTCGAACTGGATAAGGCGAACGAGTTTGAAGGATTTGGGTCCGAGGCGGCTTGGCAGAAGGGTGGGGATCGACCGCGGCCGGTGTGGAATGTCGAATACGTCACGATGCCGGCCGAGACCGTAGCGAGACGGTTGATGGAAAAAGGAGGAGACAGCGAAGAGACGGGTTTGGACCCCTTCGTCAGCTCGGCCGTTTGGCCAGCCGAGGTCTTGAACGCCACCCAGTCTGGCGGAAGCGTCGATGATGTCGTCCAGATGCTTCGACAGTTGGATTTGACCCCTTACGAGCTGGACGACTTGACCCTTGGCTCCTGGCTCGGTCTGGCTCGTCGGATCGCCAAAGGGGGCAAGGCGTGGAAGAGCTTTCGCAAGCGTATGTTTGTCAGTTCGGGAGCGGGGCCGTAGTAGAATTGTTGTCAACTTCGTTCTTGGTGTAGCTTATTGTTGTATGGATATTTAAGCTATCATGGGCCGAAGAACGCTCGATTCTCCCCGGACCCGCCAAAAGTGTTCGTCATGTCGACGCCGGAACAGCCAACGGGCAGCCGAGGGAAATCGGCCCATGTGATACTACTGCTTGAAATACTGCTTGAGTATCCACCAACTCCAAGCATGTTACCGGAGGTTTGATGTTATGGGAGTCTTGACTGGCCGACACTCGGAGCAAGTTGGGCCGAGAATGTTGAATTCCAGCTAGTCTACAAAGAGACGACCCTTATCGGGCGCTGGACCAAGTGGAGCAAAATCACGTGATATGCTTCGCAAATGTGGATCTCGACTTGGCACAGCGACACGTCAAACGTCGGACCCAACTGGGCTTCCTCTCAATCTGGGTCCCGGATACGTCGCCTCGTCACACCCGCAACATTAAGGACTCTGCTCTCGTTCGAGAACATCGTTCTGCGCTTCCATCCAAGGTAGTGATCATGTCCTCCTACCTCACGAACTGCTTGATCGTGTTGCTGTCGCCGGAGACGATCCACGAGGCGACCGAATGGCGCGTGATCCCTTGCCCTCCAAACTCCCCAGCGATCTATGACCCCCTCCGCCACATTGTATTTACCCTCGGCTGGGGTGGGACTACAAGACGACTCCATGCCACGAATCTGCGTGGGGTCGACGGCACTTCAATCAACTTCGCCGATATTACCAACGCCCAGATTAACTTGCCCTGCTCGATCCGCATCGATATGATGAGCATCGACCTCAGCCAGTCGTTCCTCTCCCATCAGTTTGGTTTTGGAGATAGCCCTGACTCGGACAAGACCATGATGTGGACACCCGTACTGGATTCGCTCGTCAATGATGTGCAGTCGCGGCCAGGCTTGTCCCGCTACTTCGTCTTTGTTTCGTTTCATCCTACGCTGCGCTTCAACCCCGCTCTAGATGTGGCAACACTGGCGCGTGCACCCGTCATGGCTTCCAAGACCCACACTGCACCGACTTTAAAGGAATGGCAAGGGCTTCACAACTCCAAGCATCCTTACGACGTCAAATTCAACTTCGGCTCGAGCTCGAACGAGCTCTGGGAGACGGCCGAATTCCTGCAGTCCAAGTCGTCGTACTGGGCCGATCTTTTCTCCTCTGGTTTTTCCGAAAGCGTCAAAAAAGTTGATCTGAATGGACAAGAGCAAGTCACGAGCGACGTCGGGATCGAAGCTACCAAAAACAAGACCACCATCAGCAACCTCAACAAAGGCGGGTCCAAGTCAGATCAACCTCCTTCCTCGCAAGGCCAATGCACGATCCCGATTCACACAATTTCGATCGAGGATGAAGAGATGTATCACCCCTATCGAATCATTCTATGCTGGCTCAGGACGGGGGAGATCAAGTTCCGACCTCTCGTCATCGACTGCCATCCGTCCGACGAGGGACGCGCCGACGCCGAACCCGAACCCGAGTCGAAAGCTGCATCGGATGTCCTCGGCTTCGACACCGTCTGCCCAAAAGCAATATACCGCCTAGCCCATTTCCTCGAACTGGAACAACTACAAATTTTGGCGTTAAGATCGATCGTCTCGCAGATCAAGGTCGAGAATGTCGCGTTGGAGCTGTTCGGCCAGCTCTCGACGGACTTTGACGAGATTCACAAGCGCGAGTTTGATTTCGCGATTCGGAATTGGGCGGTCGTCAAGAAGACGGCGGGGATGCAGTCGGTGCAGCAGTGGGTCAAAGAGGGAAGATTGCCCAATGCTTTACAGACTCTTTTGGATGTGTCGCTTGCGTTGTCGAGCGCCTGAAATCACTTCTTTGGTTCGCGGTGGTGATGTATAGGGGCCTGTATCGTGACCGAGCCGGTGCCGCCGGGCGAGGCTCCTTCCGACCGCTGAGCGCTTAGCATATTTTCAGCCCTCGGTTTGAGAAGTGTGAAGAGAAAAATTGACTTGACAATATGTGCCAACTGAAATAACAGCCACAAGTACAATCTATGTGCTCATTGACACTATACATCGTCAATAATGGCTCGCGGAAGCGCACGCGTCGGAAACCTTCATTCATTTTGAAAAGCAGGGGCCGCACGTGCCTGAACCCGGGTCTCGCTTTCGCTTTCGCCTTCGCTGATCATTGCTCTCCGTTCAGCCCGCGCACGCCTCCCGGGACTGCAAACATGGTCGGCCCAAGTAGCCTGCTACAGGTTCTGGCCTCGTTGACCTTTCTCCCCGCCCTTCTCGCGCTGCCCTCGCCGACTGCAGTGCCAAAACAACTGGTGCTTGTCCCCGACGAGGCGCGCCAAGCCCCCCCGACGATGCCGATGCCGGGCAAGAACGAGTCGGGCCATGGCCATTTCAGCAAGTGGTCACGTCAGACCAAGAAGCAGTTCCTCCACGATCTGTCGTATGCACCGGCCAAGGCACAGGATTGGGTCATCGTGATGGGTCCGTCTCTCTTCTTTCGAGTCGTGGCTCGTGCTTTGTCGTATTCGGCTCCTTCGGGAGTACGCGAGTTGACGAATGTTTGCTTTGCGCTGGGGGCTACAGGGAACGAAGCGGGCGATTTGGACTCGATGGTCTCGGCTTTGGCCGTGTCGTATACGATGATGCATCTCAAGAAACCTGTCAAGGCTGTTGCACTCCTGCAGACAGAGCAAGGTACGTCACCGATCAACGATCAACGCGGCGCTGTTTCGCGCGTTCCTACGGAACGGACATGACAAAGGTTCAGGTCAGCTGACCTCGAGGCGGAAATCTCTTCTTCTTTGCTCTGATGTCCACTAGACGCGCTTTACCTTCGACCCGAGGTAGATCGAAACCAAGTGACAGTCTTCCAAGTCTTTCTATAGATTGAGAGTCTTATCATCTCCCCCACAGAACTCGTTGGCCCTTCACAAGGCACGCATGGCTTCCTACCATCGGGATCTACTCACGATCGACGAATTGCTGATCAAGCCTCAAGACATGTGGCATCGCATCAAGGGGATCGCACTAGTCGATCATAACGTCCCAACTTCGGTCTGGGGTAACACGACTGTCGTCTCCATCATCGATCATCACACCGATCGCGGAGTAGCTCCCCACGCCGCGCCACGCATCGTTGAAGTGACGGCCAGTTGCACCTCGCTCGTAGCCAAGTGGATGCTCGACCTGTTCGACTCGGGCAAAGCGCAGGCCAAGAACGATCATTTGCCCCATGAGCTGATCGAGATCATGTTGAGGACGATCGCGATTGATTCATCGGGGTTGAAGAAGGCTACACCTGTTGATGAGGAAGCGACATTGGGCCTGTGGGCCAAATCCAAATGGAGCAAGCACCACTTTGAGCCACTCGAACCTTTCGTACGATCTCAGGCCGCCGGAGATGTCAAGGAAATCGATGAAAAAATTAAGGACCGTATGAAGGCGATCGACGACGAGCTTTCGCAAGCCAAAAAAGCCCTCACCGGTCTCGATGTACGAGCCTTGCTCCGAAGGGACTGGAAGGGCGGAGTCCTCACCACCAAATCGGAGAAATACCCTCACCTCTCCCTCGGATTCGCTTCGGCCCCTGTGTCATTGGCCGAACAAATCGAACGAACGCCCGAAGGTTCCCCGCAAGAATGGTTCGCGATCGAGCGGGCTTGGACGGCCGAGATTGGTGCCGACGTCTCGGTTTGCTTGACTTCGTTCAAAGACGAGAAGGGCAAGAAGACGCGCGAGTTGGCGCTTGTCGTGGCGCACGGGTTTGGAAAGCGGTTGCACGAACATGCCGCTGATTCGTTGTTCCAGGTAAGAGGCTGGACTCGTCAATGAAAGCTCTGCTCGAAGGGGTTTTCGGGTTTTCGTGCTGACGCGCGGCTGCTGCCCATATCAGACCCTCAAGAGATCCATCGAGAACGCCGGGGTCGAAGATTTGCAAGTATGGGAGCGCCCAGACGGTATGTGCCCCTCGATATCTCAGTTTTTTGCGGGGAATTTCTTGCTCACGTTCAATCACCCCGTTCCACAGGCAAACCCTTATTGCCGCGACGAGCCGTCTACCGACACCACGACAGCACCGCGTCGAGGAAGATGTGGCGACCAGGTACGTGTTGGAAGACCTGCAACTACAGAGACAGTGTGGCACACTGATCTTTTGCTCTTTCTGGCTACGTGCAGTGATTGAGAAGGCCGCGATGGAATGGACGGGCGATGATGTCGATGACGATGACCCGTATCAACGTCGTCACAAGCACCACGATCTGCTTTGAGGGTCTCCTCTTGGAGACCCCTCGGCGTCGGACCCCTGCTTTTCTTTTCTTCCAATTCTCTTCCGTTGCATCACGCCATGCTCTTTGTTCCAAACTCTACCATCATCCGTCTATGTTTTCCTGTACAACTCTCTTGCTTCCTTGTTGCAACACCGCATTCTGTATCCGCTTCGTGAGATCGTACTCAGGCTGGGTCAGTATGGCTCTCCTCCAAGTGATAGCCAAAGTAGGTAAATATGAGATCTTCATTGTGTGTCCATTTTGTTGCAGTACAGAAAGAAAAGAGAAGACGATCAGAAAAGACTTGATAGATCAAAGAACGAAACTGGGAATAGAAGAAAGGGTAGACTAAGAGGAAAGAAAAAGGCGATCTAAAGACGTCAGAAATCTAGTTCGCTGGCGTGGTCGCGTTGTTCTGCCCCGTCAACGAGGTCAAAAAATAGTGGAAGTCGATCGGGGAGTTGTTTAAGCCATAAGTGTAGATGAACCTCGAGGCCAAGAAACTGGAAAAGATCGAGTGCGCGTAGGTAGGGGGTAATCGAGCGGTGAGGGGTTCGAGACCAACTTGATCGACGAGAACCTTGGGTAAAGCTCGAGCCATGACGGCTTGACGGAGGTGCGCGTCATCGTAGAGGGAGGATTCTTCGAGCTCGTTCTGCAACTTGATGAGCGATTGCGAGAGTTGGTCCGAGAGGAGCGTGTAGGGCGTTCCGGTGCGTTCATGTTCGGCCCAGATGGTGTTGAATTCCACGGTGGCGTTCGCCGAGATGGATTGTTGGATCGAGCGCGTGTAGTTGAGGTAGAAGTCGCTGAAGCCGGAGCCGTTGGGCGATGTCATCAAGTCGATGAAGGAGGCGTCATCGAGTGACATGCCCGCCAAGACTTCGAGCGAAGACGAGGTGACACCACCCTTGTTCGCCGACGAATCACGGAACAAGATGACACCCTTCTTCTCGAGTTGCAAGCGTGCTGATTGGGTGACGAACAGGTTCGCACCTTCGACGAGGTACTTGAAATTGGGCACACCTTCGGAATCCCACAGCTTGGACACGTTATTGACATTGACGGACTCGGGTCGACCACCGCAGGGAACGAGGATGTCGGCCTTGTAGCGCAGGTGAGCACCGTTTCGGAAGTCCGTGCCATCGGCCACGACCTCGCCAGAGGGCAGGGTGATGTCCCGGTCGTCGACGAGGATGCGGTAACCGTCCTTGCTGAGCTTAGACGCGTCAAAGTTGGAGATCATTTGACGCGCACGGGCGAGGCGGATCAACTCGGCGCGGTCGAGACCCTGAGGGTCATGGATTGTACCACTGCCGTCGATGATGGTGATCGTCTTGTCCTTGCTGAGCAAGATCTCGTCTGGTAAAGGTAAGATAAGCGGAATGGCAGGTCAGCATACGCTCGAAGGAGAACACACCGCACGAAAGTTCACAACTCACTCGATCCGAGATCACCATCGGGCCCACCAGTCTGGACCTTGGTGACTTCCTCCTCCTTGAGGCCAAGTTTTCTATAGATGCCGGTTGTGTACGCCCTTACGGAGAGCGAGGTCATACCGAACGCATCGTGTGGAATACCACCAAGCGTCGCTGCCGTCTTTCCAGTCGAAAACGATTTCCACCAAGGCGCTCCACGTTGTCGAGCATGGTTCGCGGTCCAGTCCATCATATCGGCCGTGCCTTCATCAGGACCGAAGAAGAGGATCTCGGGCTTCTTGTACAAATCGACGACGGTCTCCTTGATACCGGGGGATTGACCAGGCAAGAGCAAGTCGATAATGGCGTCGACGTACTTCTCGAAGCACGCTCGAGGATTTGCCCCAATGTCGGGCAAGATCGTTCCCTTGGATCCACCTTCGGGGATATCCTTGTTCTTGAGCGCTTGCGTCGTCGCGAGACCGTAGTTCTCGTCGAAGAGGTTGCGCTGGTTGATCGAGTAGGCTTCTCGGTTGCGCGACATGACGAGACGAATACCACCTCGGGCGACGTCCTTCATGCGCAAGTGGAATCCACGGAAACCGTCACCGACGACGAGGAAGAGACCGTAGGCCGGGGTGGGGTATTCCGAAGCAGGCAAGAAGCTAGGGTCAAGTCGGAACGAGATGGCGACCTTGGTCGGCGTGAAGAAGTTGGTCTTAAGGATCGCGTTGTTGAAAGTGACGAACGACTCGAGGATCTGCGCGTCGTGTTTGTTGAGCACGTTTTTCTTGATATGGACGAGGAGCTCGTCGCTGGTCAAGACGGCGCCGGTCTTCAATCGGGCGTACGAAAGCGTGGGCATGACCTGGTTCGGGGTGTGCACGCTGTAGTAGTGCGTCATCGCGAACGAGATGTAGAGCAGACGAATAATCTCGGGGTAGGCTTGCAGGGTCTCGAGGATCGATGCTCGTGTGAAGGTTTCTTGACGGAAGCGGGCTCGAATGTCGGACAAGACTGCGGCTTGGGCCGAATCGTTCTCGTCGAGCAGGTCCTTGAGCGCGGCGTATGAGGGCCCGAGGCGGTTGAGGAAGTGCTGCGCAAAGATCCAGCCAGAGTAGGCGTAGGCAGCCTCTTGGACGGCGAGCTTCGAGTGGGCTTCAAATAGGGGGTTGTTGGGGAGTACGTCTGCGAACGTACATCGCCACGATCAGCACGGGGAAAGCCCAGAGCAATCAAGGTGTGCTGGACGCTCACAGATGAGCGAAGCCTCCTTCGTGATTTGCAAGATACTGGCCTCGACGGGAGGACCGGAGAGAGGGCTCAGGTAGAGCGAGATGATGGTGACACCGTTGGAGAAGCTCTCTATAGTACGGGATCAAGGGACCAAGAATCAGTTTCTTCAGACGAAGTCTCTGGATCGCCAATCTCGCACCTACCGACGTATTTGCGCGTGGAGTAAAAGTTGTACGAATGGTACAAGTCGGACAGGGCCGAGAAGAAGGATCGGGTTCCTCCCATCTTGTAGGCAATCACGATACGGCGCTCGCGAGAGGCCTCGACTTCGTAAGCGGCCACCACGGGTCCCATTCTGTCATTGAAACGAGTCGACGTCAGTTCCACGCATTGAACGATAAAGGGTCGAAGAAGTTACTAACCTCCTAAGAGCCTCGTCCATCGCCTGTTGGTAGATCTCGAGCGTGTAAGGCGTGGCCTTGTCCAAGAAGCTCTTGTCGGACACGCGCTTGATGTCAAGCTTGCTCTTGGCCTCTTCCTCGGTCGGGATCGGTTCGGCGAACTCGCATTTGGACATGAAGTAGCAACGCAACTGTTGGGCGACGGTCGCGGTCGAAGAGACGTTCCCCGCGGCGCGGTAGGATTCGAGACGCCATGCGGACGAGGCGGTGGACTTGTCGAGGTAGTCTCGGTCGATGCGTTGTTCGTACTGCGGGCCATCGACAATGGAGATACCCGGAGGAGAGGTGTAGATGAAGGTGGCGTTGCTCTGCAGAAAGGTGGAGTTGAGTCAGCTCATGGCGCTCTCTCAAATCTAGGCGCGACCCGTGACCCGTCCGCCTCGTGACCTGGCCCCTGGGGAGGCCGATCCTTTTCCAGCCCGAGGTGGGGTTCAGTCTTGTGGTACCGGCATCCGAAAAACTCGCCTCTGATTCCTTCTCAAGCTTGATTTCTAGGTAGTCCTGGTGAGCGGCGTGGGCTTGGACTTTGGCACCGTAGAGAGACTGTGGTGGGGAGATGAGCGAGCGTCGAGGCGGACGGCGAAGCCACGGTGAGCGAGGTGGGGCCGTCGGAACACGAGGTTGAGACGAATCGATCACGTGGACAAGTGAAAAGCGCGTTTGAGGCAATGTCAGTGAAGCTGCTCAAAGACTGATGATAGGCCTTTGTGATGCACGTTCGAAACACCGCCAATCTTGAAGTTACAACGCGTGGGAACGGCTCGGTTATCGTTAACAGGGGGGCAAAGGCCCCCATCCCCCCTCCCCACTTGCGGAAACTATAACCCCACCAATCCCCATCGCGGCACGGAAGAGAACGAAAGCAAGTCGCGGAAGTACTGACCTCGACGTGATCCGCGCACGTCTCGGGCGACTCCTTCATAAAGTAGCCATTCTCGATGCCGAGGGAGGTGTAGAACCACGCGACCTCGCCTTCGACGAGCGGCTCGGGGATGAAGCCGTTCTCGCGGCAGATGGCGAGCACCTGCTGGCGCTGTTGGTCCTTGCCTTCAAAGATGACCTGCGGGGATATATGAAGACGTTTCAAGAGTCAGTTCGAATGAGTTTTAGGTGGTGCCCAGCCCTGCGCGGTGAGGCACGTGATACGGTTAAAGGCCCCTTGTGGCCCCATTTGAGGGGGAACGGTCACCTGATGATGAACGAACGGACCTTTGAATAGCCTGGTTCATCGCGCGAGATGGTATGGCTAGACGGCGACGGCGTGCGCGTGATGTCGAGCGAGGCAGCAAGGTGGGCCAAGGGGCTAAGTCCCGTCATGATAGGTGTAAAGTAGCGGTAGGGGGAAAGTGGTGTTGGGGTAGGGGCTAGTACCTGGGAAAAAGGGAGGGAAGGGAAGAGGGGAGAGGCAATTTCAAGGAAGCATCGATGAGCTTCGACTTGACCCGACGAGAGCGGTGCCCTGCCGCCAGCGGAAACTCACCTCGAAAAGTCAAAAAAGGGCTGTTGCACCAACCAAGAGGAGAGAGGTATTCCACGACGGCCTTCGAAAAAAAAATTGGTCAAACAAAAAAGAGGAGAAGAAGAGACGAAAGTTTGCGAGGTTAGGCCTTCGTGCTCTTCGTTCGCCGAGCGGAAAAAAAAAGGCGGGGTTGGTCAACTTGGTGCGGCGTCGCGATGTCCTCGTGACGTGCTTGCTGAGTGGGTGCCACTACTCGAGCACTCGAGCCAGCGCGCTGCTCGGCAAAATACGGGCGGCGGGCCGATCGGCGCGATAGAAGCCTCAACGAACCGAGCCTCGCCGAAAATTGGGCTCGTCTAGCTTTCGTCCTCCAAGCAAGTCGTGTCAGATTAGGATTGTTGAGCAGGTCAGCAGACCACCCTTCGAGGTTGAGCATTTGCCAGCCACAAATGCTCCGTTTCGGACGGGTTGGCCGGCGAGAGTGTATGCCCCAAAATTAGCCCTGTCCCCCGCAGACAGCACCGGGCGCTACCGGGCGTTCACTGTCTTACAATTACAGAGCTGGCAAGACAGCTCTCCTCGCACGCCCACGCCATGTCCAAGACAGCTCTAGTCATTGGTGGATCGCGGTGAGATGAACCTTGAAGAAGTTCCTCCTCCCCCTCCTCCGATGACTGACTGTAGACCCTAATCTCGTGTTTTCCCGGTGGAGCTCAGCGGTCTCGGATTGTCCCTCCTCGAGCACCTCCATTCCAAAGGCTACGAAGTCGTGACGACCGTCCGTTCCCTCCCCGAGTCCCCTCTCGAATCCATTCAATACATCCCCAACATCGACCTATCCCTTCCCGGGGCATCCGCCTCCACGCTCACCTCCGCCCTGCGCCCTTCAACCGAGTTCGATCTCGTCATCGTCTCCGCTGGCTACTTCAAGGATGATACCTTGCAGACGTTGGAATGGGAAGAGATGAACAAGATGTTTCAGATTTGTGCGATTGCTCCGGCGTTCATTGTGGGCGAGTTGGTGAAGCAGAGGTCGATTCGTCAAGGGGGAAAGGTTGTGCTTGTGACGACTGAGGGAGGATCGATTGGGCTTAGGACCAAGGAGGAAGGCGGAGGCAATTACGGTCATCATGCTTTCAAGGTGAGCTAAAGGAACACTCTCTTATCTCACCTGAGAATCTTGCTCACGACCCACCACCCGCCCTCTCTCTCAACCCAAAAGGCCGCCGCCAACATGGTTGGCAAACTCCTCTCGATCGACCTAGCCAAGCAAGGCATCACCCTCGTCAACATCCATCCAGGATTCATGAAGACCGAAATGACCGCCAACATTGGGTACGACAAGTTCTACGACGAAGGTGGGGCCGTTGAACCGGAGGAAGCGGCGAAAAGCTTGGTCGAATTCGTCGAGAAGCATGTTGATGAGTCCAAGAATGGCTCGTTTTGGGCGCCGAGGGGACCAAGGTGAGCTTCGTACATCTTTGCCGAGGGAGCAAGAGTGTGAACTGACTTGTGCTTTCTGTCGTGGCCCGACGAAGGGACGTGGGTCAAGCTAAACGAGTGCTCGGAAAGGATCTGCCCACTCCACTCGAACTTCCCTGGTAGCAAGTGGACCTTCAATCGTGCAGTACCCTCTGCAACCCTACGAACGTGTTCCTGCTTCTTCTTCGCCCTACAAGTCTGTATCCAAAGCCGGTCCTCACGTCAAGTGTTGCCATATCATACATCGTCAAATTCCTTCGTACGCGACCAAATTTCGTTTCCCTTGAGAGCGAATCATCACACCGTTCCTGATCATTACCAATCTACACGCTTCCAATCCAATCCTCGGACACAAAGCTACATTATTTCCTTCTTTCCCCATTCTCCATAACCGTATCTCCCGCCGCCCCACCCCCACCCGTCGCCTGAGCCATCGCCAACGCCTCCCTCTGAGCCCTCCTCGCCTTCTTGGACTCATACTCATGCCATTCCCCTTTGACCAACCTCAACACATCCGGGAATTCAGCCCTCGGTTCTTCAGTTGTGAAATACCTCATCTCCAACGCTTCCTCGGCAGTAGGTCTCGTCGAAGGGTTGAGACTCAATAGTCTTTCGGCCAATTCGAAAGCTCCTTCCGTGAGATGATGAGAAGCGAAGGTTTCACGAAGCGTAGAGGGTAGTGTTTGGGAGGGCTTTACGAGTTCGTACCAGGGGAGTTCTTGGACTTGGGGCCAGAGTGTGGGGGAGGGGGTGCCGAGGATGGAGAATATTACTTCGAGTTGATGGATCTCGTCTTGGCCTTGGAAGACGGGACGGCGGGCGAAGAGCTCGAGGAAGATGCATCTGAAGGGGGTGGAAAGCGAGAGATTAGCCTCAGAAGCGTGTGAAAATCAAAGTATCACCGTGACAGGACCGATCACTTACCCTGCAGACCATACATCGACCTCCGCACCATAAATAGTCGCACCAAACAGCAATTCAGGCGGTTTGTACCACTGCGTAATGACCCGATTCGTATAATCGTTGCCCCTCCCTTGGGCATAGAACCTCGCGAGTCCGAAATCGGCAATCTTGAGCTCGCCATCTTTGCTGATGAGCAAGTTGGAGCCTTTGAGATCGCGGTGTAGAACGCCTCGACGATGAACGAAGGCGAGACCCGTGAGAAGTTGGTGCATGAGATGCTTGAGATGTGCGGGGGTGAAGGTGATGGAAGGGTGAAGCAGAACCCCCGTAAGATCGTGGTCCATGTATTCGAACACCATGTACACATGACCTACAGATCAAAAATTCGTTTGGTCAGCCCCAGTTCGCTCCACTCGCAGCCCATCAATGAGATAGCCCAACGTGCCTTTCGAAACCATCATCTCCAACAGATTGACGACATTGGCGTGCCTCAAGCTCTGCAGCAACTTGATCTCCCTCACGGCCGTGATGGGGAACCCATCCTTTTCCGCCTCCATTCTAATCCTCTTTAAAGCGACCAAAGCGCCAGTCTCGGTGTTTCTCGCCTTGTACACCTTTCCGTACGTCCCTTCACCGACTTGGACCAGGCATTCGTAGATTTCCGTGGGTGGTGGAGCGGTTGGAACGACGGGAACATCAGGAGCGGCGGCTATCTTGAGGTCGTTGCCAGTCGATGGTTCATCCCCTTCAGCGAGTGTCGAAGCCGTCGGAGGCGTCGTCGCTCGCGAGCTGCGTCGATCCGTCGAAGGCGGACGACGTCTTCTTGAATCGTCATCATTCCTCCGGTAGGAGTCGTCTCGCCTCTTGTAATCATCCCCGTCGTCGCGTCGAGAAGAGTAGCGATAGCCTGTATCCGATCTATCATTGTACGACCTCGACGGCCGATCCTCGGAGCCGACATCGGTCCTACGGTCCCGCGAACGATCCATGTCCTTGTCCTCATGCGACGATGCTCCGTTCTTCTCCGCCCCACGTTTGTTATAGTCCCGATAATCATCTTGGCCGCGTCCACCAAACGAACCCCTCCCTCTTCCTCGTCCCCTCCCTCGTGCGTATACGAACTCGCGATCCTCCGTCCGTCGTCGAGTCTCGAAATTCTTCTTCGACGTCGTCGTACTCGATCGATCATCATCGTCATACCTCCCTTCTTTTCGATCATCAAACTTGCTTCGCTCACGATCCCGATCATGATCACGGTCGCGGGCCCGATCTCTTTCGTGGTCTTGTTCGCGTTCACGATCGTCGTATCGCGACGTCCTCGACGTCATTGGAGACGTTCTCGAATCGGTCTTGCCGCCTCGTGCAGGGCCCCACGACCTGGTCTTGGTCGATCGATCCTTGTCGTACCCATCGTCCCTTTCACTTTGCCTTTCCCTCTCCCTCGATGTGAACGATGCTCTCCGGCCCTTGGACTCGTTCCCACTCCATCGCTTCCTTCCATCCTCCTCCTCGTCACTTTCCCGATCCTTCGGTTCCCTCCTTCTATCTTTCATACTCCTCTCATCCTCTTCATCATCATACTTCCTCCTCTTCTCCTTCATATGCCTCGCGCCCCACCCATCATCCCTGTCATCCTCCTCCTCCTTCCTCCTCCGTTCCTTCTTCTCCCTCTGCGCACCCACATCCTCCCTTATGCGTCTCGAACTCGTCGTTGAATCCGCATCGCTCGGGCGTCGTCGTCTTGTACCCTCATCTCTCTCCCGTTCGCGCTCCCGTTCTCGCTCTCGCTCTCGATCCCACCGGTCCCTCTCCCTTTCCTTCTCCTTCTCTCTCTCGCGCTCCCTCTCCCGAATCCTTTCGCCGTCCCTCTCATCATCCGCGCCTCTCTCTGCTTCATCATCACCTCTCTTCGTCCTCTTCCCTTCCCAAATTTCGTCCTCCGAATCCGCGGGAAAGAACCTCTTGACCTGCCCCGCTTTGGTCATCGAACCCATTCCCACCGCGGCTCCCGTGCCGGCCCCACTCATCCCACTTCCAACACCGTTCGAAGCCAAAATCGACCCTGCTCCATTCGAAACTTGGAAAGTATTGGTCGGGGAAGTAACTTTGAGTGAAAGGGGTTGACGATGGGTCGTTTGTAATGGTTCGCGAGAGGGGGTGCGCTGCATCGATGTTGAGGGTGACGAGGTACTAGGGTGAAGAGGTTCAATGTCCATAGAGTCGGGGATGGCCGACCTCCTCGTCGTCGTCGTCGTCGTCGTCGTCGTCGTCGTCGAAGGAAGAGGATCGGATTCCCTCGACCTCTCTTCCCACTTGGGCTCGACAGACCTCTCCTCCCTCACCGTACGATCCGTCTGCCTCCTCTCCCTCTCTTCTTCGTCTTTCCTTTCCTCCTTCTCCCTCTCCCTCTCCCTCTCCCTCTCCCTCCAACTCCCATTCTGCGTCCTCGCCCCCGCCCATCCCTTATCCAACCCCGCCCCCGAACCCGCAACACCGCTCTTGAACCCCCTCTCACTCTTCAAACTCGACCCATACTGATCCCTTCCATACCCCTTACTAATCGAACCATTCGATCTCGAACTCAAGTTCGCGTTGGCGTTCCGAGCATGATGAATCATTTTCGGCCTAGGTGCTGAAAAGAAAGCTTTAGGTTCGGAAGAAGGGACGTTTTTTGATTCCGTATAGGTTGAAGTGGGTTCATTTTCCTCCGTTGCTTGGGGTTGGGTACAGTTCGGATCTATACGTCGAGAAGGATGGTGATGATCGTATCGTTTTGATGAAGAGGAAGAAGCGGGTGAAAGGGAACGTCTTTTAGGTGCGTTCGAAGAGGTCGTGGATTTGGGAGGTGGAGGAGGTCGAGATGGTGGAGATCGTTCAGGACTGGGGCTGGAGGGAGGTGAGCGAGATGAATCGCGCAAGTCTCGGCGGGAGCGAAGAGGTGGGGAAATAGGTCGGGCTGGTGGTGGTGGTCGGTCACTGTAAGGATTTACGGGCAACGATCAGTCCTTCCCGCGGGGAGGGAAAAGGCCAGACATGCGAGACCACAACTTACGAATCGGATCCGCTCGGTCGGGATACGTTCTGCTCTGCATCAATTTCCTTCCGACGTTGCACAGGATAAAAGGGCCTCGAAGTCGAAGTCAAAGTCGACAAAGCCGGATCGGCGGGGTAAGTTTTCCTTGAGGTCGGGTTGAAGTTGTTGTTGCTCGAAAACGTTGGCGGCTGTCGATTCGGACGGGTCGGAGGGGGCGCATCGATTGATCTTGGTCGATCGTGCTTGTGATAGTCGTGGTGGTGTCTGGAAGGGTGAGTGCGGGTAGGTGAAGTATCGTAGCGTCTAGAAGACGCGACGGGTGCTCGATTCGAGAGATTGGAGTCACGCTCGTCGTCGTCGCGGGCGCGTTTGGACGAGTCGTACTGAGCCGCTGCGGTCGAACGAGACGTCGACGAACGGCGTCGATCGTCGTTCGTGGCTACACCTCGACGTGCACTGCGACTCGTCTCTCGATCGTGCCTTCGCTCAGAATCACGATCCTCATTCGTCGTCGAAGTCACCACCCTCCATTTCGCCGACCCCGCCGAGGCCGAGGCTGAACCGGTCGCACTCGTCTTGGAGTCACGCGCACTAATCGAATGCTCTTCGTACCTCTTGCCTCGATCGTAAGACGAAAAGTGACGAGCTTTATCAAGCGCCGTCGAAGACGATGAGGACGACTTGTAATTCGAACTGCTCGTAGCAGTGGTAGTGGTCGCGGTGGCGGTGGCGGTGGCGGTGGCGGTGGCGGTGGCGGTGGAGCGTTCTTGCCGGGTTGCCCAACCTCGATCTTGCGAAGGTCGGTCGAACGAGGACATGGTTTGTTGAACCTAGAGGGTCGAGGCTGGGCCTGGTTCGGACTACGGGTGGTGCAAGAAACGGGGGTGGAGGTGGAGGGACGATCTGCGATGGGAGAAGGAGAGCGCGCGAGTCAGCTATGAGGAGGATGCGGTGTGGGTGGTGAGGGAGGGGATGTACGTGATCAAGTTTGAAAAAAGATCTGCAACGCGTGATGAAAAATGAAAAACCGTAATGCGACGTGAGGTGAAAGTGACTCGAGCTGAGTTGGAGGCTGGGAGGTGGATGAAGGTGATGGTGATGGTGATGGTGATGGTGGGATGGATCAACTTTTTTGAGGATGGTCCAAGCTCGTAATGCGGACCAGCCTATTAGGTGATGGGGGAGCAGCGACACGTAGACAGTCTCGATCCAGACTGCTTCAGTCACCGTTCCTGGGTGAACAGACAGGAGATGCACGGACAGGCCTCTCGAACGAAGCAGCTGTGGGCTGAACGGAGGCGAACGATCGGAAAGAGAAAGACGGAGATGGAGCGACTGAAACAGCGCGCTCGTGCTCTCTCTCTTTCTCTCTATTCTCTCCTCCTTATTACCAGCACCGATACGACATGTCCGCTCTGGTCGGGTATGCGTCCTCTTTGGAAGCGAGCAGTGATCACGAGGAGGAGATGCAGCAAGTCTCCGTGCAAGTAGACGAACCAGTATCGGCTCAACCACCCGTAGACCCACCAGCACCAGCACCAGCACCAGCACCACCAGCATCGGCAGACGCACCACTTGAACAAGCTGCTCCTACACCATCTTCCGCACCACCAGTCGTAGCATCAGAACCGCCTCAAGCTGAAGAAGATGTCAAAGATGATCAAGACGAGGATCAAGATGAGGATGAGGATGAGGATGATGACGACGACGACGACCTGACGCCTGAACCGGACTATTCGTTCGCCTCACCACCACCGCCACCACTACTCGACACCAACGGTCACGGTCACGGTCACGGTCACGCCGAGGACGTTGAGCAGGAGCAGGAGCACAAGCCACCACAAGACCACAACCACGACTACGAAGAACAAGGAGAAGAGCCTACAAAGCTGAAAGCCACCACAAGAATACACGAACTCGATATCGTACAACAGGTCCGCTTCTCCACCTTCTGAGAACTCTCGGACCACCAAGCTGACCCTGTCACGCGCCATGAGCCCCGAATAGGACATTGCCAAGCTACTTCATCTCGCCGGGTGCACCTTGGCCGGTCTCGACCCCGAACCCAATTCGAATCTGGACCCGTCGAACGAGAAGCATAGGCCCATCCCCGAGGACAAGAAGGAACGCTTTGATCACTTTGCTCAAGCCTACTTCACAACTCTCAATGTCCGTCTGTCGGCAAACAAAAAACTTGACCCTCTTTGCATTTCAGCACTCTGACAGGTTCTTTAAACCCTTTCCTCTACCTACAGGACATCCAACTGTCTCTTCGGACGAGCATCCGCCATCTCGCGCTATCGAAACCTTCCCTACAAGCTCTGCTCGATCCCAACTATGCCTCGCTCCTACCGACTCAGGCATTGGAACCAGGTCAATCGAGCATCGCCGCGGGGGGGGTCGCCCATCGGTCGCGTATTGACCCTCTACCGTTGACCAAGTCGATTCCCAAATGGACCACACGGGACGCGCAGGCGACGAGTGCGGGTGGTGTCGAGGAGGATGGGTCGATGAGATTGAGTGTCGCGGCGAGGGGGTTACAGGCTGAGGCTTGGCGTGATTTGGCCCGAATTACCAACGCGGGCCAGGACCCAATGAAAGAGTGAAGGAACTGATGCCTTTTTAGTAGTACATGTTGTAAAAATTAAATCAGATACGGAACAGACCTGATGGCTGCCAATAAATTCCTTCCTGCCGAGCTGATGATGAAGACTGGCAGGCCGGTCGAGTCAGATTTCTGGGGCGCTTACGGCCAAAGGCGCATTGCGTTGTCTCGCCCTCATTCCAAATCGAGCGTCCTGCGCCGTCCTGCGCTCGTCGAAGGTCGTCGATGCACAACCACACTGCAGCGGCAGGCCGCGCCACCCCGCCGGACAGCTCTTGGCTCTCTCCCCTCTACATCCATCCCCTCCCTTCAGCTCACCACTACACCCATCATGTTGAAGTTGACCTTGCTCGCTACCTTATCGACCTTGCTGGCGTTGAACCAAGGTGTCGACGGTGCCGTGTTCAAGTGAGTTGCAGCGTCGAGCCGATACGATTCTCACGGCGGTCGATCATCGTCCGAGCTCAGCTCCATGCGGGCGGGCCAGCCGTCGGTCGGCCTGCCTCCCCCGCCACCGCCGGCGCGCGCGGGGTTCGATGATGATGCAACCCGAGCCAGCCAGATCGCTGACGACGACCCAAACCCCCATCCTCTACACTACGCTGTATGACCCACTCCTCACACTCCCCATTCCCCATTCCCCACCCATAACTCCACCCTTGCAGACTCCCCCTACACAAACAGAAACACACGCACCACACCCAACTCGGCTCTGCCTCGACCCTGGGCGACAAGTACATCGCCCGCTACAACGCCAACAACCGCGCCGCCCGAATCCAAGCCGCGCCGCAGCCGCATGCGAACCAGCTTTCGTTCAAGGTGCAAAAGGATGAGGAGCAGGAGTTCAATGATCAGATGGTCAAGGGCGGGCATGGGGTGCCTCTGACGAGTACGTAGGATCAATCGCTTGTTCTTTCACACCCTTCGAGTTCCCCGATTACGGCGGGCGCGGCTGGGGAAAGGCATCATATCCGGACGCGGCCGACGTCGCCCCCCACCTGTCCCCCGCCTCCCCTCGCTCGAACCCCTTCCCCGATGATCCGTGCGCTTCCGAGCAATCCGACTGACCTCGATGTGTGACTTCCACAGACTACGCCTCGGCGCAGTACTTTGCCGACATCACCCTGGGCACTCCTCCTCAATTGTTCAAGGTCATCCTCGATGTAGGTCGAAAGTTGGGACCCTCCCGAACCCAGGTTGGAAGCCTAAAATAACCACGAGTCGTCATTCTACTGCCGAACAGACCGGATCGGCCAACCTTTGGGTCCCTTCAACTCGCTGCAACAGCATTGCTTGCTTCTTGCACTCGAGTGAGTTCAAGTGGACAGATTTCGATGACCTGGAGATTGACCGCCTCCTTGCTCTGCAGAGTACGATGCCACCGCCTCGTCGACTTACAAGGCCAACGGCACCGAGTTTTCGATCCAATACGGCACCGGTTCGCTCGAAGGTGTCATCTCCAATGACGTCCTCACGATCGGTGACCTGATCGTCAAGAAGCAAGACTTTGCCGAATCAACCTCGGAGCCCGGTTTGACCTTTGCGTTCGGCAAGTTCGACGGTATTCTCGGTCTCGCTTACGACACCATCTCGGTCGACCATGTCACCCCTCCTTTTTACAACATGATCAACCAAGGCTTGTTGGACGACCCCGTCATGGCTTTCTACCTCACCACCGAGGAACAAGGCTCTGTCGCGACCTTTGGTGGTGTCGATTCGTCCCACTACAAAGGCAAGATCGACTATGTCCCCGTTCGCCGCAAGGGTTACTGGGAAGTCGAGTTGGAATCGGTCCGATTCGGTAAGGAGACGCTCGAGTTGGAGAACACGGGTGCGGCCATCGACACCGGAACGTCCTTGATCGCTTTACCTTCCGACGTCGCCGAAATCATCAACAAGGAAATCGGCGCGACTAAATCATGGTCGGGCCAATACACGGTCGATTGCGCGACGATCCCCAACTTGCCTTCCATGTCGCTCCAGTTTGGAGGCAAGCACTACGAACTGTCCGCCGAGGACTACATCCTGCAGGTTTCGGGGACGTGCATTTCCAGTTTCACCGGGTTGGACATTCCGGCTCCTTTAGGCCCTATTTGGATCATTGGCGATGTCTTCTTGAGGAGGTACTACACCGTTTACGACTTGGGCAAGAACGCCGTTGGGTTCGCCGAGGCTCGTTAAGCTTCGAACGCGAAAGCTTGCTCTTTTTTCTGAGCACCCACCTCACACATCATAACCTTTCGCAACCTCGGCTCTTCGTGGTTTCGTATCTTTCCTTTTGATCTCTTCTCACCTATTCAGACCTTCTTGAAACACCTTTTCACTGCTCATTCTGCCTAGTCCATCCCCCAAACAGCCACGTCAACCGAGAGTTTAAAAACCTTCCCTTCCCTTTCCAAACCCTGAACCCTCAAAACAGTGAAAGCAATCCCACAACCCCCCTGACGCGGGAACCCTAAAAGAACCCTCTCACCTCCGAAGCGATTCCCTTCAATTCGTTCCAACCCACCCACCAATCTTCCTCGAACTTTTCCACCCCAAACTTCCCTGCAGCTTCCCTAGCCCTTTTCCTCATCTCCTTCCTCTCCTCCTCCTTCATGGAAAGGATTTTGAATAATTGGGAAGCGAATTCTTGGGCTGATTTGGCGTGAAATCCGGTTGGTTGACCGGTCGGAGAGGCGGTTACGATGTCTAGTAAAGGACCGGCGGAGGCGTGTACGAGGGGGATCAGGCCGGCCGCCTGAAACAGAGACACGCGCACACACGCGCACACACACACACACACACACACACACACACACACGCATATAAAGGGGTGAGAAGAAACGATTAGTTTCGTCTTCGTGAATAGAACGTCAGGATTCAAGTCAAGGAAGGGGTCAAGAGAAAACGTACCATGAATTCAACCACCGTGATCCCAAAATGCTCATCGACCATCGTATGTAAACCCGTACCGGCCTTGGCCAAATAATCCCTCTTCAACACATCATAAGAAGCGTTCACCACGAATTCCACATTCCTTTCCACACCGAATTTTTTCGCGAGTTCGCGCAACGTTTCAACGCGTTCTTTGTCGGATGTGTGGCGTACTGAACCGGCCATGATGAGTTTTATGGTTGAGCGAAGGGAGGGGTCGAGGTGGAAGAGATGGGAGAGCGTTTCGAGTTGCACGGGATGATCTTTCTCTGGTCTGATGAGAGAGAAGTGTTGGGAGGGTTAGATCGGGCTCACAGGGGCCACAGAATATCCGTGGTGTGAAAGGATGGGGGGGGGGGGGACTGACCGGAATTGAGCTAGGGAAAGAATCGTGTGCGGTTCTCTCGGTTCCAAAGGTAGCGAAGAGAGGGAAACGGTATCGCACGGTGGGTACACGATCCGACTTGTCCGGAACCGTTTCGGAACAGGGACAGAAGTCGACATCGTGGTTGTCGTCGAGGGAACTGTTCGCTTTCGTATCTTCGTTGTCGCATCGGTTCCCGTCGATGTTGTTGAAGCGACAGCCGAGTCGTTTGGAGGCAATTCGGGCTCGACGTCGTCCCGATACCCGAACGGCTTCAGGAGATGATCGATGTGATTCTTCGTCCAGGTCGAGTTGACCATCAGCACCGTCGACTGCCTAAGACAGATCGAGTAAAGTTCGGCGAAAATGACGTAGTATCTATCAAAAAAAAAAATCGAGGTTAATAAGAGGAAGAGGGCCCTGGGAAGTCCGAGAGTAGCAACGTACAAAAGTTTAAGGTTCGTCAAGACAGCACTAGAAGCAACGAGGCTTGTATTCGTATGCCCTTGCTTTCGCTCCGAGACCCGTCGAAGCATATCGGTGCTGATCGTAGGATAGTGGGTGTACGACCCGACTGGTATCCTTCCTAGATGCCTAATCAGAGGGTAGGTGAAGGCGTAGCCCATCGTGTCTGGTGGATAAATCGCGTGTGAGCTCGGGTTAACCAACTCGGCTCGGATTCCCGGCGAACTGACCTATCCAAATATCGGGTATCAACCCACCCGTCCCTAGTCCCTGCCACGCGAGGATGACGGACCCCAAGGATTGGCCCAAGAGCGTGAAGCGAGGCCAAGTCGAGTCCTCGACCAAATGTCGGGAACCGAGTCGGACAAAGATCAAAGTTTTGGGTTCCAAGGCGATCCCGAAACGATCCTGTTGGCAAACGATCGAGCGTCAGCGTCATCACGAACGTTACTTTTCGGCGTCCAAAGTCGGATATCCTGACCGCGATGAGATGTTAACTGACCTTGACTTTAGAAATCATCGAGTCCTTGGTCACCCGTTCCGGCCTTGCTCTGTGCCCGGCTCCCGTAGTCGGAGCATCTTCATGTTCAGCCGTCAGATCACCCGTATACACCACACAGATCAAGTCGGGCTCCTCCCTCTGTAAACAAGCGACTGCGGTCCATAACACCCTTTCGCCTCCCCCACCGGCGTTACTGATGGGTCGCAAGGAGAGAGGCCACGTCATAGGCAGAATCAAGGATCAGCTCCCGGACGCCCTAGAGGGTGCTTCTTGGTCATTCGCATGACGTACCAATAAGGATGAAAGAACGCCACAATTCTCGTCTTCCTCACGACCTCAAGATCGACGATCCCTATCGTAGCCAGTGCGATCCTCCGTCTCCGTTCATTCGTCGCTCTCAATCGCAGACCGTACACTCCCATGAGGATGTACAGCAAGGACGACAAGATTGGGACAGAGAGGAAGGCGGTGATGATGAGGAGGATGAGCTTGAGGTGTGGTGGGAGGGAGAGCACTAGGCGTAGGAAGGGGTGCATCGCGGTCCCGGCGTCGACGCTCGCTTTCGAGGTGACCGGGACCGAGGAGACAAGAGCAGCAGTGACCGAAATCCGGACCGGCACCTGGCCAAACCTGGCCCGTGCGCGCCGCCGGTTCAATCTCAATTTTTGGATGAAGGTATCAACAACTTACTGCTAAGTTTGCTTCGGACAGTCAGAAGTACTACAAGCACTACACAACATAATTTCACTATCGCACTGCCAGGATGGCTGCAAACGTGGCGATCACGATAGCCGCTGTGATGTCAGAAAGTTGGATCGCTCAGCATCTCGCACGTGATCATATGAAGTGCCACTTTGGACGCAGGCCTTTGTACTGACCAACACAAAACGAGGTGAGAGTGACCGTTCTCCGAGAAGGTGGGAACATAGATTTGGGTTCCTTCATCAACGCCGATTGCACGGAAAAGTACCGATTTGCGCCTGCAGAAATATCCATTCAAGATGTCAGTTGGGCGGGGGGCGCAGCCGGTGTCGCTACATTGCGCCTCATAGCGACTCACCCAATAGTAGAAACAGCAGAGCGAGGCCGATAAACGTCCCACCCTGTATTTGAAGCGCTGTCAGTAAGCAGAAGCGATGAACCGCCAAGAATGGAAACTCACGATCGGCTTGCCCAAATGGCGATACTTTAGCGGATTGCCATTGGTCTGACCTTGCAGAAGCAGAATCTGCTGGGCTTGTTCAAGCACGAGTTGGCGGATGATTTGCAGTTCCTCAGATGCTGCGATGTAGCTTTCATTGCTACTGGCATTTTGCACGACCGCTCGTTCGAGCAGCGAGCGCAGATGTTGAGTCGAATTGGACACGATCGAATTCGAACCAGTCGTGTCGGTGCTTGTCCCAGTCGGGACAGATGTCGACGCCAACCTAAACAGCTGCGTGATGGCGATCCCGATCGACGCCAAACTCAAACTCGTCCTCAACCAAGCCAAGAACGTCCTCTCGTTCGCCAGATGATCCCTTGCAACCGAGCCTTTGTTCTCCAACATGTGCGTCAATCGCCAGTGGGAGCCCTTCGACGCGCTTCGGCCGGCGCCATCGTCGCCTTCGCCTTGGACACGCCGCCTGCGAGTCAACTTGGACATGAATGACCGAGCACCACGCGGCGTTGCTGTCGCTGACTGGGAGGGGTGGGTAGGAGGGCGGTCGCCATTGAGTTCTACAGCGTGGTCGGTCTTGCTATTTGTGACTTGCATCGTGTTGGACATGTTGGCGTCACGTGCGAAGGAACCGTAGGATGGGTGTTGGTCAGAACCGGTCGATCGCTTGGACGGGCCAACCAGCCCCTCGCGCAATTCATCTTTCAGCGCGCACGACTCGGAGGTGCTCATACCCGAAGAAAAATGTGGTCGAGAGATCGGAGAGATTTCGTTAAAGCTGAGCAGGTGGATAGTTGATAATGAGAGGAGACAGACACAGGTGTCCGGGCTCTCTTACTTCAGATTCTATCAGTATCACCCGACCACTGCAATGCTGGCATGACGTGCTCAAAAGCAGCGTGTATGCACTTGTTGCGTTTTCGCGCCCCGCGGCGTCGGCACCTAATCCGGGGAAAGATCGGAATCGCGTGCAGCAGCTTGCTCGGTATATCTTAAGCTTCCCAACATGCTCGTCACCGTTCTTACGCAAGAGGAGAGAGTGAGGGCTGAATAGTGAGACCACCCCGAGTACAATCTCTTTTCCGAATAAGCCTTTCCGAGTTTTGGCAGAGTCATCAACAGTCACTGTTCGAGGAGGTGCAGCCGATGAGACGACAATTGCAATAACATACGAACTTTTACCTTGCGCGTTTGGGCACTGACTTTTGTGAATTGTATCGTCAAGTTGGGAGACCCTGAAGGCCAATAAGGCACACGCGCAAAAAAAAAGCACTTGCAATGGAAGCTTCCAGCGCCAGCCTTTATAGGCAACGCGACCGCAGTTGACCGCGGTGAACCGCGTGCGCCGCCGCTGCCAAAGTCGGCCGCGGTCGCGACTTCGTGCCCGCGGTTGTTCGAGGCTACGGTCGTGACATCGAGACGATGATCCGAACCGAAGTGGGCGCCGCCAGCGAGCCGGTTCAAAGGCAAACGGTGTACATAGGTGCAAGGAGAAAGCAGTCGAGCGGTCGAACCCCTTAACGAGACGATCGGGAGACGGAGGCCGTGGGCCTGGGCCGGGCCGCCTGGCCGACGCGCAAACGGGGGGAAGGCCGCCCCCTTGCGGAGGGGTTTGTTTCTTGGCTCGGGGCAGCTAACCCGAAACCTAACCCCAACTAACCCCAACTGAGGGCCGCCACCCATGTTCGGGGGCGCTGGCGGTGTCCACGGAGTCCCAACTCTCTCTCTTCACCAAATTCAGGCGCGCGCACGCGCTTGAGCTTGAGGCCCGCTTACGGCCCGCTTAGGCAATGAAGTTCGCGAAGTTGGCAGAGGCGTAGGGGAAGTTGGCGGAAAGGTGGGGGACGCACCTGGGAGGACGTTAGCAATGGCCCAGGCGAAGTTAGCAAAAGTCACGTGTTGCCCGCGGCGCGACAATCGCATGGAGCTCTTTCTCAGCCTCCTCTCTACCCTCTCTCTCTGTCTTGATTAATGCCCAACGTCCGCACTCTTCTTCGGACTTCGAATTTATTTTGCCACGTAACCGCGAAATTCGCTCTCAATCGTTGATCCGATCCGATGCTGTTCAGCTTGACTTGAAGCCGATCGAGACGATTTGGCGCGTTCAGCACGCTTGGGCAAGACACGTGACCTAGCACATCTTACACTTTAGGTCGACGAAGGCGCGGAGTTGGGCTGTTATCCAATGCTCAACAACCATCGATCGAGCAAGACAGCCATCAATCGAGCATTACGAGCGCACCGTCCGAATCGTCAGGCTCCGGGCCGAGGACGACGTAAGGAGCGCTCCGCTCCTCCTTCCTCTCATGGTCGCCACACCAGACTGGACGCGCCTCCGCGTCCATGCCATCCACAACTCGATGCACTTGTCTCACGACCTTCAGCAGCACCGTTCATATTCAAGCTCGGGTTAAGATCTTATCCTTATCTACCTCGATGTCACTCATTCATGCGAGGACTCATCCGATCGGTGCTCAACATCTTCATCGAGCTCCTCGTTCTCAGCTCGAGCTCCGCGCAAGCGAGGCGTTGGCCGTCGTACCGATCATAGTCTGAGTGAACCCCAGCTTGTTACTCTAGTTTAAACTGATGCTAAAGTCGAAACATGGCCCTCTCACATCCTTCTGTGTGGTGGCCTTGCCATTCGTTTTGGCGAGCTCTTGGCCTTCTCCGACGATGCCCTGCTCCGAGTCATTCGTCATGACTCCTCGGACGTCGTCATCGACGATCAATCGTCTTCATGCACCCATCTCGTCGACAAGCTTGCATCACACACAGCACAGATGACCCTACATAAATCTCAGAACAAGTGAGGGCCTTTCACTGAACCATCTGCGGGCTGATATCGTGATATCTATAATCACGTGCGAGAGCAGGGTCTCACCCGCCTGAACTTCGACAGGGGTCTCAAGGTGAGCAGCCGTCCAGCTCTCCAGCTGGGTTAGATGGCATATGAGACCAATTGCTCAATAGACGTTCTCAACGTCTCGCGGCGAGATTATTCCGTACGGTTGTAACGGCTGTATTAGGTACAAGACCGCGCTCCGAGTCCCCAGGGACTTCCGCTTCCAATGTCTTTCATGACAGGCGACGGCCCTCCGGAAGGGAGTTCAATAGGTACTGGGATACAGGTGCATGGTCTAATAATGGGAGTCGTGCCCGAACTCACAATGTACGCAGGTGGATAAACAGGCGCTTTGGCGCACTTTAGGAAGCGGCGCGCGCTTTTTTTATTTTTTCTTCTTCTTAATATCTAATTCAATTGTATTAAGGTTTAGAAGTTACTGGGAAAGTCGGAGGATGTGTTACATCTACATCTACATAAAATATTGCACGACAAAATAAGGTTCTCAGCCGCGCGCGCACGCGCCGATTCTTTTTCCCCCACGGTCCGGGAGGTGCGGCGGGCGGAGCTCGCAACGACATAACGCAGAGAGGTGGCGCACAGCGCCGCCGAGCCCTAGTACCAGCAAGAACTACATCCTCAATGATTGCCAAAAATAGGAGCGGAAATCGACATATAAAAACTTTGCCTAAAAAACAGAGTTGCACCCAGGTACCTTCTACCTTACTCGTCTGGTGATCACTTCAAAGTTCAAGGTCGCACTGCAATCGAAAGCGCAAGGTTCGAGGCCCTGCGAGGCCTGCTGCCTGGCGCTCAGGCTTCTGGTCAGCTTCAACGCGCGATCGACTCTCAGCCCGAGTTTCTCACCTCCTCGCTCCACTGACTCAGGACTGTAGACCATTCTTCACCTGGCGCTGCCTTGACGGGTGTGTGCATCTGTGCGTGTGCTTGCGAGTGTGTGTGCCAACGAATGCGTGTTATGAACCCGAGGACCTCGACTACTCGCGGCGACGACTCTCGAACTCGACTCTCAACGATCGCAACGCCCGTGCCAGCAGCGGCAGCACCGACAGCGGCTGCGGCTGCGACTGCACCGTCGTCAATGTCGTCGTACGACGGTCCAGCAGTGATGCACATCGTATCGCACACCCACACATCCTCACTCTCATCCGATAGTCGGCGTGGTTCTTCGTCCGGCGTAGCAAGCGGATCCGAAGACTCGTACACGATGCCCGCCTCGGTGCCCATCGCGGATCCCAGCAGCATGACGATCCCGTCGTCGCCTCCGCTCGCTGATTCGCAGGCGTGGAGCGACTGGTACGGAGAAGGCAGCTGGCACCCCTCAATCGCGCCTCCCATCCCCGCCAGTCTGCACGACCTCATCCACGACCCCGATACGTTCCCTACGTCGCCTCAGCTTGATCTCGACGATGTACTCGGTCCCGAGGTCGACCCAGCCGCTGCAGTTTCGACGGGTGAACACGCTCGGGAGGAAGTGTCTCGGGCGGGCACCGCGCCGCGATCCCGACACCACGACGGCGGCGCCGGCGCCGGCGAAGCTGATGTTAACCCTGACATTCAAGAGGGAAAGGACGTCTTGGTCGGTCTGAATGCTTCGATAGGAGCAGGGATGGCAAGGACCGGTAGCTACAACGATGACGACCCCCACCCTGGTTCGTCGCTGTCCATCGTAGCCAGCTCTCCTTCCCTTTCTACGGACGACGGCCGGTCAAGTTTATCGTCGTTCGGCGTCAACTCGATAGCGTCGGGCGATATGGCCGACATCATCAAGCAGTTCCGGACTCGGGGTTACTTGCCGGGCCCGAAAAGTCGGCACGAGGAGGAGCGCATGCGCATCGTCCAAAGGTACGATCTCGAGTCGCCGAAACGACGAGCCGCGGTCGACCGCATCTGTCGCATCGCCAAAGCCTACTTCAACACACATACCATCATCATCACCCTGGTCTTTGAGGGCCACACCGTCTTTGCGGCCGAAGCAGGATTTGACCTTGATGGCGACCCGAGTCTCGAAACGCCCGTGCGCAAGATGCCGATCGACACCTCGCTGTGCACGCACAACCTGGCTCGGATCAGGGACCGGGAAGTTATGATTGTACCGGACCTAAGTAAAGATTGGCGCTTCCGCAACAACGTCAGTCACCAGGCCTTGAGAGTGATCTTGTGGCGGGACGAGACCGACCCTAGAGCCCAAAATGCTGACTCGGATATGCCCTGCATCCATACAGCCACAATCGATTGCCTCTGGTGGTAGACTGGCCTTTTACGCTGGTGCCGCCATTCATTTGCCGACGACCTCAGACTCCCCGGATGCACCTCGAACCCTCCCTGTCGGATCGATTTGCGTCTTGTCCGACAAGCCACGGGCGGCGAATGACTTCAGCGAGGACGACCAGCAGGTCTTAAAAGACCTCAGTTCGCTCGTTGCCGAACAGTTCACTTTGGGCTATGAACAGCTCCGTCGCGATCGAGAACGCCAGCAGACCGAGTTCCTGGGCACCTTCCTCGAGACCACGCTCGTGCAACCCCTCAACTCGAGCGAACGATTGCGCGCCGCGGACGCCACATCCTCGGCGCCGGTAACCGTCGCATCACTGCCTTCGGCCGCCGCACAGACACTTGGGCAGTCCTTCCAAATGGCGGCTCACGAGATGCGAGGCTTGACGGGGGCGACATGCACGGCCATTGTTGACTTGAGGACATTTCGGCTGCCGCACCCGCAGCAAACGGTCGATGTCTCCGACTTGGATGATGATGCCGTCGACGCACTGGGCAGCATTTGCATGTTCGCTAGCGATGGGGACGTCGATTGGGACGAACTAGTCGCCAACCAACATCTCGAAGTGGCACGGGCGGCGATCAAGACCGTGCGAGTTTGGCGACAAGACGGCCCGACCGACTTCATTGGTGCCGAGCAATCGCCTTTTGCCCCCCTGCTGCCCAAAAACGTGACGGCCACCACGATCGTACCTGTGGCCGAACTCGATGGTATCGTTGCATTCATGCTTATCTTCACATCATCGAGTCCGCATTTCGTATTTGAAAAGGCCGATCGGAAGTTTGCTTGCAACGTGGGCTCGGTTCTCGCGTCGGCCCTGCTGCGGGAACGGGCGCTCTTGGCCGATCGAGCCAAACTGGCGTTCGTCTCCCAAGTCTCGCACGAGCTTCGAACGCCACTCTTTGCCGTGGCCTCCCAACTCGAGCTGCTGCGCGAATTCTCGACCCCCCAAGAGCTGAAGAAGATCAGCCCCATGCTCGACGTGGCCGACGTTTGTCTCGAATCACTGCGAGACGTGCTCGACGATACCTTGGACGTGGCCAAATTCTCCAACTCGACGAGCGAGATGACGGCGCACCAACGTTCGGCCCTGGCCCGAACGGATTTGGCACGACTGGCCGCAGAGGTTTCGCAGGCGTGCTTCATCCGCAAGCGGCGCTCCGATTATGTTACAAAGGATCAGATCCTGGTTCAGAACGACCTGACTCAACGGCGGCCAGACATCGCCTCGACGACGGTCGAACTGATCCTCGAGGTCGAAGAACGCGAGGCGGGGTGGGAGGCGATGATCGACGTCGGCGGCATGAAGCGCGTGCTGTTGAATCTTTTGGGCAACTCGCTCAAGTTTACCGAGGAAGGCTACGTCAAAATCTCGCTTCGAGAAGTGAGCAGCCCGCCTGTGCGGGCCAATGACGATGACTCGAAGAGTGTGGTCGTCATTAAGGTAGAGGACACTGGCTGCGGCATGAGCGAGGAGTTCGTGCGATCGGGCTCCATCTTCACACCATTTGTACAAGAGAACCCGTTTCGCAATGGCGCTGGACTGGGCATGTCGATTTGCGAGACCATCATCAAGAGGATGGGCGGTAAGATCGACGTCGTCTCTGCGCTTGGACAGGGCACGAGCATCCGCATCACGTTGCCCGTCGACTTTGCCTCGACCACGACCAGTCCTGGTTCGCCGACGACGCCTCGGTCCAAGCTCAATTCTGCCGAGACCCCCTTGGCGTCTCGCTTCGTCACAAACCCTTTCGCTCCTCGACCTCGGCCCGCATCGAGTCGCACGTCCCCGACGATAACATCCGGTTCGGCCCACTTCGATGTGGAACCGTTGACCTTACATTCAGACGCGACCAGCGGGCATGATTCCGATTCGACGAAGCCAATGCGCAGACGGGTCATCAGTGAAGAGTTGTTAGCGTTGTTCAACCCCGGTTCGCAACTTGCAGCGACGCCATTCGAGGAACGCCCCGAGTACGACTTTTCCGCGGCCGTCAGCGCGGCACAACAAGCGCTCAGTCAGACGGCATTGAAACGGATACCGTCGATGAAACGGAAAACGACGACCTCGTCGGTAACAACGGACAAGTCGACGAGTATCGACCTCGTCGACGAGGTGGCCAAGTTGTCGATCGCGGCGCAGACACCGCCACCGAAGGAGGAGAGCAAATCGTCTTTGTTCTTCAATGACATGAGGCTGAACGCACCGTCGGTCACCGATGACGATGGACAACGGCGGCGGACCGAGTCGGCGGCGGCAACCACGTCGCTGGACCAGACCGTGCCGGCGATGCAGGGCCCCAAGTTGAAGGTCCTGTACGCCGACGATAATGTCATCGCGAGGAACATCTTGTCCAAGCTCTTGTCTGGTAAGGGCGTTGCTCACGTCGCGGCCGTCGACGGACTGGACGCGGTGCAAAAGTTTGAAACGGAGGGGCCGTTCCACCTGGTGCTCTTGGACGTGCAGGTAAGTCAGCTTTAGATGGCCCTCTTCATCTTTTGGGTGATCCTGAGCTGACATGCGTTCGGACGATGTAGATGCCCAACAAAGACGGGATTGAAGCCGCTTTCGACATCCGTCGAATCGAAAAGGAGCAAGCGCTCGCGCCAAGCCGGATTATCGCCTTGTCCGGTCTGTCGAACGAAGCTGACATGAGGAAGGCGGGCTGCTTGGACAACGTCGCGGGTCCGGTCGACCATTGGATCGTCAAGGGGAATCGATCGTTGAGGCAGGTCATGACGGAGGTAATGGCGCAGAAGGAGGTGATCGAGGAAGGTGCGGTCCCTTCACCTACGATCTCGGATCCTTCCAGTTCGAGGTCATCATCATGATCCGGGGTCATCAGCGTTGTGTGCTTTCTTCCGGATCCCGAGATGTTTAACGTGTCGTAAAGAGTGGATTTCAATTCCACCGTTGTGTTTCCATCATTTCCCAGCAGAACGAATCGTTCCCTCACCAGCAAACCATATCATACTCTTTGTTTTTCCTCTTCTTTACCCCTCGATGTCTTTTGATGTTTGTACCACGCTCGACGACTGGTCCCGGAACCTTGTAGGATTGTGTAATCGTGCGGGTTTTTTTTGTTTTTGTTTTTGGCCTTATCTTCTTTCATAACTTTTCGTGCTCGTTTGGTAGTTGGAAGTTGCGTTATTGCCTCGATGCGACTTTGTGCTTGAAGGTGATGTTGCGAGTGGCGTGGCAAACGCGCGTTGCCGTGTGCCAACCAAGGTCGCTGTGGCTCTTCCACTCGCCTTCCCCACCCCAGGCTCGCCCAAGATGAACTGGCTCGCTGACCAAGTCGAAGGGCTGGCCAAGCAGGCTAGCGTAAGTCGTGTGCCTAGACTGTGCCTCACTCATTGCGTCGATTGTGGCCAGTGAGGTGACCGGTGGTGGTGGTGGTGCGACGTGGAGCGCAGTCAGCCAGCCAGCGCGGTTGGACGTGTCGCCGACGCCGTGTCGCGCTACGCTACGTTGATCGTGGCGGACGACGCGCCCGTGCTGCCTGAATCCTGAATTGGGTTTGGCGTGGTTCGAGCCAAAGTGTGGCTGATGGAGCCTGAATCTATGTACTGTGTATAGGAGATCACCATGTACGACATCAAGAGCGTCGTCAACCAGGTCAGTGCTCAGCATCCCATGCGGGGGTCACCCGGGAAGGCGCCTCGCGTACGGATCGGCCACGAACGACCAGCTAAACCCGACCCTCATCGCTCATCATCAGGCCAAGAACATCGTCATGAACTTTACCGAGATGGAAGCCAAAGTCAGGGACGCGACCAACGATGATGCATGGTTCGTCGGGCTTCCTTCTCTGGTGGAGGTCTCGTTCGTGCCATCGACTTGAGGCGACTGACGCGTGCGGTATGACGCTGTCCTTCTCCTCGCTTCCTCTCTTTCTTCGTCGGTTTTCTTAAATCGTCTCTAGGGGTGCGAGCTCGACCTTGATGCAAGACATCGCGCAAGGGTAGGTCATTCCGTCGAGAGGATCCGGTCTGCTCGGCCTAATTGCTGATCCGCATCGCTTTCGCTTGGGACCGGTGGTTCTTACAGGACCTTCAACTTGTGAGCAACGATCAATCTACAGCTTCACTCGTAAAAGAGCGCAAACGGCTGATGCGAGTGAATCAACCCACACGTAGTCAACTCTTCAACGAGATCATGCCTACGATCTACGCTCGGTTCACCGAGAAGGAGGCTCGGCAATGGCGTCAGATATACAAGGCGCTCGTACTCTTGGAGTCAGTCGAATGTTCTCCTCGGACTCGTGAAACAGACGCTTGACCTGTACCTTCACGGAACACTAGATACCTGGTCAAGAACGGCTCTGAGCGCGTGATCGACGATGCCCGAACCCACCTCAGTCTGATCAAGGTCCTGCGCAACTTCCACTACACCGATGAGAACGGCAAGGACCAAGGCATCAACGTGCGCAACCGCTCCAAGGAACTGGCCGAACTGTTGGGCGACCTCGACCGCGTGCGTCAAGAGCGTCGCAAGGCGAAAGCCAACAGGAACAAGTACACCGGTGTCAGCAGTGATGGGTTCGGTGGTGGAGGCGGAGGAGGCCCTAGCTTCACCTCGGCGACAGGGTCGAGGTATGGCGGTTTCGGCAGTGACTCAATGGGCAGTGGCTCGGGCGGAGGTCGAGAAGGGGGTGACCATGGAGGCTTTTCCGACTCCCGTGCCCCGGCTGGTGATTTCGAAGAGTACGATGCCGGGGACTGGGAGGACAAGCCAAGTCGTTCCAACTCGGCGCCGACGCGAGCCTCGGGCTCTGGCTCCGGATCCCATTCGCGAGCATCAGCGAGTGTCAAGCCGACGCCGCCTGCTCCCAAGCCCGAGCCGCCCAAGGCCGAAGTCAACCTTTTTGACTTTGACGATGAAGACGACCAGCCCACGCCTCCACCAAAGGCGAGCTCATTTGCTGCTCCGGCCCCTGCTGCCGCTTCCCTAGATGGTTCGTCCCTGTGACTGGATTCAGGAAGCCCTGCCTTGTTCGACGTCGTGGGCTTATCCGCGCTTCTCGTACGAACAGATGACTTTGACGATTTCCAATCCGCCGCACCCACTCCTTCCGTCCCCTCGCTCCCCATCTCCCCCGTCTCTGCCGCTCCCAAGCAAAACGCCTTTGCGATGCTCAACGCGCAACCTTCGACCCAGATCCGACCACCGCAATCGAACCCCAACTCGGGTATGATGGGCTCGTTCGCGCCTATGCAAGCCCAGTCCGCGATCCGACCCAACCCTCCCTCCCAGACCAACTCGACCACCTCGGTATTTAGTCAAAACTCGACCTTGGCCTCGTCCGCGGCTGCTGCGCAAGTCAAGCCTAAAGCGGCTGCGGCAGATTTCTCGGATCTGTTCGGCTCGTTCGGTGGGGCCATTACGCCGGCTGCTAAGAGTGGTTCGGCGAATGGTGGGATGACGATCGCTCAGATTGCGGAGAAGAAGCGACAAGAGTCCTTGTTCAATATGAGTAATGGTGAATTGATCATCACGCTCTGAAATCTTGGTTCAAATAGATGGGAGGCTGATGAGTAGTGTTTCTGCGTGCGCTCGACTTCACAGCCGGGGTCAAAACACAACCCTATGGTGGCGGAGGAGCATCGAGCACCGACGACAACGGATGGGGCTCGTTGCTTTGAAGATGGGGCCCTGACATTTGGGAACACGAAGTCCTGACTTTATTCCGTTGTATCACCATACCTTCTTTTTACGACTGCTACCTGTGATCACCTCCTAGTTTGGGTTATCGCTGTACATGGCCGATCGCATAGAAACACCACGTGAGAATGCGCGGATGTGGACGCTCGGATCTCGCACACAGGGGCGTGACACAACGTGAGATAGCACTTTCGAGGTCTCACCTTGCCTCTCGGCGGTTGTGTTGAGCTGCGCACTAACGGTGCTGAAACGGAAAATCGAACCCCGTGTCTGCACGTTCAGGGGCATGTCTCAGATATCTGAGCTTAGCGCTCAGCGTCCCCTGAGATACTGGTCTTATGTTTTCCGTGCTCCTGAGACTCGAGAGCAACATTGACCTGCAGGCTTTCTCTTTCTCTTGTTTCCCTCTCTCTCTCTGTCTCCATCTCTGCACCCCTTTGCATTGCCTTGACGGCACCATCGTTTTCAGCCCACTGCGCTACCAATCTTCTTTCAACCTCCTTTCCTCCCTGCGAACACGCTCCCAAGCCCACACCACTCCCTACATACCACCCAGTTCAGCCGTCGTGCACCCAGCCCCTTCGTTTTCATTTGTGAATCCTAGCTGGTCGCCATGTTCTTCCGTGCCAGCACCGTGGTCACCTCCCTGCTACTGGTTGCGCCCGCTTTGGCGGAAGCACCGAGCCCCGACAAGCGCGGGTTCAAGGTCAAGCTCCATTCGCGAGCTTCACACCATCTGCATCAGGCGAGTAAGGGATTTAAATCAGGGTAAGTGTTTGTGTTTAAATTTTTGGTATCTTGCGTGGGAACACTCCTCAGATCCTGCTGTGAGGGCAAGGAGACGAATTTTGTTGTCCTCGAGGGGTCTGTACCGTGTCTCCTTTCCGGTTCGCCACGTAACCGCGGCGGCCGCTTTCCTGTTCGGCTTCCCTTGTGACGATCAAGCAATATCGAACAGAATGTACCTAATATCCGGACTTTTCACTGAGCTGAGCCATTACCGCCACTGTTACTCACCCAGTCACGCCCATCCCCACGCAAAAAGGCTCAAGAATGGCCCGGCTCATCCCCGTCGCCGTGGGGCAAAGGCTCACCAAGGACACCCTCCCTTCCTCGCCGCGACGAAGGCGGGATCCAGTCAACCTTTCGCCAATTTGACGAACGTCGACAGTGAGTCAACCGCTGACAAAAAGAACAGAGTCTGGCGTTTCCCAGAGAGCTGATCCGTGCACAAGTCTGTCCAAAAAGACGTCGATTGGAGCGTTGACGTTGCGTTCGGAAGTCCTGCGCAACACGTGCCCCTCTTCATCTCGATGGGGTCCCCACTGTGAGTAAGACTTTGACCAAAGGAGCCTCCTGGAATCAATTGATCGTCTGAGTGTGGTTTCCGGTCTTGGATGCTCAGATCTACGGTAGCCGCCAAAGGTATCAACAGCACTAGCAAGCACAGATACGACCCCAGCAAGTCCTCGACCGCTCGCAAAATCGGCAAAGGCCAAGTGGACCCCAACAGTGAGGCCTTGCATCCTTTTGGAAGAGTGAAAGACCAAGCTGAGCTGATCCCACACATATGCTCTTACTGCACAGCTGGCGTCACCGTCATGACCTACAAGGACAAGGTCTCGATCGCCGGCTTCGAGGTTCCCGACCAAACTTTTACGGTCATGACCTCGACGCCGGATGGGTACTATTTGGAGGACATTTATGGTAGCGGCGATATACCCTGGGCGGGAACTTTGGGTCTAGGTCGTACTGGTAAAAAAACGCCGAGCTTGTCATTCCTCGAGAATTTGATCCGATCGAGTGTTATTAATCAAGCGGTCTGTGGTATTTCCATCACCGTGGACGGAGGCGCACTCGATTTCGGCTTCCTCGACTCTCGCTCTTACACAGGCGAGATCGAGTGGAGCCCTGTCGAAACCCACTACATGGAAAGTTACTGGACGATCAAGACGGGCGGATGGGGCTTGAGCGGGAATGTCGCTCGCGGTACCGCTGGTCTTTTGCAATTCACGCCCGAGAACACGTGAGCTGCTCCCGAAGTTCAATCCCCTGTCTTCGGGTTGTGCAGTAATACTGATATCAGCGTACTATCCTTAGGTACACCTTTATTCCCAATAAGCTTGGGGAACGAATCTTCGCGCACATCAATCATCAAGTTGATAAAGAAACGCAGCGTTACCTGCTGCCCTGCAATTCGAAAAAGACCGACACGATTGGGTTCTTGATCCACCAACGCATGTTCTCCGTTCCCATTCCCGACTTGATCTTGTTCCGTGAGTAATAGTATCCCAAAGGCCCTTGGTTGCTGTATCGATAATAGTGTTCGAAAGAAGCAAGAAGGCGCTGACCAACCGCGCATTGCTGTCGGCGTTTCCACTTTGCAGCCTCGGAGTCCGACCCTGCCATGTGTCATACGGCTCTGCTTCAGGTTACTACCAAGAATATCCTGCACGATTATACCATCGTCATGGGTGCGATTTATATGAGGGTCAGTCCAATTGAATGAACTTTCTTCGCCGATGCGATGAGGCGGGCTCTCGCTTTCGCTTCCCACGCTGACGAGTTTTTCGCATGGTACTCCTCTCACTGATTCACACGAATAATCAGACCTTCTACGCCATCCTCTCTTACGAAAGGGAACACGGCGATCTCGCTATTGGGCTGGCGCAATCTTCCATCGAACCCTTGGGCGGCGACCCCCATAAATCGTAGAAATAGCGCAGCGACTTAACGACCGTCGGCCTGGTGCCGTCGATGAGGAGGAAGTCACTCGCACGGATCCCTTCTTGTCTTTCTGATTTCAGCTTTTCAATTTATCCGGGTCTTTTCTTCTTTTTGAGGTGTTCCCCCCGGTGCTTTGTTCCTCGTGTACCAACTATACTACATTCGTCTCTTTAACTTCCTCGAAGCGAATACACACCTTTGATTTGCAATTCCATCCAGGATCCAAAAGAGATCCACAGAGTCCATTCCCCCCACCTGGCTCACCACGAAACTCACCAACCTAACCTCCCCCTAAATCGAGTCAAGACCTCCTCGATCCTCAACAAAACACCCGCGGCCGCCCTTCCCGCTTTACCCTCATCTAACCCAACCTCCCCTCCATCGAGCCGTTCAAATACCTCCGTCGCCCATCCTTGACTCTCCCCAATCAAGTTCGAACCACCTTCGACGCGGCTCATCAGCGCTCGACCTCCGTCGAAAGAGACAATCGCGTCAAAAACGACGAGGAGGAGCGTCATTTCCTTCTCCAAAACCTGAGGGTGATCTTCACTTCCGCCAGTCGTCCTGAGCGCGAGAACGAGATGTAAAACTTCCGGTGCCAACACGTCCGAAAAGTCCGGTGTCAATCGAGCTGCGTGAAGTAGTAGTGCGAGGGTGGAGAGGTATTGCGTTAAGATTAAGGGATCGAGTAGGATGGCAGATCCTGATCCTCCCGCATAAGGACCTTGTTGTGTTATGGGCATGGAAGCGACTTCGCGGAGGTAGAGCCAAAAACGATTGATCAAAGGCATCACGAAATGATCCGAAGCGAGCAAGATGAAGGAACTCGTCGTCGAGCTTGTTCCGGAATGCAGTGATTTGGCGGAAGCGAAGCGTCGGACTCGAACTAGTTTTTCTTTTGACGCTTCGGGGATCGTCGATTCGGCTTCTTCCCTTACGGAAGAAAGGGTGATCCTCGTGACGTCCTCCGTCAAGACATCCAGTGGAGTCGGTTGAGAAGCCTCCAACAATCGTTTATGCATCGCAGGTGAGAGTTGTTTCGAGGGAAAGGACGCGAGGTCGGGGACAACGGCTGGTTGTGCTAGAGCGAGCGACCCGTCTTTGATCTCAACGGAGAGACCGGCGAGTTCGCGTGCGCCGAGTGCGAGGGCCGTTAGCATCGTGTATCTCTGAGCGACCGAGTAGGAAGGGGTATAGTATTGTTCGATGATGCATCTGTTGAAGTTTACGAGACGGTTGATGAATCAGTATCGTGCGATCTTGGCTTCGGATGAGTACAGCAACGTACGGAGCGACTTTGGTCGGACACGCAGCGACGAGCGCGATCATGATCTTGCGTTTCGAGTGTTCGAAGCCCTCAATATCGTACTGATCTTGAAGTCCCATCAGAGCGAACGCCAAATCCACCGCATTCTCCTCTGCAAGCTCACCAAACCCAATCCATCAGTCCCGATCCAATACCTCCGCAACGTCAAACTGACCTAATTCCCCACCCCACCCCTTTTTCCTCCTCACCAACCCTTCCCCTTCCCTCAAACCCACCTCGACCCTCTCCACCTCCTGATCAACCTCTTCCTTCTTCCCTTCCGGATCCAAACCTTTCAAATAGGCCGTCAACTCAGCTACATACACAGGCGGCCTTAACCTCCCGCCTCTTTTTCGGGTTGATGTTGAAGGGAGGGAGGAGGAGGGTATGGCTGTGGCGTAGAGGGAGGGGTCGGGGGAGCTGAGTGCGGCGAGTGTTGAGAGGGATGGTCCGGGGGCGATTGGGTAACGGGGAAGTTCGGAGGGGTCGGATTCGGAGGAGGAGTAGGATGAGATAGTGGAGATTACGGATATCAGGGGAAGTTTCTTGTCCTTCTCGACGGGGACGACGGGTGCAGGCGACGATCTCGTCAGAACGCGGTCCAGCTGAGCCTTGAGAGCCTCCCCTCTGTCGTCAAGAAAAGCGAACCTCAACACCTCTTGCCACCCCTTTGTATCCTCCGCATTACCCTTCTCAACCCCTCTCAAGAACCGACACAACCCCTTCCCCTCCCCATCGCCCTCCCAAATATCTTCCCCAAAGCTCAAAGCTTTCATCCCACTTCCCTCTGGTAATGCTTTGGCCGAAACGATCTCGGCGATCAACATCCCTAGAAGACGGACGGTGCTTTGGAGGAGAGTGAGATGAGTTGAAATGGCTTGGATAAAGGTGGTGCAACGGGAGAGTGAGATTAGGGAGGGGTGAGCTGGGGGTAGGGAGGAAATGAGGAGGATGAGGAGGGTGGAGAGGACTGCGGAGAGGGGCAAATTAGCTATGTACGATGTGGTAAATGAGGCGGTCAAGTTCGACGTGTGCCTTACAAATTCGATTCGAAGCACCAGCATGTTGGATACTTGACGCATCACACCAAGCTTTCATCACCAGATCCAAAGCCGCGATTCGCGTCTTCTCCTCCGTCCCGAGGAACCCCAACACGATACGAGCCATCTCCACTTCCTTGCCATTCCAAACCTTCGTCCGATCAGTGATCAGCTCGAACGCAAGATTCCACGTTTCTTCTCGCTCGGGTCCCAGAGGCCCAAAGAGTTCAGACAGGAGCCACGAAGCGGCGTGACAGCGGGGTATCGTCGTCGTCGAAGGATCTGGGACGTCGAAGAGCCGTTTTTGCACCTCGGACAGGGTCAATCGGAGCAAACGCGCGATGTGTCGATCGGACATGTCGAGGATGATTTCTTGCCATGATCCAGCAAAACGTTGGCGCGAGAGGAGAAGGTCAGCAGCAACGGGGAAGGTTGTAGGAGGTAAGAGATGGTACACGGTCGAGTTGAGTAAAGTGGGGATGGCGTCGGGGTGTGGGAGGAGGGTCGAGAGGGTCGTTGAGAGTGAGATGATCGAGTAGGACCGCTCGTCGGTCGTTTTGGACAAGGTGTGTAAGAGCTCGGAGAAGGATCGAGCCCAGTGCTTGGTTTGATAACTGTGAGATGAGATGGGATTACTGAACTTAGGTGCAAAGTCTTCGTGATGGGACCTCCACTTGGAAGAAATTCGGCTCTGACCTGAGGTGCAAATTCTGCGGAACGTTTTGTCCCAGGGTCCCTTTTCCGACGGTCAACTCGCCCATCCTATTGGCGACCAAGATGGGCATCCCCATCAAAGTCTTGAGGATCCTCTCCCATCGATCTTCCCTGACTTGCATCGACACCCCCTCTTTGGCGAAAATGATGCGATATATCCGCTCGAGGGAGAATTGGGCGACCCATTCGGATAAAAGTTGGACGACGAGATGAATAGACCGAGTATGGAGGGTTGTTTGACCCGACGATGACTTATGGGTTGATAAACACGAGCAGAGAACTTGGAGTGCTGAAAGGGCGATCTCGTTGGAGAGGGAGGAAGCGTCGGTGTTGGCTAGGTTCGGGTCGGGAATGAACCAGCTCGAGAGGAGTTGACGGGCGCTTATGGGTGAGCCTTGTAGCTCGGTAGATAGGGCATGTTCCCAATGTGGCCAGATGCGTTCGAGGATGGCCCTTTGTACGAGTGCGAGTTGACGCTTGATGAACTTGGCCGCGTCCTGCGGTGGTGCAGCTACAGAAGAGGACGAGCCGGTCGAGGAAAGGAGAGAAGAAACCAGCTTTTGAGGGAGTGCACCTAGCTGAACCAATGGCGGGACAAGTAATTCAAGCAATTGAACGGTCGAGGTGATGGGGGCCGCCAAGCGTGTGTGTAGTGGAGGCGCAGAGAGGGTGGAAGCCCCTGAGTTGGGGTGGGAACTCGAGCTCGAGCTGGGGTCGACACTGACTTGTGTAGCGCCCAGCTGCTTGGTGCGGGAGGAGGCAACATCGGTGCTGAAGATTATGGCCATAGTGTGGGAGGTAGGGTTTGCATCGCGTTGGAAGGAAAGGAATGTACCGAATGCAAGAGCCGTACACGCGAGGCACGCGCACACCCTCGCACGCGCGCCCGGGAACGACGTCACTCACGTCAACTCGGGCGCATACGTTCTACTGTCGCTCTGTCTTTTCCTCTTGCGCTCGCACTTGCGATATCAAAGTCTACCTCTCCTCGAGAATGAAGCTCACCTACTTCCCCATCCGAGGTAAGCACACACAGTCTCAGGGCCCCAAGGTCTCCACTGATCCCACCAAAACCTCCGGCCTCCGCATCCCGACCTCGTTGCGGAACCCCCACATCTCCTCGATCGTCCTCACCCTCTCTCGCTCCGGTTCCACAGGTCGAGCCGAACCGATCCTCCTCCTCCTTATCGATTCCGGAACCGAGTTTGAACACGAAATCCTTCAATACAGGGTGCGCAACTCCCACCGAGGCACTCTGCTCCTTGTGATTCTTCTCTCAATGACGGACGATATGGCGTCGATTATTATACGTAGACTTGGGGTGATCTGAAAGCCAGAGGCGAGAATGGGCCGCCCAGTACGTTTTGCTTTCTCTTCAAGGATGCAGCTGTTCTAGATCACTGAAAATGCTTTGACTTTACATAGACTTCCCCTTTGCGGCCTTGCCCGTCCTCACCTTTGGCCACGGAGCTCGGGGAGGCAATGATACCAAACTCGCCGAGACGGGCGCGATCCTCATGTTCCTTGAAGGTCAGTCGGGGGGTTGATTCCGAGATGGAATAGATGCAAGGATGCTGATGTTTACTTTCATGAGTAGGCAAATTCGCGGCTGCTGGAACGTCGCCGGTAAGCTTCCGAACAGAAAAAGATTTTTTGACCTCCGAGCGAACCTGATCCGACACCTACTCTTTGTTCCCACACAGAGTCCACCCGACGCCAAAGCCGTACGTTCCAATCACCACGCCTACTACCACTCTCCTCCACGCTCTCCACTGCTAACCCCCCCCCCCCTCCTCCCCACAGCGCCTCGAAATGATACGCTGTGCCTCGTCCTTCCTTCTGACCCGTCTCTTCTCCCTCGTCTCCCCCACCTGGCTCGAACCCGCCTCACGAAGGCACCTGCTACGTTCCTTGATCCACCCTTACCTCTCCTCCCTCTCGCACCACCTCAGTTCAAGTTTCTTCCCGCCTCTCCTAACCCGTCCCTTAACGAATGGTCAACCAGGCACTTCATTGAGTCCTGCCGCGGCGACGGCATATACTACCTTATGCTTGATTCAAGAATTATTCCCTCATTCACTGGGACCGGGTCAGAAAGGGGGTATGATGAAGTATTTCCCACGATGTGAGCAATTACGGACGTCGGTCGAGCAAAGACCTAGGATAAAGGATTGGATCGAGAGTGGGAAAAGGGAGGTCGAATGGACGCCTCGTAGTGGAGGGGAGTTGAAAGTGATCAAGGAGATGGCGGATAAGTATGATCGGGTCGAAGAGGTGGAGGAGTTGTTTGGCCACGGTAAGAAGGGCAGAGGGGAGAGGGTCGGGATGGAGGGGGTGAGGGAGGAGGTCGAGTTGGATACGGGTGTATAGGGATGGAGCCAGCGGTTCACGTTATCGTATCTTACAATTCTTTTTGGACGCAATTCAGCCTTGCCATGTCATTCCTCGTCACTACTCTCATTAGACCCAATCGAATCATCCTCCTCGTCGTCGTCGTCACTCTCCTCCTCTTGGACCTTGCCAACATCCCAAGCCCTCTCATCACCTCGCTTACCCCAAACCACCTCCTCCTCTTCTTCTTGATCAGCACCCTTTCTCCGTTTCCTCTCCAACGAAGGTTTCCCACCCCAAGTCGAAGAACGTTTCTTCACCCCCTCCATCCCAGCAGGTTTACGGAACCCCGACCCAAGCTCCAAGTCCACCCCTCCGGAAAAGTTCATCCCTTCTCCATCCTCATCCTCATCCTCATCCTCATCCTCATCCTCATCCTCATCCTCGTCCTCGTCAGCTTCACCAATCATCCGAGCCTCGACTTTTCCAAACGCGTTGTTCTTTTCCTTCCTCTTCAATTCAGACTTGATCCGACCCGAAGAATCGGAATCCTTTCTCCGAATCAAACTCGTTGCGGTGATCGACTTGGCGAGGGGGTGATGATTAGGCGAGGCGTTCTTTTTATCAAAAGGTTTTGAATCATCCTTCGGCGTCTTGTCCTTGGTGGATCGTTCGGTTTTGACTTTGGAGGTACGAGCGAGGGAAATTTGTGGGTTCGTCAAGAGCTATTTCAAAAAAACGAACCCAAAATCAGGATCATCAGGATTCTTTTCATCATCTTACGGAGTAAGCGGCGAATGGGGGGAAATAACGTAACGTAACCCCTTTTGAAAACGTACCTCAATTTCCTCATTCGCACCGCCGTAAGAATACCTTGCCATCAATGGGAATTGAGAGGTCGAGGTAGAAGCGGAGTTTGAGGTCGAGTTATTAGGTACTGTCGTTGGGGAGTAGGCTTGTTGAATGGAAGGGAAGTGGAGTAAGGATTGACTGGTGGTGATGAGACGACGTTTCTTGCGCCTTTTTGAAAGGGTCACGTGCGATTAGTTAAGAGTCCGCTCCGATCTCTCTCGGAATAAGCGAGACGCGAGAGAGAGTTGAAGGAGTTCGATGTTCAGAACGAGAACGTACCCATTGTTCCCGTTCCCGTTCCCCTCCCCCAATCTCGTACCCAAAGTCGTCGTCGTCGCGCCTCTCCAAACTTGCCCATCTTGTTCCTGCAAAGAAGTAGAACTTGCCACCACCACTGGTTGCAGTTCCTCACTCGTCACCTCCTTCTTCACCCCCTCCTCCTCCTCCTGCTGCCGAACCGTATTCGTATTCGTACTAGTAGGAACGTGGTTAGGTGTTCGCTGCGAAGCGACGACCCTTTGCATGAACTTGAGGCCCATCGTGCCTTTGGAGAAGGTTCGGGGAGGAGCTGCTGGTGGGGCGGAGGGCATGGCTTTTATTTTTGGGAGGGGAGAAAGAAGTGGGTGGGGGCGGTTGAGGGTCTTGCGGGAGGTCAAGGTGAGTTGGGTTGGTGGGGGTGGATGGGGGAAGAGGATGAACGGATTTGAGCCAAAGCGCGCGGTGGGCTTTCGACGATCCGGGCGGGGTTGCGAATGATCGGGTCATCGCAATGAATTTTTGAGAGCTGCGCACACCTTCTTCGAGTCCATTATCGCAATGAAAAAAAAAACCATCACAAGATATATACAACACAAAGCACCCATGGAAACCCCCCCTCGAAGCGAAGCCAAGCCCAAAGCCGCTTTCTCGGACAAAAGATCCCTCCTCCATCCTCTTATTATCCTTCAGCGTCCTCCCCCATTGCGACTTGCGCCTATCCCAACATCCCCATCTGCTCCTGCTCCTTCTACATCCGAATCTCCTTCCATGACCTTTCCCTTCCCCGTTCCCGTTCTCGTCTCCGTTCCCGTTACCGAAACGGTTTCCTTTGATTTCTTCGGTTCCATCCTCAACACCACACCACGCAAGGCCCTTCCCCACTGTACGAAAACAACCACCGCGTTCGAAATCAGTTTTCTCAAAAAATTATTTACCACTCTCTCCAGACCCCCGATCGTACTGGACTGACCCCACCTCTCAAAGGTTTCCTACACACTGGACAATGTTTATCCAATTCACCCGGTGGTGGTGGTGGAGGAGGAGGTTGAGGAGGAACTTGTTGCCTATTCCTATTCGGTGGATGATAAACATCGTAATCATCCAATTCTTCCTCATCGTCGTCGTCGTCTTCGATTCGTTCGTCCCAAGGTGGTGTCCGATGATGATGCGCATAAGGTGAACCTCCTCGATGGGATGATTGACCTCGATTATTCCTAGTTGGCGCTCCCCTTGTCCGAGCCCGTCCTCGAGAGGGGTTAAAAATTCCTCCTGCTGCTGCTGCTGCTACTGCTGCTGGATTTATTCGTCTACCGAAGGCGATACCATTCCCTCCAAAATTCCTTTCGACCTCTGCTACGACTCGAGGAGGTGGAGGGGTTATTTCCGGACCTGCTAATAAAGCGGCGTGCAAACATGGTGCACAGAAAACGTGTCCGCAAGAAGTGGCGGCGATCGGTACGGGAGGTCCGAAACAGATTGGACAGGTTAGGTGCGACAGGCTGGTGGGAGGGGTTGAAGTGGGTTGGGAAGGAGATCGAGAGCGGGAGCGGGAGTGGGAGCGGGGACGGGGACGTTTGGATGGGAGAGGGGTCGGGGGTTGAGGTTGGGAAGAGTGGAGGATGAGCAACGATTCGTCGTCTTGGGCGGGGGAGGATCGTTCGGCTTGATCGTCGGTCAAGTCCAAAACGGGCGTTTCGGCTCGACGAGAAGTGCTGGTCGTCGCTCGATCGAGAGTTGCTACATTCTGACCACTGCTCTGCAGCGTTCGCTGGGCGTGGGCGTGGGATTGGGTACGAGTAGTAGTAGTAGTAGCTGCTCCTGCGATGGCAGCGGCGACTTTGGAAGCGGGTCTCATCCCCACCGGAGGAGGAAGGCCGCGCTCGTCATCGAAGCCATCGGACTCGGTATCCGGTTCGCGATCGGACTGTGCAGCATGGTCAGCGGTCGGTCGTGCGTCGGTCGTTCGTGGAGGTGCACCCTCAGCTGGTGAGGAAGCCGAGTTGGGTCGAGTCGAGTCGAGTCGAGGCGTGGCGCGAGCTGCAGCGGATGGCGACACACGATTCGAGGAGTGCAGAGTTGAGGTGGAGGTGAATGCTGATGCAGAGGTCGATGCCATGCGCCACGGCTTGATGGAGACACGCAAGTGGCGGTGGTCAAAACAACTTTTCACCCGTCGACGCGAGAGGCCAAGACTAGTATTTGCTCTTGAGCTGAAATTGATGAATAGCCAGAATGGATGACTGATTAGTAAAATGGAGCCCACGACGGGCAAGACGGGCAAGACGGGCAAGCCTATAATAACCGCCAAGTCACGCTCCCGCACAACTCTCTCCTCGCGGCTACAATCCACAAGATGGATCCAGACGAACCGCTCTCAGCACCCATCATCAAGCGACGCAACCTCAAAGGCGTACGGCCGTCCTCGTCCTCGTCGTCGTCACTTCGTTCTTGGGGTGCTCAAGTGTCTGACCGCGCGCGTCCGGATCAGGCTGGCTCCGATACGACGTCGGCACCCGGCACTCCGCGTACGGGTAGCACAAAGGGGTTTGGTAGTAGTACGCTGGATGATGGGGAGGAGCAGGCGGTCGTGTTTCGGAGGACCAAGAACAAGAAAACGCCTCGAGGTGCAGTCTTGGCAGCTTCGACCAAGCCGCCGCCGATCAAGTCGAGTTTGAGTATAGCACTCTCGATCGCAGACGAGGTACGTGCATCCCCCCCAAGTAGCTCAAGCATCGTGGGCTGATTCGGGCTTGCCTCCTCCTAGGATGAAGCCGATTCGTTCGTGCTCACCAAACGAACGTCTTTACCCGCACGAAAACTCCTCTCCGTACCCGACCATCACCCCCCCAACACCACCACCCAAGCACTCCTCCCTCCAACCTCGACCATATCCCCGCAGAAATCATCCTGGTCCTCGGTCTATTCGAGCGAATACCTCCAAGAATTGAAGAGCGCCACCTTGTCGACCCCGCCACCAGCGCCGATCACTACGACCTCCACGACCTCGCACGACGATTTAACCCTTTCCAAATTCGCTTCCCGTTTCGCCAGTTCAGACGATCGTCAGTCCACTTCAATTCTCACTGCCCCCACGCGCGCCGTGACCTGACTTTCAACAACTCCTTTCCCCCCTTCCTCCTCACAGCCCAACCCGAATCTTCACCGATCCCGACCACAGCAGCGATCGCCTCTGCCAAAGCCCGACGAGAACGTATTCGTACCCAAGGACCAGCCAATGATTTCATTTCCCTAGAAATCGCTCCCTCGAAATCCGGATCCCAATCTCGCCTTGTTAGAGAAGACGATGATTTAGGTGATGATGGGATGGACCGAAGGGCTGATTTTGAAGCTTCTTTGCCTTTGGGTAAGAAGGCTACGATCGTCAAGAGGAGGGAGGAGAAGGAAGGTATGATGAGGTTGATTGATGAGGCCGAGGAGGAAATGGAGGAAGAGGCCGACGATGAGGTGAGGGAGTGGGAGGAGAGACAGTTGGCGAGGGTGAACGAGAGGAGGGGAGCGGAAGAGCACGTGCGTTTTTTCTCTTTCTGTTTCGGACTTGGGGGCCTTTTTGGCGTGGTTCGGTGGTGTTTGATGATTTATTTATTTTGGCCTTTGTTGATGTACAGACCTCCGCTCAACCGACTTATGTCCCTACGCCGATCCCACAAACTTCAACCCTCCCAACCTTATCCAACGTCCAAGCCCGCCTCTCAGCAGGTCTAAACACCCTCGAATCATCCCGAACACTCGACGTCGCTGCGTTGAACCATTTCGAAAAAGAGAGGAACGAACTCGATATACAAGAAGGGGAATTGCGCTCCGAGGCGATAAAGATCGAGGAGAAGAATAGATGGTTCAACGATTTCAAGAACTTTATTGAAGACGTTGCCGCGTTCTTGGATGAGAAGGTCCGTTCGGGGGGGGGGGTTTGGTTTGCGCGCGTGGAGTGCTGAGATTGATGTTCGTTTCTGATGTTTTTATTTTATTTTACAGTTTCCGGCTTTGGAAAAGATTGAAAAGGAAAACTTGGCGATTCAGAAAGAACGTTACGAGATCGTTTCGAGGCGGAGGTTCGAGGACGATTCGGATGACGTTGCGCTCTTCACTGGAGCGAGCGTACCTTCGGCTTTCAGTTTGGATCCCAAGGCCTCCCCAGAAGATGATGAGGACAAGGACGGGGAAGAGGAAGAAGTGGATGAAATGGGTCGATCGACACGAAGAACGGAAGATCGATTCGGACCGCGATCAGGAGCTCGTGTAGCTCGTCGCTCAGCTCGAGAACGACGACTGGAAAGTCGAAAAGCCCTTTATCAACCCAACGGAATTGCCTCAACAGCCGAAGAAGACTCCGCAATGTGGACCGATGACGATCTCATCTCCGCCGATTCAGCCGACTTGGCAGACGCCTTGACCTCCCTTCAAGACCTCCGTAAAGCGCTCTTCGAGGATGTCAGGGTCGACGATTTCAGGGATCCGAATTTGGGGATCAGGAAGAAATTCGAAGAGTGGAGGAGTACGTATAGGGAGGATTATGAGAATGCTTTTGGGGGACTGGCCTTGGTCGGTGTTTGGGAATTTTGGGCAAGGGTCGAGATGGCGTTATGGAATCCCTTTGGGGTGCGTCCACTGCGGATCTTTGGGGAGGTTTAAGATCATTCGCTGACGTTCTGTTGGCGTGCGTTGATCTAGATTGATCAATTAGCCAGAACCCCGAGCGGACTAGATTCCTACCATTGGCACTCGAGTCTCACAGCCTTCGGCCACGCCTCTAACCCCAACGGCGAAGCAGACGACGATTCGCACATGGACGAAGACGATGCCCCTCCAGACGAATCTGCCGAAGTCGTTAATGCGTTGGTCACGTCGGTCGTGATACCGAGATTGATCGCTTTGGCGAAAGCTTCGTATGATCCGTGGTCGAAGAAACAAACGATGAAGGCGTTGGCGTTGGTTGATGAGGTTTCTTATTGCGTGGAGACGACGAGTCCGAAATTCGAAGTAAGAATCGCGACTTTTCTTTGGGATTCGGGAGAAGTATCGAGAAATTCTAACTCCCTCGGCGTTTTTCAATTGCGCAGTCCCTCGTCCAAGCCTTCCTCACCCGTCTCCAACTCGGCATAATCCAAGCCTCGACACTCATCCTCCCGCATCTGAACCAACTCAGTCTCCCCTCCAACGCCTTCGACCCCTCGACCTTTCTCGCTCGAGAACGCTTCCTCCTACGCCAACTCAAGCTCTTACGAAACGCTCATAAATGGAGGAGGTACGCGAGGAATTATAGATTACCCCTTTCGACCGTGCCTTCAACTTCAACGACGACTCCGCATCAATTCACCGAGATCGGCTCAGGTGCGAGCTTTGATGAATTACTTCAACGTGATTTGGTAGCGAAGGTGATGTTACCCGTTATTGAGGCGAGTTGGTCGACGGGCGGCGAGAAAATCGCGGTGAAGGTGTTGATGGTTTTTCAGGAGGGGGATTGGATTCCGGCGTTGAGGAGGAGGTTGGAAGGGGGAGGAGAATAGGGTTGGAAGGGGATGAGGTGGTGGTGGTCGTCGTCGTCGGGGGTTGGATATGAAATACATCGTGAAATTTACCCATATGGGAGATGTTCGACACGGATAACCTGATTAACAGTTGCAGTACGCTAGCATCGTTGCTTTTCCTCAAGCGAGGCGCGCGTGAGCATCTCAGCTGAATTATGAGTAGATGGTGCTCTAGCTTTGAGTTGAGCTACGACTTCAATGAGTCCGGTGAATCGTGACGCTGTCCTGACCGGATTGTCGGCCCAAGTGTGAACAAAGGAAAAAGCGTGACACAGTTCAAGGCGCTCTTCCGCGACAAGTGTGTTGGCGACGGGATGTCAATGAACTTGCACACCCCCAGATCGGAACTTCGCGCGCCAAGCTAACAGGTCGCAATTCCGCTCGAAGCTCAGATCTGCAAGACCCATTTGAAGCACCAGTCAAAACGAATGAGCAAAGAAAAAAAGGTCCTTCCGCGGGAAGCATCAGCCCAGCCTAGGTTCTCGAGCACCGTCCCGCAAAAAAAAAGGGGAGAGCGAAGTCGAATCCGGGAGACGAATTCGCGGGCGCTATTGTCGCTCCGACCGCGGCGAGCGTCTCGTGTCGGGGACAAGTAATACGACGAGTAGTTTCCGACTGGACGAAGTTTGTGCTGATCTCTATTGAATCTGAGTAGTGAATATATTAATGGCTTTGGTTTGGGCTTAGGTGCGATTTTCCCCACGACACGGCCCGGCCCCGCGAAGAAACCGGCGGGGCAGCGTGTCATTCGTATATGGTCATATGGGTTGTCCCGTCCTTCATCTGATTATTGTTCCTATTATGGTACTTGGGATTGAGCCTAGCGGCGTGTCATTCACTCCTTAGTCGCTCAATCTCCCTACTTTACTAGTCTCTAATCTCTCTCCTTATTAGCTTTACGCTTCACTTTCTAGCCTTCCGCGAGTCTGTCCCTTAGTCTCTGGCCACTCTGTTCTCGTCCCTGTTCATTGGACTGAGTCGTGGTCATCATCAGGTCAGCTCTTTGGAATCTTACCTTACTCTGTTCTCGTCCCTGTTCATTGGACTGAGTCGTGGTCATCATCAGGTCAGCTCTTTGGAATCTTACCTTACTCTGTTCTCGTCCCTGTTCATTGGACTGAGTCGTGGTCATCATCAGTTACCACTCGAGAACATTTCTGCGACAGGTTATGAGCCCCTCAAGCCACCTAGCCGCTCTGGAGGAAGCGACGGAAACGGTCTCCTACAAGATCTACCTTAGCAACACTCCGAACTCCTACGAAGAATGGTCGATTTGGATATCGAACAATCTTCGCCTCGATGATCTTCTGGATGTCACTACATTGGGCATTCCAGCTATTTTAGAGGACTTCATAACCTGCGAAAGACGCTGGGTAAGACCGAGTGAGGAACGGTGGACCAAAGCGAAAGGCGCTGGGTAAGACCGAAGACGAGAGACGATAGACCGGAGTACGCCGGGGAATATCGTTGAAGAGAGGCGATGGGTTGGTGTACGAAGCCAACAGGATCGCAGACGAGACGATGGACCGGAGTACGCCGGGGAACAATCGTAAAATGAAAGGCGATGGATCGATGTACAAAGTCGATATGATCGCAGACGGTAAAAACGGTGGATCGAGTTGGAAAAACCTGATAGGACCAGACGAGAGACGGTGGATCGGATTGAAAAAATACCGATAAGACCATGGAAAATAGAGACGGTGGATCGGATTGAGTTGCCGATATGACCGAATGTGTGGATCAGAGTGACCACTTGGCATCCTTGGATTTGAGCACAAGAGCACGGAGGCGAATTGCCTCGGCGTCCGCGGCCGAAGGAGTAGGCGCGGCTGACGCGGAGGGTGGGGCGTGAGCATGCCGGCTTGGAAGTCCTCTAAAATAGCTGGAATGCCCAATGTAGTGACATCCAGAAGATCATCGAGGCGAAGATTGTTCGATATCCAAATCGACCATTCTTCGTAGGAGTTCGGAGTGTTGCTAAGGTAGATCTTGTAGGAGACCGTTTCCGTCGCTTCCTCCAGAGCGGCTAGGTGGCTTGAGGGGCTCATAACCTGTCGCAGAAATGTTCTCGAGTGGTAACTGATGATGACCACGACTCAGTCCAATGAACAGGGACGAGAACAGAGTAAGGTAAGATTCCAAAGAGCTGACCTGATGATGACCACGACTCAGTCCAATGAACAGGGACGAGAACAGAGTGGCCAGAGACTAAGGGACAGACTCGCGGAAGGCTAGAAAGTGAAGCGTAAAGCTAATAAGGAGAGAGATTAGAGACTAGTAAAGTAGGGAGATTGAGCGACTAAGGAGTGAATGACACGCCGCTAGGCTCAATCCCAAGTACCATAATAGGAACAATAATCAGATGAAGGACGGGACAACCCATATGACCATATACGAATGACACAGCGCAAGCACTGCAAGGGGAGGCAAAACCGGGGAGGCGGGAAAGCCAAATTTTCTGAAGTTTCGAGTGAGCTACAGGCTATGTTGTGAGCGAAGATGGTTGGTTTCTAGCAAGAGAGAACGATTCACACCGCACGCGCCTTCGACTCAAATCGCTTGGGGCGCACCCTGGTCGCCTTTGGCAACCGGCGGCAGGATGAGAAAAGTTCTCGAGAGTTCGGCGTCTCCTGTGGGTCTCCATCTTGCCACGTCGCCTGCCGGATCACCTCGAGCTTTCCAGGTGCCAACATCGCAACCGCAGGATACTTCAACAACACCACAAAATAAGTAGAAGCTGTACATGAATCCCGCCGAGGTTGATGCCCATGCCCAAGTCACCGAAGTTGACTTCGCTGGTCGTCGATTTTTGTCCACGTCACGCCGTCAGCAGCCACTTCCTGACCGAACGACGCGAGCGTCGAGCAAACGCCGATCTTCCTTTACTCCCCAAGGTAGCGCCAAGTTTGAGAAATGTAGAATACTAGCAACATTGGTGAGTTGTTTCCAGTACCACCACGCTCTGCTCCATCGTGACGTCCACCGCACTGCCGGGCAACACTTGCCGGCCGACCACGCTCCTAAATGGGGATTTATCTACTCTTAGTTCAGTGAGCTAATGAAGCTTCTTGTCGTCCACGGCGGATCAACCCCCCGGCTGAAGTCCACAAAGAGACCTCTAAGCCCTTGACAAATGAAGATGACGAAACAACCGAACAAAACAGCAACTTGCAGTTCCGTCTTCGAGACGACGATGCAGTGAGGACTGCAACGGTTCTGGCGATGACTCGAAAGACTCCGACGGCGATGGTGATGTCGATCCCTCTGCTGAACAAAAATTATTGACCAACCGTCATTGAAGGTAAGCGGATATGCGCAGTGGTTCTGGTCGGAGTTTGCACGTGCTGAATGCCAGCCTTCATGGTCCCCAGCACTTCTTTCCTACGTACGCCACAGCCGTCGTTGCGCTCCCAAAGCCGGGGCTATGCTATGCAGATTCCCCAAGGCGTCGCAGGATGCAGTCGAGAAGCTCGTCCGGGAAGAGCGGTTGCTCGACTGTGAGCTCGAAGGAACTCCGAAGATCCACGGTTGAACGGCCAAAGATACACTCACTCAAGGATTCACCTAACGAATTTAGTCCTTCCTCGCATCAGCAATGGATGGGGCTCGCCTCACCCGATCGTCTTGGTCGGACGATTCCGTCAACTGTCGAACGTTGTTCGTCGACAAACTGGAGAAGGAGCATTACAACTCGCTGTACGCGCCTGCCATCACGATTTTCGAGGATGTCGCCGAGCCAGACGAGCGCCTTGTACGACGCTGATACAAGGCGCTTGCCAGACAAGGCGCTCGTCTGGCTCGGCGACATCCTCGAAAATCTTGATAGCGGGCGCATACAGCGAGTTGTGGTGCTCTTTCTCGAGTTTGTCGAGGAACAACGTTCGACAGTCGACGGTATCGTGCGATCAAGACAATCGGGTGAGGCGAGCTCAATCCATGGCTGATGGGAGGAAGGACTAAATTTGAGTGAGCGCAAATTGGGTCGTTCGATAGTAGACTTCGAGGTTCTTTCGAGTTTAGAGTCGAGCAACCGCGGCGTTCCTCCCGGACGAGCTTCTCGACTGCACCCTGCGCCGCCTTGTGGAATCTGTCAGAACCCAATCATATCTGATTCTCTTCTAATCCTATTCACTTCTCATGCCTCTACTTCACTCCTTCTTTAGCCTATTACCCCCTATGCCGGATCCCAGCACCTGATTGAGACTCGGTTGGCTTGGGTTGAAGTCGCGCGCCTCGCGGGCGCTCGTCTAGGCTCTTACTTCTTCATCTAACTTCCATCCTCAATCTTGCGCTCGTACTCAACCCCTTGAGTCCAGATCCAGTCCTCTATACTTCTAATAGGTTATGAGCGTCTTCGGAGCGGTTGACTTTGATGGTTGAGAAAAAGCGATGAAGGAACTGAGTTGGCTGGAGCGTGGCGGTGATTGGGACGCGTGCTATTTTTGGACGATGAGTTTGCCACTGCACTGCAGCGGTCGCAAGGGTCACATTGAGACGATAGTGGCGAGACGTGGTGGCTGTAGCAGTTGCGAAAATACCTGATTGGACGGTGCTGAGTTCGGCTCGACCTTTGGTGAAAGACGTGAGGACTCCTTTGGTATTCATTTGGAAGACGGAAACGATGTTGGCGGGAGCATTGGGCGCAAATTGGACGTCTTTGTTGAATTTGACCAGAACTCCCCCCGACCGGTGCGGAGTTGACTGAGCCAGTGCCTTTGACAGCCGTCTGGCCGCCGATGCCTACGATGTGATGAGATGAGGGGTTGAGTTGGCCTGGAAACAGGGAGCGGTCGTTGACGATGTCGAAACCGCCAACATAATTTCCGTCTTCCAAATGAGTTCCAAAGGTGTCCTCACGTCTTTCACCAAAGGTTGAGCCGAGCTCAGCACCGTCCAATCAGGTATTTTCGCAACTGCTACAGCCACCACGTCTCGCCACTATCGTCTCAATGTGACCCTTGCGACCGCTGCAGTGCAGTGGCAAACTCATCGTCCAAAAATAGCACGCGTCCCAATCACCGCCACGCTCCAGCCAACTCAGTTCCTTCATCGCTTTTTCTCAACCATCTGGCAGAGATAGATAGGCGCGCGCGCAGAATAAAGAACTAACCAAGACGAATAGCAATGAGTTAGGCTCTCAGAACCTACTTCTAGAACTCTCACCGATCAAAGAGACTAACGAGACCCAATCGTCGACAGTCGGACAGGAGTTCTTTTGAGCAATAGCACGAACAGCAATCGCGATATCGGATCGACATCTACTAAGCGCGTATTGGAGGGAACCGACACAATGAAACATCGGCAAACGAAGTAGTGTGGATTCGAAGCGAGGGGCGATCGTCCATGGGCGTGACTGCACGGCGCTTGGATGGAGAAGCGAAATCGAACTTCTCGAGCATAGTGCGGACATACTTGCTTTGGTGGACGAGGATGTGATCCTTGGTGCGATGAATTTCGAAGCCCAGAAAGTAGGAGACGGGTCCGAGACGTTGAGCTTGAAGGCCTTGTGAAGCGATGCGAGCTCGGAGTTCAAGAAGGACTGATTGTTGGACGCAATGAGACCGTCGTCAACATAGAGAATGATGATTGCAAACGATTTGCCCGAATGTCTGAGGTAGAGGCAAGCATCGGCAGTTGCCCTCATGTAGCCTCGAGACACCATGAGATCGTTGGCAGCTCGATAGCACTCACGAGGCGCCTGCTTGGTGCCATACATCGAGCCCACGAGCTTGAGGCATTTGCCAGGTGATTGAGGACCATTTCATCCTTTTGGGTATCGAACATAGACATTCTCGGTCATCTTGCCGTTGAGAAAGGCGCAGTCGAAATCGAACTGTTCGAGATACGGACCTGAGCAGCAGCCAGAGCAATCAAGACCAGAATCGTCGAAAAACGAGCGACAGGAGCGTAATTGTCATGATAGTCGATGCCTAGGCGTTGAGCAAATCTTTGAGCAACAAGACGAGCTTTGAAAGGAATGATTTTGCCCCTTGCATTGCGCTTGATACAGATCGTGCCGAGTACCCAAATTCCTTCATGCCACTTGACTTCGTGAAAGACTCCATGATGATCGAATTGTAGAAGTTCTGAGACCATTGCCGCACTTCAATGGTTGCGATAGGGTGACTTCATGGCTTCCTCGAATGTCTTGGGTATCTCGTTGTCTTCTTTGGCAAACATGGCAGCACTGCACAGTAGGCATCGTAGAAAAGCTTGTCGTGGAACATGGGTGGAATATCCAACTCGACCATGATAGCTGCAATGATAGGAAGGATAACTTCCGGAGGTTGAGGTCGGCGACGAGAACCAGCAGGAAGGATGTTGGAAGGGTTGACATTCTCGAGCTGCCCAGCGATTTGGACCAGTGCGAACAATGGCATAACCTTCACGAGGGGCGAGAGCGACTTCCACCTCACCGTTCGAGTAGTTCTTCTGCGTCATGATAGTCATCAGGTCCATCGTCAGGTCCAGCGTTGTCGTCATCCTTCCGAGGAACGACTGCAAGACCCGCCCCTGTTGAGCGACTCCAATTGGGACCACCGGAGGAGGCTGTGGGTCCGGCAAAGTTGGTCCATAACAGGCGAAGCCGGTGTAGACGGCAACACATCTGGCGGATGAGGTTGAGAATGATGAACGGGAACGGAAGCTTCCCGCGATCTTGAGACGAAGTGACGACGGAAGGAGTCTCGATGAATGTGACGTGACGCGAGACGTAGACCTGGTTTGACAACTCAAGTTGGACACCAGCACGGTAGTTGTATTCACCGGAGTACGCGATGAAAACTCCCTGAATGGAGCGAGGTGCAAGCTTGGTTCGACGCTCCTTAGTGGACAAACGCCCGAGATCCGAATGGCTGCAGATGAGCAAAACTGAGCTTCTTGCCGAGAAGGACTTTGAATGCCGTTTTGCCTTGGATACGAGGATGTGATCGACGATTCAGGACAAATGTCGCGACGGCCAGAGCATTTGACCAGAAGCGCATGGGAGGACCGGAGTCGAGGAGCATCGATCGACCGAGGACCCTGAGAGATCCTTTGAGTCGCTCTACTTGACCATTTTGCTCCGGAGTATAGGGGTCGGTGAACTCCGCGATGAGTGATCGAATTCACGACAATTGTCCGATCTGTAACCCAAGGTCGCGGAATCTCGCGAACGGGCCATCCGCCGCAACGATTTGGCATGCAAATACATCGCCAAATCGATCTCTGAGGAACAGATGTCCCACTTAATTCATCTTACCTGGGCATCCTCCGAGGCCTCCACTCTCCCGGTCGCCCTAGTCGTACTATGGACCTCCTTAACACTCTGGCGCAACCCTACGCTGCGGATATCCCTCTCAAGGAATTCGTCAACAAGGTCAAGATCGCCATGACCGATTTTCAGGACCTCGTTGACGAATTCTCCGAAAGGGATACCCCCAGTGTAGGTTTGTGCCAGAGTGTTCAAGAGGTCCATAGTACGACTAGGGCGACCGGGAGAGTGGAGGCCTCGGAGGGTGCCCAGGTAAGATGAATTAAGTGGGACATCTGTTCCTCAGAGATCGAATTGGCGATGTATCTGCATGCCAAGTCGTTGCGGCGGATGGCCCGTTCGCGAGATTCCGCGACCTTCAAGTCCGCAACTTGAACGCTGGTGAGCCCGGGCGGAGTGCGCAGAACCAGAGCCCCCTCCAAGCCCGCTAGTAAGAGATAGATGCGCGCGCAGAATAAGGAATTAGCCAAGACTAATAGCAATGAGTTAGGCTCTCAGACCCCACTTCCAACGCACACCACACACCACACACAGCTCACGAACCATGTCATCCAAGGAAGGAGCCAAGCTCAAAGCCGAGTGAGTGAACGTCTACGCGTGATCACTCGGTTCGTCGCTGACCACTGCCGTCGCATCTCGTGTACCCAGAGCCGAGAAGGCGCTCAAGCCGTCGGTCAGTCCTGTGGCGCCTCCTGCCGTCGTACATGGCGATCACTGACGTGTGCTCCGTTGCCAATCACCGCAGTGGTTTGGTAGTCAGAAATCGAGAAACACTGCCGCCGAGGAGCTGTACGAGCAAGCTGGTAATCGTTACAAGGTCGGTCGCACGAGGCTGCACCACGTCATCGAGCCTCCGTTCGGACGGGGTGCAAGACCGTAGTGACGAGCATGCCCGCCCTGCGCCCCGCTAGACCAATCACCTTGCTGACGCAGTGATCTGATGTTGTGCACAGGGTGAAGGGTACTTGAACGATGCTGGGTTCTGCTACGTCAAGGCCGGCGAGCTGGCGCGCACCAACGACGAACGCGCCTCCGCGGCCAACCACTTTTGGAACGCATGCAAGGTCTACAAGAAGCAGGATCCTCATCGTAAGCAGACCAGTCCCATCTGGAGCCTATTCATTCGGTTGCATGACCGCAACTCGGTTCGGATCCATCTGCCCGCTGCTATCGCGGACTAAACCCTATACGATTCAACCCCCACTTTGGCGATTCCAGTCGCCGTGGGCGCACTGCAGAACGCGATCGAGTTGTACAAGTCCGACAACAAGTTCCGACAAGCTGCCGATCGGGAGAAGGAGATGGCTGCCATATGGCAGGCCGAAGGAGGCAATCTGAACGAGGCTTTGAATGCGTACGAGCGAGCGGCGAGGCTCTACGAGGCCGAGGATGCGCAGGCGTGAGTTGAAAGTGATCCTTACCTATACACACTCAATAACTGAAGAGGACACTCGATTCCCATTAGCACTGCGAACGCATGCCTTAAGGAAGCCGCCGAGCTTGCCGCTTCGGTCGGCGAGTACCCTCGTGCGGTCACCCACTTTGAAGCTGTGGCCAAGCATTCCTTGACCTCGGCACTGACGCGCTACAGCGTCAAAGAGTACTACCTCAAGGCTGCGCTTTGTTGGCTCGCGACAGGGGTGAGTACCTGCGTAGACTTGGTGCGTGTCTGATGACCCAGCTGACGGAGTGAATGATCGACTTGACAGGATGTCGTCTCGACCCAACGCAAGCTCGAGGAATACTGCTCACAGGATCCTAGCTTTGGCGCAACACGCGAAGCCAAATTTATCCACGACATCGCGGATGCCTTCGAGGGTGGGGATACAGAAGGGTTCACGGCTGCCGTGGCCGACTTTGATCGGTACATCGCTCAGCACTCGTTCGTTCGCTCATGGAGTGGCACTAAAACTGATTTCACAACCCTTGGTCGTCTTTTCTGAGAGCAGCTTGACACGACTCGACAACTGGAAGACGACGATCTTACTGGCCATCAAGCGACAAATCTCCGAGGAGCCGAGCCTGTCATAGAAAGGCCTCGGCTTTCCCTCATGTGGCACAGCCTATCCCTCTCCGCTGGGTTACGGAGAGGGAAGAAGGAACCACCCTATTGTATGCTTTTCACATTTCGTTTGTAATGACTAATTTGATTCGTATCCTGCCATACGTGCGGCCTTACCTTCTTCCCCTTCTCCCACTCTTGACTGATCACGTCCGTCTGCTTCGTCATTGCGAGACGACCCTTTCTCCTCGTCCCCTCAAGGTAAGGAGCGGCCTACCCTTCGGTTTCTGTCCTCAATTCGAGGTGGAGATTCTTCTGCTCGCAGACTCGACGCAACTTTGTCCACCGCGGGTGAGAGAACGGTGGATCTCTCTCATCGGAACAAATGGGCGATTCTGCTGGGAGCCATTTTCTTACTTCCTGAACGGCGACAATGACGACAGTCAACGACTTGAGCGTAGGGAACTCGGTGGTCTTGAATGCACTTTGCAGGTTCTGGATCAAGTTCGGGTCAACGAGCGTGAGTGTGCTTTTGCAGATGCCGAGTTCTCGGCTGGCGGTGATTGCGCAGCTGAGCAGGTTCGCAAAGCTGTGGGGTTGCACCTCGTTTTCCTGCACGTAGATGGAGAACTTCTCAACGTGGAAATGCTTGGCGAGCGCGCCGGCGGGCGAGGGGAAATTCGTGATCTGGTCGCCAAGCCTGCGGAACCCAGTTACAACTTGTTGGTACAGTTGGCGTTGGAAGGGGTCTCGCCAACTTGACGTTCGGCACGTCGCAGACACATGGCACAAATTGCCCTTTATGCCTCTCGCCCTCCACCACTCTCCACCACGAATATCGGTGAAGAACGTGATGATGCATAGTAGGTCGGGTGATATTCGCCGTTGCCAACACGACCCCAATGGCAGGAGTGTCATCGATTCCAGAACCTCCCCCGGTGATGACTCGACGCTTCGGACGACACGGGGAAGATGTCATCATTTCCGACTCCGACCTCGAAGTCAATGTCGTAGATGCTTTATCGGTGGGGTCGGTTTCAAGCTCGGATCTCATCATGTGAATTCCGGAATGCTTGATGGAAGGCTGAAAGCAAGGTTGGTTTCGGCGGACGTGCAACGGAAGCATGCAGATGATGAACAGAGGATTCGACGCTCGAAGAGCTGCGATCGATCGCAACTCGGCTGCTCTTGATCTTTACGCCCAAGATGATCTGCCTTCGGATCGGACTCCGCGTATCGACCCGTGTTTGGACGCGTCGCAAAACCAGTGAATTGACTCGTAAAAAGCTTTTCTGAATAAACGGAGGTTGATAGAGTCTTGAAGGCTGATCAAGGGTTTTCTTTCAGTTCTGCACCCCCACCCACCCATTCGCAGAAAAGAGCGAAGTCTTCCCGAGAGGAATCATATTTGGGAGCATCAGACCCATGGAATTTCAGACATCTCAAGCATCGGTGACAGATTCACGTCTAAGCAACTATCAAAAGAAAGGTTTGACATGATCATCCAGAGAGAAGTCGTTGTGGCCTTTGTTCTATTCGTTGGACTGAGTCAAGGGGGTTACCACGTTGAGATCAATGGTCACATTTTCCTTGTCACACCAGCTCTTCAGCTCGAACCAAGTAAAGTTCAACTGCGAGTCGATTTTGGTCTTCGACCAAACGACGGCTTCCTTCTGGCCGACGCGAACGCCGAACATGTGGAACCAAACTTGAATGTTGACGAGCCGAGGAAGTTCACTCGTCTGAAGGCTCTTGAGTAGAGCGACCAAGCAGGCCTCGAAGCCCTGCTTGGCGTAAATCGAAAATTTGATGCACAGCGTGTGGAAAGGCGCATGCGAAGGGATTGCCGCCACGAAAGGTCGAACGGTATTGAGTTCTTGGGAGTAATTGGGGCCGCGACACCCCGCGTCGGACACAACGCTCAAGCGCAAGATCCGGAGCGATTCGCACGCTTGAAGACCCTCTACGAGAAGCGTGATGATTGTAGAGCTTGCATCGAGTCCGCCGTCCTTGAGGATGAGAGAGACTTCCTTCAGTCGCACGCCTATGCAGGTCAGAAACTCGACCGACGGCGGTGCATGGCCCTTGAGCTCATCGTACCCCGGGTTGACGATTCGGGGCGTCGTTCCCCGCCCAGCACCACCGGGAGCTTCACCCAAAATCGCAACTGCCACGCTTCTCTGCACGCGATTAGTAACTCGAACCTGCACAGCATCTGAGTAAGGTGCCCCGCGTCCTTCCCCTCGACGTCTTTGCTAGATAGATTGGACATGGCCTTGATAGTGCGTGGCCGAGAACTCGTGCCACAGCGAGACGGTCTGCTTCGCCTCCTTTGCACCCCTACCAGACGAGCCCGGGTTCGGTGGTGGTGGGGTGAGCAATTGCATGGCGTATCGAATCTAACGTTTCGACGATTGTATGAAGAGGACGCAAATGCTCCAAACATGATGCAGCGCAAACAAAATAGGGATTGACTCCTGCATACGCATGAGTCACGAGAGCAAATGCAAGCTCGCGATGGTCCTCGTTGCTGGGATCGAGACCTCGTTCTGGCCATTGCAACGCGGCGGATCTGTCTCGCATAATCCCCGCAACGATCTCGACGAACATATCGTAAAGCAGATTGTTCTGCAGATCCTCCTCGTGCTCGAAGGCGCATTGATCCAGGTCGGACCCTCCCTGCGGTGAAAGATGTAGTCTTAGCATCCTTAATACTCGAACCCGGCCGAGGCTTTGCGTCGATGTAAACAGATAACTGATGACCGACTCACCGTTCCCGCACCGCACCGCAACTCTTTTGCTGCCCATCGAGTGTTCTGAAGATACAGTGTTGCCTTCTCGGCGGCTGCTGCGGGTAGTCGTTCGGGGTCCAGCCCATACGCCTTGTACGTGCGCTTCAAAGCCGCTCTTTTGATGATATTCAGGACCCCAAGATTCTTGGAAACGATCTGCTCGAGAACAGCATGTGCAGTGTCAGCTCAGGAGACGTACCACTATTGCCGGGAGTAATCGCTATCCGTACCAGATCTGCAATCTTCGTTGACCACTCGATTCTTGTCCGCCCGCTCTTGTTGAATTCAGCAGCAAGTCTCCGACTGGTCATAGAGCGATCTCTTCGATCGCCATATGCCTTGGCCGTCGAGGATGCTCGGCAGCAACCTCCAGCGCCTGCCGCTTGTGGTTGGCCGCCCTGGTGTTGGCCGCCTTACGTTTCTGACTGGCCTGCGCCTTCTCCGCTTTAACCTGCGCTGTATCGCGATC